>CM057456.1:718615500-719987500 GCA_016271365.2 Neoceratodus forsteri
TAATTGCCTACATTTTTTTTTATGAGCTCACTTTCCCATCTGCAGTTTGTCAGCACCACACACTAGAGGGTGCCTCATTTTCACCTTCTATATATAATTGATATGCATTGCAAAAAAACTTGGTTAAGGCATCAGCTAGGGTTAAACTGACAAAAGTGGAGAAATGAGATGTCAGGGTAGAGCCCCTAACCCATCATCACCACCCATCCTCTACACACCGAGACATGCCGAAGTGTGCCATGGGGTAGCAAGGCCAACTCTCACCCCATTCCAAGCGTAAACAGGTTGATATGCTACAGTAAAGGAGAATGGGATGAGAGCTTGGCCTCACAACTCCATGGCACACCCTGGCTTCCATCTGTCTGTGGAGGATGGGGGGGTGAGGTGGGTCAGGGTTTAGGAGCTCTCTCCCAACATCTCATTTCCCCACTTTTGTTGGTTTAACCCTAACCGATGCATTAACAACATTTTTTTGTAATGAAGTTCCTTACTTTTTGAAAAAGTGTAATATAACTAGTAAATAGTATGTGTTGGTGGGCACCATGCTCCCACCAAGCTGCCCATTTCTGAATAACAATATGCATCTGTGGGAGTGCGGGTCCTCTGGGCTCTGCCCTCCCACTTAGCAATAACTACAGAGCCACACAGCAGCCCTACAGGGCAAGGAACACTTGTAACACTAATTTGCCAATATCTCAGCAACCGTAGCAGCTATGAAAACAATGCAAATGTCATTGTAATCATGACAGTGAGACCTTCTCGGCAGAGAAGGTGGTCGACGAAATCTGTATCTCATGTCGTTTTCGAGTTACAGGTGCCGCGAGCACCACAGTTCAACGGATGCACGTAACTCAGGCATTTTAAAGATTTTTTCCACCCACTTTTCAACATGGTATTTCAGGACCCCACCTCAAGAACAATGTCACAGTCATTTCATTACTCTGTCCCGAAAGTTGAGTTCACACAGCGAATGCGCCATTCTGTGCCAGTGGTGCAAAATCATGTTTTGGGCAGGTTGTGAAAAATGATTGCTATATACTGTTCATGAGGAGATGAGGAAATGGGTAATGTTGAAAATCAGTAGGGGAAATATGAAAAATTGGCGGTTACGAGCACGCATAGAAAATGCACAATGCAAGCTCGTAACGAGCACATTTTTCAGAATTTTTTAACCAAATTTTCAACATGAGCTTTTTGGGAAATCCCCTCATGAAAGCTGGCACTGTGAGTTTGTTAATCTATCCTGAAAGTTGATTTTGCACAGCGACGCGCCATTCTGTGTGAAAACACAAAAGTGGATTGGTTCATATAAAAAAGAATTAGAAAAAAGCTGAATTCAAATTCTACTTTTGTATGAACTCATTTTCATTCATGAGATTTTTGTGAGGTCACAAAAGATGCCTTCATATGAAAGAATATTCAGAAAAAAAATAGTTCAATATCTTCTTTAGTATGGCCCCTGTCATCTTTTGTATGACTCTGTTACTCTTTCATGAGTCATATGGAAGAAGAAGAAAATAATCTCACAAAAGAGGATTTTTTAAAATGTTTTTAAAACACATTTAGGGGTCATTTTTCAAAAAACTAATTCCAGAATCCAGCTAAACAAGTCCCGTTTAGCAAGATACACGTGTTGGTGTCTCTGCAGGACATCATTTTTATGGGTTCTCAAAAAAGTTTTGTTTTTTTTTTAAATGGAAACAAGATGGCCACCATACAAAAGAGAAACTTGCTCATACAAAAGAAGATTACACCTACATGAAACTGAAATCCTCTTTCGTATGGTCAAATTCTTCTTTCGTATCAAGCATCTTTCCAAAAGACCACACTGAGCATGCTCAGAATTGAAATTTCAAATCCTTATAACTTTGGAAAGGATTAATATTTTTTCACCAAACCAATGAAAGGCACCACTCTATGCTCTTTCTCCTCTGAAAATTTCAGAACAAAATTCAAAATTTTCTGGGTACTACGCGATGACAAACATTTCGTGCAATTCTGTTGAATGGGGGCAAAGCTATTAAAGTGCAAAGTTAGGGGTTTAACATTAATTATACAATGGCAAGGAACAATATAAGAAGCTGATTGGCTGCTGACCCATTGAGACAGTGATGTTATTACACAATAACATCACTGTGAGATTGAATTCCTTGGATTACCATGATTGTTTGCATCTTTTCTTAAAAAACCAAAATATTTTCCCACACTAACAAAAACCTTTAAAAATTTTTTTTTATTCTATATATAACAACAAGCCATTGTATAATTGCAATAAGGCACTTCAGGGTGTGTGTTATTGTGTAATAACATCACTCCTGGGATGGTGGTGCTTCAACCCACTCCAGGAGTGACATTATTACATGATAACACACACCCTGTCGTGCCTTATTGCTTAAACAGCTTACTCAACCATAACTATTGTGGCACGGTAGTGGTACTACCATGCCACTTTAATAGATTTTCTCTCCATACTGAAAGTAGCAGAGTAAGTGGATAGATGGAGGAAATAGATTTTTAGTCAGTGGTTGGAGCACTTTGAGATGTGTCTTTAAATTTGTAACAGGTAGTGTGGGGAACCTATCTCAGGAAAATAATCTTGGTGGTGAGTAGATTAAGAAAACCCTCTGAATCAGGTGTGTGATTAGAGGGTGGAGCTGCCAGATGCTTAATGTCTTCTAACAAGAGCACTACAAAAGGCCCCCTTGCCCAATGTGACCCATCCCAATCATGTCCCAGTGCATGAATGGAACAGCCCAAGAATAGGGCATCTGCTTTAAGTGTCTGCAGGTGTCCACAGATAGTTCACTGCCTCTGGAGACTCTGCAGGAGGAACACCAGGCCAAGGTAGGAGATAGTACACTACTTTTTTTCTGGTAAACTGAAACTGTCAGCTTTATGGTAGGTATAGTAGCGACAGGTAGTGTGTTAACATCTAGAGGGTAAGGAGTAGTAGGTACTAGGATATGGTAGGTATGGGTAGGTGGGTTAAAAAGGGAAATTAGGAAACAACCTATCTAGGGTAGGATAATGAATAAGGTTTATGCAAGGGGATAAGTAGTAATAGACACCCAGAGCAAGTTAGGCACAGGTAGGTGGGTTAAGACAGGGAAAAAAGGGACACCCTATCTGGTGTAGGGTACCAAATAAATTTCAAACAAGCAAAAGGAGAGGGAGGAATTCAATGAGCATAGAAAAGAGGCACTAAGATGCAGGGAAGTTTCAACAGGTACTAAGGTAAAGAAAGGAAAGAGCATGGGAGTGATGTACAACAGGTGTGGAGCTGCAGTCTTTCCAGACACTTTCTGGAGACTAAGGTGCTGTTCCATTTGTACTCACCTCTTTGAGGTTGGGAGCAGAGGTTTCTGGACTCTGGGCAGAACTAGAAAGGGTGCAGAGAATGTTCTGCCTCATCATGGGCCACCAAGTCTGTCACTGTTCCCCCACAGAATGCCTAGGAAGAGCAGTTGGACTTTGGTGGGATCTGGGAGAGTCAGGCAGGCAGGAAAGGTAACACTCCTCAGCATATACCACTGCACAATTCCTTCAACATACTGGTGGGATAGGGCAGCCGGGAAGAGGCACCCAGAGCTGTGGAAATAAAGGAAGTGAGGGTCATCAGACAGGGAGGCCCCAAGGAAGGAGGAAGAGGCCCAAAGCTAAAGAGGAAGCAGCTGCTGGTGGGAACTTTATTGTTAGGTGGACAAACTTGGGAGCAGTGGGAGAAAGGGAGAGGAAGGTAAAGTGCCTCAGAGGTGCTTTGGCTTGCAGGGATGAAGAGCAGATCCAGTGGATCACTAGGGCAGCAGGAGATGGGAGGGAACTAGATGTCATTGTCCACCTGGGGACAAATGACCTAGCAAAAGACAGAGATGGGGCAGTGCCAGGAAATTTCAGGAAGCAGGGGAAGGGTCTCAGGCAGGTAGTACATACGGTGGCCTTTGACAAAGTGTTACCTGTATATGGCCAGGGAAAAGATAGGACACTCCACTCCAGGGCATTTAACAATTGGTTGAAGGCATGGTGCCTGGAGGAGGGCTTTACTGGGGGCCATCCTAAGAGGATTAGTGGCCCCTATGTGAGAGATGGCCTGCATCTTTCGAGGAGGGGACCACAGTCCTCAGTGGGAGGTTTAAATGCTACTTGGATGAGAATTTAAACTACCCAGAGGGGGAGTGTGTAAAACCAAAGGAGGCAACAATTGCTCCCCAGATGATGAAACAACAGGGGGAAAACCCAAGGGAGTATGTTCCTCCAGGGCAGGGGCACAAGAAGACAGGGGTGGGGACAAGGCAGAGGACAAGGGGATATAAATCAGGGAAACAAGAAGAAAGGAATAAAGGAGACAGGTAATGGAGAAGGTAACATGGGGAAAGGCAGAGGACAAGGGAGTATAAATCAGGAAAACAAGAAGAAAGGAATAAAGGAGACAGGTAACAAAGAAGGTAACAAGGGCAAAGGGTGTCAGGAGGAGCTTCAGGGAACAGCACAGGCAGGAAGGGAGGGGAAAGCAAGGAAGTAGGTAAGCAGACAAGGAGGGAGTAAGGTAAGTTGAGCTGAGTGTCCCAATGTAAGGAGTCTGTGAAATAAAATTCTGGACCTGGAGGCCACCATAGCAGAGGCTAGCCTGGATTTGGTGGCCATAATGGAGTCAGGGTGCACTGACAACCATGACTAGGGCATATCATTAGTGGGCTACTCTCTCTCTTCAGGACTGACAGGGAAGAGAGGAGGGGAGGAGGTAGTTGTATTATACATGAAGGAGGGAATCAAGGCCATGGAAGTACAGAGGCACCCAAGGGGGAAAAAAGGTCTGGAGGTGCTGTGGGTCATCCTGGAGACAGGTATTGTGGCCTCTATCTGTACAGGGTTGGTATACAGACCTCCAGCACAGGGGAAAGGAGGTGGATACAACATTTTGGGAAGCCATCATCAGGATGGCAAGTAAGGGGGAGGTGCTACTACCTGGCAGCCTTCCAACTGCAGCCTCAGCAAGGAGCAGGGCCATTCTTGAATCCCTACAAGGGGCTTTTCTCAAGCAGCTAGTCAAGGAACCCACTAGGAATGGGGCAGTGCTGGACCTGGTGCTTACAAACAGGGAAGGTATTGCAGATGTCATAGTGGGCAGTCCCCTATGTAACCCCCCTGCAAATGGGGGTTCCCAAAAGACTTCCAGGAGCTTGCTTGAATGCTCCAGGCCTGAATGGTGTTTGGCATTTAAGCCATTTATCAGTGAGTGTTTTTAGAACCTCTGGTACTGTCTCTTTAAGAGCTGTCTGCTTGCAGACATAATTAGTTTGTATGGGGGGACTGTGTGCTTCTCTGAGTACCACTGAGCTACTGCCAATTCACTTCATTTTTGCAGTCACTAGGAGTGCAAAGGGAACCTATCTGAAAGATGTAACTGTTTGCCAGAAATTATTTAGAGTAATAATGAAATTACAGTTTGTCTAACCTGCTTTCTTTGCAGTCAGAACTGTGTCTGCTAGTTCCCATTCTAGTTTTGAACTGCTGAACTGGACCAATCAGTGTGGGGTAAGCTAGCTCTAAAATGGTGCCTTGGATGAATCAGAACTTGGACTCATAATCTGAGCCAGCCACAAGAGGATTGTATGGGCAGTGACTCTGGGAGATGTAGTTTAGACTTCAGTGCCTTTTGGACCAACAGCAGCAGTCTTTTGTGAGTGACAGCCAATCCAGTCAAGAACTGGGAGGAACTCAAAGGAAGTGCCCGGTTTTGTCGGGTTGGAGTTTCAGTTGAGCTTTGGCAGTGAAGAAGGAAGGAGCCCTGTGCTTTTTCAGTGCAGTTTTAGTCAAAAACGTGTGTAAGGCCCAGAGTTCTGGTCTGCAGCTTGTGTAACAGCTTGTTAGGACTGAATCCGTCCTGTGAAAAGAATCAAAGGATCTCTGAAGAGTAGAAACCAGGCTCACCCTGTAGAAGACCGGATGAATTGCTGAAAATTGCACCGGTCTGTCAGGAACTGAATCTGCTGTGTGTTCTCCCGGTATTGTGCAGTAATTATGATCGGATACAGATGCAGCCTGCCTGGTATAGTGCTTTCTTTATGGATGTGTGAAGAGGTTTGTGTACCTCAAGTGAGCCCTGCTGACATTGAAGGACCCTATCTTATTTGGAGGTCGTGAGTACTAATTCAGGTCGCTCCTGTTGAATTGCCACATTAAATCCAAATGGAATTACTGTACTGCTGACTGTTTAATTCTCCTTTCTCTGTGAAAGGGCCCCTACCAGCTGCCACGGTTTGGACTAGCCACTAGGGCTTGGGTACCCAGGGACAGTAACTGATAGGGATAGGCCTGTGCACAGAGCCATAGGTAGATTATTAGAGTGATAAGCTGATTAACCTGATTTCCCTGTCCTTGTTATATCCCCTAAATAAATCAGAGCTGCTTGTTTCAGCAAAGTTATACTGCCTGAGGTATTTGTCTATGTTAAAGTACTGTACTGTGATTGTTGCACTGTATCTCATTTCACAGGAGGTCCCAGTGCCGGAACCAGACCTGGGGGTAAGTGTATACTGTGAAGGTAATTCTGATATATTGTGTGGGCCACTAGTGGGAAGAAAGGGGGGTTGCAGTGTCCCAGAGGGCTGTGACCAAGTTAGTTTAACTATTGCAAACCCTGACCTCTGGGTGGAGGCACCCATTGGATCCAGGCCCCTCAACCTGTTAGTGGCAAATCAGGCAGGGGTAGTAGCCCCTGGGATAGCGCCATCTAGGGGTTACACCTAGATATCAGTGATCACCATACAGTGTGATTTAACATCAAGACAGGAACAGAGGCAAACCACACAAGGATGACAATCCTTTTTCTAGGAAGGTAGATTTTAAAGAAATGGGAAACTGCTTCTGAAATTGCTGTATAGAGGGGTTGCCAGGAAGGGGAAGAAGCACAGTGGGGGAAAAGTAAGGGAGGGCATAATTAAGGCAACCAATCATTTTCCCATTGTTTGTTCCCCCCCCAGGCAATCGCAGGCAGGACACTCCACCCTACCTGCCACCTGAGACCATCCACCACTCCCCCAGTACCTCCAAGCCCCATTCCCCCCATGGATTTCCCCTGTGGTGGGGCAGGAAGGGGGAGGGCCACCCTCCCCCTCCCCACCCAGGACACACTCTAGACCAGGGCTATTTCAGGCAGTTCGGTGGCGGAGTGGGACACTGGTTGGCTGGCAGGCAGGGCTTCACAGAGCCTGTGGTCACCCTTCTTTTTCTGCTTTTCATCCTTTCCCTTGTGGCCATGAATGCACGTGCATAAGCCACATAGCCACGGTCTTGCCTCCCTAACTCCAGTGCTGCCACCCAGCCTCCACAAGGAGGCAGCCAAGAAGTGGGACAACATTCCCTCCATCCCCGGGAGATGAGAGCCATTGTCCGACGCTCGATCCTCCTCCCTTCCCTGCTGACCTCTGGCAACCCGAGCTTGCTCCCGAGCCAGGGTCGCTGGTGTGGTGTGAAATGTGGCATCCAGCATCTCAGCCCTCAGAGCCACCGTGCCAGCCCTAGGCAACCAACCTCGGTGTGAAGGAAGTGAGTAAAAGTAGAAGGAAAAAGAATGTTCTGGTTCTCTGGGGAAGTGGCCAAAGTGGTGAGGGAGAGGAGGTGGTTCTTGAGAGCAGTTTTAAAAGGTCACAATCTTGGTAGGGAGGCAATAGCTACAGGCAGGGAATTGTACCAGGACGGGGCACGGTAACGGAATGACCTCTATGCAAGGGAGGTCCTAACTCTGGGGATTTGCAGAGGGGAGCGGACAGCACTGCAAGTAGAGAGGGAGGGGGTAGATAGGCTTATGATAGAAGACAGACCAGAGGGAGTCAAATCTGCAGTGTTTTTTTTGATCAAGAGGCAAGATTGATAGATTAGCCTTTCCTCCAGATTAAGGAAATTAAAGAGGGAATACAGTGTGCAAGTATGGGTAAAACGTGGGGAACCTGTAAGCAGCCAGCTGGCCTTATTGAGGGGTAGCTCATAGTCCACAAGTGACAGTACCGAGGATGAGATGGCCAGCCTTAGTGCTTCAGTGGGGAGACAGTCATGATGGTGATACAGTAGGCCTATCCTAGAGTTGATGGCAGAGCAAAGGGAGCAGATGTAGTCATGAAAGAATAGGGAGGGATCAAAGAGAAAGCCGAGATATCTGAAGGAGGAGGTTTGTTCAAGGGGGAAGAGGGTACTAGATAAAACCCGTAGTGGATAATCAAAACATTTACTCTGGTTACGCGCAAAAAGCATGGTTTGTTTTCTTTAAGTTCAAAACCAGCCTGTGGTCAGAGAACCAGCATTCAGCCTGGGCGAAGGAGTCCTGCAGGGAGTTTTGTAAGAGGAGAGGGTCAGCATGTGAGTCAAACAGGACAGCATCGTCCACATAAAATAGGTTTCCATTACAAGCAGAATTCAGATAGAGGCTGAAAAGCAAGGGCCCTAGGATGGAGCCCTGAGGAACACTGGAACGAACCTGTTGGGGGCAGGAAACAGTAGACCCAATTTTGGCACACTGGATGTGGGAGGAAAAATAGCTGGAGAACCAATTCAACACACCCTGCAAGAGGCCGAGGGGTTGGAGAGAAGAGAGGAGAAGGGAGTGGTGGACAGTGTCGAATGCTTTCGACAAGTCAATGAAGACAGAGCCAGCAACATGACCTTTGTTAACAGCAGTGTGAAGGAAATTGGAGAATTCAATAAGGGTGGTAGTGGTGCTGTGTGCGCGATGAAAACCGTGTTGTTCACGGCAGAGGAGGTTATAGGTGGAGAGGTAGTCAGAGAGGTGATCAGCCACGATTGTTTCCAGAGCCTTGGAGACAGGAGGGAGGATGGAGATCAGGCGATAGTTGCTGGGGGAGGTCCGGTCGCCAAATTTATGAAGAGGGGTGATCACTGCTGTTTTCCAGGCAAGGAGGAATTGACTGAGGCAGAGGGAGCGGTTCAGCAATTTGGTAAGGGGGCTGAGGACAGCATCTAGGACCCTTTTAAGCAGTTTGGTATCGAGGGAGTCACTGCTAAGACCCATGCCCTTAAGTGATCTGAGCAGGTAGGGCCTTGCTTCATGAGGAGAGAGAGCCTTGAAGTAGAATGAGGGATGAGCAACTTGATCGAAGGAGGGGGATGGGACTGGGTTGAAAAAATTTTGAGAGAGGACAGCCGAGAGGTCAGAGAAGGAACTATTTAAGCAGTCAGCAATAGCCATAAGATCAGTAGACAAGGCACCATTAACAAAGAGATGGGCAGGAGGGGAAGTCACAGCCTTGCTATTAAGTTCCTTGATATTGTTCCAGAAATTACGGGATGAGCCCCAGGAGGAGGCAAGGGTGGAACTGTAGTGTTCAGCCTTGGCTTTACGGATAGCCCAGGTATATTTATTTCTAGTGGTACAGTAAGCTTGCCTGTCTGCAGTCCTACCAGATTCAACAGCCCTGTGCCAAAGGTTGTCTCTGTAGTGCATGAGACCAAGCAGAGATGGGGTGACCCAGGGAGATTCACAGTCCTTGGAGAAAATTTTGGAAAGGGGAGCAAAGGTGTCACAGGCCTTGTTGAAAACTTAGATAAAATAGAGAAGGGAGGAGTCAATGTCAGGGGCATGATCAATGGGGGGCCAATCATAACCAGCAATGTACTCTTTTATTTGGGCAAGTTTACCAGGGCATAAGAGACGACAAGTGGACAGTTTGGGTGGATGCTTAGGCCTCATGCACCACCAGGAGAAAGTGATAGGAGAGTGATCACTGAGCACATCAGGGAGCACAGCGAGGCTGGAGATACTGTGGGGTTTATTGGATAGAACAAGATCCAGTAAGGTAGAGGTACCAGTGACCAGGTTAGATCTGGTGGGCAGAGTAACAAGCTGAGTAAGGTCTAAAGTGGCAGCGGCATCCCTAGCCTGGGAGGCGGAGTCAACAAGCCAGTTAATGTTTAGGTCACCAAGTAAGGTTTGCTCCATCCTGGGGGGCAAGGAGGGACTGGAAGGCAAGGTGTTGGTGCTTAGGAGGAATGTAGGATGCAGTAAGATATAAAGGGGCTCTAGAGGGCTCAGGGGTAAGTTTGAGGGAGATGGCTTGGGCGCTGTGACCGAGCTGAATGGTGGGGAGGGTGTGCCCTTAGATTGAGTTGCGGAGGTATATGGCACAACCCCCACCACGCTTAGAGATCCAGTCCTCCCTAAAAAGCATATACCCAGGCAGGGCAACAGCAGCATTAGGGGTGGCCTTGGTAAGCCAAATTTCAACAATGGCCAAGATATCAGGCTGATGTAGAGCAGTCCAACCCTGTAAGGCAGGGAATTTCTTTAGCAAACTGCATATGTTCATGGATACAAAGCGCAGTGAATGGGGCACCAGAGTGTGAGGGGGATTAACAGAAGGGGGCCCAGGATTAGGGTGAACATTTCCAGAGAGCATGGGGAGGAGAGCAAGGACCCTTAGAGTGGCTAGGTATTGCATGCGGAAGGGAGGGGAGGTGCAAGAGGAGAGGGTTGCCAAGGCAGTGACAGGGATGGAAGGGAGGAAGTACCGAGAAGGTAAGAAGGGTGGGCACAGGGTGGGCAGCGATGGAGGTGGGGGGTGATGGGTGAGATGGCAGGGGGTTGGGAGGCCGGGAGTGGAACAGAGTAGGTGAGAGATGGTGGAGAAGGGGGGAGAGGGGAATTAGGTATAGAGAGGTGTTAGAGGGGCGAGAAGAGTTAGAAGAGAGAGGGAGGGAGTTATGGCTAGAGAGACTGCTTGGAGGATGAAGAGGGATTAATGAGAAGAAGAGCAGAGCAGGAAAGAGGTAAAGGGAGGCAATTTGAGAGAGATAAGCATAAGACACCATGATAGCTATGGGAGGAAGCAATGCAAGGGGAACAAAAGAGATGAAAACAGTAGATCTGACCAGATGGTACAGTGGAAAGGTCTCCAACTGCGGTGCAAATGGTCAACGGTTCAGATTCGGGGGAAAATGACAGGGCAAGATAGAAGAGCAAGGAAGTAAGCGTGAGGGAGTGGGAAAAGGGGGCAGAAAGCAAGAAAAAGGGGTAGAAATAGTGACTCCTAGTGATCAAAAAAGGAAGAGCACCATAGGTGAGGACAGAGAGTGGAAGTGGGAGTGGAAAGAGAGGAGAGTAAGTAGGAAGGGAGGCAGTGAGAGAGAAAAGGAAGACAAAATAGAGAGGCTGGACAGAGAGGAGTGACTGAGAAGAGCAGGAACCAGCAATACCGCCCTCAAGTGGAGGAACAGAATAACCTGCAAATGGCAAAGTAGGGACTTAGAAAAAATAGAGGCAACTTAGAAAAAATAGAGGCAGGAAGTCACATGACTATGGGAGGTCCTTAAATTAAGGGACGGCCCTGGGTGGGAGGGGCAGTTGATGCATAGCATCGACGGGCTAACACCCCTCACAATGGATCTCTTCTAGGAGGCTGCTGAATTACTTTTAGGGCTCCCACGGTCCTGCTCTGCTTCCCAGGTGCTGTGCTGTGCTGTACTTCCTGTGTGTACTTGGGGAGTGGGGTCCCGCGGCCTGTAATAGGGAGAGAGAACAAAGGGAATGTGGATTAGGATTAGGCTGGAGAAAGAGAGTAGGCCAGGCCCTAGTGAGCATGTGCAAACTGGAAGCCTGCAAAGGAGGGGGACAGGAGAGAGAAAGGAGCTGAAAATGGCCTTGAGTAAATGCTGGAGAAATTCAACCAAGAGGTGTGCCTGCAGCAATACCAACCAGCTTCCACAGTGAGTACTATGTACTATGAAGCAATACAATACACTGTGCATAGCAAGCAGTACAGTAAATAACTACTTAAATATTCAAGTCTTAGGACAATCAGACAGAATATTGGTAAGCTGTGCAGAGCTGAACACTTAGTTACAAGGCTCTAAACAATTCCTAAGATCCTGTGGATACTAATTCAGCAGACAATAATGAACAGTGAGCTGAAAACTTAGGTAGAAGGCTCTAAACAAAATCCTAAGATCCTAAGGGATTTGGATGCCTGTTTGCCATCCCGCACCCTAATCAATTGCCATACCTCCATTTGGGCCTGTACCCAGATTGTCTGTTTGTCCACCCATGCTGATATCCTCCCTCATGTCTGTAATCCCTTTTCTAATATACAGTGCCACCCCTCCTTCCCTCACCAGCTCTATCCTTCCTATAGAGTGTGAACCCTGGGATGGAGAGATCCTAGTCATGTTTCAGGAACACCCAAATCTCAATGACTACCACTAGAGGAACACAGTCCTCCATTACCATGGCCTGGAGGCCATCCATCTTGTCCCCAAGGCTCTCCACAAGGCCTATTTTCACTCCCCCTTCCAGCTAATCCCCTTTTCCAAATTGCTGGCCCACATTTCCACATCCCCATCCTACTACAGCTTCTCTCTCCTGCCTCCCAATATCCCCCTCTCCCGAGCTATCCCATCCCATCTTACTGCCCCCATTTCCCTCTCCGCCATCCCTTCCTCATCCTTGCATCCCAATTCCCTCCTACCCCATTTGTCCATATCCTGAGGGAGTGGCTGCCAGCTCCATCCATGGAAAACATAAGGTCTTTTGCCCCATAGTAGTCCCCGCCCACCACTTCATTTAAATTTTGCACCATAACCCCCCAGCATGTTCAAAAGCATCCTAGTCCCCCCCTATTTTGATGTAGACTATCCGATGAGTACAGGGTTTTCTCCTTCCAGATTCTTCCCCAGTCCCCTATGTAGCCAAAGCCTTCCTCCTTACACCACTCTTTGAACCAGTTGTTGAAGTCTGAGATTCTAAGCTTTATAACTGCACTGACTCTGGGCACTAGCAGAACTTCAAAGAATGCAACCATTTTGCCCTCTCCCTATAATTTGACCCAAGCACCTTGAACCTGGCCTGAACTACCTCAACCCTGCATCCTGCCAGGTCATCTGTATCAAGGATATCATGCCATGAGAATTTCTAGGGGGAAAACAATTTGAAAATAATTTACGGGGAACACTAAATGGCACTTTTATGGACTTCTTCATCTCAAAACACACTACTTAGATATGAATTTAGGGGGGCATGTACCCCTTCCCAGATTCTATGTGCATATCAGCCCTGATTTGTACCCAGGTAGACAACCACATGTTTTTTTAGTAACTTCAAGTTTACTAAAGAACATCATGTAAGCAATATAACATTGTGTCACAGTATTATAACCATTTAAATTATACAATGTCAATTCAGCTCCTCTGAAAAAATATGTTTAATTTTCCTACTGTATATAAATCAACAATAACTCTATCAACAGGTGATAAACTCATTAAACTTTTAAAACCAGCCGGCTCAGTGGCACTGAGGGCTGAGGCATTCTGCCTTGCCTTGCACTATGCTGGCGACTCGGGTTTGGGAACCACCTCGGGTCGCAGGGGTGCCGGCACGCGGGGGGAGTAGGATCAAGTGTTGGCTCTCCTCTCCCAGGAGGGAGGGTCACCCATCCGCAGTCCCAGCATCACCAGAGGTCCAGTGGCAGGCGTAGGCAGCAACAGAGCAACTGGTAGGGTGGGGCGTCCCGTAGTGCGTGACGTGCGCGTGCCTCAACACGCGTGTGTCACATCAGGGACACAAGCGGACTGAGACCAGGGAGAAAATGAAAAGCAACTAAAATACCTACAAAAAACTTTTAAAACCAAACATCAGTGTCTGCGTTTTTGTTAACCCTCTCCTCATTTGGTATTTCATGCTATTTTATTTTATTTGGTTCCACCAAGCCGCAGTAACAGGAATCCTGATGACATTCCTTACATTGATGCGAACCCACCGACATTGCTAACACTGACACATCCCGAAAACGACCCACAACATGCCAAAACTGACCGTCACTGTAGACTGTATCAGTGCGGGGGGGCTGCATCCCCCCCCCCCCACACCATCCCCATGTAAGGGGCTGTGTCCCCCGCACCACCCCTACTTTAGATATCTAACTCCATATCACACAGTGAAGTTAAGTGCCTACCTCCAGTCACAAGAAATCCCCGTTGCCGAGAAACCCTGTCATTGCAAAGTCCGTCAACGTTGGGGTTTCGATGTCAGGGAGTCGCTGTAGGAATGTCGCTGTTGTAACGGTATACTATTTTATTTCATTTATTTGTTTGTGACCCAGGGCAAAGGGGGACAGGAGAAGCAAAATTACAAACAAAATACAGCCAGTGAGGTGATGTGGTTACAGTGAGGGTGACATAAAGAGCATAAGTTGAACTGCAGTACAGAAACAAATGGCAAAACATTGCATATGGAGAACAAATAATTTAGCATACAAATCATCTGTGCAAATGGGGCAAATTCAGAAAGTGCATTGTGCCAGAGTGAAGAGAGGCTGACCTAGTGCTGAAAGAAGGAGTCAGAACAGATTGATAAACTTCAACAAGGTTGCCAGAATTATGAGGTTAGAGAGGAGGGAGAGGTAGAGGGTGGTCAAAAGCAAGACAAGGGTAAATAAGCATTCAGGAAGATGGTTGACATGAGCTGGGAAGAGGCTGGCGTCTAGTGGAGGCAAGGGAGAGAGAGAGAGAGAGAGAGAGAGATGGAGAAGGGTAGCTGTTTCCAGAGGGAGGGGATGCAGTATAACAAAGCAGATTTCTTAGCTGACTAATGTGGGTCGGGCAGCGAGACTGTGCATGGGTCCCTTGAGTCATTCCAAAACTAGCACACTCTAATGTTTACATTGTTCACAAATTTTAATTCACATTTCTTCTGAGGGGGTGCTACTGGTTTGTGGCATGTAACAAACTAACAAACAGAATCCAGTGCACAACCCTCCCCCCATGCCAAATCTGAGAAGTAAAACATTTAAACTGCCCGGACTGGCCATTTTCTGACTTTTAACTACATGAAGAAGGGGTTCTCTTAGTTTTCAGATTGGAATTCCAGTGTGAGCAAGCCAAACCACCAAATGCCAAGGTGGAACCCCACGGTTTGGTCCTACGTCTGAAATGCCTGCAGTGGCTACTCTTAAATAGGGTGCATTGCCTAAACTTGCTCCTTTAAAGTAAAGTGCTTCCACCCAAGTAGTTTCACAGGTGATCAAAGGGAACATGCAAAAAAGAGTACCACAAGTTCTCAAACTCTTAACACATTCAAAAACTAGCACACTTTAACTATTGCATTGATCACAAAATTCAACTCACATTTCTGCTGAGGGGTGCTACTGGTTTGTGACATGTAACAAACAAACAGAATCCTTTGCACAACACCGCCCCCCACCAGAAAATCTGAGAAGTAAAACATTTAAACTGCCTGAATTAGATATTTTCTTACTTTTATCTCTATGAAAAAAGGGGTTCTCTTAGTTTTCAGATTGGAATTCCAATGTTAGCAAGCCAAACCAGACCAAACACCAAGGTGGAACCAAACTGTTTGGTCCTAACTCTGAAATGCCTGCAGTGACTACTCTTAAATAGAGTGTACTGCCTAAATTGTCTCCTTTAAAGTAAAGCACCTCCACCCAGGTAGTTTCACAGGTGATCAAAAGGAGCATGCTAAAAGGAGTACTGTATTACAAGCTCCGAAATTGTTAAAGCAGCAGTACTAGTTATTCATCAAAAAATATCATCCTGTCTTTTTTACCAGTAAATTATTCCTGACAATCTTAGATTCTTCACTGGGGTATTTTAAATTCAATCAACTATTTTTAAGACCATGTTTAATTACAACTTTTGTAATTTCCGTGGCTCTACAATAAAGATGGCAGCCACCAGTAACTTTCAAAAATCTTCTCCCCAGAGAGCACACACTAACAGCACTCACTGTATTTATAATGCAAATATGTCAGGGTGTTGCCAGCACATTTCTGATGGCTAGCAGCACAGCACCATCCTGATTTCCTTACCGCAAGTTCCTCAATGTGATTCTATATATTTTACTGCCTTTTTGTCTGTATTTGTATTCCTGTGGTTGCAAAAAATGGACAGATGAGGGACAGTGAAATTACAGAAGGCAGCTAGATAACGAAGGTGTCTGTGTGCTAGACATCACATTCTTCCCTTGTGACCAACTGAAGTGCCTTATCACACCAATTCTCTCACCTCCTCCTCACCAAAGGCTGGGAAATCTCAGTCTAGATGTGATCCTGGATCTCTCAGGTGGCTGGCAGCACTGGATGTTCCTACTGTGCTGCTGCGGGCTGTCTAATTGCATGTGGTTTAAAAGGATATGGGAGGAACAGCTTTTGAAAACTCAGAGGCTGCTTGACCAGGTGGAATTTGTCTCAAGGATGCTAAAGAGCCTCCGACATCAACGGCCGACCTGCCATGCAGCGGTAGTGCTATTGCTTGCAGCGCTGATGACCCAGGTTCAAGAGTGAACTTGGGGCATGGGAGGGTCAGCTGTGGGAGGAGGACTGAGTGTCCAAGGGACTGCTCTCCCCCTTTGGGGAAGGGGTGGTGCAGGGCCCGGACATTGGAGTTGCAATGTGTGGGCAGAGGAGCGGCAGATGTCTGGTGCGCTGCATGTGGAAGCATATGCAGAACTACCTTTGAAGTCATGGCACACATGCTCCTCCATGGGGAGGGAAGAAAATGGAAATTGTACTGGCTGACAGGATGACCATTGACCCCTCACAGGCCCTGCACTGGTTACTTAGGCATGGCCCAAGACTGGATCTGTGCCTGGTGGGTTGAGCAAGACTCATCACCACCCTGCCAGAGGAGGTAAGTTATGATGGAATTGAGCCAGCTAAGTCCAATGAGAAGCAGGGTGACCAGGCTGGGGGGGGGGGCAGTGTGAATGGGGCTAGCTAGGGTGGGAAGCATGAACAGATAAAGAAAAAAATAAAGCAGCCTCCAACATCACAATGACAACTTAAAACATATCTAGTAAACAACTTTTAACTTATATGTCATGCATTTACATTCCTCACATATTTTATTACTTAAGAATTATTATTCAAAACTGATATGTCACATGGTCTTTATCTGCTCTGGCTGATAGTTCTGCAAGTGACATCATAATCCTCTGCATATGACATCTCAACCAGCTGTTGTAGAAATTATCATGAAGCGACAGGCAGTGGATTCAATGGAAAAGAAATACAGGAGGAGGAATGGTCATGCTAAACAGAGCAATAGAGGAAGATGGTCAGAAAGCAGCCATGGTGAATGACTGCTTCTGCTCGGTATTCACTAGGGAGAACAGCAGGTCTCTGCCAGACAACAGAATAAAGGCAGCTGATAGAGGGGTCCCAGAAATAAGGCTGCAGAAATGTGCTAGTGAAAGAGTCAAGAATGGGTTAGCAGCCTTCTAGGTAACACCCTCTGCTTTAACAAATTGCTTCCACACTGTCTCCAACCAATACACTAGGGACATGGGCAGGAATGGCCTTAAGCCTCCTTTCCAGCATACTCAGCTGGGAAAGTGGTCACTTGTTGTCAGGGCTGCTAATTGGTTAAATGAATTGCCTGATGCACTACTGAATCTCCCAAGTTTAATCAGTTTAAAAGATTTTTTTGCTGTCTGCCTTTGCAGTTCAATGCAATTGTAACCGTTAAACAGGTTTATTCGGTTTCTCACTGTATGTAACGTGTTTTTTTATACAACAATCTCCATCAGTTTTTTCAAAACTGTATGTGACTGTTCTGCCTTAAGTGCTTGGAGCCTGACCTGACTGCATTTCAACTGGAACTACTTATTGTACTTGTAATGTTTTTGTGACTGTGTATTTGAACCTTTGTAAATGAGCAGTTGTGCTCAAAGATAATCTCCAAAGTTTTCAATAAATAAATAAAAAAGGCCCCAGAGCTAGATGGGATGCATCCAAGAGTATTAAGGGAACTGGCATCAGTGTTAGCCAAACCCCTGGTGGGGTTATTCAGTAGTTCTTTGCAGCAAGGGATGGTTCCCAAGGACTGAAAAATGGTGAATGTAGCTCTGCTGCACAAGGAAGGGGACATGGAGCATCTAGGAAACTACAGACCTTAAGCCTTACCTACATGGTAGGGAAACTGATGGAGACACTAGAGGAACACCTAGAGAAAAATGGGCTTTAAGATAATAAACAGCATGGGTTTGTGGCAAGGAAGTCTTGTCAGACCAACCAGATAGTATTCTTTGACTGGGTAACAAGGGAAGTTGACAAGGAGCAAGCAGCAGACTTCCTTTACTTTGATGTTAGCAAGGCATTTAATTTACTTCCACTGGGGTGTCAAACAGACGAGGCATACTGATGAGTCCTGGTAGGACGAAACACGTGTCTATGTCTTCTGTTAGCACCCTTTGCAAACTGTGTGAGAGACCTTTTGGCACCATGCAATTCTGCTTAAAGTTGGACCAGCATAACATTCTGTGGTGATTTGCATATGCAGCCCATGATGCTTTGCATTGTGGGGGCATGTGTGATTTTGTATTTAATTTACAGCCACATAAAAAACTGTAGAAGAAGATGGGGGATCTGGGAACGGCTAAGGGAATAGTAAGATGGGTAGGGAGATGGCTGGAGGTGAGGCAGCACAGAGCTGTGGTAAATGAGGTTAGATGAGTAGAAAGAGAGGTCACCAGTGGAGTACCACAAGGATCGGTTCTGGACCAAGACCGGTTCAATATATTCATCAGTGACATGGAAGAGGGAATCAAGGGCAGGCTGTGTCTATTCACATATGACATTAAACTCTGTGGTAGATTTGACAATGTGAAGGGGATGGGGAATTGCAAACAGACCTGTAAAGGCTGAAAACTGGTCCAAAGTGTAGCAACCAAAGTTCAGTGTCAAGAAGTGCAAAATAATGCATTTAGGGAACAAAAACCCCAGAACAGAGTACTGGATGGGAAGGGTTCAGCTGGACACAGCATCAGTGGAAAGGGACCTGGGAGTCAACATCAGTGACTCCCTTAAAAAAACAGCCAGTGTAACAAAGCTTTCAGCAAGGTTAACAGGATGCTAGGGAGGGCATTCCACAGATGGAAGCAGGAAGTACTGTTACCTCTGTATATGTGATAAAGTCTCAAAAGTAAAAACAAGATTTGGGAAATAAGACTTCTGATTACATGACTACCTCATTCTGGAACTTGTTTCCTCCTGAAATAAGAAATGTACCCACTTATAGTACATTCAAGAATGCAATCGTGGACTGGTGCAGTTTTAAATGTGGTATTAATGTGAAATAGTTGTTTATTTATGCAATGCTTTGATAAACTGTAATGTATTAAATGAATGTATTGTAGAGTAACTGAAACGTTCTTAAGCAGGATGGTCCTGGAAACAGGCTTGTCTGGTGACCTAATCCTGGATAAATATAAATAAAATTCAAATGCAAGGTCACTAATGAGGCCACACCTGGAGTACTGTGCCCAGTTCTAGAGACCCCACCTGAAAAAGGACATAGACAGGGACAGGCTAGAGATGATACAACATAGGGTGACAAAGATGATTCAGGGCCAGAAGAGCAGATGCAGTCAGGATCGGCTAAAGGCTCTGAACATTTATTCACTCAAAACAGGTAAGACGGGGACATAAAAGAGACTTTCAAGTTCTTGACAGGAATAAGGTGAACTGTGAAAACTATATACCCGGAACAGAGAAGCTAGGATATGTTGTTACAAGTGGAGGTTAATGGGGGAAGGTTTAAAAGGGATGTGAGGAAGTATTTTACAGAAAGAGGGGTTGATCCATGGAATGGTCTGCCAGCAGAGATAGTGGGTTCAATAAACATAAACAGCTTCAAACATGACTGCGATAGAGCCATGAGTATAGTAACTACTCAGAGGGATGAAGGAGGTGGAAACACAGGGAACAACTGGGAGACCTGGGTAAGCAAAGACTCCACAGGGACAACAGGACCCGGGATATGACAGGATAACATGGGCAGACTAAATAGATCATCAGTCTGTGTTTCTATTATAATGTCACTTACAGAGAAGCAGCAGAAATGGACCAAGTGACAGAAAACTCCGTTTTCAGAAAAATGCTCATAGGAATAGCGAATAGGGGGAAGGCAAATATAGGAAATAACTGAATTATAAGTAGAATGCTGGCTGAATAGGTTTTTCAGAATTTTTCTTGTGGTTTCCTTGCCCCTTAAATACTATATCCTGTTAACTAGAGACTACTGTAACATGAGCCGGTGCTCAGTCCATGGATAAATTCAGATGTTTCTTTTGTCCATAAATTAAACATTTCTGTCTGTTGGCCTCTGCCTGAACGTGGACAGTTTTCTTCTGTTTTTGCTTTGCTTTTATCTGTAGGGCATTGGGATGTTTTAACATGACATGCAGTATATAAATGTAATTTGGCATTGCATAGCATGGCAAGACATATAATCCAGGCCTGTGGGAGAGTGGAAGCGCGCTTTAATTTTCACTTCCAGAACTGCTGCTAACATTCGAGTTTTGATATGAAAAAGTCAAAGCCAACATTAAATGACAAAATGTACTGCCTCCCGTCTGGTCCCTCTTTCAAGGCCACAAAAATAAATCCCCGTGAAATTAAACTCCTTCACAGTAGTATATGGTTAGACAAACTGTGCTAAAAGCATTGCTGTAAGCCCTCTGGTGTTAAATGAGATTGATACCGTCTACAATGAAGGTGATAAACCAACAAATGAGGGTGAAAAGCGTGCGGAAATGAACAGAAATTTGGGGGTGCATTATAGTCTTCGATACAGATGAACAGCTGTAGAAGTGGCTATTGATCTATATTCCACTTTTAGTCAACCTGCAGGGGCATTTTGTAACTCTCAGGTAACTACAGAACACTGATAATGATAGAGGAATAAGGGCAAAGGGAACTTACCCTATGACAACCCCCCTCCCCCCAATTCCAAGGGGAACCCTGAAGATTACAGCACAACCTTTTGCCTGTTGAGGTAAGAATTTCAGCCAAACAAAACCCATTTATCTACCATGCAAACGAGTTTGAAATGAAGACATGCCCAGCCTAATGTTCCTGTGGATACACACTCACCCTTCCAAGTGGGAGACACAGGTTCACATAATGGACCCAACTCCCAGGCCCCAGCCACTCAGTCTCAGGTGTGCTATACAAGTAGCATGTTCAGTTTCTGTGAGGAGTTTGCAGTTGTTACACTGCCTTAACACATCCCTAGGCTGTAGTAGAGACAATGAGATTGTGGGTGACCAGTTAACAACCCCCCCCCACACACACACACACACAGACACACACATACACTAAGAACAGGTATAGCAGAGGCAACCTTAGTGTTGGGAGGGACACAAATAAGGAAACATCTCAGAAGAGGTGTGACAGTATGACACCTCTGACTGCCCATGTCCAAATTACTTGTCTCCCACTGACACATAGGACATAAAAAGAGATGATACCAGAACAAACAAGCATTTGTCAATGTTGAATGTTCACCACTTGTATTGCTGTTGTACCAGCTCATGCTTGTACACATTTTTACTATATAATTTGCCATGAGTAGAACAGATGAGATGCAATGTCTCATTTTCAGTGGTGTCCTGCTTTTACTCATTGCTAGATTGTAATTACCCAGGACAGGGCAGCTGAGAGGAAATATGTAATTTTCAGTGGGCTCCCACTTTGACCCCAAATTTCCAACGGTCTTAGTGGGAGGGCTGGGTGGGGAGAGTAACAGTTTTGGCAGCAACAAACATCGATGGATGGTTTTCCTTTTTACAAGGTCTATTAAAACAAGCATTTGTCAATGCTAAATGTTTGCTTCCTGGCATTGGCATTAGTAGTGTAGGAGTTAGAGAGCTGCATAATAGGAATGGCAGTGAAGTATTGAACTGAAGCCAACCCCATCACCACCCTGCAGAGACTGACAGCCATTGGGGTGTGCCTTTGGGTTGTCAGGCATAACGGCCACGCCATTTCACCACACCCTACTGTAGACACTGACAAGTGTCACGGTGTGCCTTGAGGTCTTTGGCCCTTATGCTCACCCCATTCTATCAGGAAATACAGTGAGATGGGTCCTGTATAGGAGAATGGGGTGAACTTTGAGGCCGAAGAGTCCAAGGCATACCTCGATGCCTCTCACTGGCTGCAGGGTGTGGAATGGTATGAGCATTACAGGCGAGAATCCCAAGTCACACCCCTGATGCCTGTCAATCTCTACAGGGTGGGGCGTTATGGTCGGAAACCCTAATGCCTCAGACGTTCGTTGGCATTTTCACTCCAAATTTTCAACATGGGTTTTTTGTGACCCCTACCTTATGAACAATAGCAATATCAGTTTGTTAGCCGGAAGCTGATTTCGCACAGCAACTATGCCATTTCGCACCACAGGTGCGAAAACACATTTCAAACAGGATGTGAAAAATGACAGCTGTACTGTTCATGGGGAGGTACAAAAAATGGCAATGTTGAAATTCTGCAGTGAAAATATTAGAAAAACTGGTGAAGTCACGAGCGTGTGTAGAAAATGCGCAACACACATCCGTAATGCAATTAGTTTGGGGATTTTTTACAGCAGATTGTCAACACAGGGATTTTGGAACCTCCGCTCATGAACAGTGTCACTGTGATTTTCTTAATCTATCCCGAACAGTGATTTCCCACTGCGACCACACATTTCTGTGCTGGAAGTGCGAAAACACATTTGGGCCATGGTGTGAAAAATGACAGCTGTACTGTTCATAAGGAAGTGTGGAAAAATGCCAGTGTGGGTAGGCAGAGGGGGACAGTGAAAAAGCAGGGATACTGAACGAATATTTCTGCTCGGTACTCACAAAAGAGGAGGGGGAAGTGCCTAATCCAATTAACAGAAGCACTCTTGATAGGGGGGTCGATCCCAGTCCTTTCACAGAAGAAAGGGTTCTGCAAGAACTCCTAAAACTGAATGTGGACAGAGCAATGGGGCCTGATGGAATTCACCCCAGAATTCTAAAAGAATTAAGGGGGGATCTAGTGAAACCACTGGCTACTCTTTTTAACAAATCATGGGAGGATGGGGTGGTACCCGAGGACTGGAGGAAGGCGGATGTGATTCCCCTTCACAAAACTGGGACCAAGACAGAGGCAGGAAACTACAGACCTGTCAGTTTGACCTCTGTGGTAGGGAAAGTGATGGAGTCACTTCTGAAGGAAAGAATAGTTGAGTACCTAGAGACCAGTGGGGCACAGGACCCAAGGCAGCATGGGTTCATAGCGGGAAGGTCATGTCAGACGAATCTAATAGATTTCTTTGACTGGGTGACCAAAGTAGTAGACCAGGGAGGGCGCTTGGACATGGCCTACCTAGACTTTAGCAAGGCATTTGACACAGTCCCACACAAAAGATTAATAGTCAAATTAACCAGCCTGGGAGTGGGTCCCAGGGTGGTAGCCTGGGTAAAACATTGGCTGGACAACAGGACACAGAAGGTAGTTGTAAATGGAGTCCACTCTGAAGAAAGAGGGGTTACTAGTGGGGTACCGCAGGGTTCAGTATTGGGTCCAGTCCTTTTTAATGTCTTCATAAGTGACATTGCAGAGGGACTGGAAGGAAAAGTATGCCTCTTTGCAGATGACACAAAGATCTGCAACAGGGTTGATACACAAGGAGGCATGGAAAGGATAAGAAGGGACTTGGCAAGGTTGGAGGAATGGTCAGAAGTATGCCAGCTAGGATTCAATGCAAAAGTGCAAAATAATGCACCTGGGAAACAAGAACCAGGGAAGAATACACAATGGGGGAGGTAGTAACAACAACAAAAAGGAAAGGGACCTGGGGGTAATCATATCAGATGACCTTAAGGTTAGCAAGCAATGTGTGAAGGCAGTAGGGAGGGCTGGGGGTATACTGGGATGCATAGGGAGAGGCATCAGCAGCAGAAAACAGGAAGTTGTTATCCTCTGTACAGACAGTTGGTGAGACCCCATCTGGAGTACTGCATCCAGTTCTGGAGACCCCATCTCCACAAGGACATAGACAGGATAGAGGCAGTCCAGAGGAGGGCAACTAAAATGGTGCAGGGTCTGCAAGAGAAGCCGTATGAGGAGAGACTAAAGGAGCTTAATATGTATACCCTTGAGGAAAGAAGGGAGAGGGGGGACATGATAGAAACTTTTAAGTACCTCAGTGGAATCAACAAAGTCCAAGAGGGTAGCATCTTTCAGAAAAAGAGACATGCAAGAACAAGGGGACACAATTTAAAGATGGGGGGGCGGTTCAGGGGCAATGTGAGGAAGTATTATTTCACAGAGAGGGTAGTGGATGCATGGAACAGCCTTCCTGAGGAGGTTGTGGGGTCTAAAACTGTGGGAGAATTCAAGAATGCATGGGACAGACATAAGGCAATTCTTGTGGGGGGTAGGAAGAAATAGGCTGTTGGTTAACTAGGATCTACGGCCTATCCTGTAGGTAGGGAAATGGGCAGACTAGATGGGCCAAGTGGTCCTTATCTACCATCAAAGTCTATGTTTCTGTGTTTCTATGTCTATGTGTTGAAAATCTGAACTGAAAATATTAGAAATCCATGAAGTTACGAGGGTGCTTGGAAACTGCACAATGGTTGCTCGTAACACAGTCATTTCATGAACTTTTTTCGCCAAATTTTTAAAATAGCCATTTTAACACCTCTGCTCATGAACAGTGTCACTGTGATTTTCCTAATCTGTCCCGAACATTGATTTCGCACATCGACTGCGCCATTGCGGGCTACATGCACGGAAACACATTTTGGGTGAGATGTGAGAAATGACAGCTGAACTGCTCATAAGGAGGTGTGGTAAAATGGCAATGTTGAAAATCTAGAATGAACATATTGAAAATTTGCGAACTTACGAGCATGCGTAGGCACAGCGCAATGCATGCTCGTAAAACAGTCATTGTAAATTTTTCGCAAATTTTCAACATATGGTTTCAGTGGCTCACCTCATGAATCTGTGACACTGTTAATTGTACGGTCCCGAAAGATGATTTCACGCAGTGACTGCGAAATCACCCTTTGGGCCCGATTAACACCAAGACAGTGAGAGAATTCATGAGAAGGGGTCCCAAAAACCCCATGTTGAAAATTTGGTGCTAAAATTCCAAAAAATGCCTGAGATATGCATTAAAGTTGAAAAAACCCTATTTATTGCATTATACAGCTTACCGGCATTTCCTCAGTTTGCGGTCGGCTTTGAAGAGTGCAGACGTGTTCCCAGTCCACGTCAGACTCGGAGGTAAGTGTGGGGTGAGGTGGGGTGTGGGAGGCAGGGTGTGCAGAGGGTGGGCACGGGTGGGGGAGGCGAGGCAGGACACTCCAGCGGGGAAGGTTTCCTTTCAGGTTTTTTAATTTGGGCAACGGACTTTGCCCACGCTGGGTGGGCTCCCAGCCTGGCACAAGGAAGGCTGTTTGGGAGGCTGTGGAGCCGATGGGGATTGGGTACCCCGTCGGCTACTACGATAAGTTGCCATGCTGGGGTGGGCACCGCATGGCATCTGGAACTCTGTTGGGGGAGCGCAGCACAGTCAACGGGGATTGGGCACCTGTCGGCTATACAGTGTGTGCGTGGGGGGCGAGCACACAGTATGCGCATGCATGTGTGTGTGTGTGTGTGTGTGTGTGTGTGTGTGAAGTGTGCATGAGTACGCGATATCTTATCGCTGCTCACTGAAGCGTAGCTCTCCCTTTCAACTGTATGGCACTGCATTTTGGGATCATGGCACTATGTTTCTTGCACATGCGTGCAAGCAAACATAAAAATAGGAGGGACAGATTTGTTTATTTCAGGGACTGACACTGGGGATTGGGCACCTCAATGTGGGTGTTATATTTGGCAGCACTGGGGGTGGGCTCCCTGGTGTCACACAATGAATATGGGTGTGGGGTACTAGGTGGCATCAGGAATTGGGCACCCTGGTGTAGGAAACATAACAAAGATCATGACATCAGTAAACAGATGTAGAAGGAGGAGAAAAAAAAACATGTACTGAGAAACTCAAGGAGAACTGTGGGCATCAGAAGAAGGCAAGTCTTAATCCTCAGACAAAATGTGGTTTTATTACTAGGGGCAAACTGTGTTTTTCAACCCCTTGGCCTTGGTGGCCACACCAAAAAAGGCAACTTCCCCCCTTTCCTTCAAAGTACAGTATGTTGGAGGTGAACCAATTAAGTTCTCTGAGGCAGCGAAGGTCTCCCAGAACAGAGGACGCAATATAATTAAGCAAAAGCAGATGGTCTCAATTTTCCTTTCAGAAACTGAATCGCTTTGTCAGTTATGAATGGGGCTGGTATAGGGTGCTCGAGTCCTATCTGTTTATCCAAGGCATGTTCAACAAACACCTAGTTACTCTAACTTTAACCCTCATAATAAATTGCATTCCACTGCCAATGTGTCTTCTCACATCTAATTAAACAAACTTCTGAGCACAGCAAACAACTGATTTCAGTATCAACCAAGCCTGTGTGCCTTGCCCAGGTCAGTAATCATGCTCTGCAGTAATACTAAGAAAGTCAGACAGACAGAGCCTGAAATGCAGCATAATGGGTGGGAGGTATGGTAATGGACAGTACTTTATTTTTGTTGGTCCGCAAGATTTTGCTTCACAGTTCAGCAAAAAGTAAAGCAAAATGCCAGCCCAGTGGTGTAGAGGGCTGAGGTGGGCACCTTACCTCGTCCCATGCCAGCGATCCGGGTTCGAGAATGGATGCGGGTCACTCGGGGGTCAGCCTGGAGAGGGAGGATTGAGTGTTCCTAGGACAGCTCTCCTCCCTCAGAGAGGGGGGATCTTGTGCCTTGCTGCTTGACTGCCAGGACACAATGGGGCAGGGCACATGTTCAGAGCACCAAGAGGCACATACACAGAGGTGGAGCTCGAACAACATGCTCATTGCATGTCCCTGCTGCCCAAAGGGAGAAAAACACAGAAAAAGCCTGTGTCTCTCTATTGCCTTGTGTGACAGCCCCCGGCACTCTCGGACCCTGCCCCGTGTCAGTCCCCACTGGTGAGACAGTGGAGAGTGGCTGACCGGGTTGGGAGCTACCTGGTCACGAGCCCAACAGTACAGCATTGGTGGCAATGGAGAAGCAAACAGCTGTATAAAAGAAAAATAAATAAAGCAAAACTATGTTTGCTGCTGCTTGTACAACTGCTGGACCAACATAATGGAAACAACAAAGTTAATGCAAGAGGTAGTAATAGTAGTACCTGAGGAAAGTGAAGCAGCCATTCCCAAACTTTTTGGCCCTCTCTGGCTCAGCTTGCAGAATCCATTGCTGTACATATAACCCTCTGCGAAAAAAAGTCTAAGCATTCTCACCCCCCCCCCCCATACACATTTTGGTTCACTCAAAGCACCCTCTCTCTCTGAAACTTTGCAGCAGCAACTTAGGGAAAACAGAAACCACCCAAAGAAGAGGGGACAGCAGGGATCGGGATCGGCAGCCCTTACCTGTGCTAAACTTGGCTCCAATTTCGAGGGAAGAAGGCACAAGGATATACAGCAGAACTGTGGAGGCTGCATCCCTACTAGTTTTGCTCGAGTTTGGATGTTGTTTTTAAGGGGCACACCACTCCAACTTGCTGTGAGTTGGCTATAAAATCCCTTTTGCCCAGCTATAGGGCTCTATTCTGCTGTTACTCAATAGTTACTTTGTGTATCTCGCTCTCTCTCACACTCACATTGCACAAGAGGGGGGGAACAGAGGGTGACATCAGCACTTCCAAGCCTGACTCGCCCAGCCTCAGACTGCTGCTTTAGACAGGAGTGTGAGTACCTCCTGCTGCTGGAAGCAGGGCTGTAAAGCACACTGCTGGCTGTCTCACTTATGATATGGAAGGAAGTCAGAGGCTTACATGCCACTTAAGAAAAAAAATATGCGAGTTGTGTGGCGTTCGCATTCTCCCTTGCACAGGAGTGGCACTGTGTTTTGTGGGTAGTGTGTGGTGTGAAGCTATAACGGTAGTTGCGGACATGATACCCTGGCAGTTTATAGCAGCCTTGGGCAAAAAATATGCAAGCTGTGTGATGCACACGGTCTCCTTTGTACAGGAGTGGCATTGTGCTCTGCAGGAGGTGTGTGGTGTGAAACTATAGCATTAGTAGCAGCCACGGTACCCTGGTAAGTTTATAGCAGTCTGGGGCTCTACTTCAGGGAGAGGAACATATCAGAATACTGAAGTTCACAGGAAACATAGAGATGCAGGGCATGGTAATAAGTTACTTACAATTACATTGGGGGTGAGGCAGAACAACAGCAGGCTGATTATGACAGATCAGTGGTAGCATGTGATATAAGTTAGGGAATATGGGCGATTCAATATGTGTGAGTAGGGAAGAGCAACTGGAAGACGAGCGACCATTACTAAATGTTGATGGTTATTTTAGCAATGTTGTGGGAGGGCTAGGAAGGGAGGGGCTGATCACCACGACGTATGTGGGGGGAAGGGGGAACTGTGAGGGCAGAATTGAGCGGGTAGCATGGCTCAGAGGGTAGGAGTGTTGCCTGTGAGTGTGGAAACCCTGGGTTCAGGACGGGGTATGGGCATTTCAGAAATTTTCCTGGAAGCGTATTTTTTTCTCTCAGGTGTCCAACTCCTCTCAGAGTTGGTTATTTAATAGTTGGGGGTGTGGGAGGCAAAGCCCCCCACTAGGGGGTGTGTAGGGCATAGCCCCCCACATAAAACATAATAATATATTGGCTCCCACAGTTAGAGTACACGCTGGTCTGTGTTTGTGAGAGGTGCTATTGTGCTGATTGCCATATTAGTTTTTGGCGATTTGTAGTCATGGTTGTTGCAGTCGCCTGTGTTGGTTTAGCTGTTATCACATGATTTCCAGATCAGTTGTGCTTGGTGGGTGGCATTATGTAGATCAAAAGAAAGAGATGCCCTATGATTGGGATGGCTCTCTCCTTTGAGCTACATGAAGTTCCCACCCAGCAAGCCAGAACAGTGTCATGATCAGCCTGGCTGATTACTGGTGATACTGACTAGCCCCCTGCAGACTGCCCTTCATTGGACCACAGTGACACACATCTTAAAACCCAGTTTCATACTCTTTTTCACCACTAGCAGATATGGGGGAAGCAGATATGGGGGATGCAGAGATTGTTGATGTAGGAGGGGTGGAAGCTATGCTAAATACACTAGGTGGCAACATGGAGCACGGTATAGCTCCAAATAGAGTCTCTGAAGCAGATCATAGAGAAGAAAGGAAACAAGGCAGAAATATATATAATGCTGTAGTAATCGGTGACTCAGTCATAAGAAACGTGGCTAGCATTATTTGTAGGAGGAGAAAAGAAAGGACTACTGTTTCTTGCTTACCTGGGGTCAAAATCTGTGACATCAAGGACATGACTGATGGCCTACTGGAGGGGTCAGGAGAAAATCCTGTGGTATTTTTACTCATAGGAGTAAATGATATAGGTAATAGACTGGATGAGAATATCAAGGCAGACTTTATGGATGTGAGTCACTACTTAAAGTATAGGGGTTGTAAGATAATAATAACGGAGATTTTACTGGTACCTAGAGCAGGGATGGGTAGAATGCATGCAATAAGAAAGATCATTTACTGGTTGAAAAACTGGGCATCACAGGAAGGATATGACTTTATTCACAACTGGGAGATATTTGTTGACAGGAACAATGTGTGTGCAGGAGGGATGGCCTTCACCTTAACTGAAAGGGGGCAAGAATTCTAGGGGGAGAGACTGAAAAAAGCCTTGAGAAATATTTAAACTGAGTTTCCAGGGTTATGGGGGCATGGCATCTGGCCACACACCTACAGAAATTACTTTGTATACCAGGGAACAGTATCTAGGTACACCCATGGGGAGTCCTACTTTTGGAACAAAGGTCAGTAGATGGAATTGGCTCTTAATCAATGCAAGGAGTTTAAACAATAAGTTTGGAGACTCAGAGGTGTTAGTTAAGCTAAAAGGCATCACTTGTATTAGAATAACAGAAACATGGTGGGGGTAGGGATGACACTTGGAGCAAAGATCTCAAGGGGTACAATTTATTTCAATAGAACCGAAAGGAGCATTTCGGAGGTGGTGTAGCCCTCTATATAAGTAAAACTCTTTGGAATGAAGAACTAAATATAATGACCAGCCCAGATATTGTGACCCTTTGGGTCAGATTAGGGAGGGGTAATCAGGATTCTGTTATTATGGGCATTAGCTATAGACCCCCCAAACCAGGCAGAGGAGGTGGATGATGAACTCATTGAAGGTACTGAAAATGTTATGGAAAGATGTATTGTTGTTCTCATGGCGGACTTAAATATGCCAGGGATCAACTGGGATACAGGTGGTGGGGACAGTGTTCAGGACAATAAATTGGCTACTAATATTAAAATTCTGAACATAGAGCAATATGTAAAGACACGTACTAGGGCAAACAACATTTTGGATGCTGTCCTTAGTGACATGGGCAGCACCACTGGAAATTGTCACACTATTTATCCATTAGGGAACAACGACCTTCAGATGGTCTCCTTCAGCACTGAGAGACAAACCATGAAAATCAACAGATCTTCAACTATCGTGCTGTAACAGGGCTAACTTTAACAAAATAAAGGAGCAGCTGAGAGACTGGAAATGGAAGGAGGAATTTGGAAACTCTGATGTGAACACAATGTGGGATGTACTGGTCAGGAAAATTAAAGATCTGGAGAAAAGATGGGTACTTGAAAGCAAAAGATATACAAAAAGTGTGATCAAACTGATTTGGCTGAACAGGAGGGTTTTAAAGGCAGTAAGAAGGAAAAGAAAGTTATTTAGGAGAGCAAAGGTATCTGGAGTCAGAGAATATTGGGAAGAATATATTAAGCATGCAAAAGAATGCAAATTGCTTATTAGGTCACCAAAGAAGGAGGTAGAAAACAATACAGCCAAGAAGTCAGGACCAGATCCAAAAAGGTTTGGGGCATATGTAAGGAACAAGAGAGGAACAAACAGGACAGTTGTACCAGGGCAATGCTGATGACTGTAAGCGCCCCCAGCAAAATACCCATCAGCACATGTGAAATATTTATATCATAGGTTCTTTTGTAGCAGTCCTGCTGAGTATCAGTAGTTTGTCCATGATGCCCCTCCCCCTTTTGCTAGCACCATGAAATATGTAATTTGTACCTGCTCCTCCTGGTGACACCAGGACCCATATCAGAAGTTTTGAGTAACGGGCCCTATGGCTTCTTCATTCTGTGCCCATCCCATGAAACTGGAGCTGGAATCTGCAGCACAGATCCTACCACTGCCACTGCTGACAGACCCAATTTCAAATGGATAAGCAGTGTAGAAAGTTTCAAGTTTGTCTGTGACAATAACAGTTTTTTTTTGTTTGTTTTTAATGCTGACCTCTGAGGCAGTGGACCCCCTGACACTGTGGGCCCTACTGCAACCGCATCTCTTGCACCCCCCTGGTCATGGCCCTGAATTGTACCACTCAAAGAGGGAAATATAATCTTTAGGGATGACAGGACAATGGCAGAATATTTATTTATATACTTTACATCAGTATTCCAGGAATCCATCCTAGATACAGTTAATATTCAGATTAGTGATGCCACAAGAAACAGTTCACTAGAAATTTCTGTAAGGGATATGTAAGATGCCCTGAAATGTCCGAATGTAAGGAAATCGTAGAGGCCCGACAACTTACATCCTACGGTTTTACAAAAATTAGCCCTGGAATTAGCTGTACCGATAACCAAAATTTTTAGAAAATCCTTATGTAACCCCTAGATGGCGCTATCCCAGGGGCTACTACCCCTGCCTGATTTGCCACTAACAGGTTGAGGGGCCTGGATCCAATGGCGGGTGCCTCCACCCAGAGGTCAGGGTTTGCAATAGTTAAACTAACTTGGTCACAGCCCTCTGGGACACTGCAACCCCCCTTTCTTCCCACTAGTGGCCCACACAATATATCAGAATTACCTTCACAGTATACACTTACCCCCAGGTCTGGTTCCGGCACTGGGACCTCCTGTGAAATGAGATACAGTGCAACAATCACAGTACAGTACTTTAACATAGACAAATACCTCAGGCAGTATAACTTTGCTGAAACAAGCAGCTCTGATTTATTTAGGGGATATAACAAGGACAGGGGAAATCAGGTTAACTAGCTTATCACTCTAATAATCTACCTATGGCTCTGTGCACAGGCCTATCCTATCAGTTACTGTCCCTGGGTACCCAAGCCCTAGTGGCTAGTCCAAACCGTGGCAGCTGGTAGGGGCCCTTTCACACAGAGAAAAGGAGAATTAAACAGTCAGCAGTACAGTAATTCCATTTGGATTTAATGTGGCAATTCAACAGGAGCGACCCTGAATTAGTACTCACGACCTCCAAATAAGATAGGGTCCTTCAATGTCAGCAGGGCTCACTTGAGGTGCACAAACCTCTTCACACATCCATATAAAAGAAAGCACTATACCAGGCAGGCTGCATCTGTATCCCGATCGCAATTACTGCACAATACCCGGAGAACACACAGCAGATTCAGTTCCTGACAGACCGAGTGTAATTTTCAGCAATTCCTCCAGTCTTCTACAGGGTGAGCCTGGTTTCTACTCTTCAGAGATCCTTTGATTCTTTTCACAGGACGGATTCAGTCCCAACAAGCTGCAGACGGAACTCTGGGCCTTACACACGTTTTTGACTAAAACTGCACACTGAAAAAGCACAGGGCTCCTTCCTTCTTCACTGCCAAAGCTCAACTCAAACTCCAACCGACAAAACCGGGCACTTCCTTTGAGTTCCTCCCAGTTCTTGACTGGATTGGCTGTCACTCACAATAGACTGCTGCTGTTGGTCCAAAAGGCACTGAAGTCTAAACTACATCTCCCAGAGTCACTGCCCATACAATCCTCTTGTGGCTGGCTCAGATTATGAGTCCAAGTTCTGATTCGTCAAGGCACCATTTTAGAGCTAGCTTACCCACACTGATTGGTCCAGTTCAGCAGTTCAAAACTAGAATGGGGAACTAGCAGACACAGTTCTGACTGCAAAGAAAGCAGGTTAGACAAACTGTAATTTCATTATTACTCTAAATAATTTCTGAAACAGTTACATCTTTCAGATAGGTTCCTTTGCACTCCTAGTGACTGCAAAATGAAGTGAATTGGCAGCAGCTCAGTGGTACTCAGAGAAGCACACAGTCCCTCCATACAAACTAATTATGTCTGCAAGCAGACAGCTCTTAAAGAGACAGTACCAGAGGCTCTAAAACACTCACTGATAAATGGCTTAAATGCCAAACACCATTCAGGCTTGGAGCATTCAAGCAAGCTCCTGGAAGTCTTTTGGGAACCCCCATTTGCAGGGGTTACACCCTTCCTGGCCTGGGAAAGCTTAGCGTCAGCGTCAAGCAAGTACTATAAGTTTTAACTGCAACCGTATACATTCATTTAGGCTCGCATGTAATCATCAGTCAATATATCATTTTACCAAGAACACATTTCTGAAACATTGCAGTCGTCACTCTTTACACAGTATTACATACACATTGTACCATAACTCAAGTTATTACCTCTTGTACATGAAACCTGAAGAGGGGCCCTTCCTATCAGTTACCTTGGGGCTGGATGGGGCAAGGGCACCATACTTAGAGGGCAACACAAGTAACTTGGAGTTAGCACTGATGCTCAGTTTGGGCAATGAGCTCGGGACACATACACTCCTTTATGGACAACATTGAGAGGCAAGTCCACAGGCCTCCCAAGTGAATCATAACTGAGGTGCACCACAGGCTTACAGCTCGACCAGTCTTTCTAGGGGAACTGTTATAGTCTCTGCACTCTGAGCCTCATTTTCAGCATTGTCCTCACTTGTCAGGGAGTCTCCATGGGGTAGAGAGGCTGAGGACTTGGGCACTTTCAGCTCAGGAGTTACAGTTTCTGAGTCCACAACATTTGGCTCGCATGGAGAGCTTTGGACACTGGCAGTGGACTGTCAGGGCACTCAAAATACTCTTCTTGTTGGGTGTATCACCAGTCTGCCCCAATCTATCATTTTCCTCCCTGAAAGCTCAAACAGTTCAACCATGCACAATGATTCCATTTCATCTGATCTGATGCTTTGCACTTCACTTTCTGGGAGCATTGGCTCCAGGGATGAAGCTTGGGGCTTAGACAGTCCAGAAGGCCCAGCTTCATCTCCAGTATTGACTAGGGAATTGCCCCAAACAATTGACTCAGTTCGTAAGAAGGATAGTATTCAAAGTCACTCTCACTTTCTTCCGATATGGACTGACAGTCATGCTCAACTGGGACTTGTGCAGGGAACACTTTAACTTTGCTTCTGTAGGTGCAGACTTTCTTGATCTTTTCTTAGCAGCAGCTCTAGTCACTGGTCCAGAGGGGCATCTTCTAGGGCTCAGACTCAATTAAGATTTGTCCAATGGGCAGTAAATGATTTCTATGCATTGTTTTACATCTTTTGAATTATTCTCAGGCCTTACTTTGTACACTGGCAGATCATCTAGTTTGCCCACTACAATGTGAGGGAGATGGTGCCATCTGTCAGCAATCTTGTGCTTGCCATGCAGTCCCAGATTTCTTAGCAATACCGATCTCCCTCCTGGAGTTCCTGTGCTTTCACCTTTTATCATACCTTTCTTTGTTGGCCAGATTTCTTTTGGCAGCCATGGTTTGAGCCAGTTAGTGCATGAGTTAGTTGGGCCTTTAACTTTTGCACATACTGTAAATAGTTGTCAGCTTGAACCCCATCAGGAGAGACCCCAAAACACACATCTACTGGTAGTCGAGCTTCTCTTCCAAACATCAGGCGGTAGGGAGAATCCAGTGGCATCACTTTTGGTGCAGTTATAAGCATGTACCAGGGTGCTAATTTGTTGGCTCCATCTAGGCTTGTCCTTTGGGTGCAGGGTGCCCAGCATATCTAGCAAAGGCAAGAAATGCGTCAGGCTGTGGGTCCCCTGGGGGTGGTAAGGAGTGGTTCTGGACTTTCGCACTCCCACAGAGAAAGCATCTCTTTGATCAGGCGACTCTCAAAGTCTCTCCCTTGATCAGAATGGATTCTTTGTGGAGCCCCATAGTGAACAAAAAGTTTTCTACAAGTACTTTGGCCACAGTGGATGCTTTCTGGTCTTTGGTGGGAAAGCTTGGGCATATCTCGTGAAATGGTCAGTGACCACCAGCACATTACTGATATTTCTTCGATCTGACTCCAAACTCAGAAAATCAATACAGACCAGCTCCATGGGTGCACTGGTGGTGATGTTAACAAGGGGGGCAGCCCTCTGGGGCAAAGCTTTCCTCTGTAAGCAGCGACTACAAGTTCGAATGTGTTGCTCCACATCAGCCCCCATCTTAGGCCAATAGAATCTGGATCTCACCAAGTCAAGTGTTCTGTCTATACCAAGGTGCCCCATGTGGTTGTGCAAGGACCTCAGTACTGAGTCTCGAAAGGCAGTGGGCAGCACTAGTTGTTGTTTGTCTACTTGTCCCCCTCTGTCTACTGTTTCTCTGTATAACAGTTTATTGATCAGTTTCAACTTAGGACCTTCTTTGTATAACAGTGCAGTTCTCAAATCAGTGGAGCGTAATTTGGACACATCTTTTCCTGCATAGAGGGCTTCTAAAGCTGCTTTGATCATGGGATCGGGATTGAGCCGCACGAATACTGTCATTGTCCAGCTGAGGCAGTGCACCAATGTCTATTGCAGAAAAGTGGCAATAAGCAGCAGGTATGCAATTCTCAGAGGCTCCCAAGCAATCCACCATGCAGTCCACTCGTCCGTGGACATTTGTTCCTCCCTGTCAAACTTCTGGCACAGTGCCCGAATGTCAGGTTCTGCCAATCGGACCCAATCATTCTGGGGAACAGGCCTCCGGAGAGAGCATCAGCATCTATGTGGTTCAGACCTGCTCGGTATTCGAGAGCATAGTCATATGTAGATAATGCAGAAAGCCACCTATGGCCAGTGGCATCCAACTTAGCTGAGGTCTGCACATAGGTCAAAGGATTATTGTCAGTTTTACTAGTATTTTAGCCCCATACAAGTACTCATGGAATTGGTCAACAATAGCCCACTTCAAAGCTAGGAACTCTAACTTATGTACAGGATAGTTCTTTTTGGATGGGGTCAGGCTTCTACTGGCAAAGGCCACTGGTCTCAGGCCATTCCGTCTCTTGGTACAACACAGCCCCCAACCCTTGCAAGCTAGCATCAGTGTCAGGACGTAAGGTTTTCTTGGATCGGCATAGGCCAGCACTGGAGCATGGGTAAGTTGATATATGATCTCATGAAAAGCAGTCTCACAATCAGGAGTCCAGCGGGCCCCAAATACTTCACTCGGATGAAAATACACTCTTTCAGTCTTGAGGGCGCTGACTTTTGGTATTTTTTGTGGGTTGGGGGATACCCTTGAGTAAGGTTAAGTAAAGGCGGATCACTCTTGAATAGTCCTTGATGAGCGCCGATAATAACCACAGAATCCCAGGAATCTTTGCAGTTCTTTTAGATTTTGGGCTGTGGCCAGGTGGTCAAGGCCTCAACTTTACTTGGGTCGGTCTCTATTCCTCGGTGGATACTATGTGTCCCACATACTTTACTGATGTTTGAAAGAATTGACACTTATCAATGGACAGTTTAAGGCCAAAAGTCCTCCAGTCGGTCCAATACCTTAAATAATCTGCTCTCATGTTCCTCCAGCGAGCTGCCAAACACAATAACATCATCTAGGTATACCAGGCACTCTAGTAAGTTCATGTCCCCCACTGCACGCTCCATCAATCGTTGAAAAGTGGCTGGGGCACTAGAAATCCTTGAGGCATCCTCATGAATTCACAAAGCCAGCGGACAGATAAGGCCGTCTTCTCCACGGTCCTCTGGGGCCTCGGGATCTGGTAGTACCCACTACGGAGATCCAGCACAGAGAACCCTGCTCCCGTTTAGGCAGTCAAAGCATCCTGAATGCGGGCATTGTGTACTGATCAGGGATAGTCCGCGGTTTAAGGTGCGATAATCCACACACATCCTTACTGTTCCATTCTTTTCCTCACTACCACAATGGGGAAGCATAAGGGCTTCTGGATTCTTGTATTACCAAGCAGCTAACATCTCTTGCAGATGCCGTCTCACATCATCTATGTCAGCAGGTGCCAGGCGTCGAGACCTCTCACGAAATGGTCTTTCGTCATGCAGCGGATATTGTGCTCAGCTCCTTGCGCATCCTACATCCCATTCCTTTAAAGAAAACACCTGGTCTCTCTGGGCAAGCTTCTCACTGATCCTCACTTTCCATTCAGCTGGCAGCGGGAGTGCGAAATCAAACAAGTCAGGCGTTACTCTGTCATTCTTCCTTGAACTCTTGCTGCTGGGTAGCACTGCAGTGTCTGCACAATGCACATTAGCCAGGATGCAACCTCTGTTTACTCGAATGTCTCTTTCAGACACATTATGAACTTGGACCATTACCCTTCTGGCATAAGCATGGGCTCTAGCGGGCAAAATACTAGGCTTGACCAGCAGTCCCTCTGGCAATTTTCCATCGCCTGGTGCATCCAACATTAATATTTTATTCTTAACATCCTTTCTGATACGGACCTCTCCCTGTAAGGTACACTGGGCATTTGGCGCCAGGATCAGAGACTTAGGATCCTTCTTCCATACAATTCCGACCGGTTCCTCTGGTTCTAGTTTTTCAGCATCTCTCTGTGCCTCATAGGCCTTCTTAATTAAAGCCGGAACTCTTAAAGCTCTACTAGTCTTTGACCCCTGTTTTCATAACACAACTGTGCCAGCCTTCTGAACATGTGAGCATTTGTTCCAATCAACAAAGGGACACCATCATACAGTCCAGTGGGGGACACACTAAGGCTGGGTCTCTACTTGTTCGGCCACTCCAGCCACGAGGTGGGGAAAGACAGCCAAATTCGGATATACCGGAATAGGGTGAGCCTTCTCACTTAACCCCCATACATGCAGTCCTTCTAATGGTTGTAAAAGTCGTCTGACAAATGCTTCTGATACCAATCCTGGAACATAATTGTCACTTGGGAGCCACTGTCTAATACAGCTCTTGTAGACACTCCATTCACCTTTACAGTGGTCTCCATGGAGGGACCCACTATTCTGGACCAGTCTGGAGAGGCGGTAGTGGGGCCTGGGCAACTGACCTTGCCACAAAGGACGTGAATTAGCATTTTGGTGCCCTCACTGGGATCATGTCGTGCACCTCTTAACCACTGATTTCTTCTCAGAGCTCTCCTTGTAGCCTATATGCAACTTTGTCAGTGTCTTTTGGGGACTGGCATTCCTTTTCATGTGCCCATCTTTCCCACAATTATAGCAAAACATACTTTCTGGAGTTTGAGCTGGCCGGCGCCACACTGGGAGCCAGGGCGGGGTATTACTAACTGGAAACCTGGGTGCCATCTCTGTCTCAGGCGTGATAAGCATTTGGAGACATCTGTCAGTTCTCCACTTCCATGGTCAAGGAATTGAGTTTGGAGCTGTTATCAGCAGGAGATACATGGTGGGTACCCCCACCCCATAGCAGATGCAGTCGGATATAGGTCAGGGCCCGTACTTGCAGTGGCCTTCATAAAGGGACTGTTTTTGAATTCGGATCTCTCTCAACAGTTAAGCCCCATTGTGGCATATCTTTTCCTTGTCAGAGCACTCATTGACTGTCAACCTCTGCCCTGAACTTCCTTGATGGGTCACCCTCAGTCACTCAGTCGTAGCCACAGCTGTTGGTGCAGGTACCTCCGAGGTCGCTTTTCTCAACTCCTCGAATTTCTCTCATTAACTCATCATAGGAGGGTGGGGATTCCAGTCGATTTGCCAGGCGTAACTGAAGCAACAGCAGTTCTGAGAAGGGGCAGACTTAGGATTCTGTCCAGTCTGGTTCGGTCCAGTTCAATCGCTGGCAAACTACCCTTTCTGAGGCATTCTTGCAACAATTTTTCCAGCCGAGAGGCGTACACAGACAACAACTCCCCTTGGTACTGTTGTGCATTTCTTACTCTCCACCATAGGTCCTCATCAGAATCTGGGCTCCCATACATTCTCCAAGGCCTCAAGATAGGCCTGTGCAGTCGCTTCAGGGTTACTGGCCCGTTGCTTAGGATGGTAGCCAGGGCAGGACCTCGGAGGCTCTCACTAACCTCTTCAGCTTCGCCTTCCGAGCATTGCCATTCTAGCACTTGGGGCAACATAGTCTATCCAGGTCTCCCCAGTCATCCTCTCCTTGGGGGAGTGGGAGGGTGCCAGAGAAGATCCTCAACCTTGGTAGAGTCGTGACTAATGGCAGGTGCAGAAATAGGGTCTGCATTGGTTCAGCCACCATTACGGGCACTGGAGCAGGAGAGGGTGTTGGGGGAGGAACACCCCCAGGTGGCAAGAATAGTTTCTTCAAGTCCTCCACAGTTTTCCCCTCTCCCAGCAACCATTCAGCAAATTTCTCCTCAAAAGTTTCAGATAGTGGTGGGGGCTGATTCCCCCCCGGGTCTTTACTGTCCTTAGTTATCACTCTCCAAGCAGTGAGGGCTCCCTCTGGGGTAATGGTCTGTGGCACTTTGGAGCTATCTATGGGATCCTTAAACTCTACTAGGGCCAGGAAAGTGTGGGTGAGCAGATTAGCATGCCGACCCACCACCACAGGGTTTTGTAAACCTTCCACCTTGGAAAGTACTCCCTGCACAGTGTCCGTATTGATACCCAGGGGGATGTCCAGGATAAGCATAGCATTTTGAGAGTCGATCTCCTCCCAGTACACCCTCCACCAGCCGGTGCACAGCCACTTCTGTCGGGTACCCATTTTTTCTTAACAGTGGTTCGTAAATATGGCCACTAGAGGACACACAATCCCAGCGGTGAGCCTCAAGATGTAACCCTAGATGGCGCTATCCCAGGGGCTACTACCCTGCCTGATTTGCCACTAACAGGTTGAGGGCCTGGATCCAATGGCGGGTGCCTCCACCCAGAGGTCAGGGTTTGCAATAGTTAAACTAACTTGGTCACAGCCCTCTGGGACACTGCAACCCCTTTCTTCCCACTAGTGGCCCACACAATATATCAAATTACCTTCACAGTATACACTTACCCCAGGTCTGGTTCGGCACTGGGACCTCCTGTGAAATGAGATACAGTGCAACAATCACAGTACAGTACTAACATAGACAAATACCTCAGGCAGTATAACTTTGCTGAAACAAGCAGCTCTGATTTATTTAGGGGATATAACAAGGACAGGGGAAATCAGGTTAACTAGCTTATCACTCTAATAATCTACCTATGGCTCTGTGCACAGGCCTATCCCTATCAGTTACTGTCCCTGGGTACCCAAGCCCTAGTAGCTAGTCAAACCGTGGCAGCTGGTAGGGGCCTTTCACACAGAGAAAAGGAGAATTAAACAGTCAGCAGTACAGTAATTCCATTTGGATTTAATATGGCAATTCAACAGGGCGACCCTGAATTAGTACTCACGACCTCCAAATAAGATAGGGTCCTTCAATGTCAGCAGGGCTCACTTGAGGTGCACAAACCTCTTCACACATCCATATAAAAAGCACTATACCAGGCAGGCTGCATCTGTATCGATCGCAATTACTGCACAATACCGGGGAGAACACACAGCAGATTCAGTTCCTGACAGACCGAGTGTAATTTTCAGCAATTCCTCCAGTCTTCTAGGGTGAGCCTGGTTTCTACTCTTCAGAGATCCTTTGATTCTTTTCACAGGACGGATTCAGTCCCAACAAGCTGCAGACAGAACTCTGGGCCTTACACACGTTTTTGACTAAAACTGCACACTGAAAAAGCACAGGGCTCCTTCCTTCTTCACTGCAAAGCTCAACTCAAACTCCAACCGACAAAACCGGGCACTTCCTTTGAGTTCCTCCCAGTTCTTGACTGGATTGGCTGTCACTCACAATAGACGCTGCTGTTGGTCCAAAAGGCACTGAAGTCTAAACTACATCTCCCAGAGTCACTGCCATACAATCCTCTTGTGGCTGGCTCAGATTATGAGTCAAGTTCTGATTCGTCCAAGGCACCATTTTAGAGCTAGCTTACCCACACTGATTGGTCCAGTTCAGCAGTTCAAAACTAGAATAGGGAACTAGCAGACACAGTTCTGACTGCAAAAAGCAGGTTAGACAAACTGTAATTTCATTATTACTCTAAATAATTTCTGGCAAACAGTTACATCTTTCAGATAGGTTCCCTTTGCACTCCTAGTGACTGCAAAATGAAGTGAATTGGCAGCAGCTCGAGTGGTACTCAGAGAAGCACACAGTCCCTCCATACAAACTAATTATGTCTGCAAGCAGACAGCTCTTAAAGAGACAGTACCAGAGGCTCTAAAAACACTCACTGATAAATGGCTTAAATGCCAAACACCAATCAGGCTTGGAGCATTCAAGCAAGCTCCTGGAAGTCTTTTGGGAACCCCCATTTGCAGGGGGGTTACACTTAGATCTGGGGGAGGTGCCAGATGATTGGAGGAGAGCCATTGTTGTACCCATTTTAAGAAAAGTAGCAGGCCACAAAGGGAAACCTATAAGCCTGTTAGCCTCACATCTGTGGTGTGCAAAGTTATGGAGACATTACTAAGAAAACTTATTGAAAATCATCTGACCCTCATGAATTTATGGCACAAAAACCAGCCTGGCTTCAGAAGTGGCAGATCATGCCAGACAAATCTGATAAGCTTCTTCGAGAAAGTTAGCAAGGTCCTCGTTGACATGGTTTACTTGGATTTTGCCAAGGCTTTTGATACAGTTTCTCATGCTGAATTAAATGCCTATAGGACAACAATCTAGACATCAGAATTATAAAATGGATTAAGGAATGGTTGAAAGATAGGTCACAAGTTGTTAGGATAAATGGAATAGACTCTTAGCGGAGGGTTGTGACGAGTGGGGTTCCTCGGGGTTCAGTGTTGGGGACCATCTTATTCAACATATATGTGACTAGCATGAATATCACGAAGGGAGGGTGGCTAGGTAAGTCTGTGGTTGACACTAAAATAGGTCATCTAGTCGAGACCAGTAAACAAATCAAGGGTTTCCAAGAGGAATTAAATTATTTATACACACGGGCAAAGGAGAAAAAGATGAGATTCAATCTGGAAAAGTGTGTGGTGATGCACCTGGGGAATAAAAAAATAGGGGGTTAAGGTATACTCTCAAAAATCACACTCTGAGATCCAGAGATAGTGAAAAGGACCTGGGGTGCTGGTGTCAAGGGGATCTCAGGTCCAACAAACACTGTAATGAGGTCTTTGTGAAAAGCAATAAAATCTTGGGATGTGTCTGGAGGAATATTATAAGTAGGGATGGAAATGGTCTGCCTATTTATAGGTCTTTGGTGAAACCTCTCTTGGAGTACTGGAAACAGTTCTGGGCCCCCCAAGATGTTGGAAATACTCTAAGACTAGAGAGGGTACCAAGGCAAAGAACAAAAAAGATTACTGGCCTGAAATATATGGACTATAATACTAGGCTGAGTACACTAGGGTCACGATTCACAAAGGCCGGTGCAAGCTGTGCCAAAGGCAGGTTGCAGCGATTGCCGGTGCACCAGGGACCCTGCGCCCAATTCACTATCAGGTAGGGTCCCAGTGGCAAAGTCCCATGGCTTGCAGCAACCCTGGCCCTGTGTCAAACAGATGGCACATCTGGAAGGTGTGTCACAAGCCGCGGGGCAGCCATGCGGCAATAGCACCATGGACAGCAGTCCCTGGTGGCTATCATGCACCCCCAGCCCCGATCCCAGTTAATAAATAAAAATATCCCTCACAGTATAGCAGACCCCCTATCAGCCTCAATCCCAGGTTATAAATAAAGAAAAAACATCCTTGGTGGCCTTGCAGACCCCCCGATCAACCCCAATCCCAGTTAATAAATAAAGAAAAAACATCCCGGGTGGGCTTGCGGACCCTCAATCAGCCACGATCCCAGTTAATATATATAAAAAAAAACTGGTGATCTAGTGGACACCCCACCTTGGCAGGCAGTGCCCCACCACCCTGCTCCACCCCCGACCCATCCCGGAACTGGTACCCGGCATAACCCTCTTCTCTCCACCATGGCCATGCACCAACTGAGCTGTCAATGAGTGTACTGTATACAGTACGCATGCTGCTGTTTTTTCTTTATTTATTAACTGAGATCGGGGCTGATCGAAGGTCCGCTAGACCACCAGAGATGTTTATTCTTTATTTATTAACTGGAATCAGGGCTGATCGGGGGTCCGCTAGACCACCAGGGTTATTTTTCTTTATTCATTAACTGGGATCAGGGCTGGGGGGACTGAGGCACATTGCCGTAAATGTCAAAACCCTCCAAGGGACACACATCTAAGTACCCTTAGACCAGCCCTGTCTGGTCTAACGGTACTTAGAATTTTGCCCTCTGGGAGGGTTTTGTGAATACTACATTGGGGGATATGGCAGCCTGCATCTGCCACAAGTCCCCTAGCACCATGTTCCAACCCACTGTGTGGCGCAAGGCTGGCACAAGGCCCCTTTGGCGCAGACAGCTTGTGTTTGACACAGGCTGCCTTTGTGAATTGCTCCCGGTGCATCTCTTGGTGCAAGCCACACCTTGCAACATTTTTTTGTTGCGAAACCCCTTGCTCCATTCAGGGGAGCTTTGTGAATTGGGCACTAGGTCTTTTGTCCTTAGATATGAGCTGAACGAGAGGTGACCTAATAGCAGTTTTTAAGTCTCTAAAAAAACATGACTTCAGGCAATGCCTAAGTATTGATCTGAGGGACAGTAGTAGAGAAACTAGGGGACATAAGTTCAAATCAAGGGAGAACATTTTAGGACAACTAAAAGGAGGAACTGGTTCACACAGAGGGTGGTGACTCACTGGAATGACTTTCCAGAGGAAGCTGTATACAGTTCAAGTTTAGTTACATTTAAAGATAAACTCGATAGGTGTTTACAAACATTTGGGTTTGTCAGCATCATCCAGTAACCATGTGTGGACAGGCTAGAAAGGCATTTTACTCGCTCCTGTCATTTTTTATGTTTACTTGCACATGCAGCACACAAGAAACATATTGAGGTAGTAAAGCATTGCAGAGGTGTGGTAGTGTTGTGGCCAATCCAGCGAACACTTTCAGGGGTGCGTCCCTCAGCCACCAATCAACAGGGAAGCTGCTGATGACAGTAGTTTCAGATTGAGCGCCACACTTGAAAAAATCTGCTGCTCCAGTCAGGGACAGTTTCATCATTGCAGCAGCAGATCTCTTCCCCCTCCCCTTCCCAGCAACCAGGCACATTTCAGCCATGCGCATTACAGTGCACAGTAATGCGCATGGCTGGACTTACGAGCAACTCATGTGCTCAGTGTGCCTTTCCTGATGAAACATATTAATAACTAAATAAATAAATAAATGAGCTGCACTGCAGCTTTGAATAATTGGTGGCTCCTGCCACCTACCACACACTCCCTCCAAAGCCGGCATTGGGATGCCCAATCCCCATGTCGGCATGCATCCCCCCCTTCCCCCATTAATGTGGCATACTGGGAGCCCACCCCAGTGTGCCAAACTAATTATATTTCCGACACCGGGATGCCCACTCTCAGTGTCAGATGCCCCCCCAAGCCCAGACATATCTTTTGCCGACAACAGGGTGCCCAATCCCCGTGTCAGCATGCCCCCCCAAGCCCGAACATATCATTTGCCGACAACGGGGTACCCAATACCTGTGTCGGCATGCCCCCAAACCCTACTATTGTGGCACACTGGGAGCCCACCCTAGTGTGCCAAAGTAATTCTTTATCTTTTTCTGACACCGGGATACCCACGCCTGGTGTCGGATGCGCCCCCATGCCCCCTTTTTTCAGCCAATCTCAAAGTGCCCAACCCCCAGGTTGGCAATGATCCCTCCACTAGTCTGGCACAATGGGAGCCCACCCCAGTGTGCCAAAATGTATTTTCATATTATTTCACCTGTAAAAAGAAAACGTCCGAGAGTTCTTTTTTTTTAAACCTAAAGAAAAGAAAACAGTCCTTCGCGTGTCCTTACTACCCCTCCCATCTGACCCTCCCTCTGTGTACCCACTCCTTCAACCCCCACCCCATACTTACCTCCAGAGGTTTGGTGCTGTGATCTTCTGTGGACCGGGAACACATCTGCACTCTTCAAAAACCAACCGCAAACTGAAGAAATGATGGTAAGTCCTATAATGGCAGTCACTGGGGGGTTTCAACTTAGGTTGATATCTCAGCCATTTTTGGGAGTTTGGTCCCAAATTTTCAACATGGGGTTCTTGGGACCCCACCTCATGAACACTGGCATTGCCATTTAATTTCTCAGTCCCGAAAGGTGATTTTGCGATCACTGCAAGGAATCACCTTTTGGGACCGATTAATGAAACAACAGTGCCACTGTACATGAGGTGAGGTCCCATAAAACCCATGCTGCAAGTTTGGTGAAAAAAACTCCAAAAAATGACTGCGTTATGAGCGTGCATTGCAGTTTGTACACACACTTGTAACTTCACCAATTTTTAATATTTTCACTCCAAATTTCCAGCATTGCCATTTTTTCACACCTCCTTATGAAAAGTACAGCTGCCATTTTTTGCATCCTGCCCAGAACATGTTTTCACACCTATGGCGCAGAATGGCGCAATCGCTGTGCAAAATCAACTTTTGGGACAGATTAATGAAATCACAGTGCCACTGTTCATGAGGGGTGGTCCCAAAAAGGCCATGTTGAAAATTTGGTGAAAAAATTCCAAAAAATGACTGTGTTACAAGCACACGTGACGCAGTTTCTATGTATACTCATAACTTGCCAATTTTTCATATTTTCACTCCAGATTTTCAATATTGCCCTTTTTCCACACCTCCTCATTAACAGTATCGATGTATTTTTCACATCCTGCCCAAAATGTCTTTTTACACCTGTTGTGCCGAATGGCGCATTCACTGTGCGAAATCGCCTTTAAGGACTGAGTAATGAAATGATAGTGTCACTGTTCATGAGGTGGGGTCCCAAAAAGCCCATATTGAAAATTTGGAGTGAAAATATCAACAAAGGCCTGGGGTGTTAGGGCTTCCAAATGTAACACCCCACCCTGTACAGACTGACAGGCATCAGGGGTGTGGCTTGGGGTCGTCAGCCATAATGCTCACACCATTCCACCCCCAACCTGCATCCATTAACAGACACTGAAGTGTGCCTTGGGGTCTTCGGCCCTAACATTCACCCTATTCTCCTATACTGCACCCATCTCAGCTTATTTCCTTATGGAATGGGGTGAGCGTAAGGGCCAAAGACCCCAAGGCACACCGTGACACCTGTCAGTGTCTGCAGGGTGGGGTGAGGTGGAATGGCATGAGCGTTACGACCAACTACTCAAAGGCACACCCCAATGCCTGTCAGTCTCTGCAGGGAGGGGGTTGGGGTTGGCATTAGTTCAATACTTCACTGCCATTCCTATTATGCATCTCTCTAACTCCTGTGGTACCAATGCCAATACCAGCACACAAACATTTGGCATTGACAAATGCTTGTTTCTTATGTTCTTATGTTCTTATGGAGTAGAGCACACAGAGAGACATAAAGACGTGGAGGCAATTACAATAGTTACACAGAGAACTAAAACAATAAAAAGGACCTTGGGGGAAAGTTTCTGTAGATGGGTAGAATAGGATAATAATTATTTTATTCAGAGAAACAGGACTTGAAATCAGAGGGGGAGTTGACAGTTCCAATCAGATTTACAAAAATTAATTAACAGGACAGTGATTGTCTTGTCCTGGGTGGAAAGCAGAAAAGCTGGTTTGATCAAATGATCAAACAACGGAGATTACCGGGGGCAACTGTTTAGTTTGTTTTTTTTGCAGTGCCATGACATACTTTTGTTTTTATTTTACATTGTGTTTTGTTAAAACACAAACTATATACAAACTTTATTTTTATCCCTAACTGAGTTTATAATCACAGTGAGACTCTTCAGGGTGTGGGCTGTACTGCATTATACAAAAAATACTGGCATGTGATTGGGTGGCTGGCACGATTTACAATGTGTAAATCCTACTATCACCCTATGGGAAGAAATGCCAGCCAGCCGACCCCCCACCCCATATCACTTAGATTGCAAACTTCAAACATGCCGACCGCCATCTTGTTTTCTACCACTAACGAAGCAAGTGAAGTTTAACATAAAAAAAATGAATTGTTCATTTGAAATCATGCACGAACAGGAGTTACAGATTATCTTTACCGTTATTCCAGACACAGAACTGGCCCCTACAAATCTTCAAAATGAACAAAAAGCATACCTGTTCAACAGCAAACAGGAGCAGAGTCAGCAGCCATCCATAGTCGAGCCAGAAAATTCACCATCCAGCAGCCGACATTCATCCACAGGTGCCCTGCCTACAGACGACGTGTTGCACATTGCTGCCCATGTCACAAAAGACCCACCCAATCCTGTGGACAAAAATAACAGACGTCATGAAAACATAAGTGAGAAACAGCTCAATACAGAGAAATGAGCCTCCAATGCTTAAACCAAGTGGGCACTGAAAGTCTTTGACGACTGGTGTAAGCAAAAGCAAATTCAAACAGATTTCAAAACAATTTCACTCACTGAATTGAACAACCTACTGTGACACTTCTATGACACAGTGAGAAATTCCAGTGGTGAACAATACATTCTAAATAGCTTTATAGGACTGAGATGTGGTCTCAATAGACATTCTAATGAGCCACCAAAATCACGTCCCATAAACCTTATGAATGACACAATATTTACATCAGCCAACAATGTATTTAAGGGAGTGGTAAATAAATACAGGCAAGATGGCAAAGACAAATCAAATCATCATCACCCCCACTCTCACAAGCAGAGCTGACTTTCCTATGCAACTCAGAAGCACTCTCCCCGAACACGCCCAGAGGCTTAGTCCAAAAAGTGTGGCTGGACATCCAGCTACACTTAGTTAGAAGAGGGAACAAGGGAGTCCACAGCTTTACCATAAACTCTTTTAAACTGAAGCAGACTGAGGAAGGCATAAAATATCTAACAAAATCTTTTAATGAAGACCCCAAAAACCATAAGCTAATAAACGATCCAACTCGCCAAACAACAAGAAGTTTTATGTTTGAGTCACCAGGAGACCCACTTTGCCCAATCCAAAGCTATTTAAAATACCTTTCTAAACTCCCGCGCCAAATATACCAGCTTTATTTTGCCACTCCAAATAAGTAAATTAATCAAAGCTTGAAAAACAAACAGAATGGTATATGAGGGAACCAATGTGGGTAAAATTTCTGGGAAAAATGTTACCAAAAATATGTCAAGAAGCAGGCCTCCAGAAACACTACACAAATCATTCCTTGTGAGCGACTGCAATCACTTTATTATCTGATGCAGAAATGGAGCCCAGGCAGATTATGGCGATCACTGGCCATAAGAATGAAGGGTCAATCCGAAGTTACTGGAGGCCCAATATCTCTTGACTATGCCACCTGGGGCTCAATAATTGCAGGGGAAAAAAACACAAGAAATCAGGAAATCCCAAGTACAGACACCCCAAAAGCCTCAATGAAAAGAATATTTTCACCCTCAACACACCAACGCTCCCTCCACCAGCAAAGAATTGTTCACCACTCAAGAAAGCAGCAGTCCAACTCCAGACCAAGAAACCCCATTACAAAAAAAAACATTGCACAAATAGACAAGAGTGCACAGTCAAAAACCCAAGTCCGGCATAAAACAGGTCTACTGTGGCCACTACCATATTTTGCAGCCAAACATTTGCATCAGTAAGCAGTACCGAATGCATAGAAAGGAATCTAGAAATATGCACCAAAATTGTTCGAAAGGAGCGCCAGTCTAAGCGCTTCACTGACGAGAAACAAGATCAAATGCAAAACCCGAAGAAAGAAATCAACTGACATTTCACAGGCATGCATCCTCTCCAAAATCCTGTGCAAACTGAGCAGACTCACCTGATGCAGAGCGATCTCCAATGTGACTTGCCACATGGGAACCAATCATCTCCAAGACGCTCCACATCATGGCCGTCCTTCAGCCATTTCATTAACTATGGGACGATAAATATCTACACCCCTCCTAAATAACAATGGACGCCTTAAAGGAGCAACATTCTGTCCAAACAGAAGTGAGTTCAACCACAACAAAATGTAAAAAAAGAAAACCTGCAAAATATGCGCAGTACTCAAAACTTCTTATTTCCCTTTTTTCCAGGAACTGAACCTTTAACTGTGCACAGCCAATGCAACTTCAAACAGAAGATCGACTGCAACATTGAAAAAAAAAAACAGAAAACAAACAAAAAAACAAGTTACCCTGTGCCAGTCAGATAAATGCTAAAATATAAATGAACTGTACGTGAAACTCTTCCGTTCAAACTTCTAATAGGAAAGAAAACAAAACAAGCAAGACTGGTATACTAGCAGACAAAATTACTTATTTATAGATTCTGCCTAGAAATCATTGTTTTACTGCTTGTTTTTCCTGAAAAGCATTACGTTTTACAGCTTTGCAGCTTTACAACAGTTAACATAAGATGACTTATACGTTTTTTTGCCTAAAAAGCATTCACTTTTACTGCTTCTTTTTACCTAAAAAGCACTCCGTTTTGCAGCTTTACAGCACTAAACAAAAAGCACTTATATCTTGTTTTTGCCTAGAAATCATTCTGTTTTACTGCTCCTCTCACCTAGGAAGCACTCCATTTCCAGCTTTCCAGTTTTATAACAGCTAACATAATAAAATCTATTTACTTTTGCTGTACAAAATTAGTTTGAATGTTATATACTATTACACACTGGCTGAAAAAATACTGGCTCCTGATTGGCTGGCTGGCACTATTTACAACATGTAAAACGTGCTATCAGCCCACGGGAAGAAGTGCCAGCCAGCTGCATCAGAAAACCTCAGTTTGTGAACCCATCCGAGCCCTGAGTTCAGGCATGAAAACTGACATGTTGGCTCAGCTACACGGAGAAGGTGAAGCGGGAGTTTCAAACAGACAACATAAACTTTTTTTCTTCATTACCACTTCATCTTTTATTGTAATGACTAACACATTACAGGCACCTCACCTCTCAGTCGTTCTCCAATCTAATCCCGCTGTCTTGTCCGCTCTATGTCTCCCATCCCTTATAAACAAACCCATTCTTTCCCCGATCCTTTCCCATTCTATCTCTCAGGTACAGTTCTGCCGTCACCTGTCATTTATACACATTTTTGTTTAGAAACATAGAAACATAGAAGTTGACGGCAGATAAGGACCGCAAGGCCCATCTAGTCTGCCCATTTCTTTTTCTACCTTATAAATGTGCCATCGGCCTTTGCTCTGTCAGTGACCTATCTATTCATAGTCATTTGTATTGCTCCCTTATGCCTATCCCATGCCTGTTTGAAGCCCTGCACTGTATTCATAGCCACCACTTCTTGTGGTAAGCTATTCCATGCATCTACCACCCTTTCTGTGAAAAGAATTTCCTCATATTCCCCCTTAATCGGCCTCCCTCTAATCTCATGCTGTGTCCTCTTGTCCTGCTATTTTTCTTATATTTAAACATGTTAGACTCTTTCACCTTGTTTATGCCCCTAAGGTGTTTAAATGTCTCAATCATATCACCTCTCTCCCTCCTTTGCTCAAGGGTATACATATTGAGCTCCGTTAATCTGTCCTCATATGTCTTCTGATGCAGTCCCTGCACCATTTTGGTTGCCCTTCTCTGGACTGCCTCAATTTGGTTAATGTCCTTGTGAAGGTGTGGCCTCCAATACTGCGGAGTACTCCAGATGGGGCCTAACCAATGTCTTGTACAGAGGGATTATTACCTCCCTCTTACGACTTGTGATACCCCTACTAATACACCCTAACACCCCCCTAGCCTTACCTACTGCTTTAGAGGTCTGCTTGGATGATTTTAGGTCATCAGTGATGATGATGCCCAAGTCTCTTTCTTCCTTTGTGACTGCTAGCAACTCCCCTCCCAGCCTATAAGTGGCTTCAGGGTTTCTCATTATCTCATCTAATATTAGGGCGCCCTGCAGGTACTCCATGGCTGCACAGTTTAAACTTGTGACTGCTGCCGCTCTGAACCCTGTAACCTTGACCGTTCTCTAGTGTTCTGGACCGGGAGGGTGAGGCAGAGGAAAGAGACTCGGTGACCCACAATGAAAAGACAAAAACAGTCCATTAGAAAAATGGAAAAACAAATGTAGGTAGTAAACAAGCAATTACCCCGAAAGCAAACAACAGCCTGTCAGGGGTCGCAACATGCTCTATCACTTCATGTTAGAACTGCCACCACAGAGAACTGCAACACACTGTTTGTCATCTTCATTTAAGAAGAAAAAAAAGGCACAAAAAAAACCAGGGAAAACCATGCCACAATATCAGTGTTTTTTTTTTTACTTCCAGTACAGCATGTCAAAATGCAGCCACTATTACTATTTCAAATATACCAAGTGTAGATGCTAATGACGCTGTAGCTTGGAGCCCTAGAAACCCAGGACTATTTTTTATGATGCAATAACAAATTCAACAAAATAATCTAAAATAAAAAAAGGCTTTTCTTTAATTTTCTTCAACAGAAGAATACACAGGGACATTGTATAATCGGAATATACCACGATAGGGTGTGGGTGATGGTAGGATTTACTCACGCCTGGTGTGGTTTCCTCACTCAGCACAAACTACACCAGGCACGGGTAAATCCTACCATCACCCACACCCTGTTGTGATATATTGCTTAAAACAAGTTTGGAACTATTTTCTTTGGCGGAACCATACCAGTTTAATTTCTAAGCATAAAAGATAAATTACTATTTATTCAATCATAAAAACTTCTCTCTCTTACTTTGCAAAATTGTATAATCGCAATATTCCACTCGAGGATGTGGGTAATGCCAGGATTTACCCACTTCTGGTGTGGTTTACTCACTGGCCTACGGCCTCGTGACCAAACCACACCAGGCATGGGTAAATCCTGGCATCACCCACACCCTCTCATGGTATATTGCTTAAATAACCCACTTTAAAGTATTTCATTGCACTTGGCTGTGCCAGCTGCCTCATAATGTAACTGGGCATATGGTTCATGCAACACGACCTACACTCTTTTGATAAACAAACAAAAACAGGGCACACAAAACATTGCAAAGAAGACACACTTACCCCAGATATAGGTCTTGAAAATTACCTTTCTTGAGTAGCAAAAAAAAATGCAGTACAGCCAAATGCAAAGGTGCAGGATGAGAGGCATGTGGTAAATGAATTATGTGAGAAGCTTAGCATACTCTAAAATGATAAGTAGTGTACAGCACACTTTTTCAGTGAGTTTCTGTAGTAACAGCACAATAAATATGCCTGATATGTGAAAAAAAAAGTCTCATCTAGTACTTGAGGTGTGCAAGTGAGCACCAATGCAATTCTGTTCATTGAACCAAAAAACTATTTTTTGATAATCCATATGATGTTGCTCCCCAGGCCCCAGTGTCCAACTCTTTCGAGCCTTCGGGTGTCCTGCAACACACCTTTCACCACTAGACATCCACCTCCTAGCTACCTGGAGTACCTATTCCCTAGGTATCTGGCATATTCCTACCTGGGGGAACCCTCCCAGTATCTGATCAAATGCACCATAAGAGAGAAACCTCGTGTAGATTGGAGAAAACAGGGGGGCAATGCAAAGAAGGGACTGGTGGCATGGGAGAGTCTGAAGGAGACTGTCATCCATCAAACTGGGTGGGTCGGTTTTCCTTGTTCGATGTTTCCATCTGCCTCCTAGAGTGTGCACCCCCCATGGCGCCTTGGGGTAGAGCACTCCTGATGTGTGGTCACCCACATCTTGCACCCTACTACAACTCTGCCACCAGGAGCCACTCTTCAATGCACAGAGTTCACCCCTCTCCCATGGGAGATCTTCCTTGCAGATGCTCTTGAAGCCTCCTTGTTTGCCTCCCCTTCTACCATTGAAAGCACAGAGCTTGAACCCTGGTTGCTAGTCTGCCTTGCAGGTTCCCCACCACTCTGCACCATGCTTTTTATAGTAATCTGTCAATAGAGACCTTCTGGCACTGCCATGTATCAGGAACCAAGGGAGCAACAAACAGACCCTGTTATTCTACAATCTTTTTTGTAAACGGTTAGATACATACTACAGATGGCACAGAACTGACAAAGACAAAAAGTCCATCCAGTCTGGTCTTTTGTTACAACCTATAAAGTGCCTGTCCTCTCATTTGCTTCTAATCCCCCCCCCCAAAAATGACTCCATTGGGTTTTGAACTCTGAGATAGTGCCAGCATTAATCACATCACTGGGTAGTCTGTACCATTTATTCACAACCCCTTCTGTAAATAAATATTTCCTTATGTCCTTCTTGAAGGTCCCCCCACACACACACACACACACTAGCTAGGTTGGAGTTATGCCCCCTGGTGGAGGTTTGTGTTACCTTTTAGTTTAAATAAATCTGTGGTGTCGACCCCACTATACCTCTGCACGTATTTGTAAATTTCCATTTTGTCTTCCCTCCTGCTTCTAGTGGGTACATGTTTAGGCTGTCCAGCCTTTCCTGATAGGTCCTTCCCTGTTACCCCTATGTCAACACTGTTGCCCTCCACTGAATAGTTCCCAGTTTTTTCCTTATCCTTTTTCATACAAGGGCTCCAAAACTGCAGGCAGTATTTCAGGTGTGGCCTCACCACCTACTTTTAGAGTGGCAAGAATTATTTATTTATTTGTTTGTTTGTTTATTTCAACAGCTTTACCAGGAAAGACATACTGAGCTCATTTCCAGATGCATCCTCGGGGATCACCTCCTTGTCACAGCTAGTGAAACCTCAACTGATGTACCTTAGTATGCTATTTGCCATCCCACATGCCTTCCCCATTTGATTTCATATTGCTGTTTATCATACCCTAAAGTCCTTTTCCTCTTTTGAATGCTCTAACATGGCTCCACTGATGATATATTCTATTTGAAGACTTTTACTACTAATATGAATGCCCTTGGGGCATGGGCAAGCCAGAGACATGAATGGACATATGGTTGTCTAGCTCCCAATTAAACCCTCTCCTACTCATAGGAATCCTACCCCACTGACATCAATCAAAGTAATACCTGGCAATACTGGAGGACAGAGGTGGCATCTGGCACAAAAATCAGTGAGAAACCAAGCTAAGCTCATGTTCAAGTCAACAATCCTGATAGGTCCTTCCATGTTACCCCTATGTGAACTAGCCCCCACTTGCATACTGTGTGACTCTGAGCAAGTCACTTAACTTCCCTGTACTCCCAGGTCTCACCTGTAAACATGCTTTCAGCTTAGCATGCTACTCCTGATTAAACAATTGGAAAACAAAAAATGCTGCCGGAGGACAGGGCGCTAGAGAACCTGCAGGCCACAGCTAGGTGTGAGTTGCCCACGTGTCAGTGGGCTCTGACTCACCATAGTGCACAAATGAAGCGGTGTTGCTCTCTCTGCTGGCAAAAATAACCTATGAACTAGTAACTGAGATGAAAGCTGACCTTGAAAACCTGTCCTCCCAGTGTGCTCACATGCACAGCACTATCAGTGGCATGGACACTACCATAGATGCACAAGAGAAGCTCATAGAAGAACTCGAGAGCCGCCTGGGAGCACAGGAGGAACATTTAACCATGGTGTCAAAGAACGTTAAACCATGGTGTCAAACAAACTGTTCTCAGTGCATAAACTAATAGAGGAAATGGAAGAAATGATTGACAATCACAAGAACAAAGAGTTGCGCAACAATGTTTGCCTCATGGGTCTACTGGAGGGAACTGAAGAGAAACACCCTCTGGTCTTTCTGATCACAAGGCTGCCTAAAACTCTGGGCCTACTAACAGACTTAATCCTGGAGGAACAGAGTGCCCATAGATCCCCAGGAAAGCACCCAGACCCATCAGAACAGCCTAGGCATTTTTTTAAATAAAATTCCTTAGGTACCCCAGTCATGAAAGAGTACTGCAAGCAGCAAGGAAAAGAGGCCTGACAAGAATGAAGGAGCAAACAGTTCACTTCTTTGCAGACTTCAGCTGATGCCGACAGCAAAAGCAGCAGGAGTTTAATGATGTGAAAAAACACTTACGTGCCAAGCACTGGCAATTTGCACACCTCTACCCCTCGTGACTTCTCATCCATAAGCCAGGTAGCTCTCCTAAAGCCTTCACAAAGCTTGCCTTAGTCAAGGCATATATCAACACTGAGGAAGCTGCATCCAAGGGAAGGCTCACCCAGCACAGAACAGGACCATCAGCCTGTAGATCTGACCCAGAAGCATGGCACAACAAGTAAGTGGGGAGACCAGGGATGGGGAGTGGATAGAGGGCATCGGGGGTCAGGAGGGTGGTGGGGTGCATGCATTTGAATCACCTAAGAATGGAATAAAAAGTAAACATTTGCACTCTCAAAGGTAACGATGTGAGCTGTTTCTTTATGAGGTAATAATATGAAAGTGGCATACTAGTCAGACCCTGAACCAATACAGCTGCAAGGAGAAAGAGCAAGAAGGCAGTCATGGTGGGGAAAGGGTCTGATTCTAAACTCATAAGTAACTGTGAGTTGAGCTTATGCATGCTTACCTTAGCCCAATGTAGTGCCCCCTCCCATGCTGGTGGATTAGCGAGCAGATTAACTCAGCTACACGGTCTCCTACACAACCCTGTATAAGACTGTATATAAAACGTTTAAAAGAAAAGTTAATGTTTGTTGCTGTTCATCATGTTGACTTTATAACCAGTTAACAAGTTATCAGAATAAAGCTCCAGACCTGTTTGCTAGCCAAAAAGGTGCTCTTGGGCCTAACACCCCCTGCTTTAACAAATTGTTTCTGCACTGTCTCCAACCAGTACAGCACCTGGAACATGGCCAGGAATGCCCTTAAGCCTCCTTTCTGGCATATTCGGCTAGGCAAGTGGTCATATGCTGTCAGGGCCACTAACTGGTTAAACAAACAGCCTGATACACTGCTGAATCCCCCCAAGTTTAATCAGTTTGACAGATCTTTGTGGTCTGCCTTTGCAGCACAATGAAACTGTAACCTTTAAATTGTTCTATTCAGTTTCTCTCTCTACATAACCTGTGACTTTTTATACAACAGTCTGTATAGTTTTTTTCAAAACTGTATGTAATTGTTCTGTCTTAAGTACTTTGAGCCTGACACAACTGTATTTCCTCTGGAACTGTTTATTGTACTTGTAATGCTTTTTTTTTTCTATGTACTTGATGAGGAACCTTTGTAAATGTGCACTTGTGTTCAAAGGTAATCTGAGATATATCTACTGACTGACTTTGTTTTACTCATGTTTTTACTTTGAGGATTGGCAATGAATGACTTAAGCAACAAGACACTCTGAGGGTGTGCACAGAACAGATCTGAAAGCATGCCCAGGGGTGCAGAGAGGCACAAGGCCACAAGCCAAGTGCCTTCAGTCCCTGGAAGTGCAGTTAGATCTGTTCAATGCACACCCCAGAGTGTCTTATTGTACTTATAAATGGGCTACATTTTAATGTTAGAAAAAACAAGTTTATATATTATTTTTTTTTTTACTTACTATGCTTTTTGGCTGCTCCGGACCTTCATGTCATCCGCCCTGGTCATGGAGCCCCTTCACGCTTCCACCTCCTAGATCACCAAAGCTTTCCCAGTTACCCCTGGCTTGCCCCCCAGAGGGTGGGGTCATGGCACCGTCGCGCTACCAGTGCCGCAAAACTGTGACTGGTCAGGAAAGCCTGGCTAGGGAGGGCTACCCCAGTTTCCAGGGCAGGGCTTCAAGGAGATGACCAGAGCAGAATTTTCTCCCCCTTAAGCTGAGGTGGGGACGTGCAATGACGGCCAGCATCCGCCCATCCCCAGTGAGAAACTGGTGTCAGTGCAATGCGACGAACCCAGCCTCCACCAGGTGTCGCTTCTGCACCGAAAGCACACCACCCTCCCCCCCTGGAGAATGACAGCAGTCTAGAGGATGCTCAATCCTTCTCCCCCAAGCCGGCCCCCTGATGACCTAGGTCCGTTCCCGAACCCGGGTCGCCGGAGTCACAAGCGGAAATCCAACCGCTGCACCGGTGGGCCGGCAAGTTTATATATTAGAAGAGGCTATTCTTGTGAGAATTTGTCATAAAATAGTCCTTCTGCCAGCTACAAAATTATATATTTTTTTCTGTAGTATTGTTCTTTACTGTCCTTCTAGATTGTTCAGCCAGAAGCATTCTTCCCCTATGTGTCTGTCTGGATGGAGGAGAGAGCTACATTCTTTTGAGACTATGGCTTGGGGAGTGAGGACCTGTTGAGGATGGTGCAATCTTATAGTATGAAACTTTTCTTTCTTTCCAGAAGCAAAGTAACACTATCGCAAGTATATGTACAGGACACAACAGCCCCTCCCTTTCCTGTGACAGACCGAATGGTTTTCTCAGCGAGCGTAAGTACTTGTTTGCTCCCACTGTCATGTCTGCCAAAAGTGAGTCTGTGAGTTTGAAAATGAAAAAAAAATTGTAAAACAAGCCAATGAGAGCACACGTACAGAACAGAGTGATCCTGCCCCTTCCTGTGACAGACGGAGCAGTTTTCCCCAGTGAGAGCAAGTATTTGTCTCCTCCCATGACCGTGTCTACCACAAGTGAATCTGTGAGTTTGAAAATGAAAACAAAGGTTGTGAAACAAGCCAATTTCAGTTTAACAACTGCGGAGGCGGGAGCATGATTGTCAGCGGGAGCAGGCATGCTGAGGAAGCAGCAGTGGGATCGTCAGGTCAGAGAATGGGACCACTTACTACTTTTTTATTAAAACTGAATTGTCAGATATGTGTAGGTCTGCTATTTGGTATAAAAATGCCTGCTGTGGGCTTTTGTGGTTAACGATGTTTTTGTCACTAACATACGAAAATAATGGCGGCATTTAAAAACTGACTGTTGACATGGCACACTATGTTGCTGTTTTTTTTTAGCAGTGCGGTCATCCTTTTCAGAACTTATTTTTACCTGTGCTCTGAATGGATTCAATGAACAAGTAACAACCAGTCAAGATGCAGGAATTTCCCTGCCCATTTTATAAGGACTATTTTAAGGAACCAACTGACAGGGATGGGGTGACTTTATGCCTACACATTCAGTCACTGTAACATATACTTGGCAGGAGTGGATCCCAACCCAGGTTTGAGCATGTGGTGTAATAATGCATATAACAAAACAAGTCATGCCCAACAAACCTCACAGGATTCTTTGACTGGGTGACTAAGGAGGTGGATCAGGGGTGGGCAGTGGATGTGGCCTATCTGGACTTCAGTGAGGTCTTCGACACTGTGCCACACAAGAGGCTAGCTAAGAAACTAAACAGAATGGGGATGGGGCAGAAAGTAGTAAGCTGGGTATCTAACCATTTGAAGGATAGGGGGCAGAGGGTGGCGGTAAATGGCAGATACTCAGAGTGACTAGCGGAGTGCCACAGGGATCAGTACTGGGACCAGTCCTCTTCAGTGTCTTCGTAAGTGACATTGGTGAGGAACTGAAGGAGAAGGTGTATCTCTTTGCAGATGATACAGAAATCTGCAATAGGGTCAATATTCAGGAAGGGGTGGAGAGAATGCAAAAGGATGTGGTGATCTTATCAACTGGGGTGCTGTCCTTGAAGATCGCCTGTCCCAGATGCACACCCAGCATCGCCTCAAGCAGGTGGACTGCTGAGACAACACTGTGGTCCGAATAAGGCTGGGTGCCAGGAAACACTCTTCAAGGAGAGGCAGGAGACAATCTGAAGTTTGATGCCCAGTAGGCTTTTATTTATACCAAGGGACGGTAGACACGGTCACAAGGGAAAGTCGGGGAATAACTCTTACTTATAGACAGTAACAAACAATTACCACTGTAATCACTCAACTCTGTTATCTCTCTCTATATGTACATTGGCCTAAGGCCACTCTACAGTATTCACCTCAGCTTGAGGACACTCTCTAATATTCTTATCCCTATTACAATACCCTACCCAGAGGTCTATGCATCAAGAGTATAACTTATTACTTTATCATACCATGTGACAATCATTCAATATACAACCAGCAAACAGTTTCACACTCTCAAAGTCTATTAGGTGCAGATGTCCGTCGTCTTCATACACAATTGAAGAGTAGGGGTCAAAAGCAAGGGGAACTCCTGCTTGGCGCCAAGCTAACCAGAAAACCTATAAAAGGTTGCAACAAGGGAATGAAGAGTTTGATAAACAGACCATTGGCATTGGCCAACCCACTCCACAGGGTTGCCAGAATACAAGAGCATGAACTGACTGACTTGGGGTAATGCTCTTTCCTGGCACAAAACCCTTGAACTGGGCTGCCACGGGTGAAGAACCAAAATGTGGTAAGGAATCCACCTGCAGAATTGCCACAAGAAAAGGAATCTGCTGCTTTCTCATCGGCACCAACTCTCAACCAGGGTTGCCAAGGATGAAGAAGAACTGCTGCAGGTTTTCCTTGCACCTACTCTCGACTAGGGCTGCCGAACAAACACCGGACATGGTGAAGAATCCACTAAGAGGACTACCAAAGATGAAGAAGACACTACTGAGCTGCTTTTGGTGACAGATCCACTTGGAGGACCACCACACTCGAGCTACTACCCTGAGGATTGCACTGGCGATGCAGGGTAAAACAAGCAGGAAGAAATAGAAGGTGAAGATCCAGATTCCACAAAGATGAAGAACAAAATAAGAAACAGCGGCCACGACCACACTTGGCTATGACTGACACGTCTACCGGCAGGCGTCTGGGAGGGACGGACGAGGCACTTTCCAGTCATCTTTCTTCCAAGATGCTCAGGAGCCAGCGGCCACAACTCTTCAAAGGACGTCAATTTTGACTACGACGGACGAAAGGGCAAGAGGTTGCTGAAGTCTTCTGCTAGCTGAAGATGGCTATGGTGAAGAGTCGATGAAGGCTGAAGATTGCTATGGTGAAGAGTTGATGGAGGCTGAAGATTGAATCACAGACCTGATGCTGCACAGTGGTACTTCTTTTAGCACAATACTCTGGAATGTTCACTTTCAGGGGCAATCTGCCGGGAGCAGGGGCAAATTGCGACAATCCAGGGCAATTGTTCATTGTCAGGGGCAACTTGCCTGGAGCAGGGGCAAATTGTGACAATCAGGGGTAATTGTTCACTGGCAGGGGAAACTTGCCTGGAGCAGGGGCAAACTGCGACAATCCGGGGCAATTGTTCACTGGCAGGGGCAAATTGCCTCGAGCAGGGGCAAATTGCGACAATCCGGGGCAATTGTTCACTGGCAGGGGCAAATGACCACAATCCTAATATTATACAACACAGTCTCAGTGCTTCATGCAATAAACACAAAAGTTGAGATGCTGGAGGAATAAACAGTTAGAAGAAACAGCACAACAGCTGATAATCACTTTGTAACAGGTTGTGTGCTTAAGCACCCTCTAGTCGGATGGACCCTTTTCCTCTTGGGGTCTGTCATCATTAGGATCTGGCTACCCCTGAACACTTTAAGAAAATTACCCCAGCTATTTAGCCTGGTTACACTAACTGCCCATATGCCTGCTGCCCTCTTCCCTATGGGCTGGGATGCCCTACCTTTACTGGGCCTGGTGCCCCTTTACTACTATGGGCCTGGCTGCCCTCACTTTACTGGGCCTGGTGCCCTTTATTACCACAGGCCTGGTGCCCTTTACTATCACAGGCCTGGTGCCCTTTATTACCATGGGCCTGGATGTCCTCTTTAAACTGGGCCTGGCTGCCCTCTCTAAAATAGGCCTGGTGCCCCTTTACTACTATGGGCCTGGCGCCCTAATCACTGTGGGCCTGGTGCCCTTCTTTACTGTCAGCCTGGTGCCCTACTTTACTATCTTGGGCGAGGTGCCCACTTCACTTTGGGCCTGGTGCCCTACCTTACTATCTTGGGCCTGGTGCCCACTTCACTTTGGGCCTGGTAGCCCCTTTAAATTCCTGCAGGCCTTGGCTGGTGTTGCCCTTTTAAATCTTCAGCTCACTGAGCCTGCTGTCACTCTTGGCCGAGGTCGCCACCCTTAATCCCGCTCCTCATGCATATGTATGAGGCCCACTCTGTGGCCTTACTGTACTGGCCCCTCCCCGGGGTGTCGCTACCTTCCCCGCCCTCCCAAATATTTAAATTGGAAGGATCCTAGCTCCCTCCCCTCCCGTGGTGCTCAGCCACTTCTCCAAGCACCTTTTGTGCTAACAGATAAATAAATAAATACACAGTCTCTGCTAGTATGGCGGTCAGCATGTCTCAGCGTGCTGCCGCCGACTCACCCACACCACCGGGAGATCAAGGAGGTAAACCGGAGACAGGAGGCATTCTGGCAATAGGAGGGAGCCGATCAGGCAGCAGGGAGGACGGCAGGGGGCCTCAGATGGCTGACAGCTTCTCGGTGATGCGGTACTGGCTAGCCGCCGACAGGGGGACTGAGATTAACTTTTTAAATAAATAAATAAATAAGGGACAAAATAAAAACACAACGGGGCTCACAGCCGAAAACGGCTGAACTGCACGTTTTCTTTCTTCACAGTGCCCTGATGGCACCACAGACAGAACCGGAGCTGTTCAGGAGTCTTCACTGACTGGAGCCAGAGCAGGCAAACAGAATGGCCCTCGGGAATGGCTTCAACCACATGGTAAGCCCTTTCCAGGTTCCCTTAACTTTCTGTGTCCTCTCCTCTCCACAGGCAGCAGGAACTACCAAGAAAACAGTTAAACTTTTTAAAACCAAACTTCTGGTTCTGGAATGGTTGGGGTGGAATGCTGTGCATGAACAGCTCAGCACAGCATTTTTTCCAAGCCATTGTTACTTAAGCTGCATACAAAACTCTGCTTTTTGACATTACACAGTGCACAAGGCACTTTTCTATTTTTTTACAGCATTTCCCACTTTCAGGGAGGGGAACTTTACTCACAGGGGCCCCTTTATGCTTGTACCCTGAGCCCATACCTACAACAGGCACCCTGGGCACCTGTAACCCCTAGGCTTTTTGGCCACTATATTTTTACTGTGGTGCCCCAACTTTGGGGCATTACAAGGATCAGAGGAAACTAGGGGAGTGTTCTAGTGTGTGGCAGCTGGGTTTCAATGTCAAAAAGTGCAAAGTCATGCAACTGAGGCAGGGAAACCCAGAAGCTGTGTATAAGATGGGATGGGAGAGAAGGTACTGACAGGCACCATGCAAGAAAGGGACCTCAGGGTAATGATGTCAGATGATCTCAAGGTGGCAGGGCAGAGTGACAAGGCAGTAGTCAAGGTTAGTGGGATGCTGGGGTGCATAGGGAGGAGGATTTCTAACAGGAGAAGGGAACAGGTGTTGCCACTGTATTACTCACTAGTGAGAACCTACCTAGAGTAGTGTGTCCAGTTATGGAGGCCGCACCTTCGCAATGACATTGACAGGATAGAAGCAATCCAGAGGAGGGCTACCAAAATGGTGCAGGGACTGCACAAGAAGCCTTACTAGGAGAGGCCGTGAGATCTCAACACATACTCCCTGGAGAAGAGGAGATCAAGTTGGAACATGATTAAGACCTATAAGTACCTCACAGGGGTAAACAAGGTGTAGATGGGGTGTCTCTTTTAGAGGAGGAAAAGCACCAGAACATGGAGGCATGCAATTAGGCTGGGAGGTAGGAGGTTAAGAAGGATGTGAGGAAATACTTATTTACAGAAAGGGGGTGAACACCTGGAACAGCCTGCCAAAAGAGGTGGTGGGGGCGATAATAGTGGGGAGCTTCAAGCACACATGGGATAGGCACATGGGCATAATAAGTAGGGCAAAGGGAGGTGGGAGGGATGCCTGTGACCAAATAGGGTCTGAGGAGTCGGAATAGGCAGGGAAAATAGGGCACACTGGATGGGCCTACTGGTCCTCTTCTGCTAACAAATTCTATGTTTATATGGCTAACACCCAGCTCAAATATAGTGTACAGTATCTAACAGACCCTTGTCTAATGCCAAAGCCCTCTGGTTGTAAACTAATACTGAAGTTATAATTAATTGCTGTTTTTACATATGAATGAAGTAAGGACTACCTGCACTACACATCATGCAACTAGACTGCCTACAGGTTGGCCTCAGTCAGCAAGAAGTGGCTGAGGGGTGAACAATGTCTCTTATTGAGAAGATAGAAGGGAAGCATGAGTCCCACAAATAAAGAATGGAGAAGGGACTCAGAGGTGAAAGAAAAAGTATATTCTCACATTGTTGTTCTTCAGTTTGGATAAATACGTTCTCATACTGTTGTTCTTCAGTTTGGATAAATATGTTCTCATACTATTGTTCTTCAGTTTGGATAAATACGTTCTCATACTGTTGTTCTTCAGTTTGGATAAATACGTACTCATACTGTTGTTCTTCAGTTTAGGTTTGTGGGAAGTAATGGCTGAAAACAGTGCAGTTGGGGCTACAAGCTGTGGAGGTAGCAGGAAGCTTGTTGAGGCATTTACTGTGGAAAGGAGTAGAAGCATGGAAATTAAGAGTTCGGAAAGTGTTAAAGAAAAAAAGGACGGCTCACCAGGCAGGGGCAGGACCCTATATAGAATTCCTAGGTTGTACATGATCACTCAGTTAACAAGCATTTGTCAATGCTGAATGTTTGCTTGCTGGCATTGGCATTGGTAGTGTAGGAGTTAGAAAGATGCATAATAGGCATGGCAGTGAAGTATTGAACTGAAGCCAACCCCACCACCACCCTGCAGAGACTGACAGGCATTGAGGTGTGCCTTTGGGTCGTCAGGCATAACGGCCACGCCATTTCACCACACCCTACCCTACAGACACCGACAAGTCCTTATGCTCACCCCATTCCATCAGGAAATATGGTGAGATGGGTCCTGTATAGGAGAATGAGGTGAACTTTGGGGCCAAAGAGTCCAAGGCACAGCTTGATGCCTGTCACTGGCTGCAGGACGTGAAATGATATGAGCATTGCAGGCGAGAATCCCAAGTCACACCCCTGATGCCTGTCAATCTGTATAGGGTGGGGCGTTATGGTCAGAAACCCTAACGCCTCAGGCATTCATTGGCATTTTAACTCCAAATTTTCAACATGGGTTTTCTGTGACCCCCACCTTATGAACTGTGGCAATATCAGTTTGTTAGCCAAAAGCTGATTTTGCACAGTAACTAAGCCATTTGACACCACAGGTGCGAAAACACATTTAGAACAGGATGTGAAAAATGACAGCTGTACTGTTCATGGGGAGGTGAAAAATGGCAATGCTGAAAATCTGCAGTGAAAATATTAAAAAAACTAGTGAAGTCACGAGCGTGCATAGAGAATGTGCAACGCACACCCGTAATGCAATTAGTTTGGGGATTTTTTTACAGCAGATTGTCAACACAGGGATTTTGGAACCTCCACTCATGAACAGTGTCACTGTGATTTTCTTAATCTGTCCCGAACAGTGATTTCCCACAGCGACCACACATTTCTGCGCTGTAAGTGCGAAAACACATTTCAGCCATGGTGTGAAAAATGACAGCTGTGTTGTTCATATGGAAGTGTGGAAAAATGCCAGGGTGAAAATCTGGACTGAAAATATTAGAAATCCATGAACTTACGAGGGTGCGTGGAAACTGCACAATGGTCGCTTGTAACACAGTCATTTTATGGATTTTTTTCATCAAATTTTTAACAAAGCCATTTTAACACCTCTGCTCATGGACAGTGTCACTGTGAAATTTTTAATCTGTCTTGAACATTGATTTCGCACACCGACTGCGCCATTGTGCGCTACATGCGTGGAAACACGTTTTGGGTGAGATGTGAAAAATGACAGCTGTACTGCTCATAAGGAGCTGTGTAAAATGGCAAAGTTGAAAATCTGGAATGAAAATATTGAAAATTCGCGAACTTACGAGCGTGCATAGGAACAGCACAACGCATGCTCACACAACAGTCATTTTTGGGAATTTTTTCACCAAATTTTTAATATAGACATTGTAACACCTCTGCTCATGAACAGTGTCACTTTGATTTTCTTAATCTGTCCAGAACATTGATTTCACACACCGACTATGCCATTGTGCGCTACATGCACGGAAACACATTTTGGGCAAGATGTGAAAAATGACAGCAGTACTGCTCATAAGGAGGTGTGGTAAAATGGCAATGTTGAAAATCTGAAGTGAAAATATTGAAAATTTGAAAACTTACAAGCGTGCGTAGGAACAGCGCAATGCATGCTCGTAAAACAGTCATTTTTGGGAATTTTTTCACCAAATTTTCACCATAGTGTTTTTGGGGGCCTACCTCATGAACTGTGACACTGTCGTTTCATAAATCAGTCCTGATAGGTGGTTCCACACAGTGACCACGAAATCACCTTTCAGGCCTGATTAACAAAATGACAAGGACAGAATTCATGAGGTGGGGTCCCAAAAACCTCATGTTGAAAATTTGGTGAAAAAATTCCAAAAATGCCTGAGATATGGATCAAAGTTGAAAAACCCCTATTTATTCCATTATACAGCTTACTGGCATTTCCTCAGTTCACGGTCGGCTTTGAAGAGTGCAGACGTGTTCCCAGTCCACCAAGATCATCGCACGGACTCTGGAGGTAAGTATGGGGTGAGGTGGGGGTGGGGAGGCAGGGTGCGCAGAGGGTGGCCACGGGTGGGGGGAAGGGGGTCAGGACAGTCAGCGAGGGAAGTATTTTTTTCAGCTGCTTTTCTTTTTAGGAGGACGACACGGGACTTGTGCCATGCTGGGGTGGGCTCCCAGCGTGGCAGCTGGAAGGCTGCTTGAGGGGGCAGTGGAGCCGATGGCCGTCGGCCATACGGATTGTTGCCATGCTGGGGTGGGCTCCCAGCGTGGCACCCGGTAGTCTCTTGGGGGGGAGGGTAAACAGTGGAGCCGACAGGGGATTGGGCACCCCCATCGGCCATACAGAATGTTGCCACACTGGGGTGGGCCCCAGCATGGTACCTGGAACTCTGTTGGGGGAACGCAGCAGAGCCGATGGCGGACTGGGCACCCCTGTCAGCCATACAGTATGTGCGTGGGGGGGGGACGCATGAGCACGCAATATGAGTGTGTGTGTGTGTGTGTGTGAGAGGAGCGCATGAGCATGCACGACCTTATCGCAGCTCACTGAAGCGTAGCTCTTCCTTTCAACTGTACGGCACTGCATTTTTCAACTGCTGTCATAGACAGCTGCAGCATTCATTGGCGAACTGTGGCCGCGCCTGCAAACAAACTGACTGAATTGGAAGACAGGGTGCCACACCTACGAAAACTCGGATGATGGCATTATGTTTCTTGCACATGCGTGCAAGAAAACATAAAAAGTAAAACCATGTCTTATATACCTCAAAAAGGTAAAAATTGATAGTGAACTGAGCATGCAAACATGGAATGTAAATAATCTGAAATCTGTTATTAAACACTACTAAGATTACTCCTGGTTAAACAATTGAAAAAAAAAAAGAAAAAGGTGTGAGTACAGACTAGAAAAGGAAGACTGATGACCTCTTAAAGGAAAACTACACCCTCATATCTTCTAAATGTTGTTTGTTTCCATGTTGATAGACAGCTCTTTTCATGTAGCTGTTAAGGATATATTCAAATGCTTTAGTCTGTTTTTACAGTTCATACTAGGCCCTGTGACTGCCCTGGGAGTCTCCATTTCGTGGTTGTTGAAATCTCATTGTCTCTGAGAGCTGCATTAGCATATGAGAACATGATGTCAGATCACCCATTTATACCATGTAGCTATATGCTGAGAGAACAAATACCCTGCAAAAACTCTGGAAACTCATAAACTGAATGTAGTTTAAAGGGAAAAAACCTGCATTATAACTCAGATAATTTACAAAGCTCACTGAAGGTAAATGTGGTATTTCACACCCTTTTGCAGTTTGCTTCTTTTAAGACTAATTAAGCAGGCAGGCATACTGGGGAGTTTAAAGGGTGATTACACATCATGTTCTCATATGCTAATGCAGCTGTCAGGGACAATGAGATTTCAACAACCACGAAATGGAGACTCCCAGGGCAGTCACAGGGCCTAGTATGAATTGTAAAAACAGACAAAAGCATTTGCATACATCCTTAGCAGCTACATGAAAAGAGGTGTCTGTTGTCATGGAAACCAATAATATTTAGAAGATATGAGGATGTAGTTTTCCTTTAATGCAGGAGACCCATATGGGGCAAGAGGAAGAAGCAAAGATGTGAAAGAGCTGGGGGAGGGTACATCATACATGCTGTGTTCAGTACAACAATTGAGGGTGTGTGTGTGTGTGTGTGTGTGATTTGGCTGCACCTGGGAACCTGGGACTATGGGCTCAAGTAAGCAAAACAGCTCTAAATCCCCAGGACAGGTTTGTAACTGCAGAAATGTTGTTGGGGCAGGACACATGTACACTGGCCTTTATTTATGGTCCCAATTACGACTACCCAGACTTCTTCCACAAACTGTCTGTCACACTTGTTGATTTTCCCTCCCAACAGGTAGTGGGAGGAGATTTAACATGCCATAAGACCAGATAATGGACAGACTGGCTTCTCAGACCAGGACTCCCCCTGAAAAGATGTGACATTTTGTGCACACTAGCTAAAGAGAGAGCTCTGGTAGATATATGGAGACACTTCAACCCCACCAATAAAGAATTAATTCTTCATTTTCTCCCATGACCATAAGCTTTACACCCAGATAGACCTGATATTAATCTCATTAAACCTATTCCAGAGAATGGGAGTGGTAGAATATGGGTCAATCCTGATCTCAGACCATGCACCATTGCAGTGCGAGCTGGAACACGGAGGCAGATACCTAAAATCTAGAAGTGGAGACTGGACCCTAGGCTCCAAGTGGACATGGGAGTCACCAAAAAAAATTACTTCAGCGCTGCAGGAATTCCTACATTTTAACAATCCAATTGTAGAAATGAAAGGAAAAGTGTGACTCTCACTGGGATTTGAACCTAGGACCTCAGCAATCCAGGGACACTTTAGAGAGCACCAGGTGGGATGCTCTAAAAGCATATGCTCAAGGAGTGGCCATATCTTATGCCTTCCACAAGAACAAAGTGGAATCACTAGCGGAGGAAATAGATGCTATAGAAAAAACAGTTATGCAGGGTGGCTCCTCTGGTGCCCAGAGGCCTACAGGTAAAGAAGGCAGAGATTAATCAACCCATCTTAGCTAGGCCAGAGTCGGACATACTACTGACCCACACTAGGGCATACTTTGAAGGAGAAGGGGGGATAGCTGGTATGACAGCTCAAAAAGGCAGACAAAGCCATCCACAGTATTTAACAACTAGACGGCCCACTCACCACTGTGCAGGATCAGATTGGGGAAGCCTTCAAAAATTTATGTTCCCAACTTTATGGAGATTACTATTGACACACCAGCTCCAGGGACTTTCCTGGACTCACTGCCCTAATAGCATCCACCAATAGTGATGACCTACAAGCTGACCTAATGGTGCAGGAGATCATGAGGGCAGTATTCTCCTTGACCACAGGCAAGGCCCCAGGACTTTATGGTATTCCAGGAGAATTTTATAGAATGTTGTGTTAGAGAGAAAAGCAAGAGAAAAAGAAGAAGGAAACCACTTTGTTTCTCAAGAACAGTAGCAGAAAAGGTGAGAGCCAAAAGGCTGGCCTTCAGGAAATATAAAGAAACACAACGGGACAAAGATAGGGAGGCAAACCAAACTTCCCTAAGGGAAGCAGGGAAGGCAGTAAGGCAGGCAAAAGCCCAAACCAAAGAAACACTAGCACGAACAGTAAAAGACGGTGACAAGACTTTCTATAGATACATTAGTGAAAGAAGAATGTGCAGAGGGGGTATTGCTAAGATCAAAGGGGATAAGGGGGAGTGTGAGGAGGAGGACCAAGGAAAAGCATCTATCCAAAATAGATACTTCTGTTTAGTATTTACTGAGGAAAAGGTAGGGCAGGGACCACAGCTCAGCACCATGGACTCAGGGAGGAGGGAGGTGTGCACCAGTCCCTTCACAAAAGAAAGGGTCCCACAAGAGCTCGATAAGCTCAGGGTGGACAAGACAATGGGACCTGATGGCATACATCCCAGGGTACTAAAGGAGCTAAGGGTGGAACTAGCAGAGTCATTATCGGAACTGTTTAGTTAGTCTCTGAGCACAGGAGAGGTCCCAGAAGACTGGAGAAGGGTTCATGTGACCCCGCTCCACAACAGTGATAGCAGGGAGGAGGCAGGGAACTACAGACCAGTCAGTCTTACCTCAGTAGTGGGCAAGATTATGGAGGCACTCCTTAAGGAAAGGATAGTTCAACACCTGGAATCCACAGGAGCACAGGATCCAAGACAGCATGGGTTTACAACAGGAAGGTCCTGTCAAACTAATCTCATAGATTTCTTTGACTGGGTAGCCAGAGTGGTAGATCAAGGGGGAGCAGTTGATGTCGCCTACCTTGACTTCAGCAAAGCTTTCGATACTGTGCCACACAGAAGACTGATTAATAAGCTGGGTAGGCTCGGGCTTGGTTAGAAGTCGGTCAACTGGGAGGCAAACTGGTTGGCGGGCAGAAAACAGAGAGTGGTGGTAAACGGTATACAGTCAGAAGAGATGCAAGTCACAAGTGGGGTACCTCAGGGATCAGTCCTGGGGACAGTCCTCTTTAATATCTTCATCAGTGACATTGCAGATGGACTGGAGGATAAGGTTTGTCTGTTTGCAGATGACAACCAAGATCTGCAACACAGTAGATGATCCAGATGGGGTGGGCAGAATGAGAAGAGATCTGGATAAACTGGCAAAATGGTCGGAAGAGTGGCAACTGGGGTTTAACACAAAGAAGTGCAAGATCATGCACATAGGGAAGAGAAACCCTGAAGCCACCTATAGGTTGGGAGGGGAATTGTTGGCAATCACAAGGGGAAAAAAGAGACTTAGGCATCATCATCACAGATGACTTGAAATCATCCAAGCAGACCACTAAAGCAGTAGGTAAGGCTAGAGGGATGTTGGGGTGTATTAGTAGGGGTATCACAAGTTGTAAGAGGGAGGTAATAATCCCTCTTTACAAGACACTGGTTAAGCCCCATCTGGAGTACTGCATGCAGAACTGAAGGCCGCACCTGCACTAGGACATTAACAAAATGGAGGCAGTCCAGAGAAGGGCAACCAAAATGGTGAAGGGAATGCATTAGAAAACATATGAGGACAGATTAACGGAGCTCAATATGTATACTCTAGAGCAAAGGAGGGGAGAGAGGTGATATGATCAAAACATTGAAACACCTTAAGGGCATTAATAAGGTGAAGGAGTCTAACAAGTTTCAATATAAGAAAAATGGCAGGACAAGAGGACACAGCATGAGATTAGAGGGAGGCCGATTGGGCAGAATGTGAGGAAGTTCTTTTTCACAGAAAGGATGGTGGATGCATTGAACGGCCTACCTCAGGAAGTGGTGGATATGAATACAGTGCAGGGCTTCAAACAGGCATGGAACAGGCATACGGGAGCAATAAAGATGAGTATGAATAGATAGGCTATTGACAGAGTACAGGCCTATGACACATTCATAAGGTAGAAAAATGGGCAGACTGGATGGGCCCTGCGGTCCTTATCTGCCATCAACCTCTATGTTTCTATGTTTTTATTCTGGGCTACTCTGGAGGGTCCTATGTTTGGCATAGTGAGGGAAGCACTGGAGAGGGGCCAGCTTCCCAAATTGCAGTAGATGGCCACCATTACAATACTGCCTATACCAGGGAACCCCCCCCCCATGCTGTGCAGTCATAATCACCCCATATCCCTACTAAACACTGACTATAAGATCGTGGCCAAGGTGATAGCAGCCAGACTAGATGGGGTGCTCCCATCCATAGTACACACTGCCCAGGCAAGGTTTGTTAGGGGTAGGCAGGCCAGGTTCAATATCCATAGGACTCTGAATATCATGTGGAGGTGGACTTCAGGGAAGGCTATTCAGCATAGTCTCTTGGCACTGTTTGCAGAGAAGGCCTTTGACCGGTTCAAGTGGCCCTTCAGGGTTGCAACACTAGTCAGATTTGTCTTTGGTCTCATATAGAGCCCTAGATTCCAGTCCTATATAAATCCCCCTTGCACAGGTCCTAACTAATGGTTGCCTATTGGCTAGCTTCTCCTTGATCAGAGGCACATGACAGGTTTTCCCCCTTCCTCCCCTACTGTATATCCTTACAGTTGAGCCCCTGGCCATAGCCATCTGTAACTGCCCAGAAATAAAAGTTTTGCAAGCTGTGGGGACAAATCATGTTATTTCCCTCTTTGCAGATGATATCCTCCTCTTCCCGACAGATACAGAAAAAGCCTTAAAAGCACTCACTCACTCACTCACTCACCTCCTAGCAACATATGGTCCCATTTCTGGTCATAAAATAAACTAGACTAAATGCCAATGGCTGCCAGTGGGAAAGGAGTGCAGTCCACCACTAAGGGTGGCAGGGGCACAACTCACTCAAGGTAAACAGCTTTAATACCTAGGAGTAATACTCCCCAAAAATTGTCAGACACATTTATTTATTTATTAAATTTGGATGACCGGGTAGGCCCACTGGGCCCCGAAGGTCCCTTTTTTAGGGGCGACCCGGTTATGATCACTCAGTTACAAACCAATAATGCAGGATCTAAAAGTGGACTGTAAGAGGTGGAAGGTTCCTTCCTTTACACTCATCAGAAGAGTAAACTCCACTAAGATGTGACTGCTCCCTATGTGTCGCTATATGTTTCAAGTATAGCAACACATAGGGGTCAGGCACATGCATATGTCATTATAAGATTCAAGTATTTCCTGTACACCTCACCATAACATTTTTCCAAGCCAGACAGGGCTACCTCACCAATTTCCTTTGGTAGGGTAAGAGGATCAGTGAGGCAGTAAATATTACACAGACCAAGCAAAGAGTGGGGACTAGACTTACCCAGCTTCCAGTATTTCTGTTGGGCTGCCCAGTTATCCTACCATTAGGACCTGAGGATGGAGAAGGAGGAAAGACTTGCTTAGGTGGCCATGAAGGAGGAAACACTTGGGCTCCCCCCTTCATATCCAAAATCCTGGTCTCAGCCTTGATGTCAGGGGTCATCAAGCATATAGCCAACCCCTGCACTAGATCCCTAGCAATAGCCTGACTGGTTACTACAAGGTGACATGTCATGATAAGGAAGTTTCTACACTAGCAGAGATACAGAGGGGCTTTTGTCAATACCAGCCATCACCTGATCCCAGAACAGTGGTCCCAGACAGATGGCAAATAGCTTTACTCAGGAGCATAGCGGAGCTATATGAAGGTGAGGCACTGAAATCATTCCAGACACTGAAAGCACAATACAGCTTCCCATCAGCAGATTTATTTGCCTGCCAACATGAGAGGCAGAAGATCTGGAACCAAGAGGGCCCCTTTGCACTACCAACAGAGCCCTAATTGAAGACACTGCAACCAAATTGCAAAGGAGGGATAGACCACTTATACTATTTCATGACACATTAGTACAAAGTATGCAGGATAATTTAATAAACTTGGAGAAATGGGTGGCCAACACTTCAGAGGAGGACCTGCTGGGTATCAAATGGAAAGACATAGCACAGATTATCCTAACATGCTCAAAAACAACAGGCTGAGACACGTACAATTTGATTTTGTGCACATTATGTACATTACTCCACATCTAGCCCATAAAATTGACTCTACCAGGTTGGACCAATGCCCAAAGTGTAAAGCTGCGGTAGGCATATTCCACCACCTAAGATGGGAGTGTCCAGGATCTCACAGTTCTGGAATTCAGTAGTACAGATTCTTAGCACCTGTATACCCTACCCATATTCTTAACACATAGGCCAGTCTTCTTGGGATACGTACCACAGGGGAGACCCAGAGTCAATACAGGCATCCGCTGTTGCTTCTGGTGCCAGTAATAGTTAAGCAGGTGGTGGCCCAAAACTGGCTCTCAGAACAACACCCAACTATAGCTCAATGCAGCAACCTACTTTTAGAGAGCCTGTGAATAGAAAAGACAAAGTAATACTGAATGATTCCAACAAGTATAACTGCATATGGAGCCCCTTAAAAAAAGCCCTGGAGACTGATTCTCTGCTGGAGTAACAAGAATTTCAGTCAGACCACTACAGGAAAAATCACCCAATTTGAAACTCTGAACAGGAAGGAATGTATGGTTTATTTGGTTACTGTAATATGAAAAGAACACTAGCCCATATTTTATAACACTGCAACACTGCAGGTGTCATACTTAGTGTACTGTTGTGTATTAACTACTGACCGAGTTTGTTAATAAACGTTTTCAAAAAATATGAATCATCTTGCATTGTCTTGGCATTGACATTTAACTGCCATATTGTATTTGGACCACTGTTCTAGGCTTCACACATCTCTCTTGATGTTGCTACAACACTGCCCCCTTTCACTCCTTGCCAAGCTGAGTAACTACACCCGAAAGCGGGAAGGGCATTTGATGGAAATTTGTGCTTACCAGGAGCCTCTTACAAACAGTAAGTCCAGCAGGTTCATTCTTTACCTTCCTAAGGTACTGCAGAGACAGGTTTCACACTAGATGTTTTAATAACCATGCAGTACAGATGCTACTCTTTGCTCTCTGTCTTTACTGAGGCTCTGGTGGATTGGAACAGTTAAAATAATTTCTAGTCAAAAGGACATGGATCAATTCATCTTCTATGCAAATTATGTTACTCCTGTGTGACTGTTACAAGTAAATATTTGTGTTGCCATTGGGTTGTGCATCTGAGAAAGAGTAATGTGCTCGGGGATGGCCCAGGTTCTAGTTGTCTCAGTGGTGCAGCTGGTTAGCGCAATTGGAACGATATTCTGGGCGGCTTGGGTTCAAGTACCAGCTGAGGCACTTATTCTTTCTCACCTCTGTTTGTATGAGTTAATTATGTTACTCAGATGAATATTTAATTAATTCACTGCCACAGCTGTGGCTTAACCTTGTACTCTTTTTCCCGGACTCGCCTGGTTCCTACAGCACACCCAAACTGCAGGCAACAAGTTGGACACTTCCTTGGTATAACTGTGGCCACTGTACTTGATTCTTAAGATACCCCTCTGACTTCATGAATTATTAGTGCACAACTACAGTAATAATATGTTCAAAGTTATGGTATGCCGAATGAAGACACCCAGAACCTATCTTGGGTAACTGGCTCCTTACCAGCCCCTGGCAATTAGTCCTGAACATTTGCAGTGCTTCCAATGCCCCATGCATACTTGGCAACAACATTTGCCAAAGCACCACTTTCTGGCTATGGCACACTGAGGCCCACCATCCCAGTAGGTTCCTGCTTTGGGGCCTTGATTGTCCAGTGAACTGTTTTTTTCTGGGACCCTCCCCAGGAAAAAGTAAAGAACTCTCATACCTTTTTTTTGGTAAAGCCTGCCTTACTGACCCAGAAGACAGCTGTTCTCTCTGGTCACCTCTGCATTCCTCCTGCTCCAGCTCAGGCTTCTCAGACCTATTTTTCATCCTACTCCTTTGCCTGCTGAGCACCTCCTTCTTTGACATCATACTCAGGCCCACAGGCCATCAGGCCACACACTTTGAGGATGTGCCACATGGGATCCCTGCCCTTAGAAAACTCTCACTGTCCTCCTCAGACCTAACTCCACTCAGAACTTCTTTAAAGATGATCTAATGATCAAGTGCAATCCTGGCCATGCCAGCCACAAGATGCACCACACTACCCTTGCCTTGACTCTGGGATATGTACCACTTGCCATGCTCCTAGTGAGAGGGGCTGATCCTCTGGTCCCATGTGAGAGTCCATACTGGAACCATCATGCCTAAACCTGGCCACACCAAGGCCAGTCTATCAGACGAGATGCCTCTTTGCCCACCCTCTCAAGAACATGGTTGGAACCCCATGCATCCTTTCCCAAGGCACGGATACCACTGAGCCTCCCTCCAGCAGGCATCTCTAATCCAGCATTGCTCAGCTGTCTCCTCGTTATCAGGCAAAGCTCAAGCTATAACCCTCTCCCCTGGACCTCACAGCTGCACCACCTGGGCTCACTCCACACTCCTGGTTTCCCACCCCCATGGGCTTTGCTTATATTCCTCCCAACTCCTGCTACTCATGCATCTTATTCTTTCTCACCGCTCTTTGTATGTGTTCCATACAATATGCACACCACACTCCTGTGTGATTGTTACAAGTAAATATTTGTGTTGCCATTGGGTCTTATTAGTCGACCAGTGCCCACGTTTCATCACCAAGTGACCATTTTAATATAAAAAAATGATCGGAAAGATACCCCACATAGCCAATAATGGAGCACATCCCCACGCTCTCCCTAGGCGCATGTCATAACTTTGCTGAGCGTGGGGGCAGGACTTCAGCAGTTTTCAGAACCATGAACTGGAAGGGATCGACTGTGAAGAAATTTATGATCCCTTCCACTACTAAATTAAGAAACAAGTTTTGGCCACAGATATCTAGTTTGGTTTTGATAAAGGTAAGGCACCACAACATGTGGTGCAAAGCATTAACTTAGTGAATCTCTTTAAGTTACAGGGCTTCAAAATGTCACTAAATATTTGCAAAATTTTGTGAAAACTCAAAAATGTGGATGTTTGTAACTTCTCTGCTTTTGCAAGCATAGATGAAACATTTGACATGCATATCTGATGTCATTGTATCCTGGTGTCTAACACAACTGGATAAATTTGTAACCCCTAGGTGGCGCTATCCCAAGAGCTACTACCCCTGCCTGCTTCGCTAGTAGCAGGTTAAGGGGCCTAGGTACTGAAATGGGTGCCTCCACCTGGAGGTCAGGGTTGTTAGTGGTCAAGCTAACCTGGGCACAGCCCTCCGGGAAACTGTAACCCCCTCTTTCCCTTCTAGTGGCCTGAACAATATACAATAATCACTTTCACAATTACCCTTATTCATCATGCAATTACCCACACTGTTTGCACTTACCACCAGGGCTGGTTCCTCTAGCTCGACCCTGGGGACCCCCTGTAAAACAAGGTTATGCACAGCAAACAGCAACAGTACAGTACTCTTGGCACAAACTGGAACCACAGTCAGGTTAAATGCAAAAAGAGTTAGATCTGATTTATTCAGGGGACTTAAACAAGGGAGGGGCGTAATCAGGTTGATTTGCTTAAAGGCTATATCAATCAGAAGGTTATGCATGCACTTCAGAGTCCCTACACAGTTACACACTCTGGGTACCCAGGTAGGAAGATGGTGGGCTAGCCAGGAACATTGCCCGGGGTAGGCCAGCTCGCAGCTGTGCCCTGTGATGGAAGAAAGCAACATGCACAACACACACTATTTGTAATCCGAAGCCAGAGGGCTCAGTTCACGACAGAAATGACAACAAAGCAGTCAGATGACAACACTTTAGATTTAGCTGTCATTGCAGGGAGCTACCCTGATGTTTACTCACGATACCCAATACAGGACACAGGCAGGATGAAATCGAGACAGCAGGTTGTTGAACTGGAGTGCCAGGAGAAGCAGGGCCCACACGAATCACCAAGGCGTTGTTCCTGTTCAAAGCATGAGCAGGAGGTTCATCTCCAGGCAGGTCTCTCGTCGATGGCTTTCACTGTGCAGCAGGTAGTCTGGCTGGGCCAGTGTGGCAAAGCCTAGGCCCAATGGAGATGAATACGGATTCAGTCCGTGGGAGCTGGATGCAGCCTCCAGCAAGCAGAACACAGTTCAGCACACAGTGGGGAACTAAATCACGACCCACTAACAGTACGCAGCACATTTACATGTAAGAAATTCTACTGTACCAGGCAGATTGCTATCCGGTCACAATTACAGAGTCTCTGCACAAACCGGGAGTTCAAAGGTGGATGGAAATCCTGACAGGCCGATCGCATTCAGCAAATCTTCAGTCTTCTTCACGTTAAAACCTGGTCACAGTTCTGTGGCTTAAATTGTCCTCACAATTCAGATTCAGTCCGAATAAACTCTCTTCTCCCTTTCAGGGACAGCAGGCAGGCAGGCCAAAACTCAGCCCTTTAACAGTTCTCCCACGCGAATCCACATAGGATTACTGCTCAACTATCTCGAGCTGTTACCTCTTTCACTTCCCAACTCAAACTGAAACTAGCTGCAAGCAGCCTGGGAATTTCCCCAGGATCCAAAAGGTTCGGTTGGCTGATTCTTCTGTCAGTCACAACAAGGGCTCCCCCTCCAGGTCTGTCTTGACGCCAAAATGCAAAAACTACAATTCCTACAGAATTTTGCTCCCACAAAGCCCCTGGTGACAGGCTCCATTTTACAGTCTCCAAAGGTATTGATTGGCCCATTTCAGCAGTCCAGGACCAAGATGATGGAAACAAGCAAACTGTCCATGCTACAAAAAATGCAGGTTAGAACAAACTGCAATATTATTACTACTCTAACAAATGATCAGCAAACAAGTATATCTTCTAACTGAGCTCCCTCTCAGATTAATTATGACTGCAATCCAGGCAGCTCTTAAAGAGACTGTACACTGAGGCTATACAAGCACTCTTTTTGCAATACATTTAAACTGCTAAAATGCAGGACACCAACCTGGCAGTGAGCATTTAAGCACACAAGCTCAAGGAAGACTTTTTAGGAACCCCCATTTGTAGAGGGGTTACAAATTGGTTTAGCAGTTTTAAATTTGCAGTGGAAAAAAAAATATTGGTAACATTTTTACAAATATTTATGGTAGCATATAGATGAAGTACCTATGATTCTTTTTGTGAATTTAACATTCACAATGCATGTATCACTACTTCATTTGATCAGTTGGGCTGAGCTTTTTGCATTCCTGCTGTTCCTCTGTGTGTGGCTAGTTTGCATCCCCCCTTATCTCTTAGTATAGCCAGACTGACTCAGTAGAAATACTGATCCCACTGATATCCTCTTTGCTCTTTACAATGGCAAAATCCCTTACAATGAGAGTCGCCTACTCCTTTTTCTATCAATCAATCCTGTTGGAATTGCTCAGATTCTTCCTTACCAGACACTGCCTTCCCCACTACATCTTTTTGAGTACCTCTAAGTCCCAGACTGGCACAGCTGCCCGTCCAGTATTTTTCATAGTGATAGTGCCCCCCCCAAGACAAAATCAGTGAAATGAAGAAACATTAAAATGTTTGAAGTATTTTAAACTCAAACTGTCTAAACGAAGTAATGGTAACTGAAATGACAGAGCAGTAGAATAGTAAAAACACTTTCTAAAGAGTTTAACAGGAAACAACTGTTTTTTAAGTCTGCAAATATTCAGTCATATGATCTGAGGGACTTCGGTGAGGATCCTGGATTTCATGTTGTTTTTCTGTAAACTGGAAGCAGTGGAGAGAGAAAAAAAACACTGTTGAGTGTTTTGAACTTTGCGCTGATTTCTCCCTCTCCCCGACACTCTATGCAGTTTCTGTTTTGTTTTTTAAATTTGGCAATGTTAAGTTTTTTTTTTCTGATAGAAGTACACTGTTTTATGATTCATAATTTTGAAGTTTGTAGTTCATTATTGAATTTTTTTTTTTATTTGACTGTGGATTGATGCTTCTCCCCCACATCCGAGGACATTGTTTGCACCCTGACATAGTATCATGTGGTTTGAAAGAAAGAGTTGGAGGATCTCCCCCACGTCCGAGGACACTGTTTGTACCCTGACGTAGTATCATGTGATTTGAAAGAAAGAGTTGGAGGATCTCCCTCACGTCCGAGGACATTGTTTGCACCCTGACGTAGTATCATGTGGTTTGAAAGAAAGAGTTGGAGGATCTCTCCCACGTCCGAGGACACTGTTTGCACCCTGACGTAGTATCATGTGGTTTGAAAGAAAGAGTTGGAGGATCTCTCCCATGTCCGAGGACACTGTTTGTACCCTGACGTAGTATCACGTGGTTTGAAAGAAAGAGTTGGAGGATCTCCCCCACGTCCGAGGACACTGTTTGTACCCTGACGTAGTATCATGTGGTTTGAAAGAAAGAGCTGGAGGATCTCCCCCATGTCCGAGGACACTGTTTGTACCCTGACGTAGTATCATGTGGTTTGAAAGAAAGAGTTGGAGGATCTCTCCCACGTCTGAGGACACTGTTTGTACCCTGACGTAGTATCATGTGGTTTGAAAGAAAGAGTTGGAGGAAGACTTGACGGTCTGGATTTGGAGCTTTGTAGGGTTGGTATGGCTGTGGATGATTTTGATGTTGACTGCTGGTTGAAAGATGCAGTGATCAGCAAATACAGTGAGTGCTTTTAGGCTGCCTTTCACATTGGCTTTCACGTTGTCATCTGCGATGGAGGTACTCTTCTCTGGTGGCGCTTGCTGCAAGTTCTGGTCTGCTTTAGTTCTCTCCTGTGCTTAATGCTGCAGATGAAGTTGAAGAAAGCTATAACAAATTGTGTTGGCAAGATGTGGCAAGACATACTTCTCTACCTTTGAAGAGTGTACCGCTATGAGACACTGGCTTGGAGCTGTACCTTGTGCTTCGGACAGGAGGTTACAGGCTGGGGGAAGGGGGGGGAGCATTAAGGTTGACAACCCCAAGGAAGACCCAACCACTGATTTTCCAAGACTCAGGAGACCAAAAACCGTAATGTTTTTTCCTTTTGCTGCTTGGGGGTGGGGGTGGGGAGTTAGGTTTGGAAACCCTAACGCTACATTTCCCTACCTTTGTGGCATTAAGTTCCCCTAACTGATGCATTAACAAAGTTTTTTACAAAGAACAGATATAGATACATATATAATAGGAGTGAGATAAAAATATAGAGATAAATGAAATATTTTACATGGCACATGGCAGTAGGACATGAAGTGATGATAAATCATTTATCATCACTAGAAGTGGGTCATCATGATTTATCATCACTTGAGGCTGGTCACAAAAGAACTCTTAACCAAAGGGAGAACAGCTTGAACAATGCCTGATTACATCACAGTGACCTCTTTTGCACTCAAAACAGAGCAGTAAAATCAAAAAGAACAGTTTATTCTTCATTAAAAGAACTAATCTGAAAGCTTTATAATTTAAAATACATTATATAAATTGGAAATACAATGGCCTCACTCAGAATATGACATTTAACATAACTTGGGAGGGGGCAAGACTTTTCATAACTCAACTGTGCCCAACCCACCTGAGCTGCCATCTCAGGGTTCTGATTCCCTGTGACCTCTCAAGCTTCACTCTTAAGGTCACAGGGAATCAGAACCCCTCTGTGGCAGCACAGGCTGGTTGTGCACAGTTGTCCGTCCAATATTCTCTATATCTTGCAACCTGGATATGTCACAATGGCCCAACACAGCAAGATAATGTTATCTTTCAAAGTAGGATATGTCACAGTGCATACTGAACCAATCAGAGTGCAGCTTTTACAATGCTGATGCCATCGCAATAACCAAGTGCAGTACTGAAGCCAGCAGTTGAAATCAAACAGAAATAGTTATATCTTCATACAAAGAGCACATTTAAAAGGTATAACTAGTAAACTAGAGGGGCGTAGCCAAGCCGAGCACCAAGATGGATGCACAGATTGGGAGCTTTGTGTCTATCCATTCTATATCTTTGCCATCCTACCTCCTAAAACTCTTTTCAACATCACTAAGGGCCACAGTAATATCTGGAATGGTGACTGCAGGAAAATCATCCAAATAAAAGTGCAGATTAATTTTAAACCTGCTGGAGATTCGAGTAAAACGGTGGACCTGGAAGCATTACTCACTCAAGCGGCTGCACACATGGGACTGGTAGAGTAACAAGGCTCGACTTCTTATATGGAGCCTGCATCATCGGGATTGAAACCTTCGCTGGAAAACTTGCTTCATAACTTGAAGTATGAGCTGACTACCCAGATGAGTAAGGTTTCAAAAATATAAACGCACAACTGACTCATCTGCAGAGGTCCATAAATGCCATGGGGACATGCTTGAGAAGCACGGCGGCCGTCTCAATGAGTTGGAGACGTGGGTGTCTGAGCAGGAGGATGCCACATCATAGATGAATACTGCCTTAAAAGAAGCTTAGCAGGAGATCGAACACTTAAAAGATACTCTAGACGATCATGAAAATCGTGAGAGGCGATGCAATGTGAGATTGGTGGGCCTCCTGGAAGGGCCAGAAGGCAGAGATTGCACAAACATTATGGGCATATGGCTTCGGGAGACCCTTCATCTAAATGGTGATTCCTCCCTCAAAATACAGCATGCTCATCGCTCGCCAGTACGCTGACCCAGTCCAGAGGAGAGACCTAGGCATATTATCATAAAATTCCTACAATACCAGGACAGACAACGCATGTTGGAAGCAGCCAAGAAACTTGTCATTATAAAAGTAAAACAACACAGTGTACGCATCTTTCCCAATTATTTAAGGAGGCTCCAGACAGAGAGGCAAGCTTTTTTATTTTTATTTATTTATTTATTAAATTCTCGGATTACAAATACCTTTGAGCAGAAACTGCTCATTTACAAAGGTTCCATGTCAAAGGATGAGGGTCAACATACATACAGAGGTAGTAAAAGAATGCACAATAAACAACCAAAACAACTAAAAGAAAAAATAAAGATACTCAGTTATAACATACTTTGAGATAATAGTCATATAACGAGCACCTTGAGTAGGCAGCTGGCTATGGTAACAATAAGAGATAGAGGGCACCATAGGCAGTTAGTATTGCAGGTGTGCGACCAGGAGAGGAAGTTGGCAGGCTAATGGGCCACTGTCCGATGGTGGTGGAAAATGTCTTGTACCAGTGGAGATGCGAAGCAGGAAAGAAGTCACAAGGAAGGCCCGGTGCCAGAGGGAATGAGACTGGGAAAGGGTGGGCTGTGAGACATGAGTGAGCTGGGGGGTGTTTAGAGAGATCTCTGTTCAGAGAAGCAGTCACATTGAGTGGTAGAGGTGAGGTAAAGTTTGAGATTCCTTTTGAAGGGTCCAAGTGTAGTAGAGGAAAGTGCTTCTTTATTGAGGGAATTAAACCATTGAGCAGCTCTATAGGTAAAGGACCGCTGACCCATGGAGGTACGACATCTAGGAACCTGAAAGGTTAGAGATTGGGCACCACGTGTTTGTTGAGTGCTACTATAGGTAGTGAGGAGTGAACTAACACCAGGTGGCATGAGACCGAGGATAATCTTTTTGGTAAGTAAGCAGGTCTGGTACTGTATTCTGCTGAGTAGGGGTAGCCAGCTGGCCTGTGCATAGAGGTCACAGGTGTGAGTTTGTCGGGCCGCAACCGTTAGTAGTCTACAGGCTTTGTTGAGAGAAACTGAGATCCTGTGGAGGGCACTTGTTGAGGCCGAGCCATAGATGGCAAGGCCGTAGTCAATGATAGAGGTGACAGAGCTGTAGATGGCTAGTTTAAGGGCATCCGCAGGCATACAGTGTTTGTGTTTGTGTAGTAGTCCAATCCGTATATTGGCAGTCTTGGCAACAGTGTCAATATGCCGAGTGTAGGAGAGGGTACTATCCAGGGTAATACCAAGGTACTTGAACTCCTTGACATGTTCGAGTGGGTTCCCAGCGTGGTTCTGGATGGTGAGGGACAGAGAGTTGTGCCTGCTCCGTCGGTTACAGAAGGACATGGCTTTAGTCTTGCTGTGGTTCAGGACAAGTTTATGAGAACTGAACCAGTCTTCGATGCGCTTGAAGTCGAGCTGCAGCTGGGATTCAAGGACTGTAATGTCATGGTGGCTGGAAAACAGGACTGCATCATCTGCATATAGTAATATTTTTTGGTGCCAGGCACTGGGGAGATTGTTGATGAAGAGGGAGAAGAGTAGAGGGCCCAGAATAGATCCCTGAGGACTCCGGAGCGGACCGGTTTCTCATCCGAAGAGATCCCTGCAATCCTTACACGTTGGATCCAATTATCAAGGTACCTCGTGAACCATGGAAGGGCACTGCTGGAGATCCCAATGGAGGACAGTTGCTTGAGCAGTAGGGGGTGGTTAACTGTGTTGAATGCCTTGGTAAGGTCTATAAATACTGCCCCTCCACAATTCCCTTTGTCAAACGTGGCATGGATGAAGGTTGTAAATTCCAGTGGTGCAGTGGTGGTGCTGTGCCCTTTTCTGAAGCCATGCTGCTCTGGGCACTGTACGTTGTACTTATCCAGGAATTCAACTAGTTGGTCCAATACTATTCGCTCCAGCGCTTTAGATAGTGGGGGGAAGAGTGAGATAGGTCTGTAATTGGTGTGGAGCATCCTATCTCCTCTTTTGTGAACTGGTGTGACAGTGGCTTTCTTCTAGAGAGAGGGGAAATGGCCCAATCTAAGCGAGAGATTGAAGATCTTTGTAAGTGGTTCTAAGATTTCATCGAGGACTTGTGCCAGCAGTTTCAGGTCAAGGGAGTCACCACTGTACCCTTGTTTGCCAATGGCCTTTTGAATGTATTTTCTAGCTACTTGTGGTGGGAACTCCTTAAAAAAAACTTTGGGGTTGTACGTTCTAGTTGGGGGACAACTTGGGAGGAGCTGGAGGGGAGGTCGTCGAAAATATTTGGTGGAAGGACACTGTCCAGGTTTGTAAATGCATTATTAAAAGTGCTGGTGATGGTACCTAGGTCGAGTGTAGGAGTGTCATGAAGGTTGAGCATAGTGGGTGGTGCTTTAGGATCCTTGCCTGTGAGTTCTTTCATGTTGTTCCAGAATTTTTTCCCTGGCCCCAAGAGTTGGTCAGAGCCTCTTTGTAATAGCTGCGTTTAGCATTCCGTATTTTTCGAGTGCAATAATTTCTGGCTGCTCTGTATAATTGTATGTTTACTTGCATCGGAGTTGCACGAGCACAATGCCAGAGGTGGTCTCTGTGCTTGAGCAGAGTTAAAAGGTCAGTAGTAACCCAGGGGTTGGTCTGTCCTTTGACCTTCATCTTTTTCACTGGTGCATAGATGTCACTGGCTTCATTGAAACGTTTGATAAATAGGTCCAGAGCTTTGTTGGTGTCACTGAGAGTCAAGCACTGCCAAGTTCAGCCTGGTTAGATGGGATTTTAACAGCTGGAGGTGCCCTTGTTTGATAACCCTGGCATAGATAAGCTTGGGAGGGGCTTGTGGTATTTGTTTGACCAGGAGCAGATGACAGGCGAGTGGTCACTTATTGTATCCAGGAGTACAGAAACACTGGAGATGCATTCAGGGCGGTTAGATAGAATCCAGTCTAGAAGCGTAAGGGAGCCTGTCCTATAGTTACACCTAGTGGGGGCATTGACCAGTTGAGTGAGGTGATGCGCCGTGGCTGCATCCTTATAGGTAGTGGCCTCAGTGGAGAGCCAGTTAATGTTAAATTCACCCATGATTATGGTTTCAGAATTATGTTGCTGGACCCTTAGATTTCCATGATGCTATGGAAGCCAGCGGCCTGGTCTCTTGGGGGTAGGTAAACTGAGATAACAGTGAGTTCCTTGTTATGTGCACCAAGGAGGATTTTGATTGTGAGGACCTGAGAGGAGTTGTTCAGGCTACGGGATGGGATGATGTGACCCATAAGGGTATCCTTAAGATAGATGGCGCAGCCCCCGGCCCGTTTAGCAATCTTGTCTTGCCTGAAGATGCAGTAGCCAGGGATAGAGACTGAGGTATCAGGGATTTTAGGGTTTAGCCATGTTTCTACAACTGAGAGGACATCAGGTTTGTGCTGTAGGATCCATGTTTGGAGGGAATCAAGTTTGTTGAGGATGCTGCAGGCGTTGATGGATGCCATGGTGAGTGTCCCTGTCCTTCTGCTTGGTGCCACTGCTGGCTGCCCAGGTGGTCCTGGGTTGGAGTGAACATTTCCTGAGAGCAGGAGCAGCATAAGGAGACTTTGTAGGAGAAAGGATTTCAGCATCTTGTAGATACCTGGTGGTTAAGTCATAAGCCAAAAGAACTTATCAACAGCTGAGGGTCCAGAGTCACAGAATGAGTTAGAATTCCTGAAGGGGATGAACTGTGCCTGCGCATATGCAGGATGTGAAATCCTTTTGTCTGCATGCTTCTTTCTCATTCAAAGAGGTTGTTGAAAAGCCCACATACAGATCATGGAGCAGGTCAGACGAAAATGTGGATTCAAGCAGGACCTAGAGTCACTGAGTTTGTCAGACTTAGTTGCTTGACTTATGTTTTGCTTGGGATAGCTTCCAAAAAGTTGATTTTTAAATGAAAAATGCAGATACCTTTCAGTGCAGTAAGGAAAAAACTACATGATCTTCAGTGCCCCTTCGCCCGTATCTATCCAGCCTGGTTAATCATAGGGCATCAGGGACAAAGCCCTAAGTCTTTCATTGATCCCAATGCAGCAATGGGCTTTATTTCATTGGAGATTGTTAACAAGGATACTGGCTTGGCTGTGGAGGAAAACACTCAGGAACCCTGAAAGACCACTTCTGGAACAGTAACTTTACCATCATTCTGATTTCAAAGATTCTGAAGCAAGAGGAGCTGGGGGGGAGCGATAGTGGAGCCTGAATAACACCGTTGGCTCCACTGGACTGACCAGTTTTGACCTGCCCCTCCCCCTGAGGTTGAGAGATGTGGCTGCTCATTATTAAACTCAAGTAAGGCAGTCTATAATTACTTACGGCTGGCAGTATAGCCTAGAGGTTAGAGGAACGAAGTGTGAACGAGCTTGGTACATCCAGCAGACCAGACCTGAGTTTGATTCTCATAACCTCCACTTACATACTGTGTGACTCTGAGCAAGTCACTTAACCACCCAGTGCTCCCAGGTCGCCCCTGAAAACAGGCACTTGTGCCTAATGGGCCTTACCTGGTTAACAAAGACTAAAATACAAAAAAAAAATTACTTGCATGAATGGCCGGCTGTCTCCATTTGGCTCTGGATCATATACTTTTTTTTATTGGTACTCAGTCTTTCTGTAAGGCCCACTTAATGTTTTTAGTTTCTTTTTTTTTTTTTTTTTATGAACTCTATTGATCTCCTGGAGAACTGTTTTTCCAGTGAACTATTTGAACTATCAATTATTTTGTCACACTGGGTGGAACATGACAGCATGGGCTGCTTGTCAATTAGTTTGCAATGTACCGTTTTGGAATGGAGTTTACCGACTACTTTTTATTTGCACAACCCCACCACAGCGATGCCTTCAGTTCTATGAGGAACCCTCAGGTTCTTTACTACATTTGCTGGGCTAGTCACTTCAGATTTGGAGCATACAGTCTGGCTGTGTATGGTCACTATGGAGTGACTTTCTGCACCTGTTATTTACTACAGAATTAGGGCCCTTCTCTGACATTAAAATTGTCCTAATTTGAATATTAACTCGCAGAAGACTTCTTCATATGTTCATACTAGTTACACCTGTATTGTTCATTCTTCTTTCAGAAACGCGATGGCTGAGGCATATATATAGTTACACTGTTTTCATTTTCAATTTATTCTACATTGGAACGAGAAAATGTTATGAATATATGCAAAAGTAATGAGGGGGTACCCTCTCTCCCTGTTTTGGGGTGGGGTGCGAGCGTGGGGGGGGTTGGATATGGTTTTGTAGGGCTGAGTTTTTCGGGATTTGGATCATACTAATAATAACCCTTTGTTTAGGTGGTCTGTGAAGCAGGTATGGGTAAAATGGTCAGCAGAGCACTGTAGGACAATCTGAGTCAAGCATCTCAGGAGGAGGCGGATTCGCTCTGTGACACCAAACTGGATGCTCCATAGGCGATCCTAGCCCCTCCATCCCACCGGCTTCTTCTATAATTTGTATATTAGTATGGCATGGCCCCATGCTTGCAGGTGCGTGATGTGACTCTGGCCTTCCTTTGCCCCTGATGCTCTCCCCTCTTAGCCATCAGGTAGTTGTTTTTCATGTCATTTGGAGAGTGAGTCCCTTGCCCTCTCTGCTACTAAGGGGAAGGAGGGGGGGGTTGTATGAAAACTTCGCTGTTACCACATTATATCAAGGAGGAAAGACACTCATCGGCTCTTCCACGAAAAGTAGTGTGAACTTTTAGTACCTCTCACGTTCAGAGGGGTATGGGGAAGGGGCTGGGGGGAAGATTACATTTCTCTTAGATACAGTTAAGGGAAGTTGGGGTGTTAATCAACAAGGGGTGAGGAATATAAGGTTTGGAGGGGTCTTGGGGAGGAAGATTGTTAACTGGGGGAGGAAGACAGGGATGGAGGGTGGGGAAGTTAGTCGGATGGTTAGTAGTAGTTTGGAATTTTGGGATTTCCTCAGTTTTCTAGGAGTTTTTGATGCTCTTAAAAAAACTATCAGCAAGCAACACATGGTCATTTAGAGAGAGGGTCTGAGAAAGCGTTAAGTACTGTGGTGTAAGAATTCCACTCAGCTTCCAGATATGGGAACGTTAACATTTCTATCATGGAATGTCAATGGTCTGAAGACAGTAGTGAAAAGGAAGTGGATCTTAACCTATGTCAAAAAACAAAAAGGGGACATCATTTTTCTTCAAGAAACACACTTCAGGGAAGAGTCAGATAAATTGTCAAAGTCCTGGGGAGGCACACTTTTGCTATCTCCATTTACATCCCCGGCAAGGGGAGTGGCAATTTGGTTTCGGTCAAACTTGAGGATTAATGTCCCTCCCACAATTTCAGACTCGCAAGGCTGCTCTGTTATGGAGAATGCCACGGTGAGGGATGAGAGGTACACTTTGGTTTTCCTATATGGTCTGAAGTTCAATAACCTGGAATTCTTCCACCACTTGGCTTTACTTTTGGCCCCTTTTCCTGATAATATTATTATGGGGGGATTTTAACATGTTTTGTAACCATATATTGGACCATCCACCCCCAAAAAGCATAGCGGTCTTACAACATTTTGCTCGGGAAAGAGATCTGGTAAAGGTGTGGCTCACAGCTAACTATGGTCCTATTTGTATTTCGGACCATAACCCCCCTGGAGGTCACTTTAGTATCAAATAAAGACCCTCCACTGGTCAAACAATGGCGTTTAGACCCTTGACTGTTGATGGATGGTTCTTACTGGGAACATATGTCACAGGCCATACAGGGATTTCTCTTGTATAACAAGATAGAGAATACATCTGCCATTACGACATGGAATTTCTATTTCCTTCACTGCTCACAGGCATAAATTAGAGTTGTAAGAGGAGAGGGATTTGGAGGCCCAAGTATCTGAATTGGAAAGAAAGGTGATGTCCAGTGAGCAGGGTGCAAATGTAGGGGATTTAAAAAGACTTAAGGGGAAACTGAATAAGCTTGCCTCTAGGCGCATCGAGAGAAACCTCTTAGTAACAAGGGCAGGGACATATTTTGATGGGGATAAAGTGGGAAAATGGTTGGCATGGCAGGTCAAAAAGAAAAGTGCAGATAGGGTGATTATGGTCTTGGAAGTCCAAGGGGGGAATACATCCTCTGATCAAAAAGTTATTAATAAAACTTTTCTGAATTTTTATGAGTCATTATATACCTTCAAGGTACCCCCAACTCATCTCCCCAGGCCTTCCTGCAAGACATAACCCTTACAGCCCTGGATCCCATCCTTAAAGAGGACCTTGGCCAGGCTGTGACATACCAAGAGGTCAAGCAGCCTGTTTGGAACTCTAGGTCTGCCAAGGCCCCCAGTCCCGATGGGATACCTATAGAGTTTTATCGCTCCTTTTGGTCTGATATACATCACTTAATGTATCAGATGATCCAGGAAGCCCTTCAGGAAGGTTGTTTGCCCCGAACTCAGACCCTGGTCACCATTACAGTTCTCCCTAAGCTGGGGGAAAGACCCCAAGAAGTGCAGCTCATATCACCTATTTTGCTGCTCAATGCAGACTATAAGGTTATAATAGCCAAGCTGATTGCAGCTAGACTAGAGAAAGTTCTTCCAGGTCTGATACATCTAGACCAAGGTGGCTTTGTTAAGGGCTACCAGGCAAAGCATAATATCTGACACACTCTCAATATTATGGAAAGGTGATCTTCGGAGGGGGTGGTGATGGTCGGGGCCTTTTGGCACTAGACACAGAGAAGGCCTTCGACTGAATCAAATGGTCCTTCATGTTTACAGTCCTTGAAAAATTTAATTTGGGCCCTGGGTTATGTTCCTGGATAGCAATCTTATGTAAATCTCCCCGGGCACAAATCTGACAAATTATACCCTTTCTTCCCCCTTCTGCCTCACTAGAGGTATGAGACAGGAATGCCCTTTGTCCCCACTCCTGTATATATTAACAATAGAAGCCCTAGCAACTGCTATTCAGAACCACCCTGATATTCAAGTCTATGAACATCTGGGAAACAGGCATGTAATCTCACTGTTCATGGATGACATGCTGTTATGCATTGCCAACCCTGTCAAGGCCCTACAGGCATTGAGTTATTTAAGATATACGGCCCATTATTCGGACATAAAATTAACTGGGCCAAGTGCCAGTGGTTACCCCTGAAGGGGAATAGTAACGCTATACACATTACTGTGATCAGTATCCCACCCTCTACTGATATTAAATATTTAGGTATTCATCTCCCCAAAAAGTGTTCAAAATTAGGAGAACTGAACTATAAACCCCTTTTGAAAAACATCCAGGAGGACTGCGAGAGGTGGTGCTCCCTCCCACAGATGCTTTTGGGTAAGGTCAACCTAGTACAAATGTGTTTATTGCTGCAGAGCCTTTATTTCTTTCAAACCCTGCCAGCCCATGTTCTGAATAAATATTTTGAATCACTAAGTGGTTACATTACCACCCTCCTATGGCATGGTTAGAGACCAAGGATCAAGCAAGAGATACTGTGGCAACCAGTGGACAAGGGGGGTTTGGGCCTCCCCAATTTCTGCTTGTACTATCTGGCAGCTCAGTTAGCCTTCTTGATAGACCTTGTACTAAGACACTCTCCCACAAAAGCCTGGGTAACCTTGAAAGAATCTGCCTTTGGGGGCCCTCTATACAATTCCTTTTTTGCAGCGGCCCTCACTAGAACAGTGGTCAAATGCATACACAATCCTTTCACAAGGACCTCTGTCCGAGCGTGGCTTGCGGCCCATGCAATTTTGAAACACTCCTCTACATTCTCTCCTGAGGCCACTATCATGTATACCCTTTGGGATGAGGTGCTCATCCCAGGCCCTACTTTTCAAGTTTTGTTTACCTGGGAGAAAAAGGGCCTGTCCCTAGTGTCCCAATTATATTAAGTTGGTGTCATGTTGTCCTACCAACAGTTAGCTAAACAGTTTGACTTACACCCATCCAATTTCTTTTACATACCTCTAGGTGCGGGCTAGAATCTGTGGTGAAGGAGATGGCCTGCCCCCTTTGCCGGGTCGGTCCCCCCTGGAGGAGGTGTTGGTCGATTGCAAGGAGTTGTTAAATTGGAGACCACTGGCCAAGTGTTATAAGACCCTTTTGGGAGCATTACCAGACCCATTGTATGGCCTTTGTACAAGATAGGAAGAGGACCTGAAACCCACTACCCTTACAGAGGGAGATTAGGCGACAGCCCTTAAAAAGGGAATGGCTTGCTCAACTAGCACCAGGCTATGAGCAATCCACTATAATGTTATACACAGAACATACTTCATGCCCGTGTTGGCTAAAAAGATCAATCCCACCAAATCAGATAAATGTCCTAAATGTAAAACTCAGGAAGGGACCTTCTTCCATATGATATGGACCTGTCCAAAAGTGGCTCATTACTAGCAAGCTGTTACTTCCCTATTACTCAAGGTTTTCAGCAGCCCACAGCTGGTAGATCCTGCTGACATTTTATTGGGGTTACCGTGGAGAACTTGGGGTCAGGTGGGAACAGGTCACCCTTTATGGCGTTTAGGAATCATGGTGGAGAACCAGGTCTTGTCCCGACACTGGTGGATGGAATCTGTACCAACTGTTGCTCAGTGGATCAAATTACTCCTTCAGTGTATGAAACTTGAGCGTACACAATATAGAGCTAGGAACCAAGAGGATGGATACAGGCAGATCTGGGGCCCCTTGGAAGTGATCCTTCACCTCCTTTGGTTCCCTACCTTTTGACTGCTGTTACAAGGGTTACATAACATCTAGAAAGTATTTTATGTCTAAGCAGGGGGACCGCCTGAGTATTACATCTTCAGTACTGGCTGTATGCCCATGGGCATTCCTAAGGAGTAACAAAAATGTGATCTGCAGATTTTATTAAAGTCACGTGGCTGATTTTAATTTACTGTATTACTACCTAAATCATACCCGTCTTTTGCAGGGTCATTCAGCCTTATAGGGACTATAACCTTATGGTCTTATCTAAAGGTTCCAAAAAGCATACTAGATGTAATGGGTATGAATTATTGAATACAGATCGGATAAAATTGAATGTTGTAAATAACATCAAAGTTCAGGTTGCAGAAACTGTCATGGGTTCTCTCTGATATGAACTGACCAAGTACTATGAAGTTTTTTTTTTGTGATATGTTGACTTGCTGATGCTTTAAATAAAGTTGACAAAAAAAACTAGTAAACTTATGTATAAATCGAATACACAATGGTCTGACTCAAGATACACAGTTTATCATCACTTGTGTGGTGGCATGATTTTCATAACTCACTTGTGGCTCTGCTGCTCATGAGTTATGATCCTGCCCCCTCACACAAAGATAAATTGCAGATTTTGAGTCAACCGATTGTATAACCCTTATACATATATATATATATATATATATTGTAAATAGCTACAGTAATGCAGATATTAGGGTTGATGAACACAAAATGCACAAAGTAGGGAAATGAAAAACAGTAGGGTTTTGGTTCTCTGGAGTACTGACGAATCATTGCTGGGGACTTCTTTGGGGTTGTCAACCCTGCTGCCCACCCCCTCCTCTGAGCAAACAAGGTCAGATGTGATCCCTTTTCTTCATGCGTGGCCCTGTGTGAAGAAAGGAATGACAGATTCTGTTGGCAACAAGTGGTGAGCCATACTTCTCTATCTTTGAAGAGTGTATCACTGTGAGGCAGTGGCTTGCAGCTGTACCTTGTGCCTCGGACAGGAGACTATAGGCAGAGAGGTGAGGGGGTGGGCATTAGGGTTGACAGCTCCAAGAAAAACCCCACCCCTGATTCACCAATTCTCTGGGGAGACTCAAAACCCTAATGTTTTTTCCTCTTACTGCTTGGGGTGTGGGGGTGAGGAGTTAGGGTTTGAAACCCTAACACCACATTCCTCTACTTTTGTTGCATTAAGCTGAACCGTAACTGTTGCATTAACACAGTTTTTTTGCAAAGAATTATATAGGCACAGTAGCACTTGTACATTAGGGCTGAGTAAGCACTTCAATATTAAACTCCAACTTCTGCACCTTAATAACTTTGCCCCCATTCAACAAATTTACTTGAAATTTGGAATGCACAGAGATGATGCCAGGATCTCTGAATCCTAAAAATTGTGTGGCCCATAGCTTCCTATCCAAAGCATAAGGTACAGCTCCAAGCCTGTGCCTCATGGTAATACACCCTTCAAAGGTAGAAAAGTATGTCTTGCCACATGTTGCCAAAAAAATCTGTTGAGCTTTCCTCACACTGGGCCCTGCAAGCCTTGCATGAAGAAAAGAGATCTCATCTAACCTTGTTTGTTCAGAGGATAGGGTGAGAATTAGGGCTGACAACCCCAAGGAAGACCCCACTACTGATTCACCAAGACCCAGGAGACCCAAAACCCTAACGTTGTTTTCCTTTTGCTACCGGGGGGATGGAAGTGGGCAGTTAAGGTTGGAAACTCTAATGGCATATCTCCCTACTTTTGTTGTGTTACGATGAACCCTAACAGATGCATTAATGCATTTTTTTGCAAAGAAGTTTCTTTTTGAGTTTGATGCGAGTGCGCACCAAGCACTTTGAGACAGTAACGGGAAATGAGAGGTGTGTCACTGCCACGCAAATTACAGCTGCATCTGCAAGAGGTGTGGCATTGTACACCAATCACCAGGCATTCTGGTCATGACAGCAGTTCAGCTCTGCTGACATGCTGTGCCATGGACTTGAAACAAATGAACTGCTCAAATGGGAGCACTTTATTTGTAGCCCAAACTCCTGCCATGCGCAGTAGAGTGCACACTAATGTGCATGGCAGCAGCTGTTCCTGTATTCTCTGTATCTATCCCCGCTCCTCTGAAGCCCCCTCCCCAAGCTTCAACTGTGGCCACAGTGCAGCCTCTACTGGTGCTGGCTTCTGCCCCCCCCAATATTAGACCCTGTATGGCTTTTTCTTACAGCCAACATTGGGGTGCCCAATCCCTGTATCAGCACGTACCCCCCATATTAATGTGGCACACTGGAAGCCCACTCCAGTGTGCAGAAATAATTATTTTTTTTTGTTTCTGACACCGGGATGCCCACTCCCAGTGTTGGATGCCGCCCCCCCAAGCCCAAATATATATTTTGCCAACATCTGGGTGCCCAATCCCCGTGTAGGCATATTTCTCCCACCCCAACCCAACTAATTGTGGCACACTGGGAGCCCACCTCAGTGTGCCAAAATATTGAAATATGTTTCCAACACCGGGATGCCCACTCCCGGTGTCTGATGCATCCCTCTCCCCACAAACCTGTTCTGTGCCAACATCGAGGAGCCCAATCCCTGTGTCAGCATGCTCCCCTACCCCCACTATTGTGGCACACTGGAAGCCCATCCCAGTGTGCCTATATTATTTTTTTTGCCCTGTTAAATAAAGAAAACTGTCCCCCAATGTCTTTTAATTTTTTTTTCCCTGTAAAAAAGGAAAAGGTTCATCATCATTTCCCCAGGCCCCACTCCCCCATCGCCACCCACCCTCTGTGTATCCCACCTCCCCGCACCCCCCTCACCCCATACTTACCTCTGGAGGTCCGGCGCTGTCATCTTCTCTGGATTAGGAACACGTCTGCACTCTTGAAATGCAACCGACAAACTGAAAAATCACAGTAAGCCTTATAATGGGACTCAGTGGGGGGAGGGTTCAACTTAGGTTGATATCTCAGTCAATTTTAGGAATTCTGGCCCCAAATTTTCAACATCGGGTCTTGGGACTCCACCTCATGAACACTGGCACTGTCATTTTGTTTCTCGGTCCCAAAAGGTGATTTTGCAGTCACTGCACTGAATCACCTTTCAAGACTGATTAATGAAACAACAGTGCCACTGTTCACGAGGTGAGGTCCCAGAAACCCCATGTTGCAAATTTGGTAAAAAAATTCCAAAAAATGACTGTGGTACGAGCATGTGTTGCACAGTTTCTATGCACGCTCATAACTTTGCCAATGCTTTATATTTTCACTTCAGATTTCAACATAGCCATTTTTTCAAACCTCCTTATAAACAGTATAGCTGTCATTTTTCAAATCCTGCCTGAAACATGTTTTTGCACCTGTGGCGCAGAATGGCGTGGTCACTGGCGAAATCAACTTTCGGGATGGAGTACTGAAATGATAGTGCCATTATTCATGAGATGGGGTAACAAAAAGCCCATGTTGAAAATCTGGTGAAAAAATTCAAAAAAATGATTGCATTACTGCCGTATGTTGCACAGTTTCTACGCAGGCTCGTAACTTCGCCAGTTTTTAATATTTTCACTCCAGATTTTCAACATTGCCATTTTTTCACACCTCCTCAAGAACAGTACAATTGTCATTTTTCACATCCTGCCCAAAATGTGTCTTTGCACCTGTGGCACTGAATGGTGCAGTTGCAGCACAAAATCACCTTTTGGGATTGGGTAACAAAATGATAGTGCCACTGTTCATGAGATGGGATCCAAAAAAGCCTATGGTGAAAATACCAACAAACGCCCAGGGCATTAGGGTTTCCAACTGTAACGCCCCAACCCCCACCCCACCTTGTAGAGACTGACAGGCATTGGGGTATGACTTGTGGTTGTTGGCCGTAATTCCCATGCCATTCCACCCCCAACCCCATCCTGCAGTCAGTGACAGGCATCGAGGTATGCCTTGGGGTCTTCTGCCCTAACATTCACCCCATTCTCCTATAGTGCACCCATCTCCACTTATTTCCTTATGGAATTGGGTGAGTGTAAGGGCCATAGACCCCAAGGCACACCATGATGCCTATCAGTGTCTGCAGGGTACAGTGAGGTAGAATGGCATGAGCATTATGACTGACAACCCAAAGGCACACCCCCAACGCCTGTCAGTCTCTGAAGGGTGGGGGAAGGGGTTGGCATTAGGGTTGGACACACTAATGCCTCAGTAAGGAAGTAAATCAGGGAGGGGCAGTAGACATCACCTACCTTGATTTCAGGATTTCCTTCAAAGCCGTCCAACATAGAAGGCTGATATAACAAGACAGGTAGTCTGGCCACAGGGCACAAGCTGATACACTGAGTTAGAAACTGGCTGATGGGCAGGAGGCAAAAGGTGGTGGTAATGGGATCCAATCCAGGGAGAGGGTGATGACCAGCAGGGTACCTCAGCGATCAGCTTGGGACCAGTCTTATTCAATATCTTCATTACAGACATTGTGGAAGGGCTAGAAGGAAAGGTCTGTCTGCCTGTTTGCAGATGACACCAACATCTGTATCAGAGTGAATCTCCAGAGGGGGTTGAGAAAATGAGCAGACACATGGAGAGCCTTGAAAAAAGGTCTGAGGAGTGCCAACTGAGGTTCAATGCAAAGAAGCGCAAATAATGCACCTGGGAAGAGGGAAACCTGGGGAGATTTACTGGATGGGGTGAGGTGCTGATGATCACCAAAGAAGAAAAGGACATAGGAGTTATCAGTTCTGATGACCTTAAGGTGTCAAAACAGAGCACAAATGTTGCAAGGAGGCCCAGTGGCATGCTTGGATGCATAGGCAAAGGTGTCACTAGCAAAAGGTGTGAGGTGGTGATGCCATTGCATAATGTACTAGTGAGCCCTATCCTACAGTACTGTGTGCAGTTCTGGAGGCCGCAACTGCGCACAGACATTGACAGGGTGGAGCCAGTCCACAGAAAGGCAACCAAGATGGTACATGGCTTGCAAATCAGAACATATCAGGACAGATTAAAGGACCTCAATATGTACTCATTGGAGGACAGGAGGGTGCGGGGGAACATGATACATACATTCAAATACCTCAAGGCCATACACAAGGTGTAGAGGCAGACATCTTCCAGTGCATCAAATGTTCGGCATTGACAAATTTTTTTTTTTTGAGATAGTGGAATCGTAGATGCAACAGATGCAAATGTGGCAAGGGAACACTCCATCAACCTACAGAAGTGCAGGGCCCTGTTGGCCCTGCAGTTCTTTGCAGTGGTGGATGTAAAAAATTACCAAAGTCAAGTTTAAGTTTATTGATCAACAAATATCATCATTGCAAATAGAAAAAGAGCATGTCATAATACAAATTATATCAGCAGACAGTTAAATAGAAATTTTCCTTTAAAAACAACATCATATATTTGCCATACTACATTTCTGAATTTCATTAAAAATGTCATATTGGGGGCGTGGCCAGCAGCCAAGCAAGAAACAGCTCTCAACTGTAGCTTTGCAAAGAGACCTTTATCTGACATTTAACTGGAAAAAATACCCTTGCCACAACAGTTCGATCCTAGGTCGGCGAGATCTCTCCAAGCTGAATAGTTTGAGACCTTGCTTTATGAAATCGAACCAGCAGTCTGCGAGTTATGGGTTGTTCAAATAAAGTAGTCGCGGGAGGAGACGGAGCCCGCCCGAAGGAAGTAAAGGCCGGACAAAGCAAAGCTCCGACATTCGGCATACCCGATGATGCGACTCAGCCCTCTAATGCAGCACTTCTTAAAGCCATACAAAAGTTGGATAGTCAGATGGAGGACTTTACCACCCAATTTAAACTTTTAGACTCCAAAGTTCTTTCACTAATGATGTGAATTTCCCAAGGCAAACTAATTCTGGACTAGATGCTTTACATCGCTGTTGGACTAACATACCATATATTAGAACACTTATACCTTATACTTATACCACCTGCTGATAAGGAGTTTGTATGGCCTGTGGCACTGGACTCTGTATATCTTTCAAATGGAGAGGGACGTAGAGGGATGTTTGGGGCATCCCACATGGGCCTGGCGGTCTCCCCATTCTGTGTTACCTATCTTAAAGGGATATTTCCCATACTCCTGGGTTAATTAATAATAAGCCTTATTTTCTTCCCTCCTCTTCCCTGTAACAAGCTGGGGGGGGTGAGCTACTGGTGCTGGTTCCGATGCCATTTGTAAATCAGGAGTTTATGGAACTACACCCTTTTGCTCCAAATCCCTCCCCTCCCCTTCCCTATCAACCACTTTGGTTATTTTACAGTCCCATAAGACATTGTTTTTCCTACTTCTGCTCCTCCCCCTTCCTGAAGTTAGGGGCAATGGTTTCCCCAGGACTCCATGCCACTTTGGCGAACGGATGTCCACCTTTGGACAGTCAGCAGATCTGTTCTTAATGTGCCTCCCATGTGGATGCGCATTACTGGAAGTCGCAGATGACCCTCCTTTTGGGGGTTTGTACATAGTTCTCTTCCCCCCCATCTAATTGCTGAGATAACCCTTTTTGTAATTCCTGCTCTATTTAAGCCCAGTTGGCCTATTAGTCCCCGTATAACTCACATTATAATGTATTTCATTTATGTGTTTATCATATTGACTACAGAGCACCAAGACACTGTAAAGCTTTCAGCTAGTAGATTCTAGTTATTCCAGGAAATTCAAACGAGCTACCCTTCAACTCTAGGGAGGCTTGGATCCTAGGAGGTTCTGAAGTATATCCTGATAAGACTAACCATGCAGGGAACCTTTAAAATAATTTCCTACAATGTAAATGGGCTGGCCGGCCCCATAAAGAGGTACTGCACAATCCGTGCACTTAAAAAAATTAAACCCAGATGTGCTTTTCCTACAGGAGACCCACCTTTCCTCAGAGGTGCACCAGAAATTACTCAAATTTGGCTTCTCTGATGTGGTTGAGTCTTCCTATCAGAGAGGTAGAAAGAGGGGAGCAGTGATCCTAATCCCGAGACATTCCCAGCTGCAAGTTGTGGAACGATATTCTGACAAAGATGGCAGGCTTGCGTTGGCTGTAGTCAAACTAAACCAGCAGATTCTGACATTGTGCAGCACTTATATCTCCCCAGGCTCCGATGCTTCCACCATCCAACAACTAATAGACGTCATTTTGGGGAGACAACAGGGAATCTTGATATTAGGAGGAGATCTTAACTGCCATCTTAACCCCTCGCTTGACTCGTCTACTGCACGCCCTTCCCCACAGTCCTCAGGCCAAAAACATCTTCGGCGCATACTCCGAGATGTCGGTTTGGTTGATGCATGGAAACAACTCCATCCCCTACAGTGGAAATTTACCTATTACTCCAAAGCTTTTAAACATTATTCTAGACTTGATTATTTCTGTATAGGCAGGGAGCATTTGGGTCAGGTTTGGTCAGCAGAAATTCTTAACATCTGCTTGTCTGATCATGCTCCTATTGTTTTAGAACTTAATATCCAGAAGGAGAGGAAAAATGTACAATGGAGATTTAACCCATCCCTTCTGAGAGATAGGGAATTTAAATATCTCCTGGAAACACGAATCCCAGAAATCGTTAAAGATAATGCCTCTACACAAGTATCCCCTCAGACCCTGTGGGATAGGATCAAAGTTGTGCTTAGAGGCCATATTATAGCTTATGCCACTCATAAGAAAAAACAGGCCAAGGTGAGACTGCAGGCCTTACAGGAGAAGCTTAGTTTCCTCCAGGAGGCTCACATGCAAGGAGACTCGGACCTTCTCCCCTTGATCTCTCAGACAGGCTGAGATCCAGCGACTGCTGACAGCTAAGACTGAACAAGCTTTGGCCTGGTTAAGGCAGTGATATTATGAGGGCAGGGCTTGGGCTTCCAGACCCCTGGCTTACCATCTCAGAGATCAAATACAACAATGCACTATATCTAAAATTAAGGACCCCACTTTGGGTCAGATGAGGTACTCTACCTGACACATCCTTGAGGCATTTAAAAAATACTACCAATCCCTTTACTCTTCTCCAGAGGAGCCTCCCCCACACTCAATACCAGAATTTCTCTCTCAGATCTGCCTTCCGGCTCTCTCTTCTTCCCAACAGGCCCAGATAGTAGCCCTGATCTCTGAACTGGTCATAAAAATGGCAAAGCTCCTGGCCCAGATGGCTTTGGTGCTGAGTTCTATAAAGGAGCCTGGAACTTAATACAGACCCCTCTGCTGAGGGCCCTACTTTCCCTATATCATGGACACAAGCTACAATTTCAGTAATCTTGAAACCACAGAAACCTTCACACCTCTGTGAGTCCTATCGCCCCATATCAGTACTCAACCAACACTACAAGATTTACACAAGTATTCTAGCCCACAGACTTGATTTTCTCCTCCCAACTTTAATCCACTCAGATCAGTCTGGATTTATTAAAGGCAGACAGACAACAGATAATATAAAACGTACATTATATCTTATCGACCATGCCCAATCCACCAAATCTCCCCTTCTCATACTTAGTCTTGACGCTCAAAGGGCCTTTGACATGGTCTCATGGAAGTTTCTACAAGCTGCTCTTAAAAAATGTAACTTCCCTGAGTTATTCATGTCAGCTGTAAACGGTTTATACTCTGGCCCGGAGGCGGTGGTGAGACTGTATGGATCCCACTCTGACCATTTTTCTTTACTTAGGGGCACTCGCCAGGGCTGTCCCCTTTCTCCATACTTGTTTGCTCTATTCGTGGAGCCCATAGCTCAATTACTTAGACAAACCCCTGCTCTTCTTGGTTACCGGGTGTCAGAGTCTTCCTATCATAAACTAGCATATTATGCTGATGATCTCCTTCTTTATATTACTCGCCCTGATGAATCACTACAAACCCTAACTACACTCCTAAAGGATATAGAGATCCTCACCGGATATACTATCAATCCAAATAAATCAGAGGCCCTATTAGTACAGCCCCCTTTGCCCCAGGATATAGTCATGAAATACCCTTATAAATGGGATAAACCCCACATAACATACTTGGGTATTAAAATACTTAAGAACTTCTCTGAACTTTATACACTGAATTACACCCTAACTTTCTCTAAGATAAAATCAGATCTGACTAGATGGACCCCCCCCCCTTTCCCTGATGGCCAGAGTGCAGTCTGTTCAGATGAACTCTTTGCCGAAAATAATACATTTAATGCAAAACATCCCCCTGCCCCTTACTTCAAGGGATGTCCGGGACTGGGATAGAATTGTCAGTCAGTTCCTATGGGCAAATCAACAACCCAGAATAGCACTTAATAAGCTCCAGTGTCCTAAAGAGAGGGGTGGTCAGGCCCTTCCATGCATTTATAACTATGGGCTGGCTACTTTACTAACACACATTACATGTTGGTTTCTACCCTCAAATCAAGTTCCGGCTTGGATCACAGTTGAAACATTAATGGCAGATTGCCCCCTGACTTGTTCTCGTGTGTTCTAGCCTTATAATATCTCCCAGTTACGGTGAGCCTCTAGATTTATGAGGGGCTTACTTCTTGGCTGGAGGAGATTCTTCTTTCGACCAACCAACAAATTCCTGTCTACCTGAATGGGTATTCCTGTGGAAGACCCATCATAGGCTCCAGCACAGCTAGACATCACCTTCCAGACCTGGTTGCACAAAGGGTTAAAACATTCCTATCAATTCTATGACAAGAGCATTTTCAAGTCATTTGACCAGATCAAACATGAGTTTTCCCTGAATAATTCTGATTTTTTCAGATTCTTACTGATCCACCATCTTCTAAGTACTGAAATTGGCTTAGACATCACTACACAGATGGTTCCTCCCATTTGTCCACTACTGATTCAGCTTGCTGGTGGGGGCGACCAAACCCATTTGATTTCCCAAGTATATAAAGCCCTGCAGGGGCCTCCCTCTCCGGCTATGGACTTAGTACAGATCCACTGGGAGGCTGAGTTTCAGGTGGCATTGTCCCAGGAAGACTGGCTCCAGATTTGGCAGAGACAGCATAAAACCTCAAATTCATACATATGGAAAGAATTTTCCTGGAAGATTGTCTCTAGATTTTTTCGCACTCCCCAAATATCTGCTAAGTTCTTGATTAGTGGGGACTCCTCCTGTTGGAGACACTGTGGTTGTGAGCTAGCCACACATGCACACATTCTGTGGTTTTGCTCAGTTCTCACATCCTATTGGTCCTTGATTGAGAGCAGGATACTAGACCTCTTCCCATCTCTAGGTAATTTCACCTCAACGGTGGGGATCTTTCTTCATTAACCAAGCCATTTTAAAAATCCACACCACATCTACTTACTTAACATACAACTGGGTACAGCTAAAAAATGCATCACTCAACTATGGCTTTGCCCGGAATGACCCACCATAACAGCCTGGGAGGATACAATATATGATGTCTATAAATTAGAACATATGACAGCCAGGCTACAAAATAAAATTCCAGAACTAATGAACAGCTGAAATATCTGGTTTCTTTACATGTCTCAGATTAGACCACACCAACCAGCATAGACCTGTCTCTCTTGTCTGAGTCTCTCTCTCCACTGATCCTCAGTGGTGCCGGCCAGCCCTAAACATTCTTCTTCTCCCTATGGGTTTCCCTCATTCTGTATGAGGTCCAATATCTTTAAATGTATTTAATGACTTAGATACCATCTTTTCTGAGTTCCCCCCATGGACTTTCCTAGCTCCCTATAAGATAACTGTAGACTTAAATCAAATGTTCTAGCCACTGTTTGTTTAGGATAGATCTGCATTTTTACTGATTAATAATTAATATCTGACTCCTCTATCCTTTGGAAATGTTACCTGCCTGTCTTACATACCTATCTGTATACTGCATATTTTTAACTGCGCAATCCATTGTCTACACTGATCTATTCCTGTATTTTGCTCTGTGATTGTTTTTTGATGGAAAAAAGCTGAAATAAATAGTTTAAAAAAAAAAAGGATGTCATTGGCCCTCTGTACAGATAGTTGGTAAGACCACATCTGGAGTACTGTGTACAGTTCTGGAGATCCCCATCTCTGCAAAGACATAGACAGGGTGGAGGCTGTCCAGAGAAGGGCAACCAAAATGGTGTAGGGTCTGCACCAGAAGACATATGAAAAAAGACTAAAGGAGCTTAAGATGTATAGCCTCAAGGAAAGAATGGAGAGGGGGTACATGATAGAAACTTTCAAATACCTCAAGGGAATCAACAAAGTCCAAGAGGGTAGCATCTTTCAAAAAAGAGATGTGCAAGACCAAGGGGGCACAATTTGAAGATAGAGGGAGGATGACTCAGAGGTAATGTGAGGAAGTATTTCTTCACAGAGAGGGTTGTAAATGCATGGAACAGCCTTCCTGAGGAGGTCATAGAGTCAAAAACAGTGGGGGAATTCAAGAATGCATGGGACAGACATAAGGCAATTCTAGTGGGGGGTAGGAGGAAGTAGGCTGTTGGTTAACTAGGAACTGCAGCTTATCCGTTAGGTAGGGAAATGGGCAGACTAGGTGGGCCAAGCAGTCCTTATCTGCAGTCAGATTCTATGTTTCTATGTTACTGTAAAATGCTGACGTGACTTTCTGCCTGCCTAGGGGTATTGTATGTTGTATCTTTTATGCAGTAACTTAATAAAAAATAAAGTATAAAAAAAATGTCACATTATGTAGCAGCATTATGCATTTTGCAGATGTCCATGCTCACATTGGGTAATCTTGTTCTTTTAAACTGTGATAACCATGTGCTATATTAAGAGTCCACTGTGTACTGTAATCCTTAAAAAAACTCTTTTGAACAAGTTCAATCTGAGTGTAAACAGACATGAAGAGGGCTCGGGTCTGGTTACCTACATCCCCTATATCCTTCTAAGACTGTAATCCCCTATCTTATATGAAGACTAGTGATCCAGCATTTTGGATCAGTTAAGGTTAGGAAACAGGGCAGACTCTGCATTTAAATTATAGTTTTCTCCTGCTAATTTTTCTGGCAAGTGTCAAGAACATTGCAAGATCACATAAAATTTGTACATTTTCAGCATTAAAAAACGCCACCACTTAGACTAGCAGGTCAGGACCCCCTCCAACATGCACCTGCTACCTTGGGAGCTCCGAAATGCCGCTGCTTAGACTAGCAGGTACGAGTCACCCTCCACTTCCAGCTGAGGCACTCTGTCTCGGGAGCAGTGAGCAGCGGATTTGAACCTGACATCTTTCCGCCAGCGTACCAGTGCTGACTTATTTTCTTACTCGCTGCTGTCTGCATTCCACAGCATCTTTTAGGGGCTCAGTGTACTTACACTAAGAATTTGTGCAGGATTTATAGTTAAAAAATTCATAGTTTAAAAAAAAAGAGTGTGATTATGGTAGGTCTTGCATTTCAGAAATTAAATTGTGCTGCCTTTAGGGTGTTTATTTCACAGAGCTCTTATAGCCCTGCTTTCATCAAACTTAGCCTGCTTTATTTACACTGTGAGCTGGGGGTATATGTGCTCCAACCAGCACTGAGTGCAGTCTATATAACTTTATTTCATGTCTCAGGGGCTTGTTTTTGTATTAAATGTTGACTACTTAAGTAATTCATGCTTTGGGGGCTTCAGGAGTTCTGTTTGTAGTTTTGTAAATACAGTCATCGCTTATTTTGCAAGCTTTATTGATTGTAGGCTAAAAAGCTCCATTTTCTTTTTTTGTTTTTTTTGCATAATATTTTATTGAAAAGAAGAGTTTTTTTTTCTTTTTTACAACAATCATGACAAACATACTTCATTATATCAAACATTGTCATACCACTTGTGAATGACAGTCACTTAGTAAACAATTCAACCAACAGACAAATAAATAAAACCATATTTGTATGGGTCTGAGTTCACTTTCCTTTCAAGGACTTATCCATACAACTTAGATACATACAGACAATATGGTGATGTTAAGTGGTTAAATAAAGATAGTACAAGGGTGTGTTTGATTTATTGAATTTTCCCAGCAGTTCATATTACTTTTTGGGTTCGTGGTGCTCTCCTGTGTGACCATTATAGCTATAGATATTAATAGAAAAAAACAAAGAGAACTCAAAGTCCCTCTTTAAGAACCTGTGCCTCCCCCCTGTGTGTTCCAAATTCACTATAAAATCTTTCCTCCCTGTCTTTTATTACATAAGAAAGGTGTTCCAGTGCCAGTGCCTGGATTGCCAATGTTTTCCACTACTGTTTTGTGGGAGTCACTGCTGAGACCCATGTGTTCAATATACAGTGTCGTGCTAGCACCAGCAAAACCCGTACTCATCTGGGCAATGGACCCCAGCTATCCTCCTCTCCTATCTCTACTCCAAACAGCATGGTCACAAGGTCCTTACTAATTTTCCTCCCCATCCAGGTCTCCAGCTCACCAGCAACCTTGTCCCAGAATCTCGGCAGGACCAGAAGTAGTGCATGTAGGTACCCAGGTCAGCCGTGCATCTCCCACACATAGGGGAGATTCCCAGATGGTATTTATGCACCATAATAGGTGGGCAATATAACTTGTGTAAACATGTATATAAAGACTCCTGGTATCTGTTACAAATTAATATACCCCTGTGGAGCTGAAGCAGTAGTTGCCAGTTCTCATCCTGTAGCACCCTTCCCAGGTCTTGTTCCCAGTGAAGCTTGGTTTTTAAAGTGTAGTCCAGGAGAAGTCTCCTGACAAGCTGAGCAGCTCAGCCTATTATCCCCTTTAGTTCTTTCCTATACATCATGATCAGGTGTTCAACTTGTAAGAGAGGAGACTCTGAGGCTACTGCTCTTCCTAACTTATTTATATATGCCCTTATCTGCAGAAGGCGATAGTGATGGCCAGCCAGGATGTCCAGTTCCCCCATTTCTTCAGGTGTAGCCAATCGATCCCTCACATACAGATCCCACAGCAAGCTTGCCCCCCTCCTTTCCCAGAGCCTAAACCCCCCATCTTCCATTCCTGCAATAAAGGCTGGGTTCCCCACTACTGGCAAAAGCAGAGTATTCTCCTGCTGCGTGCCCATTACTTTCCGAATCCTCCCCCATCCTTGAATTACAGTGTCTACCAGGGGGTTCCTCTCATTCACTCTGCCATAGCTTTTATGATCTCTCACTCCCAAATATGCCGAGAGTCTCCCTGGGCATGACATTTCTTCTAGGTCCAGCAACCCTGCTGCAGATGGCTTGTGGACCCAGTCACTAACATATCTGTATTGTATGGTTAGATAGTAGTTCCTGAGATCAGGGAAGTTCAGTCTCCTTTTTATCTTATCTGTCTGAAGTCTTTTCAGACTTGCTCTAGGTCACTTGCCTCTCCAGACAAAGCCCGTAAATACCCACTCCACCCTTTTGTGATCTGCTCGGGTGAGTCCCATATGTAACAACTGAATAGGGTAAAGCACCCTCGGCAATATATTCATTTTAATCACATTTATACATCCTATCCAAGAGATGGGCAGCTCTTTCCATCTACAAAGATCCTCCTCTATTTTTGCAACTAGAGGTGTATAATTAAGGCGATATAGCGAGCCCAGGTCTTTACCTACCTGTATGCCTAAACATCTAAAGGCAGTTGAAACCCTCTGCAGTCCCTAGGTTTCAGTCCTACGTACAGACCCCTCCATGTCCCATAATGCCACTTCTGATTTTATAAAATTAATTTTATATCCTGAAAGTACTGCAAATTGTCCAATTAAGTTTAGTAATGGTGGAATCGATTTGGATGCATTAGTGACATATAAGAGCATGTTGTCAGCATACAAGGTTACTTTGTGCTGTCTCCCCAATTTGCCCTGTATCCCCTGGATCCTCGGGTCCTCCCGAATGCTTACTGCCAGTGGCTTTATGCCGGGGCAAACAATAATTGGGAAAGGGGGCACCTCAGCCTCGTTCCCCTAAACAAACAGGAGAAAGTGTTCTGTTAGTGAGCCATTAACTAGCACTCTTGCTACTGGCATGGCACATAATGCTTGGACCATCCCCACAAATCCCTCCCCCAACCCAAACCAGTTCAATACCTCCATAAGGTATTCCCATTCTGTGCGATCAAAGGCCTTCTCAGCATCCATTGAAAGCACAGCAGTACCACCCTGTCGCCAAGAGGCCAGCCAGATCACATTGAGTAAATTTTGCATATTGTGATAGGAGTACCTCCCACACACAAATCCTGTCTGGTCTGCGTGAACAAGCTCTGGAAGCAATTGGTCAAAATGGCCAGCAAGGACCTTTGCTAGGAGCTTAGCATTACAATTTAATAGGGATACTGGTCTGTAGGAGGAACACTCCTGTAGGTCTTTGTCCGGCTTCAGGATCAAACAGACAACAGCTTTATTAAATGAGGCTGGGAGTGCCCCCCCCCCAACCTTAACTTTGTTGGACACACCCAGCAATGGCTCACTATCTGGCCTTGCATAGCCCTGTAAATTTCTGAGGGAAATCCATCTGGACCACTCACCTTGCCTTTTTTTAACTTCTGTATTGCTTCCCTAATTTCCTCTTTTGTGATCCCTGCCCTCAGCTTTTCCTTTTGTTCTACACTGAGTTGCGGTAACTTAATTTTATCCTGAAAGTCCCTAGTTTCCACCATAGTACCCCTGTACTCCAACTGGTATAGCCTCTGATAAAACTGTCTAAATCTATCCTTGATTGTTTGTCTTGGAGCAGTGGCCCCCCTCTGATATGTGTGAGTACACCCTTCTGCCCTTTATTATGCAGACCAATAGAAGACCAGGTTTGTTGCCCCACTCAAAGAACTTATTTCTTGCAAAAAACAGGTGGCTCTCCCCTCATACAGAACATAGGCATTGAGTGCTTCCCAGGCAGCTGTGAGCTGCCTCAGCCTTTCCTCTGTGGGGTTCTGAATTAACATTTCCTCTAGGGATTTTACTGTCCCACTTAGCTCCTTCCTCTACTTTTGTTTTTGGTTTTTATACTTTGTCACATAGCTTATTATGGCACCTGTAAGGTATGCTTTTCCCGCATTCCAGAAAGTACCTGCGGAGTCCACTGAGCCGGCATTAGAATACTGGTATATTTCCCAGTGCTCTTTGAGATATTCCATGAATTCCTTGTTATTCAAAAGGTATCTGGGGAACTTCCATGGTGGGAGGTCCTCTCTCTCACCCCTGAACCCACATACCAGCGAGACCATAGCATGATCCAAAATATGAATCGGGCTGTGCTGTGTCTGTCTTACCCTTTGTGTCCAGGATCTGGGGATATACAGATAATCTACATGTGACCAAGTCCTGTGTGGACTAGAGTAAAAGGTATACTCCCACGCTGCAGGATTGGCTGATCTCCAGCTACCTATTAGGTCCAGGTCGGCCATCCCTTCCAACCACCATCGTATACCCCCAGACTGTCTGCCTCGGCCCTCTGAATGATCTAGTTTGGGATTCATGGTGGTACTGAAGTCCCTGCCCATTATTAGTTCTCCGAATTGTTCTTTTACTAGGACATTCAGTATTTTTTGATAAAAGGAGGGGTCAAATTTTGGGACAGCGCATATATACTTGCTACCATTATTACCTCCCCATATAAAGTGCCTTCCACAAAAATGTAGCTCCCCTCTGCCGGGTCAGAAACCACTCTGGTGACCTCTAGTGAAAGATGTTTATTGATGAGGACTGCTACCCCCCTTGTGAGAGCTGTAGGATGAGGCATAACTTACTCCCACCCACCCACCAACCAGTTTTTCATGCTCTTTCAGGGTAAGGTGCTTCTCCTGCAACAGAGCAATTTTTGTATTTTGCTTCCATAATGCTAAGAATATACTTTGTGCATTTAACCGGCTTTGAGAAGCCCCGAACATTCCACGATAAGATTTTCACTTCTTTTTGATTAACCATAACAAGACCCAGATGTAATACCACCTATGTAGCTCTGCCATAATTTGGCATTTCCAAAGGCATAAAAATTCCACCATCTTATTTCCATATTCAGAGTATTCTGCTCAGACCCATTGCAGTTAGCATATATCCAGAAAGTTAAATAAAACAATTTTAACAAATTTATAAAACACAACAACATGTATAATACAACTAACCCCAGTGTTCAACTAAGGTGTGAGTATTCCCCAACTTTGCTTTCGCACTCCCCATTCCTGTCTTTGGATCCCAGTCCACTCTCGAGATCCTACCATTCCCTCCTAAATGACTATTCCCTCTGCACCGGAGACATGTACCTGTGCCCCCACAACTAGCTTGTATTATTTGTGCTAATTCACACAAAGGAAAAAGAGAGAAAAAAATCCCTCACCCATCCTCTCCAGTCTTTGTTCGGGGTTCTAGTTCCTATCCTCACTGTATTTCCTCATATCTTTTCTTCGTTCATCCTGTGGTACTCACCTGAGCTAACTTCTCAGTCCCCTCTATCCCACCCCCAGGGAGAGCAAAAAGCAAAAAAAAAAAAAAGATTGTAACCCATCGTTGTGACTCCCAAAACCTCTCCCCTCCTGGAGTGTGGCAGCACAGAGGGTCACATCCACTCCCATTTTATACCCCACATTATGAGGCGCTACCTACTCAATTCTCTATTGATCCCTTGCTCAGAGTTAGCTCGTGTATATCCCCTGAACATTGCTCCTCAGTCCCCCCCCCGTTCCACCTCCCTGCGGTTTACCCCAACACCATCAAATTTCCAACATATACATTAAGAAAAGATCTCATCATGTGGCGGTATGTCCCCTCCTTGCCTGACACATAAATAAGACCCCACATTCTGTGGGCCCAGGCAGCATGAGGCAGGAATCGCGCAGCGCGACTCAAACCATGTGTCTGCCCAGACTCCCCGCCCCCCCAGGCCTACCTTACATCCTTGGGAGAAGCTGACCCTCGGGCCTACATTCACCCATATTTCCAAAGCCGGATCTGCTAGGAGAAAAGGTCACCTCCATAATTGTTTCTGCTGTTCCCAGGCTTTCCTCCCACACAGAAACATGTCCCAGGCCTCCTGCTGTGCAGTCACCCAGACCACGTCCCAGATCAAGGAAAACAGCAACAGTCCAGTGGTTGCATGCCTGTGAAAGTCAAGATCTAATCCCAAATATGCAAGAAAGGCAAAAAGGGGGTCCACATAGAGAAGTTTACCATGGATTCTGCCAGTCTAATAAACAGTCCTGAGTGCCGCATGTGCCTGCTGCAGATCAGGTAATTGAGAGTTGTCGAGTTGTACCCTCCAAACAACTTTAGCGAATTTTCTTCCTCAGGTCTTCTACGAATGTTGTAGCCTTCTTTGTCTCCCAGAAGGAGTATGTTGCGCCTTCATGTTTAATCTTTAATGTGGCAGGATATGTCAGGAAGTTTTCTACCTTTAGCTACCGTAGCTGTGCCATCACTTGGCTGAATGCTCTCTGTTTCTTAAGCAGGTGGTTAGAGTAGTCCTGTGAGATAAATATTTTGGAGCCTTCACATTTGAGTTCCTGCCTATTTCTGTACACCGCCAGCACCTTTTCTCTGTCTTGGAAGTTATGAAAACAAAAGATTATCTGGCAGGGTGGTTGGTCCGCTGGTCGCCGGGGGACAACCACTCTGTGCACCCTCTCCAGTTTCATTCTGTCCCTGTTAATGTCCAGGCCCAGTAATTTTGGCAATGTTGCCGAACAGAATTCCAGCACACTTGGTCCTTCTTTACCTTCCAGCAGCCCTCTAATTCTTATGTAACCCCTAGGGGGCGCTATCCTAAGGGCTACTACCCCTGCCTGCCCTAGCTGTGACAGGTTGAGGGGCCCAGATCCGGTGGCGGGTGCCTCCACCCAGAGGTCGGGGAAAGAACAGTCGAGATTGATTCGGTCACAGCCCTCTGGGTTGCTGCAACCCCCCTTTCTTCCCTCTAGTGGTCCACACAGTTCACTTTCAGTGTCCTTACCATATACACTTACCCCCCCCCCCCGGCTTGAACCAATCAGCTCACTCCGGGGATCCCCTGAAAGCAAGGTACAGTTACATCACATTTACTGTGCAATATTTCCCCATTAATACACAGACTAGCCAGTGTACTTTTGCAGAATTAGCAATCTGATTTATTCAAGGGGAGATAACAAGGACCGGGGGAAATCAGGGTGATTGGCTTACCACTATAATATATGTTTGACTACCTACGGCTCTGTGCACAAGCCTAACCTATTGATTACTGTCTATGGGTACCCAAGCCCTAATGGCTAGTTCCTCGATGCAGCTGGTTGGGGCCCTGACACAAACGAGCCTTTAATCACTGAGCAGAGCAGATGGAGCCAGAAAGCTCAATTAATACAGTCAGCAATACAACCAGATGGTTTTGCCTTTAATTGTAACCTTTCACAGGGAGCTACCATGATTCAGTACTCACAACTCCAGCAGAGGACCACTCCTTCACCACTCGCAGGGCTGAGCCTGAGCTTCAAAGGCCTCCTCACACATTTATATGGAAAAACAACAGAGGGGTACCATACCAGGCAGCTGCTTCCAGGACCCGACCGAACTCACAGTTATACAGGCATCTCACTACAGCTTCACTGTCCTGATAGACCGAGCGCGATTTAGCAGATACTCCAGTCCTCTACAGGGTGAGCCTGGTAGGTAGCTGCGCTTTTACACAGCCTCCTCCGATCGCCACCTCATGGATGCAGTCCGAAGCTCACTGGCTATTCAAACCAGCCGACTCAGGCCTTTCACGTGCTTCCCGCATGAACACTCAACGGCACAGGAGCCCAGAGCTCCTTCCTCACTCACAGCCACAACGTATCTCCCTCTGGACAGCTAAGGCCAGTCTCTCTATTCGGGCACGACCCGACTCTATAGGTGGGCTGCAGATGCCAGTCACTCACTATGGCCCTCACTGGTGCAAAATGGCACCATGGATGCCACTTCCCAGAATTACAAGCTGTGTCCCCATTGGTCAGCCGGCTCCATCTAGAGTCCAGATTTCTGGTTGGTCACTTCCACGCCAATTTAGATGCCCCCTAGCTACTATTGGACACCTTCAGCACAGTCCACGTCCAAAATGGAGGGGCGCAACACAAAGTCCCAGCTGCAATGGAAAGAAGTTAGACAAACTGCAATTTTACCAATACTGTACATGTTCTTAAGGGAAGAACTACATCTTCAAGATAGGCTCCCTCAGTGCTCCCAGCGACTGCAGAAACGGAGTGCTAGACAGCAGTCCGGGGCGGGATTTGAACAGGGAAACCCCAGTCCCCCTATTTGCACCATTAAAACCTGCAGGCAGGCAGCTCTTAAAGAGACAGTACTGGAGGCCTTAACAGCACTCATAACGCCCGAAACCAACGGCCTTACACCGAACACCAGTCAGGCATGTTGCATTTAGGCAAGCTCCGGGAAAGCTTTTAAGGACCCCCCCATTTGTAGGGGGGGTTACACCCTTCCTGGCCTGGAAAGAACTTGGCGTCCGCGTCAAGTAGTTACCCTTAAATCACTTTAAGGCAAACAGTTTAAATAACATTATATCACACTTTATATTACATGCATTGTTACTGTATTCTTAATTTACTACTGTTTATGCAACCTTACACACAGATAACCTATTGTTTGTTAAATCAGGTCATTACTTCCTGCCCATGACACCGGGAAAGAGGGGACCCTTCCCTATCAGCTACTTGCGGGCTACCTAAAGCAGGAGTACCATACTCAAAGGGCAACACTAACAGGCTGGAGTTATCCCCCAAGGCTAACTTAGGCAAGGAGCTCGGGGACACATACACCCCTTTATGGACTATATTTAAAGGCAGGTCCACAGGCTGACCCAGAGACTCATAACTCAACTTTACTACAGGCCGTACTTCTCGGCTGGAGCGTCTAGGGGTCTCAGAAAAACCTGCTACAGGCCCCGATTCCATTTCAGCCTCATTGAGATTAGTAGGGGGAACCTCCACAGAAGAAGGGGACCCCGTGCCGTGCCCATAGTACTTTCTGGGACATGACCCTCTACATCAGGACCCACACTACTTGGCTCAGCTGGGGACAGTTCGGGTACTAGCGAGGAACCATCAGGGCACTCAAAATATTCCTCAGGTTCTGGCATATCACCGGCTTGCTCTCCCACATCACTTCCTTCTTCAAAAAATTCAGATAGTTCAGCCAGGCCAGACAGTTCAGCCAGGCTCAAGGATCCCACCCCTGTAGCTTGAATGCCACTCACTTCATCTTCTGGGAGCACAGGCTCCAGTGACAAAGCTGGGGGCTCAGACAGTCCAGAAAGGCCAACTTCGTCTCCAGAGTTGATTAGGGGATTGCCCCGAAACAGTTGGCTCAGTTCATAAGAGGGATAGTATTCAATATTGTTCTCACTGTCCTCAGACACAGACTGGCGATCGTCTTCCTTAGAGGGGGTTGGGGAAGGTTTTTTTAGTTTGCTTGCTGAAGAATCAGGTAGTCTGGGTTCTTTCTTGGCAGCAGCTCTAGTCACAGGCCTGGAAGGATGGCATTAGGAAGTTCAGCTTCTATTAAAATTTGCCCGATTGGCAGCAGGTGATTTCTGTGTATAGTTTTCACATCTTTTGAATTGTTTTCAGGCCACACTTTATATACAGGTAAATCTGCCAGTTTTCCCACAACAATATGAGGGACATGATGCCATCTGTCAGCATGCTTATGTTTGCCATGCAGTCCCAAATTCCTCAATAGCACTCTATCCCCTTCTCTCAGTTCCATTGCTTTCACTTTCTTATCATACCATTCCTTATTGGCCAGGTTTCGCTTAGCAGCCATGGTCTGGGCTAGTTGGCAAGCATGGTTGAGTTGGGACTGCAACTTTTGTACATACTGTAGATGATTGTCTGCTTGAACCCCATCAGGAGAAACCCTGAAGCATACATCCACCGGCAGCCTAGCCTCTCTCCCAAACATCAGTCTGTACAGGGAAAATCCAGTGGCATCACTTTTGGTGCAGTTATAAGCATGTACAAGGTGCTAATCTGCTGGCTCCATCTAGGCTTGTCCTTAGGTTGCAGTGTGTCCAACATATCAAGCAATGTGCGGCTAAATCTTTCAGGCTGAGGATCCCCCGGGGGTGCTACGGAGTGGTTCTTGACTTTCGCACCCCCCATAAGGACAGCATTTCTTTGATCAGGCGGCTCTCAAAATCTCTTCCCTGGTCAGAATGAATCTGTTGAGGTGCCCCATAGTGGACAAAGAAATTTTCCACAAGTACTTTAGCCACCGTGGTTGCTTTTTGATCTTTAGCAGGAAAAGCCTGTGCATACCGGGTAAAATGATCAGTGACTACCAATACGTTGCTGATGTTTTTCAGATCTGGCTCTAGACTCAGGAAATCAATGCAGACCAGTTCCATAGGAGCACTAGTAGTGATATTGACCATGGGGGCAGCTCTCTGAGGTAGGGCTTTTCTTTGCAAACAGCAGCCGCAGGTCTTGACATACTACTGCACATCTGCACTCATTTTTGGCCAGTAGAATCGGGTCATACCAGGTCAAGAGTTCGGTCTATGCCAAGATGCCCCATGTGGTCAAGCAGGGACCGCAACACCAGTTCTCTAAAAACGGTGGGCAACACCAATTGTTGTTTGTCTATCCGCCCCTCTTTGTCCACAGTCTCCCTGTATAACAGTCTGTTGTTCAATTTCAATTTTGGGCCTTCTTTATAGAACAGGGCAGTTCTCAATTCAGCGGACCGCAGTCGAGACACGTCTCTCCCGGCTTGCAGAGCCTCCAAAGCAGTTTTTATCATGGGGTCTCGGGATTGAGCCCGTTGGAGACTATCATTGTCGAATTGGGGTAGTGCACTAGTGTCCAATGCAGAAAAATGACAGTAAGCAGCAGGTATGCAGTTCTCGGATGGCCCCAAGCAATCCACCAGGCAGTCCACAGTATCAGAAGACACCAGCTCTTCTTTGTCAAATTTTTGGCAAAGGGCTCTTATGTCAGGTTCTGACAACCTAACCCAGTCGTTTTGGGGCACAGACCTCCGAGAGAGAGCATCCGCATCTATATGGTTTAGGCCTGCTTGGTACTCAACAGCATAGTCGTAGGTGGACAAGGCAGAGAGCCACCTATGGCCAGTGGCATCCAGCTTGACTGAGGTCTGCACATATGTCAGAGGATTGTTATCAGTCTTTACCAATATCTTGGCACCGTACAAGTAGTCGTGAAATTGATCAACAATGGCCCACTTCAGGGCCAGGAACTCTAATTTATGCACTGGATAATTTTTTTCTGAGGGGGTCAGGATTCTGCTGGCAAAAGCTACAGGTCTTAACCCATTGGGGTGCTCCTGATATAAGACAGCCCCCAATCTCTGTAGGCTGGCATCAGTATGGAGGACATACGGCTTGGCCGGGCCAGCGTAGGCCAGCACTGGGGCATGGGTAAGTTGATATATAATGTCATAGAAAGCTTCCTCACACTCAGTAGTCCAGCGGTTTCCAAACACATCATTTGGACGAAAATACTTTCTTTCCATTTCAGAGAGCACAACTTTTTTATACTTTTGGTGGGTGGGAGGGTACCCCTGAGTGAGGCTGAGGAGGGGGCGGATCACTCGAGAATAGTCTTTAATAAACCGCCTATAATATCCACAAAACCCCAGGAACCATTGCAGTTCTTTCAAATTCTTTGGCTGAGGCCAAGTAGTCAGTGCCTCCACCTTGCTGGGGTCAGTCTCTATACCTTCAGTGGATACTATGTGGCCCAGATACTTCACAGAGGTTTGAAAGAATTGGCATTTGTCAATAGATAACTTAAGGCCAAAATCCTCCAACCGATCCAGGACCTTGAACAATCAACGCTCATGTTCTTCCAATGAGCTGCCAAACACTATGACATCGTCCAAGTAAACCAGACACTCGAGAAAGTTCATATCCCCCACAGCACGTTCCATCAGGCGTGAAAAGTAGCCGGGGCACCTGAGATCCCTTTAGGCATCCGGATAAACTCATAGAAACCTAGGGGGCAAATGAATGCAGTCTTCTCTCGGTCCTCAGGAGCCATTGGGATCTGATAGTACCCACTGCGGAGGTCTAACACAGAGAACCACTTACTGCCATTCAGACAGTCCAAGGCATCCTGTATAAGGATGTATCCTGTATCCGTGGCATGGTATACTGGTCAGGGATGGTCCGCCGGTTCAGAGTACGGTAGTCCACACACATCCGAACAGCCCCATTCTTTTTCCTCACTACGACAATGGGGGAAGCATAAGGGCTCCTGGATTCTTGTATCACACCAGCAGCAAGCGTCTCTTGCAGATGCCGCCTCACATCGTCTATATCGGCAGGGGCTAAAAGCTGAGACCTCTCTCGGAAAGGCCTTTCATCATGCAGGCGAATGCGGTGCTCGGCCCACCGGACACAACCCACATCCCACTCCTTCAGAGAAAAAACCTGGTCTCTTTGGGCAAGCTTCTCACTGACTTTTACCTTCCATTCAGCAGGCAACGGGGAGTCACCGAAATCAAACAAGTATGGCGTGACTCTGTCATCCTTCCCCAAACCCTTGCGGTGAGGGAGCGCTGCAGTATCCGCACAATGTACACTAGCCAAGGTGCAGCCCCTATTTACTCAAATCTCTTTGTCAGACACATTATGAACTTGAACCATTACTCTCCTGGCATAAGCATGGGCCCTAGCAGGCAAGATACTGGGTTTAACCAGCAGTCCTCCAGGCAACTTCCCCTCTTCAGGCGCATCCAGCATCAATAGTTTATTTTTGACATCCCTTTTAAGTCAAACCTCCACTTGCAAGACACACTGGGCATTTGGAGCTAATAGCAATGGCTCTGGATCCTTCCTCCAGACAACACCCACCGAGCCTTCAGGTTCCTCCTGACTAGCTTTTCTCTGAGCCTCATAGGCCTTCTGGATCAAGACGGGTATCCTGGGGGCTCGCCCAGTCCTGGACACCTGCTTTTTAGAACACAACTGGGCTAATCGGCCAAACATGTGAGCACTGGTCCCAATCAACAAGGGCACCCCATCATACAGTCCAGTGGGGGGGGGGGGCAGACTAAAAGCCAAAGTTTCCACCTGTTCATCCACTCCAGCCACAGAAGTGGGAAATGACAACCAGATCCAGATATACCCCAAATCCGGGTAAGCCTTGTCACTCAGCCCCCATACATGTAGGCCATCCAAGGGTTGTAGTGGCACCTCAGGTATATGTGTCTGATACCAGTCCTGAAACATAATGGTCACCTGAGAGCCACTATCCAATACTGCTCGGATGGGAATCCCATTTACCTGCCCCAGAGCCTCCATCGAGGGCCCGACCACATCAGACCACTCGGGGAGCACAGCATTAACAGTTGCTTGGGCATTGGCCCGGGTCACAAAACTCTTTCTGGGGGGTCGGACGTGGGCCCTATGATGCCAAGTGATTAGTCTGCTGTTGACCTTCCTTACATTCTCCGGCAACTGGAACTCTGTCTGAAAGTGTCCATCCTCCCCACAATGGTAACAGAACTTGGGGTCCCGGGGGTCTCTATGGGGAGGGAGATACTTTAGTTGCTGGGGGCCCTCTGGGGGACGAGGGGATTCCCCTGGACCAGGGCATGGGTTTCTAGATAACTCAGGTTCCCCAGGCCTAACAGGGTGGGTAGTGGATCGTTTCAAGTCTCTCAGCAGTTCTCATAAATTTCTGACCTCGGCCTTCAAGTCACTTTCGACTTGGGGATCAAAGGAAATGGCACGCACCCCTACCCCTCCCTGTAACGCTGGGGATACATCAGGCCTTCCTGAAGGGTGGGTCTCATCAGGTTCACTAGACTCAGGGGTTGGGCTCAAATTCACAGCCCCCACATAGGGTTCCCACCCCTCTTCATCAGTCTCTACTTCTCTAATCTCCCTCATCAATTGACAGTATTCAGGCGGGGCAGCTCGCCGATCATGTAACTAAAGTTTTAACAGTATTACACTGGAAAATCTAGCAGACTTTAAAACATGTTCCAACCTGACCTGGTTCAAGGCTGAGGCGGTGACCCCCCCCTTTCTGGTAGGCCTTCTGTAAAGCCCTTTCCACCCTGGTGACAAAGACGGAAATCTTCTCATTCCTCCACTGCTTAGCAGACTTGAATTTCCATAATAAGTCTTCCCCAGTTTCTGTGCTCCCAAACACTCCCTCTAGAGTGGAAAGATACTCTGCGGTGGTAGCTTCCGGGCTAGTGGCCCACAAAAACCAAATGGCTTCCAAAGCCGGACCCCACAGACTCTCCATCAGTCTCTTTTGTTTCTCCCCCTCAGAGCATTGCCACTCCTGGACTGGGGGGTGGCGTAGTCCATCCACACCTCCAAATCATACTCCCCTGAAGGTACTGGCACTGTGCCAGAAAAATGTTTTAGCCTATGGTGAGAATCCAGTTGTATAGAGGGAACCACTAGGGGCGGTGGAGCCGAGATAGAACTCTTGGGGGGCTCCGGAGAGGCACCAGGGGAGGCCTGAGGGGGGGTTCACCGGAAAGGTCCAAAGCCTGCATTAACTCTTGGGTAGTTCTCCCTTCTACAGCCAACAATTTAAGTAGCTTATCTTGGAAACTATTAGTCTGGAGAGACCCCCCCCCCGGGGTGGCTGTCCCATTCCGTATGTGAATGACCCTCCACCCTGGTTGGGCACCCTCCGGGTAAATCACTGGGGGCACCCTCTCAGGGTCGATGGCTATGCTACACAAGAGTAGCACCTGCAAAGTCTGATCGAGTAGGTCAGCCATACGTCCCTTCACCTCTACCTTGCCCAAACATTTGACACGCTCCACGGCTGAAATAATGTCAGCGGTCGTTGTCCTCAGAGGTACATCTAGTAGTAACACAATTCTCTGAGAGTCCAGCTCTTCGGCTTCACCCCACCCCATCAATTTGTGTACCATCGTTTTAATAGGGTCCAGCTTAATCTTAGCCATGATATCCCCTTCCAGTTTTTCCTTTAAATTATCCATAGTTATGCACTTTGCCCACTCGGCCACTAGGAGACGCTAATCCCAGTGATGCCTCCAATTTGTAACCCCTAGGGGGCGCTATCCTAAGGGCTACTACCCCTGCCTGCCCTAGCTGTGACAGGTTGAGGGACCCAGATCCGTTGGCGGGTGCCTCCACCCAGAGCATACATGTGATATCTCCCTCTTTACGCAGGAGACTCCTGTTTTTTTTGACTGAACTCCCTCCCTCCCTCCTGGGAAACAAAATCTCCTGCTTAAGTAAAATTCTGTCCAAAATATCCATGGTTTTTGGGCAGATAAAGACACATAAAAATTAAATCAGTGATGAACAATGTATCTGATAACTTTATATAACTAGTTGTTTATTCTTTTTAGTGCTTATTCTTGACAAAATGAAATACATTACATTTTTGTAATTACTTTTTCTTATTTTTTTGATGCCATTTAAAGACAAACTCATGACGTTACGGCATCTCCCTACTAGAAGGCCAATCTCCCTCCTAATTTGACCCAAATCTCCCTCTTAAGCAGTTGGCAGGCGAGTCTCCCTCCTAATTTGACCCAAATCTCCCTCTTAAGCAAGTTGGACATATCACATGTATGCCAGAGGTCAGGGTCAGAACAGTCGAGATTGACTCGGTCACAGCCCTGTGGGTTGCTGCAACCCCCCTTTCTTCCCACTAGTGGCCCACACAGTTCACTTTCAGTGTCCTTACCATATTTATTTATTTATTTAGTTAAACATCAGTTTAGAAACCTTTGAGCCAGAGGCTCATTTACAAAGGTACCTCGTCACAAAGAGGACATCAGAACAGTAGTACAAGGGACACAGTACTTACAAACAAAAAAGTTACTGTTCAATTACAATTTTGTTTCAATAGAATACAATCTCCAACGAAGCAAAAGATAATAAAAGGTGCAAAACTTATGGTCGGGGGAGAGCTGGTGGGAGTAGAAGGGAGAGAGATAGGGGAGGAGGAATTAGTAGGGAAGGAAGGGGGGAGCCGCCAGTGAGCATTGTCAGACAGAGTATATATATATTTTTTTTTACACTAGGCTAGCGACAGTTGCATTTTAGAGAGCTAAGCAGGAAGTTTCTGAGCCTGGGCTTAAAGCAAGCTAAGGTTAGTGAGTTTGAGACACTGGCAGGGAGGGAGTTATACCAGTGGGGCACGGTGAGAATGCCTCTGACCTTGAGAGGTCCTGGCTCTCGGAATAACTAGGGTAGCTTCTTGGACGAGCTGCACGTGATCAGGGTCGGTGCAGTAGCGAATGGAGTTGGATAGGCCTATGGGGGATAGGCTACGCAGGGTTTTAAAGGTGAGCTGGCATGTCGGATACATGAGTCGCTCTTCCAGGTTGAGTAGGGTAGCCAGGGTGTACAGCTCACATGTGTGAGTGAGTCTGGGAGCACCAGTGATAAGTCTGCAGGCCTTATTAACTGTGAGGCGAACCTTGTTGAGGGCAGTCTGATCTGCTGAGCCATAGACCAGAAGGCCATAGTCAATGAGAGACATGACAGAGGAGGTGACAGCCAGGCGGAGGGCATCAGGAGGGAGGCATTTCTTGTGCCGGTAAAGAATGTCTAGCCGTGAGTTGGCGACAGAATTTAGGGCAGATATATGTCCATGGAATGAAAGTGCAGGGTCAAAGGTTATACCAAGATATTTATAGGACTGCACCTGGTCAATGACGAGATTGGGTGTGGAGTGGACAGCTAAGGGAAACTTGCTGTACTTATTTTGGGGGTGGGAGAAGAGCATCGTTTTTGTTTTCTTAAGGTTGATAACAAGTCGGTGCTCAGTGAACCAGGTAGCTGCAGAGTCAAAGACTAGTTGGAGGGAGTTCTAGCAGCATGGGGTCATTGTGGGAGGCAACGAGAACAGCATCATCAGCATAGAGAGGCATCTTACCCGCACAACTGCTGGGTAGGGAGTTAGAAAGAGTGAGAATAGTAGGGGTCCAAGAATTGAGCCTCTCGGCACCCCAGAGTGAATGGGGCATGTTTCAGAGAGAGACGATTGACTTTCACACATTGGGAGTGGATGAGAGATAGCTGGTACCAGGAAACAGGTCCTGAGGCAAAGCCTATTAGGTCGAGGTGGAGAGCAAAAGAGGATGAAACAGTATCGAATGCTTTAGACAGGTCAATGAATATAGCACCAGCCAGGGCACCAGAGTCCAGAGGCATGGAAGAAGTTGGAAAATTCCAGGAGTGCTGTATTGGTACTATGACCTGCTCTGAACCTGTGTTGTTCAGGGCAGAGAACATTGTACTTACAGAGGTAGTCAGAGACTTGGGACGCCACAATTTTCTCTAACGCCTTAGAGAGGGGGAGAGGATTGAGATGGGTCGGTAGTTACTCAGAAGAGTCCTGTCACCACCTTTATGGACAGGGGTAACTGTGGCAATCTTCCAGGCAGAGGGGAATTGTCCGAGACAGAGTGATTTGTTGAAAATGCACATAATAGGTAAGAGGACCTGATCCAGGACCTGACGTAAAAGGCAGGGATCAAGTGAGTCATTACCGATGATGTTACCTTTTAGGGCTTTTAGCAAGTAAGGCCTAGCTTCTTGCATGGTGACACGACGCAGGTGGAAAGAGGGGCGGGCAATGGGTGGTGGTACAGATGGAGGAGGTGGTTGAAAAAGTTACCAGGAAGTACTGAGATAAGGTCGGTAAAGGAGTTATTGAGGTGGGTGGCAATGAGGGCAGGTCAGAGGAGACGGTACCATTGATGTTGAGAAGAGAAGGAGAGGGGGACTGGGAGTGACCATTCAGTTGCTTGATGTTGTCCCAGAAGCACCTGGGGTTCCCCCAGGAGGAGGTGAGAGAGGCTTGGTAGTATTCCGCCTTGGCTTCTTGGATGGCCCAGGTGCACTGGTTGTGGGCGGCAGCATGGGACTGCCTTCAGCTGAACGGCCAGTAGCAACAAGCAAGGTGCCAAAAGATTGCCGCGTTGCTTAAGCTGCACAGTAGGCAGGGTGATCCAAGGGGCATGTTTCACTTGGACCTCCTAGCAGTTATGGGAGCAAAGATATCACAGGCAAAGTTGAAAGCGCTTACAAAGAAGGCCAGGGCCAAGTCAATGTTAGTTGCCCTGCCAGAGGGACCAATCAGTGTGGGCGAAGCGCTTAAGGCCTATGAGTCCCCAGGCCTAAGCCGCCTCAGAGGTGCTTTGACTGGGATGAGGGCCGAGGGTTTCCCAGTTGAAAAGCACAGGGAGTGGTCACTGAGGCAGTCAGGAGGATTTGGATGTTGTGGATGCGGATTGGCCTGTTGGTGAGGACCACATCCAGGAGGGTGCTTGTCCCCCTAGGGTTTTTCTAGTAGGCTGTGTGACCAGTTGAGTTAGGTCAATTGAATCGAAAGCCTCACGGTGGGAGGAGGACGAGGGCAGAGCCAGTTTATATTCAAGTACGCCCACCAAGATTTGGTCCGACGAGTTGGGTAGGGAGGTGAGGTAGTCAATTAGTGGGCCCAGGGCCTGGGATTGGTTCTCTGGGGGGTATGTAGGCTACGGTTAGGAATAATGGGCCTCTAGCTGGCCAGGGACAGCTAGAGTAAGTGCCTGGGCCTCATGGTCGAGGTCAGCGGGGAGTGGTAGCCCCATGAGAGAATCCTTCAAACAGAAGACAGCCCCACCTCTCCTGCTGACACGGTCCAACCGGTGGAGAGTGTAGCCGGGGAGAGAGACATGAGAGTTAGGAGTGGAAGGAGACAGCCAGGTTTCAACCAGGGCAGCAACATCAGGTTTATGAAGCGTCACCCAGCAGTGTAGAGAGTCCAGTTTTTTCAGGAGGCTACAGATGTTCATAGAAGCAATGCGCAGCCCAGGAGATTTCAGGGGGAGGACCAGTGCTGCCAGGCCCGGGATTGGGGTGGACACTGCCTGACAGGAGCAGGAGGAGGAGGGCTGATCTGGGGAGTGCACAATGGCGGGATAGCTTTCGACGATTGGAGAGGGGGTGATGAGGGGGTGATCACCAAGTGAAAACAGCTACTAGAGAGCAGTAAAATGTGACAAGTGAGGTATTGGGAGCAAATTGTTCAAACTTAATCAGGCTCCCTCTAGTGGCAAAACAATATAAGGAGCTAATGGAGAAGTTGGGTGTTCAAAAAAAAAAAAAGATCAAGCACAGGCAAAAGATTAATTTGCTGGGGGCGGGCTGGTAGTCGGTGTGGGGAGAAGAGCAAATGGGCTGTGGGCTATCAGGTACTATTGTGATTCAAAAAAGAAGGTGATTACTAGCAGGGCAAACCATATGCACTTACCCCCCGGCTCGAACCAATCAGCTCACTCCGGGGATCCCCTGAAAAGCAAGGTACAGTTACATCACATTTACTGTGCAATATTTCCCCATTAATACACAGACCAGCCAGTGTACTTTTGCAGAATAAGCAATCTGATTTATTCAAGGGGAGATAACAAGGATCGGGGGAAATCAGGGTGATTGGCTTACCACTATAATATATGTTTGACTACCTAGGGCTCGGTGCACAGGCCTAACCTATTGATTACTGTCTGTGGGTACCCAAGCCCTAATGGCTAGTTCCTCGATGCAGCTGGTTGGGGCCCTGACACAAACGAGCCTTTAATCCCTGAGCAGAGCAGATGGAGCCAGAAAGCTCAATTAATACAGTCAGCAATACAACCAGACGGTTTTGCCTTTAATTGTAACCTTTCACAGGGAGCTACCTTGATTCAGTACTCACAACTCCAGCAAAGGACCACTCCTTCACCACTTGCAGGGTTGAGCCTGAGCTTCAAAGGCCTCCTCACACATTTATATGGAAAAACAACAGAGGGGTACCATACCAGGCAGCTGCTTCCAGGACCCGACCAAACTCACAGCTATACAGGCGTCTCACTGCAGCTTCACTGTCCTGACAGACTGAGCACGATTTGGCAGATTCTCTAGTCCTCTACAGGGTGAGCCTGGTAGGTAGCTGCGCTATTACACAGCCTCCTCCGATCGCCGCCTCATGGATGCAGTCCGAAGCTCGCTGGCTATTCAAACCAGCCAACTCAAGCCTTTCATGCGCTTCCCGCGTGAACACTCAACGGCGCAGGAGCCCAGAGCTCCTTCCTCACTTACAGCCACAACGTATCTCCCTCTGGACAACTAAGGCCAGTCTCTCTATTCGGGCGCAACCCGACTCTATAGGTGGGCTGCAGATGCCAGTCACTCACTATGGCTCTCATTGGTGCCAAACGGCGCCATGGCCCAGAATGCCACTTCCCAGAATTACAAGCTGTGTCCCCATTGGTCAGCCGGCTCCATCTAGAGTCCAGATTTCTGGTTGGTCACTTCCACGCCAATTTAGATTCCCCCTAGCTACTACTGGACCCCTTCAGCACAGTCTGGGTCCAAACTGGAGGGGTGCAACACAAAGTCTCAGCTGCAATGGAAAAAAAGTTAGACAAACTGCAATTTTACCAATACTGTACATCTTCTTAAGGGAACAACTACATCTTCCAGATAGGCTCCCTCAGTGCTCCCAGCGACTGCAGAAACAGAGCGCTAGACAGCAGTCCGGGGTGGGATTCAAGCAGGGAAACCTCAGTCCCCCTATTTGCACCATTAAAACCTGCAGGCAGGCAGCTCTTAAAGAGACAGCACTGGAGGCCTTAACAGCACTCACAACACCCGAAACCAACGGCCTTATGCCGAACACCAGTCAGGCATGGAGCATTTAGGCAAGCTCCAGGAAACCTTTTAAGGACCCTCCATTTGTAGTGGGGTTACACTTAGATTTAGCCTCCGGTGGTAGTTTTCCTGGTAATTGAAAAGCTCTTTCAGCTCTGCCAACTCTTTCTCTAAAGCCGAGACCCTCCCTGGTATTGGATCTACTATGTCTTCAATCTGGGAAATGCGGTCTTCGGTCTCCATGATTCTGTTAGCTTGTGTTCCCGCTTGTTCCATTAGCCCTTGCAGTCAGTCATTCAGCTTGCTCCCCAGCTTATTTAGCCTTGCATCTAGGGCTGTCATCAGCTGCTCCATCACCTCCCGATCTAGCGAGGCCATCTCGGCAGCCGAGAGAGAAATCAGACCTGAAACCAGTGGTGGTAAGGCCGCAGCTTGCATCTTGGTATTTTTAGCTGCAGAAGTCTGCTGCCTGCTTGAACTACTCATCAGATACTCCTCAATGGTCACTTTTGCAGATATCCCAGGCAAAATTTTGTATTTTAATACAAGGATGCCGTGGATTTTAAAGTAATTTTAAACTGGTTTGTGAGAGCTCTGGTGAAACACGTCTTTACTCCAGCTTGCTCATTAGCGCCCCACAAGCTCCATTTTCTAATCCATTTTTAATCTGGAGTTTATAAAATGAGTTGCAGTATTTTAAGCTTAAAATGCTAAGGGGCTCCTTCCTGCAGTCTGCTAACCCCCTTTTCTCTCTTACCTTCCATTATTTCCCAGCCAATTGCTCTCTCTCCCCCATTGTTCTCCCCTAGCACCCCTGCTGCCTCTTTGTTATATCATACCTCTGTGGCTTTAAGCACTAGTTCCCCTTCATTGTGTTCCTTTCCAGTCAGGACCCCCTCCAACACACACCTGCTGCCTTGGGAGTTCCAAAGCACCACTGCTTAGACTGGCAGGTATGAGATGCCCTCTACTTCCAGCTGAGGAACTCTGTCTCTGGAGCAGTGAATAGCGGATTTGAACCTAATGCCTTTCCACCAGCATACCAGTGCTGACTTGTTTTCTTACTCGCTGCTGTCTGCATTCCACAGCTTCCTTTAGTGGCACAGTGTACTTACACTAAGAATTTGTGCAGGATTTATAGTTAAAAAATTCATAGTTAAAAATAAAAAAATTGTCCAGTTTCCCATTTGCAAGTTATATCCAGCTACCCCTAAAGGTCACTGTTTCCTTCTCCTTCACACACTGAGTATTCCCCTGACATTCTTTTGCATAGCTCTTGCTCAGTTCGGGGTGCTTCCACTCAGAGTGGAGGATGCTGCAGCCTCTTGTTTTAGTGGAGGTGACCCTAACCACCCAGATTATCCTACCTCACGCTTTTTCAGTAGTTTCACCTAGATACTCCCTCCTCCCACATTTTTCTACTCCAAGCTTTTCCCTAACCTGCTACTGTCGTATATCTTGGGGGTTAATCTGAACTTCCGCCTCTTAGTTGACCCATCTTTAAGCTTTAATATGGCACTGGGTATTGTGCTGGCTTGTACTTACATACTTGTAGTCCTGGGTACAGACCAATTGCTGCTCACTCTCAGGCAGGACACGGGGCAGCCCACAGACCCTCTGTACTCCAATTTCTCATGTATCTACCTCCAAGCCAACCTTAACCCTACCCTTATCGCCATATATGGGCTTAGAAAAGGTGGAAACTGCTATATGGTTATGGAATATCTCAGAGTCTACAAAAGTCAGATCTTCCTCCACCCCCCCCCCTTGGGTCACTCCTGAATTTCCTGCTGACCATTAAGTTGTTACTTGCCAGGGATATTGAATCTAATCCTGGCCCTCCATGTCCTAATGTTCCAATTGTGTCACCTTCTATGGCTGTCTGGGCTAATGCCAAAGGTCTGAAACTAGTCCACATGAATATTAACAGCCTCAGACCTAAAATGCATGAACTCAAGGCATCGGTAAATATGCACTCCCCTGACATAATTGCCATTTCCGAAACCTGGCTCAAGCTTAGTATCCTAATGCATGAGGTTGGGCTCCAGAGGTTTAAGTCCTTTAGACATGATAGATGTGGTAGGAAGGGTGGTGGAGTCATCATCTACATAAAAAACTTCCTAAATGCTTCCCTGGTGGCAACTCCAGACCATACCCAATCAGGTGGTGAGGCGGTGTTCATCAAAATACTGCTTGACAGGACTAAGCCCCTGCTAATAGGCTGCATCTACAACCCACCTAAGACTGCAAAAGATGCCTTAAAGAGCCTTCTGACTCTGAACCTGGGGCTACGTCAGTTGGAGAAAATAATCCTTGGTGACTTTAACCTCCACTGGGGTCAACACACCATTAGTAATGTCAAATCCAGCTTGCTAGAGGCCAACTTGACCCAACTGATCCAAGGACCTACTAGGTTGAACATTATGTCGGGAAATCACACCAGATTAGACTGGATTCTAGCTTCCAACCCCAGTAGTTTCAAACTGGCTGGGACATTTGCTGACTCCATAAGTTACCATGCCCCTATATTCAGCATCTGGAAAAATGACCATCCAAACCCTCCACCTAGAATTTTTTGGGCTTGGGATTATTCCAATTTTGACACCTGCTCCTTTCTTGAAACCCTAGCAGTGGTGGATTGGACTCAAATCAAGCTAACCCCCAATCTGGACTCAGACCTTGATTTCTTCATTAGTAACTTCCTCTCGGCTGCCAATCAGCATGCCCCTTTAAAACAAATCAGAGTCAAGGGAAAACGCTCAAAGTGGCTGTCCAGAGACCTTAAAAAACAAATGAGGGTGAGAGACAAAGCCTGGGAAAAATTTAAAACTACAAATCTAACTAAGGATTGGGTGGAATATAGAAAATTGAGAAACAAGTGTAAAAAGGAACTAAGATCAGCTAAAAGACAATACCTCCAGAACCTACAAACTAAAAACCTTTCGGACCTTAAAATATTTTGGTCCCAAATTAACTCTCTCCTAAAGGGGAACACCACCCATGAGAAAAGTAACATAGTAGCAAATGGTGTCCGCTATACCAACCCGCAAGATGCTGCTAATGCACTAAACGCATTCCTCACTGACCTAGACAAATTTAAAAATAATCCCTCTGGCCCCTCCCCCCAGAATCATTTACAAGAGGAAACCCCTTACCCTAATTTTCACCTCAAACTTGCAACTAAATCTGAGGTCCAGAAATTACTAAAAAAAATGAAATCCTCTGGCTCTGCTGGGTTTGACAAGCTGAAGCCCAGACTCCTCAGAATTGCAGCCCACGTCATTGCCTCTCCAATCACTTGGCTCCTATACAGATCGCTGCTTGAAGACAAAGTCCCCACTGTGTGGAAAGTTGCCTTGGTCACTCCCATCCCTAAAGGTGGAGATATTGAGCTTGTTGAGAATTATAGACCAATATCCATCCTCTGCACTCTAAGTAAAGTGTTAGGATGGATTGTATACCAGCAAGTCCAGCAATATGTTAAATGGAACAATTTACTAACTGAACGACAACATGGTTTTAGAAAAAAATCATAGTACCAACACAGCCCTGATTAGCCTTACTGGGGATATTTCCACAGCTCTAGATGATGGCCTTCCAACTGGTGCGGTCTTTATAGACCTCACCAAGGCATTTCACTTGGTGAATCATCAGCAGCTTATCACTAAACTAACATCCCTTAGTCTTGATTGTTTGTCTACTCAATGATTCACAGATACCTTGACAGCAGATCACAAATTGTCAGATGGCATGGAGCTAAGTCCGACAAACGCTCTATCATGGATGGCACCCCCAGGGTTTGATACTGGGATCTCTCCTGTTTTCCCTATTTATTAATGAGTTGCCTCAACATTGTGGAGGGGCCAATGTGACCTTATATGCAGATGATGCCATGTTTTATAGGTCCTCCCGAGACACTGTCCAACTAAACATCCTTCTATTGGTCAAGACCTTGATCTACTTGTGAATTGGTTTCTTACTAATAAATTAGTTCTAAATAGTAAACAGACCAAAGCCATGCTATTTGGCCCTAAAAGCCTGGGCCCAACCCATTCATATTTATTGTTCCCAGCTCTTTCCAATGGCTCAGAAATTGAAGTGATTGATTGTATCAAATACCTAGGTGTATACTTAGACCAAGACTGCTCCTTTAAGGGCCACATCGACCATCTGACCAAGAAACTCAGCCAAAAGCTAGGTCTGTTATATCACCTGAGCCCTTTCCTAACTCGTGAATCCAAACTCAGTGTTTCCACTGGTACACTCCTTCCAACCTGCCATATGGGGCCCCTTTACTACATTCTGTAAGAAGCTGTGAAATGCAAGGGCTAAAACTACTGTATCACAGGATAGGGCGCTTCGCTGCAGGGGTGCCAGCATGGGAGCATCACTGCAAGGTACTATTATCTCTAAGGTGGCCTTCTCTTGTGGGCAGATTATCATATCCCTCACTGTGCCTTGCTTTTAAGTTCCAGCAAAATGGTACCCCTCCTAGCCTGATTAACACATTAGCTCCTCAAAAGAAAGGGAGAACACTAAGATCCTCTGACCGCCAGCTTCTCCAAGTCCCCAGTGTTAGGATTTCCCTAGGACTCCGGTCCTATGCTGCCTTTATCCCTCCCATCTGGAATGGTCTCCCTAGCAGTCTCCAGGAAGGTATCTCCCTTGGGGGCTTCAAGAAGGGTCTTAAAGCCCACCTGTTAGAACTAAACCTCTGCAGCTGCTACCACTGAGTCAGCTGATTCCCTGCTGCCGATCTAACCTTATTGGGACGTCAATCTGACTGTGACTGTCTCATGTATAATAGTACTTCTTCTCCTGTTGATGTTGATTGTAATTAACCTGCCACTATATCCTTGACTGGGTCAGTATGTCTATATTGACTGTTAATTGTGAAATGACATGTATGTATTTTGTTATGTTTATAGCTGTAACTAATTAATTCCGGGTCGCCCCTGAAAAAGGGACTGTTTCGGTCTCAGTGAGCCTACTCAGTCACCAAAATTTAAATAAATAATAAAAGTAAATCTAGCATATATCTAGTAGGCATAAAGTATGAACGAAAGAGTGTGGCCAAATATGTTTACCTCATCTTGTCATACCAATGACATCTCATTATCACATAATGTAAATCTTATGTTTCTTTTAAATAGCAGCTACAGCTCTCTGCAATATTTTGTTCCTTCTTGTCTCTTGACATAAGAACATTGCTGGGGAACAATTCAAATCTATAAGTAATTAATATATCTCTATATGCTGGATTCTGGATTCCATTCAAATAATATTTCTGGGAATTTTCCTGAGTATTTTAAACCAGCCAATTGGATACCTTAAGATTACTAATCAATCTTAAGTCCATCTCTCTTGCTTTCTGATGAAGTGTTTTGCTTATGAATTTAGTGTACTTAGTGTATATTTTTATAGGCTGATCAGCCCAATTCTTCAGTGTAATACACTCGTACTTGTCCATAAGTCTGTAAACATTTGTCAGCCATGTTTCGTTTGAGCTACTGTAATAGATCTTGTTTTCTTGCATACACTCCCGCAATCAATGATCCCATCAGTTGGGATAAATGTTTTATCCAATAGTTGATTGTTCATATTTGTGCTTAGAATTTAAAGCCTATCTGTGATCTTACTAGTATATTGGGAGTAGTTCTTGGAATTTTCAGCACCTGTTTATATAGTGTATTTTTTATCACTTCCAGGGGTTTTAGGTCTGTATTTCCCCAAACCTACTGCCTATAGACATTAATTTATCAATCTGACATTGATTGCCTTTAATACTGGAGTAATAGTCATGCCTCCATATAATCTGAGTAAGCCCCTCTCTTTTGAGAGGGGCTTATGCTCCCTTTAGGGACCCCTTCCATCTTAGTTGCCCCCAGAGTTTCAGGAATTTTTAGTGCTCTGGGGGGTACAGTTTCTACTTGCCGCCATGTGGTGGCAGCGGAGGGCAGTTTCTGGGCAGTGTATAAGAGAGAAACAGGAAATTTTCTGCGGGGGGTGCTTAGGTCTTTGGTGGAGAAGAGAGCAGGAGACACCAGCGAGCACTGCAGTGCAGGGTAGTGCAGGGTTCCCCCCCCTTAGACAGGCCAGCTTCTACAGCAACGGTGCATTGGGTCCCCTGGGAGAGCATCCATGGGAGGGCACCAAGAGAGGCAGCTGTGGCTGTATGGTTTGGGGTCCTGGGCTCTGTAAGGAGAATGGTTGGCCATGAGGAAGGAGGTGCAGGATAGGTAGATCCCAGGATCTGGGTTAGGCCCCAGTAGTACGTTGTTAGTGTGTCTGGATCATCGGGGTTGTGGCAGTTTTGGTGGCAAGGCGGCATGGCTACACTGGTGAGGGGGGGCCGACGGGAACCTTTATCCGTGTAAGGGCCTGTTTGGAGGGACAGGCCTGGGGGCTGCCAGACTTTACTGAGTGGGCCGTGGAGTGCCCTTTTGGTATCCCCTTGTGCTGGTTGCACTTATTAGGCAGCAGGTTGGGTGAGTGAAAGGTACGATGTCTGGCAGCAGTTAAACATGAGGCCCTGTTTACACCTTATGTCAGGATCCAGGAGAGAGTCAGTAGCACTCTGGGGTGAGACCAGGCAGACCAGGAGAGTGGCCTGGGTGAGATGATAATGGGATATGGTGCAGTGGGTTTTGCTGGTACTGCACCAGCTGTGTCCATTGGAGACTGGAAGTAAGAGCAGGGGAACGGGTTAAGGAGAAGCTGTACACTTCCCAGAGAGGGAAAAATGAGAAGCCCCACTTAGGTAAGCAGGAAGCTCTGTAGGTACTTACCAGTGCCAGTGGAATCTTTGGAGCTTCACAATCCAGAATAAGAGGTCACTTTGTTCCTGGGAAAAATTGAGTCTGCTGTATAATGAGCTGTTAAAGACCTTGCTCTGCCTTAATTACTGCCATTTTTGCTTGTATAAAAGTTTAGCCCCATGGAGCTGATAGTTAATTTCAAGTCATAAATGGACCCCTGTAGCCCTGTTAAATCACTGGGCTCAGGAGAAATAAAGTGATTATGTTTTAAAAAAAGTAATCAGGAGTTTCATCTCAGTCTGTAAATGAGGCTATAGATGAACTGCAAATTCTTAAGATTTTAACCTTCCCAATGAGTTCATGTTCTAGGGGGCTCTGAGTAATTCCTGCACCTCTGTGCTTCAGGGTTGGGCAGAGTTCCTGCGGCTGAAGAATGAAGATGTACTAGACCGGGGCTCTCTGGTGGACTTTTGGGGTGCCCTCAGAGATCATGGCCATTAGTCCTGGAGGTTTCAGCCTTTTTTGAAGACATCTCCAGATAGGCCAAATTGTATTTCTCTATGCTTTGAACCCAAGTGTGTTCTGGTGGGATTTCTGTGTTGTGGGGACCCCTTCCCTGGAAGATCAGTCGCCCCTAGACGTATGGGGAGGGGGTGGGCCACACGTAGGGGCTCATCCGGGATGTTCCTTCACACCCCAGGACCCAGAAAGGAAAAGGAGGACCCTTATTCCCCGAAGTTGAGGTGCTGGTGGGCCTCTCACCATGTGTAGGTCATGTGACACATTGCAAATTGCCCATGGTGGTGTAGGAGTTAGGCCTAGTGTGAAGGTAGGCCTCAGCTCTCATGGATGTGGTGCCTGCGTGTGATTGGTGGGTCATATGATGCTGCCCTGTGATTTGATTGGCTGGTGGCTCATGGAGGGTTATGCAGACTGAAGGGACAGGCACCATTTTTACAGCAGCAAGCTGGAGAGACTATGGTTTCTAGTAGGTGAAAAAAGGAACAAAAAAGACTGAGTCTTTGAGCAAAAACAAGTAAGAGCATTTTCACATCCCCGCTGTCTCAGAGAATCAGCACAGTGAGAAAAGAAATTGGGAAGCAGTCGATTGAGCTTGCATTTCAGGATGGCAGGCTGAGTGTGCAAGATCAAAGAGGAATCCTCCCCTGAGGAGCCAGTGACTATGGTTCCAACCTCCCTCCTGGCATGGTTGTGGGAGACCAGAGGGAGAGGTCAGGCTGATGAGTGGTGTATGCGCCGTGGATTCAGGGGCGAAGGAGTAGTAAGGCTGCCTGTGTGTACCATCTGTGCAAGCTCTGCACCTGGAGGAATCTTTGACCATGCTCCCCCTGTTTTCCACCGGGGATATCCTTCAAGTGACTCAGAGGGTCTTTCATCATTGTGGCCACCGGGTAGTGTGGATTCTAGGGCCCTTTGTAGACTTTCCATCTCTGTGCAGGACCCAGTCCAGGAGAAACTGAAATCTAAGGCCCCCTTCCCAGGGGTGCTGGTGGAATTGGTGGTGGTAGAGAGTAAGGCTGGGGAGGAGAGAACAGGGGGTGGTGAGAAGCATTGCCATCTGCCCCGCTCTTCACCACAGGCTGCTCACTGTCCCCATGGCAGAAGGAAGGGCAGGGTCTCAGAAGTCCATTGGGTTGTTCCCCAGGGCCTGGGGGTCCCCAACACGGCCCTTGTCCAGGAGCAGCCTGCCTACCCTGTAAGTGAAATCAGAGTCCTCGGCTGTGAAAACCCGAGCTGTGATTAAGTTGGGAGGTCCTCCTGGGGAGGTGCCAGGCATATCAATCGAGGGGGAAGAGTTCCCCACGGATGAGGGGGACCTGGACGAAGAGAAGTGGCTAGGCAAAAGATTCCATTTTTTGGACTATGAGGTGTAAAGACGTATTCCAAAGCCTATTCACCATCCATTGATCACTCCAGCTGATCACACCCCATGACTACAGGCTTGGGCAAAAGCTTTACGGACCAGGATGGAGGCCCTCAGTCGCAGTGACCCACTAAATCTGGCTTATTGCAAGGGAGTGTGGCTGGAGCCAGGCACGGCTCGATGGATTAGTGTAAGAGATCTGCCCGAGTGGAGCCAGGCCGGAAGATGGGTACAAAGGAGGATGTGGGTGGAGTACCATCATCTGGACCATCATTACGTACCTGAATGAATCTGGGATATCATCGCAGAAATGAGGGAGGATTGGATCTTCAAGGAGCAACTGGAGAGGCTGAAGCATCGCCCAGGACACGGAGGATGAGCGTCCCAACAGCTGTTTCAAAAAGCCCATGCAATGTGCCATACTGGACATTGATCTGGACTGACTTTATTTAAAAACTTCACCTTGGTGCAGGATCTTGCAGGATGCTGGATAAAATACTACATAGTGGCAAAAGATTCCTTTGGAGATATCACCACCAAGCCAGATCCAGACTTTTGTTTCCTACCTGGAGAAGGCCCCATCACTTAAGCCCCTGTAAAGGACTCATAAACTGTGCAGAACGATTGCTCATTGGAGCAGATTATGTTGACTGGACAATGCTTACTGACTAATCAAGAGACTGATCATTTCTAAATTTTTGACTTAGAGCCTAATGATGGTTAGCAATTTCTCTTGCACTTAAAATGTGTGGCTGGTGCAGCTATGATAATGAATGGTGTATGGATGTTAAAACCTCCGTAATTGTACATGAAGTAACATGCTATATTGGGGGGAGGTATAATAATTATCAAGGGTCTTAAGTAGTGTGTTACAGGCATCTGCCTCACATAGCTGTTTGATTAAGATGCTTCTTGACATTTACATAACTGCTTTCTTAACATTTTTGAGAATGAAAATGTTTTCATTGTTCCTATAAATGTTTTAGAGATCTCCTGGCACAGGTAAGCTAATTTAGGATTTTTTTGTATTTTCTTTGTATACTTACTTCCATGATCTTATTTTTTTTTTTCTGTATATTAGCAGTTAGATGTAGTTTGGTACATAAACTCTCAAGTTTATTCAGACTTCTCTGCAGTCCTAATCTTGAAGTTAATATAACTACTAGATCATCTGCATACGCTAAGACTGGAATTTTTTGTTTCTGAATCTTAGGCATGTGGTAGATAGGATTTTGTAGTTCCTCTAATATTTCATTTATATGAAGATTGAATAAAGTGGGTGCCAAAACACAATCCTGACGTATGCCAATGTCTGTATTTTCTCTGTAAGATCTCCATTTTTTAATATGTGCTTTATTGTCAGTTCAAAAGGTATCCAGAATACATCTTTAGTACAGCATATTTTTCTTTTTTTTTTGGTTTTGTGTTGTAATCTAACATACAGCACATTATGCTAGCAAAGTATTCAGCTAGATATACATAAAAAAATAGTTTTAAAAATAAAAACTTTCGGTGATTATACATGGTCAACATATTCATTATTTATCTCATTCTATTCTAATTTATGATCTCTTTCTAATGATCAACTTATTCTGATGGTGAGCTGATGGGAGAATCATTTTATTCAACTTATTCTTAGTATCGCATACCTATAGATGAATTAAACTGGGATGTATACTGTTTCTCATTTTAGGTATATTTCATGCCTTCATCATTATTCAACTCAAGAGGGTCCATCTAGTCCACCTTCTCAGGCCTTTCTCCTGGGCAGCTCTCAACTGGAAAGTTCATTCTTCCATACAGTTAATATCTATTATGATCTGTGTCCACTCCTATACAGCTGGTGGAGTGGGTTGTAGCCAGTTTCTTGTGATGGCCTTGTTATATGCTAGCACACCGATATACCACATATATAACACATCTGCTCCCTTCATTCCTTCAGGAGGAAGACCCAGAACCAAGTTTTGTAGCAACACAGGGGTGGGTATCTGAAATAGACTATGAATCTTGTCTCCTACCTCTCTCTTAAACCCCTCTAATTTGGGGCAAGTATAAAATACGTGTGTGGGGCAGCCTTCCGTTCTCCACAGTGTCACCAGCAGTCTGCTGATCCTGTGGTGAACCACTTAACCACTCTATCTGGGGTTAGAAAGAAACAGACCCTAACTATCCCAGATACTCTTGACAAATGGGGACATAGTAGCCTTCGATGTAGACTGCCATCTCTTTTCCCACTGAGGGATAGGTAAATGAAAGTTAGCCTCCCTCTCCCACTTGACCTGCAGGGTCTGGGCAGTGTTCTCTCCATGTGAGTTTAGGTAGTGATAGATTTTTGTAATGGCTTGTTTGAAACTTGTTAGGGAGAAAAGATCACCAAGGGTTATTTAAGGCCTTGTCACCGTCATCTCCTCTCACTGGCTGAGCATCTGCTGTATGTAGGCATACATTTGCAGATAGTATATTCTGTCCTTGGGGGTCCATCCCTATTTTTGAATACCGTCTGGAAAGGACAAGATTGCATCTCCCCTCATTATCTGCACCAGTATGCAGAAAACACCAAAAGGAGCTCGCACTAGGACGGGGTGCCATGGAAAACAAATGAAAATAAAACAAAAATCCAGGCACTCACCCACCACAATAAAGCTACTGCACGAGAGGTTATATTAAAAGCATATTTGTTTTATTCAACCTGACGCATTTCTGGTCCACTGGACCCTTTATCAAAGGTTTGATAAAGGGTCCAGTGGACCAGAAACTTGTCAGGTTGAATAAAACAAATATGCTTTTAATATAACCTCTCGTGCAGTAGCTTTATTGCGGTGGGTGAGTGCCTGGATTTTGTTTTATTACCAGTATGCAGAACCCTCTGGTGCCCTGTTTCTTGTACCATGCATTTTTCTGCCCCGGGAGAAAATTCTTTTCAGTTATAAACCATTTTACTCGCCACATGTCTCTCTTAGGTCTGGCATATGCTTGAAAGAGATCCCAAGCCTCCAGGGCCACCTGAATGGCTGTATAATTAGCTAAGTGTAAGGGTCTATCCGACCGAAAAAGACAGGCATGTATATGGAGATCTGGGCAGAGGGCTACCTCTATATCCTGCCAATGTGCTTTGGTTGGGGATTGTGTCCAGAATAACACCCATCGAACTTGTGCTGCTACCCAGTACTCCTTAAGATTGAGAACCGCTCCCCCCGTTTACCAGTCAAAAGTAGGGCTTTGTGAACCCGCGGTTTACAGTTATTCCATATCAAATGGAATACACTGGTCTGATGTTCATGAAACCATCTCTGGGATGGTGTGACTGGGATGCATTGGAAAAAATACAAAAGTCTAGGAAGGAGATTCATTTTTACGGCCTGGATTCTAGCATACATTGGGAGGGGGAGCAGTGACCATCGCTTTATATCCAACTGGAGTTGGTGGTCAAGTGGTTTATAATTATCTGTAAATTAATGGGTACTGGTTGCCATTAAAATGACTCCCAGATACTTTAGGGTTGCTAGATCCCATCTCATGTTGTATTTTGCCTTTAGTTGATGTGGTGGGTGGTAATTAAATGTGAGTATTTCTGTTTTGGTGGTGTTGAGGGAATATCCAGATAAGGCCAAAAAGATTGTAATCTTATCCATAACCCGGGGTAGGGAGGTCTCTGGGGTGGTCAGAGAGAGCAACATGTCATCAGCGTACAACACCACTTTATGTGTGTTTGGTCCTAAAGGGATCCCTCTTATTTTTGGGTCACTCCGGATCCATTGGGCTAGAGGCTCAACATATAGGGCAAATAAAAGAGGAGACAGGAGACACCCCTGTTGGGTGCCTCTATTTAAGTCAATTTGGGGGGAGATTATAACATTAGTGGGTATGTAGGCTTGTGGGTCAGTATATAAATGCTTTACCAGGTTTACAAATGTATCCGGGAAGGCAAACACAGCAAAGACCCCATATAGAAAGCTCCAACTTACTGGATCAAAAGCTTTTTCAGCATCAAGACTCATTAGGATAGCATATGTCTTTTGCTGGGTTAATTGGTCAATGATGTGTATTGTTCTACAAACACTATCGGCTGCCTGCCTATCTGCAATAAATCCTGTTTGGTCTTGATGCACTAGAGTAGGGATGAGGGGCTTGAGTCTTTTTGCCAATATAGAGGTTAGAATTTTATAGTCAACATTTAAGATCGAGATGGGTCTATATGATGTACATAGGGTGGGGTCCTTGCCGGGCTTGGGTATAACTGAGATAATGGCCTGTCTCCAGAAAGGGGGGAGAACAGAACCCTCCAACATTATTTCCTGGTAGGTTATTTTCATACTAGGGGTCAATGTTGCTCGCAATTTCTTAGAAAATTCCATGGGGAGCCCATCATTCCCTGGTGATTTCCCTGTCTTCCCATCCCGGATTACATTACTAATTTCCACTTCTGTTATTGGGTGCATGAGGTGGGCTTTCCAGGAATCTGAAACTCAGGGGAGCTGGAGTGCCCCTTAAAACCTGTGTATCTCCTCCTGAGAAGGGGTACTAGTTTCAGCATACAACTGTTTATAATAAGTCTGGAATGCTTCTGAAATATGCTCTAATTTGGGGCTTTTTACTTTGATATGGGGGTGTTGGATCCGAGCTATGTGGGCTGTGGCTCTTTTGGCCCTTAAACGGATTGCAAGGCACCTCAGAGCCCTGGGGCCACCTTTGTAATAACTTTGCCTTAAATATTGAAGGTTGAATTCTACCTTAGCATCTAATAGGCTATTTAATTCCTTCTTAAGTTTTGTTAGTTCCTTTTCTCTTACAGTAGTCTCAAAAATTGTCCCTATTGTTGGGCCTCTAGGGTGTGAATCTGTTGTTCTAATGTTTGTTGTTTTTGCTTTCTCTGTTTTTTCCTGGCAGAAGCTATAGCCACTAACTTCCCTCTAATAACAGCTTTGAGGGTATCCCATATCATCCCCATGTAACTTCATCAGTCACATTTTCTTGTAAGGTCTGGGTTATTAGTTGGGGTATTTGTTCTTGGACTTCTTTATCCCTGAGCAAAAATAGATTCAGTCTCCAGAATGTATTCCGGGAGGGGGGGGGAGAGAGAGACAAATCAAGATGGAGTAACAAAGGGGCATGGTCTGATAGTGTTATCTGACCTAATTCGCATTTTTTATTTATTTATTTATTTAGTTTTTGCTGACCGGGTAAGTGCACTAGACAAATCCTGCCTATTTTCAGGCACGACCCGGGGAAGGGGGATACAGATGAATGCCAACTGACCTTGCACCAGATTAAGCTGTTGGTGGTATTTTTAGTGAAAGAGGGAAATTTGGCCAGGACACCGGGGAAATTCCCCTACTCTTTGTCCGCAGGGGGCCTTGCTTCCTGTGAGCAGAGGGGACCCTTTTGTCTGCAGTACCAAGATGATGGATGACAGTGTGGTTGCTGGTGGAATTGCTGGAGATATTTTGGATTCTCACCTGACTACAGCTTCACCCATGGAGTCAAGAATACCTGACATTATCTCTGAAGAAACTACAAGGCTGCAATCTGCAGAAAGAAATACTGAAGGTACCACTTTAAATGAATTGCCAGACAATCATCAAGAAGACTTGCCTCAGACACCACTTTACCCAGTTTCAGGAACTCAGAGCATTTCTAATGACACAGAAAATTACCTGCTAAGCATGTATTTTGCACACAAGGACTTTCTTATTGGTCTAATGCACTCTGATTCAGTTTTCCTCACAGCCTTTTTTGTCAACTTACCCTGCAGCAGCCACTTCTGATATGACTCCTAACACCAGAAATGCCACAAACTCTGCATCAGGAGCTCCTCTCTCTTTGCATCTATGGGACAGTCATCGCACCACAGAGGACATTGAGAGCATTTGGTCACCCACAGCAGCGCTCCATGCTGCTGGCTGGCAGCAACATTCAGAAGGAGCACCCTGGACCTCCCCAAGGGCTGTTTCAGCTCAGGAAATCATCTCTGAGGCTCGCAATGAACTCCGATCTTCAGGAGACACACCATTACTGACAAAAACAGCTCTGGAACCAGTATCTTTCCCTAGTAATGCTTCAAGCACACCTGTTATCTCCCGAACAACACCTGATGTCACAGATACTGTCACGGGCCCCAACTTAGCCACACGTGAATCTACTTCATCCTCCTCGACTTCAGAACATAATTTAGCTGGTACATGTGAGCCATTTGGTCCACAGCCTGTGGTGAGGGCACTAACTCGACCCCATTTAAACTCAGTGATCTGTTCACAAACTTAGGTGAGCCAGCACAGCGAAGGAATGCTGTACGTATGAAGTTCATGGGGAACATTGCTACAAGCCCTGACAGAAGAATTGTATTGCATAGTATGTTGAGGGACTCTGTAGGGATAGGGGCAACAGAATTATTTGCCTCATTCATGTGCATGGGGAATCTGTGTATGACTTAAGTTTTAAAATGATACACTTTGGAGAAATTCTGGGAGAAATATGAGCTTGTAACATTTGCCACTCTGGGCTCCCTTTATGGTTATCCCCCTCACGAAACCAACAGTGAAAATTGTTACCTTACTGTTTGCGTGGAGGAGGTGAGCATAGCGGGCGTCCAGTACTGGCTCAGGCAGCGCTACTGATATATAGAGGTCCCTCGACCTATTTTGGACGAGGACCTAGTATGGACTGGGGATGGAAAGTAAAGGTACAACTTAAAACACGGATAAAGGTATCTCTCAGTTACCAGGCAGCTTTACATAGGCAGGACCGTGGCTTATGTTTTTACCCTGACAACCACGGACCTGTCATAAGTGTGGCTCAGACCCACCTGAGCAGCACTTTATGACAAGCCCAGATGTACTTTGTGCTTTTCCTATGGACATGTGAGTTTAGGTTGTCCAAACCCTCTATACTACAATCTGTGTGATAAGCCAGGGCACTCCTATCACCAGTGCCCTTGGGCTGATCATAATAGGCTCGACCGCCCTTCCCAGGACCAGATAGCGCTTATAACGGATTCCCAGACTCAGGCCTTATGCTGCAGGGAGGCCCCGGCCCCTGCCACTTCTACCCTGGCACAAGAACCCCCTCTCCCGCAAGAGCCTGATCCTACGGCTGGACAAGGGGCCATTCCCAAGTCCCCTGGCACCCCTATAGCAGCAGTACCCCCTTCTGAATCAGTCCCTGCTAGTACCCAGGCTACCATGCCTCCTTCCCCACAAAGGACTCAGACCACTTTGTGATAATCCCCCCCTTCTAAACGGGGTAAAGGCAAATGAAAAGCAGAAGCTTCCACCCCCAAGAGAACAATTATCACGAGGAATAAATTTCAGGCCTTAGCCAAGAGACGACAATGGGGAGACACGGAAGGGGAAGATGGAGACTCGGATTCTTCTCTAGCCTCTTCCTCCCGTATGGACTTCTCCTCTGACTCCCAGCTTGATCCCCCCCTTCAGCAGATGGAGGTAGGACCCATGCTAACATTACCTGACACTAGCTCCTCCAGAATGGCACTGTACTTTCTGGGATGAACCACCACCAAGGACTCCGCTGCTTCACCCTAAATTCATGCAGCATTAAGTCTTATAGAAAACAACTTTCTACAATGCAGTACCTTTCTGACTTACACCACGACATCTATGTTCTCCAGGACACCCGTTTGAAATCTCCTCATGAGCTTTCTCAAATTAAAACTCGTTGGCATCAGGGCTCTTCCTTCTGGTCATATGGAGAGGACAGGTGTGATGGCCTAGGTATTTTGTTTGCAAATTTTAATTTCCAAATTTCCCGGTTGGTAGACATAATACCAGGATGAGCCATGCTTGTAGACTGTACATACCAACAACACAAACTCAGGCTCATTAATATATATGCCCCCCAGAGCATTGCCTCCAGAACAGACTATTTAACAAAATACACCCATACCTGTATTCCAACCGGCAAATCTATATGGGAGGCGATTTCAACTGTGGTCTTACTGTATCAGATTGGAGCGGCTCCACCCAAAAACTTTACACAGATTCAATTGCCCTGAACAAAATTATTCAAACTGCGGCCCTCATAGATGGACATAACGCTTTTACATGGTCCAGGTGCCAAAACCTATCATAGAGGCCCATACGCTACCAGGATAGATTTTCTTTTTGTCTCACGGAATATTTCAATCACACAGGCAAGAATCATACCCTGTGAGACTTCAGACCATCTGGTGATCTCTCTGGTTTGCTCCCCCTCAGGGAACTCCTTTCCTGGTCAACCCCACTCTAGGTGGAAATTGAATAGTTCACTGTTGACAGACCCGGCCATTTCAATGCATTGCACACACCTTCTAAGGGCCCGGCTGTCCATATTGGAAGCATATCATTCCCCCTACAATGGTGGGAAGACACTAAAAGTGATATCAAGATTTTCTTCCTACATACAGGGGAGGAAGAGAACACTGAGTTCATATCTTCGATACCTCACTCTCAGACAAAAACTACAACAGGCCATATCTCTTTCTTTCACATCCCACATGGACTACTCTCACACAATAAAGTCCATTAAGGAAGAAATGGAACAGTTCCAGTATCACCGAGCACATTCTTTACGGATGGAAGCTCAACATGGGACACAAGGCTCCAGTCCCTCCTTAGAGATCTATAAAAGTTGCACTGACAGGGTAAATGCAACCCACATAGAGGAACTTTTTGATCCTGCTTCCAATACCCCCCCACAATTCCTTGCTGGACATAAAGCGTATCGCCAGCTCTTATCTAGCTACGATGTTTGGCACCACAACTCCTGTGGATAGTATCATACCTTTCCTTTCAGGTATTTCTAGTCCTCCTCCATCCCAATATACACTGAAACATCTCCTTGAACCTATAACACTAGAGGAAACCCAGCAGGCTATAAAACACCAAAAGAAGCGCACTTCCCCTGGATCCGATGGCCTTACTGCAGAATTATATATACAGTTTATGTTATTTTTTGGCCCCTTTCTGACATTAATATATAATACCATCATAAGCATTAATTCTACTCCTAAAGGATTTTCTGATGCTATTATGATTTTATTATTCAAGAAAGGGAACAGAGCTGATATACGGAACTGGAGACCACTAAGTCTGCTAAACGTAGACTATAAAATATTCACTTCCATCTTGCTCAATAGGATGCTCCCTGTTGCTGCTCAGATTATTTCTGAGGTGCAGACTTGTGCCCTTCCTGGCAGATCTATCCTTTCCAACCTATCCCTCATTCGAGACATTGTTTCAAACAGAACCCCCTCTTCACCTGCCCTGTTACTCTCATTGGACCAAGAAAAGGATTTTGACCGGGTCAGCCATGTTTATTTGTTCCAGGTTCTTGCACACTACCATGTTCCCTAGAAATTCATCTCTTGGCTTAAACTCTTATATAGTACTGCTTGGATACAACCCCATATAAATGGTTCTCCATTTCCCCCTTTTTTAGGCCTTAGAGGAGTGCGACAGGGCTGCCCCTTAAGTCCTCTTTTGTATATTTTCCAACTGGACCCTTTATTACGAACCCTACTACTGCACCCATCTTTACCTAGAATCTCTTCCCCATTGGAAGACCTCTACCTCCAGTATGTGCATATGCTGATGATTTATGCATTTGTACTACCCCCTGTCTTCAGGAGATAGTACTTCCCCCTATTTTCAAAGCATTTGAGACAGCTTCGGGCTCCCAAATAAATATAGCAAAAAGCACAGCACTAGTGGTGCCAGCTTCAGCCAGCATAGACTTACCAATGCATATTGTAGATATCCTCTGGCACGCTCCAATAAAAATCCTGGGATTACATTATGGCACCTCAGATGATGCAGCTATAACTGGAATATAGTATTAAATAGAGTAGCACACTCTTTCCTTTTGAAAGGACATAGATTGCAAAACGGAAAAGAGTGTTTTTATTGAAAACTTTAATACTTCCTCTTCTTACACGTGGCATCAGTGTTTCTGGTCCCTTTTTCTGGAGGCAAGAGTTTACAATATTTTTTTCAAGGCTTCTGGGGCAGCCGCTTAAATCCCATAAAAGATCATACACATACATGGATTATTGTCATGGTGGGTAAGGATGCTGAACCCGATAGTATTTTTCCATAGCCTATTCCTGAAAATCATGATACCCACTTACTCCATGATCCACCCCTATTTTGGCATTTAATTATATATTCTTTTACCATTAAGGTATGCCAAATATGGCAACAACTCCCGCATGACATCCCTAGGAACTTCAGAAAACTAGGTATCCTCAGCTTCCTCTTCCCCACTTTTCTGAAGATCCGGCAATGGAAACTCTCCCCTACACATATATTGACTAAAACCAGGAGACAGCTTTATAACTTTGTTTTAGATACCCATTTTTCTGAGTTACCACAGATAGTATCTACACAAGGCTCCCTTCTGGAATTAGAAACACCCTTCTCTCAGTTAACTGACCCCAGGATCCCCACACAATTTTGGGATATCTCCTGGCTAGCTTGTCATGGAAGACTGGGTGTCAAGAACAACCTAAAACATAAATCAGTAGAGGAGCGAATATGCCCCCAAGACTCTTGCACAGTGGTACTGGAAACCATGCATCATTTTTTTATTGATTGCCCATATAGTCAAGTTGTTTGGACCTCCTTTACATAAATGGAAAGAAAAGGCACTTCAGAATGTAACATATATGATATCCTGGTACGGATATACCCCCGGATAACACAAATATCACACAGGACCTTTACGCCTCATCTTTGCATTCTGTCGCTATTATTTATGGCAGGCCAGGTGCGCCTTTCTCCTGCAACAGAAAGTGTTTTCTGCAACGCAAATAGTTGCACAGATTGCTTCCAGCCTTGTGTTAATCCAAAATGCGGAAAAAAAGTTGTTAACTGCTGCTGTATACAGTTCATATTGGAACAATTGTGCATGGATTGAAACTGCAGTACCCTGAAGATGTTTTTCTTTTTTCCTCTCTGTATTAGTAAGCATTTATTTAGTTCCATTTAAACTGAAATGTTTCTTTTGACTTCTTTTTCCTTTTTATCCTCCCTCACCCTTGTTTATTGGTTTTATTTGTGGGTTGATTTCATTTTGTCTTTCTTGCAAACCTAATATTACAGTTTCTGTAAAGTTTACATTGTATTTTGTTTACTGAGTGTACTGCACTAATTTTTCTTTAAATAAAACATTCCCCTACTTTTTTCGATAAGTGCCATGGGGTCTTTAATATCCACCTGAACTATCACCAATCCAGGCAGATGGGACCTCGGTTTAATGTCTCATCCGAAAGATAGCACCTCAGAAGTGCAGCACCCCTCCCATGCTGCACTACAGTGTCAGTACTGGGATATTAACCCAAGTACCAGATGTGGGAACTGAACCCATAGCCCTCTGATCTCCCGGCCTCAGAGGCGAGTGTGCTACCTGCTGAGCCACTGACACTGCATGTCTGTATCATTGAGACTGCGTCTCTATTGATGGTAGAAATAGTCCAGGTGTGAATATATATGGTAAGCAGCCAAGTAGTGGGTATAGCCCTTTGAGGGACCCTCAGCAAAGGCCCAAGCATCCTGTAGGTCCAGCTTCTGAGGAAGGGCCTTGATTTGTTTCTGGGGTTTATTAGTCCTTCTAGGGATTTTGCAGGTGGTATCTGTTCACTGATCTAGCACCATATTCCAGTCCCCCCTCCACCGTGATCAGTGTCCCTTCCGCTTTTTCTGTTATGAGAGTTAACATTTGTCTGTAAATCTCATATGGGGAGTTTGGGTGACATATATTGATATCACCGTCAGCTTGCTTCCATTTAAATTCCCCTTGAGTAAAGCAACTCTGCCTTCTTTATCACTAAATTTGTCCAGCACTTCAAATGGAGTGCTGTGAGGGATCAATACTGCCACCCCCCTTCATCTACCGCCCTGGTAAGACAAATAACAGATGTCCAAAAACCCAAAATTTGTAAGTTTTAAGTGCTCACTATCTGATGAGTGAGTCTCTTGCATTAGAAGAAGGTCAGCCCTATATTTCTTAACATAATTAAGTATTTTTTCCACTTTATGGGGTTTGTTAACCCATTTATATTAAATGTAAGAACCTTAACCCCCATTGATTAATATAAGCAGGATCAACTGACAGTGGACCAATACTCCTCCCCCCGCTCCTCTTGCTCCCAGTGCACCATCTTCCGTACATTAATAGCTGTCTCACCTAATAACCATAAACTTTGAACTTTGGCTACTATTAAAACTAAGGAAGTAGCCAAACATTGTAACAAAAACTGGCAACAATAACTTTTTGCAATCCTTCCAAGGTAGGGGAACATTTTAGTTCCCTAGGTCTGCAAAGTAAATCTCAGTACAGATGTAGTGTTGCTCTGATCCCCGCAACAGGGGAACGCTACTGGGGTCACCACAGTTCATAGATTGCTGTTTATCTAATTCCGCCCCCCCCGAGGGCTATTCATACTCTCTTTGTAGCTCATGAGAGTGGGTTATTAACTTTTTCACCTTGTAGAGTGCCATCTTATAGGCCTTGATATGAACTGAACTCCTCACCCACCCACCGAGAAGCCCCTTCATAATGGATAGACACATGGTCTGAATGCGATTCACATTACCACGAATTACTTAGCTTTAACAACAAGAAAATAACATCCCTCAGAAATACAATCACCTCCCCTTTAGCCCTTTCTCCCAAGTCTCAAAATGTACCCCTAGGGGTTCCAAGTCGGCTTTTATCTCCTGTATGGCTTACCAACCCTTTTAGCCGACGCCATCATAGGGAAGCCATGGGGAATAATAATAAGATGAAACCAAATTATGTCCTCAGGGAGCCTTCAAGTGTCCAGGTCTTGTTGTGGTTGTTCATTCTGGGTTTGGAGAGATCTGGCCTGTTGTAGTTTGATTTGGATATGCGCGAGGGTTTTGTGCGTGGAAAGCGTGTCCTGCCCTGTACCTAGATCCCCTCTGCAAGTGTTCTCCCAGGTGCTTAAGGTTCCTTTCTTCTGCCCTTGTGGTGCTCTTCTGGGATTTGTCCAAAATAATGCCTCATTGATTAAGGACCTCGGCCACGTCTTCTGGATTGGAGTATATGCGGACGCCTTCCTCCCAGAACACTCACATCTTAGCTGGGTAGGGGGTTTGAAACAGAATCTTTTTGAGTCTTAAAATTTTCATGGCAGGATTGTATTGCAATCTCATTTTCTGTATTTCTGGTGGATAATCTTGATCTAAATACAGTCCACTACCATTATATTTTATCTCCCCCATTTGCCAAGCCTGGCGTAAGATTTCCTCCTTTGTAGCATAACTCAAGAACTTCATAAGAATCTGTCAGGGGTCTTGCTGATGGGTTTGTAGGTCTAGGCCCAAGTGTCCTGTGGGCCCTCTCAATTTTTACTTGCATAGTGGCTGGGAGGGCAAGAACATCTTGCAGGAGATACTGCATAAAGTGAGCCATATTGCCCTCTTCAGTCCCTTCTGGTAGCCCAGAAAGTCTGAGATTGTCCCTGCAGGACCTGGCCTCCAGATCTATACATTTGGCTTGAAGCTGGTCGACATAATCCAGGACTGTGACAAGGGCATCTGTATGAAGTGACGCACTAGATTCCAAGTGAGTAACTCGAGTGTCTACCTCTTTAAGCGCTATGTCCATATCTGCAAGCTTATGGTGTAATTTCTGGAATTTGACCTTGTTTTCTTTTTGCATTTCTAGTATCTCTGTTAGAATAGTGTCAAGCTGTGCCCTTTCTTTTGTTCCAGTGCTGGGAGGTTGCACTGCGGCTTGCGGTGGGTGATTCATCAGTGAGGGGCTCGTGTCCCATTCATCCTGCAGTAAGCGATATCGGGAGCCATCTATCGTCATTTGCCCTCTCTCATGCTGATTTTTGTGTTGCTTCAGACCCCCTTTCCCTTTTGGAGGCATTTTAGGTTGAATGGTTCAGTTTCCTGCAGGGAAGAACGAAGTTTTATTTTCCTCGAGGGGAGAGCTCTGGATTCAAGCTGTTTAGCAAGCCGTGGTGGAACCGGAAGTCTCAAGATCTCCATTTTTATTATATTTTACTTTAATCCAGGTTTTTATATACAGCCTCCTAATTAATGTCAGAAGATTTTGATCTACTCCCATTTCCTTTACTTTAACACACAAGATTTCTCTGGAGATGGAGTCAAAGGCTGTTGTAAAATCCGTAAATGCGATAAATAATTTTTGTTTCCTGATCTTACAATTATTTTCAATTAAGTGGATTAATGTGAAAGCTTGTGTTGTTGTACCAGTGCCTTTCTTAAAGCCAGCCGGTAGCGGGGAGATTGTGTTTTTTATTTATTTATTTTTTTTTATTTATTGAAAAGTTTCACCAGGAAAGGCACACTAAGCAACAATTTGCTTGTTTCCAGGTACATCCTGAGGGAAAGGGAGTGGAAGTAACAACATATTTAACATTCTTCATACATACTTGGATATACATTACATAAACATACATATTAGGTTACATTTAAAGCGCTTAAGAATAACAGATATGTGCAGAGAGTCCGTGATGTATTAGGGAAGGGAGTGGGAATAACAACATAGTTAACATTCTTCTTAGCATACATATTTAGATATGCAATACATAAACATACATGTGAGGTTACATTTAAGTGCTTCAGAGTAACAGATACATGCGGGGAGACCATACTGTATTTAGGAAAAAAGCAGTGGGCCTAACACATACCTGACATACTTCTTAGTATACATACTTAGATGTATCATTACATAAACATAAGATCTTAACATTAGCATTACTTAAGCATTTCCAGTTATACGAAGTGAAGCTCAGCTGCATGAGGAAATGTGAGAACAGGTTGTGTCAGAAGCCAACAGTGTAGTCAATAGAGTGGACTCGGATGGAGGTGGAGGAGGGAGTAGAATTAAGTACAACTGCAAGTAGGGGAAATGAAGTTGTATAAAGATGTTGAGATAGACAACAGGGAAGAGGAGGTGTTTTGAGTTGTTAGCCACTCCAATAGCCTATTAAATAATATTTTCACATAAATTTTTGACATATTATCAATTAAACTAACTGTTCAATAATTCATTGGGTTCCTTTTATCTCCTTTTTTATATATTGGTACAATGTAACTTCCTTTCCATGAATCTGGTGTATAGTCGTACATTATAAACTTATTGAAAAGCACAGATAGAATCCCTGCTCTCCAGTCAGGATCAAGCTTAACAAATAAATAGGAATTTGGTCAGGACATGGTGATTTGTTAGATTTAAAGTTTAGGATGGCTGTCAAGGTCTCCTGAGGAGTAATCCATATAAACTGAGCATTAATTAGTAGGTGATCCCGATCCGGAAGTTCTCGAGAACAAGCTCCAGCACAACTTTAAGCTCCTAGAAAGATGGTTCAACAAGCACAAGCTTATAATCAAGGCCCCTAGAATTCTGCGGCTGCAGAATTTTGTGCAGAACTTGCAACCTACTGCAGAACTTCTGCAGTGCTGCAGAATTCACCGTTCTTGGAGATTCTTTATTAATATTTCTGTTTATCCATAGAACCTGGTTCCCTTCCCCTCTTTTTATATCCAAAACCCCCCTATATGTTCAGAATGTGATGTTATCAGTGCTATAACATCATACATTAGCTAATGAAATGGCTGCATTCTGCCACAGAAATGAACAGTCACTTATCTACCACAGCTACCTCTGCCAGAGGCGATGGCACAGCACATCAGGCACGGTGATATTTGCTCAACCTACACTACTGCCTAATACAATTTTCAGTCTTGCAAGGGGCAGTTGGGATCTTTTGAGACAAAAAAAAAGAAGAAGAAAACAAGAAAAACTTCTGAAACTATTAAGGTGTGGCTGGCATTTCTTTTCCCTTCTATGCCAGCTTAAACAAAACCTTGACAATAGCATATACCTGTTAAGTCCATACCTTACTTTGTACAAATGTATTTTTGCTTTTAAGGTATAGCGATGCCATCTGAAATGAATAACTGGTAAAATGAATGAATCTGTCATTTTTAAGAAAAATAAAGTAATTATGCCATGAAAAGTGGAATATAATGATGTGTAGACCCGTTGAAAGAACAGATTTGTTAAATAAATAACTGCACTGTACACATTTTTTGCCAGGGTTATTGATTACGTATTGTCATTGGTTGATAGAATCACCTAAAAGTTATGGAGAAATGTTGTCTGCAGGGCCAGCTGTTGGGCCAGAGGGTAGCATGTTGTGTTCCAGTGCCAGCAACTCAGATTCAGAAATGAGTTCTGGGAGCTGGCTGGGCAGCACAAGGATTGGAGGAACACATCACTGATCTGTGCCTGGGAAGTTATGTAGTGCAGTGTTTTGTCAAACGAGGAACACATTGTGATGGGCTGGAGAGCTTTATCTCACAATAGGTTCATATGCATGTCATGGCCTGATGGTGTTATGTAGTTTGTTGGGAAAACAGGTTGGCATGAAAAATGAGTTTTGCAATATTTCCTCTATTCTGTTTATTCCATTTTCAAAGGGATCTGTATGAATGAGGATATAATTTCATGGAAATTTAAAATAAACACACAGACACACACACACATACATACATACATACAGTACCTCCCCCTCTCTCTCTCTCTCTCTCTCTCTCTATATATATATATATATAGAAGCCCGGGAAGCCAGACCCATCCTAATCAAAGCTTTGAATAGCAACAGTCCCGGCAGTGACTCACTGGACCCCAGTATCCTCAGGCTAGATGAAGTCCTTGCCCTACTCACCAGCCTAATTAACCGATCGCTCTGCCTGGGACAATTTCCCATGGCTTGGAAAACAGCCATAATCACACCCATTCATAAAGGGGGGCGACAAGTCGTCAGCCAACAACTACCGGCCAATCTCCATTCCCCCCCCCAAAGCCCTGGAGAAAGTGGTGGCCATTCAAATCACTGATTATCTGGCTAAGCATAACATCTTATGTCCAGAGCAACATGGCTTCCGTGCTGGTCACAGTACCAGCACTGCCCCAATTGAATTCTCCAACTTCCTACACTCCTCCTTGGATACCAGCCCCTAGCTTGCGAGTGTTCATCGACCTCTCAAAGGCTCGGCACCATCTCCCATCCTCTTCTGCTGAATGCTCTCTGCCACACTGGTCTCTCGGCTGGCCCCCTAGCATGGTGCACAAGCTATCTAGCCGCTTGATCACAGTGTGTTAAAATCAATGGGATACTCTCTGATACCCGTACCATTCACTCTGGGGTCCCCCAAGGCTCCATCCTGGGCCCCCTTCTCTTCTCACTCTATCTGAACACCCTGCCCAGTGCATGCCCTGGCAAAATTCTCCTGTATGCAGATGACGCTGTCCTTTTTGCCACCCACCGCAACCTGCCTCCTTCAGACACCCCACAGCAGTCTTTCAATAATGCCAAGCTTGGTTTAAGGAGCACAGACTCATCATCAATCTTAAAAACCAAAGCTATGCTCTTTTCCCACCCCAAAACAAAGCTAGCAACCACCCACTCTATATCCTTCCTAGTACCAAACAGCCACTGGAAAAAGTCTGCTCCTACAAATACCTTGGGGTTACCTTAGACCAGCCCTCACATTTCCACAACCACATTGATGCCCTAACATCCGCCACTAACACACGGCTTGGCTCAATTCCCTTACCGCCATGCTTTCCCCCAAATGCTCCGGCTCACTGTTACGCCTGCTTTTGTCCCTTGTAGACTATGGTCTACCAGTCTATGGTGCTGCCGGACACGACTGCACTCAAAAATTCACTTAACCCTGAATAAAGCCTGCAGATTGATTACTAGTGCCCCAGGCTCACACACACCTGTCAGCTGTATGACGAGCCAAACTCTTTACCCTGGATGAACGGCTCTGATATCAAACCTGCCTCCTCACAAAAAAAACCCTACTCGGGCTCTCCCCCCCCTGGGGTAACGGCATATATCCACCAGATCCCACCCACTATTGCAACACGGTCATCCAACAAGACCACTTTAATGGTCCCCAGATCAAGAACCAGCCGTGGCCAGAGGTCCTTCTGCTACAGAGCCCCATCCTGGTTTAACTCTCTCCCTGCCCCCATCACCAATGCCACCACCATCTCCAAGTTCAAAACCACCCTTCAAACCAACTTCAACACTCGTAGCTGCTCCTGTCTCTGAAAGTAGCCTCCACCTCGACTTCTCATGACAACGCCACCAGGCGACTCTCCACCTAGCCATCCCCACCACCGCTTCCTGCACACCGCATCTATGTTCAACCTGCCAGTGCCAGCTGTTTCATTGTATACCTATTAGATTGCTCAATTTTTGATACCAACTTGTGTAACACCTGTTCTCAATTACATGTACCCTGTAACCTAAATGTATTTTGTCTGACCTCAGTGTGACGTGGCGCCTGTTGAATGCCTATTGTTTTGCAAACCTATGCTATGTAACCTAAAACTCTATGTATGTCTTTAATGTGACGAGGTACCTTTGGAAACGAGCCTCTGGCTCAAAGGTTGTAAACTGATTTCACAAATAAATAAATAAATAATATATATATACACACACATATATTTGTATGTATGTTACAGATTGCATATAAATATATAAGTGCTACATAGTGGGGACCTCATGAGTGGTGTAGACAGCATGAGTATAGAAATACCTTATTTATCACATAAGGTCCCCTCTGTGTATTTCATTTATACAATAGGCTAGGACCTTAAGGGATAGATTTTTTTTTTCTTTTTTAAGCATAAATTTGTTTCTATAAGTCTGTTATTTTTTGAACTAGTGTTACTGTTCTTTCCCCCATCCTGATTGCTGTAACCATTGCCATGGACCTGAAGTCAGGATGACGAGCTGACACTATGATATGGTAGTTCATTAGCGCAGCAGAACATCCGCAGAAATTACAAACCACCACCGCAGCAGTTCTGCAGCAAATGGTAATCTTGCTGCAGAAATTAGTCCCAATGTGCCACAGAAAAGTAGGGGCCTTGCTTATAATGAATTAAAAAAAGATGAAGATAATGCTGTTCTCCAGCTCACCAAAACAGGCATAAAACTGACCCACTTTCCATCACTAATGATACAGGATCTCCTTTGGAGCAAGTCCAGTATTTTAAGTACCTAGGGATAATGGTTGATAGCACCGTGTCCTTTTCCCAACACATTGACCACATTGCAAAGGCTAACCTTGCAATCCACAGCTCAGTAGTCTCCCTTATTGATTATGGGCTAGTTATCTATGGGTCAGCCACTAATATATCCCTGCATCACACCACAAAGCCTGTCATCTCCTAACTGGTTCTGCACAGCAAACTCACACATGCGACCTTTATGCTCAGGCTAACTGGCTCAATTTCAAAGCAAGACATATATCAAACTTGCCTGATAGCAAAAAAGGTTAACCTAGGAATGGTGCACCCAGGGGGCCTGAATCTTCTCATCCCATATGAAAACCCCCGCTGCACAAGAAACTCTGGAAACTTGATCTTCAAACCCGTTGTTGTACCTCCCAGGTCAAAGATCCTTCAACTACCAAGCCTCACTCTGGCTGACCTCACCCACTCTGATATTTCCTCTGCACCTACACTGGACTCCTTTAAATGTAAACTCATGCAACAATTAGTTGCAGATGCCAGCTGTGATTGCTTCCTATAACCAGTCATGCTGGGACGTCCAGCACTTATGGGATGAATGCCTATCTGCCTGGCTCTCTGACCTCAGCACTTTTCCCCTCTCTTTTCCCCAATCTCACTCCTTTCCCCTACCCTAGCACACCATCCCCGCTCCTCCCTCACCCTCTTCCCGCTCACTCTGACTAAGCCTCCTGGACGGCTCTGTCTTTTCACTGCTTTAGTCCGCACTCCTGTCCACCCCTGACAATGGCCTCTTGGCGACTGCTTCTCCTCCTTTTGGCACTAGCCCACCTTTGTTCCTGTCAGTCTCCTAATTTCCATATTTGGCACAATACAATTTATTGGCATCCAGTTTACCCTTTCATCTTCCTTATGTTGGAATTAATCACTCCCTCGGCATAGTTGTGACTCATGTATTAGCCTGTTTATTCAATTGTTTTCCTACTAATGCTGCCTCTTATACATTGTTACTGTCTTGTTTGTTGTTCTGTCACTGACTTGGAACCTACATAAAGAGCTTGTAGCTCAAAGGTTTTAATCCTAGATGATAAATAAAGTAGGTTTGATTTTTCTATCTGGAGTTATTCCTTAAAGGACATCTAGGTATAATAGGACTCCCAAAAGTGTGCAGGAATAAATGTATCATATTGATTTTTGAAACTGTTAGTGCCAGTGGCTACTAGTTTCCAGAAATTTTTGTCATCTTTTCTTTGTATTGCATCCAACATTTTTTCCCATTGCTCTTTTTGATGCAATATTTTCTGGTTGTGTACATAATCTTTGTATTGTTTCCTATGTTTGTTTAGATTTTTCAAATTTCCTCGTGTTAGATTTTGTCTAGTATATCTTATCCATTTCGTCAGATGTTTTTTCTGTTTCCTGCAATTTTTATAAAACCAATTTCCATATTTTAGTTGTATTGTTTTGTGTGTTGAGGCAAGAAATCAATGCATCAGAAACTTCAACAACTGATTGGAGGGCTGGTACGGAGAAAATGGCTTTGGTTACATTGGAGACTGGGGAACCACCTGGAGTGATGCACGCCTGTATAAGAAGGATGGCCTGGATCCATCCAGGGAGGATACAACAGCCCTCAATGAAAAGTTTAAGTGCTTCCTTAGCAAGCATTTAAACTAGCCATGAGGGGCTATGAGGTACAGGGAGACTCATGCAGCCCACCCCCTAAGGTTAGAGCAGTCAGCACAGAGGACTGAACACATGTTTTTGGAGGATACACCTGAAACACTGGTAAAGGGTCCAGCATGTTAAGAGATTCAGCACAATGGCGACACCAATGGTACAGAAAAGAAACAAGGGGATGAACACAAGAATGAGAGGAGGGGGGCAGCAGTACATGGAAAGTCATGTATACGAATGCCCGCAGTCTGGGTAACAAAGTCCTAGACCTGGTGGCTACAATGACGGAGGCTAAACTGGAAACAGTAACCATAACTTTGACATGGTACACCAGTAACCACATATGGGAGATAAATGTACCTGGTTATGCTCTGTTCAGAAGGGACAGGGAAGGCAAGAAGGGGGGTGGCCCTTTACGTCAAAGAGAATATCAAAGCAACTGCAATTCAGGGCACGTATGAGGAGGCAGAGGAATTGTGGGTCACCCTCGAACCAGGCAATGGAACAGCTATTCGAACTGAGGTGGTCTACAGGCCTTCTGCTCTGGGAGGAAGTTGACAGATTACTGCTGGAAAACATTACATAATATGGCAGCGAAGGGGGAAGTTCTGCTGATGGGAGATTTTAACATACCGGACGTGGACAGGTCCGTCCCAGCATGAGCCTCGGCCAGGACCTGGAATATCATATACTCCCTACACAGGGCAGGCCTCAAACAACTGGTGCAGAAACCCACCAGAGACAAGACGATCCTAGATCTGGTACTGACCAATGGAAACAGAATCACTGATCTCCAAGTGGAATGTCACCTGGGGTCCAGCAACCACCACATGGTATTAATTGGGCACAGTGATGCAGGCAACTCATACAAAGGCAAAGATATTAGATTTCAGAGGAGCTGATTTTGTTAAGATGGGAATGAGTGTTAAAGAAGCCCTGGTAAACAGGGAGCCAGGAGAGGATGTTGAGGAGCAATGGGCACGTATTAAGGAGGCCATTGTTGAGGTAAAAGACCAATGTGTTAGAGTGAGAAACAAAGGTAAGAAAAATAGGAAACCACTTTGGTTCTCAAAGGCTGTTGCAGAAAAGTTTAGGGCCAAAAGATTGGCCTTCAGGGAAATATAAGGAGATGTAAAGGAATGAGGATGGGGAAGTGTACCAGAATTGTCCGAGAGAAGTTAGAAACGCTGCAAGAAGCGCAAAAGTGCAAACAGAGGAAAGATAAGCTCAATCAGTGAAGAAAGGGGACAAGACATTCTACAGGTACATTAGTGAAAGAAGGAAGTCTGGGGAGGATTGCTAAACTCAGAGGGGACAAGGAGAGTGTATAGGGGGACCTAGAAAGGGCATAAATCCTAAATAAATATTTCTGTCAGTCTTTACAGAGCCGGGGGAGGGACAGGACCCAGAGCTAGACATCAGATGCACAGGGGGGAGGGAGGTGAACACCAGTCCTTTTACACAGGAGAGAGTCCTAGAAGAGCTTACAAAGCTAAAGCTGGACAAAGCAATGGGTCCAGATGGCATACACCCCAGGATCCTAAAGGTACTGAGGATGGAGCTGGCAGCACCACTGGCAGTCCTGTTTAGTGAGTCACTGAACACTGGAGTTGTCCCGGACGACTGGAAAAGGGCACATGCAGTCCCTCTTCACAAGAATGGCAGCAAAGAGGAGGCAGAAACTACAGGCCAGTCAGTCTCACATCAGTAGTGGGTAAACTTATGGAGTCATTCCTCAAGGAATAGATTGTGGAACACCTGAAATCCATAGGAGCGCAGGATCTGAGGCAACATGAATTCACAGCGGGAAGGTCCTGTCAAACTAATCTGATAGATTTCTTTGACTGGGTGACCAAGGTGATGGACCAAGGGCGTGCAGTAGATGTCACCTACCTTGATTTCAGCAAGGCCTTCGACACTGTTCCACACAGAAGGCTGTTCAACAAGCTGGGTAGTCTGGGGGTGGGCCACAAGGTGGTGAACTGGGTTGGTAACTGGTTAAGAGACAGAAAGCAGATGGTGGTGATAAATGGAACCAAGTCAGATGAAATGGGGGTCAGCAGTGGGGTACCTCAGGGATCAGTTCTGAGGCCAGTCCTCTTCAATGTCTTCATCAGCGACATTGCAGATGGGTTGGAGGGGAAGGTCTGCCTGTTTGCGTATGACACCAAGATCTGCAACAGAGTAGACACTCCAGAGGGTATGGATAAGATGAGAAAAGACCTAGAAAAGCTGGAGGGATGGTCTGAAGTGTGGCAACTCAGGTTTAATGCAAAAAAGTGCAAAATCATGCATGTGGGGAGTAGGAACCCTGGAGAGAGTTACAGGATGGGGGGGGGGGTTGCTGACAGTAACCAGGGAAGAAAGAGATTTGGGGGTCATTATCACAGATGACCTGAAAGCCACCATGCAGACCGCAAAGACGGTAGGGAAGGCCAGTGGGATGTTGGGTTGTATTGGAATGGGTACCACAAGCCGAAGTAGGAAGGTAATGATTCCACTATACAAAATGCTGGTGAGGCCCCATCTGGAGTACTGCGTGCAGTTCTGGAGGTTGCATCTGCGCAAAGACATTGACAAGATGGAGACAGTGCAGAGGAGGGCAACTAAGATGGTACAGGGTCTACAGCACAAGACATATGAGGAAAGATTAAAGGACCTCAATATGTATACATTGGAGCAGAAAAGGGGGGGGGGGATATGATCAAAACATTCAAATATCTCAAGAGCATAAATAAGGTGAAAGGGGAAAACAACATCCAGTATAAAAAGAGTACTAGAACAAGAGGACATGACATGACATGAGAGTGGAGGGAGGTCACATAAGGGGAAATGTGAGAAAGTTATTTTTCACTGAGAGGCTGGTGGATGCTTGGAACAGTCTGCCCCAGGAGGTGGTGGGAGCATGCACAGTGCTGGGATTCAAACTTGCATGGGATAGGCATAAGGGAACCATAGAGATGGGAAGGAGTAGCTAAGGCCGATGACTAATTAGAATTAGGGGGTGCTGATATAGGCAAGGTAAATGAGCAGAATGGATGGGTCTGGCAGTCCTTATCTGCTGTCAGCTTCTATGTTTCTATTTTAGGCACAGAGTCATAATATCACAAGACATTATGCCTCATGGCTACATCACACTGCCAATACAGCACAATTTATGCCATGTGGCATAACTCTTTCTGTGGGTGCTCCACCCCACACTCCCTGTTGGGACAGGCCCCCCACTAAAGATTCTTAACTCCGGGGTCCAACTCGGGGAGTGCACAAAGTCTGAATTAAAATAACATTTCTGGGACCAGGAATCAAACCCGGTCCCAGATGCAGTGCCTGGGTTCCTGCTGCTGTGGCTCAGTCCAGTGAGCCATGGCAGCTGCTCGGTGGAACCTACTCCCAGACATCTTATCCTCTGCTAGGGAGTGTGAATGGTGCACACAGCGACAGCAGTATACATGGTATTGTACCATTCGCTGTCCTTGACAGCGTTATTTCGGGTTAGCTATAATGTCACACGCTATTAAGCGTACGACATTATGACCCAGTACATCTATCTTAAGCGTTGTGGTTTTAAAGCTGTATATAAGTCTATAACATTTGCATAGATCTTAACCATTTCAGTAATTCATTCTAAGTCTTGTTGGAATTTGTTCATCTTTTTAGCTATTTTATCCTTGGGTAGTTTAGCCTGTCTTATTTTTCTGTTATTTATTATCACCACTGTTCATGCTCCCCCCTCTTGCATTGTTCCCAGTGATTTTCTATACAATATAACTGGCAAATGACCACTTTCTGCTTTTGTTGCAACTATTAGATCTACGTATTTATAATAATAGGATGTCGCTAGTATATAGTCAACTGTGGAGACTCTATTATGTGTGATGCATGTGCATCTTCCTTCTCTGTCTGAGGAAAATCTGCCATTAAGTATAATCAAATTTAATGTTTCCAATAGATATTCCATTGTCCTCATTCATCTGTATTTTTCTTTTCTACGTATTTTCTTAATTCTATCCCAAATATTTCCATCATTAATTGGACCTCTGTTGTACAATATCCTGAACCTTCAAATTTCCATATCTAATAGTTAGGTCACCCACAGATCATTATATTGTTTATTTATGAGATCTATATCTACTATAACTTTATTAAACAGGCCACAATCACATATTGGGACGTTATTTGGGGGGGGGGTTATAAATATTGAGCAGTAATATAAGCACACTCCATATTTCAATTACCAGTATTAGGTAGTTTATCATTTCAACACTTGCTTTTACAGTTAAGTGATCTTGTACCTTAAGGTAAGTAATAAGTCCCCTAGGTATCCCACGACTTTGGCAGTGGTGATTGGGTGCCTACCTAAAGGGCGACTCAATCGTGGCACCTGTCATCAGGGTGACTGGGGAAGGTGGGCGACTGGATGGGGGGGATGCGTGAAATAGTGACATCCTGTCACTACATACCTATGCGCGCAGGGGGGAAGTGAGTACGTTGAGCGTGGGGTGGGAGGGACAGAGTGGTTTAGGGGTGGTGCTGCTGAGAGCTGCCGAGCTGCTGTCATAGCATGGTGGATGGTTCAGGCCGCGGCAGGAATGGTGCTGGTTTGGTCCAGGCACAGGTACTTTCTGTGCTCCCAGCCCAAAATTTTATTTATGCCGTGTTGCACCCCCAACACGCACCCCCTGGAGTTGAGAACTCTTGTGTTTGGGGTCAGGGGGCACGGCCCCCTGCATAAAACAAAAAAATCCCAACTCCCCGGCACCGTTTTGCTGTGCACCAGGGAGTACATCACCAAAATATTTTTTGGGTGATGTGCCGCGATCGGCATTATCACATAGATCCAGTCCCCCACACCCTCTCCCCATTTTAGAGATTTTCTGTGCTAGTGAGTGAAACATTTGGTATCCATTTAGAGATATATTATCCTGATTGCCAGAAGTATGGCAAGTTTCCTGTAAATTTAATTATGTCAATCTTCAAGATAAAGTCAATAAACTCTGAATCAGAAAGTTTCACTATATATCTAGCAATGTTCCAGGAAAGAATGCCAATGTGACAGTCATTTTTTTACTTTGAAAGTTTCCAAGATAGTATCCAGATTAGTGGACGGCATTGTTTCTTTCCCCATAGTTCCCCTCCTTGAACTATCCTGATCATCTGTTACAAGTAATCAGTTGCAATTTTCAGCTAGCAATTGGAAGCGATTGTTAACCTCCACACTGTAGCTCAGTTCCAGCTGACCTTGATTATCCCCTTTCTTATTTGTCACATGTCCATTTTTTTTGTTCATCCAACTGAATAAAGCGTACTATTAGTATACCCATTCTATCTATTTATGGGCAGCCTTCAAGATGTTGCCTGCCAGTATCCTGTTTTGTAATGTTAGGGCTATTTGGTTACCTTGTGTCCAAGATGGAAATTTCCATTCTGCATCCACTATGTCTTCAGTACAGAATTCTAAACCTAAAAAGTTATGCAGAAGGTGAGCCATCATGGCTCTCAGCTTTGCTTTACCTTGAAACCCCTTCCTTGAAATACCAAAAATGGAAAGAACTGCGTTTGTCAGATTGTATTGATTTTCAGTGTTAAGTGTCAGTTCTTCCAAATAAGGATATTTAGCCAGTTATTTTACCGGATCAGACTTTGTTTTTAATTTGTTATCACTTCTATATATTATCATCCTTGTATAAGTCAGATAATCCATGTATAAATTAGAATTTTTGAATATTTTATAATTCCTCCAAATACTGGGCACCAAATTTGGAATAAAAAAAAAAAACAGTAGTTTATCATCAGTTAATGTCAGGTCATTGGCTCTAAAAGCTTCACCAATATCGTCATGCTCGACCTCAGTGCCTAATAGGTTTTCACAGATCACATGACCCAGATACAATAGCACCTTTTAATTTTCAGATACTTCTTTCCTTACTCCTCTCAGGGTTATTATAGCCTGAGTAACTTCTAAAGGGAGATCAAGTAATTCAGCTCGTAAGTTATCACAGTTGCTTGTTGTTTCTGTTGCATTAGTTTGTGTCCCTTTCGATGTTGTAATCTGCATTACAGAATCTGGCAATTCATTATTCATTCCTGGTGTTACTTGTTGCACTAACTGCCCGTTATTGCTTTTCCTCTTTCTCGTTTCTTTTCCTTCCTTGTTTGCTTTTACTTTGTTTTTCATTAGTTTTATTTCTTCGGTAGTATTTGATGTGTCATAATCATTTCTGTTCACCTAATTTTCAAGTGTTTCTCCACCTCAGAGTGTGTCAGCATGGAGGTAGAGTTACCTATCCTTCCTGTTGTTTTCTCTGATGTACAAGCAGATCTTCCAGATGAGCTGCATTAATTGTGACATCTTCCCTTAATGATTGCATTTCATTTTTTATTATAACTAATTGCTCTAGAGTAGCTATACTTGCTGCATGAGGATTCTTTAATACCTCTACCAGATAGTCATCTAGGAAAGGGGAGTATGTTATTTCCTTTTTAGTTTGGCCTTCGTGTTTTTCTACTATCCCTTTTAGCCCTCCAGTTGTCTCTTGTAGATCTAACATAATTTCTGTGAGGTCTTATTTAGATTGCTTATCATTTTCACCCATCTGTTCCCTCACCTGCTCTTGTGTAATATTACTACCTATTGGCACCTCAGGTAGGCCCTGATAACTACTGCACAGGGATAACCCCTCAACTAGCATGGGACTTCCATGTTCCTTATACGGTTTGAAAAAGTCAGAAGTATCACTATCATGTGCCATTTTTCCATCAATTTCTGGGTCAACGTTTTTGTTTTCTAACATTTCCATTCTTTCTATTACATTACTAGCTGCATTTGCAGCTTTCTTGGTTTGATTATAATCTTTTTCTTTAGAGTCTTTAGGCGGTAACTCCATTTTATTCACTGGAGTGGAAGTTAAAATATTTAAATCCAAGGGAGCCCTTTTAAGGTGTTTTGTAATTAGTGTTTGTCCCTCTTTTGTTTTCGTGGCCCTTTTATTTTATTTTTTAATTTTTGGCTTTTTTGATATCAATTTGGCCTCCAGCCTTCTGCGTTTTTATTATTGTTTGATCTTTTGAAGCTGCCACTTGTTTTATTTTTGTTTATCTTTGTGTTGATTCTAAATTGGTATCTTATACTATCTCTTCTAAAGACTGCCACTGTAACCCTTGGTCTAAGGTTTTTTGCTCGTTTTCATTCTACCTATTTTGTGATTAACAAACTAACCTTATAACAATCATTTGCTATTAACTTATTCTGAAATTCAGTGATGAAGTGTAGCCATAACATTATAAAATCAGCTATTCTTAATGAACTATCAGTAGTAAAAGTAGTAATAATAATAATAAATACATTTTTAAACAGCTGTATAAAACCATTCAGTTTTCCACCCCAAAAGTCCATTGATTTACATATAAAAGATTCACCATCCAGTGATCGCCTAGAAAGCATCCTCTTTTGGCTTGGTGAGTCAAGTGGGAGCTTTGTTCTTTAGTGAAGCAGAATTTGTACACAGTATGTCCTTCAGCTTGTGAGGCTCTTGCAGGTCTCCTTTTATCCCTTCTTCTCTTGAGCAGAAGCTGGCTTTGGGTTCCAGTGCTGGTCTTATCTCTATCAAACCTGTCTGTTGGTGCCTCTTTGTCCAGTGTTGTACAGAAAAAAATATTAAGTTCATTGAATTTTGAGACCACTTAGGAGTTTTTCCACTACCCCGCAACCCCTATCTATTAGTCAAGGACTTGGATAAAGCACATAAATATCAGTCCTAATTTTAAAATATCTAAAGAGTTTAAAAGATTTAAAAGCCTGGAGCTTAATATCTATGTACATACAGTATGCCTACTCCTGTAGCTTTTGTATTGTGTATCTATTTACTTGTAATTTTAATTTGTAATTGTACTTTTATTTCAAGTATATTGTTATAGTTTTATTACTTCTGTTTTGATTGAGGACACTTCAATAATAGAGTTGAAACACCTCATGTTCACAACTGTTGTAAGAAAACTCCTTGGGCCATGCACTCCCAGGCAGCTGTAGAAAAGTAAACTCTCTGTTCTGATAAACACTCAGTTTAACTCTCTGTCTCAATCAGGAAAGTAAGGTTACATAAGAGCTTACCGTAACAGTAGATCTTTGAGAGGAGCTCTTGCAGCAGGTTATTACCATTAGGACTATGCCACCAGGGACTAGGACCCCATCGAAACCTTCTAGCTAGCAGTCTTCAACGGGTACCACCCCCGGTGCTGGCTTCAACCTGATGTCGGCCAATGGTATTTCAGGGGGTAGTCCCCAGCCCCACCTCAGTTCACCCGCCGGAGACCCATTGGAAAGGCCAGCTGGAAGACCGGGTGGAAGCTTGCCATAAAGTAAAATAAAAAATGCAGAAACTCACCAGGGGGAAGGAGGGAGGGGAAAGCAGCACCTGCTGCAAGAGCTCCTCTCGAAGATCTACTTTTACAGTAAGTTCTTACGTAACTGTACTATCTTACTTCAAGTGGGAGCTCTTGCAGCAGGCTATTACCATTAGGACTGAGTCCCAGACAGTCCTAAAAAGAGGAGAAAAGTAGATCCAAGAGGAGGCTGAAGTGCAATAGCCCTAGGAAGGCACTAAGATAGGAGGCCTTGAAGGACCACCAGGCCGAAACCTGCCTTTCTCCTAGAGACAATGTTCAGGCTGTAGTGTTTAATGAAAGTATGCACTGAGCTCCAGGTAGCCGCTGCACAGATGTCTGCAATGGAGACATTATGCATGGATGCAAAGGAAGTAGCCATTCCCCCGGTAGAATGACCTCTAACCAAGCCCGGCAGGGGTTTGTTGTACTTGTAGTCACAGAAGATGATGCAATTTACCAGCCACTTAGATAATGTCTGCTTAGATACTGGAGCACCTTGACAGTGGGGCACAAAGGCCACAAACAACTGCTCCATCTTACAGTGTGGAGCAGTGCAGTTAAGGTAATACCCTAGTGCCCTGTGGACATCCAAAGTACGCAGGAGCACTTTATTAGGGTAGTACTCTGGAAGGTTAATGTCCTGATTTAATGTGAGCTCGGACACTACCTTGGGCAAAAACTTCGGATTAGTTCATAAGGACACCCTGTCCTTATGGAAAACTAAATAAGGTTCCTTACACATCAGAGCCTGAAGCTCGGAAACTCTCCGGGCAGAAGTAATGGCAACTAAAAATAATGCTTTCCAAGAAAGGAAGCGAAGCTCGCATTCCACGGCAGGCTCGAATGGGGCAAGAGTAAGTTTTATGAGCATAAAAAGGAGATCCCTGGGTGGTACCGGATCTCTGATAGGAAGCTTAATATACAATATGCCCCACAAAAACATATGGGACACATCCAGTTGGGCAAGGGTTTTTCCTTCCATAGGTATGTGAGAAGCAGAAATCGCCGACAGATGTACCTTTATGGAAGAGCAGCTCAAGCCTTGATTTAATAAGGAGAGAAAATACTCTAATATCGAGTTCACTGGACAGGTAAGCGACTCCAAATGACAGGGTGAAGCCCACAGACAAAATCTTTTCCACTTCATGGCATAAGTGGATCTAGTTGAGGGCTTTCTTGCTGCAACGAGAACCTCTGCCACCTCCTGGGAAACACCATACCTAGATTTGACTAAGTCTGCAGGAGTCTGGCATGAAGATGCAGGGATTCGAGGTCCAAGTGAACCAGGGTTCCCTGATCCTGTGATAGCAAGTGTGAGCTCAGCGGCAGCTGGAGGCTCCACTACCGGCTGCTGAAGTAGTGGGAACTAAATCTGCCAAGGCCAATAGGGAGCGATGAGGTTCATTTCTACTCCTTCGGCTTGTAACTTCAGGAGAACCCTCTGAAGAATGGGAAAGGGAGGAAAGGCATACAGAAACCTCCCTGTCCAACAAAGGGGCAAAGCGTCTGGCCAGAAAACACCAGAAAACACCAGGCGTGGACTCTAGCGAGCAGAAACTGGGCAGTTTGGTGTTGCGTGGAGATACAAAGAGGTCCAACTCTGGGTGGCCCCATCTGTCTAATAATTGATCTGCTACTGACTGAAGGAGCTCCCATTTGTGAGCCATAGACTGCAACTGGCTTAGGCTGTTGGCCAAGACGTTTTGGATGTCTGGAACATGAACATCGGTGAGGTCTAGGTAGAGTTCCAGTGCCCAATACCAGACCCTCATCACCTCCCGGCAAAGGGAGGAAGAGTGTGTGCCCCCTTGCTTGTTGACATAAAACACTACCAATGTGTTGTCCATCTGGATGAGAAGAGGGCCTGGTGAAAGGTCCATCTGAAACACCCACAAGGCGTTCATGACCGCTCACATCTCTAGGACATTGATGTGGATCATTTGCTCATCTGGAGACCAGGTCCCTTGGGTGGGTCTGTCTGTTCTCCAGATGAGCACCCCAACAGAGGCTGGAAGCATCTGTAGATAAAATCCATCTTGAGGGGCTCCTGCCAAAAGGGGATCCCTCATACCAGGTTGGAGGGGTCTAGCCACCAAGAAAGAATCCTTCAGACTGGGTTGGAGACTCTGACTGGCTGGTATGGTCATCTGACCTCTGGTCCCACTGCACCCTGAGTATCCACTGGGGAACTCTCATGTGGAAGCGGGCCAAGGGAACTGTAGGGATGGCCACCGCCATGTGCCCCAGAAGTCTGAGGAAGGTCCTGGCTGTGACCTGTGGAGCCATGGATACCGTCCGGGCTACACACCTTAGGTGATCCCCCCATCCTCTGGTAGGAAGGCCATGCCCTGAACTGTGTCCAGGGCCACTTCAATGAAAAGGAGTCGTGGTCTTGGCCATGGGGATGACTTTGGAAGATTGTGATCCCCAGTTCTCGAAAGAGAATAAAGGTGTCTCCAAGAGTGCAAAGCAGCTGAGCTCTGGAAGGAGCTGCCAGGAGCCAGTGGTCTAGGTAGGGGAGGATGTAATGGCCCTGGCATCGAACAGCTGCAGCCACCACCGCTAGGCATTTGGTGAAAACTCAGGGAGTGGAGGAGAGGCCAAATGATAAGGTTTAAAACTGGTAATGTCTCCCCTGGAAGTGGAACCTCAGAAACTTTCAATGGGGAGGAAAGACACTTATGCGCAGGTAGGTGTCCTGCATGTCCAGGGAGCAGAGCCAGTCCCCTTGGTGCAAGAGGGGAATGAGGCCTGGCAGAGTGACCATTCTGAACCGCTTGTACTCTATAAAGAGGTTTAGAGAGCTGAGATCTAGAATGGGCTGAAGGTCTCCGGTCTTTTTCGGGACCAGGAAAAAGTGAGAACCAGCTCTATCATTTGCTTCTGCAGAAGGGCCTGGATTTCTCCTTCTATAAGAGGAATGTGTGAAGGAGGATAATGGGAGGACCCTGGTGGTTTGTCTGGAGGGATCTGAAGGAACTCAAGAGTATGTCCTCTCCTGATTAGATCCAACACACAGAGGTCTGTGGTGATGCTGCTCCATCCCTCTAGGTAGAGGGAGAAGTGACCCCCTACTTCTTCCCCCATAGCCTCCGCTGGAGGAGGGGGGGCAGGTAGCGAGTCATTGGGCAGATCCCACAACAGGAAGAGAGGGCTGGGAGGTCTTGGGGCCTCTAGAGACAGAGCTCCCAGGAGTTTGGGTTGGTGCTTTCCTCTTGAAGCCTCCCCTCTGCTGGAACTGGCTGTGACTGTCTTGCCCTGAGGACTTACAAAAAGGCCATTTGTGAAAGTGTTTCTGGTCCCCCTTATACACCTTTTGGACAGACCAGATAGATTTCCTGGACTCTTGGAGATGAGAGATCAGCTTCTCCATCTTCTCCCCAAAAAGAACAGAACACTGGAAGGGAAGGTCCAGGATTCTGGACTACAGATCCTGGGAGAATCCCAAGACTCTGAGCCAGGCGTGACATCTAAGGCAAATGCCGAATGCCACTGCCCTAGAAGCCGTGTCGTATGAGGCCCTCAGGACATGAGTGCCTACGTTCGATCCCGACTTAAGAATATCCAGAAGCTCGGTTTTCTGAGTTGAGTCTGGCAAGGCCTGAGCCACCTCTTTACCTTTCTCCCACATCGCATTCTGGTACTGGACAATATGTGTGAGAAAGTTCAATGATCTGATAGAACAGGTGGAAGCAGAATACACTTTCTTGCCCACCTGGTCTAGAAATCTGAAATTTATGTCAGGAGGCTGCAAACTGAGGTGTTTTGGCTTCTTTGACTTCTCATGAGCAGCCATGATTACCACTGAGTCTGCCTGAGGGTGTTCCACCAAAAAGGGATCATCCCTCACCACCTGGCACAGCCTGTCTGACTTTAGAGATCACCAGAGTGGTGGAGGGATGCTTCCAAGTGATCCAGGTGAGATCCTAGAACGTATCCACTAAAGGAGGAATGACCAAGGGCTTTGGATCCTTCCACCTCAAGTACCTGGGCCAATCTCCGGCACTCTGGATCCAGATGCTCTGTCTCCCATCCATTGGAGATCTGGATATGCCTCATGACATCCATAAAAGTAGGATCATCAGGAGGAGAACTAGGGGTGTCCTTTTCATCTGGGGATACATGTCTTTTGAAGGAGAATGGTTAGAACCCAATTCATTGGAGTCTGAACCGTGACTTCTAGAAAAGAGGGAAGCAGATCTACAGCCTGATGAAGATCTGCATTTCTCAGCTGAACACCACCCACTAGAGGACCAGTGATGGCTATAGGACCGATGATGGCTGTGGGACCGGCAACAGCTAGTAGTACGCCGACGACGGCTATCCGACCAATGTCGACTGACTGACCACCTACAGCTGGAGGAGTGATGGCAGTAAGTGCTCTGCTAACGGCAGCGATGCCGGTGACACTGTTTCTTATGTAAAGTCCAGTCACAGGAGTTGGCAGGACTACATTAGTGGGACTTACATTGAAGCATGGGTGAGGAGGGTTTGTCTCCCTGACCTTGGTCCTTGTCTGTATCCGCAGTCGGGTTAGCACCTGACTGCAGTGGAAGGACGTCTTGTTTCACTTGGCTCCACCAAAACTGAAAGAGTTCTGTCAGCTCTGCTTTCAAGAACAGAGTAGCTGCTGGCCCCACTGGAGGGTGAGGTGTTTCTGGCATAGGTGGAGCAACAGGAGAAGAGGTGAGGTCTGGTGGGTCCCTGGGAGAGGGAGTAGACCGATCCCCTTGGTCATCAGGTGTAGAAGCCCTATGGACTGATGAACTATTAAGGTCCAGGGGGGCTTTGCCTGAAGTACAGCCCTTGTCTGGTACCGTCGACAGTCTGGAGCTGTCTGGTTTGGAGACTATCTTCGGTTTGACCGTAGGCACCTGTGAGACCAAGGTACGGTGAGCCGAGGTCAGCTTAGAGACCGACTCCCGATCCCGGTGCTTAGTAGTCTTACCTGGAGCCCTGGGAGAGACCAACATCGTGACCTTGAATGACAGGACAAAGGTCCCCACGGAAAACAAGGAGGATATCCCGACCCCTGAGGCAGACGGTGACCGCGAGGGTGTGGCCTTCGCCTTCAGGGTACTCAAGGCCAGTGTAGTACCCAAGCCTTGCTTTCCACTCCCCAACATCGGGGTTTTGGCAGGAGTGGAGGAATCCTGCCACCCAGAAGAGTGCTGAGAATGGCGGGAGGAGTGATCAGAGCCCCGTGAGTTGGAAACTGAGGAGGTCTTCTTATGGTGCGGAGACCGGAAGCGCAAACACCCCTTGAACCTATCCCAGTCCTTTTCTCATGATTTAAGCTGGTCCACATCCTCTTTCTTGTACTTGTGCTTCGAGGAGCAAGAAGAGGAAGACTTCTCAGCAGGTGAGCTCTGCATAACAGCCACCTGCTGTTCCAGAATGTGGGCCTTTAGTGCCTTAAGGCAACAAATCTGAGATCAGCCAGTAAAGCTGCTGCACATGGAGCAGGCCTTAGCGGCATGGTCGGGTCCCAGGCAGAAGACATAGGCCTGGTGCTTATCCTTGGCCAGAATCTGGCGACCGCAGACACACTTGGTCCTCTTCTTTTCGGTGGAAGAAACCAATGATGGTGAAAACGACATGCAGATGAGGATAAATCAAACGAAAAGTGAACTTTTTGACGAAAAAAATTCAAGAAAGAAAACCTAAATTCGCTGAAACCAATAGAATCATTCTAGAAGGCAACCAAAGAGCCGAAGCAGACAGTTCTGCGACATGAAAAGAACTGAGGTGGGTCTGGGGACCACCCCCTGATATACCATTGACTGATGGGGCACAGCCGGTGTTGGGGGAGGTCCTCGCTGAAGACTGCTAGATAGAAGGTTTCTGTGGGGTCCTAGTGCCTGCCAGCATAGTCCTAATGGTAATAGCCTGCTGCAAGTGCTCCCACTCGAAGTAAGATCAGCAAAATAGCAGACTAAAGTCTAAGCAGTTGAAGAGCAATATCCTGTCTACACACAACAGGTTTCAGCTTGAGAATGGCGTCTCTAGCTAGAGAGACACCACGCATGCGCTTCTGAGGAGTGTGTCAAGTAACCCTCTTGGCGCAATTTTCAAATTTTATATTATTATTCACAAAGTTCAAAAACTTTCTTTAGATTGTGAATTTTGAATTTTTAAATATGTACAATCGTATATTTTAGATTAAATAAACTTTACTTTAGCTTTACTACGAAGTCTTGTTGGGAGGATAACTGGTAATACTTTAGCTTATTATTAAACTGATATTCTGCTGCAAATCACAGCAAGCCTGTCTTGGCGTTTATTGCCACTTTACTGCCTTTTAATCGAATATCTGCTGGGTTCTGCCCCTATGCTTATCAAATTTGAATCCAATTTAATTCCCCACAGCTACTTGTTCCTAACCCCCTTCCCCCCAATAGGAGGAAAACAGATAGGAGAAGCAGAAATCTTCCAAGGAGCAAAAACAAAACATAAAAAGAAACCACAAACTATCCTGCAAAAGTCCTGTGCTGGGGAGGGTGGGCAAGGTCATCACAATTTGTTATGATTCAGTGTTCTCTGTGCTTGCAAAAATGCAGCAGCTGTTTACGCTGTAACTCTTTAGTAGTCGTTGTAGAGTATTCCAGTACAAACTCACTGGAGTACAGCTGAAGCTGGGCTCTGCTATAACATCATATTTGGTACAACCTCTGCTGGATTCTTCTCTATTAGTGTAGCATCACCATGGCTCGGCTCAATGCATGGAAGATTTCCATTGCTGAGCAGCCAAATCTCGGTCAGGCTCCCCATGTCCTCTTCTCTAGCCCTTCATCGTGCAAGATGAAAGGATAAACTCACGGCAGCTTACGTACAGTGGGAAATATGATATGTAAAAAGATGCAAAGTTTTATCTGGTATGCCAACAATGATTTACCTTTCCTAGGTAAAAAGAGCACAAAAATAGTCTTATTTTCTGCCATGCACAGACAGCAATCCCAGCAATCGTCTCCTCTTGTTTTAAGAATGACTCATATTGCATACTTCCTGAACAATAGGACCACAACAAAAAAAAAAATTACCAAAGTTATGAATGTGCATAGATAAATCTCAATGTACCTTCATAACATTGTTGTTTTTTAATATTTTTACCCCAAATATTCCACATAGCCTTCTTATGGCCTGATCTCATGAACCTGGTAGGTGAAAATCTTCAAATCCTGGCCAAAACGTCATTTCGAGCGACAAGTACAAAAACACATTTTGGCCAGGATTTGAAAAATGACAGCTGTCACATTCATGAGGTGGTGTGAAAAAATGGCTATGTTGAAAATCTGGAGTAAAAATATTGAAAATTACTAAAGTTATGAGTATGTGTTGAAACATTTCAACATATGCTCATAACTTTGTTGTTTCTGAATAATTTACCCCAAATTTTCACCAGCCTTCTTTTTATTTATTTTATTTATTTATTTTTTTAGTTTTTTGTTGACCAGAAAGGAGGACTAGACAATTTTTTGTCTATTTTCAGCCTCATCCTGGGGTGGGGGGGATACAGATGGATGCCAACTGAAACTGAACCAGATTATAAGATGTTGGTGGTATTTTTTTAGTGAATTCCTATGACCCCACCTCATGGGCAGAGAAAATGTTCAAATACTGCCTGAAAGGCAAGTTCATGCACCATTGGTCAAATTAGGGGTGAGACCACACCCACAAGGAGAGAGAGAGGCTGCATGGCATTTTTAGTAGCTCTATGTGAGTACTAGCTGACTAACGCTGATCCAAACTGACCTCACGCTGGTGGTGTTTTACTCGTTTTTCAAGGTATGCACAAGGTTTGCTCTAAACAAGATAACTCTGTTGCCAAAAAGAACTCTAAACTATTTAAAGCTTATGGTCTGAAGACAGCCTGCCAAATGATGAAGAAATCCTCTGGGATAGCCATTTTGGTTCGAGCGAAAAGTAAGCGGCAGTTAAATTTAGAAGTACGCAAAGCCCATGAAAGTTTAATGAACAAAGCCTCACATCTACAAGGCGGTTCTGTTGTGAATGGAGGTATTCAAGGGGAAGGATCCTCAAAATTGTTCCCACTGTTTTTGCCCACACCTGCACAAATGAACTGCGCAACTGCACCTGACATTGTGGAAACGGAAAAGTCAGGAGGGTTAGACCGGGATCCTAAAGAATTACAAGCTACTCCAGTACAGCTTTCTGTGTTGGTGGAGATGGAAGCAGTGAGAGCATTGCCGAAAGAACCCGATACTTTGAATGTGGATGGACAGTCTGAGAAGAATGGGGAATGTAAAGCCATAGGCTGTGCTTCAATTGTGCTGCAGCAGGGCTCAACGAGGGTGACAATTTTCAATTTGGAGCCACAGGGAACTATTTCGTTGAAATAGTTAAATCAGGACATACTGCTGGAGCAGGCCAATGCCGAGCCTGCTGAAAAAGTCCAAAGAGACGCCAACACTTTGACAGTTCAGCTGAGCCATGCACAGGACTGTTCTGGGGTAAGAAATTTAAACCCTGATCATCTGGCTAAATCTGTTCCTAATGTACAGTCCTTTAACAAAAATACAGAGAATTTGTTATGTGTAAGTGATAAAAATGATGATGAAGGTAGCAGGGTGAGTGTTTCATCTGAAGAGGAATTTTACTTTTCAGACCATGAGTCTAATGAGGCCGGGGATTCTCACCCCCATGGGCAAAACTTTTATTTCAAAAAGTTAGTCTATATCCTTAACATTAGAGGCTATGTGTAAACATCAGGAGAAATTGAAACATTACTACAACACAGAGCCTATTGGAAGAAAACAAAATAATTAAACAGGACATAACAGAAATTAAGCAACATTTGACAACTCTCTCTGACAATACGGCACCACATGCAAGGTGGCTGAAGGACTTAGAAATGACTAATGCTTCTCTTAAAGAAAAGATTTTAGATCAAGAAGCTAGAGCCAGGCGGAACAATGTTAGAGTCTTAGGTATACCTGAAACATGGGACACTTTAAGATCACTGAGAGACTCTTTTAAAATCATTGCTGCTGCTTACATGGAATTAGATGTGTCTGAAATAAACTGGGCTGTGGAGAGGATACACAGAGGCACTAGAAATACTAGCAACAGGAACAATTTTCCTAGACCTGTTATTTTAAAAATTTAATTATGTAGAAAAGGAGCTGTTTATGTCAAAAGTTAATGAAAAAAAGAAACTGTCTGTAATGGGGGTGGATATTTCTGTCTACAATTATTTACCACATGAAATTATTCTCCGAAGAAAACAATTTGATGAGTTAAGGAAAAAATGTGGTCTTTAGGGTATAAAGCTACAATGATTTATCCTTCCAGAATGAAAGTTGTTATTCAGGGGATTAGATATGTTTTTGATAATGTTAAGAAAGGCTGGGAAGGATTACCAGACAAGACAGATAATTGGTGCTAATCTAGGCTTACTTTATATTTTTTGGCAGGCTACCGAAGAACTTGGTGTTAATTAGGACCTATCTATAGGTTTATTATTCAGCATGGGGGGAAAGAGGACGAGATCATAATTCAGCACTTCCAAGAAGGAAGGGGATGTCTCCAAATAGGAATGTATGTTTTAAAGTTATACATTGTTTATTAATAAAAATTTGCTTAGACAGTTTTTTCTATGTAGATACCTGGGTTTTGATAATAATCTAGTTTATTGGTCCAATATAATGAGGGAACATGTGAAAACAATTATTCACTTTACAGAAATGCTATGTTTAATTCCATAAATATCAGAATTGTATCCATGAATGCCAACGGCTTGAACTCTCCTATCAAAAGATTACGTATACTAGCTTATTTTAAGAAAAGTAAAGCTGATATAATGTGTATCCAAGAATCACATTTAGAGGATAAGGATGTAGACAAATTGAAAAGAAAGTGGGTAAACTCAATTTATCACTCTGCTGGGACTAAGAAGAGTAGGGGTGTTACTATTCTACTTAAGAAAAGGCAAGATCTGTCTGTAATCAATCATTACAAAGACAATACAGGTAGAGTGTTGTTACTCAAAATTAGAATTCACAAGCAAGAATTGGTGATTGGGTTGGTTTATGCTCCATTTACTCATTATGGTGATTTTTTGGCCAAAATTACTGAGGGTCTCCAGTCAATTCAGTGATTCTGGCAGGAGACTATAATGCTCTACAATCCCCCCTTCTAGATAAATCCAATCCACCTACATTACAGAATATAGCTACCTGATTAAAATTAAATAGCTTTTTTTTGGAACAAGAAAACCTTGAAGATATTTGGAGGCATAATAATGGACTGGAAAACCACTTTACTCATTATGACAGGAAGCAGAACATTTTTACCAGGTTGGATTATTTCTTTATTTCTAAGTCATTAGTGAAAAGAGTACACTCTTCTCTAATTGACTCAATCTGCTTGACAGACCATGAGATGATTACACTGGAATTAGTGTTGCGGGAAGATGAGAGGAAATTTATTAAGTCATAGTCTTTTAATAATGCCTTATTGAGGGATTCAAAATTTATTGATATGATTAAGAATTCAATTTGTGAAGTTTGGTTTTATAATTTCTTGGGAGCAGAAACAGTTCTTTCAATATGGGATGCTTTTAAGGCAGCTATCCGGGGAAATATTATATCATATAAAATAAAAATAAATAAGATTAGAAATAAGGATAATTTATTATTGAATAGTAGATTGAGTCAATTAGACAAATTGTTTCTAAGTGATCATGACAAATATTTTAAAGAGTGGCAAGAACTTAAATTAAAGAAAGCTGATTTAATAAATCAAGAGACAATTAAGACTACATCATACATGAAAAAATATAAATATTATCATATGGACAAGTCTGGGTGGTTGTTAGCTACCTTATTAAAAAATGAAAAACCAAAAAATTTGATTATCAAAATAATAAATGAAAAGGGGGAGACTTATACATCTGACACTGATACTGCACAAGAATTTTTTAAAACTTATCAGAAAATATATCACAATGACTTTATACCATACAGTGATAATATACAATTATTATTTCAATGGGACAATCTGACATCTAAACCCTTCAATTTTCCACTTCTTTCATTGAGTGAAACTGAGATGATAATTAAACAATTACCTAGGTGTAAAGCTCTGTGGTTAGACAGGCTTACAAATGAATTCTATCAAACTTTCAGGGAGGATCTTTCCCCCTGGATAAAAAGGATGCTGGAAGATTTATTAGCGAATAAAGAAGTAAACTTGATTCCTGAATCAATGAATGTGGCTAAAGTTATTCTAATTCATAAAGAAGGCAAGCCTGTTGAATCAGCTGAGAGTTACCGACCCACTGCATTATTAAACTCTGACTATAAAATAATTGCCAAATTGATTAATAGAATACTTCCATACTTGGAGAACTTTATTGAAGGTGACCAGTGTAGATTTATGAAAAATAGAAATCTTTTTCAAGCTAATAAAATACTTCAAGAAATCAATCATATAATAAATCGGATTCAAACTACAAAAGGGACAATTATTACGCGGTTGCCTTGGATGCCAGTAAAGCTTTTGATTTAATTAACAGAAACTATATTTACAATGTCCTCACAGCATACGGAGTTCTTGATCAACTGATTATTTTAATAAAAAAAAATATACAATAATACTTTGGTTAAATTTCAAATAAATGGAATCTTGACTGAAAATTTTGAAATGAGAAATGGTGTTAGGCAAGGCTGTCCCCCTCTCTCCTACTCTTTTCATTCTGGCTTTAGGCCTTATCTTTCAGCTATAAGACTTGATACCCAAATTCAGGGATTTATATGTAATGATTTACAATCAAAAATAAATGTTTTTGCTGATGATATTTTCTTAATACTTAAAAATATAAACACCTCATTAGAAGCCTTCTTATCTTTAACTAGCTTTTTCTCAAGTATTTCAGGTTATCAATTAAACAAGAGTAAATAAGTTATTATGCGTTTATCGAAAACATCAGGTTCACAAGAGGTTATTATAAATCAGGAATTCAAGCAGCAGACATCCATTAAATATTTAGGCATCCACTTAACTAATAACCAACAATTAACTATTAAAATTAACTATAATAAAGCTAAGGAAAAAATAGTTAATTTATTAGGTAATTGGAAAAATGTAACACTCTCTTTATAGGGTACAGTGGACACGGTGAAGATGATGGCATTACCGCATCTAATATTTGTAATGAAAAATATTATAGGTTGTCCAAATTATAACTGGTTTTTGGATATAAAGAGGATATTTAGTAAATTCCTATGGAGAGGAGGTAAGTCATGGATTGCATGGAATATAATATGTGCACCTAGGAAACGGGGATGGGATGTCCCAATCAGGATAAATACATGGAAGCCAATATAATTTCCAATTATTTTTTGTGGACAGTTTTTCCCCGACAGAGATCTGTATCTCTACCACAAAATGCTATTTGGAAGTAATTTGAATAAAAAAAAATATCATATTTGGTTAGACCAAGAATTTTATAAAAATTCTAATCATATGTTGGCTTCCTGGTTCCCTTTTATTAGGAAATATATTAATAGACCAGCTATTATACCAATTCCCTGGTTATTTTTCCCAATAGATTATAATCAAAGAATATGGGGGAATCATACAGACTTTAATTTTCAGGTATCATAAAGAAACAGTGTTACAGTTTGGGCAGGCCTCCTGATTGAGGATAAACTGCCCTCATTTAATCAGGCATCAATTAAATGGAAAGAGAAAGAGTGGAATTTGCTTTTCCATTTTACAATTTTGGCAAAGTTCAGAAGACTGTTGAAAATATATAATACGCAAGAGGAAACTTTGTCTAGAATGTTAAGTCTTCAGACTGTCCAATTAAATTCAGGCACGGATAAAATATTATCCAGATTATACACTATTCTATTAGATTTGCCTCAAAGGAATTTTCATCATATTCAAAATAAATGGAAAGAGGAGAATGATATTGGATTAAGTCATGAAGAATGGAATCATTTAAGGACATTTAATAACAATATATATGTATCTGCAAGAAATAAGGCTATGCAATATAATATTATGAATAGAGCCTATTTGACACCCACGCATTTGGCTAAGATTAATTCGAACTATCCCGATTCATGTTGGCACAGCTGTTCTCAGCGTGCAACAATAACACATTGTTTATGGTTATGCCCTAAGATTATGCCTTGCTGGTTAAGCTTACAAAAAATTCACCAAACATTATTAAAGATTGAAATCCCTTTGAGGATGGTATATTTTTGTTTAATAATGTTAGTAGTAGAATTTTTCAAGGAGTAGAGAAAACAATTTTTTCATTAGCAACTATGGCCCTCAAACATTTAATTTTGGAAAACTGGAAAAGTGTCAAAATACCTATATTTCAACATTACAAATGGGGGTATATGTTTAATGAGACTTTACAACATGAGGAGATCATTTACACTATGGATCCAAATATAGATGATCCGACCGGAAAAACGTGGAAAGAAATTGTTGATAACATTCCTCCCCTTTATCAATAATATTTATAAAGCAAATCTTATGGCTCTCTCACATGTTTTATTGGATACTCTTTGTATGTTAGTATTATAAGCCCCATGGTATGGATGAATTATGTTATGCTTATATAAAAGTATTTAAAGACTGTCTAAATTATGAAGGGGGGGTAATTCAATTTAGTATTTTGTAGAACTTAAGAGATTTATATGTATTGTGCATACATCAATATCTACATATTTAATTGTCATATGCTGTATCAATTGATTGATGTTTTGATGCAAAATACAATAAAAAATATTATTTAAAAAAAAACTTTCACGCACCAACTACAAAATCACTCTTTGGACAGATTTGAATATCATCACCCTTGCTCATGAGGTGGGGTTCCAAAAAGGCCAAGTTGAAATTTTGGTGTAGAAGTATAAAAAAATGACAAAGTCTGAATAAAAGTTCAAACCACATGGAAATACATTAAACTGGACTTACCTTATTTTCTCATAGATGCACAGAATAGGTGATTTGATATCTTTTATTGGACCAACAAAGATTTCCAGTAAAAACTTTAAGCTTTCGAACCTACAGGTCCTTCTTCAGAAAGAAAATGGCAGGTTGCTTAAAAAGAGAGAACTTTAAAAATACCAGAGCTTACAAATTTTATACATGAATGTGACAGATTAATGAGAAAGGTAATGTCAAGCCTGGAAAAAAAAACTTAGTTCCATTCTACACACGAATGCCCCAGTTACAGAGAAGTCATTAGCTGGTATGCACTACTCGAGTTAAGGTCATGCAGCTGAACAAGGTTCATACAATGTTGAAGGCTAGAGAAACTGAAGGAGTGTATATGTGTGTGTGTCTGTGTGGTTGTGTGTCTGTGTGCAAGCCTTTGATGGAATAGAGACATGCTACAATACATATCAAATGCTGGCACTGTGTAAACCTGTTCGTGTCTATAACTATGTGTATATATGTCACTATAATTAGTGAATATACAAGCTAGCAGTGTTTAAACATGTTATCTCTAAAACTTTGTTTATATATAAAATATGATATGTGAACATACAAACTGTTACCTAATGCAAGACCACCCAGTAAACAGGACTTTGTAACCCTAATGGTGTCACTGTGCCAATGTATGCGTGTATAGACGGTTCATAAAAACATTCAATGTAGAAGTCTAGAAAAAAACTGATGTGTGTGTGTGTGTGTGTCTCTATGACTGTGTCAGTGTGCAAGCTCTAGATGGAATAGAGACATGCTGCAGTTGCATTTTAAATACTGGCACTGTGTAAACCTACTGCTGCCTGTAACTATATATACATATGTCAATATTGTTAGACAATATTCAAACGTGCACTGTTTAACCATGTCTAATCTAAAAATGTGTGAACATATTAAATATTGTATGTGAACATTAAAACTGTAATTTAAAGGAAGACATCCTAGTAAATAGGACTTTGTGGCCCTAATGAAGTCACTCTGCCAACGCATGCTTGTGTAGGCAGTAACAGCACTAACAGGGTGGGCAGCATCGGAATATGGACTGCTCAGAGCATAATGAGGCCTGATGTCGCAGGTGGAGGGCCTTAGAGCCCTGGAATGTCCGTATTCTAATACCACCCGCCTCTGGAGGGTACTGTTGCACTTAAAAATGGCTCATCGGTGACTTTTAAAATATATATATATATATATATATATATATAAAATATGTACACAGAAATAAATAAAAAACAACCAGAATTACAGTTTCAGATAAAGTAGTCCCTGCACTGCTAGAATTACCAGTGGAAAACACAGTTTTTTGTGCATTTCTTTCCAAAGTGGATGCATTGTATCTTTGATTGCTTCCTGCTTTGTCTGTCTCCCCCACTCCCATGACAACAGTGGATTTACTTTCTTTTTATCATGGCCTAATTAGGACAGGAGAATGTGGTGTGGACTGTATGTGAACTGAGGTGAATTTCTATTTAGGTCAGGATTGGTCTTTGAGCTTCCACTACTTTCAAAGGCTCGAGTGTCCAGCGGGCCATCACTTTAGACGGAGCCTGATCAAGAACTTAGTAGGCAGTTCAGGAAACCATCCCTATTTAAAGCTAAAGTGAAGATGTGTGCTGTTTTTGAAGTTTTTTTTTTTTACTGCAGCTGAACAGAGAAATAGCATGAGCCACGCTATTCCTGCGATATTAGAAAGCATCCCTTATGTATTGGTAAGGTGCTGTATTTAAAGTGAAGCTTTTTGGGGGGAAACCAAAGTTATTGGTTAAGAAAACCGAGCTGGTGGCAGGGCAGGGGACCACTCCCCAAGAAATGCAATGGACCGGCATCTAGAGCAGCGGGCATGAGATCGCGATCGGGAGACTGCTGAACACGACTGGGAGAAATTAATGAATTGTGTCTCTCCCGACCGAATAAATAAAAATGGTAGGATCAATAAGTCAAGGTGACAGTGGCAGACAATGGTAGTACACTTTACTTTTCAGTCAGCTTGTGTTTAAAACTGTGACCAGGAGCTGTTGCAATTGTGATCGACGTAGGAAGACGGAGAATGTCAAAGTGCTGTCGGCAAAGTGAGCATAGTTGCTGGCTCGGGGAGTGGAGTGAGACCAGCAAAGTAATGGTGCTAGGAAAAGAGTTGTTGTTTTTATTTAAAAGAAAGATTCGGCATGCTGGTGCTTCAAAAATAAGAGGGGGGGGTGACATTGAGCAGCTGAAATTGCGATCATGATCCATCTATTGCGGTAGGGAAACTGTTACAGCATGTTATGATGGTGGTGGGTTGTAAGTCGAAAGAAAGAAGCCAGTGGAAAAAAAGAAGTTATGCTCCATTTAATTAAAAACCTAAATGAAATGGAGCACTAGAATGCCTACAGGAGAGTGGGAAAATGTAAAATTGAGTGAGGGGAGGTGTTGTATGTCTTGTTAAGCAAGACAACAACATGGCGGATAATTCAAACTTAAAAACTTCTATTGCACAAGGATTTCAGAATGAAGTCAGGCAACGGAGACTGGGGCTCATTATTTCCCGGTCTCTGTTGCGTGATACCAGATAGGCTGATTGGTGTCCTTAGCCAATCAAAGGGAAGATTACTCCCTACTCATTTTCTAAACAAAATTCTTTTACTACTACTAAATAACATATCTGCATGTGTAACTGTGACAAAAATTCCCTTCACCAGGGACTTCCAGTTCACCGCCACCACCAGGTTTTTACCAGACAGGAACCAGGAAACCTGCTTTTTGCCTTCTCCTTGCACAAGGTCAAGTCAGTCAACACAATAGCTGTGGGCAGAGTGCCCCTTCAGAGAAGGACTGCAAACAGAGTCCAGCAGAAATAGTAGAGTTATCTTTTTAAATAAAACAAGCAGTCACAGATTCTAGAAAAAATTGATTCTTTACTAGTGACTACAAGTCTTTACAAGCAGGATGTATTTACAGGAAAAGAAAAGGTTTGCACATTTACTAAGAAACAGAAAATAAAACAAGTTGAAAAGACAGTTGATGTACAGCAGAAATCTGAGCTACTGTTACCTAAAATCCTTCCTGTCCTAGCTACAGATAGTACTGTCCCTCACTGTGCTATCTTACCAGTCAGCTAGTCTGTTTATGGCAGGGCCTTGGTCTTCAGATGTTCCAAGTCCAAGAGAGAGAGAGAGTGAGAGAGCTGAACCTCAGCTCACTGATTTATTCTCTTTGACTGTGGGATGTGGTTTTTCCTCTTTGAGTGACAGTTTACCTCTGCCCCCCCCAGATGGGTGTGTGTATGGAGGGATGACATCATCCAGGCTAACTGGCTTAGTACACACACAGAAATCCTCGGTCCAATTTTACAATTCTGTTTTCCAGGATGTCTGAGGTGTGCAACCCCACACCTCTGCCTCTCAGAATGACTGAGGCATTTAAAATGGCACTCTCTGATCTGCCTTTCAGGATCTGTGGCTAAATGTTACCATGGGAACATTCCCCTGCAGCTGAGTAGCCTAATTATTTCCCATGAGGCCTGCTTGGACATGCGACTATTACAGGGTCTCGTGCCACCCAGTGTTCTGTTGTTCTGGTCGGGTATAAGTTTGCTCCTGACAATCAGGTTGGATAAACTGGGTGGTTGTTTGAAAGACAGAAAAGGCATTTCTGGGAAAATGCATTTCAAGGTGTCATCCCTACAAAATATTGATTGGAGGTCCTTAATAATTTTGTGTAATGACTCTTGATCTGGGTTATATGTGACAATCAATGGTATCCAGTTGGTGCTAGTCTTTTCTTGTATTCTAGGAGTTGTTCTCTTGGTATCTGCTTAGCATGTTCCACTGCTCTGTTACTTTCTCCAAGGGAATGCCCCTGCCCAATAAATGTTTATTTTCAGTGTGGTCAGGTGTTTATCCCTGTCCTCCTCACGTGAACAGATACGTTGGTACCAAAGCACTTGACTGTACATAACAGATTTTTTAGTGTGCTCGGGGTGATTGCTGTCTCAATGTAAGTACCTTTGTCTGCCTGTAGGTTTCCTGTAAATACAGGTCTGCAAGGTTCCATCTTTGATGCTAACTATGGTGTCCAGGAAATTCACACTAGTGTCAGAGTGCTCCAGGAAAGTTTAATGGATGGGTGGAGGTTAAGCTCCTGATGAAATTCTTTAAGTGTGCAGATACCTTCTGTCCAAACTATAAATGAATCAATATAAAGGAAACAAGCAAGTGGTTTGTGTGTACATTTTTAAAGGAACTCCTCCTCCAAATTCGCCATAAAAAGGTTGGCATACTGTGCAACCATTCTGGTGTCCACTGCTGTTCCCATAGTTTGAACATAATGTTTACCATTAAAACTGAAGTTGTTGTAGGTCAGAACTAATTTTATAAGTAGTGCAATGAATTTTGGGTGGATATTGTGGTGCTGTCCTTTCTCTTGTAGGTATTTAAGACAAGCCAAAATGTCATCAGTATGTGGAATATTAGTGTAGAGGAAGGTAACATCCATCATGACTAAAATGGTATTAGGTGGTAAGTCCCTAAAACCAGACAGTTTACGGATAGGTGCCATTCACAAAGGGACTGCCGCTAAGCACAAAGGTGGCGTAAAGTCGGGCACGCAGTTGCGCGCCGTGCAACATACATAAAATATGCAGCATGCACGAACTAGCCAGGAACACCCCTAGGAGGATGGGGCAGGGTATGCGGAGGCATGCAGCAATGTGCAAAGACAGGACTGGGACAGCGGAAGATGCCCAGAACTCCCCTTGACCCCGCCATATATGGAGATGAGGAAGAGCTATACTACACTGCTATGTGGGCAGACATGGAAACATGTCAGTGGAGGACGCGAGAGTGGATGCCAGAAATGAGGACCATGGACCGATGGAGACCACGGCACAGGAAAGCAGGGCTAGGGGACGTGGCACGGGTGGGGGAGGCGGCAAGAGGCTGCAGTCCCCCAACTTTTTGGAGGCGGAGGTTGCCATCCTGGTAATAGAGGTCCGGCAGCGCTATGTTGTGCTGTCCAGTCAGCAGGCACTTAGCACCCCACCTGAGACCAAGTCCTGAATATGGCTGGACATATAGGGGGCCATAAATGCCGCCGGACCAGAAGCATGCACATTGGCTGCCATAAAGCACAAGTGGCATGACCTCTGGTCCCAGGTAAAGAAGATGAGCTGGGCACAACAGTCGCAGGGCACAACTGGGGGAGGCCCACCACCACCAGAACCCCCCTCACGCCCATAGAACAGATGGTGTCAGACACGATCAGCTATGTCGCCATGGACGGGGGCCCAATGGCCTTGACAGCATGCCATGTGAGTGCAATGATCAGGCACTTTAAAGCGGCCACACCACACAGTACCATTGACACTGGCCCTAACCACCTGTCACTCTTCCCACCCACACTGCAAGATGACAACAGTGCAGCAAGGGACCTTCTGGGGTTGGTGGTGGAGCACCGCAGCAGTCAGGTGATGCAGGTATGTAGTGGCACAGACACAGGGTGGTACACAGCACAGGATGGGCATGCAGGTGTAATAAACGATTATCTCCCCCACCCACACAGGTACGCCACAAAGCCCGGATGGCACACAGGAGGGGGGGACACACAGCAGACCACACCGGCAGAGGACCAGCAGAGGTGTGATAATGGAAGGACACCATAATAGCAGCAGGAGGAGAGTGGCAGCCGAGCCACAGTCATGGACACATAGGCCAACAAGGATGGTGGGACGCCAATGGACCATGACGAGGGTGACCACATAGCACCGGGAATAGACAGGAGCACAGAGGAGGACACCCTGCGACTGGAGGACAGCTGCATGGTGAACATGGGGACATCAGCACCCACCTCACTACCAGACACCCAGGAGCAGGACACGGGTGACTCTGAGGGCCTCCCTTCCACAAAGCATCATAGGCAGGGTGGCAGTGGCTTGGCACTGGCAAGCTATTACCCTGATCTCCACTGGCTGGAGCATGACCAGTTGCAGGCCACCTGAGACTGCACAGAGGCAGTACACCGCATGATGGAGGTCATGGCAGCATCTGTGCATGCACAGGAGAGGCTGTCCGAGAGCACTGCTGCCGGCGTGAGGGTGCAGGAATACATGGCCAAGGCTGTTGCCGCAAGTGCCCGTGCCCAGGACAGAGTCACAGAGGAGGTGGCAGCAGGTGCTCGCTCACAGGAGCAGACAGCAGAGGCACTCCTGGCCATAGCTACACACCTGGCCGCACAGCAGGCCCGACCACCAGCCGTGGCTATGACACCGGCACTGACCAATGCTGCACAACCATCGACCTCAGTGCAGATGGCATAGCGTGACAATGCCCCACAGCATGTGGTGGCAGCTCAGGCAGCCCCAGCTGCCACAACAGGTGCAGGCAACATGGCCCAGCAGTCACATCATGAACAGGTGGCACAGCATGCCACGCAGCCAATGGCCATGCCAAGGAGAAACAGGGAAACAGGACGAGGGCACAGACGCAGTAGGCAGCCTCAGACACCAGCCACACAGTGACGGTTTGGATCTGATAGCAATGACCATGGCCATCACATACACACTCCCCATACTGACACACTCACACTGACCACCAAGGCACACCACACACAGGTGCACCGCAACACCCCATGGACCAGCGAAGCCTGGGCGGTGAGCCAAGGAGCACACATGCAGGTCACATGCATGCCACAATGGGCACCCCCCCCCCACCGCACAAGTGTTCCGCGCACTGTGGCAAGCACGGCATGCACTGGGCAGGACACATGATGGGTCACGGCACAGATCCATGGTGGCTGGCAGTGCAACCGACCTGTGCCTGTAGCACGTGGTTGGCAGCACAGCCATGTGTCATACAGGACTGCTCAGACATGTGGGTTCATCATCGCCAGCATGCGCAGCCATTCACCTGCCGAATATGCCCTGTGCCACATGATGCCACATGGCCCTTGCCGTCATGCATCCCATGGCGTGCTGTTCCCCTGGGTGGCACCCTACCACCATCACCGGGTGGCGAAGATCCATGGGGTGACTGCAGTGGTCCCTCGCCGAGTTCCTCAGGGTGTGCTTCCGGGGGCTGTGACACATTGCATCAGATGCATATGTTGTGCAGCATGGCACAGGTGGTGAACACTATGCGTGCCATCCCCGGAGCAAGCATCATCATGCCACCTGTGTGGTCCAGGCAGCAGAACCACATCTTCATCAGCCCAATGGTGTGTTCCACAATGCTGCATGCTCACACATGTGCAACATTGAATGCCTCCTCTGCAGGGTGCCGTGGAGCAATGTATGGTGTCAGGAGGGTCGTCCTCAGTGGGTATCTTCTGGTCACCTGTGGAATGGGCTGGAACAGAGACATTAGGCACTCAGTAGCACACATGCCGCAATCGTTACTGCAGTCATTGATGGGTGCTCATCTAACAGTCAACCATATCCCTCCTCCTGCTGGTCCAGATGGCATAGCATTGCGCAGTTGTCATAGATGTAAGAACTGTGGCACAACCCCAGGTACCATGACAGGACATTAGTGATGATGTCCGTTGCATCGCATATGACCTGGCAGTTGATGCTGTGGTACCCCTTATGGTTCCAGTAGGCCTCCTCGTTTGTGGTTGGTGTGAGTATGGGTACATGCTTGCAGTCTATCACACCTACAGCGTTGGGCATGCCATTCCTGTCCAGGAACACACCCTTGATGGCCCTGAGCTCTGCCACTGTCACGGGGAACATGATGTGTCATTGCCTGTGGCACACAAGGACATCGGTTACCTAGTGCAGGGCCCTGGACATGGAGGACTGGCTCACACCTGTCACAACCCCCATCACCCTCTGGAAGGTGCCGGTGGCATAGTATTGCAAACTGCACAGCACCTTTGTCTTCACAGACATGGCCATGGAGCACTTTGTGCTGGGACGGATGGCATCCTACATGAGTTCACAGACAAACCATAATGTGTCATGGTTGAGCCTGTACCGCTGTAGGATGTCACTGGTGTGGAGGCTCCGTGCCTCAAGCTGTGGCCTGAATATTCTTTGGCAGCACCTTGCATGGGCATGGCACTCCTCCAAGGGGTCCTCTATTAGGACCATGTGTAGCAGTGCCCCTGGGCACAACATACTGCCACTGCCTGTTCCGCTGTCTGTGTCCACACAGTGGCATTGCAGGTATACAAGTGCATCCCAAACATGCTGTGTGGCATGGCACATGTGTCCTATAGGGTGGGCCTGCTCTCATGGTGTGGGCAGACTGGCCACCAGAATGCCATAACTGCACTGACAGTCATGGCCCCAGCGGCTCCACCAATGCCACAGGGTGAAGTGCATGGCCAGCTAGACCTGCCACAGTGCCTGTATCGTGTTGCTAAGGAGGTGTATCAGGATGGAGTATCAGTGGGGCCATTTGGGAGATCACAGAACGGAGACAGGTAGGTACCACAGCCCATTCATTGCCCATTTCAGCCCTGTTCCTGTTGGGGGGAGGCCATGATGCTCTCAGTGTGCATCTCACTGTTACTGCCTGTGCATATTTACAGGGGACCCAGAGGTATAAGGCCATGCTGGTGATGGAGCTGCGAGAGGTAGGTGGGCTGGACCCAGCAGTGGTGGTGACCCCAAGCCGCAGGCTGCCCCACGACATCCCGCTGCAGTTTGACCTGTGGCAGAGCACATCTGACATGGTCTACAGGGACGATGAGAGGGACCTGTGGGCCATTCGCTCCCCCTCGCAGGTAGGTGGCCCTTGGTACCCTGTGTGTGTGTGTGTGTGTGTGTGTGGCGAACACTGCACTAGTGGCCTGGCTAAATTTGAGGGTACTGACCTACGTCCCCTGTGTCTGCTCTTGCTGTTGCAGTGCTACTGTGGCCCCATCAGGCACTTGGTGCTGGAGGAGCGTGAATTCACAGATCCACCCCCCCCCCCGGAGGTGACCCCATCGACCAGCACGGAGGTGGCCACAGAGGAGGATTCATCTGACTGAGCTGGGGGACTCCCTGCACTCCCGATCTGTCTCACCTCCCCCCCAATGCTGTGTTGCCCTGTGCGGGCGTTGTGCTTTTGTATGTCATTAAAGGCGTTTGACTGAATGGCCCTGTGTGTGCCTCGTTCTTCACCCTGGCACAGTGTGCGGGTGTGTGTGTGTGTGTATGTGCTGTGGGTGTTGGGCTGGTCATGCTTCTGTGACCGATACCTGTGTTGACACTGCCGTGGGTGTGGCCTGTGTGCCGCTGTTCGCCATGCTGGGTGTGCAGCATCAGTGGTGCCTGGTGGTTGGCATGCAGGCCGTGCTTGGGCCTGCAGTCTGGCTGTTGTTGTCGCACCAGTGTGTGACACACAGGGCACATTGTGGGCATATGCGTGGCAATCCCCACTGTGCCGTGCGTCACTGCGTGCCTGTCCAGTGGTGTTTGCCATCATAGGCATGGTCATCCCCACACCGGCACACTTCACCAGACAGTCCTGCTGTCTGTGCAGGGCATATGCCACTTTAGGGCTGCCTTCCAGATGCGTATTGCCTACACGGGGCCGTGACATGACATTCCAACATATTGTACATCATGCATGTGCGTCCAGCATGCCACGTGTACGGTGTATGCTGGAACACCCTTGCATGGATGCATATCCTCCATGGCGATGCTGCACTCGGCATGCCTATGCGTGCCCCTATGCATGGTTCATGCATCCCATGCAGTGGATGCATATGCAGGTTCAGTGCATATGTGCCTCCGTGCGGGACGTACGCGCCATGCATAGGGCCGCATAGCCTTTGTGAATAGGGTCTGAAATGTGTAGTGTCCTGAATGTAGCTGTCCCTTTCTATGACAAGTAATTCTGAAATAGTTTCTATAAAGCCAGAGGTCCCCTCTGTCAGGGTACCATTCCCAGAAATAATAGGTCTCCCTGGATTCCCTGGTTTATGGATCTTGGGCAACATGTAGAATGTCCCTGGCCTAGGTTCATCAGGGATGAGATCAGTTATTCTGTCTTGGACATGCTTAGGAAATTATCTATTATGTCCCATAGTTCCCTGGTGTATTGTGCAGTCAAGTCACCGGTCAGTTCTCTGTAGTAGGTGTGATCCATTAATTGTTAGCTTCACTGACATAGTCCTCACAGTTTAAGATTACCAGTGCAGAACCTTTATCAGTTTTTATAACGATGTTCTGGTTAGGTTTCAGTGATTGTATTGCTCTCCTTTCTAATGTCAAGTCAAGTCATTTTTTGATTATAAAAGGTGCTTTTCAAAATTATCAGAATGCCTGTACAAGAAAATAATTAAAACAAGCACAATAATAAATATAGAAACACTAATCAACAGTAATCAGTTAAAATAAGCAACATTTCCCAATTAAAAAGCATCTAAAAATGCTAATCTAAGTTTTTAAGGCAGTCTTGAAGGTCTCAGTGGACAGGCACTCTCTAACCTGACAAGGTAGAGAGTTCCACAGGGTCTGGACCATGAATGCAAAAGATCTCACCCCCGACATCTTCAAATGGAACCTAGGAACCTCTAGCAATCCCGCGACAAAGGAACAGAGCAGATGGAGGGGGCAGTAGGGACACAGGAGGTCTTGCAAATAGCATGGTCCCTGTCTGTGTGGGGCCTTATAGGTCAGCAAACTGACCTTGAAGGTAATCCTCCACCGCACTGGCAGTCAGTGCAGCCTGCAGAGCACAGGCATGACATAGATAGATCTAGATAAGCCCATCAACAGCCTGGCTGCTGCATTCTGCACCAGCTTCAGGCGGTGAATGTCCAGCCCCGGAAGCCCTAGGTAGAGAGCATTGCAGTAGTCAAGGCAGGAGGTCACAAAGGCGTGGACCAAAGTTGGAAGGTTGTCAGGTGGAACAAGGTGTTTTACCTGGGCGATATTCCTCAGAAAGTAAAATGAGGACTTGACGATGGCTGACACCTGTGATTTAAGCGTCAACTCACCATTAAGAATAATGCCCAGATTCTGTACCTGTTCAGAGGACCCCAGCTGATTGCCCCCAGTATAAGCCCAGAGGGCTGAGCAGCAGAGGACCGCTCTACCCAATGACCAGGGTCCACAACCAGCACCTCAGTCTTATCTGGATTCAACCTTAACCAGCTGGCACTCATCCAGTCTTGAATTTTGACTGAGACTGTATCCTCCTGATAGGGTATGAAAGACCTGTATAGCTGAGTATCATCTGCATAGCAGTGAAAACTCAGCCTATACTGCCTATAATGTCCCCCAATGGCAGCATATACACTGTGAACAACACAGGAGACAGCATGGAGCCCTGCGAGACCCCACAGGTCAGGGGGAAAGGGGTCGAGGAAAAAAATCCCCAACACCACTCTCTGCGACCTGCCCGTGACGAAAGAGTGGAACCATCTGAGGACTGTACCAGACAGTCCACAGATCAACTGCAGGCGCTCCAGCAAAATCCCATGGTCCACAGTGTCAAATGCTGCGGAGAGATCAAGAAGAACCAAGATCAGACAGCTCTTCTAATCTCTCGCCATTAGGAGATCATTAAGCACCCGAACAACTGCCGTCTTAGTACTTTGCCTCTTCCTAAACCCTGCCTGGAGAGGATCATAGACCTCATGGGTAGTAAGATGGTCTCTGAGTTGCAACGCAACTACCTTCTCAATAACCTTACCCACAAACGGCAGGTTAGAGACAGGTCTGTAGTTTGCAACACAGTCTGGGTTGAGGAAAGATTTCTTCAAGGGGGGGGGTCACAACCGCTTCTTTCAAAAGGTCAGGAAATACCCTCTTCTCCAATTAACTCCAGACTATCTCCACAAGGACCGGTCTGATGACTTCCACACACTCCACCAGGAAGCGGGTTGGACCAGATTCCAAACTACAGTAAGTCGGTCGCATACCCTGGACAATCTTCACAATATCAGTGATTGCCAGCCAGTCGAAGTCAGACCAGACAAACTGGGCGTTAGTGACCTCCCGCCAACTGCCGCTCTGCTCACTGGAGCGTACTGAACAAATCTCCGACCTGATGGAGGCAACCTTATCTGCAAAAAATTGAGCAAACTCCTCACGCTTAATTTGTGAAAAATGGGGAGCGGTTGTAGCGGATCAGTTTTTTTTTTTCAGGATCTGGCAATTGACCCTCTGGGTGAAAACACTGAATATAAGTGTCCAGTTAAGTACTGCACCCACTGGAGGGGGGGGTAACATCAGATGACTTCTCTTTCTTCTCCAGGGAATTGCTGATACCTGAGGTATCTTCCTTGTGAAAAAAATTACTTAAGTCTCAGTCTACGGAAGTGTTCTTCTAATTCTCCACAAAACTTATTTTGTCAAGTTGTCTTGTTGGGCAGAATGTGAGTCCCTTGAAAAATATAGTTAATTCTCCAGTAGTCAGTGTGTGGTTGGGCAAATTGTTCAGCAGAATGACTTTGTTGTACTATGTTATTATTGTCTGATTTTCTGTTGTTGAGATGTTTGGTTTGTTGGAAGTTATTCAGCTTGTTGTTCTTTTTGAATATGGCTAGCTTTAAAGTTTTGAGGTAGTTCCTGTGGATCTCTTTCTGGAGTTCTTGTTTCAGGCTAATAGTCCTTCCCTCAAGTGTAGCAGAAATCCTCTCAAATTCTTTTTTCTTTTGTTTTTTTCCAACTTTGTTTCCTCCGGTCACCGGTACTTGCTGGGTATTTCTCCGGCGGGGGGGATCTCCTCGGTGTTGACCCTACCACTCGCCGTGCCCTTCCCCGACCGAGGAATCAGGTGCTGAGCCCCCCCCATGGGGGGGCAGGAGAGGTGGGGCCACGGACAGTCAAGTCGGGGTTGGGACTGGCATTGGCATGTGGGCTGCCACCGCACGTGTCCCCTACCATCACCTCCCAAAGCTCTGGGGTTTTTCCTCCTTGCTTGGTTACATTTCCCCTGAGGTGCAGATGTGAAATGACATCCATGCCGAGAGTAGGCCCTCAGCAGACGTCTACTGTCACCTCACCCCTGTTTAGTGTCCCACTACTGCATTGCCCCTGGTCTCCACTGGTGGCCACTGTAGAGCGGCACGACCCCAATCCCCACCCCAGGAGAGGAGAGCAGTCCTCCAGACACTCGATCCTCTCCTCCCCCCTCCGACTCCCAACAGCCCGATTCCATTTCCGAACCCGGGTCACTGGTGTGACTCAAGGTGTGGCATCCAGCACCTCAACCCTCAGCACCACCGGGCTGGCAACTTCTTTTTTCAAATGAACTTTTTTAGAATATGTTTTGTGAATGAGGTGATTTTTTAGTTTCTCAGAAGTCCTCCAGCAAAGTTGTTTAGCATATTCTGAATTATAAGTGTTCTATAATGGACTGCAGATGGTAAGGTTCTTAGGGATAATATTCAATTTTTTGCACTGGGTTAAAAGTTAGATGTCATTATCCAGCTGAGCTTTTTTCTTCCTGATGTTATGAAGCTGCCATAAGAGACGGCGAATTGCGGAATCCTCCATGATGTCAAAAAATTGTCTGTAGCCTTACTGGTCCTAGTACACTAAGATGCACAGAATAGGTGATTTGATACCTTTTATTGTTTATTGAAATCTCAGAATTACAACCTTTGAGTCAGAGACTCTTCTACAAAGGCTCCATGTCAAAAATAAATCACAACAAAAAACACAAAGGTACAAAGTCAGAGTACAAAGTGCAATAACAGATTACATACAATATACAATGAATCAGTGTGTTGTCAAGCCAAATAGAACAATACAATCAGGCGAATAAATACTACGCAGGTTTAGGAACAGGGTAGCGAATGAGCAGGAGGGGAGTAGGGGAGAACAGGAGAGAAGAGGAGGGGACAGAATGGGAAAACAAGAAAGGGATGAATGAGTGGGCAAGGGGAAAATAGTAAATGGAGCAGTCAGTAGTGACATTGTCAAAAATACAATGAGGATTGGGGTAGAGCGGAAATTAGAGAAGGGTGGGTAGACTGGCAAGGCTAAAAACCTACAGATCCTTCTTCAGAAAGAAAATGGTAGGTTGCTTAAAAAGAACTAACTGAGAATTTCCCAGATGGCCTGGCCAAATTTCCCCCATTCACTAAAAATACCACCAACAGCTTTATCTGGTTCAATTTCAGTTGTTTACTATTTGTACCCCCCCCCCTCCACTGTCGCCCCTGAAAAAGGGACTTTTAGTCTCAGTGGGCCTACCAGGTCAACAAAATTCAATAAATAAATAAATAAAAAATACCAGAGCTTACACATTTTAGTAGTAGTAGTAAAACCTTTATTTATACAGGAGTTTGAATGTATACACTGTTAGGGCTTTGAATACCCTATTAACAAGGTGTTCCTGTTCAGGTGTTACATTTTGTTATCACATAGAAACAATACAAATATGAACATTATTAATATTAACAATTATTATAAACAGAAAACTCAAGGACAAATTAAAATATGCAGAAATACTACAATGCTCATAAATTCCCTTTCGATACAGCTCACCTACTACATTCACATCTATAGCTCAGTAATCATAACAATGGGAGAGATTACTAGCTTACACAATTGTGGAGGTATCTCATTCCATATATGTGCAGCCTTATACTGATAAGGCATTTTACCATAATTATTCTTTATTTCCGGAACGATCAATTCTCTTGCACCCTTATTTCTTAGTTGAAAATTATGGTTAGGTTTAGCTAATTTGTCCAATAACAGAGAGGTTTATTATTTTTAAAAAATCTATGTACTAGTGTTGCCAGAACCCTTTTTTTCTTATTTCCAATAGCTTCCAACCTAATCTTTGATACATCATACAATGGTGAGTATTATAATCACATTAAAGAACAAATCTAGCAAGTCTATTATAACTTATATCTAATCTATTATTGGCAAAAAAAACATTGTTAATGCATCAGTTAGGGTTCCGCCATCAAAAGCAGGGAAATGTGGTGTTAGGGTTTCCACCCCAAAACCCCACCCCATCCCCACAATCCATTCACCAACAGCTATCAGAGGTGTGCCTTGGGGCTATCAGCCCTCACAGTCACCCCATTCCACGAATAAGGAATCTAAGATGGTATAGCATAGGAGAATGGGGTGAGCGTTAGGGCTGACAACTCCAAGGCACACCCCCGATGGCTGTTGGTGCATGGAGGGTGGGGGTGGGGGGGTGTTAAGAGTTGGAAACCCTAACACCACATTTCCCTACTTTTGATGGTGGAACCCTAACTGATGCAAGAACATTTTTTGCCAAGAATTTCCTTACTTTTTGAGAAAGTATAATCATAGTGTTATTTGCTTGTGGGAGCGCAGGGCCCGCTGGACCCTGCACTCCCAAACATCAATATTTCTTGACAGATTGTAATTGCATCCCTGTTTCTATGTGAGTACACAAGACCCTTCAGGCCCTGCACTCCCACAACTCCATAATACTATACATTTTTGTATGTGGGAGCGCAGGGCCCTCCCAGAGGGCCCTGCGCTCCCATCACTTCTTAATGGTATCTGTATTTGCATGTGGGCTTCACACTCCGGGCTCTGCGCTTACATTTGTAGGGCAAGAGTGACACTATTGTCAGCATAGTTATGTTATTACCCCACCTGATGTACCCTGTACAGAAAATTTTCAAATCCCAGCTGAAACGTAATTCTGCACAACAGCTATGCCATTTAGTGCCACAGGTGCAAAAACACATTCTGGCCATAATTTGAAAAATGACAGCTATGACATACATTTGGTGGTGTAATAACAAGTCTATGTTGAAATTTAGTGTAAAAATATTTTACATTTACAAAGTAACAAGTGTCTGTAGCAAAATTGCAAAGAATGCTCATAAATCAGCCATTTTTTGACATTTTCACCCCAATTTTTCAACATGGCTTCTTAGGAACCCCACCTCATAAACAATTATTGTGCAAATCCTGCCCAAAAGGTGAATTCACCAAGCAATGGCGAAATCACCATTTGGGCAGGAGTTACATAATGACAGTCATACTGTTCATGAGGTGGGGTCCCCAAAAGGCTATGTTGAATATCTGGGATCAAAATGTCAAGAAATGTCCGAGTTATACATTAAAGTTGAAATCCCCATTGAAATACACTGAACCGCATTTAACTTAGTTTCTCATATTGCAGTCGCCAGTTCCAGCAGCGAGATATGTCTTTGACTGGGAGACTGGATCTCAAACCTGGAACCTCTTCAGGTGAATGAGGGTGTGTGGGGTGTCAAGGGTGTGTGGAAGAAGTGGGTGCACAGTGGGAATTTGGGTGGGGGGGTGCGGGTGTGATCGACTATGGCTTACAGGTTAAAATAATTTAAAAAACACATTGAGGAACATTTGTCTTATTTTCAGCAGAGCACTAACATGGAGGGTGGTGAGATGCCACTAGTCACTAACAAAATGCCAAAATGGGCATCGTGGATCAGGGAGAAGGGAAGGCCACCAGGAAATTGTAATTATTAACAATAAAGGTAATATCAGGGATCAGGGAGGGAGTGCCATTAGACCACCAGGAAAATGTATATCAAAAAAGTAAAAAACATCGGTGAAGGGGGTTACATATAGCGATGTTGGATTGGGGCTGGGGGCATTCAAACAGGGACGTGCACCACCGCAACCATCAGTCCACTACTTTGCCACAACCTGCATTTTCCTCAGGTGGCACTGTGCAGACCACTCATTACAATGTATGTCAATCCTATGCTAAAGTAAACAGAATTTAAAGCCGCAGAAGTGTAGAGAAAGTAATATATTTTCAGCAAACCAGCAAAAGGCACATCTATGAGGGGAGCCCTTTGTACCCTGAAAAGTTCAGCCCAAAATTCCAACCCTTTTCTTTGGAATTAAGTGACAAAAATAAGTCAATTTATAAAGAATGTTTTGTCCCAAACTGCACAAAAAGATTCATGTCTCGCATTCAAACCGAACCCTTTCTCACAATTTGTGGGAAAAGATGGTTGGTGCACAAAACAAAGTGCTGCAATTTGTGGCAAACAAAGGAGTTGGATGAAATAAACACATTTCTAGGCATTTAAAAAAAAAAAACTGACCCCAGAATCTGATTCCTCAAGCCCTGAGTAGGTAAACACAACTGTTTGTGTTTACCAAGTGGCAGTATTTTTTCAAATATTTAACTTTGTTTGCTTTGCTAACTAAAAACAAGATGGCAGCAGCACAGAGAAAGATCACCTATTTGCAGCAAAATATACCTGTTTCGCAGCATTTTTCAAACGGGACATCTAACTTTTCCCTTAGGAAATGATGGGAAACTTGAAAATTTAATAACTTTTGAACAGATTATTATTTTTTCACTAACCCTTCAAAAGGCACATCTGTGACCTGAGACCTGTCTACCCTGCAAAAAGTTCAGACCACAACTCCACACAGTTTCTGAGCAACAGCATGACAAAGAATTTACACAAAAATGGTAATTTTCACATTTTTTGACACTCTGTATCTCTGCACCTGCACATCCGACTGAAATGAAACTTGCTACATCTTGTGATCTTTGGTGCCTGATGCTGCATGTAAATTTCATGTGAATCAGTGGAACGGGTGCAAAGTTAGTAAAGTGCAAAGTTTTGAGTTTAACATAGAAGTGACCGTTAAACCCTAACTATATGTAATTGGTTCTTATTTGCATGGCCATATATATGGCTCCCATAATCTATATTGGGTAAAATGAGTTGGTTAGCCACGGTCTGTTGTGCATTCTTAGTAGTACAGATAGATATTTATCTTAGGACTCCAATTCCGGCATTTATTTTTCTTGTCACATCTTTGATATGTGGTTCAAAAGACAGATACTGATCAATATTTACTCCCAGGTATTTGTAAGCAGAAGATTGTGTTAATGTTAAACCATCCAAAGCTTTTATTTCTAATTTGGTGGCTTTCCTCTCATTTCTGAATGAAACAGGACTGAGGAACATTGATTGTGTTTTCTACGTATTAATTAATCTTTTTGAGGAGATAAACCCTTCCTGCATTATGGAAAAATCCAGCTGCAGTTCATGTTTTACCTCCTCGAGATCGTTCCCCTCAGACACCAGTACTGTATCATCTGCATATAATCTTATGTTGGTATGATTCATGTAATTTAGTAAATCATTTAAATAAATGAGAAACAATAAAGGATCTACTATAGACCCTTGTGGAACATTACGTGCCACTGGGGATATATTTGATTGTTTCCCACTAACAGTAATTAACTGAAACTGATTTATTAAGTAAAATTGAAACCATTTGCAGGGTTCTTCTGCTAGTTCTGTCTCCTCCAGTCTATCCATGAGGATCTTGTGAGCTACAAGATCAAAAGCTTAAGACAAGTCCACGAACACTGCGCCCATGACTCCTGCTTCCCACAGTGAAGTAGCCACCAGATCCATGAAGTCCATGAGCATGACGCCCATGGACAGACCCCTCCTAAAACTTGATTGCAAGTGTGTTAATTTATTGTACTTCTCAAGGTAATCATATAACTGTCCATGAACTATTCTTTCCATTATTTTAGAAATTACCAAGAGGTGCAATTAGTCAATGATTAGAAGGGATTGCAGAATCCCCTCCCTTAAAAATCGGGACAATTTTAACTCATTTCCATTACTGTGGGAAAATACCTTCAATTAGGCTCCAATTAAAAAATATCTGTCAAAGTCTGGGCAATTTCAAAGACCGAATCCTTTAAGAACCTGTTTTCTGTGTTATCAAGTCCACTTGCTTTAATTACTTTTAGTTTATTACTTTAAGCACTTTGTTCCTTTTAATTATTCTAAACCTAAGCTTTGGTGATGTCTTATCTCTTGTTATACTTCCATTGTACTTTAAACCACTTGTCCCTGTGTCTAACCCATTCATTTATTTTATTTATTTTACATTAAAATGTTTTAAATCAGGCAGTTTGGTAAAGTATTCGTTTAAGAGATTTGCTCATCTGTCCAGATGTTGAGGTTCCCCATTTTCCAAAATTGTAATTTCAGTTAAATTTTACAGGATTTGTTAATGATTTGATCAAAGACCAGTATTGTTTAGGATCCATAGTTTCATTTATATTTTGCTTGTAGAAGTAGCTCTTTGATTTTCCAACTTCTTGAGCAACTTTGTTTCTCTTTCTTTTAAATTCTACCCAAGCTTCCTGACTCAGACATTTATTTGCTTTCCTCTAGAGATAATAGGCAGGATACACAAAAGGGATGCTCCAAGCACATCTGAGATACACCAGCACATCCCCAACTTGCGCTGAAAGGTGATTCAGAAAAGGGTCCAACGTGCCGGCGCAACCCCAATGCACCAACGCATCACAGATGTACCGCACAATGCCAGTAATGATATGCAGTGCATCTGGGGGGGCTGTGAAGGTGTTGTGCCCATGCATACCAGGCGCAGCCCCATTCACAGCCCAATTCAGAGGCACATCCCCGGAGCATGTCCAGGGATGCACCGCCAAAAGATAAGTACAAAAAAACTAGACTTACGTGGGTGGCCACCCACAGGCAGGCTGCCATACTGCAGACAGCAGCATGGCAGCCTGCACTCCCTGGCAGTCCAATCACACCCCCAACCAGCCCATAGTACTATACCACCTGTCACCCATTATGGCCTCAGGTGGTATAGTGGAACTGCCTTCCCCACCCATAGCGGCAACCCCGGTGCCGTATCTAACAATGCCCTGGTGGCATAGTGGACCCCCCTCCCCAGCTGTAGCACCACATCCCTGAACATACAGCATGCAGACCCCCAGTCATTATAGTAACCCCCCAATCCCATACCCTGGTGGTCCAGTGGTCTCCCAACCCCCCCAACCACTTAGGCAGCCTCCCAGCTCAACCCCATCTCCAGTCCTGTAATGGGCCGGCGGGCAGCACAACCTGCCTGCACACCAGCATGGCTGCCCACCAACTATGCTGTCTGAGCATGACAGCATACAGTACTGCTCGCAGCCCACTGGTAGACCATGTCAACCAATAGGCTTACAGTATGTACTGTAGGCTGTCATTCACAACTTTGTGAATGACAAAGTTGTGAATGACAGCCTATAGTACACGCTACAAGCCCATTGGTCAACATCGTCTACCAATGGGCTGCGAGCGGTACTGTATGCTGTCATGCTCAGACAGTATAGTCAGCGGGCAGCCATGGTGGTGTGCGGGTGGGTTGTGCAGCCCGCCGCCCGTTACGGGACTGGATATGAGGTTAGGCAGGGGGTGCCTACGTGGTTGGGGGTGGGGGGACCACTGGACCACCAGGGTACGTGGTACGGCATCACTTCCACAGCAGTCTGGCCGGGGATGGGGGAGGTTACTATAATGACTGGGGGTCTGCGTGTCATATGTTCGGGGATGTGGTGCTATGAATGGGGAGGGAGGGCCAATATGCAATCAGGGCATTGTTAGATAAGGCACCGGGGTTGCTGCTATGGGCAGGAAGGGGTCACTATGCCACCAGGGCGGGACTGTGCTACGTTGCACTGTCAAGCTCGCAGGGCACCGCGAGCACTCAGGCTTATCCCGCGCATGCATGCAAATGGGGTTATAATGACATGCAAATTGCCCCATTGTGCCTTGCATGCCTAATGGCCCCATTTGCATGTTCATGGCTGTGAATCACGATTTTGGGCACATCACATCCTGAGATGTGCTACCCATTGGATTCCCAGCCCAACGTAGGGGATGTACTGGTACAGCCTGGGCTGGGCGCAACTGTGGTATTCACAGAGGGGATGTGCCGGGTGAATTCCCCTGTGCATCTTCTGTGAATATCACTGTTTACACTCGGTGCATCTCCTCTGCACCAGGGTAGCTGAAATGCGCCAAGCGATCTCCTTTGTGAATCCTGCCCAATGTGTTACTCTAATCAGCTTTATGCTGTTATTATTTATCCAGTGCAAGTGGTTTGACTTCTGTATTTGTTTTTTTTGAGGGGGCAAATTTATTACAAGCCTCTAAAGACATTTTGGTGAATTCCTCAACTGCTAATTTCAAATCAGGTATCAAGAGAATCATATACCATTTCATTTTTTTATATATCATTTTGAAATGTTAGCTTGTTATATTTTTTTAACACATCTCCTGATCATAAAAAAATCTTTAGATTTTACTTTTGTTTTCATATTGATACTAATGTTACAACAGGTAACATTGTGGTCCAGCACTTTTTTCTAAAACTAACAAGTCCGGGTAGACAAAAGTAAGGTCTAAGATGTTACCTGGGCTAGTTAATTTTCTTCTTCTAGTTGGAGTATTTATTTGCACTGAGTTCAGGCTCTGTAAAGAGTCTTCCAATTCTTGGCCTCATGGACAACCCCAGGCTGCATTAAAATCTCCAGTTAGTATGATACCCCTGTTTCTTGCATGTTTCAGCACTGTTTGGGCCAATTTTTCAAAGGACATTGTTTTGACTTTAGGTGGAGAATAAACTACACCAATGGCCAGGTCTAGGAGTTGCAGATCAACTAGGAAGCATTCTGTGTCTTCTATTTTACCCGAGTAAAGAATGTTCAAATGTCCAAGAGAATGCTTTATGTACATTAAGACCCCCCACGAACATCTATAACTATAAAAATCATTTGTCTAATTTCACTTGGTTTGATCTTTTACATAGCCATGTCTGGAGATTCTATCTCAGATCATGCCTGGAAAAAGTCCATTTTATTCACAAGTCCATTTTACACATGAATGTGACAGATTAATGAGAAAGGTAATGTCAAGTCTGGAAAAAAAACTTACAGTAGTTCCATTCTACACATGAATGCCCCAGTTATAGAGAAGCCATTAGCTGGGATGCACTACTCAAGATAAGGAGGAACCTTATTTTTTATCTTATCTTATTTTCTCATATCACAGTTGCTGATTCAGCAGCAAGACGTGTCTTCGATCGAAGAGTGGATCTACATTATGGGACATGTTCAAGTGAGAGAGGATGTGTGGGGGGGTGAGTTGGTGAGTGCTGAGTGGTAGGTCGGGTGGGGTAGGCTGGGGTCTGTGGGGGGGGGTCAGATAGCCAATGGACCAGTTTCCTTTCTGGTTAAACTAAAAAACAAAAACAAAATCAACAAGGGATGGTTTTCTTTCTTTTAGGGGGACACAAACCACCACTGCGAATTGGGCACTCCAGTGTTGGGATGATCTGCGGAGGCTCCGAGGGTGGGCGCCCTGGTGCCACCACAAGTATTAAGGGAAGGGAGTTCGGCAACCTGAAGGGGAGGGAGACAAGAGAAACAATACCAGGAGTAGGTACCCTGATCTGCTTACTACCATACAAATAAACATTGGAAAGTGTGGGTGACCTGGAAGGGGGGGAAAGAAGTGGTAATGGGGTGTGCACCCCAGACCACTTAAGAAATATTAAAAAGTTAGATAGGCTATATAGATAGATAGATAGATAGATAGATAGATAGATAGATGGATGGATGGATGTATAGACAGACTTATTTATTTATTTAAAAGAGATTTTTACCGGGGAAAAATATACTGAGCCATATAGCTTGTTTCCAGATGTGTCCTTGGGGAAGGGGGCGAGGGAAGGGATACGTACATAATAACAAGTAGAAAGAGCAGTAATATAATAATATAATAAGGCACAGTAATGTACAGTGATACACATTAATGTATAGATATAATTAATAACAATACACTCGATTACATCAGGAGTGTGAGATGCCAGGCACTCGCAGGCTGTACATCAGGAACAGGACAGGGTAGGAAGAGTCATTAAATCAGGAAGGGGCCACAGGGAGGAGCAACTGGATTGGTACATGAGAGAGGAAAGAGAGGAGGGAGGGTAGAGAGATAGGAGGGGGGAGGAAAGAAAGGACAGGAAGACAAGTTGAAGGATAGAAGAGAAGGGGGAGATGGATTAAGGTTGGGAAAAGGAAGTATTGAGGTGGGTCAAGTGATAGATATAGGATAAAGAGAGAAAGAGGAGAGTGGAGGAGGTAGCAGAGGAGAAGGGGTGGATGGTAGAAGAGTGGGAATGGGTTGAGGTAGAGTGGAGGGGAGTGAGAAGAGGAAAGGAGACAGAGATGGAGAGGGTGGGAGGGAAGAAGGGATGGTAGGGTAGGATGGAAAGAAGAAGGGAGGGGTTGAGGGGGAGAGGATGAGTATAGAGGTTAGAATACGTTACTAGGAAAATGGGTGGTGCAGAGAGGTGCAGGAGACTGGGGAAAGGTAGTGGTTAGGGAAAAGAGAAAAGAGGGTGAGGCAGGACAAATTGGGTTATGGGCATTTGCAGGAGAGAGCGGTGTGGGCTTGGAGTAGTGAGGAAAGAGAGCGTCGGGAGGTGGCAGTGTGAATAGTTAGGGGAAGAGAATTCCACGTATTAGGAAAGTGGAAAGAGAAAGCATTTTGTCCAGCAAGGGATTTATGAGGGGGGGCAGCAGTAGCGAGCAATAGTCCAATTTGCAGACAGAGTAAGAGGAGGGAGACATAGGGGAGAGAAGCAAGCTGAGATAAAGGGGGAGTGAAGCCAGCCAAAATTTGGAAATGAAGGAGGTACGGTAGGTTAGGCGGTGATCATCCAAGGGGGGAGGGAAACAGCAGAGTATACAGAACAGTGGTGAGTACGGGGAGGGCAGACCAAGGCAAAATGGCAGAAGGAGTGAAAGAGGGGGTCCAGGCTGGCCAAGGTGGACTTAGGTGCAGCACCATAGACAATGTTGGCATAATCACAGATGGGAAAGATCATCTTAGAAATGATATCTCGGCAAGCAGGTAAAGGGATGCGGCTTTTGTTCCTATAAAGGGCACGAAGCATGGGATGGAGTTTTTTTGTGAATGGCGTCTATGTGCTAAGAGAAGCCATGGTACCGGTCAAGCCAGACACCAAGGTATTTAAATGAGGGTACGTTGTCAATTATACCCCCATCTAGGATGTAGAATGAGGGGTAGGGGAGGAGCCTAGAAAGTTTCTGTCTAATGCCAAAGCACATGGAAACCATTTTCTTAGCATTTAGGGATAACTGATTTGATCTGGACCATTCTGGACTGTGTCAAAATCAAGTTAAAGCCTGGATGTTAACTCTGACAGAGAAGACCCAGATACAAAGAGGACTATGTCATCTGCATACATGTGGATGGAAACAGAGGAACAGGCTGTGTGGAGGTCATTGTAGAATATGGAGAAGAGCAACAGGCCTTGGGATACTCCGGTGTGGATGGGGAGGGGAGAAGACAGAGAAACTCCAGTTCTCACAGATTGAGTTCTTCCTTTCAGGTAGGAGCTGAACCAGCTCGTTGCTAAGTTTGTGAGACCCACTGATTTGAGTTTGCCAAGGAGAAGAGGGTGGGAGACAGTACCAAAAGCTTTTGCTAGATCAACAAAGATAGATAGATAGATAGATAGATAGATAGATAGACAGACAGACAGACAAACGGAGACAGATCAGGGGATTGGCATCTCACTGCTCCAGTTGAAGCTGGCAGCATGATTCCAGCTGCAGCTTCAGTATTGAACAAAATCCCACTGTTCTCACAAAAGAACTATATGAGTCCTTGCTAAACCCACCACCTCACTGCTCCAACTGAAGCCACAGCAGGACTCCAACTGCAGCTTCACAATTCAAGAAAGTCCCACTCAGGGACAATTCTTTAGTGAGGTCTCAAAAAAAAAAAAGACTCACCCTCTTCTTTCTTGAGCCAAGATTCCTCTTTCATGAGTTCTTTTGTGACTCACGACCAAAGAAGTTCAGCTCATAAAAGAACTATGAAAAAAATTAAGCTAAGATTCCTCTTTCATAAGCCAGCAGTCTTCTTTCATAAGACTCATGAAAAAGGCAGGAAGACTCAGGATCCCTTGCTAAACTTTCCACCTAGGATTTTACATATGTCCCAAAATCATATTTTAGGGTCTTTTTTCATAAAACAAACAACAGAATCTAGCTAAACGAATCCTGTTTAGCTAGATTCATGTGGCTGTTTTTCCCCATGCAATAATTTTTATAGGGTTTCAGTTTTTTATTTAATAGAAAACAAGACTGCTGCCATATGAAAGAAGATTTTTTCTCATGAACAAGAATTTAATCTCATGAAAGAGGAATCTTTTTTTGTAAAAAAAAAAACAAAGTCTAAATTCTTCTTTCATTTTTCTCACAAAAAAATAATTTCATCTCATGAAAGAGGAATCTTTTTTGTGAAAAAAAGTCTGAATTCTTTCATATCAGACATATACATGAAAGACCCTACTGAGCATGTTCAGAACCAAAATTTCAAATCCTTATAATCAGGGAATGGATTAATATTTTTTCACCAAGCCAAGCCAAACTAAAAAAAGACACCTTTCTGGGGCAAGCCCCTTCTATCCTGAAAACTTCAGAACACAGTTCCAAACTGTCTGAACTGTAGGTGAAAGCAAACAAATCAGCAAAACATCCCAAGTTTTCCACTTTTTGTACTACCCAGATTTCAGAAATCAGACATCCAACTGTCTCAACACTTGCCAAATCAAGAGACCTTGCGCCCCCCCCCAACCTTGTATGCAACATTTTTTATGTAATTCTGTTGTACGGTGGAAAAGCTATTAAGGTGCAACGTTAAAGGTTTAACGTTAAGCACCCTATTCAACTCTAACTATAGGGCTTCCAACCATAACTCCCCCCACTAGCAGCAAAAGGACAAGACCATAGAAGCAACCACAGACAACCGTCATCAGGTAAGACAAACAACGTACAACTGTTTCCAGATGACACAAATACAGAAGCACTAAGAAGCTACCTTTGTGGATTTATATCTGTGGTACACACACCACGAGACATACACACTCACATCTGGCTGCAGATGGAAATCCGCGATAATTAAATCACAACACTACTTCCCTTGGGGGCCTACACTTCTGCAGCCGCAGGTGTAAGACATACACACTGACTTCTGGCTGCAGAAGTGCATGCCCCTGTGGAACCTGCACTTCCACAACTGCATACAGAAATCCATGACATCCAAGTTGCAATAGTAATTCTGTCTGCAGAAGCACAGGCCTTTTTTGGCCCTGTGCTTCTGCAGCCACAGATGCTCATGCAAGATGTACACACAGTTGTGGATGCAGAAGCAAAGGCTTCTGTGGGGCCCATGCTAATGCAGCCACAGATACAAATCCACTAAGGTAGCACATCAGTGAAACTGCATTTGTGTCATCTGGAAACAGTTGTATGTTGTTTGCCTTACCTGACGATGGCTGTCTGTGGTTGCTTGTGTGGTTTTGTCCATTTGCTGTTGGGGGGTGAGGAATTAGGGTTGGAAATCCTAACACCACATTTCCCTGCTGTTGTGGTGGTAAGCTGAACCCTAACTGGTGCATTAACACAGTCTTTTGCAAAGAATTTCCTTTATTTTTGAGATAGTGAAACTGTATCCTCATTCATGTAGGGCCCTTTGGGACCTGTGTGAACAGATGCAGATGCACAGGGCCCTCTGGACCTTGCTTCAAGGGAAGAGTCTGTCTGCCTATGGAAGTGCAGGGTCTTCCGTACAGCAACGTATGTCAAGAATTTGTGGGAATGTATGGCAGGCTATAGAAGCACAGTGTCCTCTGGACCCTGAACTTCCATGTGGCTATTGATAAAGATGAACAGGGCTAAAAGTCCATATGTCAGTGAAAGCCCAGGGTCCTCTGGCAGCCATGGGTGCAGAGGTGAAGGGCTCTACAGGAAGAGAAGAGTTCTCTTCACTATATGGTACTTGGGCCCATGCGGGCAACCCTGCACCTTCCCTTCCCAGGCTGGGGGTTGGTGCCACATAGCAGCACCATCCCCCAGCCTCGCCCCATCCAGCTGGTTCACTAAGCTTGCCCCTGAACTCAGCTCACTAGCATGGAATCAAAAAGCTCTACCTGCTAGGCCAAAGGCTAGCACTGCACACCATACAACGCTTCTTAGTATTTTTTTTCTTCCATTTTTGTCCCCAAATTTTCAACGTATTCGTTTTATGATTCCACTTATAAACATTACATGTAAATCCAGAAATGTAATATAAGACTGAAATCTCCTTTATTAGCACCCTGCAGGCCTTATACACCTCCCCACAGGTATATGTCAAGGTGAATAGTCAGCTTTCTATCCTATTTTCGTTCCATAGTGGCATGCGATAAGGATGCCCTTTATCCCCGCTACCGTTTGCCCTTTATTTGGAGCCATTGGTACAGGCCATACAGCAGCATGCTTCCATTCAGGCCCTTATGATAACTGACCAATGGCAGAATTTAGCCCTTTATGCCAATGATTTACTTATCTACTTTCAGAACCCAGAGGCAGTGCCGTAGGAAGGGTGGGGCGGGTGGTGCTCCCGCCCTGGGCGCAAGCCTCTGAGGGGCGCAGTTTTCAAGTCTAAAGCTCACTTTTTTATTCACTTGCGCTGTCACTTCAAGGTTTCTTCTTTTTTTTTATATATTTTGGTTTTGTAATTACAACTGGCTGTCAGCAGGGGTGCATCTGTGGAACAAAGATCAGCAAATTGGGGGGGTGTCACATGGTTGCGCCGTGTGCTGCAGACAATATAATCATGTGGTGGTGGTACAGAGAAAGAGAAACTGTGGGTGGGCCACCGCCACCCAACCCATTAGTGTAAAAGGTACTGGGTGGAGCGCCGTGAGCACATGGCACTGAGAGGCAGTTAAATAGAGGCTGGATATACAGTAATTTGTTGAGATGAGACAGAAAGAGACTAGCAGCAAAAAACAGCAATAAACTATAAAGTGTAGAGAGGAGAGATGAGACCAAGAGACAGAGATATTGGATTTGTTTAAGCAATGCACTACTGTCTTCTGTGATGTCTATAATGTAGTAGTCTGACTGGACTGCATTAAGTAAAAACAACAGCAAGCATTTTTCATTTCCATCCATGTCCATCCTGTGAGTGACCCAAAATGATTTTTTTTTTTTTAAATGAGAACTTGTGTCATATTGTGTGTCAGTGAGATGAATATGGTGTATGTGGCAGCAGTGGTGCCAGGTTAGGGGTACTAGATTGGAAAAAATGCAAACTCAGGAAATCTGCTTTGAACTTGATTACTGGCCTGGCTCAGCTGACTGGCTGGTGGCTGCTGTGTATTATTTCATGATCGAGGAGTGCGTTCAGTTCATTTTTGTGACCGTCTGTGTGAAAGAAGTTTTAACTTGTACTGTCCACAGTGAATTTTTTTGCTCAGCATGTTGTTAAGCTAAGTTTTATAATCACACTCCCATACAGTGCTTACTCATGAGTTTCTTTTGGGAGTGACTGGGAGTGAAGAACAGAAGTCATTGCCTTCCTAAATTGGGATGACATCTGTGGTGCAGGCCTCGGGGCACCATCTTCCCACCCACATGTTATACGTTTTAATTTTTCTTCTCCTCTTGACCCATCCCTTGCACTCCCATTCCATTGCCATTGTTTTTTTTTTTTCATGTCTTCCATTATCCCCACCCCACCCACACCAGTCTTGCTGTAGAAAATGAAGCATTGCCTTGCCTTGGATGGAAGTTGTTAGTTGGCCTGCTGGCAGGCCTGGCTCTGGCTGCTCCAGTTACAGGGCAGGAAGGCTCCCACACTGCTTTCCTAATACTCCAGGTGGGTGGCTGTTGGCAGTGGGCCTTCTCATCCCAGTCCCAAGGCAGACAGAGCCTCCAGACCTGAGACAGTTCTTCATTCTGACTCCACTGCCCTGACTCCCCCTCAACCAGGGACCCCTACTACTACCCTAATACTCAGTACCTTCTAGGCTGCTACTGAATGAAGAATCAGCTGCAACAGGCCAGGCAGCCAGCACTAGGAAGTAGCACTTATAAGTACTGCAGTCAGTTGTATTTAAGAGGAGCATAGATATACAATACCCAATACATACAATACAACTAAATCAATCAAGATTTGTTTCTTCTTATTCAGTTAGCCTCCCTCTGCCACCTTAGCTGGCATCAGGCAAGTGTAGACTAGTACATTTTATTTGTTGGTTAATCAGCAAAAGAGAACTTCATTTTACAGCTCACACTCTGATGCCAGCTAGCCAGAGTCTCTCACACCTCAGATTCCATGGGAGCAACATTTTCCCTACAATCAGGGGTAGGGAACATATACCAAAACTATGTTTTTACCTCGTGAAAAGCCCCAAAACTCACCACAGAGCATGTAAATCCCACAGGACTTCTGGGGGCCGGACCCCCAGCTGTTTTCTTTATGGGGGCACCAAATTAGTCTCTAGTCCAGGGCACCAAAATGCCTTCCTATGGCTCTGCCCAGAGGATTCTCTCTCTCTCTCCCTTATGGCAGACACTTCTGGAATTTGGGACCTACTCTAGCTATAAATTGAACACAACAAAGGCAGAGGTTCTTCAACTGAATTATGCCCCTAGCTTATCCATCTGACAAAAATTTTGTTTTAAATACAACATGCCAAGTATTGAAATACCTTGGAGTTGTGATCCTGACCCAAACAACCCAATTATAAACATTAAATTATGACTCCTTAACCCAACAGTTTGTTAGAGACCTGGACATTTGGAGGACTGTTCTGCTTACCTTAATACAGCGCACTGACAGTGTGCACTTGATTTTGTTGCCCAGGTTCCTATACCTTGAATAAACTCTTCCAGTTTTCCCTCCAGTTCATATGTTCTGGAAACGGGACAGACTGATTTCTCAATATATTTGGAATCGGAAATGTCCCCGTATTAAATTTACAACTGTACAGCCACCACAAACAAGAGGAAGACTTAACATAGAAACATAGAAACATAGACGTTGACGGCAGATAAGGACCGCAAGGCCCATCCAGTCTGCCCGTTGCTTTTTCTACCTTATAAATGTTCCATTGGCCTTTGCTCTATCAATGGCCTATCTATTCATACTCATCTGTATTGCTCCCTTATGCCTATCCCATGCCTGTTTGAAGCCTTGCCTTGCCAAATCTCTCTCTCTAGCACGCTGTTGCCCAGATCCTCATTCCTTTATATTGGCTGATGTCAAAATATGTTACCCATTGGAAAACAGTAGAACTTCACATAGAGGACATGCTCTCTCTTACACTTATTTGCCCAGCTCTTACCTTAACAGGACCAATTTGCATATAATCCTTACACCTACAATACTCTCACTTCCTGGTATAAAACCCTTTCCTCTCGTGTACTGCAGCAAGTAAGATTTTTAGTAACCCCATTGGCATATAACTCCACTTTAGTCACTGCAGGTATGGATCACGGCTACCACAGATGGGAGAGGTTGGGTTTAACCTTTTTCTTCCAATTTCTGTGAGGTTGGGAGTTACAGTACTTACATTTGCTGACTTGCAGACACAATATCACCTACGTCAGGTTGATCATTACCGTTACCATCAGGTTACACATTATTTAACTCATTTATTACGAGAATGACCCAAGGATCGGGAAAGAAGTTACATAAGAACTTACCGTAACAGTAGATCTTCGAGGGGATCTCAGGCATCAAATTACACCATAGGAACTTCACCATTGGTGAATGGGGAATCCACACGGAATATTTTCAGCAGTACAACTGGGCCCGCCCACGCCATTAATGTCAGCGAACATTGCTGACCCCACAAAGGTGCTGGTGGGCCCATGCCTTCCTCAATTCTTTCCCTCTGGAGATGAAGGTAGCAGTCTGATGCCCTGGGGACCCAAGGAGAGCAAGGGACTGGACTCTCAGTGAAATGATGGAAACAGCAAATAGCCAGGTTCTGAATAGGAGCCCCAAAAAGGGGGATGGTGGGAGGGAATAGACCTGATGACTGAGATCCCCTCGAAGATCTACTGTTACGATAAGTTCTTACGGAACTGTTCTGTCTTCTTTGGGGGTATCTCAGTCATCAAGTTACACCGTAGGAATGAGTCCCAAGCAGTGACAAGAGTAGATGGACAGTCTAGATGGCTGGGTCGCAATAAACTTTAGATAGGAGAGGTGGAAAAACCTACCTAGTCAAGGAGCTTCATAAACTTAAGACAGAAGACCTTGAAAACTGAACCAATCAAGGAACTCCATAAACTTAAGACAGGAGTCCTTGTAGAACAGCACAGCCAAATCCTGCACAGTCTCTAGAAGCAATGTTCAGACTGTAATGCTTGGTGAAGGTGTGGACTGCACTCCAGGTGGCAGCAGCACAAATGTCAGTGGCTGAGACCCCTTTGAAACATTCCACAGAGGTAGCCATGCCTCTGGTGGAGTGAGCTTTGACAGCACCCGGCAATTTTTTGCCGTACTTATTGTAGCAGAACACAATGCAATTTGCCAACCATTTGGATAAATATTGCTTGGAAACTGAAGAGACCTCTCTACCTGGGGCAAAAGAAACAAACAACTGCTTAGACTTTCGGGACGCCATAGTCCTGAGCAGGTAATACTTCAATGTTCTGCGCTCATCTAAAGTATGGAGCAGTGCTTCCCCTGGATTTGCACACTCCAGAAAATAAACAGGAAGATGGATTGACTGATTGAGTGTAAACTCAGAAACCACCTTAGGAAGAAACTTAGGATTTGTGTACAAAGACACCCTGTCTTTGTGAAAAATCAAATAAGGCTCCTTGCACCAGAGGGCCTGGAAGGCTGAAATTCTTTGAGCAGAAGTAATTGCAACTAAATAGAGTGCTTTCCAAGAGAGCAGGTGCAAATCGCAGGTCACGACTGACTCAAAAAGAGACAGGGTTAACTTTTCCAAAATATAATTCAAGTCCCAACCCAGGACAGGAGAACAGATTGGGGGTTGCAGGTGCAGGATGCCCCAGAGGAAGGTATAGAAGATATCAAGTTGAACAATAGTGCGGACTCCCATGGCTCATGGAAGGCAGAAATAGCCAAAAGGTGGACCTTGAGGGAGGTATACTGGAGGCCTGAGTCAGACAAAGAGATCAGGTAGTCCAGGACATGCTTCACTGGGCAGGTGAAGGGGTCAAGGGAACGTTTGGCAGCCCAGATGGCAAACTGTTTCCACTTCCAGTCATAAGTGGCACAAGTTGAGGATTTGCAAGTGGCTACCAGTACATCTGTCACCCTGCTGGGGACACCAGACCTGGTGATGGCTACGTCCTCAGGAGCCATGCATGCAGATAGAGGGACCGCAGATTGGGATGGACCAGAGTCCCCCGATCTTGAGTCAGCAGATTCCTGTAAAGAGGCAGAGGGACTGGAGGTTCCTCTGCCAGGTGCTGAAGCAGAGGAAACCATATCAGGTGAGGCCATAAGAGAGCCACCAGGATCATGCTGGCCCCTTCCATCTGCAATTTAATCAGCACCCTGCTTGTTGATATAGTAGACAACACTCAAATTGTCTGATTGCACCAACAGTTGGCCTGGGGCCAAATGATTCTGGAAGGTCTGCAGAGCATAGAGCACTGTTCTCATCTCTAGGACATTGATATGCAGGGCAGCTTCCCACTGGGACCAGGACTCCTGAGTTTGGAAGGGACCCAGGTGGGCTCCCCAGCCCAGACCTGAGGCATCCATAGTTAGAATCTGACTCAGGGAGAAAAACTGGAAAGGGACCCTTTGAAGGCGATTCAAGGGGACCATCCACCACTGAAGAGCCTTGCATACTGGGAAGGAAACCAGGCCTAGTTGGTCCAACTCATCCGTACACTGGTCACACTGCACCCTGAGGATCCACTGTAGGGTGCACATGTGGAGTCTGGCTAGCAGAACTGTAGGAATGGCTGCAGCCATGAGTCCTAGGAACCATAGATACAGCCCGGCAGGGATGTACCAACACTGGGAGGCATCCTGCACTTGGGATACGAAGCATTCTGCCCTGCTCTGGGGTAGGAAGGCCTTCCCCTGCCTGAAGTTCAGGGCTGCCCCAATGTACTGTAGTGTTTGGGATGGAACTAGCACAGATTTTGGCAGATTGACTACTATGCCCAGAGACTGAAAAAGCTGAAGAGTATGCTGCAAGGTGGTCAACAGCTGCTACCTGGATGGGGCCTTGAGACGCCAGTAGTCTAGGTATGGAAAAACATGCAGTCCCTCTCATCTGAGGGCTGCTGCGACCACTGCTAAGCACTTGGTAAAGACACACGGTGCAGAAGATAAGCCAAAGGGCAATACCTTGAACTGGTAATGTTCTCCCCAAAAGGTGAAGCAGAGAAATCTCCTGTGAGGAGGGAAGACCACGATGTGCAGGTAGGCATCCTGTATGTCCAGTGAACAGAGCAAGTCCCAGGACTTGAGGAGGGGGAATAGGCCTGGTAAGGTTACCATTCAGAACTTTTTGTACTGGACATAAAGATTGAGGTCTTTCAGAGACAGGATTGACCTCAGATCTCCGATATTTTTGGGAAGCAGGAAGAATCTTGAATAGTACCCCTGGTTTCTTTGCCTCTTTAGCACCAGTTCTATCGCCTGCTTGAGGAGGAAAGACTGCACTTCCTCCCAGAGAACAGACAGATGAGCCGGGGGTAATTTGAGGGAAGTGAGGGGTATCTGGAGGCAGCTGGGTGAGCTCCAGAGTATGACTGCACTCTATGATCTGCAGGATCCAGGCATCTGATGTTATGGTTCTCCACTGCTTCAAATGGAAGGAGAACCGCCCCCTGACTGCCACTTCCTGGGCCTGGACTAGAGGAGGGGGGTCCGCCAAGGAGTCAAACTGAGATGGGGCCAGTGGAGGAGGCTGTACCTTCAGTCCTATGATGCTTGGGCAGCCGTCTTGCCCTTTCTGGCATTGGTGTTCTGGAACTTCACCATGTGAGACATGTAGTTTGCTATACTTAGGCCAAGGGTAGAGGAAGCATATGCCCTTTTGTCCCAAAGATCTATCCTATGGGATACTTGTCCGGGGACAAGGAACTAAGGTGCTTGGGCACCTTAGACCTGTCATGTGCAGCCTTGATGACCACTGAGTCAGTTTCAGCCTGAGCAACCAAGAAAGGAATGCCATGAGGGGCATTGTAGAGCTTATCAGCTCTGCAAGGCATAGCTGGCACCATATCTGGTCTGTGCCAGGCTGCCTAGATAGCATTCCTGAGGGCTAGAAGCATGGGAAGAAAAATCTTTGGGGGAGAGTTGGAGATCTCCATGTAATCTGCCAGGTCCTTCCTGGTGGCATCCTCCTCCTCTGTCTGAAACCCCACAGTGGAAGACAGCTGCTTCATAATGTTAATGAATGAAGTATCCTCAGGTGGAGACCTGGGGGTATGCTTGACTGATTCTTCACTGACAGAGGAGGTAGTGGACTTATCTAAAGTGTAATACTGCTGTTCCTCTCCTTCCTCCTCTACCTCATTTGGAAGAATGAGGTCAGGGTGGTATTCTTCCTTGACGTCAACCTCTTCGTCTGGGTTTGGTGTCGGATGCACCTTCAATGGTCCTCGGGCTGGCTCCCGGGCCAACGAACAGGAGTCAATGACAAAGGCATCAGCGAAGGTGCTGGTAATGAAGGCTTTTTAAAGGCAGCAAACTACTGGCAATCTCATCAGTGAAGCGGACTAGAACGTTATTCAAGTCCATGGTCGCCAGAGGAGGGGTCAATGGCACTGAAGTCACCAGACCCGACTGCATGCCCGATGAGCCTGTAGCTTTCAACGAGGAAGGGTCGAGTCTCAAAGAGGCCATCGTCAACGACGAGCCCGTCATTGACCGAGGAGGAGTTGATGACCCAGAGGTCGACAGCTGAGCACCCTGCGAGTCAGGCGGAGAAGCTGTCGTTATGGGTTTGGAGTGAACCAGGACCTGGACAGCAGTTCTCGTCATCGAGGCAACCACCACTACTGAAGAGCCCCGCTGAAGAAGGAGAGGCTGACAGGGAATGGGATGGCCATTGGAGGAAGTGGTCATGGTCCAGTCTTTTTTTATGACTTTTCCCCAAGGACCTGTCTTTGGCCTGGGAGGCCTTGGAGCTCTTGGACCCGGAAGATGACTAGCTTGATGGTGCCCCAGAGGACCACGGCTCAGAGCTGGCTACCTGATGTTCCATGAAGGTATGGAGAGCCTTTTTGTGTCGCCTAAGGGTGGTTTGATTAAACTGTTGGCAAAGCTCACAGTCCAAGGCATTGTGATCAAGCCCAAGTCAGCAAACACACACAGAGTGCTCATCACTGGAAGCAATCTTCTTTCCACAGTGGCAGCAATGAAAGAGAGAAGCTTAAGGTTTAACTCTCGACATAAAAGAAAAGACGAAAATAAATCTCTGAAAAGAGATTTGTAAGGGTTGTGTAGATAAAAGGCCGTAGGCCGCAAAAAGGCATGAACACTGCAATGGCTTTTCCACGGAGACTGTGCTTGCAAGTCGATGGCGAGAAAGAACTGAGGAGGGCGTGGGCCCACCGGCACCTTTATAGGGTTGGCGATGTCGGCTCAGGTCAACGGCGTGAGCGGGCTCAGTTGTACTGCTGAAAATCTTCCATGTGGATTCCCCATTCACCGACAGTGAATTTCCTACGGTATAACCTGATGACTGAGATACCCCCCGAAGAAAATCTACCGCTCCTGCTCTACATCTTAATCAGAATAATAAAGGGAGAGACTTTGCACTCACTCATTTCGCAATTATACCAAGCTTTGTTGCAGCTAGAAGGAAGCAATGTGAATTATGTTAAAACCCAATGGGAGGTTGATTTACAAAATTATATTACCTCTTTAGATTGGGATAGGTATCTTGCTAATGTACCCAGGGTGACCTCCTCCTTTTTATGGAAAGAATTCTCCTGGAAGGCCTGTATAAGGTTTTTTGGACTCTCCAAATCGTGGCAAAATTTAAACCTACACTGACTGCAGTCTGTTGGCAGGGGTATGGGACCATACCAGCAACTCATGGCCATATTCTGTGGGTTGCCCCCTACTTCAGTCCTATTGAGATCAACTCACATTGACCCTAAGGGATATTTTGGGGGCAGACTTACAACTGCCAGGCCACATTATTCTTTTACTAAATCTTCCAGAAGGGTTCAGGGGACCAAACACCCATAAACTGTTAAACATTTGCTTGGTGGTTGTGGAAAAAAAACAATAACGAAACTGTGGCTTACAGATCAGTTGCCTTCTGTCCAACATTGGAAAGATCTTAACATGGAATATTTATGAATTGGAAAAAGTTAACAGCAAAATTAAACCACGCTGTTCCTAGATTTGAAATGATATAGGCTTGTTGGGTCCACTACATGCTAAATCATAGGCCAGACTTGGTACCCTGAATGTTCATGACCAGTATATGTTACTTGAAATTATATGGTAAGAAAAGTGCGGGTGATGCAGCTTTTGGAAGTTATGCTTTAACATACCTGCTATGTCCTTTGTTTTGTCTCTTGTTTTGCACTGTATAACATTACAAAACATTCAATAAATAGAAATAAAAAAGGGAATCTTCTTTATTACTATATGACCTGTTTTGCTTTCATTAGAAACAATTCTTGGATTCCCACTCATATTGTGGATTTTATCTAGTAATTTACAGATTTTTTTGTGGGTATTTCTCTTTGAATAGATTATATTCATTTATTAGGGAAATGCAATATTTTTATGTTATGTGTAAATGTTGCACTTATATTCCGTACATTATGAAAATCTATGAAACACAAATCCTAAAAATACAAAAAACATTACACGTGGCATTTATAAAATACTAGGTGAATGTCGTTTTATACCACAAGAGTGAAAACACATTTTGGCCAGAATTTTAAAAATGATAACTGCCGCATTTTTGACGTGGTTTGAAAAATGGCTATGTTGAAAGTTTGGAGTGAAAATACTGAAAATTAACAACGTTATGAGCGAGCATAGAAAAATTTTGATGCATATTCATAACTTTGTTGTTTTTTTAATATTGTGGCCCTAGATTCTGAACATAGTCTTCTAATGACCCCATGTCATGAACCCAATAGGTGAAAGTTTTCAAATCCTGCCTCAAAGGTGATTTTGCAGAGTGATTGCAAAATCATCTTTCAGCATGTACTTAACAGATCCAGAAACAAATGATTTGATACCTTTTATTGGACCAACATGGATGTTACAGAAAAGAGCAAAGTGCTCTAGCTTTCGAACCTACCCGGTCCTTCTTCAGAAGCTTTATAAAGCTTCTGAAGAAGGACCAGGTAGGTTTGAAAGCTAGAGCACTTTGTTCTTTTCTGTAACATCCATGTTGGTCCAATAAAAGGTATCAAATCATTTGTTTCTGGATCTGTTCTTAAAAGGACCAGGGAATCAACATTTTTTGCAGCATATATTTAAAAAATGTCACCTGCCTTTTTTACAAGCTGGGGTCCCTAAAAGGTCATGCTGAAAGTTTGGTGGAAAAATATTGAAAATTAGTGAAGTTATGAGTGAACACTGAAATATTTAAACGTTCACTCATAACTTGGTCATTTTACCATATTTTTCCACCATATGTTCAACATAGTCATCTTATAATCCCACCTCATGAACCTGGAAGGTGAACATTTTCAAATCCCATCCAGAAGGTAATTGGTGATTGCGAAATCACCTTTTGGGACAGATTAAAAAAAATCTCCTATCTTGTTCATGAGGTGGGGTCCCAAAAGGCCATGTTAAAAATTTGGTGGAAAATCTTTTAAAATGACAAAGTTATGAGTAAAAGTTCAAATGCATTGAAATACATGAACTAGACTTATCGTATTTCCTCATATGGCAGTTGCAGTTCCCCGAGGAGGATGTCTTTTGGATCAGGCAGTGGATCTACAATGTGGACCCCTCTTCAGGTGAGTGAAGGTATGTCAGGGTTGGGTAGTGAGTGCTTAATGGGGTCAGTGTGGGGTGGGTGGGGGCCAGAATCAACAGGGACCATTTTCTTCTTTGAGGCTTAAACAAGCGAAAAAAAAAGGTTTAAGATATCTTCTTTTTTTGCAGGGGGGGCCTGACCTGACCCTGGTGATTGGGCACCCAAGTATCAGTAGTGTTTGGTGGCACCGGGGGTGGGCACTCTGGAGTCACCGCAAATGTGTTGTTTTGGGTGGAGCAATCTGGAGGGGAACAGGTAGCATGAAGAAGTACAAGGGGTTGGCACGCCGTTCAGTTAAAGAAAATATTGTAATAAGTATCAGGAAGGACAAGGAAGGGCTGGCTGAACTGAGAGGGGGAAGGAGCATACATTTATAAGAAAGATGATTGGGATGGAGGAGGGAGGGCTAGCTGAGCTGGGAGGAGGAGGAGGTACAATATAGCATCTGTCAGAGTTTGAGCATAGATTTTTAAGAATGATGATCGAGATGGACAAGGGGGGGGCATGGCCGGTGCTGTAACATGGTGGACGCAGTGTAGCCGAGCTCCGCATGGCACTCATTTGTAAGACTGAATCGTGAGACCCCCACTCACTAATTTGGCATTTTTCCCTGACCAGTGGGTGTAGGAATTTGATGGCCTCTGGTAAAAAGAGAGGTAAATAGTCTAAACTGCAATTTTCACCGGCAGAGCTGTGGAGCCGATCTAGTACTGGGCCTGAACAAGTGTGCATGAGGCAGGAACCCACTGAAAGCAAAGGAGAAATGCCTGATCTAGAGAGATCCCTCGCTAATGTGTCAGCTACACTAATACAAATCCAGCACAATATGAAAGCTTTTGGATTTGCTAATATAACTGCCCAAATAACTCACATGCAATCCGTGGTTACAGGCCTCTCTAAAACAACAGCGGCCCATACTGAACAGATCACCCAACTGGAGCATCGAGTCGGGACTTTGGAGGATGCACTTGTGGAGTTGACCAGGGACAGGGCTACCTTGCACAAAATGGTAGCAGACCTAGTGGCCCAGGTGGACGATCAAGAAAACTTCTCACAGAGATCCAATCTGAGAATTGTCGGGCTCCCGGAGGGCATTGAAGGGAATAACCAAGAGGCCAGTCTGTGTGAGTGGCTCGTGGAGCATCTTGAACTGCCCCAGGAACTGGCTTGCTGCGAAATAGAGTGGGCGCACAGGTAGGGTCTCCACCGAAACCCGGGGATCGCCCATGCCATTGTCTAATTAAATATTTGAGGTTTTCAGAAAAGGAGGCTATACTCAAGTGGGCAAAAGTGAAGGGGCCGATAAGATTCAACAACAAAACTGTTCTGGTTTTCCAAGACTACAGTTGGGAGCTACAAAGTAAACGTCAGCAGTTCAGTGAGATCAAGACTCAGCTATTTAAAATGGGATGAAGCTTCATGTTTTTGTATCCTGTAAAGCTTCACATAAACTGCCCTGGGAGTGCACCAAAACTGTTCTCCTGCCCCAGAGAGGCTTTGCAGTGGGTCGATGAGGAGGTGAAGAGACACAGGAGGGAGGGAGCGGCCAAGAATCCAGACCCAGATAAGTGAATTTTCTTACACGGACTCTTGGTTTATGCTATTGAGGACTATGAGGGATGCTGAGCACTGTAGGTTCTTCAGGTGCAGCTGGGCTGCAGCCTTGGGGCCTTTGCTTTAATTGCCCTGGCGCACGCCACACTGATCTGTGTGTGTGTGCGTGTTACTACAGCTTTCTGCCAGAGTGGCTGAAGTGATCTGCATTGGAGACTCATGGCTAATGCACTGTCTGGGCCCTGACCTGGTCTGGGGATCAGGGAATCAGCGGGACCTGGGAGGTCCATCTTCTGTACTCTGCTTCAATCATTTGCTTCAGTTTACTGTTAAAGACATTTCCATTTGTAAACTGTTTGTTGTATCTCCTTCTCATGTAAAATGTTTATTTGTTAATCAACTTTCTTCTCACTCGCCTTTTGAACTTAGCCATACATTGTTTTTCTGCCACCTTGATGGCGACAGGGAATCAGGCTGTATTTGGAGCTAAAGTCACTAAGGCTTGCAGCGACATTGGTGGGGCATATTATTACTACCAGCCTCAGTGTTTGGAGCTATGTTTTCTCTTTCCTTTTTTTATTATGACTGCCTATATTGGTGGAGTACAGCGAGTGGAGGCAGGTGGTTTAGTTTCTTCACTAGTTGAATCTTGGGGGTCTCACTGAAAGCTGCCTTATTGCTTATAGTGCATAACACTCCTGAATGTCAGTACTATGTATTAGGGCTGTGCAAATACTGAATATTAATTTCCAAATACCACGAATAATGGACTATCCGAATATTCGGAACCGAATAGTCCACTGTTCGGCTGGTATTTGGTATTCGGCTGTGCGCAAGGACAAAAAAGTCTTTCCCACCCTCCAGGCTAGCAATAAATAAATATTTTTGCCCTGGTGTCTAGTGGTCCCACCCCCGGCTGATCGCCGGTCCAAAATAAAGAATCCGCCTCCGCCCAGACTCTCAGCAATATCCCCAGTCCCCAAATATATAAAAATAATTCCCTAATTTCCCTGGTATCTAGTGGACCCCCCAGCCTGTCAGGTAGTGCCCCCCACCCCTGTCCCCATGACCCCAAGCAGGCCACCGGCACAGCCCTCCATTCACCTCCACGACGGCAGCCCAACTGAGTTTTCAATGAATGGCCTTGCGCTTGTACAAGCACGCACTCATTCATTGACAGGTCATCCACCAGCAAATTGAACTACTTTACCAGGGCTGGAGGGGAGGAGCTGCTCCGGTCACCAGTGAGGGCGGGATGGGGAAATGGCACTGTGGACCCCGGGTCCACAATGCCATTCCCCCATCCCGCCTCCCGCCAGTGACTGGAGCAGTTCCCCCCTTCCCTCCAGCCCAATAGTCCTACTTGCTGTTGGTGGCTGAATCTGAGTGTCAATGAATAAGCACGTGCTTGTACAAGCACGCGTTCATTCACTGAAAACTCAGTCGGGCTGCCAGCCGTGGAGGTGAATGGAGGGCTCTGCCGGTGGCCTGCTTGGAGTCATGGGTGGGGGGTCCACAAGACACCAGGGAAATTAGGAAATTGTTTTTATTTTTATACACTTGGGGATGAGGGACTGGGGATATTGCTGAGAGTCTGGACGGGGGTTCTTTATTTTAGACGGCATGACGGGCCGGGGGTGGGTTGGGACCACTAGACACCAGGGCTAAAACATTTATTTAATGCTGGCCAGGAGGGGTGCTCTGTCATTTTAAATACACCTCCCAGCCACCTGAACATGAATACCAAATAACGAATATTTCGGAACTGAATACCGAATATTTGGCTGAATATTTGAAAAAAGGTATTCGCACAGCCCTACTATGTATGCAGGTTTTAAAGTTTGCTTTTTGTTTGTAAGGGAACAAAGTTGTATTCGCAGTGGGGGTGGGGGTTGTTGGTGAGTTCTATTGTGGGTATGGCTGAGGTTACAGTTGTGGTATTGGGGGGAAGGAGGGGTGGGAACCTTAGTTCCTTTGGTTCCACTTCTAAGTTGTGCAGGAGCCGGGGGGCAAGGGTTTTTGTTTGTTGGATGCTATACACTGGGGAGAGTGGGTATTAAAAATAAAAATTGGTTGGATGGAGCAGTTAAGTCAGGGGGGTTCTTCAACATTGAATACAGTTGGCCAAGACTTAAAGAGTACTAATTTACAAGGGAGATTATGGATGAATCTATTAAAATCACTTCATGGAACATAAATGGTTTAAAATCAGTGATCAAGAGGAGAAAATTCCAAATGGAGGTGCGGAGGTCGAAATGGCATGTCAATGCTTCAGGAGACTCATATGTCAGTGGAGGAGGCCGTGAAAACTGTGTCTGCCTTGGGGGGGCTCCTGGGTATCCTCGACATACTCGACCAAGTCATGGGGGCAGCCTTATGGTTTCCCAGTGGTTTGGGGTAAAAATCTTAGAGCAAGTTACAGATCCACATGGGAGGTTCACTTTGGCCAGGGTGAACATACCCAGAGTGGGTACAGTCTTGCTGGGATCTATTTATGCCCCCAACCTGTAACAACCAGAATTTTTCCAGCAGCTTGCTTTGGCAGTGGCTAGGTGGCCGGGGCCTTGGATCCTGGGAGGGGCTACAATTGTGTATTAGATGGAATAATGGGTCAGTCAAGCACCACCCCTCTAGCTAAGACCAAAAATACTGTTGCCCTGGGTGCACTGGAGAGGGATTTGGGCATAGTTGATATTTGACGCCACATCCACCCCACTGATAGGGATTACCATTTTTACTCCCACGCCCATGGGTCATATGTGAGACTGGATAGGATTTTGGTCAGCCACTCCCTGGTGACCTCCTCTAAAAGTGCTGTTTACTCCCCTATGCTGTTGTCAGATCATGCACCCCGACTCTGGAGATGTGTGCGGGTGATGCTCCACCTGTGGTCAGGCAGTGGAAGTTAGATCCTTAGCTGCTTAAGGATAGTGAATATGGAAAGCGGGTGACCACTATGAAAAGGAGTTTTTGTCCTTTAATAAAAGGGGGGATACATCCCATGGGGTTCAATGGGAAGCCTTGAAAGCCTCCATCAGGGGTTATTCGATCTCCTATGCTATACAGAGATCTAGAGTGTCCATACCTCTCAACTGTCCCTGATTTTCAGGGATGTCCCCGATTTGGCCTCAACATTTTCCTCTGTCCCTCATAAAATTTGTGTTTTTGTGACAGAACAGTGGGGATTAAAAGCACAAAATAATGCCAAACATTAAAGTTACAGACTTGTTCTTCTTCAGAAAATGTATCTTATCACAAATCCCTTTATTCTATCAGCTTTCTAAGTGAATAGTACCAGTTTTTAAGATGTGTCCCTGATTTGAGGTCTTTGTCCCTGATTTTTTTAAGCCTTGTCCCTGATTCATGAGGCAAGAGGTTGAGAGGTATGAGAGTGTCACCTCGGGACCTACAATCATTAAGGACCAAGACTGAGGTCTGTGAGCAGGTGCACAAAAATAGGCCAATGCATGCGCTGTATGGGGTCCTACAAAAGCTTAAGTGGCAGTACAATACCTTGAGTAGCGCAAAACTGGAGAGAGCCATCCTGTTAACACACACTGGTGATTATTTTGACGGGGATGGGGGGGCAAGTATCTTGCCTGGCAGCTATGTAGGAGGGAGGGAGAGAGAACAGTGGAGAGTATCCGTGATGAGTCGGGGGTGCTGAGAGGGAACACTCTGGGTATTGGACGAGCATTTGGGATGTTCTACAAACAGCTCTACACCCCGGAGGGGGTACCCGATCCCCAAGACATGGATAATTTTTTTCTCAAGAGCCCCATTAAATGAGTTAACTGAAGAGCAGATGAGGGAACTGGAGATGCCCCTTACTCAACCAGAGTTAAGCTGAGCCATCGGGGAACTTAAAGGAGGTAAAGCTCCGGGCCCGGATGGACTCCCCATTGATTTTTTAAAATCTTTTCATGACCTGCTCCTAGACCCATTGCACAATATGTTGACAGAGGGCCTGGAGAAAGGTGAGCTCCCTCCCCTCCACACGGTCCGCTATCATCACTGTGCTCCCGAAGCCCATCAAGGATCCCACCTGGTGTGCTTCATACAGGCCCATATCCTTTCTAACTGCAGACTATAAGGTCTTAGCTAAGGCCCTGGCGACCAGGTTGGAGAGACATCTCCAACACTACATCTACCCTGACCAATCGGGTTTTGTCAAAGGGTGACAGGGGAAGCATAATATACAATGAACCCTTAACAGCATACACAGGTGGTGGTCCAATGCTGGCAAGCATGGGGCAGCAGTATTGGCCATTGACACTGAAAAGGCTTTTGACCGCGTGGAGTGGGGAGTACCTCTTTGAAACGCTCAGTAGATTTGGCATGGGTCCCCCTTTTAGGTCGTGGATACAGACATTATATTGCAAGCCATGTGCATAGATCACTGCTAATGGTTCTCTTTCTCCTCAGTTTGAGTTGGGGTGAGGCGCTCAGCAGGGTTGCCCACTTTCCCCACTCCTTTATGTACTATCCCTGGAGCCAGGGGGGCTGGCCTCCAGCATCAGGGGGAATACTGGGATCAGGAGATTTCAGGGGGGGTGGGAGTGAGCACAAAATGGCACCATATGTGGATGACCTCCTGCTGTACCTGCAGTCCCCTTTGAGAGACCTGACGGAGGTGCATCAAGTGATGGGAGAGTATGGTAAACTATCGGGCCATAAAGTCAACTGGACAAAGACTGAGCTGCTCCCGGTGGGGCGACTGGATTGAGCTAATCTGAATGCCAACCTGGGTGGGTTTCAAATGGGTAGAGCATCTGAAGTATTTGGGTGTCCAGATTTCAGCGCATTCCCATAAGCTACTGTATATGCATTAAACTTTAAACCACTCCTGCGTAAAATTGCAGAGGAATGTGATAGATGGACGGGTCTGCCGCTGTCATTAATTGGGAGGGTGGGAGTGGTTAAAATGATGATTTTACCGAAGTGCTTGTACCTATATCAAGCTTTTCCCATCTCCCTCCCTAAATCCCATTTCAGACATATTAATGCGATTTTGCACCGATTTTTGTGGCGAGGCAAACTGACCTGCATTAAGAGAACCATTCTATATTTACCATAGACTAAAATTGGGCTGGGTTTTCCAAATTTCTACTGGTACTACCTGGCCACACAACTTGCTTTTTTAAAGGTGGGGAAAGGGGCCGAGACTCCAAGTTGGCTGGGCTTGGAAGAGGAGCAGCTGCGTGGCCCCTTGGTAGACGGGACACTGGCTGGGGTGCTGTGATCCTCCAATGAGGTGTCAGTTAATAACCCATTCACAGAATCAACCCTGAAGGCCTGGAAGAGGGCTCATGAGCTGATGGGGGATATAGCTGTTCCCTCTCCTAACACAGAATTGATAGAGGCACTAAAACTTACGGGCTCCTGTTCGGCTGCATTAATTCAGAGGCTGCTGGCTTGGAGGAAACGGGGACATATGGTGATGCGACAGTTGCATGTGGGCGGTATAATCATGAATTTTCCCGATATATGTAAAACACTTCAACACCTGCTCAAGGAGCAATAAGTTAATGCAGATCCGACTAAACTTCATGCACCGTATGTATATTACTTTAGCGCGCCTACAAGCCATGGACCCATCTAAATCAGATACCTGTCCCAAGTGCCTCATTGACGCAGGTGACTTTATTCATATGGCCTTATTCTGCCCTAAGATTGCGCCCTTCTGGTTCGAAGTGCATCGATGGATGATGGGCGTGTTGGGGTGTCCTTTGCCATGCAGCTCCTTAGAATTTTTATTGGGTGTGGATCTCCAGCGGCCCACATGTAGGGCAACCGAGGCTCTCTGGTCACTGGCTTTGATTAATGCTCGGAAGACTATTGCCCAGGCATGGATGGCCTCATCTCCACCCACGATACAACAATGGGCCAATAACCTTTGCTTGTGTATGAGATTGGAGAGGGCACGAGGGGGGGATATGGGAAAGGGAGAAATTTTTGAGCAGACGTGGAGCCCCTCATTGAGAGCTACTGAATATGGCAACTTCCTTGTATAGCCTTTTCTAAGACCACTCAGGTGCCTGGTGCTCGACTCATCCCAGTCCTTTGGGTACTGTGTAGCTGTGTTTTGGGGGTTAGAAAAACTGCATGGTGCCAAGTGTCAGCTGATGGGATCCTCATCCTCACTGAATGCTAATATTGTGTCACTCTGGACTGTGATACTACTAATAATCTCCTCTACCTTATTTTATTTTTATTTGAATTTTGCTCTTCTTAACCCAGTGTTGCGTTGGTGAGAACATTGTTCTTTTCCACATTAGTTTAGACAATAGATCTGTAATTACCTTCAACAATGCTGTATGAAGTTTTGTATGCTGTATGATGCTGTTAAACTGACTGTGATATCCAACCATCTTAATAAAATATTTTGGAAAAAGAGATGGAGAAAGGAGAGCTGACTGAGCTAGGAGCACGAGGGACCATACAGCATGTGTCAGTGTTTGTGAGTTTCAGTGTTTCAGGTGGGAGTTAAAAATTCCCACACAGCACATCAAAACCCAATTTCATACCTTAAACACCCAATCAACACAACACATTCCAAAAATAACCCCATCACAAGGCCACACATCATAGACAACAAGTTGCAAGTAAAAAAGACACACAGATGCATTATTACATATCAAACAATTTCTCAAAAACTGTGTTACCAGGATCATAACCCAAAACCTCACCTGTTATTCACCCCAAGCCCCACACACACTCCAGAATCATACCACAAAACCCCCAAATGCCTAGTCTCCACAATACAGTAAGCCAAAACACACAGTTGCAACGCCAGGCAGACATCTCACACACACTATGTTGCCAAACCCAATGATCAATAGATACTCCGACAAATTCCAGACATCCATTAAAAACATCAATTTTCCAGGCCACAAGCCTCAAACACAACACTTCACATCCGTGAAACCCCCTAAACAACACAGTAGCATACCAAAAGCACCTAAAACAGAGAATTTCAACACTTCAATGTACTAAGACACACAATCATAAAGCCCAACACCGCAAAAACCCAACACTGCAGAGTCAATTGTCCCACAAATGCCCTGTCGCACATTATAAAATAGATGCTGAAAATCCTATATTCTAAATTGTCAAAACTGGTCACCAGATCATGGATTAATCCCCTGTAAATCCACAGTTACCTTGCCACACTACAAAATTCTGAGTGACAGCAATATAAAGTGACCTTTTCAGATCACTCCACCAGAGAAATTTGTGAAAAACTACAACTATGGCATCCTCATTAGGACCTAGTGGAGAACTACAACTAAGGCATCTTCAGAAAGACAAACCCATTCAGCAGAAGACCTATTTTATTACAAATGCATGTAAACAGTATTTTTTTTTTATATTTATTTAGGTAAACCTCTAATATAAATGTTCCCATTTTATAAGAGGATTAGCCCACTCCAGGGCAAGGGTTTACTGAGCATTAATCCACACCTGGGTTGAAGTTACTTGGCCTGCGGCCTTGTGCCTCACAATCCCCCCCTCGCCGGCCATGGATTAATGCTCAGTAAATCCATGCTCTGTCGTGGGTTGATCCCTCCATACAGCACATCAAAACCATATTTCAAACAACATGAAGTCTTGCTGTATTCTGACTATGTGCAGTGATCTCCAACCTTTGAACTGCCCCCGAGAGGAAAGAGTTAACTTTCCATGCAAGGCATGGAACGCTGAGCTCGAGCTCGATTGAGCCTCTGTCTGTTGTTGTTTGAACCCAAACCACCAGATTCTTTACTCTGCCTCACTAAACAGTCGCTCCGGAGATTTCTCCTTCACTCGGTTCAATTTAGTCGGTTAAAGTGTCGTTTTTCTCTCGGTTTCAGACGAATTTCTACAATCTAACCTGTCGGTTCAGTCTCTGTCTGTGGTACTGTGAGTACTAGATAGGTTTATTATTATTAGTTTTCTGTGTGGAACTTGTAAACATCGGATCGGTTTGGTTTGAACCGATCAGGTTTGTGAAAAAGTGTTTTCTGTTTTTTACAGTGTGGTAACCGGTCCGTATCGGTTCTAAAAAAAACTGATTTCATTACGTTTTTTTCTAGGACCTGTAACACGGTCAGGAACCGATAGGGGTGTCTTGCCTGGCAGATTGCTGAAAAAAGGGTAAGTTTGGTTAGGACTGGCCATGTCTGAGAAACCCAAGAAAAAAAACGGGCCCACTGGGTTTCAGCACTGTAATGTGTGTGGGGAAGCCTTTGCTAAGGCTGACCCCCACACCACCTGAGTTTGACCAAATCGATTCAGACTGTCAAATTTGCAAAAATTTTCCCCTCAGCTACCCTGGACAACAGAGTAAGTAGACTGAGGGAAAGGGAGGCCAAGAAGTCCGCTGACCCAGATGGCCAGTCTGGTTCGGTTCCAACCGAACCAGGAGTGCCCTCTGACCAGGGCGAAACTTCTTCAGGCAAAAGGAGAACCGTTACTGAGGAGTCGGTTCTGGTTAAAAGAAAAAGAAGGGATAAGTCAGTCAGTTTGGATCCACAAGTTCTTTCTCTGACCGCTGATGAAACAGCCAAAGTGATAAGGATTGTTCAATGCCTGACTTCGGTTCCGACCAAACCGGCACTATCGGTTAGGGGCTCGGTTCGGTCGGTTCACCCGGTTCCGGATTATAATTTAGAAGATTTTTATGAACCAGAGAAGGAGGAGGGAGAGTATGAGGATAGTGATGGTGATTATAAAAGTCTGGATGTGCCCACTGACCTGGACACCTCCCCAGACACACCTTCAGGTATTTCCCCTCCTAGGCTTTCTGTGTCCCCTTCCCACTTTATGTTTTACAAAAAAGTGGCTGAAACTCTCCAGCTTCCTATGGAGGAAGCAGTAGACGATCAGGAGGAGCCTGATTGCATTGAGATGATGGACATCCCAGAGTCCAGGAGATTGTCTCTTCCCCTCCATAAGTCTTTTGGGAAACAGACATTTAAGATTTTGAAAACTCCTAATTCCATACCTCCTGTGGACAGAAGAATGGACAAGAGGTATACCCTTTCAGGCTCAAATACGGAGTTCCTTTCCCAGCAGTGCAGCCATGTTGGGGCAGTGCAGGCTGCTGCCTGTGATAAGGCAAATATACCCTTGGCTTCACACCCCCCCAGATAAGGACTCCAGGAGGATTGATGCCATGGCAAAGAAACAGTACATGGCAGCATCTTCGGGACTCAGGCAGGCCAATTACATGGCCTACACAGCTAGATACCAGAAGTCTAGATGGGACACTGTGATGGCTCTAGCTAAACAGGTCCCTGACCAGCTTGCCAAGGAGCTGGAGCAGGTGGCTGCAGATGGTATTGAGGCATTCAAAGGTGCAATTTCATGCTGCAGTGGACTCCAATGATGTTTCATCTAGAGTCATGGCTACATCTGTGGCCCTTCGTAGGATGGCTTGGCTCAGATGTACTAGCCTGTCACAGGATACCCAGACTAAGGCCATGGATTTTCCTGTCATTGGTAATTCTCTGTTTGGGGAGCAGACAGAGAACTACATGAAGAAAATGGATGAATACAGGACCACCTATAGGAGTGCTCAGGCCAAAGAAAGGCAAGCCACTCCCCAGAGGCAGCATTCCAGGGGCAGGGGCAGGCCTTTTCATAGGCCTTTTTACAAGCCCAGGCCTCCTCTTCTGCCTTTGCTCAGAGGAGGTTCTTCAGAGGGAGACGCAGACTGGGTATAAGCAGGCCTGCTACCACCCCTCAGCCTAAAGCCCCTGCCAAGCAGGCACCCTGATGGATTTGCCCGGGCTGATTCTCCACTACCTGTAGGGGGAAGGCTGGCTTACTTTGTCCAGGACTGGAAGTCTTTAACATCAGACAAATGGGTCCTGGAAGTAGTAAGCCAGGGACTGGTTCTCAGCTTCAAAACATTTCCCAAGATGAGAACCAGATCCTTTCCACCTGCAAATCCTTCAGAGGCCCTTGCCCTAGAGTCAGAGGTCTCTTCTCTCTTGGCTCTCAGAGCCATAGAAAGGGTTCCATCCCTACACAGGGGAAAATGATTGTACTCCAGGTACTTCCTAATCCCAAAAAAGACAGAAGAATGGCTGCCCATCCTGGATCTAAGATATTTAAACATGCACCTTTTAAAGCCAAAATTCAAAATGGTGACTCTGGGAATAATTCTACCCTCTCTAAGGCCAGGTAACTGGCTAGTCTCCCTGGACCTCAAGGATGCCTATTTCCACATTCCCATCAGGTGCTCCCACAGAAAGTACCTCAGGTTCGAGTTGCCCTCAGGCCACTATCAATTCAGAGCAATGCCCTTTGGCCTAACATCAGCTCCAAGGGTGTTCACAAAATGCCTGGCAGTAGTGGTTGCTTTCCTAAGGAGAAAAAAGATCTCCATCTTTCCATACCTGGACGACTGGATCATAATGGGTCAGTCTCCAGACCAAGTCAAGTCACATCTCCAGATAACTCAGCAACTGCTCACTTCTTTAGGATTCCTCCTAAATCTTTCAAAGTCAGTTCTGGAGCCAGTACAGCTCCTCACCTTTATAGGGGCGGAACTGAATACAATAAGGGCAAGAGCCTTCCTTCCCCTGGACAGGGCAAGAACCCTTGTGAAACTGGCCTCTTCATTCACCCTTCAGGTGTCTCAACCAGCAAGGCACTTTCTGCAGCTCCTGGGCCACATGGCTGCCTCTACGGCAGTGGTCCAGGGAGCAAGACTTCAGATGAGGGACATTCAGTTCCACTTAAGAGCCTTCCGGTCCCAGAGAAAGGATTCTCTGACTAAACTTATCCCAGTGACTCGAACCTTGATCCAGGCTTTGCAGTGGTGGCAGGATCAGGGCAATCTAAGACAAGGAGTTCCCTTTGTCACTCAATCTCATTCTCTAATCCTTACCACAGATGCCTCCCTCTTGGGCCGGGGAGCCCACTTGGGGGATCTGACCACCCAAGGGTTGTGGTCACCTCAAGAATCTCTGCTTCACATCAGTCTCTTGGAACTCAGGGCAGTGTTTCTGGCACTGCAAGTTTTTTCCAAGTCTGTTCAGAACAAAGTGGTTCAGATCAGAACAGACAATACCACCACAATGTGGTACATCAACAAGCAAGGGGGCACTCGGTCTACGGCCTTGTGCACAGAAGCAATGAAGTTGTGGTCACTTGCCTATTCCCTGAACATCTCTCTGATAGCAGTGCACCTCCAAGGGAAGGCCAATGTCCTGGCAGATGCTCTCAGTAGGATATCTCAGGGCCATCACGAATGGTCTCTAGATCCCCTAATTTTGAAGGTGATCTTCTCCAGATGGGGCACTTCACAGATAGATCTTTTTGCAGCCCCAGACAATCACCAATTTCCTCTCTTTTGCTGAAGACCCCCAGTGTTGGGCTCAGTCCCCCTAGATGCTCTAGTTCTCAATTGGGAAGGGAAGTTTTTGTATGCTTTCCCCTCCTTCCCTCTCCTGTTCAAGGTACTAGTCAAAATCAGGTCTCAACCCTGCAAAGTGATTCTGATTGCTCCAGACTGGGCCAGACAGCCCTAGTACCCTCTCTTACTGTCCTTAGCAGTCCACCTTCCCCTGTATCTTCCCAGGAATTACAACCTGTTAACATGCTCTCAGGGGAGAGTTTGGTATCCAAATCTCAAATCTCTCTGTCTCAAGGCCTGGCTCTTGAAGAGTTAGAGTTTGCTGATTTGCATCTCTCTCAAGGTGTTCTGGATATTTTAAAAGGCTTCTCGAAAGCCTTCACCAGAAAGACTTACAATTCCAAATGGAAAAGGTTTACTATTTGGTGTTCTGGTAAGCATATTTCTCCAGAGTCTGCTGGGTTGCCTACAGTCCTGGACTATATGGTTCATCTCAATGGCTTGGGACTCAGACCAGCTACACTTAAAGTGCATCTGGCAGCTGTTTCTGCCTTCTTGTCAGTAGGCAAGCCTTCTTCCCTTTCAGCTCATCCTGTATTCTGTAAATTCTTCAAGGGATTGCTGCATACCAATCCTCCCTTCAGGGACCCTGCTCCTGCTTGGGACCTTAATGTTTGCATTGCTCAGCTTATGCAACCCCCTTTTGAGCCTTTGTCCTCAGCAGAGCTTAAGTACTTGACTTGGAAAACTGCGTTCTTGGTAGCCATTACTTCTGCCAGACGCATCAGTGAGTTAGAGGCCCTGTCAATGGAGCCTGATTTTATCTCTTTCCATACAGATAAGGTGGTCCTCAGGACTAATAGGAAGTTTTTGCCTAAGGTGGTTTCAGATTTCCACCTTAATCAGTCTATGTCTCTTCCTGTTTTCTTCACTGACCATTCCTCCTCTGGGGAGAGGAGGCTGCATAGCCTGGATGTGAAAAGGGCCCTTAGCTACTACATACAGCACACCAAGGGTCACAGGTTTGACTCCCTACAATTGTTCCTCACTTATGGTGAGGTTGGTAAGGGAAAACCTGCCACTAAAAGATCTATTGCCAGGTGGATTGTCTCTTGTATACAATTCTGCTATGAAACATTGGGTAGAATTCCACCCTCAGGCCTGAGGGCTCACTCTACTAGAGGTACAGCTGCTTCCCTGGCTGCTGCCAGGGATATTCCTATCTTAGAGATTTGTCAAGCAGCCACCTGGAAAACAGTCCATACTTTTACCAAGCATTACACTCTGGATATCCAGGCTAGGAGTGATGCTCGGTTTGGCACAGCAGTGCTTCAGAGCTTGTTCCCAAAGTAAGTTCTGTCCCTCCTCCATGGAGGTACTGCTTGGTAGTCTGCACATAGTCAGAATACAGCAAGACTTCATGTTGTTTGAAGAAAAAATTACTCACCTTAGTAATGTTTCTTCTAATGGAGTCTTCCTGTATTCTAACCTCCCCCCCCCCCGTCTCCCCTCTCAGAACCTGGGTTTTGGGATGTGGGTGGGCAGAAGCAGTGTTAGCACCCTAGAGGTGCCTCCTTTTTCTCACCCTCTTTAATTTTAGGTGTGTGTTGTGTTTTGTTTTTTGGGTTTCCTGACTTGAGTCGTTGCTTTGGAACCAAAAAACCTTTTTATTAAATTTAGTTGCCAGTTGGCTAGTGTGAGTTTACAGTTTCCACACAGGACACCCAGTGAGTTTAACGCGTAAAGATCTGGCGGTTTGGGTTCAAACAACAGACAGAGGTTCAACTGAGCTCAAGCTCAGCGTCCCATGCCTTGCATGGAAAGTTAACTCTTTCCTCTCTGGGGCAGTTCAAAGGTTGGAGATCACTGCACATAGTCAGAATACAGCAAGACTCAATTAGAAGAAACAACATTACTAAGGTGAGTATTTTTTTCTTTCATGCCACAAGATACAACAATTGTCAGCACTAAAATCCTCCCCCAGATATTCAGATAGACAACAAACACCCGAAAACACAGTTACCAAACTGCGGTCACCCAATACAAACAACACAACGCCCCAGATACCACAAACGCATCATTGACAGTCACAGGAAGTCACATATGTGCATTCATATACTACACAGCTCTCAAACACCCCTTTTCCTGAACCCTAAACACAAAAACAGCAAGATACCCACCCACATCACTCCAAACACCCCTGTATCAGATCACAGACACCTGAGACACAATATTTGCAATACAGTCCCTATGACGACTCCTCGCATCACCATGCAACCTACAAATATCACACTGCCATGCATAATGTCACCCAGATGCCTTGTCACATAACATGAACCACTCAATCACCTTTTTTACTTGCTGTGTATCCTAAAACCAGTTACTTTCAAATCCCGGAGACCTCAGAAACATGTAAAGATAAGAAACACACAATTACAGTACCTAACTGGATGAGAATTACTGTAGCATAAGTTAGGTACACTACAGAGAGGTATGCAGTCAGTTTCAACAACCCCCTTCCCACTGCCTCAAATTAAAATCAAGAGGGACTCATGTATAACTTATGCACAATTACCATACTCCACTCCCCCTTTCAAATAAGATTTCTGCTACTATAAACGCTTGTATTATGTCCAACCCACTGACCATATACCCCATGCATGCTGTCACACCTCATCACTCCACAGCCACTTGCATGCTGCAACAACCACTGACCCCATATACTCATGCATGCTGTAACACCTCTTGACCCCATATCCCTACATGCTTTCACAATGAATGACCCCATACACAGTGTCACACCAAAAAACCCCATAATCCCATGCATACTGTCACCCCTTATCCCTATGCACTCTATCACGCCCACCATCCCCATACCCCCATGCATGCTGCCACACCTGACCACACACACACACATTTATTTATTTATTTGTTGAGCAGGTGGGTGCACTGATCCCAGGGACCATTTTCAGGCATGACCCAGGCCATTACGATGGCATATCAAACATGGTACTAGATACATATTCAGGTAGGCACAAGTAGATGAGAACAATAGCAGAAACAGTACGATTAGTGCAAAAATAGTGCAAGAAGTGAAAACAGTACTGTATATAAAATTAAAAGTGTATATATGCATTCTATCACACCTATTGATCCCACTCACTGTTACACTCACCAATCCCATACACCCTGTGACAGAAATGGAAAGGAAAGAGTTAATGGTTTGGATTCTGTAGGTGCCTTATTTTTTAGCAGTGTGAAAAAAATACACTGAGGCTGATATCCTCCAGCAGCATCCAGCTTGTGGAATTCCTAGCTGCTAGATGAGAGTTGGGTCATAAATCTTACGTGGACATCTCCAGACACACACAGACCTTGCAGACATGGACACAGGGCAGTTTGAATGGATTGGATCATTCAAATATAAACTTAAGGTGAAAAGGGAATATAACTGGTCTCTAATAGGTATTCACTCTGATTGGGACAATTAAATACATACATGTTAGTTGGTTGGTGCATTTAAAGGGAGAACAGGAAGAAAAAATTACTCACCTTAGTAATTGCTTTTCTTCTCATGGAGTCTTGCTATATTATAACATTAGCAGTCAGCCACTGCAGCTGAACTGCCCCGGAGAGGAAGGAGTTAACTCCAGAGGATCTGGAGTTCTACAGCGCGAGGGCTGTGCCCAGTTTTTCATCTGGCAGTTTCAAATGAAACTGTCAGATCTTCATGAAGCTAACATCAAAGAACAGAAAGTCTGTGTGAAAACTACACTAGCCCATGGCTACCTACTAGTAGTAGTAACAACAATATAAACAACAAAGAAACACCCAGAACCATAATAACAAAAATTGATGGTATTATGGTTCGTTTTACCACCCTTGACAAGCACATTATGAACCCCCCCTTCCCCCCAAGACTCAAGTCCAGGAAGGGGGCAATATAAATAACCTAAATGAAAGCAACCAGATCCCTAACCCAAAGGAAAGAGGGTAAAGGGAAAACTACAATGGCATGACACAGTGCTTGCACCAATTCGCCACCCCTACCCAAGTAGAGGTTCTGAGAGGGGCAGGAGGGAGGGTGGTTATAATATAGCAAGACTCCATGAGAAGAAAAGCAATTACTAAGGTGAGTAATTTTTTCTTCAAACACCATGAAGTCTTGCTATATTATAACATTAGCAGATTACACCTGTTACCTCCATGGAGGAGGGTCAGAACCTACTTAGAAATAGGCTCTGAAGCACAGCTGTGCCAAACCGAGCATCTCTCCTGGACTGGACATCCAGGAATAATGCTTGGTAAAGGTGTGAACTGTCTTCCAGGTAGCAGCTTGACAAATCTCCAGAATGGGAATGTCCCTAGCAGCAGCAGAGAGCGCTGCTGTACCCCTGGTGGAGTGGGCCTCAATCCTGAGGGGTACTCTACCTAGTTTCTGATAACAGGTTGGATACAAAAACAATCCACCTTTGAATTGTTCTCTTAGGGTGGCAGGTTTTCCTTTGCCAACCCTCGCCATAGGTAAGAAACAGTTGAGGGATTCGAACCTATGACCTCTGGTGCGCTCTAAATAGTAGCTTAAGGCTCTTTTGACATCCAAGCTGTGCAGTCTCCTCTCACCTGAGGAAGAATGCTCAGTGAAAAATACTGGGAGAGAGATAGATTGATTCAGGTGGAAATCTAGAAACCACCTTAGGCAAAACTTTCTATTAGTCCTAAGGACTACCCTATCTCTGTGGAAAGAGATAAAATCTTCTTCCACTGACAGGGCCTGTAACTCACTTATGCGTCTGGCAGAGGTGATAGCTACTAGGAAAACGGTTTTCCAAGTTAAATACTTGAGCTCTGCAGAAGACAGAGGCTCAAAGGGGTTGCATTAACTGAGCAATGCAAATATTCAGGTCCCAGGGGAGCTGGTTCCCAAAAGGAGGGTTAGTATAAAGTAACCCTTTAAAACTTGGAGAACACAGGGTGAGAAGAAAGGAGGCAGGCTTCCTGCTGACACAAAAGCAGAGACAGCTGCCAGATGAACCTTCAGGGTAGCTGGTTTAAGGCCTAGGGAATTCAGATGGACCAAATATTCCAGAAGAATGGGAAGATCAGCAGATTCTGGGATAATCTGCCTCTCAGAGCACCAGATGGAAAACCTTCCACTTAGAATTATAAGTGGCTTCTAGTGGAAGGCTTCCTAGAAGCCTTTAAAATATCCATGACACCTTGAGAAAGGTGTAAGTCAGCAAATTCTAGCCCTCAAGAGCCAAGCCTTGAGGTGGAGGATTTGAGGTCCGATACCCACCTCCCTGTGCACAGGCCAGTAGTCGTGGACTCTGGGTAGGCTCAGGGCAGGGTGGACTGCTGGGCGACAGAAGCAGAGGTACCAGGGCTGTCTGGTCTAATCTGGGGCAATCAGAATCACTCTGCAAGGTTGAGATCTGATTTTTACTAGTACCCTGAAAAGAAGAGGAAAGGGAGGAAAGGCATACAGGAACTTCCCTTTCCAGTCCAACAGAAAGGCGCGCCAGAGGGGACTGAGCCCAGTACTGGAGGCCTGCAACAGAAAAGAGGAAGTTGATGGTTGTCTGGGGCCCGAAAGATCTATCTGAGGTGCCCCATCTGGCAAGAGCAGGACAGCACTTGTGGATTCAGGTATTCGTGATGGCCCTGAGAGACCTTGGTGTGAGGGCGTCCGCCAGGACATTGATCCTTCCCTGGGAGGTGAACCGCTTATCAGAGGTGTTCAGGAGTAGGCCAGAGACCACAACTTCATTGCTTCGTGCACAAGGCTGAAGACCGAGTGCCCTTTTGCTTGTTGATGTACCATATTGTGGTGGTATTGTCTGTCCTGACTTGAACCACTTTGTTCTGGACAGAATCTGAAAACACCAAGAGCCAAAGACAGCTCTGAGTTCCAACAGATTGATGTGGAGCAGAGATTCCTGAGGAGACCACACCCCTGGGTGGCAAGATCGCCTAGGTGAGCCCCCCCCTCCCTAACAGGGAGGCATCCGTGGTGAGGGTGAGGGAGTGAAATGGGAATGAGGAACCCCTGTCTTAAATTGCTCTGGGCCTGCTACCAGTGGAGGGCTAGGATCAGAGTTTGAGTAACTGGAACCAACTTGGTAGGGGTCCTTCCTTTGAGACCAATAGGGCCCTCAAATGGAACTGAATGTCCCTCATCGTGAATCTTGCTCCTGCCACGACAGCTGTGGAAACAGCCATGTGCCCAAGGAGTTGCAGAAAATGCCTTGCTACAATTAGAGACCATGAGGGTAAAGGAGAGGATGCCAGGGCTGATGAGTCTGTCCACCCTTTCGAGGGGAAAGAAGAAAAGCCCTGGCTAACCTTGTGTTCAATCCCATGCTTATGAAAGTTAGGACCTGAACCGTTCCAGAACTGACTTTGGTAAGTTTAGCAGGAATCCTAGGGAAGTGAGAAGCTGCTGATGACTTGCAAATGGGTTTCACCTGACCTGGAGACTGACCCACAATGAGCCAGTCATCCAGGTAGGGAACACAGCAACCCTCCGTTTTTAAGTGAGCCACTACTACACAGCGAGACATTTTGTGAATACCCTTGACATAGAGGTCAGGCGAAGGGCATTGCCCTGAACTGGTAGTGGCCTGAGGGCAGTTCGAACCTGAGGTACTTTTCGGTGAGAAGGCCTGATCAGAACATGAAAATAGGTATCTTGAGTCTGGGAAGCTAGCCAGTCCCCTGGCCTTGGGAGAGCAATATCATTGCCAGAGTCAACATTTTGAACTTGGTTTCAAAAAGATGCTTGTTCAGGTACTTTAAATCTAGAATGGGCCGCCATTCTCCTGTCTTTTGGGGTAAGAAAGTATCCTGAATAAAGCCCTTGTCCTGATGGCAAGGAGGAACCCTTCCACTGCTTTGTGTCCAGAAGAGAAGAAACCTCTGCTTCCAAAGCAAGGGCTTCTAAGGATTTGCAGGTGGAAAATGTCTGACTCTCATCTTTGGAAAGTGTTTGAAGCTGAGAACCAGACTGGCCTGTGCCTCCAGGGCAAGCTCTGTCCGCTGGTTAGGGGACAGCCAATTCCGGGCTGAAAGGCCAACCTGCCCCCCACTGGTACAGGGAGAATGGGCCCTGGGCACCCTATCAGGGTGCCTGCTTAGCAGCAGCCTTAGGCTGAGGGGAGGGGGGACGGTCTTGTGCCTCTGCTCTCCCGCCTTCTGAAGGAAACTCCCTCTGCGTAGACAGCAGAGGAGGCTTGAGAATTGTAAAAAGGCTCTGAAAAGGCTCCTGCCCTTACCTCTGGGAGCATGCCTCGTGGCATGGCATGCTCCTCCTTAGCCTGGGCACTTTTGTAGGTAGTTCTGTATTCATCCATCTTTTTCTATATAGTTTCGTTTGTTTCCCCAAACAGAGAATTCCTACTACAGGAAAAATCCATAGCCTTTGACTGGGTATCTTGGGACAGATTAGTGCATCTGAGCCATGCCTTACGGAAAGCTACAGAAGTGACCATGACCCTAAAGGAAACATCATTAATATCAATAGTGGTATGGAATTGAACTTTAGAGGCTTCAATGCCATCAGCAGCCACCTGTTCCAACTCACTAGCTAGCTGGCCATGGGCCTGCTTGGCTAACTGCAATACTGTGTCCCACCCCTAGATTTCTGGATATCTAGCCACATGTTTCGTTATAATTTGGCTCTTGCCTGAGTCCTGCAGCATGCTGCCATACATGCTTTCTTCGCCATGGCATCAGTCTTCCTGGAATCCTTTATCAGGAGGATGTGAGGCCAGAGGAATATTACCTTTGTCACAGGCTGCAGCTTGTACACACCTACATGACTACACTGTTCAGTAAGGAAGTCTGTATCCGAGCTCGACAAAGTATACCTTCTGTCCATTTTTTATCTACAGGAGGGACAGAATGAGGATTTTAAAACTTTGTTGTTTGCTTCCTAAATGACTTATGCAAAGGAATAGACAACCTCCTAGACTCTGGAATATCCATCATTTCCACATAATCAGGCTCCTCTTGCTCATCCACAGCCTCCTCTAAAGGAAGCTGGAGGGTTTCTGCAACCTTTGTAAAAATAATAAAGAAAGAAGGGGACTCAGACAGAATAGGAGGAGATTCTAAAGGTCTGTCTGGAGAAATGTTCGGTTCAATGGGCACGCCCAGACCCCCAGCCACACATATATTGATCAAATTCCTCCTCCCCTCCTGTGGTTCATAAAAACCTCAACTTCAAAATCCTGAACCACTGGGACTGAAAGAACCAACCTTTTACCAACTGTTGGTGGTTCATACAGATCCCTGAGACAGTGACTGGACAATCCGAATGGCTTTAGCTATCTCTGCAGCAGTTGGAGACAATTTTGGACCCTGAAACCTACTTTGGATTTCCTTGTCTTTATTCGGACTGGTTCCTCTGAACTAGCCTTCCTTTGGCCCGAGGAAGTCTCAGCCTGACTGAGGGCACTTCCTCTGGTCCAGTGGGTACTGGACCGGCTGGCCATCCGGCGCGGGACTTTTGGCCTCTCGCCTTGAGCTGGCCCAATCTCTTTCTAGGGTGGCTGCAGGGAAATTTTTACACACCTGGCAGTCTGACAGGAGGTGGTCAGCCCCAGACACTAAAACATTGGTGTGGGTCAGCTTTGGCAAAGGCCTCCCACAGACATCACAGTGTTGAAACCCAGTGGGCCCGGTTTTTTCTTTTGGTTTCTCAGATATAATGCCAGCCTCCAATCCAAACTTGCTCTTTGATGGCAGTGCCAGGCAAGACACTCTTATTGGTTCCTAACCGTGTCACTGGTATTTGAAAAAAATGTTATAATTCTGTTTTTTTAGAACCGATAAGAACTGGAACCGTACTCTAAAACCCACTGTACACTTTTAAAATGCAGAATATTAAACCGATCGTTCAAAACCGAACCGATAATTAATTTTCCACAGACTTAAAATTTAGTACTTACGCTACCAGATAGAGCTTTAAAACTGAAATGCGTGTAAAATAATAACTTTTGCCGGTTCAAATGAACCGAAAAATACTCGCTTGAACCGTAGAATGAACCGAGCTGAAGGAGCTGATCTCCGAGCGACTGTTCAGTGAAGCGATGAAATCTGACAGTTTCAGTTTGAAACTGCCAGATAGAGCTTTGGGCATAGCGCCTCACACAGAACTCCAGATCCTGAGTTACCTTCTTCCTCCGGGCAGTCTTAGCTGCAGTGGCTGGACTGCTAATGTTATAATATAGCAAGACTTCATGGTGTTTGAATGACCTATTCTCCAGAGAATATATAACCTTCTGAAAGACAGATAAGCTCTCTCTTGCCTTTGGAAGCTGTGAGGGAAAACATAAGCTTGGAGCCTACCTGGTAGCTATGTCCGTGGGAGCTGGCAGTTAGAACAGGGTCCAGTGTCTCTTGTAAGGACAGGGAAGGGTAAGTTTAGTGATAGCATATTTCAGTAATAGCCTTCTTCTTTTGCCATTTGTTATTTAAAACATTTGTTTACTTTTTCCCTGTAGGTGTTATTCTCTTGTGCTGTAAATATATAACTTGTAAATGCTCAGTGCACTTTCTGTTAAGTAAAGCTATTTATTTGCTTGTAACAGTTGTGACTGTGGATGTCATTTTCTAAGCTAATATTTGGTTTTCCACTGGCTGTTGAACTCTGTGTAGCATTCGTCCACCTGAAAGAGAGTACACTACCAGACTTTAACTTGTGTAATTGGTATCGTGATTATTCAAGTTTACACACTTGAAAGAGGGAGCGGAAGGAAAGTCCAGCTGGTGGCAGCGAATACCCGAGGACAGACACCTTTCTTAACAGCTGTTTCCAGCCCAGAGGGGAGAGGGTTGTCAGATATTGATTGGCAGTAGTGGGGTGATGGAAGTGACTGCTTAGCACACTGAGATACAGAGTTTGCCAGTGGAAGTTACCTTAGTGTTGCAAAAGCATGGATATAAGAGAATACATTTGTACTACAGTTTTTTTGTTTCTAGTTAGCACAGTAAAGTGTAGCAGTAGAGAATGAGTTTTCCACGAGTATGGCTCACTTACTGTGCCACGGCTTGTGTTGAAGGTGCCAGAAAAGGGGATTCAGCCTGAAAGTCTAAAGCAGAAGAAAAGACAGACTTTGTAGCTACTCTCTTGGCACATGATCTGAAGCAGACAGTCGCTGGGGTGAGCTGTGGCACTGAGGGCAGTAGACCCCCACACCAGCTTGATAGGTTAAAGGACATTGCAGCTGGTGCTGCAAGAAAGGGTGCTGGAGGTAAAAGACTGGATGCTGAAGCAGAAACAAGAAGGTTGGATGCAGAAACAAAAAGATTGGAAGCTGAAACAAAAAGATGGGAAGCAGAGACCAAAAGACAGGAAGCAGAGAAAGAACTTGAAGAAAAGAGACTGGCAGACAGAGAGAAAGAACGTCAGGAAAAGGAGAAATAACGTGAAGAAAGAGAAAAAGAACGACAGCATGAGAAGGAGATGATTACCCTGTGCAGCCAGCAAAACGTGAGTAATGATGGAGTGAGTTTACCTCATGAAGCCAAAATTAATTCTAAATTGTTCCCTCAGTTTAAAGAGGGAGATGACCTTGATTTATTTTTAAGGTCATTTGAGAGAATATGCAATCAATTAAAATTGACTAAGACTTCCTGGTCAATTTATTTCATACCCTTGCTGACAGGGTGAGGAAGGTGTATTTATTTGCTAAAATGAGTCAATGAAGACTATGCTGATTATGATAAAGGAAAAGTGTGTTGAAACATTTTGAATTAACTCTCAGGCTTATGGAAGAAAATAAAGCCCAGAAGACAGTTATGCAGAACTGCAGGTTCAACTGTGTACTTACTTTGATAAGTGGATGGAGGGGCTAAGCAATTACTATGGAACTGATTAGAGATGTATTGGTGAAGTACAATTCCTTAAAATTAGTACCTGAGGACATGCGTGTATGGCTCATAGACAGGGCATACGCCTCTTCCACAGAAGTGGCAGGAAGCGCTGACAAGTATCTGTCAAGCCGGCCACACACACAACATAAGGCTTATGTTAGTTAGTTAGTTAGTTAGTTAGTTAGTTAGTTAGTTTTTTATTTAGTTTTTGTTGACCGGGTAAGTGCACTAGACAAATCCTGCCTATTTTCAGGCACAACCGGGGGAAGGGGGATACAGATGAATGCCAACTAACCTTGAACTAGATTAAGCTGTTGGTGGTATTTTTAGTGAATGAGGGAAATTTGGCCAGGACACCGGGGAAATTCCCCTACTCTGTGGACGGGTGGTGCAGTCCGTCCATCTGCAGAGATGGCTGAGCTCACTTCGGAGCTAGAAGCCGTTGGTGCAGGCTGCGTTCCCTGTGAGGCAGCTTCCTCTTCCTCTGCACCTTTGCCTAGTGTTTTGGAAAATGCAACTGATGCCCTGGAGGGAACTAGGGTTGAAACTTTTCGTTTATCTGCTACACCTGAGATACCTGAGATTCCTGATGCTTGTGTTTCCTTTTCACCTTTACATGTGGAAGACGCTAAAGTTTTGGAAGACAGATGCTCCTTTCTACAACAACAACTGTTTCTCATAGACGAAAAATTACATTTAAAAAATTTAGATTTGGAATTGGACCTCAAACGGAAATTAATCCTGATTCTGCTACATCTTCAACTACTTTATCCAAGATTTTTGCTGTGGACTCTGTTTCCATGGCAGATGACACTCCGGTTGTCACGGCTGCATCTCTGGTACCTGGAGAACCTGGATGGTCACCGGAAAAGGTCCTGCAAGATGCCAGTTGGGTCAAAATGGCATCGGGTGAATGGAGTGCGGATTTGCCTGCTTCTCAATCCCCTACTGTGGCTGCTTTACCAAAGAATGCTATTGCTTCTCAAATTTTAGTCTCGGACTCGCCTCTTGCAATATCTACGTCTCCTGAGCAATTGGTCACAGAACCTACGGTTCCTCTTCCAGGTAAAGCACTAGGTGCTTCAGACTCTCTTATCTCTTGTGCTGTTATGCATGATTCTTAAGGTGACTCTGTCTCTATGCCTGCCGCTGACATTGTTTTCTCACCTAGACCCTAATTCACCTAGTCCTAATGACAAACATAATGATCAAACACCTGAAACTGTACCTCGGTCTACTTACACTGATTTATTTAGAAAGACACTTGAATTAGTAAAGAGAGAAATGCTGTTACAGTCTCACGATATCTAGGGGCATGGATCCAACTCCTGACAGATATTTTGTGGGTTGTGTTTTGTTAAAACAGTCTTTAGGCTTCACACCTTGGGAAGCTTATGCACTGATCCATGCTCCAGGTGACTTAACATTTGATGTCAGTTTTTGGACTCCTGAGCTTCTGGAATGTTTCTGGATAAAGCATATGACAGTGAAGACAAATCCTTTATGGACTCCTTTTCAGATTATTCCTTTGACTAAACAACCGTTTATGGTGATAATGATCTTGTTTCATAATGAAGGGGTAAACATTTCAGATATTCTCTACTGGTTAGAGAAGCATTGTGATTTGCAGGGTACCCTAGACCCAATTCTAGATGCTGAAGGTTTTTGGAATGGGGGTGGAAAATGAAAATTAAATTGAGACAAACTGTGGATGGTTTAGAACATCTCCCCAATTGTTTTTACAAAGGGAAAGATAAATGCTTCATTTTTTTATCCTGGGCAAATAGCAACGCTGTTTTAAATGTAGGTTCTTCTAGACATCTGAGCTCGACTTGTACTGTTCAGATGTGCACATATTGTACAGAAAACTGGTCATGTTTTATACATTGCATGAACACTCCCAAGTGTAATCCTTGTGATGATAGTGGCCACTGTTTTGTAGAGTCATCCCTGGGCAGCTCACTACAAGTGCAGCTGATTATAGTATACAGGATTTTTATATGTTCAAAGACTCACAGAACCTTTGCCTCCTAGCTTCTTGGGCCTCAACCTCAAAGAGGAGGCAGACAGGGATACTAAGCATCCTTGTCCCAAACCTCTTACTCCTACTCCTGATCCCACTGCGGGAGATGTCCTACACCCCTTGACCATTGACCATTCTGTCACTGGTACTCTAGATTCTGGGTCAAATGACTCTATTATAAGTTATGCCACCCCCACCCTCCCCTTTGGTAGGTACAGCCTTGCATGCGCCTCTTTCTATGGAGATTTCTACTCCCAAGCCTATGGTTTCCACCATTACACCCCTTGTGATGGGGCTGCCTGTGTCTGTTGATAAATTTTCAGTCTTGTCACAGGAGATGTCTGGGTTAGATAATGATTCTGACTCGGCATCATTTACCTCATCTCAAATGGAGTTAGTTTTAGATACTGAAGTTCGAAGTCAGGTCAAAAAAAAAGACTGGTAATAAGCCTTGAAAGGGTACTAGGAAAAGTGCTAGATTGTCTGTTGATGTTACCTGATTGGATGGGCTCTCCTGCTGATGTTTGTAATGTTAAGATAGCCACTTTGAATATGAACAGTATTCATTCTCTTGTTCGTATGTTGGCTACTTCTGATTTATTCTCTACCCTGTCTTTTGATATCATATACTTTCAAGATACCAGATTGTATACAGTATAAGATTTTACAAAGGCCTCTGAGGCTTGGATTTGGGGCCCCAGTTATTGGTCTGGGGGTGAAGATCTTTGTTCAGGAGTGGGGATTTGTTTCACCACACCTTCTATTAAAGTCACGCATATGGTAGATATCTCCCCAGGTCATGCACTTTTGTTAGATGTTACTTTTGCTTCCCTAGATTTTCGCCTTATTAACATTTATGGTCCACAAACAAAAACTGGTAGGATTTCCTTATTGAAAAGAATTGGGCCTTTTATTTTTACTAGTAGAATTGTGTTATTTGGTGGTGATTTTAATATTAACCTTTCACCACATGATAGAAATTTTGCCACTTCCAAAATTTATTGTGATACCCATTTTTTACAATCCTTGCTTACTCAAGCTGTCTTGAAGGATATTTATCAGTCCAATACAGTAATCCCTCATATGTTTTTTCAGGGACAAAGATCTTCTCGCATTGATCATTGGTTTATTTCCCATTCCCTGCAAATCACACTGCCAAAAGTCTCATTGGTGGCGACTTCTGATCATGCACTGCTTAGTGTTACTCTTTCCAATTGTCATACGACATCTAGAGGGTCTGGCTATTGGAAACTAAATTTATCTTTACTTGATATTCCAGAAGTTAAACAAGGTTTTCATGATATTATTATAGCTAGACAATCTGTGTATTTCTTGTATGATGATAGACATTTGTGGTGGGAGGATACTAAACTTGAATTTCGAACTTATTTTCAGACAATAGGTAGATTGCTTGGCAAGAATAGAACGCATGAATATTCTGTTGCTAGACAATCTTTTCTTATTTTTCAAGAATGTATTGTAAAGGGACTTGTTTATGACGTTCAAGAATTTCACGCTTTGAAACTCAAACTAACAAAATTGCAATATGATCGTATGTCTTCCTTACGACAGGAACAGAGGTTTGGTGTTAGTGGGACATGGGCTCATACAAATCCTTTTGACTACTGTTATGCTTCTAGGTTGAGAAAAGATATTACTTCATTGATACATTCCTCAGGTTCAGTCCTTTATCACAAAGATGAGATTTTGAGAGAAGTAACTGAGAAACTGACGTCTTTATTTACGGCGAGTTTTGAGCCCACTGAATCTTGTATACGAGAATGGTTATCATCTTGCCCTCTTCCTCAGATTCCTGATTATTTAATCCCTGGTTTACTTAAACCTGTATCAGAACAAGAAGTGAGAGAGGTAACTGTTCACTCTAATATGGGTAAGACACCAGGGTTTGATGGATTGCCGAATGAATTTTATAAACTTTTGGTTCCCTGGTTATTGAAAGAACTTACTGATCTTTTCACGTATAGTTTAATTGTGAATCTGTTACCCCCTAGTATGTATATGGGATTGGTAATCTTATTGAATAAACAAGGTGTTAAAACTTGTTTGGAAAACTGAAGGCCGATTACTCTTCTAAATTGTTTTTACAAGATTCTTTCCAAAATACTTATTAATCGTTTATCTACTTGTTTAGGAGACATAATTCACCCTACTCAGTTTTGTTCAGTGCCTGGCAGATCCATTCAGGATGGTCTTATTTTATTCGCATTGAGATATTTGCTAAGGGACAGTCTGGAGAACATGAGGGTTTTATCATTAGCCTTGATCAAAGCAGGCTTTTGATAGTGTTTCTCATGATTATTTATGGGCTTGTATGTCTTTTATGAATTTCCTTTAGCTTTTATAGACTGGCTGAAAGCGATATTACGCTGCAGCTTTGGCACTTCCTTTTGTGAATGGTTGGGTTGGTTGTCCTGTTTCGGTCACAAAGGAGTTAGACAAGGATGTCCCTTGAGTCCTTTGTTATACATTCTTTCTTTGGAACCCCTTCTTACACATCTTAATACTAATGACGATATTAGGGGTTTGTCTTTCAATAGCACATGCATAGAAATTAAAATGATTGTATATGCTGATGATGTTTGTCTTACTTTAGCAGATCTCCCCTCGTGCCATGTCACTGCGGCCTTACTGATGGCATATGCGAAGAGCTCTGGGTCTAGCCTTAATCTCAATAAAAGTAAGTATTTCTCTCTTAATTTGGATCCTATGGTAATATTGAATTGTCTGAATGTCCCAATCTGTGTGGGTCCTGGTAAAATTCTAGGCCTTTATTGGGGTATGGTGAATCCTGCTTTATACAATTGGAATTTATCTCTCCGGCAAGCGCAATCTAAAGTTTTGACTTGGAATAAGTGGAAAATGTCCAAAAAGAAATGGGTATTTATGGTTAAAACCTTTTTGTTAAGTATGTTTTTGTATTTAGGTGTGATTTTTCCCCCTCCGAGTTCTTTGGACGCTGCCCTGTATGGTTTATTTTTTTCTGCGATTTGGAGTAGTAGATTAAACCCTTTTAAGAGGGGTATCTTATATCAGGATTTTAAGTGGGGAGGTATTAAAATGGTCAATCTTATTGTGTTCTTTTTTTCCTTGTTTCTTTCCAAAAATTTTTTTCCTTTACTATATAATTTTTGGAAACTATGGGAGTCTTGGGTTGGAGACACTGTCTCTCCCTGGCTTTCACGCTGGGAGTTACATAAAGGTTTCCCTAAATATATTTCATTAAAAGGTCTTCCTGAACATTTTCAATCCTGTTTTTCTAAATTAAAGGTATGGGGTCTTTTTAGGATTCATTTAATATCTTACATCAGGAAGCTGTTGTATGAAAAGATTATGGAACAGTTTTTAGTTCCTTCAGCTTTTTTAGTCTATCCCTTATCAGACGTCTCTCAAATTAGTAATATGTTGACTTCTAAGAGAACCCCTGCCTATATGTGGAATGTGGTATGGCTTACAGCTCATTTGAAATTGAATGTGAAGGGTAATTTGAAGCATAAAAGTGTCTCAGAGAAAGGGTGTCCTAGGTCACATCTATGTTATGCTCCTTTAGAAACTGTAAAGCATTTGTTTTTTGAATGCCCCTATGTATTAGAATTTTGGGTCTATGCTACCTCTTAATGGCCAAACTTACCTTTAGGAACTTTAACTGATCAGGTTTTGTTTTTTGGGATTTTACTAGTATCTTGGAGTCCTTTTAACCCTGATACTGTGTATGTACTCTTCGCCTGTATTAAATACCATCTTTGGCAGGCACATTGTGCCTAGTCCTTACAAAAACAATTTTTGTCTCCTAGTCAGGTTTTTTGGAAAATACATTCCTCCATTCTTCAGATTTTGCTTTTTGAGAAAAGACATTTTTCTAAGGTTATGTTTCAAAAAGTTTTGGAAACATTTGCATTGGTTGGATACAGGGTGATCCTGCCTTTATTTGTTCCATGTTTTATTTTTCTTTACCTATTTCATTATAATCTAATCTTTCAGTTTCACAGTTTCTGTCTGTTACTTTTTTTTTCTGTATCGATTTTTGCATTATGCTGTTATACAAGGTTATTGTAAGTCTGTTTTTTCAAATTTTGTATAAATCTTTTCCAGACTCATTATAGTAGGGTTGGGATGAGAAGGAGTTTCTGCGTCTCTTAAGACTCCTTTTGTTTTTCAGTTTTTGTTCATTATTACTCCTTAACAATTTTTATATTTTTGCGTTCATTATGATTTTTTGTTTGCTGTTGCTTCATTTTGTATAATTTTTATCTTTTTTGTTTCAGCCTTCCAGGTAATTTTTTGGGGGATGTGATGGGATATCTGTATACTACTGAACTGTTTAGATTTAAATTTTCGTATATTGTTATATTCTTGTATTTTTTGTTTATGTTGTTGTATGAAGTAATACACTTTTGTATATTTTGTCTTAAGTTTTTGAATAAAAAATTCCCCTACTCTTTTTCGATAAGTGCCATGGGATCTTTAACATCCACCTGAACTACCACCAATCCAGGCAGATGGGACCTCGGTTTAACGTCTCATCCGAAAGACGGCACCTCAGAAGTGCAGCACCCCTCTCATGCTGCACTACAGTGTCAGTCCTGGATATTAACCCAAGTGCCAGATGTGGGAACTGAACCCACAGCCCTCTGATCTCCCGACCTCAGAGGCGGGGTGGGGGGGCAGCACATGGTTATAAGGGATCCCATGGGGGGCAGCCCAAAGGAAACCAGCCTGTACCTCAGCCCAAAGTACAGCCCTCTGGTTCTAAGGGGACTCAAGAAATAGGTCCCAAGAAATGTCATATTTGCAATCAAGTGGGACACTTGAGATATAACTGCCCTCAGAAACTGGTTAAGGGGCAGAGATATGGGTGAGGGGGTAATCAAAAGGGCACTGGTGTGTTTGTAGGGTGTGTCCAGTCTGAAGAACCACTCTCTTCTAATGAGAATCTGCGTCCCATTACAGTTAATGGAATAGTAACACAGGGACTGTGGGACACAGGTGCTAACATCTCCCTGGTAAGGCAGGATCTCATTCGGGTAGAGCAGATGGTGCCTGGGAAATACTCCAAGGTCTGAGCATTCACAGGGCCACCAGTCCCATTACCAATGGCTAGAGCCTTCCTGAGCTGGGAAGGGAGCCATGTAGAAAAGGAGGTGGGAGTTGTAGAGGACCTACCTGTAAGTATGATTGTGGGGAAGGATTTGGACCCCAGTAAAAAACTGGTGTGTGTTGTAACTCGTAGTCAGGCTCAAGGGCAAGCATCTGAGGGTGAAGATGGGATGACTCTGGGTGGTCCAGCCACACCATCAGCAGCTGAGGAAGTGTCTAGCACAGGGGAGGGGCTGGCAAGAAGCAGCAGTGCAGAACCCCAGTCACAAACAGAAGAGCCCTTGAGGACTTCCTTCAGAAGGGGCACTGGGAAGGGTCAGACGAGGGCAGCTGAGTGCTGCACAGCGAACTGACCCTACCCTGGAAATACTAAGGGAAATAGCTCATAGGGCTGAGCATTCTCAGTGGGGTAAAGAGTCCATTTACTGGGACAATGGACTGTTGTACAGAGAATGTACAACAAAGGAAGGGCTAGATGGTGAGGTACTCCAGCAGCTGGTAGTCCCTAAGGTTCACCGCCAGCAGCTTTTGGCCCTTGCCCATGATATCCCTTTTTCAGGGCACTTGGGGGTGAGGCGCACAAAAAAGCGCCTAACCAACAATTTCTTCTGGCCTGTATTGGCAAGGATGTAGCAAATTATTGCAGGACTTGTCCACAGTGCCAGCGAGTGGGGGAAATGGGGGACAAGGCCAAGGCAGCTTTGGTGCCCCTGCCCATTATTGATGAACCCTTCAAGAGGGTAGCGGTGGACACAGTGGGGCCATTGAGTACCCCAAGTTGCACTGGCAAGCGGTATATCCTGGTAGTTGTAGACTATGCCACCAGATACCCAGAGGCAGTGGCCCTAACATCCTCTGAGGCAGAACCAGTGGCAGATGCACTGTTGGGAATATTTAGCCGGATGGGCTTTCCCCAGGAGATACTGTCAGACCGGGGTGCCAATTTTATGTCAGGGTTAATGAGTAGTTTGTGGGAGAAGTGGGGTAAAGAGCTCAAAACCTCCCATACCATCCCCAAGCTAATGGTCTAGTGGAGCGATTTAATTCAACCCTTAAGACCATGCTAAGGACTTTTGCTGACCAGCATAACAGAGACTGGGACAACTATTTGCCTCATCTCCTATTTGCATACAGGGAAGTCCCACAGGAGTCCACAGGGTTCTCACCCTTCGAGCTCCTGTTTGGTCACAGGGTGCGGGGGCCCCTAGATTTGATTCGGGATGAATGGGAGGGTGACCATGCCTCCCAAGTGGAGTCTATTGTGGAGTATGTCTTGAACTTCAGGGCCCACCTTAGGGAGCTCATGGGGTTTACTCAGGAGCACCTGACCACTGCACAACAGCGGCAGAAAGTCTGGTATGACCGTGGGGCCCGAGTCAGAGAATATGAAATGGGACAGCGAGTGATGGCACTCATCCCTGTCTGACAGAATAAATTACAGGCAGCATGGGAGGGGCCATTCTCCATTGTCCAAAAGGTTAGTGATGTCAATTACATGATAGAGCTACCGGACAGGAGATGCAAACGAAAGGTGTACCATGTTAACATGCTAAAGCCCTACCACGACAGGGAGGAAATGGTCTTCGTTGTATGCAGTTCCCCAGAGGAGGAACCCGAGGTAAATCCACTGGTGGACCTACTTGGGGAGGCCAGGGTTGCATCCTCTGTGGACAACTTTACCCTCTCCGAACAGCTGACACCAGCCCAGGTGCAAGAAATTAGGGGTGTGCTGGGAGAATTTGAGGACATGTTCACAGGGAAACTGGGGTACACCACAATGGCAGAGCACCATGTGGATACAGGGACCCAGGATCCCCTGAAACAGTCCCCTTACAGGGTACCTGAGCATGTTAAGCAGACTGTGAAAGAGGAGCTCAAAGAGACGTGGGAACTGGGAGTAATCCAGGAATCTAGTAGCCCCTGGGCATCATCCGTGGTACTGATCCCCAAAAGGGATGACACCACATGATTCTGCGTGGACTACCGGAAGCTTAAAAGCTGCACAGAGTCTGACGCTTATCCCATGCCCAGAACAGATGAGACCCTGGAGCGACTTGGGGGAGCCAAGTATTTGAGCACAATAGACCTAACAAAGGGCTATTGGCAGGTACCTCTGACCCCTGCGGCCAGGGAAAGATCAGCTTTTGTTACTCCATTTGATTTATATGAATTTCAGGTAATGCCATTTGGAATGAAGAATGCACCTGCAACCTTTCAACGGCTTGTAGATCACATTCTGTCTGGGGTAGGTGAGTTTGCATTGGCTTATATGGATGATATAGCCATATACAGCCAGACTTGGGAAGAGCACATCAAGAATGTGTGGGATGTGTTCCACAGGTTAAAGAAGGCAGGTCTGATAGTCAAGGCAGAAAATGCCAGATAGGTATGGCAGAAGTATTCTACTCCAGGCACGAGTGGGTAGTGGACACATCCGCGTCTCGAGCCTGCCAAGGTTGATGCCATCTTGTCCTGGCCTACTCCTGCCACAAAGAAACAGGTCAGGGCATTTCTAGGGACAGCAGGGTACTACCGAAGGTTTGTTCTCCGCTATAGTGATCTGGCTAAGCCCCTGACAGACTTAACCAAGAAGGGAAAGCCAGACACAGTGAAGTGATCAGAAGGTTGTGCGGTTGCTTTTCAGGAGCTAAAAAAGGCCTTATGCGACCCAGCTGTATTGGCTACCCCTAACTCTAGTTTAAAGTTTATGGTTCACATGGATGCCTCAGATCATGGACTGGGGGCTGTGTTGGGCCAAGTTACCCAGAAGGGGGAGGAGCACCCGGTTGTGTACCTCAGCCGAAGGCTTTTGCCCAGAGAAGCGGCATACGCCACAATTGAGAAGGAATGCTTGGGAATAGTGTGGGCCCTTCAGAAGCTGCAGCCTTACCTATATGGGAGAGAATTTACTGTGGTCACAGATCATAATCCCTGATTTGGCTGCATAGGGTCCAGTGGGCAAAATGGTAAAGTACTACGCTGGAGTTTGGTACTGCGGGCATACAGCATGACCATCCAGCATCACAGTGGCAAACAAAATGCAAATGCAGATGGGCTATCTAGACAGGGCTAAAGGCCTGGCTGGATACTTTTGGGCACTTCCCAGAATTTGCATGAACGGCTGTGTCACGTGGGGTGGCCCAAGGGACACGCCTTCATTATCTGGGGGATGTGACAGAAATGGGAAGGAAAGAGTTAATGGTTTGGATTCTGTAGGTGCCTTATTTTTTAGCAGTGTGGAAAAAATACACTGAGTCTGAAATCCTCCAGCAGCATCCAGCTTGTGAAATTCCTAGCTCCTAAATAAGAGCTGGGTCATAAATCTTACGTGGACATCTCCAGACACAGACAGACCTTGCAGACACAGACACAGGGCAGTTTGAATGGATTGGATCATTCAAATATAAACTTAAGGTGGAAAGGGAATATAATTGGTCACTGACAGATGTTCACTCTGATTGGGACAATTAAATACATACATGTTAGTTGGTTGGTACATTTAAAGAGAGAATAGGAATGATCTATTCTCCAGAGAATATATAACCTTCTGAAAGACAGAGAAGCTATCTCTTGCCTTTGGAAGCTGTGAGGGGAAACATAAGCTTGGAGCCTACCTTGTAGCTATGTCCGTGGGAGCTGGCAGTTAGAACAGGTTCCAGTGTCTCTTGTAAGGACAGGGAAGGGTAAGTTTAGTGATAGCATATTTCAGTATTAGCCTTCTTCTTTTGCCATCTGTTATTTAAAAACATTTGTTTACTTTTCCTGTATGAATGTTATTCTCTTGTGTTTTAAATACATATCCTGTAAATGCTCATTGCACTTTCTGTTAAGTAAAAGCTATTTGTTTGCTCAACAGTTGTGACTGTGATGTAATTTTTCTAAGGTAATATTTGGTTTTCCACTGACTCTGTGTAGCATCCGCCACTCGAAAGAGAGACACTACCAGACTTTAACTTGTGCAATTGCACATGTGATTATTCAAGTTTGCACACTTGAAAGAGGTGCCGGAAGGAAAGTCCGGCTGGTGGCAGTGAATACCCAAGGATACACACCTCTCTAAAAGCTGTTTCAGCCCAGAGGCAGAGGTGGGTTGTCACACACCCATGCACTCAGTAATACCTCACGACCCCATGCACCCCTGCACATTGTCACACCAATTGACCCCATACATGCTGTCACACAAACAGACCCCTTAAAGACACACATGCTCTCACCTCTTACAATCTCTTACCCCATGCACCCTGCCATACCCACCAACCCATACCCCATACATGCTGTCACATCCACCAACATACCACGTACTCACATGCACGCTTTCACACCCAAAGACCACAAACACACATGCATGCTGCCATACCTCATGACCCCATACCCCTAGTTTGCTGTCACACCAACTGATGCCATACCCCATGCACACTGTCACACCCACTGAACCCATCTCCCCATGCAGGCTGTCATACCTCACTACCCCATACCCCTTGCACGCAGTCACATCCACTGACTCCTCCTGCAGCTGGAACCCCCTGAAGTTGGAAACTCCCCTTCTGTATCTATATCGCAGCACCTTCTCTATTGGATGCACCCACCAAACCCACAGCTCCATGCATGCTTTCACACCCACCAACCCCATACCCCATGCACACTGTCACACCTATAAACCAACCCCATATCCTGATGCACTCTGTCCCATCCATCAACCCACCTATACCCCAATGCATGCTGTCACACACACACACACACATATACTCTGTCATACCCATTGACTGCATAGACCCCAAGACCCCATGCACTCTGTCACAGCCATATCCCCTGCACACTGTCACACCACCTGACCCCATACCCCCATGCACACTGTCACATCTCACAATATGATCCCCCAGCATGTTTTCACACCAACCAACCCCACATATGCTGTCACCAACAGACCCCATAACTTCATGCATGCTGCAGCCCCTTATGGTTCCTTAGCCACATGCACATTGTCACACCCACTGACAAATCCCATACTCTGTTGCCCACTATCACACCCATCAACCGACCCCATAACACCATGCACTATGTCACATCCACTGACCCGACACCCCATGCACACCATAACACCTCATGACCCCATACCCCTTGCATGATTTGGCACCCACTAATCCCATAACACTGTCACACCAACAGATCCAGTAACCACATACACGCTGTCACCCCTTATGATCCCTTACCCACGTGCATACTGTCATACATACTAACCTCCTACCCCATGCATGCTGTCACAACCACAGACCAAATATGCACTCCTATCACACCTATCGACCGTGTGCACTTTCTGTTACCAATTCCATCCCCTAAAGCAGGTTGTCGCATCTCACGACCCCATACCCCCAGCACAAAATCACATCCATTGGCTCCTCCTGTAGCTACACATCATCCCTCGAAGCTGGAAACTCCGCTCCTGTGGCTGGATCACAGCACTTTCTCTGTCAGACCCATCCACTGACTCACATCCCCATACACGCTGTCACACCCACCAACCCCATGCATACTGTCACACCCACCGGCTCAAAGCACACTGTCACACCCATCAACCAGTCCAGTATCCCAATGCACACATAGGCATTCTATCACACCCATCAATCCCATTAACTCTGTGTACTCCATACCCTCATACACGCAGTTACACCTCATGACCACATACCCCCGTGTACACTGTAACACTATGCAGTAACAGCTCACAACTCCCTGCACACTGTCACACCCACTGACTCCATACCCACATACACAGTCAGACCCACCTAGCAACCCCAAAACCCCAAACACGCTGTCACACACACCAACCCCATACCCCATGTATACCCACTGCAAACTGTCACACCGATCAAATGACCTTATACAACCATGCATGCTATCACACCTGACCTCATGTACTGTATCACACCCATCAACTCCATACCCCCTGAACACTGTCACACCCATCAACCAACCCTATACACCCATGCACACTGTCACATCTGACCTCATGCACTGTATCACACCAACTGACCCCCATGACCCCATGCACTGTGCCACACCCACCGACCCCATGCACCCAAGCATGCTGTCGCACCTCATGACCCCGTACACCCATTTACACTGTCACACCTCACAACCCCATACCCCATGCACACTGTGACACCAACCAACCCCATACGCCCATGCAAGCTGCCCCATCTCATGATCCCATGCCCCCTGCATGCTTTCACACCAAACAACCCCATACACGCTGTCACACCAAAAGAACCCATGACCGCATACATGCTGTCACTACTTACAGTCCTTTACCCCCCATGACTGGCATGCTGTCACACCCACCCCATACATGCTGTTACACCCACTGACAAACCCCATGCTCCAATGCCCATTATCACAATCATCAACCGACACCACATCGCCATGCATGCTGTTACACCCTACCACACACATGCACTCAGTTACAACCATCAATCCCATAACCCCGTGCATTCTGTCACTCCCAACATGATACCCCATGCATGCTGTAACACCATGCAACTCCATATCTCCTACTCGCTTTCACACCCACAAACCCCAACACCCAACACCAACAGACCCAATAATCACATGCAAGCTGTCACTCCTTATGATCCCTTACCTCTATGCATTCTTTCACACCCACCTACAATACACAAACACACATGCACTCTATCACATCCATTGACCCCATAACCCCATGTACTTCATACCCATTGCATGCTGATACACCTTACAGCCCCATACCCATGTACATTGTCGCACCCATGACCCCATACACCCATGTACACTGTCAGATCCACCCACTGACCCCACAACCCCATACACACTGTCACACCTCATGATCCCATACATGCTGTTACACCTACCAATCTCATACCCCATGCATTCTGTCACACCTCAGGACCCCATACCCCTGCATGCACCGCATAAATACACACATGCCTACCAACTGACCACATACACTAAAAGATTTAGTTCGAATTAGTGAAAAATAAGAAACATTTTATTGAACAAAGAAAGAACACTATTAAGACACTGAGTAAGCATACAAAAACATTTTTATTGACTGAAGACAGAACATTTGTAGAGTGAGTACACAACACCTTTACTGAGTATTAGGTTTGTTTTACATAGAATTATACATTCATAGATTACAACAATTTTGTTATAAAATGTGACTACACTCCCCTGTGCACACAAACACATGCTGTTACAACCACCCTCTCCTCTGCCCATATAAACCCATGTATACTGACCCACCCTCCCTTCCCTCCACACCATGCTCCCCTCTGCACTTACCAAACCTATACCCCCATGCACTCTTTCACGCCCATCAACCAACCCCATAACCCCATGCAAGCTGCCACACCTTACAACTACATACCCCCATTTATGCTGTCACACCTCCCAACCCCATGCCTCTGCACTAACACACCAACTGATCCCATACCCCCATGTAAGTTGTAACACCTCTCGAACCCATACTCCATTTGCACTTTCATACCAACCAACTCCATACATGCTGTCACACCAACAGACCCTATAACCCAATGCACGCTGTCACCCTTTATGATCCCTTACCCACATGCACACTGTTACAAACCCCATGACCCATGCACACTGTTACACCCACCGACAAACCCCATGCTCCAATGCTCCCATCACACCAATCAACCCAACCCATACCCCATGCATGCTATCACACCTGACCACACAAATATGCACTCTATCACAGCCATCAACCCCATAACCCCATGCACTCTGCCACACCCACCAACCCCAAACCCCCACACATGCTGTCACATCTCACAACCCCATACCCCCACATGCTTTCACACCCACCAACTCTATACACGCAGTCTCACCAACAGATCCCATAACCCCATGCACAATATCATCTCTTACAATCCTTTACAACATGCATGCTGTCACATCCACTGACAAACCCCATGTTCCATTGCCCACTATCACACCCATCAACTGACGCCATACCCCAATGCATGCTGTCATAGCCGACCACACACAAATGCACTCTATCACACACAAAGATTCCATAACCCTATGCACTCTCACACCTACTGACCCAATGCACCTATGCAAGTCATAACACCTTGCAACCCCATACCTCCTGCACCCTTTCACACCCACCAACCCCATACACACTATCACACCAACAGACCCTATAACCAAATGCTGGCTGTCACCTTCTATAATCCCTTAACTCCATGCACACTGTCATACCCACCAAACCCATACCCTATGCTCTTTGTTACAGCCACCAACAAACCCACTCTCCCATGCATGCTTTCACACCCACAGATCACATACACACATGCACTTTATCACACCCATTGACTCCATGCACTCAGTCACACCCACCAACCCCATACGTCCATGCACACTGTCATACCTCATGACCCACGCAACAGCATGACAGTCAGTGCTGGGATCCATAGTATTCAGCACCCATCGTGATTTATGAAATTCAAACATTTATGAATAAAAATAAAATGTGGTCTACTACCTATGACATCACAGTAGGTTGCCCACCTTTTAAGGTATATAAACAGTGTTGAAACATCAGATGAGTGCCCATTTGAGGAAGCTTCAAGGAGCAAAGTGCCGGGGTATCTGGGAGAGTGGTCCCTAAGCTCACTGACTGCGTGAGAGTTCTGTCTGTAACTTGTACCAAAATGGATTTTCTGTTTGGAACTGTGCTGTTTTACGTTGCATTCTTGCCCAGGATTTATATCAGAGTTTACTTTGTTCTGGAGTGCAGTTGGTTCTTCTGTTGTTTGGAATTCAATTGAGGTCAGCAAACCCTCAACACGTACCACCCCTGACCTGTGAGCACTGTAACATCTGCCTTTGGATAAGAGTTGAATCACCCTCCAGTAGGGAGAGGAGGAAGAGGAGAAAACTGAGGGAGAGGCAGAGGTGGGGGGAGAAGACTGTAGCTGTCTTCAACCTAAGTAATACGGAACTGACTGGGACTGAAATGTCAGTTTAAAGCAAGGGCCTCTTATTCTCACCTACAAAACCACCTGACAATTTTCAGATCATACTGAATTTACATAGATTTCTTAGAACTATATGCCTAAAAGAAGAATTTACAGCAGAGCCACACCAAACCCCAGAAGTTAAAGGCATTAGAAGAGCTGTGAAATACAAATCCACTTACAATCCCCCTAAAGGGCATAGCCATCATGCAGAGACATGCAAGCTACACTTACCAGAAAATATAACACACTATAAACAAAATCATGAATTATAATATATCGAAGGAAGAATCACAGGCACTGAAAAACCTACACCAAGATGAAAAATATAATAATAAAACCTGCTGACAACGGAAGAGAGACTGTGGTCATGGGAAGGAAGGAGACAGTGCAGTAAGATTTCCACACATCTACTGCACAATATACAGAACTAACAAAAGTTACTTTCTGATCCCATGAAAAGAATTCAAGAGAGCACTGCAGCAATACTAGATGAAGCTGAAGAGAGAAATGGCAAAAAGAACTCCTAACAGAAACATTTCCTGCAATTCCAGTATTCTATGGACCCTAACATCCATAAGGATCCAAATGAACCTCCAGGAGGGCCTGTAGTGTCAGACCTGGAATCAGCACTACAGCCCCAATCTTGTTTTGTGAACTACAGTACTTTGCTCAACCTCTGAAACTTAACATGGAGAGCTACACTAAGGACACAGAGGACATTCTGAATGTCATATAAGGGCTGAATTGTACAGCACCTTTGAAAACACAATGATGTGGACATTAGGTATAAAAGATTTTTATAGCTCAATACATCATGAGGAGGGCCTTTATAGTTTGGAATCTGCACTTCTGAGATCAGGTAGAGAAGGAAAACCCACCAGTCACCCTTCTCTGAGAACTAGCTAGGCTTGTTCTGTGTGAGAATTATTTCAGATTTGAAAGGGCCTACAACAGATAAATCAAGGGAATGGCAATGGGCAGCACAATGGCACCCACATATTGGGAGGGCTAAAAGCCCAAGGTTCAATGGGGGAAAATAGCTCCTCCCACATCCCCTACTTAACCTCAGCACTTCTGTTGTTCAGCTTCTAGCATTTCAAAATCTGGCTTGGTTCATTCTGCCTGAGCAGTGAATAGGTGTGGTTGTGCTTTTGCTCCCTTTTGCCTCGCGGTCCCTCCATCTCGTTTGCCTGCTTCTGTTTTTGTCTCCACCCCCCGCCTCTTCCTTCCATTCCCCTCTTCTCCACAGCTGTAGCTGTCTGCTGCCCAGTGCCCCCCTTGCCTTCCCGCTCCTTCCCTTCCTGCCCTGTTCTTCGGTCTTCCCGTTTTCTGTCCCACTGCTCAGCGGCCTTCCATGTCTCCTTCTTGTCCCCTCTCCCCACCCATCCCTTGTACCTTGCTCATTTCTTGGTGTTTTTTTTCTTTTGGGGTTTCCTTCTCTGCTGTATCTCTTCATCTTGCTGCTTATGTCTCCCTCTTTCTTCCGGGTCCATGCTCGGTGATGTCACTGCCCGGTGTTTCTCTGTCTCTACCCCTTCTGCTTCTCCCTCGATTGTTTCTATTTCTCCTGCTCCTTCCCAGCCACATACCCTGCTGCACTCTCATCCTTGTAACCATAGAGGACTGCTGTGCTCTCGTCCTTGTAACTATGGAGGACTCCTCACTCCAGCTATTCATCTTTTTCTGCCTGCTTCTTGTGCCCAATACCATTCTCCTCAGCATTACCTGTGAGCACACTGAACCTTCAGACGGCTCCCACACAACAACTGAAGCTCCATACCTCCACTGCATTGGATGCACAGCCTCCATCACTTGCTTGTCGACCCTGCAGGACCTGGACGTCATCTGCCACTCACTCTGTGGGGTTCCCATTCCTGCTTTGCTTGCCGCAGTTTTGCCATGTGTCAGTGGGGATCAACACTGAATGATCTCTCCTAGTGTGCATCATGACTGTGAGTCATTTCTGGCTAGTTGTGCTGCTACGCTGTCCTCTGTTTTTGCCGGAGCTGTACATAAGATGCAGCCAGTACTCTGTGGCTGCTGGTACATTTCCTATGGCAGCATCTTCCTCACCACAGCTCAACTTGTGCACCAGGTAGACTTCTATCACCTCTGCTGGGAGCCTGATCTCCATCTCTGATCCGCAGCACTCCTCCTGCTTCAGACTTTGCAGTTCCTCCTGCACTATGAAATGAGACTCTACCTTCTGCTCTGGCACGTCACTTCGACCTCCCTGGACTAGGCTCCCTGATTCCATTTGGATTTTCTGGTCACATCCCAAATGTTCAAACATTTTGAAGCTGACTGCCTGTCTCAGCACATGCCTGTGCTCTGCTATCCCGTGTATTGTATCCTGCCCAGTGACAACTTCTGTGCTCTTCATGTGGTCCACTTGACATGTGTGAGCATTTTACCCACCTCCCCTAGCTGCAACTGCAACAAACTTTCCTGCTCTGTGCCTTGCTTACCGCTCATCGCAGCAATTCCTGAACCACATTTGGAGTGCCAGTACCTCTCTACTGGAGTTATAACCACAGTGTCGCTCCTCATCTGGCCGCCTCTGGCCGCCCTCATGGCTATACTGCAACAATCTGGTCTCTGTCGATACCCACCAGCCTTCACTATGCCTGCACGGAGGTTGGCTTGCCATCTGACGACCTATGTGGGGAATCATCCCTTACCGTCTCCTCCGTGGCTACATGCGGGTCCATGGCATCTGGGCTTACCTCAGAACTATGTGGAGGTCTCATTCCATTCCATCTCGGGTCCTCCAGGAAGGACCATCAGTGATGAACTATGTGGAGGTCCCTTCGCTCACGCTTCCTCATTCTACCTACATGAGATTCCTATTCCACTGCCTCGTGCCACCCCATTCCCTGGATTTTTCCATTGCTGCTGTTCATTAGTCAAATTGCAGTTGATTGGCTCCTGTTCAATACCATTTTGCCATGCTATGGCAGCTGCGCCATCTTGTGTCACTTGGTCTAACTCTGAGGTGGCTTCATCAGATACTCCTGTGTATCTCTATCTGTTGTTTCTGTCCATCAAAGTAGGCAGTCCATGGTATCCTGGCATTCATCTATATCTTGGCCTACGTGGAGGTCTCGGTCAACACCATCCTGTGTCCTCCGTGTAGGACCTTCATCGCTGACCTACGTGGAGGTTTTCTTGCATGCTCATACCACCCAACAGTCTCTGTCCCTAGCTCTGCCTCTGGGGTATTGAGCAAAGGCATGCTTGCCTGGCTGCCGGGGTTGAGAGACCCTGTCTCCAACTTGGTTCTCTACTCATTCCGCTCCTCGAGCTGTCTCCATCTCTAGCTCTGCCCGAGTGGCATTGAGCGACACCAGCCTTCCTGCCCACCAGTGACGGGAGTCAATTCCTTGTCTCCATTCCTCCCTTTAGTCCGTCATCTGCCGGCTTTGGACCCCTTCAGTGCTGGCCCCTCCTTCAGCATCAACTTGGCTTCCTCGCCTTCGGACCAGCTCTGGATTGCTTCCCGGACTCCTTCCATCCATATTCCTTTTGGGACCTTCAAGTGCACCACTGTCTAGTGCTCAACCATCCTTTGATTTTCTTTCCTAGATCCATCCTCATGTCAAGCTTCCAGTTCTCGAATACCACAATAGAAATCCTGGACATCATTTAACCACCCATCTTCCTTCATCTGGACAGAACTCTCCATCTTTCAGAATCCTCCATCTTTCAGAATTGACCTTCCCGCTCACTGTCAAAATTCAGAGGACACGACTCATTGACCAGCAAGACTCAGAGGATGAGACTCTTAGACATAACCAGAGCCAAACTTCAGTCCACATTTTTTAGGATTATCTCCTCATTGTTTGCCAGGAGGATGGGCAGGTCGGTAGCCATGGGTCCTCAGAGGTTTCCCCGACAGGTGCTTTTTTCTTTTCCTGCATGCTACTAGTCTCACTGTCCAGAGTTGGAAGAGGTAATCAAACCATTAACAATCTTTTGGGCCTCTATTCCTACACCTATCCAGCGTTCCTACCAAGAGTGGGAATACAGAATAGCCAAATTCCAAGTTCATAACCTTAAATCCATAACAGTCAAGTTCATAAGCATACACAAGCACTGTGCTGTGCACCACACAATGAAGTGAATCTGCTCAGTCTGAACAGCAATTTATATTGATGCCCATGTGCAATATGTTTCATACCAAGCTTTGTTTTTACAAACAATAAATTGATGATATACTGATACTATGTGAAGGCACAGCAAGCAAACTTGAAAACATTTTTGAGCAACAGTTGGCAGATCTACCTGAAATTCACCTTAACATTTGACAGCTTTGAGAGTCCTTTCCTGTAGGTTCATGCAAAGATGGTACACAGACAAAACTGTGAATCAGGCAATATCAAAGGCGAAAAAGACAGACAGAAAAAGACATACAGAAAACAAGGCTTACACAATTACAGATTGAGAGAGTGCTCCTTTCCTCTGGGTTTGAGACATTCTTATTCTGTGAAGAGTGTCACGTGCAGCTGTCCATTGAGATGGCTACATTTTTTTTATTTTAATATACTGTACTAATGATCAATCTTGATCAATAATATATTAATACTGCTGCCGAGACTACTCCTACCATTGTAACAGTGGTCTCAATTACATTGTTAGGATATCAGAAATGCTCACCTTCGACTCACAGTTCTGATACCCTAAGAATATGCATGAGACCACTCTTCACAACCTTAAGAGTGGACTAAGTGGCAGTATTAACATACAGAAGAGAACAACATGACAGACTAGTTTTCTGTTTAGAATATTCGTAGCACACAGATGAGATCAGGAAGGTTCTGAACAAATACCGGGACATCCTAAAAGCATTTACAGTCCTAGAATTCCAGTTACTACCTATTACTGCTTTTAAAAGGGTGAGCACAGTTAGGGACAAACCGGTGCATTCGTAACCGCAGAAAATGATACCCACAGACAATCAACTTCTGCTAGGACCACTGAACCCAGGCATGAACCCCTGTGGAAGGTGTGCCCAGTGTGGCAACACTTTACCAAAAAAAGATTTCAAGCACCATGGTGGTAATTTGAAATGTCAAATTAAAAGTCATCTGTCCTGTGTTGTACCAGAAATAGATTAGTTGCATATTGGTCCAAATATATATGCGTGTGGGGGTTGGGTTGTCTTGGGTGAGTGTGTATGAGGGAGCTTAGTGTCTGTGTGGGGAGGTAATTTTGTGTGTGTTTTTGGGGGGTTGGAGGATGGTGTTTTTTGTGTGTGGGGAGAGGAGTTGTGGTTGCACTTCCATATTTAGGTAGGCTTATATTCGGCTACATGTCATAATTATGCTACAGGGTGTTAGGACTCTTGGCTCACACACATAGTAAATATACACTTTATTTCTAGTTATCTTTCCCTGGGGGGGGTCTAATTCCATGGGGGTTTTATACAGATTCTGAAGACTGTTTCTGTTCATATAGTTAATTGATTATATACTGACTCATTATTGAACTTTGAACATTTTAAGATACATGAACTCTTTTATTAGGTACTCCTTGAGAGATTTATTTTTTTATTTGGCAATAATACTGACAACTGATATTACCTTGTAAAAAATATTGTTACAGCACTGTAGGTTTTAATGTTTATGGAGTGTGTTAACTGGTTGAGAGTACAGTTTAGAAAATATCTCCAGATAAGTTTAATTCTGTATGAATGTTTTAAACAGTTGTTCATATAAGGTACATTTTTCTTATTACCCTCTTATTTCCATACATACATTTCTGTTGTACAGTTTTTTATCATACTATACTATCAAGTTTTAACTTGGGCATTTGTGGTATTAAATCTAAAGGTCTTGCTTTTAATTTTGAATGTATTCTCATAACACACATTCATTAATAATTTCACTTACGGACTTTGCTTGCTTGAGTATTCAGCTTATCTAATGGATGTCATTTGACCTTGAAAAGATTCTCAGTAATAGTAAGCTATTCACTCCATTTAAATGTGTGACTTTTTGAAATAGGTACTTTTAACCAATGAGAATTTTTTCTGGGTTTGTTATGTACAATCTGGGTGTTAATAGAATGTGACTCTCTGAACAATTGTCATAAGTCTCCGAGGAAGGACTTGGTTGGTCCAAAAGCTTAGACATTGTTTTCTTTTTTGTAACGTCTGTGTTGGTCCAATAAAAGGTATCAAACCATTTGCTTCTGGATCTGTGTCGTACCATGTAGTTTATTTATTTAACTGCTCCAAATAATACATAGGGAACACAAACAGATCACAGGAGTGCAGAATAACTGGGCACAAAAGCTCCATTCATAACAAATAGAGGGATCCCCAGTAGCAAAGCACTGTCAACCTGCAGCAAATACATCAATAGCTCTCCATTTTGGTGCAATAGAGGGAATACCAACACCACCTTGTGGGAATGACTGGAATAAAATGCTAGAACGCCAGGAAATATATTGGATATACACACTAAATACACTAGACGGACAAGTAGAGATGAATGGGGATGAAAACTGGACAGCCTGTTGGTAATCGTATGCTAATACACTACAGGGGGGAATTTGATTGTAGTCTACAAGCACTGCTGCATTCTTAATATTCTGTAATACTGTGTCTGTTGACTCTAATTTTCTCTATCTGGCAGCTGCAATTATGTTTACTGCATATAAAGATATTCTCCTAATTTATTAAGACAGTTCATTAATTCAAACAATTATTGTTTAAAAAAAATCTTCAGTAAATTTTCAATGGGGCGTGGGATTAAAACCAGCACCCTCTGGACTCTGAGACTAAGACATTACCACTTAAGCTACTCAGATGTATACAGCAATGAAGCTCGAATAATATTATGTGGAGTGAGAAAACATTTAAATACTAACTTACAAGGTAGAGGTTCTTGAAACATTAACTTATTAATATTAAGCAATTTTATTTATTTACATAATGTAATTTTTTTATTAAAATATTTGTTAACCAGTTAATGATGCCCATTTTCATGGGATACTCAAAATATACAATAAAGATAACAATTCAAAACAGTATATAAGGTTTCATGTCAAAAACGTGAAAAAACAGCAGCAAATACCAAAACCGTGACTCAAAAACAGCGTGTGCACAAACAGCAAATGCACATAACAGCGATCTCTATAATAGCTAAAACAGTGCCAAAAATGATTTTCTATAGGGGGGCTTCACCCCCATGCACCTCCCTTAATACATATAGCCAACACTGGGTGGGACACAACTTAGGGACAGGGAGAAACTCAGGAGGGGGAATATTCACCTGTGTGAAGCAACTCGTGGAGGGAAGAAACTCAAGAGAGGGAGCGATTTCACATTCCAACTCCGGGATGGGGATTCAGAACTGGGGGAGGCAGGTGAAGGGAGACATGAAACACAGCACAGCAGTTAACAATTAAAAAAAAAATCACCAGGAACAGCCAGTCTCAAACCCAGGTCTAGCAAACCTAGCAGACACACAGCTGATGACTCTACCCACTAGGCTACATTAATAGCTTGATGGCTTACCCCATAGCAGCCAACTTCACTACTGAGCATCACTGAACTGCCTTGCTTAAAAAAACACTTGCTACAAAAACCATATAGCTCTCATGACATTCGCTCCCTTGCATTCGCTCAAACGAACTTGCCCAAATTGATTCACCATTTTCACGGGATACCGTATATAATACATCATGGGTCATTACATGAACATTGGAAAAGATTCAGACAGTGTTGTTTTAAATATTTCTTAAAAACATACAAGGACAACAATGAAACAGGCAGTGCATGCTGTAATTTAATGACACAATACAAGAAAAATCATTGTCCACAGGATGTTTCACAAAAAGAGGGCCAAAAGACATTAGCATGTACAGATCTAGTAAGAGGTTAATTAGTACATTCAAGAACACCAGACATAAAAGAAAAAGGAACTCAAGAATTATGAAACCTTTTGAATATAGTAAGACTGAAACAGTTATCCTTTGTTCAAAGGAGAACCATTCCAGTTTACTGTATAAAGAACAATGATGAGTTGCGGTGGACAGAACCAACACAATGACAAACTGATTAATAAAGAACTTTTACCTGCAGTTACAAGTATTGTGCCATAAAAATGGTTGTGGCACTAGCATTTTGTGATCAGGATCTACACATGCATTACACATGATTATAGTGTATGGTGGAACGCTGTTGAGCATGGAAATCCATGCTCAGAACAGTGTTGCTGTGCTGTCTTGACTACGTCACATAGAAACATAGAAACATAGAATTTGACAGCAGATAAGGACCGCTTGGCCCACCTAGTCTGCCCATTTTCCTACCTAACAGATAAGCTGCAGATCCTAGTTAACCAACAGCTTACTTCCTCCTACCCCCCACTAGGACTGCCTTATGCCTGTCCCATGCATTCTTGAAGTCCCGCACTGTTCTTGACTCCACGAACTCTCTCAGGGAGGCTGTTCCATGCATCCACAACCCTCTCAGTGAAAAAGTACTTCCTCACATTACCTCTGAGCCATCCCCCTCAATCTTCAAATTGTGCCCCTTGTTCTTGCGCATCTCTTTTCTGGAAGATGCTACCCTCTTGGACTTTGTTAATTCCTTGAGGTACTTGAAAGTTTCTATCATGTCCCCCTCTCCCTTCTTTCCTCAAGGGTATACATATTAAGCTCCTTTAGTCTTTCTTCGTATGTCTTCTGGTGCAGACCCTGCACCATTTTGGTTGCCCTCCTCTGGACAGCCTCTACTTTGTCTATGTCTTTGTGGAGATGGGGTCTCCAGAACTGCACACAGTACTCCAGATGGGGTCTCACCAACTGTCTGTACAGAGGGATAACAACTTCCTGTTTTCTACTATTGATGCCTCTTCCTATGCATCCCAGTATCCTCCCAGCCTTCCTTACTGCCTTCTCACATTGCTTGCCCACCTTTAGGTCATCTGATATAACTACCCCCAGGTCCCTTTCTATTTTTACTGTTGTCAGTATCTCACCCCCCATTGTGTACGCTGCTGTGTCATGATGCTGTTATGCTGCACTGAGTACATCACCAGTGCGGCATAACAACATCGAACATAGTCACGCATGCACGATAAAGGGGCCACGGCGATGAGAGACCACATGGAAGTTACCGGCACTGGAGCAACGCGCCACAGTAAGGAATTAAAAAATTATTTGGGGAACATTGTTTGCCAGGAATGAGTGCCCATACACTATAAAAGATTGTGTATGAGTAACTCATACACAGACAAGGTTATATTCTGATCTCATGGTTTTCGTGGTAACGAGACCTCTTGAGCTGCGCTTTCGAGGTCTCTTGTCACCGTGGAAACCATTCGATCAGAAAAAATCCTTGTTATGTAACATCAATAACTCTTCTTCAGTACAGAATTTACAGTCCAATCTAAATATATTTGTTTGGGCTAGTAATAATAAATTGACTCTTAACATATCTAAGTGCAAACTCATGCATTTTGGTAAAAATAACTCCATGACAAATTATTTTATAAACAATATACCATTAATTAAGGTTACGTCTGAAAAAGATCTGGATATTTTTATTAGTAATAACTTAAAATTTACTGATCATAACAACTTTACAGTTAAAAGGTGCCATCAGCTAATAAATTGTATTTTTAAAAATTTGAAAAGTAGAGAACCTGAAGTGCTTATTCCACTGTATAGCAGTATAATTAGATCTAAATTTGATTATTGCTCTTCTTTTTGTGCACTAACTTTAATCAAGGATAAGATTTTAAAAGAAAAAGTACAAAGGAGATTTACAAAAAATACTAAAAATTTAAAAATGCTCCCATATGATAGCAGACTCAGAAAACTGAATCTTTATTTTCTAGAGTATCATTCAACTAGAGGTGACTTGTGTTTAATCTTTCGTGCAACTAGAGATGAGGCCTTATTTGAAACCCTATGTCTGGAATGGTACCACTCAATAAATACTACTAGATCCCATAATATGAAAATAAAGACTTATTTAGCAAAGACTATAAAGAAGAAAAACTACGTAACACAGCGAATAGTTCCACTTTGGAATTCCCTTCCTCAAGAGGTAGTAGATAGTGCAGATCTCGAACTATTTAAAATTAATTTAGATACTTATATGGGAGATTCTAAATATCACTACCACCCAGGTTAGGGGTGGCGAAGTCTTAATGAGCTTGTCCCTCAATTTCGTATTCATCTATGAACCTATGTATGAGTGCTCATACACAATACTCTATACAGTCTATAGTAGGGCATTGTTCTATAAAGATATCCATCCTTTGCAAAATGCTGTTGTACCACAGTTCAAAGGTCATGGAATGTGATTGTACCTTTCTGTGGTAGGACAGCATTCTAGAACCTCTAGAGACTGCACAAACCACTGTCATTGTGAAAGAGAAAAAAACACAATGCACATATTTCACATAATACTATACACTATGAAAAATACAGGACGAGCAATGTTACGCATAATCAGTGTGTTCTGCAACCTCGGGGTTCTGATTCCCACAGACCTCTCAAGCTTTGCTCTCAAGGTCAGAGGGAATCAGAACTCCTCTGTGGCAGAACACACAGGTTGTGCATACAGTAGTTGCCCATCCAGTATTCTCTATGTTGTGATTACCGTGGGGCTGTATTTTGCTTTACTGACCACAGCCAGCTGCATCTATAGACTTGCCACTATATTTGCCTTTCAATTACATTTAGAAACTAAGTTACTAATGTAGAAAAGTTTCATAGTAAAAATGTTCTCTTCAATAAATATGTAGTGAGATGTGGGGCAAGAACCTGTAACCACCAGATTCGTAGGTAGATACGCTACCATTTGAGCAATGCTGCCACCTACAGGTTTGCAGCCGGAACTGTACTTCATGGTGTTAGAAATAATGATACATGTACAGCCTTATGTAGAGGTTTATAACAGAGAATCAGAAACTACAAGAAACTGAAATATTGTGCCATGATCAATTAATTGCATTGAGTGATAAAAGAATATGTGTGCATCTCAAATAATTGCATCTATAATGGGGCAGTACTTTATGGTAACCAGAGCAGCTTTCATCCTGATTATTCACCTTGCTCATTTTTATACCCTGATAGAGTTGAGGGTGAAAGCATGTCCCTGGTGCTGCCACTCCAAACTTGCCTCTTAGGGTGGCATCAGGGGATAGAGCAAAACACAACTGCCTAGCAATGGACAGCAGTGAACTCAGCTGTTTAGCTGTAGAGGTTTCAGATCTGTGTGTGCTGCCCCAGGGAGACACTGCCCCCAGGGACACGCCTGTGCTGCCCCCAAGGTAGCACTGCCCCCCAGGGTGACTTTAAAGGCAAAAAAGTTACATTACCCTAGCAATGGCAGAAGAGTGAGCCGGGGCGAGAACTGCGTCATCATGATGCATTACAGTGACGCTGGATGGGTGTGATTCCAGACTGACACTTCTCACTTATAGCTCTCCTTCTACCAGCTTAAAAAGTAGCAACATTCACATACGGTGTGCATAGGAAACACCATGTCACCAGGTGGAGATCAATCACAGTATTGGTGAGTTGGTTCTTGCTGCAGCTCTATGCAAGCTGTTATTACCACACTAAACCCTTTTAACATTGCATGTCTTGAATTAATATTTCTCTATATTTCTCACCACAGATAAGGACAGAATTGAAATTAAAAAAAAATCATTGTGAACAAAAGAAAAGTTTTTTGAGGTGAATTATAAATATCTTGATTATCTGACTATTTAAAAAATCATTATAGATCAAGAGAGCACTCCTGACCAATAAAAGCGCTCCTTTCCTTTGCACGAGACCCATCCTGTGAAGAGTGTCTCACATGCAGCTGCCCTGAAAATGGGCACATTCCGATTAGCTTTTTTTTTTAAATTAATATATTATTGATCGAGCTCGATGAATAATATATTAATACCACCACTGAGACCACTCTTACGATAGTAAGAGTGATCTCACTTACATTCTTAGGGTATCAGAACCACTCACCTTTGGTTTGTGGTTGTCATACCCTAAGAATGTGTGTGAGATCACTCTTACAACTACAAGAGTTGCCCTGGCAGCAGTATGAACATACATTTTTGACATCTTATCTAGATTTATTTTATGGAAATAAAGTTAATTTCTACAGGCGATACTAATGACAAATGGCGTAACTGCTATCAGAAAATAAAAACGAGCACTGAATGAACAAGGTAACAATTTAAATAAAGGCACATTATAACCGAGCGATTAAAGGAATATATGGGCAAGTGCAGATTACTGTTTGTTATTAAAGAATTTACACACAGGTGATTTTTCTGTAGATGAAGAACAGACTGTGGTTGTGATGCTTTTGATGGCAGTGCATAAAGGCTAATGCATTAACCAATGATGCATAATATAAAAAGAGCAATACTGCTGCATGCAGGAAAGGAAACCTTCATTAACAATATAATGGCATGCTGCCCTGTTTATTTCTGTAGTAAAAAACAAGCAGAATGCACAATGAATGTTGTCAAAATGTTAAAAAACTTGGAGCTGTTAGCAGGCACATTAGATTCAGATGTTTATGGTCGGTCAAGAAATCTGCTTAATATTGACTTGTGAGATATTTATAGATGTTTGGTGTGCACAAAATTAAAAACTCTGTATTATATTTTATGTAGGACTTCATCCCCTGAGGAAGCCTAAGGGGTGAAACGCTGGGCCAGGACCTAAGGGCCCCTGTTAATTCTACAATAAACTTTGGAATATGATAAATATCAGCATTTTGCTTGGAGTAGCTGTGTTTCTCTGGAACAAATATTTTTGACTGCCCTTGCCTGCTGGCCCCAATCTGAGAGAATAAACACCAAGAGAAGTACCCACCTGGACTATTGGACTTTTCCAGTACAGGAAGGCCATCTACATATCTGTGCTGTGAACAGTAAAGTGGAGGCGGGCACTGAGTGGAAAGGTTGGTCCTGGCTTGATTAAAACAACCAGGGCAAACTGTTAGCTGCCCAAGCCTGTGCAGGGCTTCACTAAGGAGTGACCACAGTGGACAGGTAGGCAAGTACAGCATCCCAGGGGATGTACTGACCAGACATCAGGCCCACTTAACTTTCTCTGGATGGTGGCACCACACATTTTTATTTCTTTGGATTTGATCCCCTCCCCCCCAGTACAAGTGAGAAAAAAAACACAAGAGCCACCACAAACATCTACAGCAGCCCAGTGGCAGTGTAAGATAGCGACACCTTGCTCCCTAAGCCAATTAGAAGGGGGGCCTACCCTACAGGAGATTTACACCAATATTTATAGGAGTGGGGGTGACCTCATACAGCCACCCACCAGTACACTGCCGTCCAGGGTAACCCCTACACCATACAAGGGTTTTTTCCTCCCTCTACACTAATAATGGCCGAATTACCAATAATCTCATTTTTTGAGTTTCAATATAAGATCAAATCCCCAGGTTACCAGCTGGAAGGAGAATCTGGTGAGGGTGGGGATGATCCTATAGAGATGGCAGAGTCAGCAGTGAATGTAGTGGACATACAGTCCACTCCACTTATAGCGCCCACGCTTTAGGCGGGCAATCAATTTATCTGGGCAAATGCTGAAAACTGTTTACCAGTTCCATAGGCTCCAGTGTTAAAAACACTGGATAAAGCGTTCTATGTCCGCCTGCTATTTCGGGCAGATTAGATCCTAATTAGTGTCAATTCACACTTTGACAGGCAGTTTGCAGAGCTTGCCAAAGTGTAAATCGCCACTAATTACCACCTAAACTGCCCGAAACAGGCAGATTAAACTTAAAACTAGCTGCAGATCCCTTCCAATTTCACAGTAAATAGGCAGATTAAAATTTAAATATAAAACAAGCTGCAGTGTGATAACAGGCAGCGAGGAGATAGCTGTTGAGAGATCCCTTCCGATCTCTGACATTGCAGTACACACGGCATGGCACACAGCAAACAGGCAGATTCAATTTAAAAAATCTCTTACATCGGAGATGAAACTTAAAACTAGCTGCAGATCCCATTGCGGTACACACGGCACAGCACGGCACACAGTAAACAGGCAGATTAGCTGAGTAGTGAGGAGAAAGCCGTCGAGAGAGCCCTGCGGGGGAAGCCTGTAAGCAAGCAAGTAAAGGCGAATAGTTGAAACACTAAGGGAGCGTCTTACAATGCTCCTGCCTCCCCCGTATTGCCCCAGATCAGTTAAAAATATTCACTTTGTTTAGTGCGACCAATCCATATAACAGGCAGAATGTGCTTGCACATATGTGCCGTTATAAGCGTTGGGGGATTGTAACAGCATCATCTGTCTATGTCATCTCTTCTTTTTCCTCCTGGTCTCCACCCTGACACTGCCCACCCCAACACCCCCACCCTGGAAGATGCTGGAGTAGAGGTGTTGAGACATCTGCAATAATGTCAATGCTTGCTCACTCTACCTGCCTAGCAAGTGCACCCAGCTGTGCCCCCATCTGTTGTCACTGAGGTGGTGGGTGCTGTATCAGGAGTCTCTATCCAGCCCTCCCTCGCTGGCAGAGAAGAGCATCCTGGGGAGCACACGAGTCATCTCGTACCATCCAATAAAATGTCTCAGGCTTGCACATGAATTCTGACCGCTGGCAAAAGGAGATATGTCCACCAGTGTTATACTACTGGCCTGGCCCATGAAGAAGCGATCAGACTACCTGCAAAGACTATGAGCTTAGGACTGAATAATATGTATTTGGGGACAATGTAATCCAAAGATTTTATATCTTGTCTCTACTTGCAGGGAAAGGGTTCTACCCATGCACTGTCTTGTATTTGAAATTAAAGATATACCTGAACTCACTGAAACAAAAATATACATAAATATGAATGTGTTAACATTTACAAAAGCTAAAACATATCCATTTAATTAATTTATTTTTTTTATGGAAAACATATTAGTGGGAAGGTGCCCCAGTTCTTGTGTCTAGTCTGGGTCCTGGTTCCATGTGCCAAGTCCAACCCCTTATTTTTTAAATGAAGAAAGGTCTTCCTAGGCCTCACCTATGACTGTTGGTGATATAGCTACCTCTTCAGCCCCAGTACTCATCTTAGAATATATGAAAGCTGTGATCCCTCCCTGCTCCCCATCCAATGATCAGCCCCAAATGGGAGCCTGCATCCAATGCCAAGTTTCCCACATCATGCTGGTTGTCCACAATGTATTCTGGGACATACATTCTGATCTAGAGGTTATGGCAAGCCCAAATGGCTTCTTTCTGCACCAGCAACACAGATACTGGCAGTGAGATTATACTTCACACAATCTATGGTGGAAGATGAGGTTGGATGTGAAGACTGGAGAGTTTTTTTCAATTTAAAATAAAAAAAGCCCTTTGGAACAGCTGTAGGCCTAGTGCTCAAGAAATTGACAACCTGGGTTCGGGAACATGCCAGGGTTATCAGGAACCTGAATGGGGAGGAGGATCAAGTATCCCAGCTGACTCTCCATTCCAGAGTGGCAGGGAGGGACAGAATGATGGAGAGAGAGACAGGTATCGAATCTCGAGGGAGAGGGACATTGGCTGGTGCTTGCATGTGCGTGCATGAGTACCCCCGCCTTTGATGCCTGTGGGGGGGGGAACAGGAAGAACAGGAAAAAACACCCAGACAGACGGGATGAAACTGGCCACCCGCAGGTTTCTTGCCTGTGACCTAGATACCCCCTCTACCATATTTGGATCCTCAAAGGGGGCCTCAGGAATTCTGACAACCCTACCATGGAGGAAAGAGATGAGGTAACTCCAGGAGAAGCAGGGTGGCAGGGCTGGGGGGGGCCAATAGAAAGGGTAAGTCTGTAAAGGGAAGCATAAAGAAAATGAGTATAACACTGGACCCAGCAGCACAATGCATCCAGTATTGCTCACCTCTGCATGTTAGATCCATTTTTCAATCAGGAAATGGAGCTTCAAGACATGCGTCATATTGGTGTTAACATTATGTCTCATTCAGAATGCCTGATGCACTGGAAAAGATTTGTGATGGTTAGCAGCACTCAGTTATTCCTTTTGCTTCACAACACATCCCAGGCATTACGCTGTGCCATCACTCGATATACCCTTTTGTGCCGATGCCTTAACCATTCTAGTTTAGAAAAGCACTAACATAAACAGTTTCAAACAGAGAGAAATTGTCACCATCTTATTGCCTTGGTAAAAAGCACACAACCAAAATCCAACAAACCTGAACAGTTACGAACAAGACCAGTTATCAGTCTATTGGCACCATCTTGTGGTGGGAAGGGAACTTGCAGAGATAAATTTTCAATGCACTGGAATAAAATTATGTTTTACCAGGGGATATCCTGACAGCCCTTTTTGTTAGCGTATGTTTCTCCCCTCAGAGGGGGTGCAACCATCTGCCTGGCCTGAACTCCGGCTCCACCACCTATGGCTGCCCTCATGGTTCACCCTTTAGCATGCCATGCCACCCCCTTCCAGTGTGAATAAGCAGGAGCAGGGAAAGGGTTTTGAGCTGATTCAGGACAAATGAAACAGAAATCTTTCCCAGCCCATGCCCCCATCACCAATTACATGACAAACAGCCAGACTAGCGAGCCTTCTGTTGTTGCGGGTACTGTTGCTTTTTTACAGTAAATTTGTGTTTTCTGTCATCCTTTCTAAGTAGAGCACAATTTTTCAGACATCATATGGTGGTTCACTACTAGTTTTGTATAAGATCAGAAGTAAGTATGTGTGCCAGAAGAGTTCACTGAAAGTCATGTATGGTATGGTGTATGCTACCTCTTGCCAGTTTGGTACTGCAACTGTGATATTACACCTGTATGCACACTGCCTTTAATAAAACTGAGTTTAAAAAAAAAGAATGCATTCCCCAGCACCGCTTCAAAATTGTAAAAATATAAACTCTATGGAGCTCCTAATGACTCAACTCCCATTCTGTAAAGATAAACTTCAGTCCAAAAGGCTCCCTTTTAGGGAATTCTAGGCCTCACAGGGTGATCCACCCATCTTTGATCCATTGGTTAGCATAGTGTAAGGCGGTCCAGTTGAAGATTCATCTCAGTAACATACTACCATGATTGTCTCCAGCTCTCAGTACTTATCTCACCTTGGTTGCTGTATCCAAAAATTATTCTGTGGAGCAGCAGTCTTCCGGGAAATATTCTGGAGGATGCGGTGTTGTCCCATCTGCAGGCACCTCTCTGGGCTGAGGGAGGAGGTTGCTCATCTCCAGGTTGAGTTGGCCAGGATTTGAGGGACCTCCTCTCCCACCCAGGGACCACCAGAGCCACTGCCGTTGTCGCAGAGGTTGCCAAGAAAGAGGAGCGGTTGGACCACAGTGGGCTCAGGGAGGATGAGGGTGGTGGAACAGAGGTGCATCCCTCCAACTGTACCTCTCCACAATTCATATGCCGTTCTGGCAAAGTGTGATTCCTCTATGGAGGCACCTGCAGTGAGGACCAAGGAGGATGCTGGGAACCTCCACAAAGGAGACCTACAGGAGGGTGGCATGGGACCCCACTGGGGAAGGAAACAACTCTTGGTGGGGGACTCCATTGTTAGGAGAGTAAAACTGGGGGAGGAAGGGGAGAGGGAGGTAATTGCGCCATAGCATGGAGGGACAGGGAGCGAATCCTCAGGATTGCTGGAGTAGCTGCACAGGGGAGGCAGCTGGATGTCACTGTCCACCTAGGGACACCTGAAACAGGCACCTGAAAATAGGCACTTGGCTGTCTAGTGTGACTTACCTGGTTAACAAAAGCAAATAAATAAATAAATAAATGACCTGGCTGAGAAAGGGATCAGAGCAATGCAGGAAGAGTTTGTGGAGTTGGGAAGGGGCCTTAGACAAGTAACATACATGGTAACCTTCTCGGAGGTGCTGCCTGTCTATGGCATGGATGAGGCTAGGGTGCTCCACACCACGGGATTCAATCAGTGGTTGAAAAACTGGTGCAGAGCTCAGGGATTTGGCTTCACTGGGGACTGGGAGTCCACCTGGAGTGATACAGGCCTATACTGGCGTGATGGTCTGCATCTGTCTAGGAGGGGAACCAGGATCCTAGGTGACAGGTTGAAATGCTTCATTGGCAAACATTTAAACTAGCCAAGGGGGGAGGCACTGGAAAGGAGCAGGGAAATCCTAGCTCCCCCCCCCAAAAAAAAAATCAGGTTAGTAACTGAGGTAAACACCAAGACAGAGATCAATCAATCAATCAATCAATCAATCAATCAAATCTTTATTTATCCAGGCGAACATCATTGAGCACAGCTCATTTGCAAGATGTCGATAGGGAGAAGTGCAGGGGTAAATGGAGAAAGTGACAAACGCAATAAGGACAGGGATGAGGTAAAAAGGGGTAAGGCCATCAAGAAATGGAGGGTACTGAGTACCAATGCCCGTAGTCTGGGCAACAAGCTCCCTGAAATTGTGGCCTTGATGGAAGAGGGATGCCTGGATATCGTAGCAGTCACAGAAACATGGTACACAGAGAACCATGACTGGCATGTTAACATACCAGGGCACACAACCTACAGGAGAGACAGGGAGGGTAGAAGAGGGGGAGGAGTAGCTCTCTATGTAAGGGAATGGATAAAAGCAACAGAACAAAAAAGTAAACAGGGAGGAGAGGATGCACTGTGGGTCACCTTAGAGACTGGAAATGGCACCACAATCTGCACAGGGGTTGTATACAGACTCCCATGTCAGGGAGAGGGAATGGACAAGGATATGATTGAAGGCATCCTTATGATGGTAGAGAAAGGGGAGATATTGTTGATGGGGGACCTGAATATGCCAGATGTTAACTGGAGCACCTTTGCGGCAGCCACAGCCAAGAGCAGGACCATTCTCAATGCCCTACAGATATTTTTGGAACCCACTCATGAGGGAGCAATCTTAGACCTCGTACTCTCAAATGGGGACAGCGAGAGGATCTCAGATCTAGAAATGGGTAGCCATCTGGGAACAAGTGACCACCAAACAGTGTGGTTCACAATAAACTCAGCTACAGAGTCAAGCCATACAAAAGTGAGGGTACTGGACTTCAGGAGGGCTGACTTTGGCAAGATGGGAGAGTGCCTTAGAAAAGCACAAGCAAACAGGCTAGAAGAAGGTGGAGCAACAATGAGGAAACATCAAAACTGCCATCACAGAGGCAACAAGCTTTGTGTGAAGCAAATAAATCAAACGAAAGAAAAAGCCACTATGGTTCTCAAAAGAGGTGGCGGGAAGGTTAGGAAGAAAAGATAGCATTTAGGAAGTATAAGGAAACACAAAGGAGCAGGACAGAGAACTGTACCAGTTAAGGCAGAAGGAAGCAGGAGGGAAATCAGAATAGCAAAGGCCCAAACTGAGGAAAAGATAGCCAACTCGGTTAAGAAGGGATAAAACCTTTTATAGGTACATCAGGGAGCGTAGAAAGACAAAGGGAGGGATAGTGAGGCTGAATAAAAAGGACAGTGGGTGGGCAGAGAGGGACAGTGAAAAAGCAGAGCTACTGAACAAATACTTCTGCTCAGTATTCACAAAAGGGGGGGTGCCGAATCCAATTAACAAAAGCACTCTGGACAGGGGGGTTGATCCCAGTCCTTTCACAGAAGAAAGGGTTCTGAAAGAACTCCTAAAACTGAAGGTGGATAAAGCAATGGGGCCTGATGGAATTCATCCCAGAATTCTAAAACAATTAAGGGGAGAACTAGTGACACCACTGACCACCCTTTTTAACAAATTATGGGAGGATGGTGTGGTACCTGAGGACTGGAGGAAGGCGGATGTGATTCCCCTTCACAAAAGTGGAACAAGACAGAGGCAGGAAACTACAGACCTGTCAGTTTGACCTCAGTGGTAGGGAAAGTGATGGAATCACTTCTGAAGGAAAAAATTGGTAGTACCTAGAGGAAAGTGGGGCACAGGACCCAAGGCAGCATGGGTTCACTGGAAAGTCATGTCAGATGAATCTAATTGATTTCTTTGACTGGGTGACAAAAGTAGTAGACCAGGAGGGCTGTGGACATGGCTACCTAGACTTTAGCAAGGCATTTGACACAGTCCCACACAAAAGATTAATAATCAAATTAACCAGCCTGGGAGGATCCCAGGGTGGTAGCCTGTAAAACATTGGCTAGACAACAGGACACAGAAGGTAATTGTAAATGGAGTCCACTCTAAAGAAAGAGGGGTTACTAGTGGGGTACCACAGGGTTCAGTACTGGGTCCAGTCATTTTTAATGTCTTTATAAGTGACATTGCAGAGGGACTGGAAGGAAAAGTATGCCTCTTTGCAGATGATACAAAGATCTGCAACAGGGCTGATACACAAAGAGGCGTGGAAAGGATGAGAAGGGACTCGGCAAGGTTGGAGGAATGGTCAGAAGTATGGCAGCTTGGATTCAATGCAAAGAAGTGCAAAATAATGCACCTGGGAAACAAAAACCCAGGGGAAGATTACACAGTGGGAGGGGAGGTAGTAACAACAACAAAAATGGAAAGGGACCTGGGGGTAATCATATCAGATGACCTTAAGTTTAGCCAGCAATGTAAGAAGGCAGTAGGGAGGGCTGGGGGATACTGCGATGTATAGGGAGAGGCATCACCAGCAGAAAACAGGAAGTTGTTATCCCTCTGTACAGAGAGTTGGTGAGGACCCCATCTGGAGTACTGCATCCAGTTCTGGAGACCCCATCTCTGCATGGACATAGACAGGATGGAGGCAGACAGAGGAGGGCAACTAAAATGGTGCAGGGTCTGCAAGAGAAGCTATATGAGGAGAGACTAAAGGAGCTTAATATGTATACCCTTGAGGAAAGGAGGGAGATGGGGGACATGATAGAAACTTGTAGGTACCTCAGTGGAATCAACAAAGTCCAAGAGGGTAGCACCTTTCAGAAAAGAGATGTGCAAGAACAAGGGATGCAATTTGAAGACGGGGGGCGGAACGCTCAGGGGCAATGTGGAGGAAGTATTTTTCACAGAGAGGGTGGTGATACATGCAACAGCTTTCTGAGTAGGTTGTGGGGTCTAAAACTGTGGGAGAATTCAAGAATGCATGGGACAGACATAAGGCAATTCTTGTGGGGGGTAGGAAGAAATAGGCTGTTGGTTAACTAGGATCTGCAGCTTAACCTGTAGGTAGGGAAATGGGCAGACTAGGTGGGCCAAGCGGTCCTTATCTGCCGTCAAAGTCTGTTCCTATGTTTCTATGTATTCTTGTGCCCAAGTGATAGGAGCTGCAAAAATCAATTGGTAATAGATATCAAATGAATTTAAGTAACTGAAAAATCTGTATGGTTTTCAGTCTTGTGGAATTTTAAGTTAATCTGTGTTAGGTCTTGTGTATTATTTTTGTATGTGTTTGAAAAATGCAATAAAGTTTTATTACCAAAAAAAAAATAGAAAGAAATAGAGGGCAATCCCTATGTGTACAGAGCTATCGATCCCTCAGGGAAATAATATATAGACAAAATTATTCAACATATATTGTATATCTTTTCTACATGCATCTCTCCTTCATTTGATACAGATAGGGAAATGTTCATGAAAACAGTATTGTTGTCCCTTTACATCATTTGTTACTACTGCTTGTCTACATGTTACATCATAATCCTCTGCTCGTGACATCATAAATTATTTTCACAGCAGCATATAAGCAAAGTATGATGCTATGTATAGGCAAGCAACATGAGCAGCTAATATCCAAGCGGTAACAGCCAGTCCAGTGGTGCTGAGGGCTAAGGCACTGGTCGCCTTACCTCGCGCTACACTGGCGACCCGTGTTCAGGAACAAGCATGGGCCACCGGGGGTTGGCAGAGGAGGAGAAGGATTGAGCATCCAAGGAACTGCTCTCTTCTCCAGGGAGGGGGGTGCGACAGTGGGCTGTACTTGTCTGGCCCCTAGCAGAGGCTGGGGGCAGCGCACCGACACTGTAGGAATGAGGGTCTGAGCTGAGACCGATGCTGGAGGGAGGTCGTGCGGACGTGTGCATCCTCACACCACTGGCGTCATTGCACGCCTCAACTCTGGGTAACCAGGAAAAAGTGGAAAAAGTGGCACAGGTCGGGCAGCATGATCTTCCGACCTCCGCGGCCGACCTGAATGGTGCCTCCACATCTGGATCTGACATGGCGAGTTAAGCTGTGGGTAGCTCCTCCCCACACCACCATGGAGGGGTAATCCATGGGGAATCGAGGAGGTGCCTGATATTGGGTGAGGGCTGGGGGCCAGTCGGGTGACATGCCACAGGTGCCATGTTGGGGAGAAAAAGATACACAAAAAAAAAAATCCAAGCGGTAATGATGTAGCAATATACAATAAAGGGTATGTAAAAACCATATTTTGCAGCACGGCCAAGGGCGTAAGTAAGGCATGAGGTCAACGCCAGAGTGACGCTGGTCGATGTAAAATATGGTTTACACAATCACCTATTCGCTTTATTGCGCTTATAAAATTGACTTTTTTTTTTTTTTTACTTTTGACTATTGGGAAAAGCATGTTTATATGAAGAAAAATAGATTTACTTTGTGCATTTGTGATAAAATAATCCTTCCGCCTACTGCAAGTGATATCATTGTATTGTTGCCTACTTTTTTCTTCCTGTTTTTTTTTTTTCTCCATTTTTCTCCACATTCAAGATATTTTACGTTTATCATGGAATGTTTACCATGGAATACATGGATTCAAAATTCTGCTCAGTTCCACTGGTAGAATGTTTCTCTCCCAACACACAGTACACACAGACAACATATAGGATAGTGTATGGTTACCCATACACTACAAGGCTATTCTTCCACCGAGTGGATACAACGCCGACTGATGATCTCGAGATGCGGCTCAAGAGGTCTCCAACCCGGCATTGTATCTATAAGGAGAAAGAATAGTCGAAAAGAGGTTTTGGGTAACCACACACCAGTTCTTTATAGTGTATGGTGTCTCAAATAAAGACAAAGAGACTCACTTTTCCATATTTTCACCCCGTTCTGCCGAGGCCTCGATTCTGAACTGCCGCTGCCCAGCACACTCACAGCACCCTCTCACACAGCAAGGGATGAATCAGGACGTCTGCTGTAGCCCCTTGTACTATGACATCCTCATTAACGCAGAACGAAAGTAGTTCTATGTTAGTGAGGACGCTACTACTGCAGCAGAAGAACTTTTTTCGGTGTATGGGTTTCCATACACAGCCGCATTCCACCATACACTATAAAGGCCTTTGTTTCAACCAGAGACTCAGTTATCTCACTTTCAGGGCAAGAAGAAGAAAGTTCCCTGATGAGCAGGTAAAGACAGAAGGGGTATTTTTCACTGTCAGCAAAGAAACAGTTGTAGTGAAAACTATAAACAATAGTTATTGTTTCTAATGCGTTGATGTATGTAAGGAGTGTGTGATAATCAGGGAAACAGCATTTAATTCATTTGTTTCATTTTTATTTAAAGTACTTTTATTTTTAGGGCCCAATTGAAGTTTTTTTACAGTGTAAAGGTAGCAGCCATGTTTGTGATGGAAGATCAGCTCTGGCAGTAGAGGGCTTTCTGAAATGCCTGTGTTCCAAATGCCCATTGATCTGTGTTGCAGACTCTTCACTGCTGAGCAGTCCTTTTTTTTAACTATGTGTAAATCATATTTTACACATAAATAAGAGCCAATCAGATTACATGATTTTACCCTGTCATTTTATAACCAGCTGTAAGGTACATTTCTCTAGAAATAATGAATGAAGAAAATAGAAATACTCAAACTGTATGACATATGGACTGAATAGTGTCTAAATATTATCATTTATATTATTTCCACGGACATGTCAATAGCTTGTTGGTGGAGTGGGCTAGACTTAGGACTACTGTGCAGAAGCATTTGTCTCAGCCAGAGAGTGATAAACCTACTGAACAAGCTCCCACAGAACATGATGCACCTGAGAAATGTTGAATCTTTTAAGCACAAGTTAGATCAGTTCCTTGTGGCGAATAATATTGCTGGATATTGCCTTTAATTCATTGGGGAAAGAGAGGATCATGAGGGGAAACTTCACTGCAAAATTAGCATGCCTGCTGGGTAAAAAGGACGTTTGTTTAGCCTTAGGTTACCAGAGGTTTCTGCCACTGGCAATTTCCCCTTATGTCATGCCAAAGTCCATCAAATTTACTGACAGTATGTGAAGGGCCCTTGGACTGATGCAGATGAGTTGAAAAGCCACACAAATATCTAGAGGCAAAAACCCCTAATAGTACAATTTACAGTAAACTGTCATGCCAATTGGGTGTATTTTCATACTTCAATTTTCAGCAGGTCAACCAAAACACACACACACAAAAAAAAAAAAAACACTTTACTTACAATGTCTTCAATATAAAAAGCAGGCCAGCAGCTTCCTGCCTTTCTCTCAGTCTGGAACGCTGCTCATTTCCCCTTTATCAGAGCCTCTCTGGACCCCTCACCCCACCCAGTCCCTCCAGTTTCTATGGTTCTTTTTAATTTAATTTACTCAATTAAAGCAGCAGCTGATGTTGGCCACAGAAAAAATGCCCTGCTAGTTTTAACTCAGTAAGGAAGAGTATACTGTAGTTTAGGTTATTGTAACTTAACTTGTGTAAAATAGTTAATTTTTACGTCAGTTTTTGTGGACTTGAAGGAAAGATGGCTCTGGCCTGCTCCAGTGACTCCAGACCAATGTCCTTTCCAAGTCTCTAAGGGTATTGGCTTAGAGTCAGTGGAGGAGGGCAAGTCTGTCACTTTTTGTATGGCTCCACAATATGTAATTAAAGTAACAAAATAAACTATTTTGCTTAAGTTCTTTTTAGGTTACAGTAGTGTGATTCAGTAAAGCAGCCACAGTACTCAATTACTGAATCAAAACAAAGAAGAACCCTGTTTGAACAGCCAACAGGAGCTGCTGCTTTAATATTCTGGAATATGCCTTCAGGCCCTTTTATATCATCCAACAACAATGAAATATTTATGACCTTAAGCTTTGGATGCAGCACATCCTCAAAAAAAAAAAATTTTTTAGGCCACTAAGCTTAAATGCAACAATTCAAATGAAATGCGGTTTCTATGTATGTACATAGCAGAATGTTTTACATGGGTACTGTGCAGCATATACGGTTCTGTAGGAACAGGTGGAGTGTCAGTGGCCACGAAGGGCTACACCTGTGGACTCTGAAGGGCAGATACACCCTGTCAGGGGTGTAGGAAAAGACGGAACTGGAAAGTCTGGCACCGGAAAGTTTACCCCCAGAAAGTTCGGCACTGGACTTCATGGAACTGGAGAATTAGGCACAATGGCTAACCTGAAAGTTTACACCCACCCACTGAAATAACCAGTCATGCAATGTGAACTAAGGACTGCACAAGGGGCAGGGGTGATGTACTGTCAGGTGTGATGCAACTTGGGGGGGGAGTCGGGGAGATTTATTATTCCAACTCTGGAGGGGAACACAACTCGGGGGTGACAGAAAAAAATGAGGCTTCAGAATCAAACTCAAGTCTGCTAAATGTAACAAGCCTATTCACAGCTTGTGACTCTAAACTCTTCACTAACCTGCCAGCACAATTTGGCAGCACTTACTCGGAGACTCAAACTACTCGGCATCATGACAGCAAAGAAGAAAAATAAAAGAGGGTGTTGGAATCAAACCCAGGTCTGCTGGATGTAACAAGCCCATTCACAGATTGTAACTCCGACCCCTACACCAAGCTGCCAGTATGATTTGGCAGCACACACTCACAAACTCAAACTACTAGGCCTCTTGATGATATTGATGATGCAACCACAGCACAGGACAACAACGGTAACCAAATTTCCACACACTCACTTCTGACAAACAGCTTCCTGTGCCCAATCCTCCAGTTCCATCTTTTCCATGCCCAAAACTCCAAAGCCCAACTCTCCAGTTCCATCTTTTCCACGTCCCCCTGTCAGACACCTCCAACCCTCCATGTCTGGCCTAGGGCTTCCCACAAAGGGATCATTCTCCCTGGCATAGAAGGCTGCTTTCCCCTTCTGCATCCCAGGGCAACAATGCACTTCAAATCATTATCTCTAGAGGACTGACTATCAACGGGTGATTTGAGGATAAGGGTCCCTCATATACTGAAGCCAACATGGGCAGGACAAAGCTACTACCTATAAGTAATACCAGATGGCTAATACTGCCCACTAGACTACCAGGCATTCTTTCAAAATGGTGGTATACCAATATTCCCAGAGAAGGAGTTTCCTACTTACTTACTGATTGGGTTGCTCCATCCCATAACTTTTTGCAATAAACCTCCCCTAGACCAGTCTCAGATGCTCCTCTCTGAAGAATAAATAATCTATTGAAGCCAGGACTTCTCAACACAGATAAGGCCTTTAGTGAGGTGAAGGCATTATCACAGGCCTCTGACTATGGGGCGCATACCAGTGCAGTCTTTTTACTAAAGTTGGTTAATGGAGGGGTCAGGGTTGCAAGGTTTGGCAGAAACCTATACTTAAGCAATAGTGACCAAGAAGCTGATCATTTCCTAAGGATTAATAACTGGATGGTGGGATGAGTGGGCCTCCCTCCCACCAGCTGGTCATTAATCCTAGGAAATGACCAACTTCAAAGTTGTTATTGCGATTGAGTCTAACCGCAATATCAGCTTTCACTTTTACAGGTTTTTTTAACTTAATTTTGCTCTTTGGTCAGTGTACGTGAGCAGTATGGCAAGAGTATGTCTTAAGTTTAAGATGCTGCGTGCCACACTGTGTCAGTTGGCAGCTGGAGCGGTCATTTGTGACACATTAATGACTGATCAAGGAGACTTGCTAAGCTCAAGAATATTTAATTAGACCATGCAATCCCAAAAAATGCCAACATCTGCATTTCTCTGGTGGGAATCCAACATTCCTGGAGGGCCTCCACTTTACTGTTCAAAGGCTGGACTTGATTATCCTAGCCAAGAAGCCCAGATGCTTAGTCTTTTTCTTTCCAATTATATATTTTGGTTGGTTAGCAATAATAACTGCTTTCCTCAATGCCTGCAGTGCTGCCACTACTGCAACTAAGTGTGACTTCCAGACCATACTGTAAATTATACAATGGCAGGAACATTTTCAGCATTCTGATTGGTCAGTGTGTGCCCAGAACAATGATGTTATCTGAGCATAACATCACTGTGTCAAGTCTAGGCACACACACAACCTTCTGACATTGGTAAACATGCCACATATTCATACACCCCATCCTTTCAAAATTAAAAGTTCAGTCCAACCAGCTCAGACAGTGTGCCTCCCCCCAAACAAAACATTTGGCTTTTTTGTAATATTCTGTTTTTGGGTTTGTTTTTTTGTTTTGTTTTCTTGTTTTTTGTTTTACCTGTAACTACCAAATTAAAGTAAAATAAGTGGAGAAAGCCAATGCACGCAGGCTGGCTTCACTGTGACTGCTGTAATGGAGCGAGCGCTTGCCATTGTTTCTTCAAAAGGCCACAAGCAACTGTTTGTAAAATCACTTTTATAGTTTAAGTAAAAGCTTTTCAAAGTTTCACTTGCTCTCCCCGCCAAACAACAGATCAGAGAGACTTACTCATCAGACCAGAAAACTAGAAATCTCCATGAGACTTCTTTCAGCGCTGTACTTAGTGATCATCCTTCAGAAACTCTGCAGAAACTCTCTCACTCTCCTTGTACAAATGGCCACATTTTACTGCACCAGGACAGAAAGGACCCAGGTGATGGGTTGGGGGGAGCCAGACAGAAAAAGACAAAGTGAACCGTGACACTGAAATGGAGTTGGGGGGGGGGGGGAGAGACAGAGAGAGAGAGAGAGAGAGAGAGTATTACCATATTTACATGAGGGCTGACACAATAATGGTATCCGGTGAACACTGTGTCAGAAGAATGGCATGGTAGAAAACCACACTGACATTACAGCTTGCACAGTTTCGGAGTTGCTTTATTTATACTAGCATGGTTTTTGACCAAACCATTTTCTGGTGTCCATGCCACACGATTTCTGACAGCGTCATTATTCCAATGCGGTTTTGACCTAGTCCCCACAAGACACAGATCAAAGTTCCATCTACTGGACAAAACCAAAAAGGAACTTTTTTTTTGTTAAGTATGCATCCACACAGAAAATCTGGATGAAAACTGTTTTAAAACTGAAATTATTTTTTCTTTTATTTTTTATATAAATGAGCCATTGTATAGTAACAATAAGCCACCCCAGGAATGTGTGTTATTGTGTAATAATGTTACTTCTCGGGTATCGAATGCACTCTGCCTGTGGCCTTGTTCTTCAACAACCCGAGGCTTGATGTTATTACACACTAACACACACCTTGTCATGCCTTACTGCTTAATAATCACATCATCAAGATATTTATTGTTTTAGTTTCTGTTGACTGGGAAAAGAGGACTAGGCAATTGTACTGATTTTCAGCCTTGTCCGGGGGATACAGATGGAAAACAACTGAAATTGAACCAGATTAAGCTGTTGTTGGTAGGTTTAGTGAATGGGGGAATTCCCCTACTCATTTTGAGAAGTGACATAGGGTCTTTAACGACCACTGGAACAACCACCAGAAGAGGTAGACAGAACTTTGCTTTAACATCTCATCCAAATGATGTCACCACAGAGGGCGGAGGTGGACAGTCTCCTGGCTGAGCTGGCAGGAGTACTGGAGTTCTTCACCCACACCAAGAGACTACCATGTCACCAGCCACTGCCACCGCAGATGCCAAGGCAGAGGGACGGATGGACTAGAGTGGGCTAGGGGAGGGTCAAGGATGGGGGTCAGAGGCACATCCTCCATCTGGTCCATATAAGGAACTACTATACTATTCTGCAGGAGCGGGAGAGCCCCACAGGGGAACCTGAGGCTGCGACTAGGGGAGGAATAGGGGCCTCCAGGAGGGAGCCCCAGGGGCTGGAGGAAGAGGACCCCAACGGCAGAAGAAGTTACTCCTGGTGGGGAACTCAACTGTCCAGGGAATGGAGCTGGGAAAGGATAGCTGGGAGGAAAGAGAGGTTAAGTGCCTTCCAGGAGGCACAGCTTGGAGGGAGGAAGAGCGGAGCCAGAGGATCGCAGAGGCAGCGGCAAGGAGAGGGGGGTCATTATCCACCTGGGGACAAATTACCTATCCAACAGTGGGACAAACCTAAAGCAGGTGCAAGAGAACTTCAGGGAGTTGGGGGGAGGGCGCCTGGGAAAGGTAGCAAGCTCCATGACATTTTCAGAGGTGCTGCCAGTCCACGGCAGTGGAGGGAGTGGACAGGAATCTCTGTATTATTTATTTATTTAGTTGTTCAGATAAGACCTTTGAGCGCAAGCTCTTTTTACAAAGGTTCCACATCAGAGTAAGCAAACTAGTTCAATGTACAATACAGTAATGGTTACAGTTACATGGAAAAACAAGCATTTGTCAATGCTGAATGTTTGCTTGCTGGCATTGGCATTGGTACAGCAAAAATGGAATGAGACTTGGGGGTAGTCATATCAGATGATCTAAAGGTGGGTAAGCAATGTGAGAAGTCAGTAAGGAGAGTCAGGGGGATACTGGGATGCATAGGAAGGGGCATCACAAGTAGAAAAAGGGAAGTGGTTATCCCTCTGTACAGACAGTTGGTGAGACCCCATCTGGAGTACTGTGTGCAGTTTTGGAGACCTCATCTATGCAAGGATATAGACAGGATAGAAGCAGTCCAGAGGAGGGCAACTAAAATGGTGCAGGGTCTGCATCAGAAATCATATGAAGAGAGACTGAGAGAGCTTAATATGTATATCCTTGATGAAAGGAGGGACGGGGGGACGGATGGAAACGTTCAAGTACCTCAAGGAATCAACAAAGTCCAGGAGGGTAGCATCTTTCAGAAAAGAGATGTGTAAGAATAAGGGACACAATTTAAAGATAGAGGGGACGGCTCAGGGGTAATGTGAGGAAATCTTTTTCACGGAGAGAGTGGTTGATGTGGAACTGCCTTCCTGGGGAGGTTGTTGGGCTAAAACAGTGGGGGAATTCAAACATGCATGGGACAGACTCAAGGCAATTGTAGTGGGGGGTGGCAGGAAGTAGGCTGTTGGTTAACTAGAATCTGCAGCTTATCCAGTAGGTAGAGTAATGGGCAGACTGGGTGGGCCAAGTGGTCCTTATCTGCCGTCAAAGTCTATGTTTCTATGTTTCTAGAGAACTGTCTGCCATCAAAGTCTATGTTTCTAGAGAACTGCATAATAGGAATAGCAGTGAAGTATTGAACTGAAGCCAACCCCGCCACCACCCTGCAGAGACTGACAGGCATTTTGGTGTGCCTTTGGGTCGTCAGGCATAATGGCCACGCCATTTCACCACACCCTACCCTGCAGACACCGACAAGTGTCACAGTGTGCCTTGGGGTGTTTGGCCCTTATGCTCACCCCATTCCATCAGGAAATATGGTGAGATGGGTGCTGTATAGGAGAATGGGGGGAACTTTGGGGGCCGAAGAGTCCAAGGCACACCTTGATGCCTCTCACTGGCTGCAGGGTGTGGAATGGTATGAGCATTACAGGTGAGAATCCAAAGTCACACCCCTGATGCCTGTCAATCTCTACAGGGTGGGGCGTTATGGTCGGAAACCCTAACGCCTCAGGCATTCGTTGGCATTTTCACTCCAAATTTTCAACATGGGTTTTGTGACCCCACCTTATGAACAGTGGCAATATCAGTTTGTTAGCCGAAAGCTGATTTTGCACAGTGACTACGCTATTTGGCACCACAGGTGCGAAAACACATTGAACAGGATGTTAAAATGACAGCTGTACTGTTCATGGGGAGGTGGAAAAAATGGCAACGTTGAAAATCTGCAGTGAAAATATTAAAAAAACTGGTGAAGTCACGAGCGTGTGTAGAAACTGGGCAACGCACACCCATAATGCAATTAGTTTGGGGGTGTTTTACAGCAGATTGTCAACACAGGCATTTTAGAACCTCTGCTCATGAACACTGTGATTTTCTTAATCTGTCCCGAACAGTTATTTCCCACAGCAACCCTGCACTTCTGCACTGGAAGTGCGAAAACACATTTCGGTCATGGTGTGAAAAATGACAGCTGTACTGTTCATAAGAAGTGTGGAAAAATGCCAGTGATGAAAATCTGGACTGAAAATATTACAAATCCATTACCTTATGAGGGTGCGTGGAAACTGCGCAATGGTCGCTCGTAACACAGTCATTTTATGGACATTTTTCACCAAATTTTTAACATAGCCATTGTAACACCTCTGCTCATGAACAGTGTCACTGTGATTTTCTTAATCTGTCCTGAACATTGATTTCACACACCGACTGCGCCATTGTGCGCTACACGCGCGGAAACACGTTTTGGGCAAGATGTGAAAAATGACAGCTGTACTGCTCATAAGGAGGTGGGTAAAATGGCAATGTTGAAAATCTGGAGTGAAAATATTGAAAATTCGAGAACTTACGAGCGTGCGTAGGAACAGCGCAACGCATGCTCGTAACACAGTCATTTTATGGAGTATCGTCACCAAATTTTCAGCATAGGCATTTTAGGACCTCTGCTCATGAACAGTGCCACTGTCACTTTCTTAATCTGTGTGGAACACTGATTTCCCACACTGACCGCACTATTTTCCGCCGGAAGTGCGAAAACATATTTCGTCCAGGGTGTGAAAAATGACACATCCTGTTCATAAGGAGGTCTAAAAAAATGCCAATGTTGAAAATCTGGGGTGAAAATATTGTAAATTCGCAAAGTTACGAGCGTGCGTAGCAACTGCGCAACGCACGCTCGTAAAACGGTAATTTTTTGGATTTTTCCAACCAAATTTGCAACATAGACTTTTTGAGAGCCCATCTCATGAACACTGGCACTGTCGTTTTGCTAATCGGTCCTGAAAGGTGATTCCGCGCAGTGACCACAAAATCACCTTTCGGTGCCGATTAACACCATGACAGTGATAGAATTCATGAGGAGGGGTCCCAAAAACCCCATGTTGAAAATTTGGTGGCAAAATGCCAAAAAATGCCTGAGATATGCAGCAAAGTTGAAAAACCCTTATTTATTCCATTATACAGCTTACCGACATTTCCTCAGTTCGCGGTCAGCTTTGAAGAGTGCAAACGTGTTCCTGGTCCACGAAGATCGTCGCGCCGGACTCTGGAGGTAAGTAAGGGGTGAGGGTGGTGGGGATGCAGGGTGCGCAGTGGGTGGGTGCGGGTTTGTGGGAGGGGGCCAGGGAGACCGCCCGGGGACCGTTTCCTTCATACAGGTAAAAAAAAAAAGACATTGCAGGTTTTTTATTTACAGGAGCAATGTGACGCTGGGTGACTCCCAGTGTGCCAACGCAGTCTTTTTGGGGCCGCTGTAGCCAATGGGGGATTGGGCTCCCCGTCAGCACACAACAAGAGAGTCGTTATGCCGACGAGATTGGGCACCCTGTCGGCACACAAGGGGGAGGTTGATTATGCCAGGAAGTTGGGCACCCCGTTGGCAGACAAGAAAAGTGGGGGGGGCCGTTACATACTGCTGACAGGGAGTGGGCTCCCCCGTCGGCAACATACATCTGGGGCACTGCAGCCAACGGGGATTGGGGCCCCCATCGGCAAACAAACGTGTTGGGTGGCCACATGCTGCCAGGGGGATTGGGCGCCCCCTTGGCAGGGGAGGGGGTTAATATTGTTTGTGAACAGGTGACAAGCCACTGCCATATTCACAAACAATATCAGGGCTGAAAGATCCCGCCCTGCAATGATGGGTCGCTCCCTCATTGCAGCGAATGGCTGACGCTGCAATGACGAGGCAGCCCCTGATTGCAGCGGCTATTTTTTCACAAGTTGGTGGCAAGGTTCCAAACCACAGTCACCGGCTGTGTCCCCCATTATTGGTGGACATCACACAAGCCTCAAAATGCCATGCCAGTATTGGGCTCAACAGTGCCGCACCTCCAGAACCTGCTTCGGCACCAAGCTGCCTCAAAATGTTTCTTGCACTGCACGCAAACAAAGAAAAAATTACTCACCTTAGTAATGTTGTTTCTTCTAATGGAGTCTTGCTGTATTCTGACAAATTGCAGTGAGGTCCAACCTTCGAACTGCCCCGAGATGAAAGAGTTAGCTTTCCATGCCAGGCATGGAACGCTGAGCTCGAGTTAAGTTGAGACTCTGTCTGTTGCTGTTTGAACTCAAACCGTCGATCTTTACGAGCTATACTCACTGAGTGTCCTGTGTGGAGCTGTAAACTCACACTAGCCAACTGGCTACTAAATGTAATAAACAGATTTTTGGTCCCAAACAAAGACTCAAGTCAGGAAACCCCACAAATGAAACAAACACAACACCCACTCACCCAAAGTAAAGGGGTGATAAATAAAGGGTGGGGCACCTCTTGAGTGCCAACACTGCTACTGCCCACCCACATCCCAAAACAAAAGTTCTGAGAGGGAAGGCGGGGGGGAGGTCAGAATACAGCAAGACTCCATTAGAAGAAACAACATTACTAAGGTGAGTAATTTTTTCTTCAAACAACATGAAGTAGTGCTGTATTCTGACAACTTGCAGACTACTAAGCAGTACCTCCATGGAGGAGGGACAGAACCTACCTAGGAAATAGGCTCTGGAGCACTGCTGTGCCAAACCGAGCATCACTCCTAGCCTGGATATCCAGGGAGTAATGCTTGGTAAAAGTGTGAACTGTTTTCCAGGTAGCTGCTTGACATATCTCTAAGATAGGAATATCCCTGGCAGCAGCCAGGGAAGCAGCTGTACCTCTGGTAGAGTGAGCCCTCAGGCCTGAGGGTGGAGCCCTGCCTAGTTTTTCATATCAAAATTGAATGCAAGAGACAATCCACCTGGAAATAGATCTCTTAGTGGCAGGTTTTCCCTTACCAACCTCACCATAAGTGAGGAACAGTTGGAGGGAGTCAAACCTGTGACCCTTGGTACGCTCTATGTAGTAGCTAAGGGCCCTTTTCACATCCAAACTGTGCAGCCTCCTCTCCCCAGAGGAGGAATGGTCAGTGAAGAAAACAGGAAGAGACATAGACTGGTTAAGGTGGAAGTCTGAAACCACCTTAGGTAAAAACTTCCTGTTAGTCCTGAGGACCACCTTATCTCTATGGAAAGAGATAAAATCAGGCTCCACTGACAGGGCTTGTAACTAGCTTGTAAACTGTGGCAGAAGAATGATGGCCACCAAAGAAAACAGTTTTCCAAGTCAAGTACTTAAGCTCTGCTGAGGACAAAGGCTCAAAAGGGGGGTTGCATAAGCTGAGCAATGCAAACATTAAGGTCCCAAACAGGGGCAGGGTCCCTGAATGGAGGATTGGTATGAAGCAATCCCTTGAAAAATTTAGAGAATACAGGATGAGCTGAAAGGGAAGAAGGCTTACCTGCTGAAAGGAAAGTAGAGACAGCTGCCAGATGCACTCTTAGTGTAGCTGGTCGGAGTCTCAAGCTATTAAGATGAACCATATAGTCAAGGACTGTGGGCAGGCCAGCAGACTCTGGAGAAATATGCTTCCCAGAGCACCATATAGAAATCTTTTCCATTTGGAGTTATGAGTGTTTCGGTGGAAGGCTTTAGAAGCCTTTAGGATATCCATAACACCTTGAGAAAGGTGCAAATCAGCAAACTCTAACTCTTCAAGAGCCACGCCTTGAGATTGAGAGATTTGAGATTCGGATACCAAACCCTCCCCTGAGCACATGTTAACAGGTTGTAATTCCTGGGAAGAGACAGGGGAAGGTGGACTGCTAAGGACAACAGGAGATGGTACCAGGGCTGTCTGGTCCAGTCTGGAGCAATCAGAATCACCTTATAGGGTTGAGACCTGATTTTGACTAACACCTTGAACAGGAGAGGGAAGGGGGAAAGCATACAGGAACTTCCCTTCCCAATTGAGAAGTAGGGCATCCAGGGGGACTGAGCCCAACACTGGGGCCTGCAGCAAAGAGAGGAAGTTGGTGATTGTCTGGGGCTGCAAAAGATCTATCTGTGGGTCGCCCCATCTGAGAAGATCACCTTCAAAATCAGGATCCAGGGACCATTCTGTGATGGCCCTGAGATATCCTGCTGAGAGCATCTGCCAGGGACATTGTCCTTGCCTGGAGTGTACTGCTGTAAGAGACGTGTTCAGGAATAGGCCAGAGACCATAACTTCATTGCCTTTGTGCACAAGGCCGTAGACCGAGTGCCCTTAGTTGATATACCACATTGTGGTGGTATTGTCTGTCCTGATCTGAACTACTTTGTTCTGAACAGACTTGGAAAAAGCTTGAAATGCTAGAAACACTGCTCTGAGTTCTAATAGATTGATGTGAATCAGAGATTCCTGAGGAGACCACAACCCTTGGGTGGTCAGGTCTCCCAAGTGGGCTCCCCACCCCAAGAGGGAGGCATCTGTAGTAAGGATTAGAGAGTGAGACTGAGTGACAAAAGGAACTCCCTGTCTTAGATTGTATTGATCCTGCCACCACTGTAATGCCTGGATCAGGGTTCGAGTCACTGGAATCAGTTTGGTCAGAGGGTCCTTTTTCTGAGACCAAAAGGCTCTCAAGTGGAACTAGAATGTCCCTCATCTGAAATCTTGCCCTGCACCACTGCTGTAGAAGCAGCCATGTGCCCCAGGAGCTGTAGAAAATGCCTTGCTGGTCGAGACACCTGGAGGGTGAATGAAGAGGCCAGTGAAATAAGGTCCTTGCCCTGTCCAGGGAAGGAAGGCTCTTCCTTTACTGTATCTAGCTCTCCTATGAAGGTGAGGAGCTGTACAGGCTCTAGAACTGACTTTGAAAGATTCAGAAGAAACCTAGAGAAGTAAGCAGTTGCTGAGTTATCTGTAGGTATAACTTGACTTGGTCTGGGGACTGGCCTACTATGAGCCAGTCGTCCAGGTATGGGAAGATGGAAATCCTTTTTCTTCTTAGGAAGGCAACTACTACTGCCAGGCATTTTGTGAACACCCTTGGAGCAGAGGTTAGGCTGAAGGGCTTTGCTCTGAATTGGTAGTGGCCTGAGGGTAGCTCGAACCTGAAGTATTATTTTGATGGGAGCTTCTGATGAGAATATGGAAATAGGCATCCTTGAGGTCCAGGAGACTAGCCAGTCCCTGGCCTTAGAGAGAGTAAATTATCCCAAGTCACCATTTTGAACTTTGGCTTTAAAGATGCTTGTTTAAATATCTGAGATCCAGGATGGGCCGCCATTCTCCTGTCTTTTTGGGGGTGAGAAAGTACCTGAGGTACAATCCTTTCCCTTTGTGTAGGGGTGGAACCCTTTCTATAGCTCTGAGAGCCAAGAGGGAAGAGACCTCTGCCTCTAAGGCAAGTGCCTCTGAAGGATTTGCAGGTGGAAAGGATCTGGTTCTCATCTTTGGAAATTTTTTGAAGCTGAGAACCAGTCCCTGGCTTACTACTTCCAGGACCCATTTGTCTGATGTTAAAGACATCTAGTCCTGGACAAAGTAAGCCAGCCTCTCCCAGGTAGTGGAGAATCGGCCCTGGCAAACCCATCAGGGTGCCTGTTTGGCAGGGGCTTTAGGCTGAGGGGTGGAAGCAGGCCTGCTTGTACCCCTTCTGCCTCTCCCTCTAAAGAACCCCCTATGAGCATAAGCAGAAGAGGAGGCCTGGGCTTGGTAGAAAGGCCTATGAAAAGGCCTGCCCCTGCCCCTGGGATGCTGCCTCTGAGGAGTAATTTGCCTTTCCTTGGCCTGAGCACTCCTGTAGGTGGTCCTGTACTCATCCATTTTCTTCATGTAGTTCTCTGTTTGCTCCCCAAACAGAGAATTACCTGACAAGAAAATCCATGGCCTTAGTCTGGGTATCCTGAGACAGGCTAGTACATCTGAGCCAAGCCATCCATGAGGAGGCCACAGATGTAGCCATGACTCTAGATGAAACATCATTGGAGTCCACTGCAGCATGGAATTGCACCTTGGATGCCTCAATACCATCCACAGCCACCTGCTCCAGCTCCTTGGCAAGCTGGCCAGGGACCTGTTTAGCTAAAGCCATTACAGTGTCCCATCTAGATTTCTGATATCTAGCTGTATAGGCCATATAATTAGCCTGCCTGAGTCCCAATGATGCTGCCATGTACTGTTTCTTTGCCATGGCATCAATCCTCCTGGAGTCCTTATCTGGGGGGTGTGAAGCCAACAGTATATTTGCCTTATCACAGGCTGCAGCCTGCACTACCCCTACATGGCTGCATTGCTGGGTAAGGAACTCCATATCTGAGCCTGAGAGAGTATACCTCTTGTCCATTCTCTTATCCACAGGAGGTATAGAATTAGGAGTCTTTAAAATTTTTATTGTCTGTTTCCCAAAGGACTTATGAAGGGGAATAGACAGCCTCCTGGACTCTGGGATATCCATCATTTCAACATAGTCAAGCTCCTCCTGGTCATCCACAGCTTCTTCCATAGGAAGCTGAAGAGTTTCAGCCACTTTCTTGTAAAACATGAAATGGGAAGGGGACTCAGAAAGCCTAGGAGGAGACACTCATGAAGGTCTGTCTGGGGAGATGTCCGGGTCAATGGGCACATCCAGACTTTCATAATCACACTCACTTTCCTCATACTCTCCTTCCTCCTCCTCCGGTTCATAAAATTCCTCTAAATCATAATCCGGAACCGGTGGAACCGACCGAACCAAGCGCCTTCCTAATGGTGCCAGTTCGGTTGGAACTGGGGATAGCGACTGAACAATTTTTATCGCTTTGGCTATTTCATCAGCGGTCGGAGAAAGAACTTTTGGATCCGCACCGGCTGATTTATCCCTTCTTGTTCTCTTAACCAGAGCCGACTCCTCGGAATCGGTTCTCCTTTTGCCCGAAGAAGTTTCACCCTGGTCAGAGGGCACTCCTTCTAGTTCGGTTGGAACCTGAGCAGGGCTAAGACATCCGGGTCCAGCGGACTTCTTAGCCTCCTTCCCTGAGCCTACCAACTCTTTTTCCAGGGTAGCTGCAGGAAAATTTTACAAATCTGGCAGTTTGAATCGAGGTGGTCAAACCCCAGACAATAAACACAGGTGGTGTGGGGATCAGCCTTAGCAAGAACTTCCCACACACACTACAGTGTTGAAACAGTGGGCCAGTTTTTTTTCTTCTGGGTTTTCTCAGAACATGGCCAGTCCTAACAAAAACTTACCCTTTTTTCGGCAATCCGCCAGGCAAGACACCCTTATCGGTTCCTGACCGTGTTACAGGTCATGGAAAAAACGGTAATAAAGTCTGTTTTTTTTAGAACCGATAAGAACCGGTTACCACACTCTAAAAGCAGAATAAAGTTTTTTTAAAACAACCTGATCGGTTCAAACCAAACCAATCCCACGTTTACAAGTTCCACACAGAATAATAACAAAAATAAGCCTATCTAGTATTCACGAAACCACAGACAGAGACTGAACCGATAGGTTACGGTTTAAATTCGGTCAGAAACCGAGAAAAACGGTACTTTAACCAACAAACTGAACCGAGCAAAGGAGAATTCTCCAGAGCGACTGTTCAGTGAGGTGGAGTAAAGAATCTGACGGTTTGAGTTCAAACAGCAACAGACAGAGTCTCAACCAAGCTCGAGCTCAGCGTTCCATGCCTGGCATGGAAAGTTAACTCTTTCATCTCCAGGGCAGTTCGAAGGTTGGACCTCACTGCAATTTGTCAGAATACAGCAAGACTTCATGTTGTTTGAACATAAAAAACAGTAGGTGCTAGAGAATCACACAGTGAAGGAGCAATTACAATTTGAGTACAGTACAATGGCTTAGTTATAGCCCTCGGTGATTACCCTAAATAAATAACACAAGACAAGTACAAGCAGTGCCATAAAAAATTGCAGTGAATTGCTACTGTGAACAGTGAGAGGAAGGGAGAGAGAGAGAGAGAGAGAGAGAGAGAGAGAGAGAGAGAGAAAAGCAGCCTCAAAGGGCCTTAAGAAAATACAAAGTCACACATGCCCCCACAATGCAAAGCATCATGGGCTGCATATGCAAATCACCACAGAATGTTATGCTGGTCCAACTTTAAGCAGAATTGCATGGTGCCGAAAGGCCTCTCACACAGTTTGCAAGCGGTGCTAACAGAAGACATAGAACCGTGTTTAGTCCTACCAGGACTCATCAGTATCCTCGTCTGTTTAACACCCAGTGGACTGGACCAGCTACCCCTAAGGCAGTGTGCCTGGGATATATTATGAGTGAACCCATAATAAAAAAAAACATTTAAAGACAAAGAACCTCTAATAAGTAAACACTGAGGCAAGGAGTTACCCAAAGGGCATTTGGCTGGAAGCCAAGTTTCAAAAATACAAAAGTCACACTGCCCCACAATGCAAAGCATCATGGGCTACATATACAAATCACCACAGAATGTTATGCTGGTCCAACTTTAAGCAGAAATTGCATGGTGCCAAAGGCCTCTCACACAGTTTGCAAGCAGTGCTAACAGAAGACATGAGCACATGTTTGTCCTACCAGGACTCATCAGTATGCCTCGTCTGTTTACACCCCAGTGGACTGGACCAGCTACCCCTAAGGCAGTGTGCCTGGGATATATTGTGGTGAACCCATTAAAATAAAAAAACATTTAAAAGACAAAGAACCTCTGTGCGTAAACACTGAGGCAAGGGTTACCCCAAAGGGCATTTGGCTGGGAAGCCAAGTTTCAAGAAAATACAAAGTCACACATGCCCCCACAATGCAAGCATCATGGGCTGCATATGCAAATCACCACAGAATGTTATGCTGGTCCAACTTTAAGCAAATTGCATGGTGCCGAAGGTCTCTACACAGTTTGCAAGCGGTGCTAACAGAAGACATAGACACGTGTTTAGTCTACCAGGACTCATCAGTATGCCTCGCCTGTTTAACACCCCAGTGGACTGGACCAGCTACCGCCTATGTCTTCTGTTAGCACCGCTTGCAAACTGTGTGAGAGGCCTTTCGCACCATGCAATTCTGCTTAAAGTTGGACCATACAACATTCTGTGGTGATTTGCATATGCAGCCCATGATGCTTTGCATTGTGGGGCATGTGTGACTTTGTATTTTCTGAAACTTGGCTTCCCAGCCAAATGCCCTTTGGGTAACCCTTGCCTCAGTGTTTACGCACAGAGGTTCTTTGTCTTTTAAATGTTTTTATTTTAATGGGTTCACCACAATATCCCAGGCACACTGCCTTAGGGGTAGCTGGTCCAGTCCACTGGGGTGTTAAACAGACAAGGCATACTGATGAGGCCCTGTAGACCGTTGGTAAACTGTGTGAGAGGCCTTTCGGCACCATGCAATTCTGCTTAAAGTTGGACCAGCATAACATTCTGTGGTGATTTGCATATGCAGCCCATGATGCTTTGCATTGTGGGGGCATGTGTGATTTTGTATTTTCTGGAAACTTGGCTTCCCAGCCAAATGCCCTTTGGGGTAACCCTTGCCTCAGTGTTTACGCACAGAGGTTCTTTGTCTTTTAAATGTTTTTTATTTTAATGGGTTCACCACAATATATCCCAGGCACACTGCCTTAGGGGTAGCTGGTCCAGTCCACTGGGGTGTTAAACAGACGAGGCATACTGATGAGTCCTGGTAGGACTAAACACATGTCTATGTCTTCTGTTAAACTGCTTGCAAACTTGTGAGAGGCCTTTCGGCACCATGCAATTCTGCTTAAAGTTGGACCAGCATAACATTCTGTGGTGATTTGCATATGCAGCCCATGATGCTTTGCATTGTGGGGGCATGTGTGACTTTGTATTTTCTTGAAACTTGGCTTCCCAGCCAAATGCCCTTTGGGGTAACCCTTGCCTCAGTGTTTACGCACAGAGGTTCTTTGTCTCTCAAAGGGCCTTGTTGAGTGAGGGGATGGATTACGTGGTGGGTTAGAGTGTGCTGAGACCGAGCAGGGCAGTTCTGTTGTGTGGAAACAGGAGATTGAGCAGTGTATGTGTGTCCAGGCATGGACTGGGAGGGTTAACCAGGAGTGCAGACCCATTCTTGGTGTTGAGGGAGGTGGGGGGGGGACAGGGGGGAACCTTCACGTGGTTGAAGGGCTGGTGCACAGAGAAGGAGTATGGCTACATTGGTGACTAGGGACCCACCTGGAACGAAGCAATCCTGTACAGCGGTGATGGACTGCATCTGTTCAGGAAGGGGAAGGCAGTCCTCAATGAACAGTTCAAGTGCTCCGTTGATGGGCATTTAAACTAGCTGGGGGGAGCACACAGCAGAGGGAAAACAATAGCAGCCCACCCCCACAAGGCAGAGCGACTGATACAGAGATGCACAAAGACATTTTGAACATAGGGAAGACAGAACCAGGCACAAAGGATAAAGCAGAGGAATCATACCCGCATAAGGAAGATTATTGGGGGGGAGAATCAGGGGAGAAACAGCGGGAGTAGGGGAATGATAGGCAGCAAATCATGGAAGGACATGGTAATGAATGCCCACAGCAAATCATAGAAGGACATGGTAACGAATGCCCACAGCCTGGGAAATAAAATCCCAGACCTGGAGGCCTTACTAGAAGAGGGGAATCTGGACATAGCTGCAATAACAGACTTGGTACACCACAAATCATGGATGGGGTATTAATGTACTGGGTTATGCTCTGTTCAGGAGGGACGGGGGGGTAAAAAAGGGGGAGGGATGGCCCTGTACATCAGAGAAGGTGTAAAGGCTATGGAGGTGCAGGGTAGACAGGGGTAGGCTGAGGCACTGTGGGTCACCCTTGAGCCTGGCAACGGCACAACAATACGTACGGGCTGATTTACAGGCCATCAGCACAGAGGAAGGAAGCAGATAGGGAACTGCTAGATGACATACATGAAATGGCAGCAAAGGGGAAGGTTCTGCTACTAGGTGATTTCAATACACCAGATGTGGACTGGACTACCCAAGCAGCTACAGTACTTTAGCCAGGAGCCAGGATAGCCAAGATTCCCTACAGGGGGAAGGCCTCAGGCAGCTTGTGCTTGATCCCACCAGAGACAGGGCGCTACTGGACCTGGTACTGACCAATGGGGACAGAATCGCAGAAGTCCGGGTAGAAGGCCAATTGGGGTCCTGCGATCACCTCATAGTGTGGTTTAACATGGGGACAGGACACAGTCAAGTCACACAAAGGCAAGGGTCTTCAATTTCAGAAAGGCAGACTTTGCTAAGATGGGTGAGCACATCAAGGAAGCCCTGATGAGGAAGGGGGTGAGAAGGGAAGTTGAGGAGCAGTGGGAACACCTGAAATGAGCCATGGAGGAGGTGATGAGCCTATGCATCAGGTTGGTAACCAAAGGAAAGAAAAGGAGGAAACCACTATGGTTCTCAACAGAGGTAGCAGACAAAGTAAGGGCCAAAAGGGCAGGGTTCGGGAAGTATAACGAGATTCAGAGGGAGGAGGACAAGGAGGTGTACCTAGAAAGTCTAAGGGAAGCAGGAAAGGCTGTAAGGAGAGCAAAGGCACAGACTGGGGAAAGATTGGCACAGACAGTGAAGAAGGGTGACAAGACATTCTATAGGTACATCAGCCAGAGGAGGAAAATCGGGGGGGGGGATTATAAGGCTCAGAGGGGATGAAGGGGAGTGTAGGGAGGGAGACATAGATAAGGCGGAAATAGTGAATAAATACTTCTGTTCAGTATTCACCGAAGAGGGGGAGGGTCATGGGCCACAGCTGGGCAACAGATACAAGTGGGGGGGAGGTGAACACTAGCCAATTTACAGAGGAGAGAGTCCAGAAAGAGCTCACAAAACTGAAGGTGGACAAAGCAACACTGCCAGATGGCATACACCCAAGGATATTAAGAGAGCTGAGGAAAGAGCCAGCAGCACCTCTGGCAGCCGTGTTCACAGAGTCTCTAAACACAGGAGTAGCTCCAGAGGACTGGAGGAGGGCTCACATAGTTCCTCTGCACAAAAAGTGGTAGCAGAGAGGAACCAGGGAACTATAGGTTGGTCAGCCTCACCTCAGTAATGGGAAAGATCATGGAGGCACTACTTAAAGAAAGAATAGTGAGTCACTTGTAATCCAAAGGTACCCAGGATCCAAGGCAACATTGATTCATGGCAGGGAGTTCATGTCAAACAAATCTGATAGCTTTTTTTGACTAGGTGATGAGGGAGGTAAATCGGAGTGGGGGGGGTGGACGTCGCCTACCTCGATTTCAGCAAGGCCTTCAGCACCATCCCACATGAAAGGCTGGTTAGCAAGATGGGTAGTCTGGGCATGGGCCACAAGGTAGTAAACTGGGTCAGGAACTGGCTAACAGACAGGAGTCAGAGGGTGCTGGTAAATGGGATCCAATCAGGGGAGGGGGGCTGACCAGTGGGATACCACAGGGATCAGTCCTCAGGCCAGTCCTGTTTAATGTCTTCATTAGTGACACAGCAGAGGGGCTTGAGGTAAAGGTCTGACTGTTTGCGGATGACACAAAGATCTGCAACAGGGTGGATACTCCTCTTGGGGTGGAGAAAATAAGGAGGGATCTGGGAAAGCTCAAAAAATGGTATGAGGCGTGGCAGCTGTGGCTCAACTCAATGAAGTGCAAAATAATGCACCTAGGAAGAGGGAACCCTGGATAGAGCTACAAAATGTGGGGGGAGTTATTGACTATCACCAAAGGGGAAGGGGATCTGGGGGTTATCATTTCAGATGACCTAAAGATGTCTAAGCAGAGTACGAAGGCAGTAGGGAGGGCAGTAGCACGCTGGGTTGCATAGGTAGAGGTATCACTAGTAGAAAGAGGGAGGTGGTTATGCCATTGTACAAAACACTAGTGAGGCCTCACCTGAAGTACTGTGTACAATTCTGGAGACCACACTTATGGAAGGATATTGACAGGGTGGAGGCAGTCCAGAGAGGAGTGCCAAAGATGGTACAGGGCTTGTACCAAAAAACTTATGAGGAGAGGCCAAGGGACCTCAACATGTACTCATTGGAAGAAAGGAGGGACTGGGGGACATGATAGAATCATTCAAGTACCTTAAAGGTATAAACAAGGTACAGGAGAAGTACAAGAACGAGAGGGCATGATATTAAACTGGAGAGTGACAGGTTAAGGGGGAATGTGAGGAAGTTTTTCTTCACAGAGAGAGTGGTGGACACTTGGAATAGTCTGCCACAAGAGGTGGTGGGTGCAAGCACAGTTGGGGAATTTAAACATGCATAGGGCAGACATAGGGGAACTCTAGTAGCAGGAGGGAGTACAGAAAGCTGTTGACCTAGTAGGGTCAGTGGCATCAAAACAAGGGGAGTGCTTACAGGCAGACTAGATGGGACTGGCAGTCCTTATCTGCCGACAAGGTCTGTGTTTCTATGTCCAGTCCCCACTCCCATGTTGCATGATTACTACGTCAGTATTGGGATTTTACCACAACATCCTTATGTGGGACTAGAACACACAATCTTCCAGTCTTCTGGCCTCAGAAGTAAATGTGCAACCTGCTGAGCCACTGGCCCTGCCGTCTGTGTAAGTGGCTGTATGGTTCTGTTGGGAAAACAAAATATGATCCATCAGTCACTGAAAGGTTCCTGGGGCCACTGCTACCCAAAAGGCATAGAACAGTACAATTCACAGTAAACTGTCAGATCAATTAGATGGTTTTGCACTGCTTTTTTAAAGTTGTCAAGTTTGTCGTTAAGTTTGATAACAGAACTATAGGACTACACTACCCATATTGAAACTCCTCAATAACTGCAATAACTTACATGTATTACTAGTGTAACCTCCCTGCAAATGGGGGTTCCCAAAAGACTTCCAGGAGCTTGCTTGAATGCTCCAAGCCTGAATGGTGTTTGGCATTTAAGCCATTTATCAGTGAGTGTTTTTAGAACCTCTGGTACTGTCTCTTTAAGAGCTGTCTGCTTGCAGACATAATTAGTTTATATGGGGGACTGTGTGTTTCTTTGATTGAGTACCGCTCAAGCTGCTGCTAATTCACTTCATTTTGCAGTCACTAGGAGTGCAAAGGGAACCTATCTGAAAGATGTAACTGTTTGCCAGAAATTATTTAGAGTAATAATGAAATTACAGTTTGTCTAACCTGCTTTCTTTGCAGTCAGAACTGTGTCTGCTAGTTCCCCATTCTAGTTTTGAACTGCTGAACTGGACCAATCAGTGTGGGTAAGCTAGCTCTAAAATGGTGCCTTGGACGAATCAGAACTTGGACTCATAATCTGAGCCAGCCACAAGAGGATTGTATGGGCAGTGACTCTGGGAGATGTAGTTTAGACTTCAGCACCTTTTGGACCAACAGCAGCAGTCTATTGTGAGTGATAGCCAATCCAGTCAAGAACTGGGAGGAACTCAAAGAAGTGCCCGGTTTGTCGGTTGAGTTTCAGTTGAGCTTTGACAGTGAAGAAGGAAGGAGCCCTGTGCTTTTCAGTGTGCAGTTTTAGTCAAAAACGTGTAAGGCCCAGAGTTCCGGTCTGCAGCTTGTGTAACAGCTTGTTAGGACTGAATCCGTCCTATGAAAGAATCAAAGGATCTCTGAAGAGTAGAAACCAGGCTCACCGTAGAAGACTGGAGGAATTGCTGAAAATTGCATCTCGGTCTGTCAGGAACTCAATCTGCTGTGTGTTCTCCCGGTATTGTGCAATTACATCGATACAGATGCAGCCTGCCTGGTATAGTGTTCTTTATATGGATGTGTGAAGAGGTTTGTGTACCTCAAGTGAGCCCTGCTGACATTGAAGGACCCTATCTTATTTGGAGGTCGTGAGTACTAATTCAGGGTCGCTCCCTGTTGAATTGCCACATTAAATCCAAATGGAATTACTGTACTGCTGACTGTTTAATTCCTCCTTTCTCTGTGTGAAAGGGCCCCTACCAGCTGCCACGGTTTGGACTAGCCACTAGGGCTTGGGTACCCAGGGACAGTAACTGATAGGGATAGGCCTGCACAGAGCCATAGGTAGATTACTAGAGTGATAAGCTAATTAACCTGATTTCCCCTGTCCTTGTTATATCCCCTAAATAAATCAGAGCTGCTTGTTTCAGCAAAGTTATACTGCCTGAGGTATTTGTCTATGTTAAAGTACTGTACTGTGATTGTTGCACTGTATCTCATTTCACAGGAGGTCCCAGTGCCAGAACCAGACCTGGGGGTAAGTGTATACTGTGAAGGTAATTCCGATATATTGTGTGGGCCACTAGTGGGAAGAAAGGGGGGTTGCAGTGTCCCAGAGGGCTATGACCAAGTTAGTTTAACTATTGCAAACCCTGACCTCTGGGTGGAGGCATCCGCCATTGGATCCAGGCCCCTCAACCTGTTAGTGGCAAATCAGGCAGGGGTAGTAGCCCCTGGGATAGCGCCATCTAGGGGTTACACTAGTTCTACTAATAGTATTTTGTTCCCATCAACAGTTAGGCAGTACCCATTGTGTATGCTCAGTCACGGGAACAGTCTTCAAGCTTGAATCCTCCCACCACTTAGCCATGAGTACCACTGCTCCACACTCACTGATCTCAGAGCTGGCTACTGGAAAAACAGATATAAAGAACAAGCCTGGCCAGGGTAGGGTGGGTAAGCCATGTGAATGTGAACTGAATACTAGTAGTATAAAGTACAGTTACGTAAGAACTTACTGTAACAGTAGATCTTCGAGAGAGGCTCTTGCAGTAGGTAATTACATACAGGACCCCACAGAAAAATCTCTAGCTAGCAGTCCCTGGCGAGGGACCGCCCCCAGGTCAGGTGACCGGCGTCAGGAGACATCGGTATAAAGGGGCAGTCCTGGACGCCTGCCTTCCAGTTCTTTCCCGCCACAGGCCAAAAGAGGCCAGACGAGAGAGAAGCGGATATTTCCTCAAAGGAACAGGAGCTGAAAAGCCTAGGGGATGGAGGGGGAAGACATTTATCTGTGAAGAGCCTCTCTCAAGATCTACTGTTACGTAAGTTCTACATAACTGTACTATCTTACTTCGAGAGGGCTCTTGCAGTAGGTAATTACATATAGGACTGAATCCCAAGCAGTCTGGAACAAAGAGAGGCACTGGGAGGAGGAAAACTACTCCAAAAGGTAGTTCTGGTTGTTCAAGTCTCAAGATAGGAGGCCTTGCAAAATGGCCAGCCCGAAGCCTGCTCTGCGGCGAGAGGCAACATCTAAACTGTAGTGTTTAGTAAAGGTATGGACGGAAGTCCAGGTGGCGGCAGCACAGATGTCTGCCACAGACACATTCTTGAAACAAGTCGCTGAAGCAGCCACTTCTCTTGTGCAGTGGCCTCTGACTTGACCCGGGAGGGTCTTGTTGTATTTGTCATAACAGAAAGTGATGCAATGAGCCAACCACTTAGACAGGCATTGCTTGGAAACAGCACTGCCTTCTCTTTTGTGAGCAAAAGAGACGAACAATTGATCAGTCTTTCTGAGATCCTTCATTCTGTTGGTGTAGTATCTCAGAATCCAGTGAACATCCATAGTATGGAGTAAATACTCCCCTTGATTAGAGTACTGCGTAAAAAAGGCAGGTAACTCTATGGACTGATTTAGAGTAGACTCAGCTACTACTTTAGGGAGAAACTTAGGATTCGTGCGAAGAGCAACACATTCCTTGTGAAAAATCAAGTACGGGATTTTACACATCAGGGCCTGGAGCTCGGAGATTCTCAGAGCAGAAGTAATGGCCACCAAGAAGAGAGTCTTCCATGGAAGGAACTTCAAATCCACAGAAGCTGCAGGTTCGAAGGGAGGAAGAGTAAGTTTCTCGAGAACAAAATTCAAGTCCCAAGGGGGAGCAGGAGTACGGATGGGGGGCCTCAGATGGAGGACCCGTCTGAGAAAAGTCTTAGAGACCTCCAGTTGACCGAAAGCCTTGTCTGCGAAGGGAACATGATAGGCCTAAATGGCCACCATGTGTACCTTCAGAGAAGATTGGCTGAGACCCAGGTCAAACAGATGATGTAGATACTCCAGCAGAAGACCGGTTGAACAGGAGAAAAGTTCCACGTTCTTGGAAGTGGCCCAGATAGTGAATATTTTCCACTTCATGGCATAAGTGGATTTGGTGGAGAGTTTTCTGGCCTCCACCAAAATCTCCACCACTTTGGAAGACACTCCAAACTGGGATTGGGCTAAGTCTGCAGGAGCCATGCATGCAGTTGAAGGGATTTGAGGCCTGGATGGACCAGGGTCCCCTGCTCCTGAGTCAACAAACCTCGAGATAGAGGAAGAGGAAGAGGAGGATCCTCTGAATATTGTTGTAGAAGAGAGAACCAAAATTGCCTGGGCCAGAAAGGAGCGATCAGAATCATTCGCACTCCTTCTGAAGCTGGTTTCTGCAAGACTCATGGGATAAGTGGAATTGGGGGAAAGGCATAGACGAATCTGTCCTTCCAGTCTAGAGACAGAGCATCGCTCCAAAAAGCACCTCACTCTGGAATGAACGAGCAGAAGATGGGAAGTTTTTCGTTTGGGGGGGATGCGAACAGGTCGACCTGTGGTGTTCCCCAAAGTTGGAAGATATTGTCTAGGACCCCTTGGTCCAGTTCCCACTCGTGAGTCAGAGCAGAAGAGCGACTTAGCTTGTCTGCCAGGGTGTTGTCGACTCCCGGAACATGAATTGCCGTGAGGTGAAGGCCTTGTTGTGTTGCCCAATCCCAAACCCTCACTGCCTCCCTACATAGAGGGTAGGACCAAGTCCCTCCCTGTTTGCTGATGTACCACACCATGCACATGTTGTCCGTCTGGATGGCTAGGTGGCCGGGAAGGATGTATTGGTGAAGGGCTTGGAGAGCGTACAACACTGCCCGAAGCTCGAGCACACTGATGTGGAGAGCTTGTTCTAGCTTGGACCAGGAACCCTGGGTCTGATGAGGGCCTAGATGGGCTCCCCAACCTTCACCTGAGGTGTCTGTGGTTAGAGTCTGGGAGGGGGGAGGATGAAAGAAAGGAAATTCTCGAAACAGGTTCTCTCAAACCATCCACCATTGCAAGTCTCGAATCATCGGCGAGGAGATCAGAACTGGGTGATCTAGATCATCCACTAGCTGATCCCATTGAGAGCATAGAGTCCACTGAGAAATCCTCATGTGGAGTCGAGCACGAGGCACTGTCAGGATAGCAGCTCCCATGAGCCCGAGAAGGCATGGGACCGACCTTGCAGAGACCATCCTGCGGTCGGACAACAGAATTATTTGGGTCTGAAGGGTGGACGCCCTGTCCGGAGGCAGGAAGGCCTTGCCCATGGTCGAATCGAGAATCACCCCAATAAACTGTAGCCTCTGGGATGGGTCCAGATGAGACTTGGAATGGCTGATGATAATACCCAGGCAGGCAAAAATCTGCTGGGTAAGGGAGAGGTAACGCAGGAGTTCCTCCCTGGATGAGGTCACAGAGCCAGTCGTCCAGGTATGGGAAAACCTGCACTCCCTTGGTACGCAGGTGGGCCACCACCACTGCCAGGCATTTGCTAAACACTCGGGGGGCCGAGGATAGACCAAACAGGAGTGCCTTGAACTGGTAGTAGTCCCCCTGGAAAGCAAAACGAAGGTATTTGCGATGAAATGGGCGAATAGGAATGTGCAGATAAGCATACTGCATATCCAGAGCACAAAGCCATTGACCTGGCCACAGGGGGTGCAGAAGGCTCTGCAAAGAGAGCATCCTGAACCTTTTGTATTCTACGTAAAGATTCAGGGAACTGAGATCCAAAATTGGTCTGAGATCTCCTGTCTTCTGGGACCAGGAAGAAAATGGGAATAGTAACCCGCCCCCAGGATGAAGGGGATGGGCTCTATTGCTTGTTTCAGCAGGAGAGCCGAAATTTCTCCTGGACCACGAGAAGATGTTCTTGAATATGACAACTTCAGAGGGGGGTGGCGGGGTGGTTTCTGAAGAAACTCTGTCGAGTGTCCTTCTGCTATGAGCTGGAGCACCCAAGAATCTGTGGTTATCCTCTCCCATCCCGGAAGGTGGAGGGAAACCTCCTCCTACTGGTTCCTCCGGGAGTCCGGAGGCAGGGAGAGAGAGGAGTCAGGTGGTGGGCAGAGCCGCAGTGGAAGCACCCACTGCTTTTTGGGCGGGGGCTTGGCAGCTGTGGGGCCCCACGCTTTGTGGCCCACCTTCCTGGGTTTGCCTTTCGCCGATTCCTTCATGAAGGGACAACGCTAGTTGCTGATGGGGACGGTACATGGAAACAACTGACTTTAGTGCCATCCTTCTTCTTGCAAATCGGTGATGATGTCCTTGACATCACCCCCGAAAAGCACCAACCACTGGAAGGGTGCTTCCTGGATAGCAGATTGCACCTCTGGGACCAACCCTGACACACGGAGCAAAGCATGATGCCGTAGGCCTACAGCGAAAGCTGAGCTCCGCCCAGCAATGTCCACTGCGTCATATGTCACACGTAGCATGTGTCGACTGGCTGAACGAGCAGAATGGACGAGATCAGCCAACTCCTGCTTGACTTGGGAGTCAGGCAAGGAGTCCAGTTTGGCTTCTGCCTGAGTCAGAATGGCCTTCTTGTAGTCCCCCATATGGCCGACATAGTTCAGGGCCCTGATCCCCAGCGTGGAGGAAGTGTAAATCTTTCTCCCATACTGGTCCAGAAGGCGTGATTCTTTATCAGGTGGTGATGAGCTAAGATGTTTGGGGTTCCCCGACCGGCCGTGAGCGGCACTAATCACAACCGAGTGGGCACGAGGGTGAGAATCCAGAAAATCAACACCCTCTGGAGCCTGATATAGCCTGTTTGACTTCCTAGGAAGTGGGGCTAAGGCCAACGGCTGTTTTCTTATTGTGGTAATGAGGTCGTCGTGAGGCTCTATCCAAGGTGGCACCAAGGTAGGAGCTGTCATGGGCAGATCCAGATGTTCAGTGAGCTTCAGACGCTGAGGATCTGGTTCCAAAGAGTGCTACTGATGAACCTCCTTTATTTTCCTAAGCAGCTCCATAAAAGAAGGGTCCTCTGGAGGAGACTTCGGAGGAGTCCTTGGCCTGGGCTTTGACGGAGAGCGTGGCTCGTAGTCTCTCTCGGAGCAACCTTCGGAAGAGTCTGAGGAGTCCAAGGGTGAAGAGGAGGATGAAGAGGAGAAAGACTCCCTTTCCCGACCCGGGGGGAGGAACGGACCCCTTGGGAAGTCCCCGGAGAAGCGTGTCCTGCCCTTCTCTGGATCCAGACGGAAGAACCCTGGAGTCCGGAGGTGGTGAGGGAGTGTGCCGCTTCGGACGTACGGGAACCTGGGACGCACCGCCGCCGGAAGGCGACTCTCACCTCTTGGTGAGCTGAGCCTGGCCTCAGCCCACCAGGAGGTCAGAGTCTCCTGCAGGTCCACCGCGCCACAAAGGCGTTGGAGGAGGAGGAGGAGGCAGGGGATAAGGATATGGGTTGTAACCATATGGAGTGTATCCAAAACCCGGCTGTGGGTAGCCCGCATCGGTATTGTGGCGCTGGCACTGCAGCGCCGAAGCCCGGGCGTTAGTACTGTGGCGCTGGATACTGCAGTCCCGGGTTCACTGGCATCGATAGGACGGAGGGTACCCAGGAGCCGGGGGGCTGCCAGAGCAGACAACCCGGCCGGTGGCCTCACGGGCGTTTCCATAGTGGAGAGCCCAGAGGGCGGAGGGCCCGATGGGAGCAGAATGTCTCCAGGAGTCGGTAAGGCCGATGTCAGGGCCGACGGCGGATGCCCTGGCATCGGAGGTACCAATGTCGGAGGGGCCAGCGTCGGAGCCGGCGTCCGGGGAGCCGACATCAGGTCCAGCGCACCAGGTGGAGGAAGGACTGATGGAGGCAAAAGATCCCCAGCTTCACCCGGGGACGGAGGGGAAAAGTCCCCGGGTCGAGTTGGGGAGACTACGGTTCCCCAGATGGCAGCGAAGGCTGCAGGGAACCGGGTACGACGGACATGGTGGGGTCCATCGCCAGTTCCTTCACCAGCCGGACGTCGGACGAGCTGATGAGTGGCTTAGCGCGCCCGTGGGCGCTGGAGGAGCCGGGCGTCCGACTTATGAGAGCTATCACCGGAGGCGGGCCGAGTAGAGTGATCGGCCTGGTCCGGTGGAGTGAAGGCCACGCGTCGCCCCGGAGGCTCGGACGTCTTACCGGCCCTCTCCAGGCGGACATCAGAGGAGCCAACGCCCGGCTTACCGGAGTCGCCCACAGTAGTAGGCCACAAGCCTGCGGCCGAACGAGGGGCAGAGACCTCCAACAGCCCGGAGGTGCCTGCAAGGCCCGAGCGCGAGCCAGACGGGCGGGCCGACGCCCCCTTGGAAACCTCCGAGGCGGCTGCCGAGGAGCGATCCCTGAGGATGTTACTTATGCCCCAGCTGACTCCCGATGGAGACGCAGTGGAGGAGCCTCTTGTCCCGGTGCCTCTCCTTCTCCTTCCGATGGCCTTCGGGGGAAGTGGACGCCTGCCTCAGTTTTTTGAGCTCCTTCTCCATAGAACTCATTTTCTTCTTCAGAATATGGGCTTCCAGGGATTGCTGCCGCCTTTTCCGGGTAGCCACGTTGAAACTGAGGCAGTGCTGGCACTTCTCAACCAGGTGATCTGGGCCTAGGCAGAACAGGCACAGGGAGTGGCCGTCCTTGTGCGGTAGTTGTGCGCCACTCGAATCGCACTTATTCTTGTGCTCGGAGGGTGTAGGAGATGACATACACTGACGATTGTACTGACGTTAGTCGAAAAAACAATTATTTTCGGTAAAAAACCAACAAAGGTAGGGCTGACAAAGCACAAACTTTTCCGCGACGTGCTGCATGAGCTAACGGTGGGAAAGAACTAGAAGGCAGGCATCCGGGACCGCCCCTTTATACCGACGTCTCCTGATGCCGGTCACCTGATGTGGGGGCGGTCCCTCGCCAGGGACTGCTAGCTAGAGATTCTTCCGTGGGGTCCTGCCGCCTGCCAGCATCAGTCCTATATGTAATTACCTACTGCAAGAGCCCTCTCAAAGTAAGATCTACTGTTACAAGTAAGTACCCTCTTCTTCTAACTACCTAAATATAGCTCATTAGCCAAACTTAGGCAGACTCCTAGCAGTCCACTGGGAAGACAGAGCTAGGCATATGCCCCAAGGTTTTAGGCAAATAGAGACTGGAAGAGGACCCAAAAGCAGAATCTTGGTGACTCTGCAGGTTGATGCTCTCCTGAGAAGTGATCATACTGCAACGGACCCACATGGATGCGCACATTCCACCTAAAATCGGCAAACAAGATCTTGGGATCACAGCAGAGCACTCAAAAGAGGAAGGAGAACTAGGGTGTTGATAATAAATGATAGATTAAAAGCCTCTTCCCCATTCAGTACATGAAATGGGAAAGCCAACAGGATGCTGGGATGCATAGGTTAGGTTTAAATAGTCTCAACAAAGTAGAAATTCCTTCATACTTCCTTTAATTTCCTAATTTCCTTTTCTGTTAGCTCCACTGCTGTCAATGGGGAATTAGTACATACAGGTAATGTACTCCACTACTGATGGTAGTGGTACAGTCCAAAAGCTGTGACCTCAACACAGAACCTCAAGGACATGAGCATTACAGATAAGCTGTTAACACATAATTATTAATGTCCATGACCCCGGGTAAGCGCTGTAAACATTATGAACTACAACACAGTTACATGACAGGAAAAACACATGCCCACTTTATCTTGAATGATAGCTTCAGTGGCCAAGTTAATTGATCTGATCTCGAACATAAGACTGCCATACAAACTGTGATTTTCTGGAATGCAAATGGTTTTGTGGAAACTTTCAACAACTGTAACATATGACATTTCATAAACGAGACACTCTGAACTTGACTCTAACAAATGGGTGACAAGCTAAACAGGTTCCTCAATCCCACAACTTACAGAACACCTTTTCTGCTGCTCGCGTCCACACCCAAGTATTCTTCGCACCTCCCCCCTCCGAACTTGCATGCTGTATTATCATTTTCTGACTGCAGGCTTTAGGGAGGGAAAGGGATTGTATTTTGGTTCTGTGGAGTCGAGAGCCCAATCCCTTCCACTTCCCCTACTGGGACGCCGCCCTTAGCAAACGATTTGTGATATAATAGTCGGGAAAGCGCAGGGGCGTGCTCCACCGACTTCAGTGGGGCTTCTTTTTTAAGTCTTATTTTGATATTTTAATGGCCCAATATGAACTAATCAAGGACACCACCCAACTAAGAAGGGCTTCCTTAGTAAACTGAGAAGGGCTTTCTTAATAAACTAAGAAGGGCTTCCCTAGTAAACTAAGAAGGGCTTCCTTAGTAAACTAAGAAGGTCTTTCTTAATAAACTAAGAAAGGCTTTCTTAGTTGAGCAGTGGACTTGATTAGTTCATACTGTGTCATTAAAATACCAAAATAAGTTTTAAAAAACAAACCCCACTGAAGTCAATGGAGCACACTCCCATGGGTGGTGCTCCCAATAGGGAAGTGGAAGGGATCGGGCTCTTGGCTCCATGGAGCCAAAATATGATCCTTTCCCTCCCAAAAGCCTGCTATCAGAAGATCTGTGTTAATCCAGCGTTCAAGTTGGGGGCCTTAAGGATACTTCTGGAGCTCTGGGAGGGAAGTATAGAAAGGGCATGAAAGGTGCTATTTAAGAAATTGCAACCAGCTAACCTATTGACCCATCATGCCAAATAAAGGTTTTATACTGTAATGTCCAGCAATAACTAATGAATCCCTAATATCTGACCAACTGCAGTAAACAACTTTCATTTGAAAAAAAGACCCATAAATATATTGGATAATAGTCACAAAGAGGAGTCGGCAGCTCCAGGGTGAGGCCACTCTGACAACATTGGAGCTAACAGAAACGGAAATTACAGTAAGTATGAAGGAATTTCTCCTTTTTGTATTGCTTCACATTGTCAAAGGGGAATTTAGTACATGTAAGTTCTAAGAATTAGTAGCCATCCTAGCTAGGGCAGTGGAGAATATTATTCCATATGCAACCTATGAGGGTAGTTATGGGACTAACAACTGAGAGCAACACTCTTTGCCTGAAGGCTGCACAAGCAGAACTCTGGACACCAAGTCTGTAGTGCTTTGTGAATGTAAGACTGAAGGGCCACATTGCTGCCTTGCAATGTTCTGACACTAAAGACTCCACCCTCTCTACCCACGATGCTGTGAGTGCCCTGGTAGACTATGTTCTAATCAGAGCAGAAGGCTTCTTCTTTTCTACCACATATACCTTTGTGATGCAGGACTTTACCCACCTAGCTGAACTGGCCTCTGACATTTCTTGGCCCTTCCTTGCCGCAATAAGACAGAACAAAGAAACTTTCTGACTTTCTGAATTATTCCATTCTGTTTCATTTGGCATTGACCATGCTGTGCAAATCTAGCTTATGAAATTCTTTCTCTTTTGGACTGGCTGGCTTTGGACAGAAGAAAAGGTTCCTGATTTGCATGGAAGGCTATAGGAACCTTGGGAACAATCCTCCTGGCCAAGCAGACCGTAATTAGAAAACACACCTTATAAAACAAAATATCCAGCAGAACCTAAAAAAGGTGTTCAAAAGGAGCCGTGCACAAGGAGTGCAACATTAAGTTCAAGTCCTGTCAAGAGCAGACGCCTGATCCTGTAGGTTAATCAGTGCTAGGCCTTTGTCCACTTCTGCCCATAAACAGTCTAATATCTGTGGTACCACAGCCTCGATGGGCCTAATTCCCTAGGCCCTGGTCCAAACCAAGAAAATGTTCCATACTCTGTCATGGGCCACCGAGGTGGACATCTTCGTAAAGGCCATCAGGATGTTTAACACCTTTTCAGTGAATCTCTGCTTCAGGAGTCTCCTCCTCTTAGGAGGTAGTCTGACAGTGGCATTGCCTCTGGATTTGGTTGCAAAACTGCTCCCTGACTGAGCAGATCCCTGTGAAGCAGTAGTCAAATAGTCGCCTGCATTATCAAATTCACCAGATTTGAGAACCATGGCCTTTTTGGCTACTTCGGGGCTACAAGGAGAAAAATTCCTCTTATTAAATGGATCCAATTATACAGGTTCCTGGTTGGTAATTCTCGGTAATTCAATAAAGCCAACACACTATTTCTTTGCCAAATTAGTGGTACTTTATTATGATAGTATTAATGAGATTAGCCAGAAGAATCCTATTGTAACAATAAAAACACACCCCGACAGGATGAATAGTTGTAATACACAAACAAAATGCATGCACTCTGGCATAATTGGTAGACCTAAGTTTTAATTAACTGTTATTTACCCAATACACAAAACGAAACCAGAACAATCCCATTTTAACAGTAAGAAAGCATCCTGTCATGATTAATAATCCTAGTTTACAAAAGGGAATACATGCAAACATTATTTTTTAAACATCAAGTAGCCCACCACTACCTGGCTGTTCCTGTTACAATTTAGTTCTAAACAGCCAATTGGGGCAATCCCAATGGGGTGTTTCTAACAAGCAATCTAGACAGCTAGTAATATCTGCATTGCAGGGCTACAGATTTGGCAGAGAAAAATGAAATTATACTCCACTTTCTCTGGGTCTCCGAGTGCTATGGCCAGTTAGGTATCACCAACTTCTGTTCTCTTGGAGACATTAGACCTGACAATTAGGTCTCATTTATACCTAACCTGTTTTCAGTAAAAAGGCAGAACTGGAATTTCCCAAAAACTACCTAAGCAGATTTAGCCTGGACACCAGGTCATTAATACATTCCCATAATCAAAGTTTTTGATACTTCCTGTAACTACAATTTCTGAGACATCCCATAATCAGAGTTCTTGGTTACGAGACATACCTGACCTTTTGCCAAGACAGGGGAGTTATTCTTATCCTTGGAGGGGAAAACAAATGGTGAGGGAATTGTATATTTATCACAAATAACTTTGGTCTTAAGAGCCAGAAAGCATATAAGAGATGTGACTAGCTTGCTACAAATGTCAAAGTAACCTTGTACCAGCAACCAAATGAGGTATCTCATTATTTCTTATCAGTTTTCTGTTAAACATATTTTTTAACACAAGAGAATTATATGATGAGAAACTTTTAACAGTCAAGGCTAAACACAGTTATTAACAGCTGTGCGCATATGTCGGCCACAACCTCGCCTTATGCCTTCAGCTATTTTTCTTCATTTTATAGAATCTTAACAATTAACCCTTTTAAAGTCTTACACACACACAAACATACATATTAAGTGACATGGTGGTATGTAGCCACTTGCAGCCTTTTGCTACTGGATATACCAATTCACATGTTGGCATCATTTAGTCATCTACTAGCCACCTTCACTTTTTACTAGCCCTTTGCAGCCTCTACACTAGCCATTTTACCCCTTTCTATCGCCTCAACTTTTGGTTAGCCAATTACATATTGTTGATAAAAGTTTGGCCACTGGTCACTAAACTTTGGCCACTGGCCACTTTCAACACTCTTGACTGCTGAACCTTTTGCAATATCTTGGACAACAGTGGAAGTGATGAGAGCAAGTATGCCCTGTTGCAGTCCCACTTCTGGGGCAGGGTATCTGACACTTCTGCCCACAGGCATCAAAATTAGCTGAAGAACCTCGGCACTAGAGCATTACCCTTTGATGCAATAGATTGATCCGAGGTCAAAATAAACCTTCTGTATAATAGATTGAATACCTCTGGACTGAGGAACAACTCTTCCAGATATACTCTCTCCCAACTTAGCCAGTCAGCCTGGACATTCAGTTCCACTGCTAGGTGAACCGCTGTCAGAGAAAGAAGATTGTCCTCAGCCCAGTGAAATATCCTGGTTGTTTCTGTGAACATGCTTGTTCTTCTTGTGCCTCCTTGACTTTTTACGTTCGCTTGCACGCATGCGCAAGGAACGTCTTGGGAGAATGGGACACTTTGGAGGTGTGCCCCTCACCTGCAATCCCCTGCTCCATTGAGCAGGCGTGGCAGCCCTGCACCAATCGGACGCGGTGCTGTGTATGACAGCGGTGGTCTTCTCTTCAGAAACCACCGCTGTCGCCCACACCGCCTCACCCCCAAATCTTTGCTGCCACGCTGGGAGCCCACCTCAGCGTGGCAAACATCCCACGCCGTCTGCCGACGGGTGCCCAATCCCGCCGGCTCCACGGCCCCCCTAGCCATCCTTCTGCCACGCTGGGAGCTCACCCCAGTGTGGCAAACGTCCCGCTAGCTTTCGTCGATGGGGGGTGCCCAATCCCCATCGGCTCCACGGCCCCCAGCCATCCTTCTGCCATGCTGGGAGCCCCCCATGCGGCAAACGTCCCACGTAGTCTTTTTTTTTTCACCTGTAAAGCAAAAACGGTCCCACGGCGCTTCTCCCAGCGCCCACCACAACCCGCACCCACCCACTGCGCACCCACCTCATACTTACCTCCGGAGCTCGGCACGACGATCTTCGGTGGACCGGAACACGCCTGCACTCTTCAAAGCCGACCGCGAACTGAGGAAATGCCGGTAAGCTGTATAATGGGCTAGATAGGAGGTTTTCAACTTTATTGCATATCTCAGGCATTTTGGGAATTTGCACCAAATTTTCAACATGGGGTTTTTGGACTCACTTCACGATGCTGAAACATTCATGGCTCTATTCGCCAGGGGTGATTTCGCAGTCACTGCATGAAATCACCCTTCAGGCCCAAATAACTACATGACAGTGACATCATTCATGAGAAGGGGTCCCAAAAACCCCATGTTGAAAATTTGGCATAAATTCCAAAGTGACTGTTTTACTAGTGTGCGTTGCGTAGTTCCTACGCAGGCTCGTAAGTTCGAATTTTCAATATTTTCACTCCAGATTTTCAACATTGCCATTTTACCACACCTCCTTATGAGCAGTACAGCTGTCATTTTTCACATCCTGCCCAAAATGTGTTTCCGCCCATGTAGCGCACAATGGCGCAGTCGGTGTGTGAAATCAATGTATGGGACACATTAAGAAAATCACGGTGACACTGTTCATTAGCAGAGGTCTTAAAATGGCTATGTTGAAAATTTGGTGAAAAAATTCCTAAAAATGACTGTTTTATGAGCGTGTGTTGTGCAGTTCCTACACATGCTCGTAGGTTTGCGAATTTTCAATATTTCCACTCCAGATTTTCAACACTGCGATTTACCACACCTTCTTATGAGCAGTACAGCTGTCATTTTTCACATCTCACCCAAAATGTGTTTCCGCTCATGAAGCGCACAATGGCGAGTCGGTAAAGTAAATCAATGTATGGGACACAATAGAAAATCACAGTGACACTGTTCATGAGCAGAGGTCTTAAAATGGCTATGTTGAAAATTTAGTGAAAAAATTCCTAAAAATGACTGTTTACGAGCCGCATGAGGCGCAGTTCCTACGCACCAGACGCTTGCGTAATTTTCAATATTTTCACTCCAGATTTTCAACATTGCCATTTTACCACACCTCCTCATGAGCAGTACAGCTGTCATTTTTCACATCCTGCCCAAAACGTGTTTCAGTCCATGTAGCGCACAATGGCGCAGTCGGTGTGCAAACTCAATGTATGGGACACATTAAGAAAATCACAGTGACACTGTTCATGAGCAGCGGTCTTAAAATGGCTGTGTTGAAAATGTGGTGAGAAAATTCCTAAAAATGACTGTTTTACAGTGTGCATTGCGCAGTTCCTATGCACGCTCATAAGTTCGCAAATTTTCAATATTTTCACTCCAGATTTTCAACATTGCCATTTTACCACACCTCCTTATGAGCAGTACAGCTGTCATTTTTCACATCCTGCCCCAAAATATGTTTCCATGCACAATGGGCGCTTGATCGGGTGTCGAAATCAGCGTATGGGACACATTAAGAAAATCATAGTGACACTGTTCATTAACAGAGGTCTTGAAATGGCTGTGTTGAAAATTTGGTGAAAAATTCCTAAAATGACTGTTTTCTGATGCTGCGCAGTTCCTCATGCGCTTCGTTAAGTTCTTAATTCTCAATATTTTCACTCCAGATTTTAAAATTGCCATTTTACCACACCTCCTTATGAGCAGTACAGCTGTCATTTTTCACATCCTGCCCAAAACGTGTTTCAGCCCATGTAGCGCACAATGGCGCAGTCAGTGTGCGAAATCAATGTATGGGACACATTAAGAAAATCACAGTGACACTGTGCATGAGCAGAGGTCTTAAAATGGCTATGTTGAAAATTTGGTGACAAAATTCCTAAAAATGACTGTTTTACAAGCGTGCGTTGCGCAGTTCCTACGCAAGCTCGCAAATTTTCAATATTTGCACTCCAATGACTACCAAATACCTAAACAGCACATAGAAGCAAGCAACATTCGGCATTGACAAATGCTTGTACTTCGTCACTGATTTTTTTAAGCCATGTCCAAGTGCCAAATACCACTGCAAATACCTGCAAGCGAACATTCGGCACTGACAAATGCTTGTTATGTATGCCACAGTGATGGTGTTGCCCGATCTCACCTTCACCATCTAATACCTACCTGGTCCTGAAACTGTATCCAGGCTAGATAAAGTATACTGCCTCATTTCCAAAGCATTGATCTAGAGGCACTGTTCCTGAGGGTTTCAGACTCCCTGTACTAGAACCCCCATCCAGTCTGACAGGCTGGTATCTGTGATGAAAATCAGCTCCAGAGGGGCTTCCAGGAGAGTCCCCCCCAAAAAAGATTCTTGGGGTTATCCCACCATGGAAGCGACTACAATACTGGCATGGTTAATGGGATTAGAGCCTGGTAGTCCTCCAAGGCCAGAGACTGCTCTGACAGCCATTTGTTCTGGAGAGGTCTCATGTAAAATATGACATATAGGACCAGTTCTATTCTGGAGCAGACTGTGAGCAGAAACAACTGCCTGAGATCTGAACCACAGAATCTCCCAGCCTTGCTTCCCCTTCCTGGCTGCTGGTAGGAAGACCTTTCACTGGTCTATCCTGAACACTGCCCCAGATGGTCCAACCTCTGTGACAGAGATGGGGAGCTCTTCTCCGTCTTGATTATCCAGCTGTGTATCTTCCAATCTCCAGTCTCCTTACTAATCTCTCCAACATCAGCAGTGCTGAAGACCTGATGAGATTATTCAGTTAGGTAAGTAAGTAAAATGTATTTTTTAAGCGCTTTTCTTAAACCAAAGCGCTGTACAGACAATAAATAAATAACACAGAAATATCAAACATGACAATAATAAAATCAGACACCATAAGCTTTTGTAAATAAAAATGTTTTTAACTCTGCTTTGAAGCTCTCGATGGTCAGGCATCTTCGTATCCGACGAGGTAGAGTTCCACACAGCAGGAGCGGCATATGAAAACGCACGTGCTCCAGATGTTTTCAAACGAACCCTGGGAATCTCTGGCAATCCCTCATTGGCGGATCGGAGCGAGCAAGAGGGGCAGTAGGGAGTAAGGAGATCTTGCAGATTCTGCGGTATAAGTGATGCCCCTCTTGCCTCAGTTGTGCCACCAGCACAATTAGAACTTTCTAAAACACTCTCAGAGCAGTTGCTAAACTGAAAGGTAGAGCCTGGTACTAAAAATGTGGCCCCTGGATTAGGTATTTTTGATGTGACTGGGGAATTAGAATGTGGAGATAGGCAGCCATCAAATAGATAGACAGCAGCTAGTCCACTGGCTGGATTTCTTGAATGATAGATCTTGAACATTGTGTGTTTGACAAATCTGTTCAAGTGTTTCAAGTCCAGAATTGGCCAGCACCCCATGACTTCTTAGGAAGTATAAAACAGATGGAGAAGAAACCCTGTCCCCTCTCATGGTGAAGAACTGGGGTGATTGCCTCTATCTGGATTGGGTGGTCCAGAATCTGGATTACTGCCCGGTTTTTCACATGGTTCAGAGGAACTGTGTTCTGATGGAGATGGATGAGAATTCTATGGCATAGCCCAGAGCAGGAATTTCTAGTACCCATGCATCTGACGTTGTCTGAGCCCATCGCTGGTAATAATTCTTCAGTCTTCCCGCAGACCTCCTTTGCTCTAGCCTAGGAAATATACTTCTTATACCCTGGCGTAAACAAAAATTTGACCAGCTAGCTTTAGCACTAGGTCAGAAGCGCACCAACAATAAGTGTGCCAACCCAAACAGCACAGTATAAACCGTGCTGATTTCCACAGCGGCGGTGCACAATGCACAATGAAACAGCATCAATGGTAGCGGTGATACCTTCTTCACATATTCACATATGCACAGTAAAGGATTTTACCCATATATGCAGTGCAAGTGTGTTAAAAGACCTATATTTAACAGACTCCTATGGACAGCCCATTATCGCTCTGGAGCGCTTTTGCTCCAGTGACATCATCACGCTAGCACGTCGCAGCCATCTCAAACTGCTATCAGAGCAGTCATTTTAAACGACTTGTGGATTTGTTTATAGTTTTTTTAAATGTGATGAAACACTGTTAAAACTACTTTCTGCACAAAACGAGGGGCATCATATGGCAGGTAAGTGCTTAGACTGCAGCCCTATGTTTTTGGATTTTCCACTCTTGATTTTCAAACGAAACCCTATTTAGTTGTCCTTGAACTGATATGTTAATTTCTCAAAAGTATATATCTTTGGTACAAGTGATTGCTTTTCAATGCTAGGTGGCATAGATCTTAACCATAATCAAGTCATGGACTTCTTGCCAGCCAGGAGGCATACATGTACCAGCAATCTGGCACCAAGCCTGAGGCCATCTGGCAGAACAGATGAAAGAAACACAGCTGGTTGCAACACCTGTGGATCTACAGACCAACTATCAGATTGTCCTGCCAATCTGCTGTTTGTGCACACATTATAATTGTATTCTAAAATAATTTGTATACAGTTTTCATAAGTACATATTGTGTCTAGATTTGATCATTTTTCTGTCTATGGTTATCGTATGTACATATTGTGTTTATATATTTTTCTCCCTCCAAATACCCCCTCACCCAGGTCACACCTGTAAACAAGAGTATCCTTGTATCTTTATCTGGTGAAATAATTTCAAATAAATAAATAAATCATCCACCAAGGCAAAGGAAGCAGAGGTGGGCCTGCATAACTTCATTGTGAAGATCTGCATCCACTGTTTGCACCTCCATTGCATCTATGGGCAAAGGCACCACTGTTACATTTGCCCTTGAATCCAAAGTAAGCTCCTCTGCTTCTCTGATTACCAAAGTTTCAAAAGGGTCAAAATCCTCACCACCACCATTTGGGGTGGCCAAACTTTTGCTCCCTCGAAGTTAAGTTGGACTTCTTGTCATGAATGTTCTTTGACTCCCCAGAAAAAGGCACATCGCTTTAGATGTCTGATCTATGGGCAAATGGTGCAGACACACCCCTCACATAGCCACCACACTATAGTAAGCCATGTGAGCCAACGTATGCAAACTGTCTACTGCCTCATCTCCCAGAAAAAAGAAGGCAATTGAAGTGAGCTGCAAAATATCCTAAAGGATAAACCTACCAAAGGTAGTGATCCAGGTATATAAGGCCCTGGCTATAATGAAGGAGGCACACATCATTCACAGATTGATGCCATGTGAAGTAGAGGCTTACCCACATGCCACATCCACTTTTTTGTCATTAGTGTCTGACAGCAATTGACACAGCCACCAAGCTTTCTAAAGGTAAGGTGGTGAGCTTCACAGCACTACAAATGGCCTTGTCTGTCACCAAAGGACTTCCCACATCTTAAAGTTTCCTACTGGAAAGGATAACATCGAACCCTGGGCAGGGGTAACTGCTTTTTCTTGTCCACCCCAGATCATTCCTGATCTTGTGATCCCAACACAATCTCCAAAACCCAACCATCTGACCAGGGATTCTTGAGATCTTTAAACACAGTTCCCTGAGTAGCTTCTTTGCTTAACCCTTGATGAAAAAAATGAAGAGAAGACACCCTTAGAGGATGTAATTAAATCACTTACACTCAAGGATGTGGTTTACATAACAGCAGAGGCTTGAGAGCTTGTATTGCCTGAGACAACTGTTAAGGCATGCACACAGTCAGGTACCAGCAAGCAGCCTGACATACAGGAATCACTACAGGAGTCCACTCTGGAAGCATCAGACATATCAGGAGCTGAAACGTCTGACACATGACAACTGGGAACCATCCAATGTGATCGAGCCTATCACTGCAACTGATGCTGAAATGAGTGTCACCCAGCCCCTAACTCAGCTTGCACTGAAGCTTACACTTGACGCCAGAGATGATAACATTCTTAAGTGGGTGGCCTGTGACAAAGAAGTGGATAGCCATGAGCATATACTGGATGACTGCATCATGAATGTGGTGAAACACAATGAAGCCATATCTGTGGATGAGGAACAGGAACAAGTGTCCGACACCAAGGAGAATAAAGGTACAAAACCTGTGATGGGCAGTTAGGTTACAGAATGTTTTTCAAAGTGCCTCTCCTGGCTAGAAAATCAGCCAGATAGCAGACCAATCCATCTCCTCTTGTTAAGGAATCTCCGCAGCAAATCTGCAAAAAGCTTTGCTGGTAAGCTTTAGCAAAAGTCTATAAAAGACTTTTTTATAACAGAGCGCTGTACAATAATGTGCATTCCAAAGCTCTAAATCACAAGTTAAAACCACTGCAAAGCAAGCTAAAAAAAGAAAAACATATTAAGCACCTAAAAACACAAATCATGCTAGTTTAATGGTGGACCATCATAGTACACCATGATCACACTGAAAATAATAGTGGCCCCGATATAACAAATGCCCGATTATCCAAACTTTTCATATGTTGCCCACATGATTCAAATAATTGGGGTTCTTCTATAATTTGGTCACAGTGGTGGAAGTCTGGAAAACATTTCAGGGCAGAAACCAACACAGTCAAAATGGGGTTCCCATCTTGTCTCTATGACCTGAACTTCCTTTAGCTGTAACATCCTACAGGCTTCAGTTATCAGACATGACAGCATCATTGTGTCAAACAAGGGAGGGACTGGAATCTTCTTCTTCTAAGGCTCTGTCCACTCCCCCTCTTCCTGTGGACATTCTTCCTCATCTGTTGGAACTGGTGCCATCAGGCCACCCCTCTCCTAAGGCCCCCCCGATCCTCGTTTTCATCTTCAATGTCATTAAAGTTGGAGTATACCTGCAAATCTGGGTGAGCAAAGTCACTCTGCTGTAGCACACCTGGACATCTGTTTGGGCCACCCTTGAAGTGAAGGACCTGATTATAAGAACTCCTTCACCTAGTGTTCCATCTCATTTGTGGTATCTGACTCTATGGCATCTGCAAGGCATCTGTAGGTAGACCACAGGTTTGCACTGGACTCTGCACTGAAGGAATCAGGTAAGCCAGTGGCATCTTAGCCAGGAAGCCTGAAGGATAAATGGACCCTAGCAACTCCCTATTTGGGGTATCCCTAAATAGCAACTGCCTCAGAGCATCAGGATAAGTTACTCCTAGCAGTGGTACTGTACTGCAGTATCTACTGTGAAGTTGTAACTACTCAATCTAAATAGCATTCTTGAGGAACTACCTATCTAGGGTAACCGTACAGGGATTGTGCAAGGGACTGTGCTAAATGTTTGTTAGCTTGTGGTAAATTTTGCATCCTTACCACCTACATAACTGAAGTAAGAGCATAAGGTATTATTCCCAGAAGGATAGTCAGGTAGACAAGCAGGACAACAGTAGGAAAAATGGGCAATAAGAGTGGCACGGTGCCATGGATGTGGAACTGCAGTCTTTCTGGAGACTCTCTGAAGACTGAGGTGCCGTGCCATCTGCACTCACCTCTCTGGGATGCGGGCACAGGTAGCTGGACTCCGAGCCAGGCTAACAAGGGTACAGAAGGTCTTGTGTCCCACACAGAGGCCACCAGACCACCACCACTCTGCCAGTGGATACCCTAACAAAGAGGAAACAGCTGGACCCTGTAGGGCTCCAGGAGGGTGAGGTGGGGAGTAAGAAAAAATTACTTACCATAATAATAATGCTTCTTCCAAGGGATCCCTCAATATGCTTAACTAAAGCAGTTAGCCTGCCAGCTTCAGCTGCTCTGGAGTATGGAATTTATGTAAATTATAGACTCAGTGTAGAATTTGGAACGCAGTTCAAATCTGTGCCTCTAGGAGTCACTGCATTCCACAGCCTAACGGAAACAATATTACTATGGTAAGTATTTTTTCTTCAAACCCCAGGAATCCCTCATTATGCTTAACTAATGCAGACTCCAAAGCAGTACCTTAGGAGGCTGCATACAGAACCTATTTTGGGAAAACGTTCTGCAAGACTGCAGTGCCAAACCTGGCATCACTTCTGGCCAGGATGTCCAGGCAGTAATGTTTTGTAAAGGTGTGTACAGTTTTCCAGGTAGCTGCTTTACAAATTTCCAGTAAGGGAATATCCCTTACCACTGCCACAGAGGTGGCAGTGCCATGAGTGGAGTGTGCCCTGAGGCCTTGAGGTGGTTGTTTGCCAGCGTTATTGTGGCAGAATTGAATGCAGGAGACTAGGCAGGCCAATTGGCACAGAGGTTGGATTTCCATCTGCAACGCCGGTGACCAAGGTTCAAGACCAGACTCGGAGTGTTGGAGGGCCGGCTGGAGTGAGGAGGAGGACTGAGCATCCTTTGTGGTGCTCTGGTAGACTTCTGGGTTCTTTACTCTAAGATGTGGCTGTCTTACTACCAGCACCAGTATCACTCCCCAGCAGGTGTTGTGGTGGGGTGACACTATAAGTGTGTGGATGGAGGCACCTGACAAGGAGAGGCAGGAGTCATGCACAGAGGTCCGATGAAACAAATATGTTTATTTGACAGGAGGGGAAGGAAGACACAGTCACAGAGGAAAACACCAACAGTTATAATGACAGGGAGTATGGACAGCATTATTATTATCTGAACAAGAATAACATATAAATACCTGACATAAAGTGAAGGCCCAGTGGCGCTGAGGGCTAAGGCACTGGATGCCTAACCTCATGTCACGCCAGTGACCCGGGTTCGGGAGCGAGCCTGGGCCATCGGAGGTCGGCAACGTGGGGGGGCGGAGCAGGATGGAGCTGCCGACAGGCACGCCCTCCTCTCCGGGGAGTGAGATGGCTGCCACCTGGTGGAGGCTGGGGACAGCACGGGCCAGGAGAGGAGCCTGGAGCTAGGCCAATGGGGTGGGAGGAAAGGGACTGTTACTGAGGCAGTGGGATTACTGTGTGCCTTCACACGCATGCGTACCCAGTCCTGGGCCCCTGGGAGAAAATCAAGGAGGAGAAAACATCGCCGGTGGCAGGATGGCGACCGACTCCCTGCAGGCACCACTCCCGGGCTGGGCATAAGGTAAGTCCCGGTTATTCCAAGGGACGGGGCTGGGTGGGCCGGTCAGAGTGGGGCAGCCAGGCGGAGGTGCAAAAAATCTGATATGGTAAAAAATAAATAAATACCTAACATAAGCTCTAAAAAGGTGCACCTTGGCCTAAAACCACTATATTTTATGTTAAACCGAGTACTCTAAATAAATCACGGTTGGTTGACCACTAGCTCTGAGTGCTCTTTCTATAATGCAAAACACAGCAAGATCACAATAAGTTCAAGAGGTCAATGCAGTTTGAGTTCTCTTTTGGGGATTTATGTGATAAGGGCGACGTCTTTTGCGTGAGTCCCTAATGGGCGAGTATGGGAGGCAGAGTACAGGAAGGGTGAGGGGCCAGGAATGGCGACTGGCTGCGAGAGCGCATTCAGGAGGGTGAACCAAATGGGCACGTGTAGAAGTGCGAGCAGGACAAGGGGCCCATGGACAAGGGCGGCATTGTCCAGGCAACAGGCACAGGGCGAGCTGATCGTGGCACAGTGCCAAGGGCCCAAGGACAAGGGTGACAGGGGCAGGTGTCCAGCCCAAGGTGGCAGCATACGGGGTGGAGGGGGGGGGCACAGGGGTCAGCAATCCAGCATCAGGTGGGGCGGCTGATGGGGCACGTACAGAGCCACCCACCATGGTGGCAGTGGCAGTGAATAGGCATGCGGGTCAAGGGAGCGACTCCACAGTATGTGCCACCACGGTCCATATGGTGTGTGCTGTTGGGGGGGGGTCTGCACCAGCTCCTGTGCTGCGCTGGGAGGCTGTCCGTGTGTGTGCCCTTTGCCCTGGTGGGTGTCTGTCTTCTGGCAGTTCCCTTCCATGCTGCTCGCTTTTGACACTCGCTTCACGGCCGGCTTGACGTTTTGGGGTCACCTGTTGTGGATGTGTGGATTGGGACATCGCCATAGTGGTGCAGCTGCCCTTTTCGCTCTTGTACTGTAGGTCTGCCGAACAGCCCTGTCACCTTTTCGGCAGCCGCTCCAGTTGCCTCGCACCACCAGCACACGCCATTGTTTCCGCTCTCTTAGTGGGTGCTACCCTCTTTTAGTGATTGCCTTTGTGCACACAAGCTGGAGGTGAGGTGGAAGATGAGAAAATGGAATGAGATGCTAGCCCAGTGGCACTGAGGGTTGAGGCGCTGGACGCCACACCTCGCACCACACTGACGACCTGTGTTCGGGAATGGGCATGGGTCACCAAGGGTCGGCAGGGTTGGGGAAGGATCGAGTGTCCAGAGGACTGCTCTCCTTCCCCGGGGAGGAGGGACATCAGTTGTCGGCACGTGGCTGCCCCCAGTGGTAGCTGGGGGACAGCTCCACCGATACTGCACTTGCAAAGGGCGGGAGGAGGCCGATGCCGGGAGGAGCACGTACGGAAGCGTGCACACTCTATCCCTTGGCATCACTGCATGCCTCCTCCAGCTGGGGAACTACACCAAAAATCCCCACAGGCAGCATGAAGGTTGCTCACCGGCGCTGCCACAGTCCCGTGCAAGTCAGCTCCCTCCCGGGCACTAACTGGAGGTATGAGCTCTGTCCAGGACCGGGACTGCTGCTGGCCCAGCTGGCTAGATGGTGGGAGGAACCAAAGGCACACCCTCCCCCTAGCCATGGAGAATAAAGAAGTAATCAAAAAAAAAAAAAAAAGAAAATGGAATGAGAACAAAGGATCTTGGTTGTAACACAGAAACTGACACTTCAGTATGGACCTAGGGCAGGCCACTGGGATTTATGAGAGGATCGGTAAATAGGCCATGAGTTCATCAACAAAAAAAACCCTCTCTTGGGTGTCGGGACAAAAGAGCAAATAGAACAAGGTTCCAGCACAAACCCACCAGTGGGTTACCAGAATTAGGGTAATTGCAGAAGAGGCTTTGGCACAAACCCTTCCAATGGGCTGCCGGGCTAAAATGAGTTGAAGAGGATGTCTGGCACCAACCCGCTAATGGACTGCCAGGGACAAAACGAACTGCTGGGCATGCTTCAGCATGAACCCTTCCAATGGGCTGCTGGGATAAGATGAGCTGAAAAGGATGAATGCTGCAAGCAGGAACGAGAATACAACCAGGACGATGCAGGTGATACCTAAAAGAGTATAAAAATAACAAACAGTGTGTCGAAAGCTGAGCGATGATAGAAGAGCTTGCAGTATCTGGAAAAAGAACCAGGAAAAACAACATATCGGCCATCGAAGAATCACAATAGGCATAGACAAGACTTGGGACCAATGGCAAACAACAAACAGGATGGTGAAACAGGTCTTCCAGGTGAAACGCACTTGGAGTAAAGATGATCTCGACCAGGACCATAGGTGCAGAAGCTGAAGGATGGCAACACTGCGTGAAGCTGTAGAATCCTTTTTCCGCTGGATGAAGACTGATTCAAGGTGGTATGCAATTGGAGCCACAACCACACAGTCTTGGACAATTCCGATTCTGCATACAATACTTTTAGTTCAGTGTAACTGTGAAAGATAGAGTACAGGTGCATAGTTCTAAGGCAACTGGAGCTGGTCAGTACGCTTGGAACTAGTTTAGGGGCAACTGACCAGTTTCAAAGGCAAATAACCAGTTCAGGGCAATTGACCAGTACCAGGGGCACCTGACCAGTTTCAGAGGCAAATAATCAGTTATGGGGCAATTGACCAGTTCCAGGGGCAATTGACCAGGTTCAGAGGCAGATAACCAGTCCAGGGGCAATTGACTAGTTCCAGGGCAATTGACCAGGTTCGGAGGCAAAAAAAACAGTTCAGAGGTAAATGGCCAGTTCCAGGGGCAATTGACCAGGTTCAGAGGCAAATAACCAGTTCAGGGGCAACTGACCATTTCTGGGGCCAATTAACCAGGTTCAGAGGCAAATAAGCAATTTGGGGACAACTGACCAGTTGCAGAGGCAAATAAGTAGTTCAGGAGCAATTGACCAGTTGCAGAGGCAAATAAGCAGTTCAGGGGCAAATGACCAGCTCCAGGGGCAACTGACCAGTTTCAGAGGCAAAAAAAAAGTTCAGGGGCAACTGACCAGTTCCAGAGGCAACTGACCAGTTATGGGACACTTGACCAGTAGCAGGGGCATATAACCAGTTCAGGGGCAATTGACCGGTTACTAGATCAGACACAATACAGCTCCACTGCTACTTCAGATTACCCCAATTGCCCTCTCACCCCAATGCTAGCCTGATTACTGAACTGCTAGCCAGTTCTTTCCTCGGCCACTTCTATGGGTGGTCCAAAGGTGGGAAATATTTAAAACCCCTATCCGACCAATGCAACCTCAGTCGCTGGCAGTCTGCCCTGGGAGCAACTTGTACAGGGGTTATATTCAGTAGTTAGCCCCTTCCTGCTACTGACACACTTGGGCTCAATTTATTTCAATTAAATCAGAGGGCAGTGGTTTGGGGCGGCTAGCTCTTTTTCCGCTAGCCCACCCTGGCTAAAGCTGGGGCCTTACATTACCCCATTTCATGTCTCCCTAGCCCTGCTGGCTCTTCTGTATAGCTGGGGCTTGTCTTGCCCCTTTAATTCCCCAGAAAGCTGATCTATTAAATATTCATTAGCTCTCAGTAAGGACTAATGCATTAAGCTCTGCCTTAGCTCTGCCTTCGGGAGCTTCACTTATAAATATTTATATCCCTCTACTACAGGGCCTACTGCCCTTTACCCCGCCCCCTGGGCATAGCTCCACCCCAAAATGGATATTTATTTAAAATTCTGATCCTCAGGACTGCCCCCTCTCGGCTCTTGGCCGTTTTCCCCTTGCACCCTGGATGCTCTCACAATTTTTATTTAATTTAAACTTGCTGGCGTATAGCACCTAGCTGATGGTGCTGCCGCCGACTCACCGCCCCGTCCCGGGGTGAAGAAAAGGATCTGGAGGTTGGGACATAACAGGCAGTGGGCAGGACTACCGTGGGGCCTTTCTGTCTCTAGGCAGACCGCCAGATGCTCCATCCATCAGCAGAAGTGGCTCTTGCCACGCCACCGACAAGGGACCAAAACTTTTACTTGAATGAATAATAAAGGGGGCTGAGCTGAGCCCATACAGCAATTCGGGACAGCTTCTTCTTCAGACGACCCGCCACCAGTCTGGGGATCTGCCGCAACACATGGATTGCAGAACAGATGTCTTCAGCTGTGGAGCAGAGGAGAGGCACCACAGCAGAGCCGATGAAACTGGCTTCAACAACCAGGTAAGCCCAGGGTTCTTGTTGCTCTCTCGGTCCTGCTCCTTCCCTGCTTGGCACCAGCTCACCACGGCCCTAAAAAAAGATACTTAAAAAAAAAAAGTTACATTCTGGAACCCCGAGCTTACGCCTGCCAGCACTGTTTCTTTCTTTCTTTAAAAAAAAAAAAAAAAAGGCACCACATCCTGGGCAGGGACAGCAGTCCCAGAGCATGGGTGGTCACAGCTCGTGCTGCCTGCTCCGGGGTCTAAGAAACAGAGCAAATAGCAAAACAACAAAAGAAGCTTTCTTTTCTTTTCATTAAAAAAAACACTCTGCTCCACTGCCTGGAGATGAGGGGGGCAAGGTACACATTACAAGATACACATTAAGGGAGACCATCACACACTACCCCAGTGCTGCCCACGTTGCCAAGGGGAACACTAAGGGGCATCTATTTGTTTACTCATTTGTTTTTGTGGTGCCCCCATACTTTGGGGCACTATACCTTGGGACTGCTCTCCTCCTCCTCCTCCGGGGGGGGGAGTGACCAGTGAGTGAGTGACCCCTGGCGGTGGCCAGGGGAATACAGCTGCTGGAGCCGAGCTGTCAGGGAGGCATGCCAGATGTTCGCCCGTTGCGCACTACATCATTGCATGCCACACCTCCCAGGGAACCCATTATTGGAAAAACTGGTGCCAGCTCCATTCATGAGGCCCTTTCTCTCCGGCCCCCATGCCACCCTCCATGACGTTTGGCTGGCAACTGAGAGACCGTCTCTGTTGGTGCAGTCTGGCCCTGCACCCCTGCCAGTGGTTCTTCTGCTGAGAACCTTATACAATCTTCCATGGGGGCCGTGCCTGCCCAATGGCCCCAACCAGTGAGGGCAAACCTGGGTGGATCGCCGCTCTGAGTACATTCGGGGGTGGGCAGAGGTTGGAGGATTCAGGGGCTGAGTTCTCAGATGACAGGCACCCAAAAAGCATACTAAATAACAAAAAAAATAAAAAAAGAATGCAGAAGGCTATCCAGGGAGCAATGGTTCTCTTAGAAGCTGGCCTGCCCTTACCCACTTCACCATATGCCAGGAACTGTGCCAGATGATATACTGTAGTTAGGGTCAATGCAGAGAGCCTGTAGCACATCCCCTGATGAAGGGTCAAGAGAAGACCCAAAATGCTGGGGTTAGTGCCGTGGACTCGGGCATTTGCTGGAGCACAATTCCCTTTTGTGTATTTATTTCTTTTTTCAAAAACACCAAACAACATTTCTCAGTGCAGTCAAGCCACTGTGAGGCAATTTTAAATCAAGGAGAAAATGTGAAAGGAAAAGTGTGACTCCCACTGGGACTTGAACCCAGACCCTGGTGTACCATGCCAGTGCTCTAACCCCTAAGCTATGGGAGCCTCAGTGATTAGCAGGCTTCTGGGCTTCCCTTGAGACACACACATTCCTTTCTAAGTGTTGCGTAACCAGCAACTTAGGCACCCTGATTTAAAATTGCATCACAGTGGCTTGACTGCACTGAGAAAAGTTATTTGGTGTTTCTGACATATGCCTACGTTGCTGGTTATGCAACACTTCTGCTGGCACCCTTTGCAAACAGTGTGAGAGGCCTTTCAGCACCATGCATTTCTGCTTAAAATTGAACCAGCATAATATTCTGTGGTGATTTGCATATGTAGCCTATGATGCTTTGCATTGTGGGGGCATGTGTGATTTTGTATTTCTTTGAAACTTGGCTTCCCGGCCAAATGCCCTTTGGGGTAACCATTGCCTCAGTGCTTGCGCACAGAGGTTCTTTGTTTTTTAAGTTGTTTTTTATTTTAATTGGTTTCACCACAACATAACCCAGATAGACCATCTTAGGGTAGCTGGTTCATTCCACTGGGGTGTCAAACAGATGAGGCATTCTGATGAGTGCTGGTAGGACGAAACACATGTCTATGTCTTCTGTTGGCACCCTTTGCAAACTGTGTGAGAGGCCTTTCAGTACCATGCATTTCTGCTTAAAGTTAAACCAGTATAATATTCTGTGGTGATTTGCATATGCAGCCTATGATGCTTTGCACTGTGGGGGCATGTGTGATTTTGTATTACTTAGAAAGGAATGTTTGCTTCAAGCAAAACCCAGAAGCCTGCTAATCACTTAACCTCCCATAGCTTAGGGCTTAGAGCACTGGCACAATATGCCAGGGTCCTGGGTTCAAGTCCCAGTGGGAGTCTCACATTTCCTCCTTGATTTAAAATTGCCTCACAGTAGCTTGGCCGCACTGAGAAAAGTTGTTTGGTGTTTCTGACATACAGTATGCCTAAGTTGCTGGTTATGCAACACTTAGAAAGGAATGTGTGTGCCTCAATGGAAGCCAAGAAGCCTTCTAATTCCTGAGCCTCCGGGGTTAGAGCACTGGCACAGCATGCCTGGGTTCAAGTCCCAGTGGGAGTCACACTTTTCCTTTCACAGTTCCTCCTTGATTTAAAATTGCCTCACAGTGACTTGACTGCACTTAGAAAAGTAGCTTGATGTTTCTGACATATGCCTAAGTTGCTGTTACTCAACACTTAGAAAGGAATGTGTGTGCCTCAAAAGAAGTCCAGAAGCCTGCTAATCACTGAGCCTCCCATAGCTTAGGGGTAAAAGCACTGGCACGGTATGCCAGAGGCCTGGGTTCAAGTCCCAGTGGGAGTCACACTTTTCCTTTCATGTTTCCTCCTTTTTTCAAGTTACTTTATGTTTAGTTTTGTGTCCCTGTTTGCTGCCAAACTTGTTTTCCTTTTGGGTTCTTCGTTTTCTTGGCAGGCACCTGCTCACCTTTCAGGATGCTGCTCTTTTTGTTTTGGATGTGTAGCTCACACAGCCTCCTGGTGGAGGTGATGGCCACCAGGAAGACTGTCTTCCAGGTGACATACTTTAGTTCTGCAGTAGTCATGGGCTCCAGTGGGGACTCCATACGCTTTGCTATGCACAGGTTCTTATCTCATGGAGGGACTGGTTCATTGACAGGGGGGTACAGATGTTGCAAGTCCTTGAAAAATGTCTTGAAAATGGGGTAGGAAGCCACCTTTTTCTCATTACCCACAGAAATATATGCAGAAAAAACTACCAGGTGCACCTTAAGGGTCGAGGGTCTGAGGCCCAAAGCCTGTAGATGAACCAAGTAGTCCAAGAGGATTGGGAGGTTTGCCTGCAAGGGGTTAACCTGTTTAGGAGCACACCACAGGGAAACCCTTTTCTATTTGGAAGCATGTGTCTTTCTGGTAGAGGACTTTCCGGAGACCTAGGACTTTGAGGACCTCCTTTGAAAGCTGAAAATCCAAGAATTCTAGCTCTTCAAGAACCAAGCCTTCGGGCAAAGTAACTCTAGACTCAGAAGGTTATCCTGCCCTGAGACATGGTCAACACGTTGTGTCTCAGAGGTAGACAAATGGGCTGTCTGGTGGAGGGACAGGAGAAGGGAGTACCAAGGTTGTCTGGCCCAGTCTGGGGCCACTAGTATCATAGTCACAGGCTGGCTCCTCAGTTTCAGGACAACTCTCTGGAGTGAAGAAAAAAGATGGAAGGCGTACATGAACCTCCCTGACCAGTTCAGTGTCAGGGCATCCATGGGTACTGAGCCCACTGCTGAAGGCCAGCAACAAAACAGAGGGAGTTGGTGATTCTCTTCAGAGGTGAAGAGATCTATTTCTGTTGTGCCCCACCTCCTAAAGATTGTGACCAGCACCTGCTTGTTTAGAACCTATTCGTGGTGGCCCTGGCTGATTCTGATGAGGGAATCTGCCAGGACATTGTCCGTTCCTGGAAGATGGATTACTGAAAACTGCACATCCATGTAGTAAGCCAGACTCCAAATCTTCATGGCTTCTGTGCACAGCCTTGAGGATCTGGTTCACCCCTGTTTGTTGATGTAATACATGGTAGTGGTGTTGTCTGTCTTGACTTGGACTGACTGACCCTTTATCTGGGGGTGGCAATGACTGCAGGATGAGAAAAACTGCCCTTAGCTCCAGAAGGTTGACATGCTGTCTGGATTCCTGAGGGGACCATATCCCGATTACCATCTGGCTGCCTGCATGTGCTCCCCAGCCTAGGAGGGAGGCATCTGTTGTCAGGACCACTGCGTGGGACTGTTGCTGGAAGGGCACTCCCTCCTGGAGGTTGTCCCAGTCATTCCAGCATTTGAGAGCTTGTAACAGGGTCCTTGTGACTGGTACCAGATTTGAGAGAGGGTGTCTTCTCTGAGACCAGTGGGCTCTAAGATGATACTGGATGTCTCTCATGTGGAATCTGGTGCCTGGTACCACGATTGTGGAGGAGGCCATATGACCCAGGAGCCATAAGAAATGCCCTGCTGGCCTGGGCTGGCAAAGAACAAAGGAGTCTGCCAGACTCAGGAGATTCTTCACTCTTTCCTGTGGAAAGAAAGCCTTGCCCTAGAGGGCATCTAGCTCTGCTCCTATGAATTCCAACAGCTGCACTAGTTCTGTTTGGGACTTTTGGGGATTTATGAGAAATCCCAGTAATTCCAAGGAGCTCTGAGTTAGGCGGAAGGAGTTCTTGACCTGCTGATGTGACTTCCCTGCGACTAGCCAGTCATCCAGCTAAGGAAAGGCCATCACTCCCTGCCTTTCTGAGATGTGCCCCCACTACTGCTAGGCACTCTGTGAATGCCTGAAGGTGGATGAGAAACCGACAGGAAGGGCTGTGAACTGGTAATGACTGGATGGTAGCCTGAACCTTAAGTACTTTCTGTGACTGGACCTGATTAGTGAATGTGGAAGTAGGCATCTTTCAGGTCCAGGAAACCAATTTAGTCCCCTTGCTGCAGGGAGGGGATCACTATCAATAGAGTGATCATCTTGAATTTGGGCTTCTCCAGGTGCTGGTTCAGAAACCTGAGGTCCAAAGTGTGTTGTCACTCCCCATTTTTCTTCTGGGTGAGGAAGTATCTTGAGTAGAGGCCTTTTCCCCACTGTGGCAGTAGGACTCTCTCTGCTGTATTTGCCTGCAGCAGCTTTCTGACCTCTAACTCCAGCAGGTGCTTTCTGTTGAGGTGGGGTGGCTTGGAAACTTCTGCAAGCGTGCAGTTTGAGGAATCCTTTGAACTGCAGAGTGAACCCTTGGCTCACCACTTCCAAGACCCACTTGTCTGTGGCAATGTTTTTACCATTCCCTGAAGAAGTGAGCCAACCTTCCTCCCACTGGCAATGAGCTGGCAACCTGAGTGGACACATCAGGGGTTCTGTTTGAGCTGAGCCCTGGAGACAGAGGTTGGATCAGTCTACATGGAAGCCCTCCTACCCCTGCCCCTGAAATACCCTCTTGTCTGAGGGTAGTCATAGGGCATGGGCATGTGAACAAAAGCTCAGGGGTAGTACCCCCTACCTCTACCTCCCCTTCCCCGAGACCTGTAGGAAGTGGAGGCCCTCTCTTTTGCAGTATTGCTCTTATAGCGGGGTTTATATTCTTCCACCTTCTTCATGTAAGCCTCTGTCTTGTCAACAAAAAGAGAACTGTTTCTCACAAGGGGCAATCCATGGCCTTAAGCATGGGTGTCCTGAGACAAATTAATGGTTTGCAGCCAGACAAATCTCCTTAGACAGACAGCAAGGGTCATGAATCTGGAGGCAGAATCATTGGTGTCTACTGCCACATGGAACTGATATTTGGTGGCATCTAGTGCAATCCTGGCAGTATCTGCCAAATCCTGTGCCAGATCCCCTGGGGGCTTTTTGGCTCATGGCCAACACTGAATTCCAGAGGGTACTGGGCAGTGTAAGCCATGTAAGCAGCCTGTCTCAGGAGGAGAGCGGCAATAGTATACCCCTTTTTCCTCATATAGTCCCATTTCCTGGAATCCCTATCAGGGGCTGAGTGGAAAAGGGGACCTTAGATCTGTCACAGGCAGCCGCATGCACCACCCCTTCATGGTCTGGGTGTAAGCAGAGGTACTCAGCACTGGACCAATCGAGCTGATACTTCATTTTCTTATCAATCCCTGGAGTGGAAGTAGGGGGTCTACAACAGCCTCAGGGTTGCTTTTTTGAGAGATTTGTGGACAGGCAGGAGCAGCCTCTTGGTAGGGGACAGCCCCATCATGTCCAGAAACTCAGCCTAATCTTCGTCCTCCACTGACTCTTGGGTGGTAAAGTCGAGGGTATTGACGATTTGCCTTACAAAGGCATACAGGGAGGAGAAATGCTCTGAACCCTGGGGGAGGGAACCAAACTCCTGACCAGGGGAACCGTTAGGTTCCATCGGTTCCCCTTCCTCCTCCTCCTCCTCCTCCTTCTTATAATAAAATTCTGGCCACTGGTCGCTGGGAAATGGGGGATGAGTAGAGATTTGAGGAGGAACCGGTATACCCATAAAGGTACCCACAGCCTAAAATTCCTGAAAAATTTGACAAACTTTGGCCATGTCTTCCACAGAGGGCATCTTTGATCTGTCTACTGACAGCTCCTTTGTTTCTTCAGCAGGAGGGAGAGGGAGCAGATCCTGTGGATCGCTAGGGCAGCAGGAGCTGGGAGGGAGCTGGATGTCATTGTCCATCTTGGGGAAAAAAATGACCTAGCTAGAGAAAGGATAGGGGTAGTACAGGGAAACTTCAGGGAGCTGGGGAGGGAACTCAATCAGTTAGCATGCACAGTGGCATTCTCCGATGTGCTACTGTGAAGGGCAGGCAAGGGAACTCCACACCAGGACCTTTAATGACTGGTTAAAGACATGGTGCACAGAGGAAGGCTTTGGCTACATTAGGGACTGGGAACCAACCTGGGAAGATGGGGCCTATATAATGGAGATGGCCTGCATCCTTCTGAGAAAGGGACCACAGTGCTCAGTGGGAGGTTTAGATGCTAATTGGATGGAGCATTTAAACCAGTTTGGGGAAAGTGAAAAGATGAAGGGAGGCAGCACTTGCCTCCACCCAGATAGTAGGAAAACAGAGATGGAAATCCTGAGGGGTGACTCAACCCCAAAGGCAGTGTCACAGGTGGAGACAGAGACAGGGAAAATGGGAAAGGGACACAACTGGAAAAGGGGAGTTAAGCAGATCAAGTGGCAGAAGGAAGAGGGTAAGCTGGGGGGGGGTTAGAAAGAGTGGAGATCCATGTGTGCTAATGCCAGGAGCCTCAGCAACAAAATCTGAAACTTAGAGGCTATTATGGCAAGGTTCGCTTAGATCTAGCAGCTATTACAGAGATGTGGTGCACCACAACTGGAAATGGCTATACCAGGCTACTAATGCTTTAGGAGAGACAGTGCTGAGAAAAAGGGAGAAAGGGTGGTACTGCATCTGCAGGAGGGAACAAAAGCCACTAAAGTGCGGCTACAATAAGGTGAGGAGGATCTAGAGGTGCTGTGGGTCACCCTGGAGATAGGCTGTGGGACTGCTATCCAGATGGGGGTAGTTTACAACCCAACAATATAAAAGCAGGAGATGGACAGGTCCTTAGGGGAGGCCATCATTAGGATGGCAGGGAAGGGAGAGGTGTTGATTGTTATGAGATTTTAATCTACTGGATGTTGAGTGGAACCTATCAGCTGCAGCTTCAGCAAGGAGCAGGGCCATCCTAGACTATCTACAGGGAGTTTTTCTCAGGCAGCTTGTAAAAGAACTTACTGGGGCAGGTCAGTGTTGGACTTGGTATTCACAAACAGGGACAGCACTGCAAATGTCACAGTGGAAAGTCCCCTGCGTACCAGTCATCACCATACAGTGTGGTTCAGCATAAAGAAGCTGAGGTGAGCCACATAAAGACAAGGGTCCTGGATTTTAGGAGGGTGGATCTCAAAGGAATGGGTTTCTGTGTCAGAAAATGCCTTGAGGGGAGGGATAGTCAAGGACAGGTGGAGATGCAGTGGAAGGGAATAAAGGACGGCATCATTAGGGTAGCCTCTGTGTGAAAGAGGTAAGAAAAGGCAGGAGGAAAAGGAGCCCATCATGGTTCTCCAAGGAGGTGGCAAAGGCAGTGAGAGAAAAAAATGGTAGCTTTCAAAAGGTACGGGGAAACTCAAAGAGAAGAAGATACAGAAGTGTACCAGACTAGGCAGAAGGAAGCAGGAAAAGCAGTTAAGACAGCATGGCACAGGCAGAGGAAAGGACTGCAAGGGAAGTGAGAAGGGGCGATAAGCCTTTTTTCCAATATGACAGTGAGAAGAGAAAAGCTAGGGCTGGGATAGTGAGGATAAGAAGGGTGGAAGGGGGGAGACCAAGAAAAGGCTGATATTTTGAACAGGTACTTTTGCTCGGTCTTCACAGTTGAGGGAAGGAGGAAGGGCCACCAAAGAGAATTAAGAACAGTGGTGGGGAGGGGAACAATAGGCCAGTTTCAGAGGAAAGAGTACTGAAATGATTTGCAGAAGTGAAAGTGGATAAGGCTATGGGACCAAATAGGATACACCCCAAGGGTACTGAGAAAGCTCAGGGAAATGCTAACTGCTCCTCTGACAGCCTTGTTCAACAGTTCACCGGAAATAACAGTTGTTCCACAGGACTGGAAAAGAGCTGACATGGTCCTTCTGCATAAAAGCTGCAGTAGGGAGGAATCTAGTACCTACAGGCTAGTCAGCCTAACTTCAGTGGTGGGGAAACTAATGGAAACCCCACTAAAGGAGAGAGACTGTATGAGTACCAAGAAACCAATGGGCTGCAGGACCACAGGCAGCAGAGGTTCATGGGTGGGGGGGGGGTCATGCCAAACAAATCAAATTGATTTCTGTCTGTGTGACAAGGGAAATAGGCCAGGAAAGGGCAGTGGACATAGCCTATCTAGACTTGGTGGGTTTACAGCTGGCTAATGGATAGGAGGCAGAGAGGAAGCAGGGAAGGCAGTAAGGCAGGCAAAGGCCCAAACCGAGGAAACACTGGCAGAAGAAGGTGACAAGACTTTCTATAGATACATCAGTGAAAGGAGAAAGTCCAGAGGGGGTATTGCTAGATCAAAGGGGATAAGGGGGCGTGTGAGGAGGAGAACCATGTAAAAGCATCTATCCTAAATAGATACTTCTGCTCAGTATTTACTGAGGAGGAGAAGGTAGAGCAGGACCCACAGCTCAGCACCATGGACACAGGGGGATGGAGGTATGCACTAGTTCCTTCACAAAAGAAAGGGTCCTACAAAAGCTCGATAAGCTCAGGGTGGACAAGGCAATGGGACCTGATGGCATACATCCTAGGGTACTAAAGGAGCTAAGAGTGGAACTAGGAGAGCCATTATTAGAACTGTTTAGTGAGTCTCAGGGCATAGGAGAGGTCCCACAAGACTGGAGAAGGGCCCATGTGATCTCACTCCACAAGCGTGGTAGCAGGGAGGAGGCAGGGAACTACAGACCAGCCAGTCTTACCTCAGTAATGGGCAAGATTATGGAGACACCCCTTAAGGAAAGGATAGTGCAACACCTGGAATCCACAGGAGCACAGGATCCAAGGCAGCATGGGTTTACAACAGGAAAGTCCTGTCAAACTAATCTCATAGATTTCTTTGACTGGGTAACAAGAGTGGTGGACCAAGGGACAGCAGTTAATGTCACCTGCCTTGACTTCAGCAAAGCTTTCAATACTGTTTCACATAGAAGATTGATTAATAAACTGGGTAGGCTCGGGGGGGGGGGAGTCAGAAGTTGGTCAACTGGGTAGCAAACTGGTTAACAGGCAGAAAACAGAGAGTTTTGGTAAACGGTATATAGTCAGAAGAGATGCAAGTCACAAGTGGGGTACCTCAGGGATCAGTCCTGTGACCAGTCCTCTTTAATATCTTTATCACTGACATTGCAGATGGACCGGAGGGTAAGATTTGTCTGTTTGCGGATGTCACCAAGATCTGCAACAGACTAGATGATCCAGATGGGGTGGGCAGAATAAGAAGAGATCTGGATAAACTGGCAAAATGGTCGGAAGAGTGGCAACTGGGGTTTAACAGAAAGAAGTGCAAGATTATGCATATAGGGAAGAGAAACCCTGAAGCCACCTATAGGTTGGGAGGGGATCTGCTGGCAGTCACAAGGGAAGAAAGAGACTTGGGCATCATCATCGCAGATGTCCTGAAATCATCCAAGCAGACCACTAAAGCAGTAGGTAAGGCTAGGGGGATGTTGGGGTGTATTATTAGGGGTATCACAAGTCGGAAGAGGGAGGTAATAATCCCTCTTTACAAGACACTGGTTAGGCCCCATCTGGAGTACTGCATGCAGTACTGGAGGCCACATCTTCACAAGGACATTAACCAAATTGAGACAGTCCAGAGAAGGGCAACCAAAATGGTGCAGGGACTACATCAGAAAACATATGAGGACAGATTAACGGAACTCAGTATGTATACCCTAGAGCAAAGGAGGGAGAGAGGTGACATAATTGAAACACATTCAAACACCTTACGGGCATTAACAAGGTGAAAGAGTCTAACATGTTTCAATATAAGAAAAATAGCAGGACAAGAGGACACAGCATGAGATTAGAGGGAGGCCAATTAAGGGGTAATGTGAGGAAGTTATTTTTCACAGAAAGGGTGGTGGATGCATGGAATGGCCTACCTCAGGAAGTGGTGGATATGAATACAGTGCAGGGCTTCAAACAGGCATGGGATAGCCATAAGGGAGCAATATGGATAACTATAAATAGATAGGCCATTGAGAAAGCAAATGCCGATGGTACATTCAAAAGGTAGAAAAAGAAATGGGCAGACTGGATGGGCCTTGTGGTCCTTATCTGCTGTCATCTTTTATGTTTCTAAATGCTACACACACTAAGGCAGAGAGGGTGACCAGTGGAGTACCGAAAGGTTCAATGCTGGAATCAGTCCTCTTCAGTATCTTTATAGGTGACATTGCAGAGAAACTAGAGGGGAAGGTTTGTCTTTTTGCAGATGACACCAAGCAATAGAGTGGACGACCAAGAGGGAAACTAGAAGAGTGGTCAAAGGCATGGCAGCTGGGTTTCAATGCTAAAAAGTTAAAAATCATTTATTTATTTAAAGGTTTAACCAGGAAGTACATACTACGCTGAAAACAACTCGTTTCCAGATGTTTCCTGGGGGACAGGGGAATAGGAGACGGCTAACAATAAAAAGAAAATAATAAGGTACAATACAATACTATAGTTTTACAAGCAGAATCATAAAAACTATAGGCATGTAACCCCTACGCGGCACTATCCCTAGAGTTAAAACCCCTCGCTGTATCTCTAGCCACAAGTTGAGAGGCCTGGGTTCGATATTAGGGTGCCTCCACCCACAGTAACAATAGTGGGGGTATCTATCTAACCTGGAATAGCTCTCTGGGAAGCTATAACCACCCACAATCCCACCTAGTGACCTTGTACTTCTGGCAACAGTTAACACACAGTCAACAATTAGCATTAATAATATGCACACTCCCTTTACAGTTACCACCAGGGTCTGGCCTTCAGCAAATGCCCTGGAACCCCCTGTAAAAGCAAGGTTAGCAAAGCAGATATACACTTGTATCACAGTAACCCAACTAATAATATGCTCATGAGCCAGGTTAAATGTGAAATAATCAGATTTATTAAGGGGGTCGTGAATCTAGATGAATGATTACTATTCTGATTAAATTCAGATTACTTTGCATGCACTTTTAGTCCCAAATAATCAGTCTTAGAACACTGGGTCCCCAGGATGTTATATTAGCTAGCCACAGGCGTTGCCGGGGGTGGCCAGCATTGCAGCTGTTGTCGGGTCCTTGATAGAAAGAAAAAGGCAGTTAGCATGCACAACAGAGCTTTGATTATTTGTAATCCTGGCCAGCTGACCCAATCTCTTGTAACCCAGAAAATTACAGAAGCAACTGGATGGAACCACAGATAATTAAATGATTTGTTGCAGGTAGCTACCCTGGATTTACTCATGCTACCAGTTGGCAGTGATGAGTCTGGCAATATGGAGACCTCATGTAGTCCACCGAAGAGCATGGGGAAGCAGGACCGACATGACAGACCTCCACTTCACGGCCTTTCCCTCCAGGTGGCCACAACCTGCGAGTTGTCTCTGCACAGGGGTTGGATCCCCAAAACCGATCTCTCACCAAAGAACAGTCTCTGGTGCAGGAATGGTCGGCTTGGGCCAAGACTGGTATAGACCCATGGCTGAATAAGCAATTCAGGCAAAGTTCAGTTTGTTTGCTGGTGAATGCCTCCAGCTGGCAACACAGTTCAGTCACTGGCAAAACAGACCACAATCCACGATAAACATTCTGCACATTCAACAGGAAATCATTAACCTCTCTAACTCTCGATTCAGTAATCAGCCAGTTGCTATTGCAGTAGATTGACTGAGCAAACCTTTCGATCATTAAATCAGTATCGAACAACCTTTGGGCCGAACGCTTCCAGGAGCTTCCTCTCAGTCCAAATCTCAGGCTGCACCTTCAAATATCTTAGAGCTTTCTGCCACAAGTAAAGGTTCCTTTTTGGATTAGTCCGATTACTGCAATCAGGCAGTCAAATGCAGGAGAACAGTAGCAGGTAGGCAAGTCAGGCCTCCCCTACCAATTTCCTTCAACTCCTTACAGGCAGCAGCTGCTCAAAAGCTCGATCTGCTCACTCTTCAAGCTCTAACTCCAACTGATCTCACTGTCTCTTAACAGTTCTGGGATTTCCCTTGGTTTTCTGAGTTCTGGTTGGCTGGGGGGAGCTGTCAATCACAGTTTGGATGCCCCCTTCAGTTCAGTTTAGGTGCCAACCTAAAAACTACAAAAACTACAGATTTTCCTTCCCATGAGACACTTGAGATAAGGATCCTTAAAGGCCCTCTGAATCCCATTGGTCAAATGCTGGAAGTCCCGGACCAAACATGGTGTCTTCCATTCAGATAAGCAAAGCTGCAAGAAGGCAGGCTAGAACAAACTCTCTATTTCAAACACAACAGCACACTAGAAGTAAATAATTGCAGTACTAGTTAAAGCTCCCTCTGCTCTTTTATCGACAGCAGAGTGGAGCAAATTAAAGTGGTGTCTGGCCGGTCGCGAGCTTTGATGTACTTGGACCCAACCCAGACCATTCATTATGCACATACTGGCTAAAGTCTTAAAGTGACATGCTCGGAGGCACAGCTTGGCACTCTCATGTAAAACAACAGGATCAAACACATACCCATGGATTTACTACCTCTGCAGGATGTCTGCCTGGCAGTGGGCATTGATGGAGCCCTGGGAGACACCTGAGGTAAGCCCCCAAACCAGGGGAGGGGCTACAAGTAGAATAGTAAATGAAGGCATCTAGAAAATAACACACACTCTAAGATATACAGAAAGGGAAAACAGAAGAACAGTAAGAAGAGGCAAGACTCGAGAATAGAGAAAAAGAGGAAGGGTCACAAGCAGTTGCAGTTAATATGACAAAAGTCATCAAGAAGAGACTTTAGGGAGGAAGGAGAAGAGACAGAATGAACAGGAAGGGGAAGGGAGGACCAAAGTTTTGGAAAGCAGTAAGAAAAAGCAGACTGGCCAACAATAGATATTCTAGAAGGAAAAGAGAGAGAATGGAAAGTATTGTTGCAGAGAGGGAAGAAGAAGGAGGGGAAAGAAGGGATTTGAGATAAGAGGGAAGAGTGCCAAACCAGAATCTGGATAAAAAAGAAACATAATGGGAAAGGCGCCTAGCATCAAGAGAGGGGAGGGAAAGAGAGCAGTGGTGAGTACGAGAGGGGCAATCTAAAGTGAAGCAGCAGAAAGAATAAAAAAAAGGGGGTCCAGTCCGGCAAGGGGGGAATTAGGGGCACTACTGTAGACTAAATCACCATAGTAAAAAATAGGAAGGATAATTTTTAGGACAATTTCTTGGCGGGCAGGGAGCGGTATACTTGTTTTATTCCTGTGCAAAGCACCAAGCTTAGTGTGAAGCTTTTAGTGAATTGCATCGATATGCAGAGAGAAATCAAGATGCCGGTCAAGGCAGACCCCAAGGAAGAGACATCTTTAATATTAGCACCATCAAGGGTACTAAATAGTAGGGGAGAAGTAAGTTTGGCAAGCCTCTGACGGGTGCCAAAAGTCATTGAGACTTTTTTTTTTTGGCATTAAGAGACAATTAGTTATCCTTGAACCAGCGCTGAATGTTGTCAAAAATCCAACTAAAGTCAGGAGGTACGGTCACGGGTAGAGAAGCCAAAAAAGAACTGTGTCATCAGCATACATATGAATAGACACAGATAGACGCAGATGAACAAATGGGTAGGTCATTTAGGAATATTGAAAAGAGAATAGGACCCAGGACAGACCCCTGAGGGACACCTGAGCTAATGGGAAGTGAAGGTGAAATGGATTTTCCTATCCGGACAGCTTGAGACCTACCTTTAAGGTAGGAACAAAACTAACTGACTGAAGAGTCAGAAAAGCCCACAGCTTTAAGTCTGCCCAGTAGGAGGGGATGCACCACAGTGTCAAAAGCCTTAGCAAAATCAACAAAAATGGCAGACGTCATCAGTCCTATATCCATACCTGTAAGTATGGAATCAGTGAGCCGAAGGAGGGAGGTAGAAGTGGAGTGGAATTTCCTAAAACCAGACTGAAAGAGAGTGAAAAAGGAGGAGTTGTCAAGAAAGGAAGTAAGCTGAGATAGAATACTGCATTCCTGTAACTTAGCCAAGGTAGGAAGGAGTGAAACTGAATGGAAGTTACCAGAAGAAGAGGGATCGCTACCTTTGTGAATAGGATTGACAATAGCCTGTTTATAGGCATCGGGAACAGTAGCAGAGGAGAAGGAGAGATTTAGAAGTAAGATAATAGGAAGAGCAATGGCAGGTGCCGAGTGAAGGAGAAGTTTAGGGTCGAGACCATCAGGACTACCTTCCTTTAGTGGATTTAGGGAAAGCAGGGTCTTTAGGGAAACAGCAGGAGTGATAGGAAAGAAAGAAAACAAAGGAGGAGAAGGCAATGAGAGGGAAGGAAATCATGCACTGGAGAACACAGTATAGGATGGGGGGAGGGGCTGCCCGTCAAGTCAATAGGCAGGAAATGGACCTTGGAGTTATTATTTCAGAAGACCTCAAGGTGGCGATGCAGTCTTGTGACAATGCTGTGGACAGGGCTAGTGAGATGCTGGGGTGCATAGGAAGGGACATCACCAGCAGAAGGAGGGAGATGGTGCTGCCACTGTACCACTCTCTGGTATGCCCCCCCCCCCCTCAGAATATTGTGTTCAGTTCTAGAGCCTGCACCTCAGGAAAGAGAGACAAGGTGGAGGCGGTCCACAGAAAGGCAACCAACATGGTGCAGGGGTGGCAAGGAAAGCTCTATGAGGACAGACCGAGGGATCTCAATATGTATATTCTGGAGGACCAAGGGATCTCAATATGTATATTCGGGAGGACAGGGAAGCAGCTGGTGACATGATTGAGACCTTCAAGCACCTCACAAGGGTGAACAGAGTGCTGGGAGGGAGACACCTCCATAAGAAGGTGAGCTCCAGGACTACGGGACATGCAATTAAACTGGAGGGGGGATATTTCAGGAAGGATGTGAGGAAATACTTGTTCACAGAAATGGTGGTAGAAGCATGGAACTAACTGCCACCTAAAATTGTGGAGGCTATAACAGTGGAAGGCTTCAAGCATGTATGGGTTAGACACTGGCAAATTAGTACAGAAACAGGGAGGAGGTCCCCAGAGACCAGTTTGGGTCTACGGAGGTGCAACCGGCAGGGAATCCTTGGGCAGAATGGGTGGGCCTAGTGGTCCTTTTCTGCTGACAAATTCTATGTTTCTATATTCCATGTGTAAGCCTTCCCCCCCTCCGTGTAGAGGGGCCTAGTGTTGAAAAAAGGGAGGGGGCGGCTTGGCAACACAGACATGCAGTCCAGGCATTTAAGTTGATAAGGTTTACTTGGGTTTGGTTTTCTTGCTTGAACGGAGATTCAGGCTGAAGGAGTACAGCAACTCTGGGGCAGAGGCAGCTGTAGGGGAGCAACCTGGGTTATGAGTACAGTCATTAAATTCATTATTCAGTCCAATGTCCACGCCAAGTAGGGAGTTCAAATAAAAGATTGAATTTCTCCAAAAAACACACAAAATCCACTTCATGAAGCGACTGCGTACAAGCAGTCACGTGAAGTACTACATTTCAGTGGCACAGGGCCACGGCACAGCATTTACTCGATCTAGGCCAATAGTTCTTAGACTTTGTCACAGTGAGCCTCCCCAAATCCATGGAAAAGATTTTGAGCCTCCCCCAAAAACTGAAATAATCGTGGGACTCCCCAAAGAAAAATAACACTGTACTTTGCACAGTACACCATGAATAAATTGAAACCCCTTTGAGTACTTGGTTCACATTCAGTTCTTTGTCTTATACTGATGTGGAACCTTTGAAAAAGTGCTCCTGTGCTCAAAGGTGTTATCTGAATAACAAATAAAATAAACAAATATTATTATTCAGCTTATTGTAACTCCTCCCCCCCACAGGCCAGCCTACTTGCTCCGCTATTTTCATTCTTGAACCATTGTTACCCCTTGTTGCAGTACCTTCATGGGCGAGACTACTTTCTCTGTTTGCTCTCTATATGAAATAACCTTCCTACATACTTGCCCCTCCCTGTCCTTCCCTGCTCCTAAGCAGCTTCTCGGGGATTACTTTCCTCCTTCCTGCTGTTGCTCTTAGCACTTCTATACTCAACCCTTGTAATTGGGCTGTTCTGCCATCAGACTACAAATTGATCAATTACCAGCATTCATTGTTAGTTTATTGTTCATATTTGTTTGCACTATTGTTCATTGTGTATTTCTTGATTGTTTTGCAGTTACCTTTTGAAATGTATTTACTACCTACCCTTCCCCGGGTACACCCTGAGATGAGCCTTGGCTCATTCACCTTCCCTTGTCATCTATTAGTAAATAAATACATAAAATTCACCTACTATTATCCTCTTTCAGTTTGCTTCATCTCTTCAGACAAAATACATAAAACTCAAAATATAAATACAGTTCTTTTTCAGACTTGCTTGAACCTCCCCTGGAACAGGTTGGGGCCTCCTCAGGGAGGCTGGCCTCACCATTTGAGAACCCCTGATTTAGGCAGATCTAGATGGAAATGTTTCCCCGAAGCCGAATTAGGCTTAACATTGATGGCAGCAATGCAGTTCTTTAAATGGGTTCTGAGCCATCACAAGGCTGCGGTGTCCACAGCTCTCAAAGGCTCTCTGATGGTGTCCCTACTCTCCTCTCAGGCATGCAGAGCTCGGAAGCATCCCAGGGCATTAATGCATGAAGCAGACCCTGGCAATCCTGGAGATGCATTGGCACCAACCTCCAAAAGGCTTTTGGACCTACGAACTTCCCCCAGCCCTGCCACAGTGCCACACTAGAAAGGGGAGACAGGCTGCCACCACTGACATCCCTGCAGCACGGGCCCTCACCACCACACTACCCCGATGACAGAACCAGAACCAAACCAACTTTGATCCCTCCGGCCGACCCACCTTGGTGCCACAGTTCCATGTTGTAGGCCCTCCTAGACTCCACTGACTACGGCTCCCAAACACTTGCTGGAGGGTCCCATACTTGCTGCCAGACCTACAGGCCTCTGGTGTTGCGGAGCTGCAGTGACACAGGTTTGATTCCCCCTGCCCCCCCCCAGCCGGTTCCCCATATACAGGTAGGGAGCAGCACAGAGCTCTCATTCCCCCCTCTCTATTCCTACTCCATGGTGGGCTACTAAATGGACACCCGATACACAAGCTCACTCCCCGGGCGACTCACTATGCCACCATGCTGATAAACCCCGGTTGGGCTGGGAATGGCCTGAGCTGCCCCAAACTCATGGCTCCTCTTCCCGCCAGCCTCCTCCAAAGGCACCAAAATCACCCCTTAAACCCCTGCTGGGGACCATAGCCCTGCCCAGGCAGCAGGCAGGCAGGCCACGACCTCCAGACCAAATAAGGGAAAAGAGGAGGAGAAGGCTTTAAAGTAAGCACCCATATTTGGGGGTGCTTACAATGTTTCTATTTGGATTCGGGTGTCTTCACAGGTAAGACCTGTGGGTCATCAGCATGTAACATTTCATTTGAAAGCAGTAAGGATTTGTATACTGTATCTCAGCTTTATCACTGCCGGGAGGTACCACAGGTGCACATCCCAGAACAGAGTTCAGCTGGGGGGCACTAAAATAAACTATTAGACTGCATGACACAGTGAAGACAATATGACACCATGGGGTACATCTTACAGCACTGAAAAACCATTGGTCTGCAATAAGCCATGGTGCCAATAACAGAAAACTTTACTCTTCCAACCTGAGAATAATAGACAGTGAAGCTATAATTTTAATCTATAGAGACAAAGAGAATCTCCCTGACTCTATGCCTACAACTGAGTGCCCCAGAACCCAATAGCTGACTTGTTTTCTTGCCCACTACAGCTTGGAACTAAGTGCTGTCACTAGCCTAGCAGCCGCCCACTAACAGAAACAGAGGGGAACTCCTAGGGAAATAAAAGCTCCAAAGCTACAGATGAAACCGCTTGGTGGGTCTTCCTCTTGATCATGGTCAGGCAAAAGAAATACAATCCACATAATGACATCACGCTTCTCTGCACGCTTTCTTTTCAGGAGCGCACTTTTCAGGCACTCCCAGACACAGTGCACAAAGTGCTAATGGCCGGCAACCAACCAGCCCTTGTGGCAGACAACTGGAAAAGAAGTCAATAGTCATGCTGCAGCGAAAACGGCTCAGTGGAGACAGTGGCACCTGACACCACAAAATCACAAATTGAAAACCCACAAGGGCATAAAAGAGGAAAAGGGGGGAATAAAAACTCCCCCAGTACTGTCCCCAAGAACAGGCCAGCTGATACCAGATCCTTTATTAGAGGGCAACCAGTACGAAAACCAAGAAACACAGGAAGAATACACAAACCTCCTAAATCAGCAGAAACTCCCGAGACTGTAATACTAGAAGGAAGAAACGGGAACCCTTTGCAAACACTAAATCTCACTGGAGAATAAATAAAAATTACTTACCTGAGGCACCAGGCTGGAGATACACAGTGTTGGAATTACAGGGGGGCTTGCCAGGCTTTGGGACCCCTAGCTCTGAAGTGAGCCCTGACAGCTTACGCATCACTGCCATTGACTTATAATGGGAAAAGAGACTCAATTTAAAGATATGACCCTGAAGACTTCCCAGCTATGAAGTTTAATTTCAAAACTGTAAACATGGACAGTGTCAACAGAAAAGACTGTTGGTCCATCCAGTCTGCCCATGTTTCCCTATCTATCCCTGGGACCTGTCCTACAGGGCACCTGGCCAAGATGGTCAAGGCTGCGTATGAGACCTTCTAAAACATTATCTGCGGGGCATTAGATAAGCATGCCCCCCTGGTCAAAATCCACACCAAAAAGAAAATGTTCCCTTGGTTCACGGCCAAACTGAAGTCCACCTTGCTCAGCAGGGATAACCTCTGGAAAAAAGCTCATAAATCAAAACTTCCTTCTGACTGGACTGTCTTCAGGTCAGCCAGGAATCATTGCACAAATTTTATCAGAACCGCAAAGGCTAACTATTACCATACAATGCTAGACTGCTCCATCAAGTGCCCTGCTAAATTCTGGAGAACACTTAAAGATATTCAAGGCCATGCATCCTCTGGCTCCCTCTCCTCAAAAATTTTGTATGATGGCTCCTCCATCACCGACAAAGCCAAGATCCTAGACCTCCTAAACAAACACTTTGCCACCGCTGGGGTGGCCTTCAATTCATCACCAGCCAACAACCTCCGAACTCAGCTTGCAACCCAGGGCAAAACTATTCCTGTCCCTAACCACTGTGCCCTAGACACAGGTTTTTCCTTTTAGCCTGTTACTCTCGAAGAAGTGGAAGATCTGCTCCTCCAGTTGGATACCAGAAAAAGCGTGGGAGCGGATCTTATTGGATCGTACTTTGTAAAGCTCAGTCATTCAGTCTTGACGGCACCAATCGCACACCTCTTCAACTTGTCCCTTGGCATGGGTGAACTCCCGTCAATCTGGAAGACTGCTCAAGTCATACCTCTTTTCAAATCTGGAGATCCAAGTGACCTCAACAATTACAGGCTGATCTCCTTACTTCCCATCTTCTCCAAGCTGTTGGAGAAAATAGTAATCAACTTAGGAGCTATCCTGAAGCTTCCAACCTGCTCAGTCTAGTACAATCAGGTGTTAGGCCCCATCACAGTACAATCTCAGCACTTGCTAAGGTAACAAATGACTGGCAGAGAGCCCTTGTCTTATAGAATTACGTGTGCGCAGTCTTTCTTGATTTAAGTAAGGCATTCGATACCGTGGACCATGACCTGCTATTGGTTACCCTTCACAATATTGGATTGGATGCACATGCACTATCCCTGAAATGGTTTTCTAGTTACCTGCCAGAATGTATGTAGCAAGTCAAAGCAGTGGGTGATCTTTCTCCGCTGAAACCAACCAGCAGAGGAGTGCTGCAGGGCTCCATTTTGGGACCCTTACTTTTTGCACTATACATTAATAATACTGACCATGGAATCAAGTCAGCCAGCATCCACCTTTTCACTGATGACACAGTCCTCTACATCGCCAGACCTACTCCTGAGAGTGCTTGTACGGACCTGCAATCAGATTTCGATATACTACAACGCAACCTCCTTAACCAAAAACTACTACTAAATGTAAAAAAAAAAAAAGTCATGCTCCTGTCTCCACTTGTTACGGCCTCAAATCCCTTGAAATCTGGCCCAGTGCCACCTATCACCACACTGCTTGGTGAATCACTGGATTATGTTGCGAAATTCAAATATCTAGGGGTATGGACTGACAACAGACTCTCCTTCACCAAGCATGTAGAGGAACTCTCAAAAAAACTGAAGCAAAGGATTGGCCTATTCAACTCCCCCTCTACATATCTGACTGTTTACCCCTCTGCACCTTAGGCAATTACACCCTGAGAAGTTACTCTTACATCTCACTATATGTACCTAAGGTCAATTCCCGTTTCGGTAGAGCTTCCTTCAGCTACATGCTGCCCCAGCTATGGAATAAAATCCAATAAAACTTTAAAACTGTTTAACCCAATTAGTCTTGTGGAGTTCAAATCACTGTACTTGAGATCCTTCTCTGAGCCCTGTAAATGTTTTCCCTGTTGCTAATTGCACTGCTGCCACTACTGTGATACTTGTAGCCCTCATCCTTCCTCCTACCCTCATTCCTACCTTACATTTCTGTCATTCTTCCTAGCAGGCTGATTCCTTTGTTGCCACATTGCTTATATTAAGAACTGTTGTTTTACATGTATACTTATTGTATATACTGTAATTCTTTATTTTGTTGTACTCAGAGTTGTTGTATTACCCTTTGCCTTAACATGTTTCAGGTTGACTATGTTATCCTGTTGTGCTGACTTGTGTTATTGTTGTTCTATTGAATTACTACCCAGACCCACCTTGCAAATGAGCTCACTCAATAGTGTTCCACCTGGTTAAAAAAAGATGGATGGATGGATTGATTGATTGATTGACTGACTAGCTGTCCCTCTTCTCCTCCCCCAAGTCTCCACCCTGCTACTATCGCCATAATAGCCTTCACTCTGTCCCAACTGTGCTTGAAACTATTTACGGTTTTAGCCCTTACTACCTCAGCTGGCAGACTGTTCCAAGGTTCCATCACCCTCTCAGTAAAGTAATACTCAAATTCCTCTTACACTGTCCCCCTTTCAATTTCCACTCATGGCTCTGTGACCTTGAATTTGTGCTTATACTAAATAACTCTTTATTGTTTACCTTATTTATTCCTTTCAGAAATTTGAAGGTCTCTGTCATATCACCCCTCTCTTGTCTGGTCTCAAGCGAGTATACGTTTAGCACCTTTAGCCATGCTTCATAACATCTGTCCTGTTGGGCCTGCATCATCCTGTTCACCCTCTGTTGTACTGCCTCTAGCCTGTCATCTTTTCTGAGGTGAGGACTCCATCACAAAGTGTAGCCTTAACAATGACCTATAAAGAGGTAATATTACCTCTTTCCTTCTACTGTCTGTACCCCTCCTGATACTTCCTAACATCCTGGTCATCTTACTAATGGCATTACTGCACTGACTTGATTGTTTGAGGGTATCGCTAATAATGGCTCCTAGATCCCTTTCCTCAGTCGTAGTGCTCAGCTTAACCCCATCCTGGGGTTCTTGCTCCTTTGGTGCTTCACTTTGCACTTTTTGGTGTTGAATTTCAACTGCCAGACGTCAGACCATCTCTCCAATCTATACAGGTCACTCTACATCTCCCTATTTACCTCATTGTTGTTCACCCACCTACTGAGCTTTGTGTCTTCTGCAAAGAGACACAACCTGCCCTGGATTCCTTCCCAATATCGCTGATGAACATACTGAAAGGACTGGGCCCAGAACAGATCCTCGTGGCACCCCACTTGTGACCCTCTCTTTTCAGATTTGACACCATTTACCATGACCCTCTGTTGCCTCTCGCTCAGTCAATTGCCACTTTCCTACCCATCTTATTATGTCCCTTGCTGCCCCCAGATCCTCCCTCTTTTTTCAGCAATTGCCTGCGAGGCACTGAGTTGAAGGCTTTCCTGAAATCAAAAGAGAGTAGATCCACAGTGTGGCCCCATCCAGTGTATTTACCCCCAGTCGAAGAAAACTATTATTTTCATCTGACAAGACCTCCTTGCCACAGACCCATGATGCTGCTTATCTTGGAGACCACTGCTCTCCAAGGGGTCCACAAGGTCCTCCTTGACTAGTGACTCCATCAGTTTTCCTTACAACTGTGATGTGACTGACAGGTCTATAGTTCCCTGCCTGCTCCCTGCTGCCCCCGTGAAGTGGAACCATATCCGCCATCCTCCAGGCCTTCAGAACTACCCCTGACTGTAACAAGCTACTGAACAGCCCTACCAAGGGTTCAGTCAGTTTCACAGCCAGCTCTCCGAGCACCCTCAGATGCATACTGTCTGGTCCCTGGGGGGCCTTATCTGTCTTATGAACAACTAGCCATTTCTGGACCCTTTCCCTGGTGAATACTGGCTGCCTCATCTTCTGGACTCCTTTAGCAACTGCCTTGATACCACTCATTGCTAGAGGCCCACTGTCCTCCCTGATGAAGACAGAGCAAAATAAGTCATTTAGGATGGCTGCCTTTTGCCTGTCCTCTTCTATTACCCCACCTCCCTCTGAAAGGCTAACAATTTCTTCCCTTTCTTCATTCCCCCAAATATACCTGAAGAATTTCTTCTCTCCACTCTTAACCCCTTCCTCAATACGCAGCTCAGTGTCTGCCTTAGCTTAACTGCCCTCCTAGCTTCCCTGCTTCTTAGCTGGTATCCTCTCCATTCTTGCTCCCTCTGCCTATCTTTGTACCTCATGAAGGCATTTTCCTGGCCCTCACTGCTACTATGACCCTTTCCGTGAACCACACTGGTTGTTTGTACCCCTTTCACTTGGTTACTGTCTTCGGCATATTTTGATGCCTTGAGAATGGCCCCTTTTATTGCCTCCCATCTCTCTCTCTCTATCTCTCTCTCTCCTCCTACACAGTCTGCCCTGACTAACCTGCCCCGAACTAACTCCCACATCTTGTTGAAGTCTGCCCTTCTAAAATCGATGACCTCAGCTTTCGACTGGGGTTTACCAGTTCCCATGGCCAGACTGAGTTATGGTCGCTATTCCCTAGTGACTCCCCTACCCACACCGCTCCAACCATCTCCAGTTGATGAGCACCACATCAAAGATGGCAGCCTGCCTGATGGATTTTCTAATAAGTTGCACCAGCAGACAGTCCTGGACTGTATCCAGCAAGGCCTGACTTCTGGTGCCCCTGGAAACTGGAACCTCACGGTCAATGTCTGGCAGGTTCAGGTCACCCCAAACCATCACCTCCCTTTTTGCCACTCCCCTGACTAGTTCTTCCCCACACTCCCTCTCCTTCTCCTCTGCCTGTCCTGGCAGTCTATAGTCCACCATACCTGTATTTTCTTACTTGAGGCTGCTGTGAGCTGCACCAACAGTGACTCTTTCCCCATTTTCCCCTTGATGTGGCCATTTTCCACTGCCTCAATGCCATCCCTGACATAGAGGGCTACACCTCCCCCTTTACCTCACATTCTGTCCTTCCTAAACATGGCATAGCCTTGGACTGACAGGCTCCAAATGTTATTTTCTTTTTTTTTTTTTTTACTTGCTGTTTATTCTCCCCAGGCGCCCCTCTTACTACTGCCGTCCCGACCCGACCCGACCTGTGATCCACCAGTCAGACCCCCACGTAGCCTTGGCTGTTCTCCCAGGCAGGGTTGGGGTGGTGGGACCCCCAGTCTTCCTTGTTCATGTCGGGTCCCCGTTGTGACCTCATGGGTCGGTTGGTGAGGGGTGCTTTCCTCTGTCAGCGGAGCTCACCGGGCTCCCGATATTTTCCCCCTGTTAACCCCTAGAGACATGGCTGCGCCTTGACATCAAAGCTTAAGCCGACATTTTGCCATGTTCCCCCCATATTGTGCGGCCTGAGCTGCTATACCTCTGGTCTCCACCAGAGGTCACATCAGCACCGAAGCAACATCCCCCCTTCCTCCCAGGGGAGACAAGCTGTCCCTTGGACGCTCAAGCCTCCCCTTCCCGGCCGGCCCTCCAGTTCCCAGGTCCATTCCCGAACCCAGGTAGCTGGCGCCAAACGTTATTTCCTGAGGCCCAAGTCTCAGTGATGGTTATGAGGCCCGCCCTGCTGTCTGCCATCATCACCTGAAGCTCACTGATTTTATTACCTTGACTCCTGGAGTTGAGGCTGACCGCCATCCATCTAACCCTTGACCCCTCTGGTTGTTTACTTGTCTTGTTCTTTGTCTTTTTTCCTCCCTTGTCTCCTTCCCTTCTTGTCTTTTTTTGCAGGCTCTGTGGCCCCTCCCTCTTTGATTCCTTTCCTTGCCCAATTTGGACCTTAATCCCATTTTTGTCCGTTGTGCCTCTACAAGCCCCAAGATTTGGGGGAGTAGTAGTTAGGTTCCCCTTTTTTCTCTCCTACCACCTTGGGTTCCCTAGACTCAGTCTCTCCACCATCAGTTCAACTGTCCGATACAGATGTCAAACTTCTGCACCAGCACACTAGCCCCTACTTAGTCAGGTGAAAGCCAAAAGCCATCACCCTTGAATAGCCTCCAGAAGTCTCTCCAATCCCCCAGAAAGTGGTATCCCTTCTCCTGACACCAACTCATCAGCCACCCATTAAATTCTTCTATTACCTACATCCTGGATGGCTGTTTCCCCAGGGAGGCATCTGACTATCCTCCTCCTCCCGTCCAACCCTCCTTCCACCACCCTCTCTACTGACCATTGAGTCCGTGACTATCAAGACTTTCTTAACTGATTTCTTCCTGTTCTCCCTCCCCCCCAGTAGCACCAAGTTGTCCTGCCCTTTCCATCGACTGACTCAGAGTCTTCTCCAGTGAAGTCAGGTGCCTGAGGCTCCTCTAGGGGTACAAAGCAATTTTCCATCTGGATGGACTGGTGCCGGACAACTTTCCAGTTGCTGGCCCTGGCTCCCTTCCCCTCCCCACCACACTCCACCTCCCCTGGACCAGTGGTCCTCTGGGAGAGTGGGGGTGCAGTTTGCTGGCTCCAGCTGAGCTGGCAACATAGCAGAGATATCTCATCTCTTACTGCTGCCAGTTGAGGCTGTAGCACTGCAAAGGTTCTCCAGATGGGGCAGTGCCGCATCCTCCAGAGCTTGTCCCTGGAGAAGAATGCCCCAAAGACACCACAACTATCTCCCCGCTATACCCCATCATTATACTGAACCAAGGAATAGGGCTACACCTAGTAAGAATGCTGCTAGAGTACTTTTTATGTTAACCTAAATGTAGCAGTGGCTAGGCAACTCCTAGAAGCAGGAATAACAAACAATAATTTAACTCATTCTATCTGGTGCCGCCATTTTGGGGCAGGTTAAGCAAAGAATGGTTCCGATGCCATATGGCGCTAACGGTACGAATAGATTGGCTATTAGCAGAGTCAATATACCACAATTTATTACAAAGTTTGGCAACACACCTGGTAAACTGCAAAATTATTTGTTAGATACTGAATTGAACAATACAGTAGGTGTACCTAGACTGGTAGTTACTTTAAAAATTAAAAAAAAACAATTAACACAATAGCCTTTATGGGACAGAGGTTAATTTGCACACAGGTTATTTTAAGCAGTTTGCTATTCCCAAAAAGCAGGTACTGTAAGCAGTTTGCTAGTCCCAAAACATAGGTAGAAACTGTACAGTCCCAACAAGCAGGTAGGAAAGTCTACTGTCTCAGTTCCAGTCTTTTACTTGGTAGCAGGCAACAGCAGACAACTAGACAGTATTTGTAGTATACCCGATCAAACCCTATGATTGTGCAGACTGAATTAGCAAAATGAAAGTACGGCAATAAAACAGCTCCGTCACAGAAGGGGTATCATAGTATTCATAGTATTGTTTGCATTAATTCCAGTAGTATGACTTTCCCTAGTTCTGTTTGTTCCAAGCTGACTCCAGGTAGACTCCAGTTGATGTCCTTTGCACTCGGTCCTTCACAGGGAGGGCTACTCCATGTGTCAGTCTTTTACAGATTGCAGCACAGTCCAGGGGAGCAACTGAGGCAGCAGCTAATTGGTCCATTCAGTTGTAGGAGGCGTAGCTTAGCTGTAATCCGTCCATCTATTGGTAGCCCACAGGAACACCTAGGGAGCAGCTCAGAGAGCAAGAGAAACTGAAGATTGCATCTCTGCAGATCCATTGGCTGGATGCGGAGCGGGGGGAGGGTGGTCAAAATGGCAAAGAGCCTGGTGAACTCCATGAAGCTTGCAGCCCTGGCTGGTGGCAAGAGAAAGTGAATTATGGTGCCACTAGAAGACTTAGCAGCCAGCATTTAAATCCCCTCAGCACAGTCCAGAGGAACAATGGATGCAACAGCTGATTGGCCCATTTGGTTGTAGGAAGTGCAGCTTAGCTGGAATCCGTATGTCTGCTGCTGGTCTATAGAAGCAACTAGGAAGTGACTCAGAGGACAAGGGATGCCTGAAGACTGCATCTCTATAGGTTCATTGGCTGGATGCGTGCGGGGGGGCAGTCAAAACAGCAAAGATCCTCATTAACCCTGTGAAACTTGCAGCGATGGCTGTGGCAGGAGAAAGTGAATTACAGACCCACAGGGAGACTCAGCAGACCAGCATTTAAACCCTCTTAGCACAGTCCACTGGAACAAAGAAGGTAGCAGTGATTGGCACGGCGTTCAATCAAAGGAGATGCAGCTTAGCTGGAATCCATATGTGTATTGGTGGCCCACAGGAGCAACTAGGATGCAGCACAGAGGGCATGGGAAGCCTGAAGAATGCATCTCCATAGGGCCACTGGTTGGATGCGGTTGTGGGGCGGTCAAAACAGCAAAAACCCTCATGGACACTGTGAAACTTGCAGCGGTGGCTAATGGCAACAAAAAGTAAATTATAGACCCACATTACATAACACAGACCTAGTTAAAACATGTTAACATATATAACACAGATCTAATTAAAAACAAACACCCTTAATGGCAAGTGGTCTCCATTCAGGCACTGTAGGGACTGATATAAGAGTTCACCTGGCAGGTTAGTCAATTTAAAAGCCTCAGTTCAACAGGCACTATTTTTTGTAAATTTAAGGGTGCCCCCAGACACCAGGTTGTCCCAAAGTGTCCCAGAGTCACACAAGCTCTTCTAAAAAAATTACAAAGCAGAAACAGAAAAACCAAAAACCTACCCGAGTTCAAGCTATGCTGTTACCCCTCAGTAATACAGCAGAAACTGGGGTAACCGCTATATCTGGAATGTTCACATCTCAGGGGTTCGTGCTGGGGTCATAACTTTGGTCTGTACCTCTACCCCCAGTAGGGGAGCACATTACCCATATGTACTTAATTCCCCACTGACAACATGAGGCAATACAGAAAGAAGTGTTACTGCCACTGCACACATCATTAGGCTACAACTGGAGTACTGTCTGCAGTTTTGGAAGCTGCATCTTAAGAAGGACAGGTAGCTGTCGGAGGCTATTTACAGGAGAATTACAAGAAAGAATACAGGGCAGCAGGGTAAGACCTACTGGGAAAGATTAGTCAGTTTTGATATGTACTCTCTGGAGGATGGGAGGGAGGGGGGCTATGATAAAAACCTACAAATACATCCAGGGATATAACAGGGCAAACTCCACAGAGCTATTTAAGTTTGGGAACTGTACAACCACCAGGGGGCACAACCTCAAACAGTAAAAAGGGAGATTCAAAAGGAAATCAGAAAATAATTTTTCTCAAAGCTGGTTGTGGATAGGTGGAACAGTCTACCCAGCAATGAGATCAATGCTGGGATTCTCTTGAAGTTCAACCACCAATGGAACATTTTCAAGGAGGTAATTAGGAGCAAAAAGAAGGCAGGAAGTGTGAAGAGCTCTGACAGGGCAAAGTAAAATAATGTAGGAACAACAAGACAGACTTGATGGACTCATAGGGCCACATATTCAAAGGCAGACAACACCACTATGCAACTGATGGCTCAGCATGCTAATTAGCATGCTGCCTATATGCTGTGCATTATATGCCAGTGGATCCAATAAATCATGGCTGTGGAAGGCACCATAAAGCATAAGAGCTTAAGGAAATCAAAGGCCCAGATCAGTTGCCCAGCTGGAAATAATTGGGCAAAGGACAAAAGGGGTTGGATTTTCAAAGGACCTTTAGACTGATGCAAGGTGCATCACACAACCACCTTATGTCGAATCCAGGTGCACCAAATACTGTGCACCATATTGTGCAAGAAAAGCTTTCTCTGTGGCACAGTCCCCCAAAATGACACAAGAGGTCTGCTGCATCAAAAATATGTCACCTATGAAGAGAATGATGTAAGCCGAGTTAAAAATGCACAGGTGGAGAATGACTCAAGCTGAGTCAAAAACAATACAGGGGGACAGAATGACTCAAGCAGAGTCAAAAACATGATGCAGGGGGAAGGATGATTCAAGCTGAGTCAAAAAGACGAGTGATGCATGGAGCAAGAATTATGCAAGCAGCATCAAAAATATGCTGCATGAGGTGAGAATTTGATTCAAGCTGTGTCAAAAAGACAATGCATGGGGCGAGAAATTATTCAAGCAGAGTCAAAAAATACCACAGAAGAAATAGCCAAAACAATTGCATGTTCAGTCCGCAAAATGCTCTAAACTAGTCCTGCAGGGGAATACTGGCTCTATAACCAGCCCGCTACATAATCTACCTTCACCTTTATATGCTCCCATGTCAGTTAGACCAGATCTGGCTGGTCTACCTGTGACTTGTACCTTCAGCACAGTATCAACAGCTTCCTATTTTGAAAATCAAAAAAAGGGGATGGTGCATCACTTTCTTGACACAAGCCCCGCTGCGACATGGTGCACCATTTTTTTTTTTTTTTTAATGCAAGCCACTTTTGGCGCAGGCAGTTCTGCTTTTGATGCAAGCAGCATTAGAAAATCAGAACTGACACAAGTTTTGAATTAGCTTGCTCCTTGCATCATTCTTTTCTGGAGCAAGCACCTTGCGTCATTCTCTGACCTTTGAAAATCAAGCCCAAGGTCACTAGCCACATCTGCTAGTAAGTGTGCTCACACATGTAGAGTCCAGTTCCCCCCAATGAACCAATTTCCTGCTTCAGAGTCAGCTCAGACTTACTCAGATTGATGAAAAAGCCCAATTGCTGGAACAGATGGATGTCCAGGACCATGGTCCATTCCACATCCTGCACTGAGCTGCCTGTGAGGAGCCAGCCATCGAGGAAGGGAACTATCATGACACCTCTGTATCTATGGAATGCTGCTAATGCCTGACAGACACTTGGTGAGCACCCTTGGTGTCGATGACGGATGGAATGGTATGGCTCGAAACTGATCTGAAATAGTATTATAGTATATGGTTGCCCACGATTGTCCACGGATTTCAGCAGCTCTCCAAATGTTGTTGTAGGACAATTCAAAGGTCAGAAAAGTTGGACTATTGTTCTGACGTCACATCGATAGTACAACTTTTCTGTCCTTTGAATGAGTGCGCACTGTCACTGGCTTTCCCAGGTGCTCTGAAAGCTGCTATTCTGACACAGCCACTCAGTAAGGACAGAATTCAAGCAGTCATCCGTGACTCTAGCGAGTCTGATTAGGTACACCTCTTTCAAAAACTACCCTGATTCTGTAATTTTTTTTGTGTGTGCAAATGCAAAAAAAAAAAACACACTGGAGGTGTCCGTTAGGCAGTGCTGGGCGGGAGTTGAGCAGTGCAGCCTACAAATGATGCTCTCACGCTTTCTCTCTCTCTTTGCGAACCTGTGACACGAACTCTGCAACAGAATTTAACTTGTATCCTTTACATGGTATAGTTGAACTGCGGTTTACAGTTATTTTGTTCTGAAATTGCATGTTCTCAAATGTTCCATTATGCTCCGCAATACATATGTGTTCTCAAATGTTTCGTTATGTTCAGTAATACAGTGGTTAAGCTTTAAACTGTGTATTCCCCTTTTTTTTGTGAACGATTTTAAACACATGCCTGAGCTGCTGAAATCAGTGGACAACCATATACTATATAAAACAGTATATGGGTAAGCATACACCTCAAGGCTGTGTTTCAATCTCGAGTTTGTGATGACATGTTTCTTGGACTCCTTGTGCAAGGGCTTCAAAAAACTCTCTGCATCTTGACCTTGTGGAATATCACCTATGCAACCAGACCATTCTGGGGCAGTGTTCAATGACCCTGGTGTACCTATCCAAGGCAACCACTTATTTGCAGTTCATCCTCCTAGAGAGTGGCAGGCATGAGTCTGGGTGCTCCCAGATAGGAAGCATACTACACCCCACAGCAGTGATCATGTGGAAGGCCACCCGAGGGAAGGACTCATTCTCTAGGTTGTCCACCAGGGGAGTGTTTAGGGCTTTGGACATCTTGTCCAGGAGTAAAGCAACTGAGTACTCAACAAGGCAGCCTGATCAGAACAGAGACTATCTGCATCCCATTTGCAGGAACTCTCCCGGGTCAAGGACCTGTCTGAGTAGAGTGCCTCTGACCGTGACTATGTGGAATGGACCACTTGCTTGGCTGGGGTGACCACAACTGACTGGACCCTTCCATGGAGTCCTCTAGTCTTGTTAGCTTCCTTGGCCAGAGCTCCCACTGGAGGTTAGGAGCATAGGAAATGCACATGTAAAAGGAGCCATAAGCCCATGTAGAATGCCTGATGATGTACATCTATACGTCCACTTTCATTTGTTCTGTTCATGTAGTCATCAAGTTTTAATTTAAGCCCGGCCCGGTGGTGCTGAGGGTTGAGGCGCTGGACGCCACACCTCGCTCCACGCCAGCGACCCGGGTTCAGGAACAAGTCCAGGCCATCGAGAGTCAGCAGGGGAAGGAGAAGATTGAGCGTCCGGAGTACAGCTCTCTTCTCCTGGGAGGGAGAGGGGGTCCCTGCTCGGCGCTTGACCGGCCTCTAGCGGAGGCCTGAGGCTTGGCAAGCGTAGAGCTGACGCTAAGGAGGGGGGAAGTGATGACGTCAGACAGTGATGCCTTGACGTTGGGCATGTGCCACTACCCACAAGAACAAGGGAAAACAACTCTCTGAGCTCCGGGCAGACAGAGCTCTGAGGCAGACCCTTGATGGCTCCCACTTGCCTGGTCCTGGGGTCTCCCGACAAAAGTTGATTGTCGGGGTGTTCCACCCTACCTCATCCCCGCCCGGGGGGATTATCCACGGCTCCATGGGGGATGGATCGCAGGATCAGGTAGGTGGAGGAGCGGGGGCAAGTCCTTCATTGGAGCTCCCGAAGAAGTGGAGTTCGGAGAGCGAAGGAGGGATAAAAAGTAATTAAAAAAAAAAGTTTTAATTTGAATTCCTTTAAATCAGCACTCTCTACTATTTCACTTGGAAGCTCATTCCATCGTGCCACAACATGCTGGGTGAACCAATTTCTTTTTTTCTCTGTTCTAAACTGTTTCCCACTTACGGAGTATGCATGACCTCATACTTTCCATTACCTTCCTATGGTTCACATGCAAGTTTTTGAATATCTGATTGTCTCTGAATGCATGTTAATCAAGATCATGTTCCCATGACTTCTGTACCTTTGCAATGAGAATAAACCCAAATCAGCCAGTCTGTCCGCGTAGGAAATGCCTTCGTTGCTCCTGATCTCCCTTGTAAACCTTCCTTGAACAGCCTCCATACGCACTACATCGTTGTGTAAATATGGGCTTCAGAACTGAATCCCATACTCAAGATGATGCCCCACCAATGACATAAAGAGTAGCAGCATCACCTCCCTGCTTCTACATCTTACATTCCTTTTTACGTTTGCATGTGCTCATGTGCAGCAATCATTTTGTTACAAGAACAGCATTTCAGAGATGTGTCACTGTCGTGTCCAATGCAGCTCAGGCTGCAGTGGGCTCAACAGTGACAGGACAGTGCTCAGCAAGGTTGACCATGACACTGTTCTATGCTTGCAGGGTGGAAACTTCTTGTAGCTGAAAGGAGTGAGCTGCCCTATCACACAGCTGCTCGATCATTTCATTTGCATGAAGCCACCAAGCAAGCAGTTGAACAGTGTCATGATCAGCTCCGAGCTCCCCATCCTTTCCCATGCCCCATCGGTAGAAAAAAATACCTTCCCACTGACAAGTATGCCACCCACCTCCTGTTCCTTCTCCATGCCCTGTCTGTGACAACTAAATACCATCCCACTACCAAGTATCCCACCTACCTCCTGTTCCTTCCCCAGTCACCCAGGGACAATTAAATACCCTCCCATTGGCAAGTATCCCGCCCACCTCCCAATCCTTCCCCGACCATGACAAATAAATACCCCCCCCACTGCCAAGTATCCCACCCAACTCCCGATCCTTCCCTATGCCCTATATGTGAAAATAAAATACCCTCCCGCTGCCCGGTATCCTGCCCACCTCCCAATCCTTCCCTGTGCCCCATCCATGACAATTAAATGCCCTCCCACTGCCAAGTGTCCCACCCACTTTCCGATCCTTCCCCGTGCCCTGTCCGTGACAATTACTCTCCCATTGCCAAGTATCCTGCCCATCTCTAAATCCTTCCCAGTGCCCCAACCATGATAATTAAATACCCTCTCACTGCCAAGTATACCACCCACCTCCTGATTTTTTTCCCATGCCCCCCCAACCCTAAGAAACCAGTCCAGCGACGACTGCCCCCCATGTCCCCACCACTCCACCCCAACCCTACTCTCAGCACCCACAACCCCACATCTCTCTACTGCATACTTTCCTATCCGGTCCAGCACTGCTCGTTCTCAAACTTCCTACTTCTTTTTAGCTCCATCAGGAAGTGACTAAAAGCACAGTAAGTTCAGTTAATGCCTTTTTAATGCATTTTGAACTGTTACTCATAAGTTTATCATTTCTTAATATTTGTACCCCAATTTTCAACATGGCCTTTTTAACCCCACCTCATGAACAAGGCAGGTGTAATTTTTCAAATCCCATCTGAAGCATGTTTTCGCAGTGACTCCACGAAATCACCTTTCAGACAGGATTTTAAAAATTCCACTTCTTTTGATCATAAGGAGGGGGTAATAAAAAGACTATGTTGAAAATCTGGGGTCAAAATTTCAAAAAACAATAGTTAGGAAGAAATATTGAAATTCTTCAAGGTTTACTCCTACCTTTGCTATTTTACCAGATTGCGACCACACATTTTCAGCATTGCAACTGTTGTACCCCATGTCCTGAACGTGACATGTGCCATTTTTCTAATTCTGCCCAAAACGTCTTTTCACACTTATGCTGCAAAATGACACGGGATTAATGAGACCTGTCATGTTCATAAGGTGGTGTAATAAAAAGGCTATTTTGAACATTAGAGGTCAAAACTGAAAAAAAAATTATGAACGTTGTCATTTTTCAATGTTTACTCATAAAATTACAAAATTTTTACTTTTTAACCCACATTTTCAACATACTCGTTTTTTAACCCCCATTGAATTAACATGGCAGGTGTAATTTCAAATCCCCCTCTGAAACCTGTTTTTATGGTCATTCCACAAAACAATGTTTTGGGTTGAATTTCATAAGTGATGCCTGTCATGTTCATATGCTGGAGGAAAAAAAACAGTATTCTGAAAGTTCAGGGTCACAGTCTAAGAAAATGACAATGTTATGTGTGAACCTCTCTATTTCACAATCATGACGATTTCATCATTAAAACATTAGTAATTTGTTAATTATTGCCTCTGCAATATCAATGCCAAACACCTATGCAGCAAATACAAGCAAGCAAACATTCAGTATTGACAAAAGCTTGTTATGCATGATACAATTTGACTGCATTTTTAGATCACTGCCCACACCGGTGTTCCCATGTAAAATTGTCTGCTACCAGCACTCCTAGTTCCCGCTTGCAACTGGGATTTTCTTGAAGTATCACCAAACAACTCGTAATCAAATTTGTGGATTTTCTTCCCCATGATGTAATGCAACACATTTATCCATTTAAAATTCCATTTCTGAGTTGGTAGCCCCAATCTAGGAGTATTTAGGTAAATTTGCAATCTGATGTGTTTGTTATAATGCTGCCAAATTAGCACTGGCAGCAGGAACAACCTAAATTGGCTGAGGCTAGTGGCACGGCAGGGGTTATCTGGAATAAAGGCTCCAAAAGGGGTCCCCAGGATCAAGCTGGTGTTGGGATGAAAGGTGAATAGCTGATGGGTCTGAAGATGGGCATAGTAATATCCTAGAGCCCACTGTTGCCATGTAGCCTCATCATGCTATTGACAGACTCGACTCCGATTGTGGAAGCCTGACGATGAGGTCAAGGAGCCCTATGAGGATAAAGAAATCCAGAGAAAGACTACGAAACTGCAGAGTGGGGCTGATATAGGTCAAGCGGGCAGCCAGCCTGATAGCAAAATGCAAGAACCAAACAATACCTGCACTCAAAGAGAAACGGACACTTCACTTTGTAGCAAATGAAAAGTACAGGTACGTAAGAACTTACCGTAACAGTAGATCTTCGAGAGAGGCTCTTGCAGTAGGTAATTATATATAGGACCGACGCCGGCCGGCGGCAGGACCCTACGGAAAAATCTCTAGCTAGCAGTCCTTGGCGAGGGACCGCCCCCACATCAGGTGACCGCATCATGTGACGCCGGTATAAAGGGCGGTCCCAGACGCCCTTTTCCAGTTCTTCTCGCCACAGGCCCGAAGGCCCGGACGAGAGAGAAGTAGATATTTCCCTCGATGGAAAAGGAGCTGAAAAAGCCTAGGGGGATGGAGGGCGGGAAGGTATTACCTACTGCAACAGCCTCTCTCAAAGATCTACTGTTACGGTAAGTTCTTACATAACTGTACTATCTTACTTCGAGAGGGCTCTTGCAGTAGGTAATTACATATAGGATAGAATCCCAAGCAGTCTGGAACAAAGGAAAAGGCACTGGGAGGAGGTACTACTCCCGAGAAGTAGCAAGGAAAATCTTGCAAGCCTTAAGAAAGGAGGCCTTGCAAGACAGCTAACCCGAAGCCTGCTCTACGGCGAGAGGCAATGTCCAAACTGTAATGTTTAGTAAAGGTATGGACGGAAGTCCAAGTGGCGGCAGCACAGATGTCTGCCGCAGACACGATCTTGAAACAAGCCGCAGAGGCTGCTACTCCATGAGTGGAGTGACCTCTGACTTGGCCAAGTAGGGTCTTGTTGTACTTATCATAACAGAAAGTGATGCAATGGGCCAACCATTTTGATAGGCATTGCTTAGAGACAGCATTGCCTTTCTCTCTTGTGAGCGAAAGAGACGAACAACTGATCAGTCTTTCTGAGATCCTTCGTCCTATCGGTGTAGTATCTCAGAATCCTGTGAACATCCATAGTATGGAGCAGGTATTCTCCTTGATTGGAGTAATGCGTGAAGAAGGCAGGTAATTCAATAGACTGATTTAAGGTAGACTCACTACCACCTTCGGAGAAACTTAGGATTGTTGTAAGAGCTTCCTCGTTCTTTGTGAAAATCAGATAAGGGATTTTGCACATCAGGGCCTGGAGCTCGGAAATTGAGAGCAGAAGTAATGGCCACCAAGAAGAGCGTCTTCCACGATAAAAACTTCAAGTCTGCGGAAGCCGCAGGCTCAAAGGGAGGAAGAATAAGTTTCTCGAGGACAAAGTTTAAGTCCCAAGGGGGAGCTGGAGTCCGGACAGGGGGCCTGAAATGAAGGACCCCTCTGAGGAAAGTTTTGGATACCTCCAGCTGGGCAAATGCCTTATCAGTGAAAGGGACATGGTAGGCTGAAATAGCTGCCATATGGACTTTCAAAGAGGAGTGACTGAGACCCAGGTCGAAAAGATGATGCATGTACTCAAGTAGAATGGTCATGGGACAGGAAAAAGGCTCCATGTTCCTGGACGCAGCCCAGATGGAAAATCTTTTCCATTTCATGGCGTAGGTGGACCTAGTGGAGGGTTTTCTAGCCTCCACCAGAATCTCAGCCACCTTAGAAGAAACGCCAAAACGAGATTGAGCTAGGTCTGAGGAGCCATGCATGAAGCTGAAGGGACTTGAGTCCCGGATGGACCAGAGTCCCCTGATTCTGGGTCAGCAATCCTGGAGATAAAGGAAGAGGAGGAACCTCTGAGTGTTGTTGTAGAAGAGAGAACCAAATTTGCCTGGGCCAGAAAGGAGCGATCAGAATCATTCTCGCTCCTTCCAAAGCAAGCTTCTGCAGCACACGAGGGACCAGAGGAATTGGGGGAAAAGCATAGACGAATCTGTCCTTCCAGCTTAGAGATAGAGCGTCGCTCCAGAAAGCGCCTCGCTCTGGAGCGAGCAAGCAAAAGATTGGAAGCTTTGCGTTTTGGGAGGAGGCGAACAGGTCTATCTGAGGAGTCCCCGAAATCTGGAAGATGCTGTATAGAACTTTTTCGTCCAATTCCCACTCGTGTGGAAGAGCCGATGAGCGACTTAGTCTGTCTGCCAGGACATTGTCGACTCCTGGAACATGGATCGCCGTGAGGTGAAGGTTGTAAAGCGTTGTCCATTCCCAAACCCTCATCGCTTCCCTGCACAGCGGGTAGGACCGAGTCCCTCCCTGCTTGTTGATGTACCACACCACGCACATGTTGTCCGTTTGCACAGCTAGGTGACCGGGAAGGATGTATTGGTGAAGGGCCCGGACAGCATACAGCACTGCTCGAAGCTCGAGCACGTTGATGTGGAGAACTAACTCCAACTTTGACCATAGGCCCTGGGTTCGGTGAGGACCCAGATGGGCTCCCTAACCTTTGCCTGCAGCGTCCATGGTCAGAGTCTGATCGGGGGAGGATGAAAAAAGGGGACCCTCCGGAATAGGTTCTCTCAAACCATCCACCACTGCAAGTTCTTACCATCGGCAAGGAGATCAGAACCAGATGATCTAGGTCGTCTACCCGTTGATCCCACTGAGATTGGAGAGTCCACTGAGAGATTCTCATGTGGAGGCGCACGCGCGGAACCATCGGGATGGCCGCTGCCATAAGCCCCAGTAGATGGAGCACCGACCTCGCCGGAACCCTCCTGTGTTCCGATAGGAAGGAAATCTGGGACTGAAGGGAGGCCCCCCTGTCCGGAGGCAGGAAGGCCTTGCACATTGTCGTGTCGAGGATTGCTCCGATGAACTGGAGCCTCTGTGAAGGATCCAGGTGAGACTTGGAGAGGTTGATGATGACACCCAGGCCAGTGAAAACCTGCTGGGTGAGGGAGAGAAAATGCAGGAGTTTCTCCCTGGACGGGGCCGCCAGGAGCCAGTCATCCAGGTACGGCAAAACCTGAACTCCCAAAGTACGCAGGTGGGCCGCTACCACCACCAGGCATTTGGTAAAGACTAGGGGAGCTGAGGAAAGACCAAAAGGGAGCGCCCAGAATTGGTAGTGGTCCCCCTGGAACGCAAACCTGAGGTACTTTTGGTGCGAAGGGCGAATGGGGATGTGCAGGTACGCATCCTGCATATCCAGTGCACAAAGCTATTGGCCCGGCTGAAGCAGGGGCAAGAGGGTTTGAAGGGAGAGCATCCTGAACCTCTTGTATTCCACATATAGGTCCAGGGAGCTGAGATCAAGAATGGGTCTGAGATCTCCCCGCTTCTTTGGTACAAGGAAGAAATGGGAATAGTAACCCATCCCGTGGAGGTGAGGGGGGACGGGCTCTATAGCCTGCTTCGCAAGGAGAGCAGTGATTTCTTCCCTGACCAAAGGAAGATGGTCCCTTGAGTAAGTGGAGTTCAGAGGGGGTGACGTGGAGGTTTCTGCAGAAACTCTATGGCGTGCCCCTCTGCTATGATCTGAAGCACCCATGAATCCGATGTTATCCTCTCCCAACCCGGAAGGTGGAGGGAGAACCTCCCTCCTACCGGTTCCTCCGGGACGTCCGGAGGCGGTGGGAGGGAAGGAGTCAGGGGTGTGAGGCAGCGCCGCAGCTGGGGCACCCGCTGCTTTTTGGGCGTGGGCCTGGCAGCTGTGGGGCCCAACGCTTAGTGGTCCGCCCTTTCCTGAGGTTTCGCTGGAGGCCAGCTGCGCCTGCGAAAGGGACGGCGCTGTGGGGGATGGGGATGGTACATTGAATCAACAGATTTAAGGGCCGTCCCCTTCTCCTGCAAGTCAGTGATGATGTCCTTGACATCACCACGGAAAAGCACAGAACCCCTGAAAGGTGCTTCTTGAATTGTTGACTGCACCTCCGGGACCAGACCTGACACACGGAGCCATGCATGATGCCGAAGACTTACGGCGAATGCAGAGCTCCGTCTTGCGGTGTCCACTGCATCGTAGGTCATCCTCAGAATATGACAACTGGCCGAACGAGCAGAATGGACCAGGTCGGCTAACTCCTGCTTGACTTGAGAGTCAGGCAAGGAGTCAATCTTGGATTCCGCCTGGGTAAGGACAGCCTTCTGGTAATCCCCCATATGTGCTACATAATTTAGGGCCCTAATTCCCAGTGCGGAAGAAGCATAGATCTTCCTTCCATACTGATCCAGAAGGTGAGATTCCTTATCCGGGGGAGATGAGCTCAAATGTTTCGGGTGTGCTGACTGGCCATGAGCAGCACTAATCACAACCGAGTCTGCACGAGGGTGAGAGTCTAAAAAGTCTACACCCTCCGGAGCCTGGTATAGCCTGTCAGACTTCCGAGGAGGTGGGGCTAAAGCCGACGGTTGTTTCCAAATAGTGGAAACAAGGTGGGCGTGAGGCTCGATCCAGGGTGGCACTAGAGTAGGAGCCGTAAGGGGCAAGCCCAGATGTTCGGCGAGTTTAACCCATTGAGGATCTGGCTCTAAGGAACGCCACTGATGGACTTCCTGGATCTTCCTGAGCAACTCCGTGAAGGAAGGATCCTCCGGAGGAGACTTCAGAGGAGTCCTCAGCCGGGGCTTGGACGGAGAGTGCGGCTCGTCGTCTTTCTCGGAACACCCATCGGAGGCCTCCGAGGAGTCTGAGAGAGAAGAAGAAGAGGAATTTGAAGCACAGTAAGACTCCCTAGCTCGTCTAGGGGGAGGAACGGGTTCCTTAGGGGATCCTGGACGCGGCTCTCCTGACTCTCTCTGATCCCGAGGGCAAAGCCCGGGAACTGGAGGCGGAGAGGAGAGCGCCGCCTGGGGCGACGGGAGCTGGTGGTGGCACCATCGCCGTAGCGGTCTCTCAACTTCCTTGGTGAGCTGAGCCTTGGCTCAGCCCACCAGGAGGCCAGAGTCTCTTGAGATCCACCGCGGCCTAGGGGGCGGTGGAGGAGTAGGGGGGGATAGTTGTACGGATGAAATCTGTAGGGAGAGTATCCGTAACCCGGCTGCGGGAATACCGGAGCCGGGTACTGCGGCATCGGTGGAGTCGGCGCCGGGTACTGCGGCACAGGATACTGTGGACCTGGGAAAACCGGCGTCGGATAGGACGGCGGATCCCCAGGCACTAGAGGAGCTGCCGGAGCAGACGGCCCAACTGGGTACTCCACGGGCGGATCAACCATGATAGGCTCGTGAGGTGGAGGGCCCGATGGAAGAGGAATATCCCCCGCCGGCGTTGGAGGGGCTGGTGTCAGGACCGGCGTCGGCGGGGCCGGTGTCGGAGCCGGCGTCGGAGGAGCCAGCGCCGGAGTCAGGGGAGCCGGCGTCCAATCCGGCTCAGTAGGAAGAGGATCGGACGGTAGCCCAGGATCCCGAGCCTCGTCCAGGGACGGAGGAGAAAAATCCCCGGGGTCAGGTAGGGGAGACTCGGGTTCCCCTGACGGCAGCAAAGGCAGCGGGGAGCCTGGTACGACAGACGTGGCAGGGTCTGCCGTAGGCTCCGAGGCCCGGCGCACGCCGGAGGAGCCAATGTGACTTAGGGCTGGTCCGGCGGACGCCAGAGGAGCCGCGTCGACTTCGGGGTCCTCGTCGGAGACGGGCCGAGGATGAGAGAAAGCCCGGTCCGATGGAGACGCTGCCGTGCGCCACCCTGAAGGGTCGGGTGTCTTAGCGGCCTTCTCCTGGCGGATGTCGGAGGAGCCAACGTCCAACTTATGGGAGGCGCCCGCACCAGTAGGCCACAAGCCTGCGGCGGTACTGGAGGCTGAAGCCTCCTTTTGCCCAGAGGCACCCGGCGGGCCGACACCTCCTCCAAAGCCTTGGAGGCTGCCGCCGGGCCATCTCCTGAGGGGATGTTACCTTAGCGCTCCGCCGGAGTCACAGAGGAGGATGCCTTCTCCGTGCCTTCCTTGTCCCGCTTCTTGTGCCCTTCAGGGGAGGTCGACGCCTGCCGAAGTTTCTTCAACTCCTTCTCCATCGTGGACATCTTCTTCTTAAGGAGATGGGCTTCGAGAGACTGCTGGCGTCGTCTGCGGGTGGCCACGTTGAAATGAAGGCAGTGCGGACACTTGTCGACAGCGTGGTCAGTGCCTAAACAGAAAAGGCAGAGGGAGTGACCGTCTTTGTGAGGCAGTTGGGCGCCGCACGAGTCGACTTATTCTTTGAAGGGGACGCTATATACCGACGTTCACCTGACGATAGAAAATACAAATACAAAATACTGAAACTTTTCAGAAAACCAGATAAGTAACAGGACTGAGCGATATGAACTTCACCGCGAGGCGCCGTACAAGCTGGACGGTGGGAAAGAACTGATATGGGGCGTCCGGGGACCGCTTCCCTTTATACCGACGTCCGCATGACGCCGGTCACCTGACGTGGGGGCGGTCCTCGCCAGGGACTGCTAACTAGAGATTTTTTCAGGTCCAAGCCACGTCATGCCAGTCCTATATGTAATTACTCACTGCAAGAGCCCTCTCGAGGTAAGATCTGAGATTCTTTATTAGAAAATAACAAAGTGAGTGAGCAGATGGAGTTGTTATACAACTGCTAGCCGCTAGCAGTTGTTTAGTAGCTCTGTCTGCTCACTCACTTAGTTATCTTCTAATAAAGAATCTCAGTTTCATTTGCTATAAAGTGTAGTGTCCCTTTCTCTTCACGTGCAGGTATTTTCTGGCTCTTGCATATTGCCCCATGAAGACAGCCTCAACACACCATGGCAGCAATGCCAATGATCCAAGAGAGATTAGGATTAAGATCGGGTCCATGGGTTTTGGGCTGGATTGGAGCTGACTGCCACTCAGTCGACCAATAGGGATAAACTGGACAGGTAACACCTGAGGGGTGCGGGGACTATAAGTTTTGCAGGCATAGGCTCTGCTGATAAGGTACCGTACCCATCAGAGCTGATCTGCCTGCCCTAACATCTGGATTGGGCGGTGACCAGCACTGAGATAAAAAGGATGGTACTGAGGGGTGATAACCCACAGGTGGAAATCTCTGGGTTGTTGATCCGGATGGCTTAACTGGATTGTCAACAGGGGTTGAGTGGTTCAGCTGCCTAAATGGAATCTCCATGAACAGGCCAAGCTGATCCACATGTGGTTCATCATCCTTTAAAGGCAACTGACGCAATAAATGCTCATGTCACGGAGACTGACACCGGACAACTCCATGAATGCCACCAACTCCTCAGTTGGTATTTACTCTTTTCTTTGCTTGTGGTGCCCTTTAGGTGATTTTTCATTATAGTAGATGGCATACTTCAAATCTGGGCGAAGTGTTAATGATGGGTTAAGATACATTTGCAGCTAGCCCCTGAACTCGCTGCAAACAAATCTCCTGGACAAACTGCCATTTCTCCTGCAAGTCTAGCTGCTAGTTGATGTTCCTTTCCAGCTGGTCAATAAGAAAGACATCGTTGTTGGTGATTCCCTCCTGCTCCATGGCTTCTACCCTGAGCTGGCTCTGAAGCTCGGTAGACAAGCCTGTCACTGCAGATGGACCCAGACCTTCCTTTTATCACCTGTTCCCAGTGATCCCTGCTAGACTGTGGATGCATGGTGAGACACCAGTGAAAATTACATCATCAGCAAAGCCTTGACAATAGAAACATAGAAACACAAACTTTGACAGCAGATAAGGAACGCCTGGCCCACCTAGTCTGCCCATGTACCTACCTACTGTATAAACTCCAGATCCTACTTGATCTGCAGCCTACCTCCTCTTTCTTGCCCCTAGTGTTGCCTTCTGCCTACCCCATGTATTCTTGAATTCACCTACCACTGTTGCCCCCACAACCTCCTCAGGGAGGCTGTTCCATGCATCCATCACCCTTTCTGTGAAAAAATACTTCCTCACATTGCCCCAGAGTCAATGAACATAGGCATCATGTCCATCAATAACGGAAATGCTGAACTTGCAAATCCTGTGTCTTTTAATGTCTGGTTGGTTTATCAGCGCAGTGAGTCAGCAATGCGGTTCACAGACCGAGTTGAAGGGAAAATCAAACTCTGTTAAAAAAATGGAAGAAATTGCCTGAAAACTGCAAAATCCAGAATCCCTTGCAGGAGCTGTGATGGAGATGACCTATCTTTTTCAGCAGAAAGAAAGATCTCAAAAAAATAGGAGTGGAGCTGGAGGACGTACAGTATAAGCATGCTCAGTGGATACTGCCTGTATGAACAGTGAACTGAATCTATATAACTGGAATATTGTGTACCTCATCTTCTGACTCTGCTCAAGTTTTTCTCTCAGAATTGGTGTGGTCCATTTCACTGTGGTGCCATGTTGCCATGTTCCATCGTAATATATTAGGCTATGAGCGATGTCTTCATAGAAATGGACAACAAAATCCCCAAATCTCTTTATTTATTTTAAACATATTTTACCAGGTGAGCACACAGAGCCTGACAGGTTAGTTCCACAACAAAGTGCTTCAACTAGCTTCCCAGCTTGGGCCTATGTTGCACAGCCCTCCCCTCTACTAGAGTGTGAATACTGTATATTACTGACTTACTTGTTTCTCCCTTGGAGGTGCATGACTGATGCAGTACAGGTTAAGGTTGCAGGGCTCAGGTTTCAGTGGGAGGCTTCTTGAGTGTAAGGGGGGCTGTAGAGAGCTTAGCTCTGGGAGTTGAGAGGATGTAGCTTCAGAGTAAGAGTGGACTGTGGATGGTCTCTCCCCTGAAGAGGGTGCCCTAAGGACCTTCAGGCCTGGATGGCAGTCCTGGGTCAGAAAAGAAGAGCTGAAGGGCCCAATAGCAGAATGAAGACTAAGCTTCCCAAAGGTGTGTATCTCCCTTCCCCCACTAGGGTTTTGCAGCTGAAATGGCTCCAAGGAAGGGTGCCCACCATGAACATTTACATTTACTCCAGATATGGGGACTCAGGGCCTTCAGAAGTGTAATGACACAAAGGGGGACCAACAAGAACATACAGACCCAAACAAATGCCTACAAGTGTAAATAGAGTCAAGTAGCTGGCCTTTGGGGATCGTCCAGATGGTGCAGTGGCAGGCTGCCATGCAAGCGATTCAAGACTTGGAGTCACCACACTACAGAAGCTGCTGCTTGGCAGTATGTTACAGTCAGGAAGGGAAGCGTCGGGCACCAGGTGCCTTAGCGACTCCTCCGGTGGGATTAAGAAGTTTGTTAGAAACATAAACATAAACAATGGTTGCAAAGAAAGAACACTGGTTCATTCAGTCTGCCCATAACACCTATCAAAGGCTGAGACCCTACAGGGTTCTAGCCAACACTAGCCCCGCCCATACTTCCCAGCCTGCTGCTACCGCCCTAAGTAACCACTAAGCCCTTCACTCTGTCCCAGCCATGCCTCAAATCATTAATGGTTTTGGTGCCCACCACAAAAGCTGTCACACTGTTCCACAGCTCAACCACCCTTTCTGTAAAACAAAACTTTCTTGCATCCCTCCTGAACCTCCCCCCCCCACCCCCAACAGTTTCCACTTGTGCCCCCATGTTCTTGATCTGCCACTCCTGCTAAATAGTTCCTTGCCTTTTACCTTGTTCATTCTCTTCTGGAACTTGAAGGTCTCTATCATATCTCCCTTCTGGCCTCCAGTGAGTACATGTTCAGTACCTTAAGCCAGTCCTTCTAATATATGTCCTGTTCACCCTGAATTATTTTGGTCACCCTATACTGTACCGTCTCCAGCCTGTCCTTATCTCCTCAGGTGAGGACTCCAGAACTGGGCATAGTACTCTAGGTGCAACCTCAACAGTGCTCTATAAAGAGGTTGTAATATTTCCTTTCTTCCACTGTCAGTACCCCCTTCCTATACAGCCAAGCATCCTATTTGCCTTACTGTAGGCCTTGCTACATTGACTTGCTTGTTTGAGGGAGTCACTAATGATAACTCATCGGTCTCTTTCCTAAAAAATAGAGCCCAGCTTTACCCCTCCCAAACCGTATTCTGTCCTGGGATTCTTGTTCCCTATATGCATCACCATACACTTTTTGGCATTGAATTTCAACTGCCAAGCTTTGGACCACCTCTCTAGCTTTAACAGGTCCCTCTGCATCCCCCTAATACCCTCCTTGCAGTCTTCCCTACTACCACAGAGCTTAGTGTCTTCTGTGAACAGACACATTTTGCCCTGAATTCCTTCTATGTCACTGATGAACATATTGATACGAACATACGAAGAAACCAGCAGAGGAAGGCCATTTGGTCTATCAAATCTGCTCACATTGCAGGGTTCACAACTTGAGCTAATATCCTGCCTCCCTCCCCACTCCTCCCATCCTCCTACCCATGATCCTTATCTTCCCCTATGCCTATCCAGCATCTCTTAAAGCTGCCCACTGTCTTCAAAATGAGATGACCTCTTCTGGCAGCGCGATTCCAAGTGTCCACCACCCTCTGTGAAGAAGTGGTTCCTGACCTCCTCCTAAACCTCCCACCCTCCAGCTTAAGACTGTGCCCCCTAGTGTTATGGTTGCCACTCAGCTAAAAGTGACTCCCCTTATCAACCTTATTTATCCCTTTCAAACACTTGAAGGTCCCAATCATGTCCCCCCTCTCTCTCTCTCCTGTCTTCCAGGGAGTACATGTTCAGTGCCCTCAACCTCTCCTCATATGCCTTACCTTGCTGACCCGCTATCATCTTTGTAGCCCTCCTCTGGACCTTCTCCAGCAGGTTAATGTCCTTTTTGAGATGTGGACACCAGTACTGAACTCCACACTCCAGATGCAGCTTTACCAGTGACCTGTACAAGGGCAGTATAACCTCCTCTCTCCTACTACTGATCCCCCTAGATGTGCATCTCAGCATCTTGTTTGCCTTTCCTGATGCTTTCTTGCACTGCATGCAGTGCTTCAGGTCACTAGTGATCATCACTCCCAGGTCCTTCTCCTCCTCTGATGCAGATACTCGGACTCCACCCAGGTAGTACTCTGTCCTGGGATTCTTGGCTCAAATATGCATAACTTTGCATTTCTTGGCATTAAAGCCAAGCTGCCAGATCCTGGACCACCTCCCCAGCTTTTCCAGATCTTCCTGTAGGTCCTGTTTCCCTTCAGCTGTGTCCCTCTCCCGTAGAGCTTGGTGTCATCCGCGAATAGATACATTTTGCCCTTGATGCTATTCCCAATGTCACGGTCTTCACACTGGCCCGAGCACTGAACCCTGAGGGACCCCACTGGTTACCTCTCTGATGCCAGATAACTCTCCCTCCACAACAACCCTCTAGGTTCTGTCCCTCAGCCAGTTATCCACCCAACTGGCCACCTTTTCCCCAACCCCAAGATCCAACAACTTCCTGATCAACCTTTTGTGGGGCACAGAGTCAAAGGCCTTGCTGAAATCAAGATAGAGGATGTCTACTACTTGGCTCCGCCATCTACTGTCTTAGTGACACAGTCAAAGAAGTCAACCGAATTCATTTGACACGCTTTCCCCCCCCCCCATGAACCCATGCTGCCTCGCATCCTGGAGACCATGCTCCTCTAGATATTCTACCAACTTTTCCTTTAGTATGGTCTCCATCAGCTTTCCACAATGGAGGTCAGACTGACTGCTCTGTAATTTCCTGGGTCATCCTTGGGACCGCTTTTGTGGAGGGGCACTGCATGTGCTGTTCTCCAGTCCTGCAGTACCACGCCTGACTCTAGTGAACTATTAAATAGGTCTGCCAGCTCCGAAGCCAGTTTCTTTAGTACCCTTGGATGTACTCTGTCCGGGCCTGGTGATTTGTTCACCTTCAATGCCAGCAGCCCCTCCCTTACTCTATCCTCCTCTATTACTACATCTGTGTCCCCCCCCCCCGCTCCTCTTTTCCCTCCTGAAGGCACTGGTCCATCCTGCTCCCTGGTGAAGACGGAACAGAAGTATTTATTTAGTAGCTCTGCTTTTCCCCCCATTATCCTCCACCCACTCCACCCCTTTCTTAAGTCTAACAATCCCTTCCTTCTTGTCCCTTTTCTCACTTATATAGCAAAAGAAAGCCGCCTCTCCTTCTCAGTTCCTTCATCTATCTGCAGCTCCATCTGTGTCTCTGCTCGCCAGACTTCCTGACTTACCCCACTAGCCAACCTTAGGCAATTTTCCCTATTCACCTCTCTCTTGGTCTTCCTGAATTTTCTATAGGCCAACCTCTTTTCCCTTACTGCCTGAGCAACCCCAGAACTGAACCAGCTGGGCACTTTGGCCCGTGTGTTCTTCTCCCTGAGCCTAACGCACTCATCTGTGGCAACCAGTATTCCTTCCTTAATGATAGCCCGCCTTTGGCCCATCCCCCATATCTGCTCTGATGCCTGCCAGATGGCTCCTTAGCACTTTGCCCATTTTCCTGAAGTCCACCCTCCTGAAATCCAAGATTCTGGTCTTAGTCGGGATACTTTCCCTGCCCATATCCACCTGAAACCACACTGTGTAATGGTCACTTCCACTTAGTGATTCCCTGACCATTATTTCCTGTACATGCTCCCCATTTATGAGCACCAGATCAAGAATTACCTCAGCTCTTGTTGGTTCAGTGATGCCGAGTCAGGAACCCATTCTGCAGTCCTTCCAGGATCACCTGACTCGTAGCACATGTTGTGGATGGTATGCTCCAGTCCACCTTGGGCAGGTTGAAGTCCCTCACAATTACCACATCTCCTTTCCCCACAGCTTCCAATATTTGTGAGCTCAGTTCCCTGTCCCTCTCCTCATCCTCACTGGGTGGTCTGTAAACCACCCCCAACCTCACCTTTCTCCCTCTATTGGGCCTTAACTGAATCCATAATGCCTCCACCTCCCCTTCCTCTGACTCCTCCCTTGTGCAAGTTATTCCCTCCCCAATATAAACTGCTACCCTTCCCCCTTCCCGATTACCCTGTCCCTCCTGTATAGTTTATATCCAGGAATCGCAAGGTCCCAGTCATGGTGTGATGTTGCCCAAGTCTCGGTCACTGCAGCTATGTCCACCCTCCTGTCTGCTAATAGTGCCTGCAGGTAGTCCATCTTGTTTCCAAGACTCTGCGCATTCAGAGACACCACCCTCCACCTAGAATCTGACCTTCCTTCTCTTCCCTCTATTCTTCTATTCACATTTATCCCATTTGTGTGCACCCCTCCATGTACCCTTGTTATGTGTTCCTCACCTGGTCCACCCTTTGTTAACTGTGTTCTCACCCCTTCCACCTCCTCCCTCCAGACCGCTTCCATCCCTGCGGGGGGAGGTTCACTGACCTCCTCCTCACGGAGTCTGTGGGCCTGCATGCCCACTGCCCCCCCCAGTAGTTTAAATTAAGTGTAGTGGATATGTATTCCCCGGTTGTCCCCAAGCACCCTCAAACCCTCCCTACTGAGGTGTAGCCTGTCTGGTGAAAACAGTGCTTTGTTTGATCAGGTCTCCTCCCAGTCCCCAATACAGATAAACTTCTCCTCCCTGCACCATTTCTTCAGCCAGTCATTAAAATCCTATATTCTTCTTTTCCTGGCTGTGCTCGCCCTTGGTACTGGTATCACCTCTGAGAATGCCAGCGAACTTGCTTCCTCCCTGCAGATCTTTCCTAACTCCCTGAACCTACTTTGCACTACCTCAACCTCCTCCCCAGCTAGGTTGTTGGTTCCCAAATGTATAACTAAATTAGGTTTTCCTCCAACCTCCCTATTTCCCTTATTCTTGGGCCCACCTTCCCAGCTGTCATCCCTGGCATACAAACCACCCTCCTGCCTGTATTCGATCATAAATATATTGAAAAGAACTGGATCCAGGACCGATCTCTGTGGCACCCTTTTGGTGACTTCCCTCTCTTCAGATTTGACTCAGTTTACCACAACCCTCTGTTGCCTCCCTTCCAAACAATTCAAACAATTTCATACCCATCTGTGTCCATTGCTGCACCAGATCCTCTAGTATCTTCAGTAACATTCTGTGAGGCATGAAGTTGAAAGCCTTGCTGAAATCGAAGCACAGTAAATCCATAGTGTGACCCTTAACCACTATCTTCATTACCCAGTCAAAGAATACTGTCAGGTTGGTCTGAAAGACCTCCTTGCCATGAACCGATCCTGTTTACTACCCTGCAGTCCATTTCTCTCCAGATAGTCCACCAAGTCCTCTTTGACTAGCATTTCCATCAGTTTACCCACAACACTGATAAGACAGGTCTGTTGTTACCTTGTTGCACTTTGTCCCTCCCCCCCCCAATGGAGCAGAACAATGTCTGCTACCTCATCTGTAGTCTCTTAGGTGAGATGAAACCACAGCGTTTCTGTTCCTATTTCCTCCCCTGATGGATCCATCCTCCCCTGCTTCAGTGTCTTCCTCAACGTACAGAGCTACTCCTCCTTTGCCTTTTCCTTTATTATTCCTTTACATGAAGTAGCTTGGGACTGTAAGGTCCAAGCTGTTATTCCCTGTGGCCAAGTTTCTGTAATGGCTACAAGGTACATCTGTGTGTCACCACTGCCTCACTGCTCACTAATTTTATTTCCCAGACTCCTGGGCCTGGCATTAGGGCAGATCCCTTTCCATTTTACTCCTGATCCCCTCTTGCTTTTTACCTGTCCTTCCCCCTTATTTTCCCTAGCCTCCTTAACTTATTTTTCTTGCTGACTGTAGGTTTTGTGAGCCCTCCCTCCTTGATCTCTTTCTCTTTCCCTCCTCACTGTTATTAGCTTCCAGTTCAGGAAGAGCACTAGCTAGTTCCTCACCCTCTCTCCCTTCTCACTGGTTCCCCTAGCCTCAGTCTCCCCCACAGCCAGTTTAGCTGTCAATCAATGCAGACGTCAATCTTCTGCCTCAGTGCACTGAGCCCCCTCTATTATGTGAAGTCCTGTCCCAGAAGCCCCCTAGTCCCCACAAAGTGGTACCCCTCCTTCAGGTACCACCCGTTAAACTCCTCAATCTCTTCCTTCCTTCTTCACTCTATCACGGCCATTGTTCTCACCCCCCCACAAGGGGAGAACCTTGTTGTTCCCTACACAGACATCACTGCATGCATCTGAGGCCATCAGTAGGTTCCACCATGCCAGAAAAGAGGAAGGATGGGAGAAAATGGGATAAAATCCCATAAACTGTCTACATAATGACCAAAGTTCCTTGCTTTCCTGGGTTCTAGCCCCCCCAGTACTCTGTCCTGTCCTTGGTGGACTATCTTGGGGGATGGGGATGGCCTCCCCAAATTCCCTGTCCATGGAGGGAAAGCTGTCAGAACCATCAGGGGCAGCTGGACCCAGGGGACGGAAGGACACCAAACTTGAAGAGAGTATATCCCTGGCTACTTGGCCAAGGGAGAAAATGTTATAAGGAAAAAGTAGCTGGCTTTTATTAGTATTCTTTACATCTTCACCTCTAGCATGGGTAATGGCAGCCCAAAAATGAATCGCTGGGGTACTTTTTATACAAGCACATTAATTGAATTTTAAATGTGCAACCTTTGCTCTTGATCTTGATCCCAGGATTACAGGTGTTTAGTTCCCATTGGGGGACTGCAGGGGAGACAGGTTGCAGACAGCTCCCTTACACTTTGCTAATCCCCAGAAAGAAAAGGTCCCACAAGCACTAGCTACTGGGGAATACAGACAATAACCTCATATCCTCATCTCAACCTCTTCTGAATTGGTAGGCTTTTTGCTCAGCTACGGGTGTCCGGTGAGAGGGAACAAAACTCATGTACTTGGGAATCAAACTCACCACCAATTTGTCTTCTACCTTATCAACCAATTTTAATTCCCTCATCAGTGACCTGGAGGTTCATAGTCACAGATGGCTTAAGCTATGTCTCCCTCTCTCCAGTAAGAAAAGATACATTCATCCCATGTCCAAAAAATTGCGACTTCACAGAGACTAGGAGACTTGAGAAAAATCTTATTGCAATGTGAATGTTATGAATAAATGAATTACAGTTTTTTTTTTGTAATTTGCTATACTTTTTATGCCTTGGAACCAGCCCCCATTGGCCCTACTCTGCGTCCAGCCCCATCATCCATGTACCCGGGACTGACCTCATCTGGAGTTATGCTGTGGATTGCCCCCCAGAGTGGGGCCTTCGAGAGGGAATCCCAACTCCCGTCAGACAACAGGATATGGCCCCGGGACATTCCAGACCCAGAGTTATGCCCTGGATTGCCCCCTAGGGTGGAGTCTTTGGAAGAGGGCCCTTCTTCTTGCTGGACAATGGGTGATGACTCTGGGCTGCCATAGGTCAGTGGTGCGGAACCTGCCGTGCAGGGCAGGCGGCATCCAACACAGCCCACGGTGTTTTCCAATTGTCCCCCATGGAAGAAGGATGTGCAATGACATCAACGGCACGTACACCAATGTCTGCCCCGCCTCCAGCAACACAATGTAGTCGGCTCGGCAGTTGTCCCCCCCGCCTTCACCAGATGTCAGTCATGCATTAGACACTCAACGACCCTCCCCATAGAGAAGGAGAGCAGTCCCTAGAATGCTCGATCCTCCTCTCCCCCGCTAGCCCTCCAACTCTCGGGCCCATTCCCAAACCTGGGTTGTCGGCGTCGCAAGCGGAAGCCCTACCACTGCACTGGTGGACCAGCCCAAATTACAAACAGTTAAACACAAAGGTCTGAATGATGAATTAATACTGTCTTGTTATCTATACTCTCTGCTTAATATTTAAGTGGTTCGTTTTTAAGTTTTTGCTGACTAACACAGTATTTCTCCTTTAGCTATGACGTCGCAGTTCTTTGGACATGGGATGAATGCGTCTTTTGCAAGTCTTTCTGCTCTTGTGACTCATCTGTGTTTGTCTAGTCTCTATGTTCTGTGTGGGAATAGTGGGTTTTAGAAATAACATGAACATGATGGTGCACAATATGGTAGTATGTGTTTATATATGTCTTTTTACCGTGTTGGTTTAGCATTTCTCTTATTACAGTTTGGGCAGTCAGTGCCGCCATGCATTGTTTGTTGGATGTACTCCTTATGTTATGGTATGAGAAATAGCAAACCCACTGTCTAAATATGTAATAAATGTTAAAAACCCAAGGTCAACTGAACTGAGTTCAAAGAGGTGCCGCTGGGCACAATTTACTTCTGGATGGTTTTTTGACACTATATATGAGATAGCAACGTTTTAACGATATGGCATAAAATGCAATGATTAATTTGTATGTGCTGCCATGCACATTTGGTGTATGTGCATACATTTTCTGTAATTTGGCTGCTCTGCACTTTTCTTCTACTTATACAATCCCTCCACCACATATATTGCTAATACAATTGATTAGTTATGCTGGCAGGAGCCAATTAGGACCAGTGGGGATCACTTTTGTACTCAGGTTTCTGGGTACAAAAGGGGTGTACCCACAGCATGAGCCCATAGCTCTGATGAAGCCCACTTTGCGATATATAAGCTTGACTGAGAGTGCACATGATCAGTGCGCATCCTTCTTACCCCCTCTCACGGCCGTGAATCCTGTTGAGGAAATAAAGAGGAACAGCAGTTTGTTCTAATATTGGCCAGGCAGTGATAAGCAATACTTGTGACAAACCCTGAAGTGCAATTATGTTCAAGTTAAATAATGAAGGCTGCTGGTGCTTTTATCAGAATGGGTGAACAACATGGTAACCTATAAAAAATCTCTTTTAGGCCTGGTGTTTGGACAAATATGGAGTGGCAATAAATTCACTTTACACAAGAAATTTTAAGTTTCTGTGAGGTTTTGATTCAACTGCCAGCAGGTGTTACAGTACAACAGTGCTTCATAGCACTACCTGTATTTCTGCTTAAATCCCAGTACTGGGATAATTTCTGCAAACATACAGACAAAAAAGAGGGCTTGCGATCATTTATACAGGCATTATGGCTGATAAAGGGTCACTGGGAGCTCTTATGAGTATAAACTGATCCTATGTCATTCAGTACCACACCGGCTTTATTAAATCACAGTGTGGCTACACCTGTTCAGAGTGGTAATGCGGAGCCAACCGGCCAGCAGTTAAATGCAGACTGGCTGTCATTTACTGATGCAGAGGGGAAATGCTGGCTTTTATAGCCACTAAATATGATTTTTCCAATACAAGTGGAAACATAGAAACCAGATCAGGAAATTCACAGACTCTTGAGAATTTGAAAAAGAATAGATCAGATTTTATATGCATGCCCTTTCCCTTTCATTATGCTGGCGAAAACAACAGACCTCACGAGGCTTGCATATCCAAAAGCCACCTTCATTCAGCATCAAAGATGCAGAATTCATGTCAGAGCGGGAGAGGGTATTGAATAAAGCCTCCTATGATTTAATGCTGCTAGTAATTAAGAAATCAAGGGAGGAACAGGAGAATGTGGACAAAGATAAGTCAAGTAGAAAAAAAGGTTTATGACAATATGACACAAGAGGATAAAAATAACTTGGTGCAAAAATGGAAAGTAACAAATACATTTCAAATGGATCTTAAATTATGTAAGGAGAAAAATCATGAATGTGATAGATATTATGACATTGGTGCAGTTCATAACTGGCTGAGAAAACGTAAACCATTTATAGCATCTGACAGATGACAATTTCAGATGGATAGCGTAATCACGACTGATGAGAGTGAATATGAGCAGAGTGATGAAAGCAATAATGATTTTTTTTTTAGACAATACACAGGAAGGCCAAAGAGGACGGGGGGAAGAAGAGAAGGAAATGCAAGATGAGGAGGGGGGAGATGAGGAAAAGGAAACATATGGAGAGGAAATGGTGATGGAGGGAATCAGCAGAGGAGGGGTTATCAGCAGGGTCAGATGGGCATCAGGAGGTCACCAAGGTTACAGACATGGAGATCATGAACCTCACCAACATCAAACTGACTGAACTTCAAATAAAAGTTTTACTGAAAGGTCTATCATTTGTACCCACCCCAACATCAAAATCTTTTCAAAATTAAAATTAACTTATACAAATTTTACAGACAATTGCACCTCAAAATCTTTTTTGATAAAGAAAAAAGTGTCGGATCATAAGCAAACTGTTCCAAATTTAGTAGTGCCCACAAACTCACAAGGGGAAGGGGTTGATTCATTTAGCTGGCAGGAGACACCATTCAAAAAGAAACTGTCTTTCAATCCACCATGTCTGAGTGCCCCGTATTAATATGACAGAGACGCTTGGTGAAGGTGGAATTCGAGGGGAGCTGCTGTGGGTTGGAACTTGTTACTCAATCGGGGAGCCGACTTCTGGAGGCAGTGACGAAAACTGGTGGTGTGCCGAATTCGGCCTGGATCTTGGGCCGGTCTCTGTGTCAGGACATTAGGAGAACATTACATCGGTGTGCAGTTTAGCCACCGGAGTCTGTAACCGCCCGGGTGGACTGGGCATTAGATTGGCCAGGGAGTTGGCCGGCAGGCCTGTTGTCCACCAAGGCCCTTCACGGGGCTCATCTGGTGGGCTGGCACTGGAGGGTAATCAAAGTGGCAGGGCAGACATCTCTGGCGGCGGCCCCGACAAGATAGGGCTTTTAGGCCCTTGTTATCTCCTGCCTGAAGTTGGATTACCACTGGAGGATTGTTTCCAAAGGAAGAGCGTCTACAACTATCTGGTCAGACCTTATATTCTGTCATTTAAAGTGATTTTTGCTGGGCAGTGAGAGTGCCTGCTCCATTTCAAATACCCCAGGTAGTGAGAGGGCCTGGGGATCTGAACATCATCTATTACTGTGTTGCATTATTTTTACATCCCAGTGAGAGGGGGTGTATTTATAAGTTTTAAGTTACAGTTATTTGCCCAGTTTGTATTTTCTTTTGTGATTTGAACCTTTTCATGAGGAAACTCCCTTGGTGGCGGATATTATTTTCTCTCCTGAACTTGAACTTCCAACGGAGAACTATTTCCTCGTCCAATGACTCAAATGTGTGATTTGAAAACCTAAAAACATTTTTTTGAGTGTTTTTTACAGTTTTAACTTATCTAGTTATATTGTATTATAGTTTATTATATGGGTGGAGGGGGTTGATAGTTTGAGTTATTCTAATTTGAATCCCTCCCCTCGGTGAGAGAGAGGGGGGAGTTTCAAAACAGGGATTTAATTTAAATTAATGTTTGGTTGTTTGTTTGTATTTGTTTCATTGTGTTTAAATACTCCCTCAAGTGAGAGTTGTGGGGGTAGTGGATTTTATAATTTATCTGAGTCGTGGGGGTAGTGGATTTTATTATTTTGGGTTAGGTTGGGTTTTATTTAAAGAAGGTTTTTTTGCTGGATTTGGTGTTTCACTTAGTTTAGGCACATAATATGTGTTGGAGGTCTGCTCCCTGGGTCATGCGCTATTCACCCTCTGCCCTCCACGCCCTCTGCCCTTCCCCCCCTTTAGAGTTTTCAATCTATCAGCACTGCAGAGCACTGGGCATTGCCGTTGGGGGGGTGGAGGGTGTGAATGGAGGAGGGTGAATGAGCAGGGCTCTCGCATTGGGGTAGTTAGGTCCAGAATATGCCCTGAGGTGAAATGGATTCTGGAACGTGGTCCACCATGTCAGGTCTCCATACCCAAGGGCACCACCACCATTTTTGGGGGGCAGGCAGCCGGGACGGCCTTGGAGACCTGTCCAACTCTAGTGGTGTTATGCAATGCCAGATCCATTAAGAACAAGACTGCAATTACTGCAGATCTTGTTGGGTCAGCTGATCTGGCTTGCATCACCAAGACCTGGCTGGATGAAAATGCCGGCCCCACATTGGAGGCTGCGATTCCAGCCGGGTACTCGGTGATACACTGCTCAAGATAGGACTGCGGGGGGGTGCAGTCTGTTTCACAATCGAATTGGGCCTCACTAGTGTACCAGTTGAGGAGGCTGGGTCATTTGAGTGTACCGTAGTAGCAGGTGTAGGCTGTAGGATAGCCCTCATCTACCGTCCACCCAGGGATGAGAAGCGATTCCCTCAGGAAGTAGCGGACTTTGTGATCGATATGGCGTTTGAGTCGTCCAGGCTGATGGTCCTGGATGACTTCAACGCCTGGGTCACTGACGAACTCTCTCAATTTGGACAACACTTCCTCAAGTTGTTGACATCACTGGGCCTTACACAGATTGTTACCTCTGCTATTCACAAACACGGTCACTCTCTTGACCTGGTTTTCCTCCTGGGGATCGAAGCCTCTGATTTGGGGGTGGAACCTGTCGGATGGTCCGATCACTACACTGTGGAGTTCAATTTTTGTGCCCCCCTTTGTAGACCTGCCTCTGTGGAGATGGTCAGATACCGCCTGTTACGGGATGTTAGCCCTGAAGGCCTGGCGGCAGTACTTGACCTATCAGAGTTTCCTGTGGTAAGCGGGATTCCAGAGGCTTTGGTTTTGGCCTATAATAAGGTCATGGCCCTGGACTCTATCCCTCCCATCCATGTTCGTCCTCTCTCCCTTCACCCTCAGTCCCCTTGGTTTGATGGGATTTAGAGGGAGATACAATTACTGGAACGAAGGGTAGAGCGTTGCTGGCGGAAATCTGGCCTGGAGGCTGACCATCTTAGATTGTTAGACCATTATCAAGTCTATCAATCAACAATCTCCTGTAAGAAGGCAGAGTTCCTGTCCAGGGAGATTGCTGTCGCTCTGAACCGACCGGCTCAGCTCTTTCGAACCGTGGACAGGCTGTGCAACCCGGCCTGTCTGCGGTCTCGAAGAGCTTTTTCACAACTAGAGTGTGATGAGCTTGCTCAGTTCTTTGTGGATAATGGCGGAGATCCGACTGGCACACTCTACAGGGGATGCTATTGATCAGTGCATGGTCACTATCCCCCATTTTTCCTGGAGTACCTTTGACCGCCCGGAGTTCATGGATGTTATGCAGATTGTCCAGGGTATGCGCCCTATGAGCTGTAGTTTGGACCCAGGACCAACCTCCCTGATTATGGGGTGTTGTGACATCATTGGCATGGTCCTGGCAAGGATAGTCTGGTGCTCCCTTGAGTCGGGTGAGTTTCCTAGCTCCCTGAAGGAGGCGGTGGTGACACCCCTCCTGAAGAAAGCTACTCTGGACCCAGACTGCCTTGCTAAGTACAGACCCATCTCTAACCTTCCCTTTGCAGGGAAGGTGATTGAGAAGGTAGTGGCTGTACAGCTGGAGAACAATTTGACCATCCGTAACATCTATGAACCTCTCCAATCCAGTTTTCGAAAGAGGCACAGTACCGAGCTGCGCTGGTTCGGGTGCTCAATGATCTCCTGATGGCAAGAGATCGGAAAAGTCATTCCATCTTGGTGCTCCTTGATCTCTCTTCAGCATTTGACACCGTGGACCATGGGGTGCTGCTCGAGCACTTGAGGTTCGTCTGTGGCATGACTGGCACAGTCCTCAAGTGGTTTAAGTCCTTCTTCACCGGCAGAACTCCGAGGGTGGTGTCTGGGATTTATTCCTCCGACCCTCTCTCTCTGTCATGTGGGGTCCCTCAGGGCTCGGTGCTGTCCCCCATGTTGTCCGCAGTGTACATGCTGCCCCTCGGAGACATTATAAGATGGTATGGGCTAAGGTTTCACTGCTACGCTGATGATACCCAGTTCTGTCTTTTGCACCTGACCAGGCTAGTGTACTCTGTTTTTAATAACTGCCTCACTGAAATCCAGGATTGGATGAATTCCAGCTGGCTGAAGTTGATCTCGGGAAAGACTGAGGTGATGGTTGTGGACCCGGGTCGCCGGATGGGGGGGGGGGTCAGGAGCTGGTCAGCCTACGGGGCTTTTCCTGGGGGGCTCCCAGCTTCTTGCCTCTGAATGGGTGCAGGACCTGGGGGTGTTACTTGACGATGGGCTGACACTGCGATCTCAGGTGTCGGTCATTGTCAAGTCGTCCTTTTACCATCTTAGGAACATCACTAGGATCAAGCACCTAGTTCCGTCCGGTGACCTTCCCATGCTGATCCACGCCTTTGTGACCTCGCGCCTTGATTACTGCAACTCCCTTTACTTTGGTTTACCGGGGGTTGATATCCGTCACCTGCAGCTGGTGCAGAACGCAGCAGCCCAGTTGTTGACGGGGACCCCCAGATGTGTCATGTCACACCAGTGCTATGCAAACTGCATTGGCTGCCAATTCAGTGGCGGATCACCTTTAAAGTCGGACTACTGACTTATGAAGCCCTACATGGACTCGGCCCCGACTACCTGAACAAGCTTCTGTCCCCCTACTGCCCCATGCGATCGCTCCGCTCGGCTGATGAAGGGCTGCTAGAGATTCCAAGGGTATCTTTACAATCTTCCAGGGCCTGTGCACTTATGTATGCGGCCCTGGCCCTTTGGAATTCTCTACCCCATCAGCTTCGTGAGTTCACGACCTTGGGGGCTTCAAACAGGCATTAAAGACCTTCCTGTGGCACCAGGCCTACTCTGTTTGAGTACACTGAATATTAGTTTTTACTGATCGTCTGCTTTTATATTGTTGTATTATTTTATCCTGCTTTTCTATTTTATGTAAAGCGCCATGACAATTCGAAAAGTGCTAAATAAATAAAGCTACTGTTATTATTATGTTTTCTTAACTTCTTGATAAGGACATAGAGAAACTATAACGTAATGTGGCATTTTAGTGTTGGTCTGCCACAAAGACTCTTACTTTCTCTTCAGATCTGCCACCCCATCTTTTGCTGTTCAGGTGGACTCCTTGCTGGACCATACCAATGACTGATGGACACATAAAATAATGAGCAAATGGTGTTTATTCTCATGCTTCAGAGACATCAGCAGGTAACTTCATCACTCATGAGGATCAGACTCAGACTGACATGAATGACAGATTAGTCTAAGGGGTTTTCTAGCCCCCGCTAACACAGTAATTAGCATAAATTAGCTACATTAGTTCTGAGCTCTTAAAGAGGTGGCAGCTAGCATTAGCCCCATGCTTAAGCTGTACTCAACATCATCATCGGGAAGTGAATGTAAGCACCACTCGAACAAAGGAATAGCATTTTAACAGACATTAAGAAATACTTTTATAAAAAAAAAAAAACTTTAAGCATGGCATGAAAACACTTTACTAAACATTAAGAACCCTTTGCCAAACATTACTCCACTGGGAGTATCTGACTACAATGGTGACCAGTCAGAGTAGTACCAGTGGGGGGGAAACACCATAGCAACCTGAAGCTTGGCCAGCGAGATAAGTGCCACAGTGCAGGGAAGGGAGAAGGGAAGAAAGGGAAGCGGTAGTAGCTGGAGAATACCCATAATTCAAGATAAACAGTGCAGAACACTAATATTGATAAAGAACACTGGAAATACTATCATAAAAGAGCAATAGTTGCAGAACAGTCAGATTGATAATGCTGACATGAAATACCACTAGAAAAGGAGTGTGTACCACCACTGAGTCTGGTTACCAAAAGTTCAAGACCTCTGTCAACTTTTCAAGTCTGTGGGAATGGTGGTATGTGTAGCTAGAACCAGTTCCTGACAGGATGGTGTGAGGTCATCAAAAGCAACCCAAGAGTTCTGTGAACTGTCAAAGTCACAACACTTGACTTGATAAGTCCAGGATCCGTTTACGTACTTCTTTCTAAGAATCTTCTCAATCTGGTACACCAGTGTGTGTACGAGAGAGTCCTGAGAAGAAGAAGAAGGCTGAGAAGTCCCAGGAAGTTCATCTGGCTGTTCAGACAAAACAGGATCTGGCTGGAGAGGGTCAAGAATGTGAAGATCGGAAGAAACTGGTTGCAAGTTATCAGGAGGAATTTCAACTTCAGAGAGGATAGCAGGCTCAAGTGCAGCTTCATTACTGGGTGGACTGGGATCATCTGGAAGGGTGTTATTCAGGTACCCATGCTTTAGACGACTGATGTGGACCTTGTTATGTACAAGCTGTCCATCAGACTTGCATCGTAGACGAACATGAACTGGAGGAAGCTTTTCCACGATGTAGAAGGGACCAGTCCAAGGGCAAAGCAGTTTCTTGGTGGCACCCGGAACTAGGACAGGTTGATATAGGTAGATAATGTCCCCAACAGAAATGAAGATTCATGTGACTTGGCTGCTGACATTTTCGGCATGGCAGATTTTCTCTGTCCCAATGTGGTGATTGCAATACCTCTGGACAGTTCAAGCTGTTCCAGTATGGGAATGATGAAGGAAGAAGCTGACTTTGGAACTTCTATCAGTGAGAGATCCTTGCCCAATGGAGTTCTTGGATGGTGTCCATGGACCAAGAAAAATGATGTGTACTCTGTACTGTCAACACAAGGGCTGGTATTGTAAGCAAACTGAACAAAGCGGCCCCAGGTGCCATGAGTTTCATCCAGGTACTTGGAAAGTGTCTTGAGAATGGTAGACATCATTCTTTCACTTTGTCCGTTGCATTGTGAATGATAACTTGTTGTGTGTGTCTTTTTTATGTAGAGAAGTTTGTTCATTTCTCGAACAGCAGTTGAGAGATAATTAGTGCCTCTGTCTGAATGCAGGTACGAGGGGGGTACCGTGATGACAAATAACTGTACTGAGGAAGGCACTTGCTACTGTAGCAGCTTTGATGTCCTTTAGTGGAATGAGTTCCAAGCACTTTCTAAGGTAGTCCACAAAAACAAGGATGTATTTGTTGCCAGAGTCAGAGCATGTTGGTAAAGGTCCAAGAACGTCTGTGCTGACTCTCTGAAATGGTTCAGTGGCTACAGGCATGGGAATGATGTGTGCCTTTATCGGTTTGGCAGAAGGCTTTCTTTGGGAGCAGGGCTGGCAGGATTTGACAAATTGGACAATGTCCTTGTTCATGTGAGACCAGAAGAAGTGAAGCCTTGTCTTTCCAAGAGTTCTATGGATTCCCATATGACCTCAAGAAAGTGAAGAGGCATGACTGGAGAAAAGAACTTGGTTTACTAGAGAGGTTGGCACGACTAACTGTACATGAGTTCTATCCGTAAGATGGTCCTTGCCTTCATTGGTCCAAATGTAGAAAAGCACACCGTCATTGAGGAAGTATTGTGAAGTAAAGAAAAGTACATCCTGGTGAAGTTGCTTCTGTTGCGGTAACGTTCCAGGCTCTAAGTAAGTGATTATGTCTGTCAATTCAGAATCTGCCCTTTGTTGCGTTTTGACAGTTGCCAGGGACAGATCAGAAATAGATGAGGTGAGAAGCTCTTCGGCTGCTTGCAGTAAGTGAGGATTTGTGCTTTTTTCTGTAGAAGCAGTTGATAGCAGCAAAGCAACTTGAAGTGCTGTAGGAGTGTCCACAGGGAGCACGTCTGTGGCATGGAAAGGAAGAGCTTGTAAGCAAGATTCTTCATCTGTTGAGGATGATGCAGTGGGATACCATCTCCACCTTACTGCATCAGCATTGGAGTGAACTTGATCTGGTCTGTACTGAATTTCAAAGTTGTAACACTGCAGCATGGCAATCCATCGGGCGAACTTGCCTACTGGCTCCTTCATTTTGAACAACCATTTGAGGGCAGAGTGATCAACGATAGCTGTAAAGGAGGAGTAGCAAAGGTAACACAGTCAAATTTCCTTATGGCAAATACCATGGCTAGACATTCTTTTTCTGTGATGCCATAGTTCTGTTCAGCTGAGGAAAGGGAGCATCCGGCATAGGAAACAACTCATTCTGTTCCATCTTGAATTTGACGTAGCACAGCACCCACTGCAAAGGAACTAGCATCTGAGTAGAGTTTGAAGGGTTAGTCGAACCTTGGGTAGGCCAGTACTGGGGAGAAGATTTGTTTTTCTTTTAAGGTTTCAAAGGCCTCTTTGCACTCAGAAGTCCATGTATATTCACATCCCTTTTAGGTGAGGGCATACAGTGGAGCTGTAATCTTGGCATAGTTACAAATGAACTTTCTGTAGTATCCAGACAAGCCAAGGAAAGCTCTAAGGTATTTGCAATCATAAGGTTCTGGATAGTCTTTGACTGTTGAGAGCTTGTCTGGGTCTGGATAGATGCTTTGAGAACTGACAACATGCCCCAGGTAATGAATTTGATGCTGTGCAAAACAACACTTCTCTGGGCGAAGCTTGAGACTAGCTTGTCGGAGACATTCAAACACTTCTTTGAGATGTTGGAGGTGCTCTGGCAAAGTTCTACTGAAGACAATAACATCATCTAGGTAGACTAGGCAAGATATCCAAGACAATCCATGTGGTACGGCTTCCATAACATGCTGAAATGTGACTGGACTGTTCCGAAGTCCCATAGGCAGTCGTTTGAATTGAAAAAGTCCCAAGTGGCAGTGCCAAGCTGTGTATGGACAAGAAGCTGGATTAATGGAGACTTGGTAGAACCCACTCTTAAGGTCTAGAGTAGTGACGTAGGCTGGGCTGGCCGCACCAAGACTCTCTAAGGCATCTTCAGTTGAGGGTAAGGGATGAGCATCCTGCACCATGTAGGCATTGAGCTTTCTGTAGTCCACCACAAAATGATACCTGGCTTTCTTTTCCACCAGCAGGCAAGGTGCACCCCAGGGACTTGTAGACTCTTCAAAGATGTCTTGTTCAAGCATGTCTTTGATCATGTCCTCTAGGACTTGTTTCTGTATGTGTTCCACTTTGTAGGCTCACTGACGGATCCGTTTCTAACTGGACTGTACCTCGATGGTGTGTTGCAAGATATCACAGCATCCAAGCTTGTTATCTGGACCAACAAAGACATCCGAGTAATTCTCCAGGAAATTCAGAAGCAGTTGTTTCTCTGATGGAGATGCTGGAAGTTTTGAAGAGGACAGTTGCTTACTGCGGGGTAACTCTGGTGAAGCTGGAGTGGTCATGAGAGCCCTGACAGGACTAGAGTTGGTGGAACCAGGCTGAGGTTCTTGCATAAGATGGAGCTGGTCCACTGTAGATAAGCAAACTTTCCAACACTGGCACCCTTAGAGATGACTACTGGCTCATCTGTAAAGCTGCAGCATTTTTGAAAGACTGTTCCATTATTCACAGCAGACAAGGTGTTTCCTGGGAGAAGACCTGTTGAATGAAGAGTGAGGGATCCCGTGACTATGCCAACAACATCTTGTGGAAGTTGTTCACCTTGAATCTTGGCAATCAAAACCATCACTGTCCTAGGAGGCACAGTGACTGAATCTGTAGCTGGGAGTTGCCTCTGAGGATCTAGTGATAGTTTGTTTGATATAAAGTCTAGGATGGCTTTGTAAGCTTTCATGAATTCCATACCAAGAATCCCTGATAGTTGCAGATCAGGCACTAGGTAGGACTTGACAGTAGCTTGCTGTGAGTCAAAATGTAGCTTGAAATGGACCACGCCTGTGATAGGTACTGTAGTGGCAGTTGCTGTGATAATGTACTGTAGGTCAGCTGGAGAGACATTAGGTAAATGACAAATAGCTTGGCTATCCAGAATACTGGTGTTGATAACTGAGATTTCTGCTCCAGTGTCAACCAAGGCATGTGTGGACCAATCTCTGATGGTTACAGGGACATAGTTTGCTAAGAGTGGTGATCTGATGATAGGTACATTTGCCCCTGGAAGCGAGAAGGTGCCAGAGTTGGCAACTGGAGGATGCTGGTTGCGTGAATTGCGAGAGTCGGAGGGGTGGTCAGTTGCAGTGTTCCCTTGCCCAACAAAAGCCCTAGCTTGTTAGGCAGCGCTTGGTTCTCTAATCCTGGGAGTAGCTGTGATCATCTTGCTAATTGTGCTGTGGTGAGCATCTTTGGTTTCCTTGATTTCCATTGTCGTACTTTAGCTTTTGGCACACAGCAGCAGTGTGTCCTCTGAATCCACACCACTGTCAGATCACCGGCTTTCGTGAAGGTGGAGGTGGATCAGATGGCTGTCAAGGTGGTCGCAGAGTATTGACAGAGTTAGTTGTGCTCAGATGTAAGCTACTGACAGTCGTAATGGGCTTGTCTATCATTGCTTGTTGCTGCTGGACACATGTTGCGAGTGCAGCCATTTGTGAGGACTGAGGTGCTTGTACACTGGTGGCCTGGAACACTGAGATGGACTTTTGTGCAAGTCTTGCAGCTTGGTTTGTGTCCATCCAGGTTGTTGGCTATTGCTGAATTACATAAGTACAGAACTGAAGAAGCAGTCCCCAGCCAAAGGCTGTGATTTGATCTTTCTCAGTTTTCTGCAGACGTTTACAGCATGACTCAATGTCCTCTACGAAAGCTTCCAAAGATTCAGAGGGTTGCATGGTGTGTTCCCACAGCTGCTGTTCCAATAACCAGGGCAGATGTGCTTGGACAAAATGGTCTCTGAAAGTTGCATACAGAGTGGCAGTATCTCCTTTGACTTGTTCTGGAAGTGCATTAAACAAGGAAATGGCAGTCCTTCTCAAGAGCAAGTGCAAGGTATTGGAAATATGCAAAGGATCAGTCCAAACATTGAAAGAAATCCAGGCTTGGAATTGCTCAAGCCAGTCAACAGCGTCTTTGTGAGAAAAGGCTGAGAAGGGTACTGGTTGTAGGTTGGTATGGACCATGGGCTGAGGTGAAATAGTTTTAATGTAGGAAAGGTCATCTTGAATGGCTCACATAGCTGGTGCTCCCTGAGCTGAGATGGAAGACTGGATGTCATGCAGGATGGTTTCTGTTTTGTAGCCCGTACTCTAGCTGAAGGGTTGTTATATGCCATCATTACCCACTGTAAAAATGAACCTTCAAAACCCATACGTAGCAAGACCTCTTGCAAATAAATCCAATTCAGCTGGTCAAAGGCTTTTTCAGCATCTAAAAAAATGGCAATTTGAGGGATTGGGGAATTGTTTTTATAGCTATGTTGAGCAACCTTCTAATGTTGTCAGATATGTGTCTGTGGGGTATGAATCCCGTTTGGTCCGGGTGTACTAGGGTCTCAATATATTTCTGTAGTCGGTTTGCCAAAATTTTGGTAAATATCTTGAGATCCTGATTTAAAAGAGATATGGACCTGTAGGATTCACACTGCATCAATGGCTTGCCAGGTTTGGGGAGTACTGTAATTACAGCCTAATGCCACGAATTTGGGAATGTTTTTTCATCTAAGGTCGCATTCATAACGTTGGCAAGTTTGGGGGTGAGAATTTTTTTAAATTCTTTGTAAAATACAGCCAAAAAGCCATCTGGCCCCGGAGATTTACCCAAAGGGAGGTCTGCAATTACTGACTGAATTTCCTTTTCTGTTATAGGGGCTGATAACCCTTGCTGCATTTCGGGGGATCATTTGGGGAGCTTTAAAGTGTCCAGGAATATATTGGTCTGTTTTATTACCTCTTGTGGAACACAGTCTTTGGTGTATAATTCTTGGTAATACCTTTTAAATGCCTTCGCTATATCCCTTGGTTTTTCCCACCTTTTGGTGCTTTTACTTGTGTTCTGTATATAGGAGACATATCTATTCGCTTGCTCTTTTTTTAATCCGAATGCTAGTAGTTTAAGCACTCCCCCCTCATAATATTTTTGATTAGAGAAATGTAATACCCCTTCAGCTTTTTCAGTTTCCAAGCTATTAAGCTCAGCTCTCTTTTTTGTTAACTGTTTTAGAATTTTCTCTCCCCCCTTAGTCGCTTTCTTATGCTCACATTCAAGGGTTTTAATTAAATTTTGAAGGTCTATGAGTTTTTTATGCCTGCTTTTCTTTTTGGCTGAGGCCAAACTAATCATTTGACGCCGCACCACCTCCGTCATGGTGTCCCACCATAGCATCGGTGTACTACCTTCCATAAGGGAATCCACTGAAAGGTTTCTGATGGTCTGGGTAATTTGTTGCATCGAGCTTTTGTCGTCCAGCAAAGAGATATTCAATCTCCAGCTGGTACATCTGGGCTCAGTTCCCCAACCAATTCTAGGGGATATTGGAGCATGATCGGACAGGGTCAATGAATGGATCCAGGAGGTGGTGAACTGGTGGAGGTTTGTTTTATGAGTCAAGAATAAATCTATCCGTGAGTACGAATTTTGGGAAGCAAAATAAAAGGTGTAGTCTCTCTCTTTCTTGTGAAGTGACCTCCAGATGTTCACTATTCCCCCTTCCTCCATCAGTGTCTTCAACCATCTGCTAGCAGTCATGGAGGTAGCTGTCCGGCCTGAAGAATGGTCCACTGCTGGACAGAGGGTCATATTAAAATCCCCCCCCCAGGACAAGCGACCATTAGGAAGGGCTGCTATTTTTCGGAAGATTTCCGCATAAAACTTGTCTGCTCCTATATTGGGTGTGTAAATGTTCACCAGATGTATTGTTTTATCCTGTACTGTTCCTGACACTCTGATAAATCTTCCCTGGCAAGCTCCTTGTACCTATTGAACTACCAGTGGGCAGTCCCTCTTAATTAATACCGCCACCCCTGCTCTTTTTGCAGTGTCGTGAGACGTTACCTCAACCCTCCCCACCCAATGACGTCTTAATCTGGAGTGCTCCAACTCTGAAAGATGGGCCCATTGGAGGAGGGCAACGTTGTACTCTAATCTCTTAAGTTCTGTTAATGTTTTTGTTCTTTTAATAGGAGAGTTAATCCCATTGACATTATAAGAAACAAAATTTAATTGAGCCATTTTTTATTAAACCTGTTATGCCCCTGTTTGTCCATCCCCTGATCACCGTGCAACATTGCCTCCCCCCCACTCCCCTTTGGTACCATCATCTGGTTACTGTGTGAGATATTTCCACATCAACAAACCATAAAAACAATCCTTAGATAATAACAGTTAACTAGAACATTTAAACCTAACCATATCTGGTTATGGAACATTTAACTTCAGTGAAATAAACTGATCTTGTTTGACTTCCTAGGGAAATCTTAGCGGTCTAGGATACCGGAAAGAAGTCACAATTTGTGACTATTCTGAACCCCCGATGTTATAAAGGGGTGTTGTAGCTGTTACTTAACTTAGTGTAACCTGCTTACAACTACAAATAGAGAATTTCGTAACTCAGGTGAGAAAAGCTAGAATCCCAACGCCTTCCCAACCATCCCTCTGCCCCATTCTGCTTTTGAAAAACAATGTTATTCCTCAGCGTCTTCTTAAAGTATTTGTGTTTCCCATATTGTGCCTTTTCTGCCAGTACAATGTTTGAAGTGATTACATAGCTTTCCCCCAGCTTCCATTTTTATAGTCAGCCTTTACACCTCTGGTACATTCCTATCAGGGCCTCGCTCTGCCTTCAGCAAAATGTTCTGCTGAGGGGTAAACATGCCCCCTGCTGTTAATAACTGGCTATTACCTCATGCTAAAGTTACCATTGTTTATAATTCTGCTAGGCCCAGAGTCAAATCGCAACTTAGATCGAGCAATAATCCTCTTATTTCAGGCAGGCCCTCCACCCCCCCCCACCACACACTGTGTGACTTAAGACTCTTTATTAGATAGCCAGATACCCCTCTACAAGATTATCCAAGCACCAGTTCTTCGACAGTCCTTCAGGAGTGTTAAATGGCTACAGCAAATGTAACAAACAGTACCTTTAGGTTTAGATTTCACCCCATCATGCGTGAGGAGGCAGCCTTAGAGACGTTCCTGGTATGTTCATGTCGCTCAGCATGCTGCAACAGCTTTGCAATGTTTCCCACAGCTGTATGAGAAATGGAGCCCAGGGTACCACGTTTTCTTGTAGTGCCGGCAGATACAACATTCCAGGCTCCCATTTTCAGTTTCTTCTCAAGGAGTTCTCGTTCCAGGTCAGGGATTGGGATTTGTAATTCTTTAAGCATAGGGACTGCTTCTACCAGGGAAGGGAAAACCTTTATTCCAGCTTCTAAATACATCTTCAGTCATGCTGGAAAGAGCAGTTGCACCTTTATGTCTTTCTTTACCTTCAGCTCCTTTATTATTCCTCGCACTCTTTGCCTCTCTGCTTGTAGAGCCGACGAGAAATCATGATCAAAGTATATTGGAGCCTCACGATATTTCAGATCCTGGTGTCTCCAGGCTTCATGAAGGATCCATTCCTTTGTTTGATAGTGCAACATTCTTATAATGAAAGAGCGGGGTCTGGCTGCAAGATCACTCAGCTTGGGGATCAGTGACCTATGCGCACGATCGATTTCTAAGTTTAGGTCTGCTGGAATGGAGAGTACTGCCCAAAGGAGTTGCTGGATAAAGTCCCCTGTTGTTGCAAAGCCCTCCTCCACTCCCTCAGGAATCCCATGGATTCTGAAGTTGTTACGGCGCAATCAATTTTCCAAATCTTCGAGTTTGGCTTGTGTCTCCCGGTCCCACTCAACAGGTAAAGGAGTAAGCAGTTGTTACTATCCTGGGACTCAGAGAGTTCGGTAAGTCGAGCGTCATTCACCGATACCTTTTTATCCAGGGTGCGAACATCTTGCCTGAGGTCAGCCAGCGCCGTGTCTATCCTATTGACTGTAGTTAGGATTTGTTGCAGTGTCTGTGCAGTATTTTATGGGTTGTCCGCCTCCTCATGATCCAGATCGACAGAGGACTCTGAGGGGTAGTGCCTGTGTGGGGGTAGTGTGGATAGGCCCTCTTATGGTCTACCCAGTAACATTTGCCTCATTTTGCCTGTTGAAGAAGAATGTTTCACTCCTTCTGTCTTCTGTGGTTTCCCCGCCATTTATATCGTGTTGGGAACCAATTAAATACTTGCTGAAAAAGCTGTTGCTGAGGATGTCGTTTGATTAGAGCGAGATGGTTGTGGAGCTCCTAGATTCAGCCTGCCACCATTACGGTGACGTCACCGGAAGTCAAAATTCCCTCAACCAGTCATTAAAATTCTCTATTCTTCTTTTCCTGGCTATGCTGGCCCTTGGTACTGGTATCATCTCTGAGAAGGCTAGTGAACTTCCTTCCTACCTGCAGATCTTCCCCAACTCCCTGAACCTACTTTGTACTACCTCAACCTCCTTCCCAGCCAGGTCGTTTGTTCCCAAATATATAACTAAATTAGGTTTTCCTCCAACCTCCCTTATTTCCCTTATTCTTGGGCCGACCTTCCCCGCTGTCATCCTTGGCATACAAACCACCCTCCTGCTTGCATTTGTGTCCCCTTTCCTTCCCCAGTGAATACCCCCAATTATGGAGTCCCCCTATGATTGCAACCCTTCCACCCCCTGCATCCGTGCTCCCTGTCCTTCCTTTCTCACCTTTGGTACTAGCTGCTTCCCCACCTAACTGCTCCCTCTGCAGTCTGGTGAACTTATCTCCACATCCACAATTTATCCCCTTAACTGTTTTTCCATCTCCCATTCTGCCCCTCCCCTTCTATGTGTATCTGCTTTCAGTTTTCCTTCCCCTCTTCCTTTCCTTTTCTCTTCCTCCCTCATCCTCCACTCCGTTTTGCCTACCTCCTCTTCCCTGCTCACCTTGATTAGTTCCCTCCCCCCCCTGTACTCCTACCCTCAGCCATGGCTCAACCTGACCTTCTACCTCACATCCTGCTGCCCCCTCCCTCCTTCCAGACAGTGGTGCAAATCTATTCAATAAAGGCACCCCTTTAGAATTTCCCACCCCTGATGCTACTCTCACATTCCAACCCTTTCCCCTTACCACTTGCCAATCCTCCACCCTGGGCTTCCTATTCCTTTGAAGAAGAGATACTCCTGTATACTGAGTGCTCCTTCTCATCCCCTGCCTGATGCCGTCACTCCCCTGGGCATCACCCCTCTGCCTTTCCCTCCACTGCTCCGCTCCTGACTTCCCACACCATCCTCCCCAGCTCCCATCTGAACAGCCTTATTTCGGCCCTTAGCTGCTCCAGGCTCTTACACACAGGACATTCCCCTTTACTCCACATCACCCCCAGAAAGAATGCTGCTCCACAGCTATTGCAATTTACCATTCTCCTGCTTCCCATATATGTACCTAATCCCCCACATCCTCCCAGCCCAGCTTTTCATAGCCTCCATTTATAAAATAATTATAAAACTATACAATTCAAAAATATATAAATATATAAACACAGGCTAAAGAAAACTAAAACAGTTTTCTCTGTGACTCTCAGAACAGTTCCATTTAAATAAACACAGGTTTAAGAAATCCAATATTTGTTAGTATGTGCATACGTTTACCCCTATGCAGTGTGCTGGGCTGATAAAGATATGACAGGTGTATGTCCACTGCCCTTTTAAGGAAGTGATGTCAGAACTCCTGGTATAAAGGAAGTGATGTGCATGGGGTGGGTGGGACCAAGCCCGTGCCCTCCAGAAACAATCAGCCACAGCTCTGACCCACCACCCCACACTCCTCTGTTCCACTACTTCCCAGTGATTCAGCTAGCAAAGCTAGCTCCTGCTAGTTTCTCCTCCCTATTACCAAAGCCAACTGATCTGTAGTTTCCTGACTCAATGTTGTACTACTCTTCATGCCAGTTCCCTCCAAGATACTTCTGACCATTGGGATACCCCATAATGTCCACGGGGTAGTATTAATACATTTGTTCCCTATACGTATGTTAGGGTTATTTAGAACCGGCTGCTGGGGATCTGTGTTTGGATCCACTATGAGGATTCTGTATAATTGGTGGTGTGTACCAACCAATGCTCCTATTGGAGTTTGTTTGAGGTTGACAGGTACCTTCCTAAGTGGGCAGGACAGCAGTGCTCAGGGGTTCACTTTTTCTTTTTTGCATAATTCTTTTTCCATGTCTAGCCACCCTGGTGTGTACCCGGCAGCATGGACCGTGTCCCACTCCCCATTCCATCTGAGGTATTTTCTGTAATGGGCTGTGAAGTAGTACAGGAGAAAATTTGGTAGTTTTAGCCCACCCTTTTCCTTCGTTCCTGTGAGTTTTGCTTAACATCTTCTGGCCATTTTGCCTGCCCATATAAATTGTGTGATTAAGGAGTGTAGCTTTTTAAACCATAGTGGGGTAGCATCATGTTCAGTATATTTAAAGGGTATAGGACTCTGGGCAGAATATTCATTTTGATACCACTTATTCTCCCTGTTAACGACAGTGGAAGTTTCGTCCATCTCTCTAAATCCAATTTTATTACTTCTGTCAGGGTACCCAGATTATTTTTCTTCAAAGCCTTCTTGTCTCTAGTTATGTCAATGCCTAAGAATCTTAATATTTTGGGTACCCATTGTAGACCCAGTTCCTCTACTCCTGTTTGACTTGCTCCGGCGTTTAGTGGCATGACAGTGGTCTTGGATAGGTTTAACTTATAGGCCAGGATTGCACCAAATTCCTTTATTACTCAATGTTTTTGGTTCCCTAATATGCAGTAGGATGTTGTCCGTGTATAGGGACATTTTGTATTGTCTGTCTCCTATCTGAATACCCTGAATGATTGGGGAGTTGTTGAGTTTGTGGGCTAGGGGCTTCAGGAAGAGACTGAACATGAGCAGGGACAGGGGGTATCCCTGCCTTGTGCCTCTCTGTAATGTTAGGCTATGTGACAACACCCCGTTACTCAGTATCCTGGCTGTAGGGACACTGTAAAGCACTTGGACCCATTTAATAAATTCTTCCAGTAAGCTATATCATTTGAGGATGATAAATAAATATTGCCAGAACACTCTATCAAAAAGCTTTTTCCACATCCAGCGAGACTAGGACTACGGGGGTCCCGGGCTCACTGGACGCAGAAATCAAGTAATCTAGCTTTCTGATGTGGTCACTGGAATTTCTACCCTGCATAAAACCCTGTTCATTCCCTATCAGGTCCCCCATACTCTTCCCAGTCTAGTTGTCAGTTTCCTTTGCCAATATATTGATATCTAGATTATTAAGATATATAGGTCTGTAATTAGTTACTGAGAGTCTTTACACGGTTTCAATATGAGGGTTATCATTGCTTGTGTCAAGGATAAGTCTGTGATCCCTTTTTCATGTATATGGGAGTAGACCCTAGCCAGATATGGACTTAACACCTTTCCAAATGTTTTGTAGAAGTTGGGGTGTAATCAACTGGCCCCGTGGCCTTATCTGGCTTTCCCTGTTTAATTGCTCCCAGGATCTCCTCAGTTGTTATGGTTCCCTTTAAAAGCTCCTGTTGCTCTTCACTAAGTTGTGGTAGGTCTACATCATCCATAAAAGCCATCACTCTGTTCTCTAGTTCAGGGGTCTCGTCTGCTGTGTATAAGTCTTGATAAAACCTCTGGAAGGTTTGGTCCATGTCTCACACCCCTGTTATCAATTCTCCCTCTTTTTGTCTCTTTATCCCGACAATGGTTCTTGCGGCTTCTTGTTTTTTGAGACTGAGGGCCATTAGTCTACCTGCTCTGTCTCCGTGCTCTATACGTTGTGCTTTTGTTCGACAGGTGGCCCACTCAGCTTTGTCTCTGATAAGTTCATGGTATTTGTCCCTTAAGTTATTAAGTTTTATTCTGTTTCTCCAGGGTGCGGATTTCTTTGAGGGTGTCTTGTAAGTCGTTTTCCCTTTCTTTTTTCATTCTTGTTGCTATTCTCAAGAGTTCCCCCCATATGTGACATTTTACCGCCTCCATCCTACATCTAGGTTAGTCACGGACTCGATGTTGAGCTGTAAGGATTCCTCTAGGAATTCCTTAAGTTTTTCTTGAGTATCTTTATCCTTGAGTAGTCTATTGTTGAGGTGCCATATTTGGTCTTGGTCCGAGGCCAAAACCAACCGATGCCTAATTATCACTGGGCTATGATCAGAGATTACCTGTGCCTCTATCTCACATGCATTTAAGCCTTGTAGCCATTCTCCTGAACCCAAGAAGTAATCTATTCTCGATTCTGTATCATGTACCTGGGATCTAAAAGTGTAGTCCCTTTCCTGGGGATGTATTATTCACCATAAATTGTGGAGCCTCAGCTGGTCCATTAATCCCTTAGGCCTCTTTGTGCTGGTGAAAGGCCACCCCGTGGTTTTCCTGTCCTATCTAAATCTGATGTCATAGCTAAGTTCCAGTCTCCCCCTGCCAGTACTGGAGGCCCTACTAACTGGGAGAGTGTGTTCAGTACTTCCTCAAAGAATTGCGGTGAATCAGCATTCGGCCCGTATACATTTCCCAGTACCACTTTATTGTTACCCAACAGGCCTTGCAGGAACACATACCTACCCTCTGGATCTTTTATGTCCTTTTCTACTACAAACTTCACATTTCTGGCTATCAAGATGATTACACCCGTTTTATTCATCTCTCTCCCTGCTCCATATACTTGTCTCACCCATTGTCTGTGGAACAGGTTAATTCTACGCTCTGGTAGATGTGTTTCTTGTAAGAAAGAAATCCCTGCACTCAGTTGTTTCAGATGTGTCAGCACCTGGTACCTCTTAGGTGCAGTCTGGCCAACTTTAATGTTCCAGGAAATATATTTAATGTCTGCAGTCATGGCCATTGTTGGTAGAGTTGTAGTCTGGTTGTTGTGATTTCCCAGCTTTATCATCCTGCAGTTGGCACATATTTCTGCTTTCCTTTTTCAAGTACATCCTTACTTTTTGTTCCCCCCATCATTCTTACAATCCCACATTACAAACAACACATACAGTAGATTCAGTACAACCATATAACTCTTAGAACTTGTACTGTTTTTAACATGGGGTTACTACCCCTTGGAAAGTAAAACTTGTTCTCAAAACTATTACTAAGTGCACACTTAGTTAAACCTAAGTCTGAGGTGTCTTAAGTGGGCATGATTTTCTGCTATATTTTCTTGTTCTCCTTGTCCACCTGAATTATCTCTGGAGTTATGCTCTTAAGTGAGCCTCAGGTGTACCAATATTATCTCCTACTTTCTCCTCCCTTGAAATCTTTTTGGTCCGCTTCTCTCCTTCCTCTTGAAGCCATGGGAGGACCAATCAACCCTAACAGTGGGATTACTGGGAGCCCAGTATATCCCTTCCAGCTTAAACATACTTACAATTTAAGCATCTATTATACAAACTTAAATATTTGACTTAGAACTATCTACATATACTGACTCCACAGGAATACTCTACTACCCTTCTCCCATTCTGTCTCTTCTCTTGAGCTCTGTTAGGTCGTGTCTCCCCCCATATTACCCTATTCTCCTCCGCCCCCCCCATAAGTGCACCTCTCATTCTCAGTATTCCCACTCATTCCTTAGAGACTGCTCTGCATTGCTTGTAAGTGTGTCACCCTCCCCCTTTTGAAGGACTTGCATTTTGCCCCACCAAAGGGTTTTGTGGTCCTGCACTAGGGGAGTTTGGATCAGCCACCCTCCCCATCTTTTCCTCCCGAGACTGTCCCTCTCTTCTCATAGGTTATCCTTCAACCACGTCTTTCTCTTATTTCTCATTTTTGGCCCCACAGAGGCTACCCCCATCTTGCATTTTACTTTACAATACTATGCTTTATCATGTCGTTACCATTGCTTTTTTGTTTGACATGTAATCTGTTTTAACAGTTTCCACACATTTCCCCTCTGTCAATGCATCCTCAGTATACCCCAAAAGTGACATCTGCTGCAGATAAAAGTTCCTTGTTACAGGGTTGCTGATTTTGTCCCTTATTGTTTCTCCCCGGGGGAGGAGCCACTACATGAACCGTCTCCCCTCGCCCCAGCATCAGCCCCCCCGGAAGATATATTCCCCTTTCCGGAAGGTGATGACAGCCTATGGAGTTCACCAGGCTGCTCTACCGGTGTGTACCACTTCAGTTTTGTGAGGGTTCGCCTCTGCTGCAGACGTTTGATCTTTCTGCTTACCTCTCACAGTCCATGGTGTGAGGTTACATATGAACCACTGTGGCTTGCACTGTCAGTTCAAGGGCGATGGCTGCAGATGGATCTGTCATTTCTCTGGAGCACTTGTCATCGAGATGAACTCAGCTCATTCTTTTCATTTGTTCGTGATGCCGACTTTCTACCATTTTGGTTGTTTACTTCTTGCGCAAGGCGTGCTCCCCTTTCTCCTCCACGACATCTAGTCCAGTCCAATTCCCTCTCGGATGATTTAGTTGTCTGGTCTCATGGTGCATTCGGGGTGGAGTCAAGAGCCAACCAGGTCCCTGCAGCATGCCTTCTCGATTGTGCGATGTTCCTCTGTCACCATCATAGTGCTACCATACGTAGGAGCCCGAGGACCCTAGCATTCCATCTCCTATGAATATTCCAATACAGCCATCCAATGTTTATTCCGGGACCATTTTTCTGTGTTTTGCGCACCAAATCAAGAGAGCCTTGTCCTGCTGAGTTTCAAGAAGAAGGGGGAGGGAAAAACCAGTCACCCTGCAAAGCAGGCATATTATTGCCACAAGTTGAAAATATGCTTTTTGGTTGCTGATGCAGTTTCTCCTTCCTTCTCTCCACCACCTGTTGAGACAGTTAGATATTTATTCATCCAGTGGTCGAATATGTTTAAGAAAACTTCCTCTAAATAACTTTTATTCCCGTGCTGTTTGAGTAAAATGCTCAGCCCCACCCTCCTTCCCATATTGAGAGGCATTCTCTTCCTCACCTGCTGTCCAGAAGAGACATCAATACCTTAGTCCATTATTGTGGAAGGGGGCCCAATAAGTCCGAGAGTTGAGACTAACTGCAGTTCGAAAGGGTTCAGGAGTTTGATTACAGTTCGGTGTTTCACCCACATGAGTTGTCTACTCATTTTTTTAAACAATTGTGGAAGCAATTTTGGCAGTTCGCTTTTTGCTTGTTCCGCTGACAGGAATTGCTGGTCTTTGCCGTCAATGCTGACAATAAGCTTGGCTGGATAGCTCACTCTGAAACGTATTAATGCTGCATATAAGGTGTTTCTAATTTCTCTGTACAGTGCTTGTTTAGTTCTTATTTGTGGGCTTAAGCCACTGAAGATAGGTATTTTTCCTTCCTTCCTTCCCATTAGACAGATTGTAACTTCCTAATTTGGGCTTGAATATGGACTTTGTCCAAAAAACTGAGTAGTTTCAAGATGATCAGCCTCGGTCTCTCCTCCTCCGTTGGTGGCAGACTTAGTGCACAATGAGCCCGCTCTATTATGTCAGGCCATTGGGAGAGGGACCCACTATTTTTTGGCATAATTTCTGTGTGAAGGCTATGCAGTCCCTGACTTCCTCTCTCTCTCTCTCTCTCTCGCTCTCCGGTAGCCCCACAATCACTAGGTTGTTTCTTCGGCTACATCCCTCCTGATCTTCTATTCTGTCCTCCAGTTTTTGCAGCTTTCTCTTCATATTTATGATGTCTCTGCTTTACTTCTCCACTGTGTCCTCGACAGAACTGATGCAAGTTTCTACGTCTTCCATTCTTGTTGTAAGGGCCGCAAGTGCTGGTTGGAAAGTTTAAAAATCTTCCACTATGGCCAGGAGCTTATTTCTTATAAATGCAAATTCTTCCATGTATTTGTCACTATTTGGCTGCACTGTTTGCGGACAGAAGTCTGGAGAGGAGTCCGGTTTACCGCGCTTCTATGGCTGAGCCCTCGCTGATACTGGAGTGCTCTGAGTCAAGCTTTTATTTCCTTCATCCATCCTTGTTGCTTTGGGCAAATTTTTATATCCTGGTATGCTGCAGAGTTTTATCTTCATTTAGATGTTGTTTTTGTCATTTAGTTCCAAGTTTTTTCATTTAATTCAATGCTTTACAAGTTTAGGTGGATCAGCGCTCTCCCTTCCTGCTGCTCTCAGTCAGAAGGCATCACATGACCCTTTTTTGCAAGTCTTTTTGTCTTTGTGATTCATCTGTGTTTGTCTGGTCTCTATTATGTGTGGGAACAGTTGGTTTTAAAAATACCGTAACATGAACATGATGGTGCACGATACAGTAGTATGTGGTTACATATGTCTTTTTACCATGTTGGTTTAGCATTTCTCTTATTATTGTGTGGGCAGTCAGTGCCGCCATGCATTGTTTGTTGGATGTACTCCTTATGAGATGGTATGAGACACAGCAAAACATTTACAGAATTTTGGTAACCGGGTAGGCCCACTGAAACCATGGGTCCTAGTACTGGGGGCAGCGGTCTTGCGTGTGCATGGCCAGGAGGGACATTGGGGGGGATGTTGGCCAGTGGATGGCGTGACCACTGAGAGTCCTTGGAGCATTCCTCAGGTGGGTGCCATATTGGCCATCATCTGGGGGGCCCAGATTTGTATGGTTGTGGGCTCCTGACTATTGCCCCTAGGAGGTGTACATTGGGCCTAGCGGCTGTAGTGTAGGGTGACTGAGAGAAGATCCGCAGTGGATGGGAAGATCCTGTTATAGAGCTTTTGGATAATGGATTGGTGTCACCCATTTATCGGCAGGACTGGGAAGACAGTTTAAGGGAAGGTAGTGAGAGGACCTCTGTGGATTGTTGTACAGTTGCTAAATCTGCTGCTACTGGAGTGCAAGGAGTGTAATTTTGGTGTCTGCATATATGGACTGGCTGAGGGTGAGAGCCTCACCATTCTCAAGACTTTAATTGAAAGACGGGCATGCTTCTTTATTTTTTGACAGCGATTTTCATTGATCATAACCTGAACTTGTAAGGACCAAACTGGGCTGTTTTTTTTTTTTATTTTATTTGGAGGAGAGCTTTTTATTTACTGAGTTGTTATTAATTATTTGATTTTGGGTATTATAATTTTATAGGGTGGCTATGTGTTGACAAGTGGCTCTCCCGGTCAGGCGCTACTCCCCCTCTGAACTCCGGGGCCTCCGCCCCTTTGAAAGTCCCCATTGCCTACTGACGTATATGCTCATTGTCGGGCATTGGGGATTGTTAGTAGGGGTGTGGGGGGCCTTGGATTTCGAGAGCTGAGCGTCGGATTGGAGTAGTGACGAGGAGACGCCCTGGGGCAAAATGGAGTCTGGAAAGGGGTCCTTCCTGTTTGGTCTCCATACCCCGGGGTCCTACTTTGAGTGGGCAGGTGACCCGGTCAGCCTCAGAGCCTCATCCCACCCGGGCAGTGTTATGCAATGCCAGATCCATTAAAAACAAGATCGCAATAATTAATGATCTTGTTGGATCACTGGATCTGGCATGCATCACCGAGACCTGGTTGGATGATAATGCTGGCCCAATTCTCGAGTCAGCTGTTCCAGCAGGGTTTTCGGTGATACATTGCCAGAGGTTGGATCGTACGGTCGGGGGTGTAGCCATCTGTTTCAGAGTGGAATTGGACCTGACAGATGTGCCAGTGGGGAGACCAGATCCCTTGAATGCATCTTGGGCGCAGGTGTGGGGTGCAAAATTCTTCTCATCGACCATCCACCCAGGGATGGGAAGCAATTTTTGCAGGAAGTCGTGGACTTCGTCATCAATACGGTGTTGAAGTCCCCCAGAATGATGGTGCTGGGCGACTTCAACACCTAGGTCAACGACGAACTCTCACAATTTGATCAGGACTTCCTCCAACTAATGACATTATTGGGCTTGACACAGGTGGTTACCTTTGCGACCCATAAATCAGGTCATTCCTTGGATCTGGTCTTCCTACTGGGAATGCAGACCACCGATGTGGTGGAACTGGTCAGTTGGTCTGACCATTACACTATCAGTTTCAATTTCCAAGCTCCCCCTTATAGGCCTGCCCCTTTGGAGGTGGTCCGGTACCACCCTTTAAGAGGTGTGACCCCAGAAGGCCTGATGGCGGTGCTAGATCTATCAGGGCTTCCAACTGCAGGTGGGGGTCCAGATGACCTATTACAAGCCTATAACAAGGCTGTGGTGGCGGCTCTGGACTATTGCTCCTGTCCGTGTTCGCCCCTCACCCTTGGTTTGACGGGAACTTGAGGGAGTTGGGGGGGTGAAGGATGGAGCATCGCTGGCAGAAATCTGGTCTTGATGCCGACAGACTTAAATTGAGGGCCCACTATATGGACTATCAATCAGGTATCTCCTGTAAGAAGGCAGAGTTCCTGTCCGGGAAGATTTCCGCTGTACGGAACTGACCAGCTCAGCTCTTTCGAACTGTGGACAGACTGGGCAATCCAGCCTGTCTGCAGGTTTGACGAGCACTGTCACAAGATAAGTGTTACGAGTCTGCTCACTTCTTTGCAGATAAGGTTGCCGACATTAGGTCAGAGATCTGCACAACCTGTTCCAACAGGTGGAGTGGTGATCGGTGGGAAGTAGCAGAGCCTCGGTTTGGCTGGTTGGCTTTTGATTAGGTGGTGATTGTAGATGTCATGAAGATCATCCAGAGTATGAGGCCAACCTTCTGCAATTTAGACCCGGGCCCAACCCGCCTCCTTGTGGGGTGCATTGAGGTCATCGGCCCGGTCCTGGCAGAGATAGTCCAGTGCTCGTTAGACACTGGTGAGTCTCCTGACTCCCTGAAGGAGGTGGTGGTGGTGACTCCCCTCCTTAAGAAATCTTCTCTCGACCTGAACTGTCTCGCCAACTACAGACCCGTCTCTAACCTGCCCTTTGTGGGTAAGGTTATTGAGAAGGTGGTCACGCTGCAGCTGGAGGATCATCTTACCATCCATGACATCTATGATCCTCTCCAGTCTGGATTCAGGAAGAGGCACAGCACTGAGACTGCCTTGGTTTGGGTGCTCAATGATCTCGCGATAGTGAGATATCAGAGGACTCATTCCATTTTAGTCCTTCTTGACCTCTCTGTGGCACTTGACACCGTGGATCATGGCATACTGCTTGAGCACCTGCGGGCGATTTGTGGACTGTTGAGGACGGTCCTCAGATGGTTCCATTCATTCCTCACTGGTAGGTTTCAGAGAGTAGCATCGGGAATTTATTCCTCTGACACCTTCTCCCTGCCATGTTGGGTTCCCCAGGGCTCTGTGCTGTCGCCTATGTTATTCGTGGTGTATATGCTGCCGTTGGGAGACACTGTAAGGCGGTATGGACTGAGTTTTCACTGTTATGCAGATAATACTCAGTTATACATGTCCTTTGCACCAGACAGGGATGATGCGGTCTCCGTGTTTATCAACTGCCTCTCAGAGATCCAGGACTGGATGAGTACCAACTGGTTGCAGCTGAATCCTGGCAAAACTGAGGTTTTGGTGGCGGACCCAGGTCGTCAGGTAGAGGGATCTTCAGCTGAGCAGGCCTCTGAGCTTTTCCTGGGTGGTTGCCAGCTGACAACCTCCAAATGGGTGGGAAGTCTGGGCATTATTTCTGAGGAGGAATTGACTCTGAAATCTCAAGTGTCCTCCGTTGTCAGGACCTCATTCTACCATCTGAGGAATATCGCCCGGATTAAGCACCTGGTTCCGCCCGGTGACCTTCCGGCTTTGGTCCCACGCCTTTGTGACCTCTCACCTTGATTACTGCAACGCCCTGTACCTAGGGCTACCAGGAGCTGATATCCGCCACTTGCAGCTGGTGCAGAACACAGCGGCCAGGTTGCTGACTGGGCTTTCTTGATCTAGCCATGTCACACCTGTGCTGCGCGAGCTGCACTGGCTGCCAGTTTGATGACAGATCATCTTCAAAGTCGGTTTACTGACCTATAAAGCCCTACATGGACAGAGACCGGGTTACCTGCAAGATCTCCTGCATCCCTACTGCCGCCTCTGACCGCTCCGCTGATGAGGGATTGGTGAAGATTCCCAGGGTCCGTTTGAAGATCTCTGGGGCTCGAGCTTTTACACTTGTGGCCCCTACTCTGTGGAATTCTCTACCTCATCGGGTTAGAGGGTGCCTGACTGTGGAGAGCTTTAAAGCAGCTCTGAAAACTTATTTATTTTCACTGGTCTTCTTGGATAACAAATTATTGGCATGTCTGCTGTTAATTTCAGTATTTATATATTTGTGATTTTATAATTTCAATGTTTTAAAATCTGTAAAACCGCTTTGATACTTGTTTAATTCCGTTTCTAACAAATAAAGATTATTATTATTCATGGGTGACCCAAAGTTAGTTACAAGCAATATTTACAAGACAAGTACAAGAACAACAGAACATTGTCAAAAATACAATTGTTAACAAGGACAATGGGATTTAGTTACATACAGTATACTGCACAATTGTTTGTAAAAGATCACAGGTTAGATTCACAAAACTTTGCCCTGGTGCAAACCAGGTTTTGCATCGAGTTGTTATTCATAAAAGCCCGGTATGTACACTCAAACCGGGTTCCCACCAGGGCAAAGTGTGAAGAGGGCCGCAATGCAAATGAGGGGTACAGGACCAGCATATCGGCATAGTCCGATACACAAAGCATTTGCTCTGCACAAGGGCCTTTTGCAGGGTTCCCTTATGTGGAGCAAATACCATTGACTGGGACCTTGCTTCAATACCATGCAACCCTAGTGATTGTCGGAGGCATTGCTGCCCTGCTAACAATCGCCAGCCTGAGTGTAAAATGCAGATTTTCCTGGTGGCTAGTGGTCCCTCCCTCACTGATTGCCAGCCCAAAACACAAGAACAGCCACTGGTGACAGCGGTTCCTCCCCAACCTCACCGACAACCAGCTGAGAAAAACAGGAAAAGTCCCTGGTGCCAGTGCCCCCCATGATCACCGGCCTGATACCAATATATGTTGTCCCTGGTGTCCGTGGTCCCTCCCCACCGATCACTCACCTGATATGAGAAAAAGGTATCCCCAGTGTCCAGTGGTCCCTCCCCTCACCTGATCACCAGTCCGACACACACACACACACACACACGATGGATCCCTGGTGCTGCCTCAAGAGCTTAGGGGTCAGTAGATCATTAAGGCTTGAGGGGTGTAAACCTTGGCCAGTTTGAAGGCAAGGCAAAGGAGGGCATAAGTCAACCTCTCTTCCAGGGCAGGTCAGCTCAACAAAGAGGGAACTTCATAGAGTTGTCTATGTAATAAGTGCTAAAAATCCAAGGTCAATTGAACTGAGTTCAAGGAGGTGCTGTTTGCCACATTTCTCACAGACGTTTTTTACACTATATATAAGATTGTGATTTTTTTATGATACGATATAAAATGCAGTAATTAATCTGTATGTACCACTGTACACATCTGGTGTATATACATACGTTTGCTGATATTTGACAGCTGTGCACATTTATTCAACACACACACTTGTATTGCTAATACAACTGATTAGTTATGGTGACAGGAATGAATCAGGATTGATGGGGATCACTTTTGTGCTCAAGTCTCTGGATATAAAAGGGGTGTACCCACGGCATGAAACTAGCTCCGATGAAGCCCACTTGGTGAAAAGTAACCTCCTCCATGCACGCGCATCCTTCTCACCCTTCTCCCGGCAGTGAATCCTGTTGAGGGGATAAAGAGAAACAGCAGTCTGTTCTAATATTGGCCAGGCAGTGATAAGCAACACTTGTGACAAACCTTGAAGTGCAATTGTATTCAAGTGCAATAACGTGAGATCTCCTTATGGGTATGTGGAAGTAGGCATCCTTTAAGTCTAGGGAGGGTAGCCAGTCTGTGATAGAGTGACCATTCTGAATTTGGGTTTTTTCAGATGTTTGTTTAAATATCTGCAATCTAAGATAGGTCGCCACTCCCCAGTTTTCTTTTGTGTCAGAAAATACCTGGAGTAGAGGCCCTTGCCCTTCTCATGGTTGGGGACCCTCTCCACTGCTTGTAAATCCAGAAGGTTTTGTACCTCCAATTCCAACAGTGGTATCTGTGTTGGGGACAGAGGTCTTGACACCTGGGTACGCTTGAGGTCTGGCATCTGCTCGAACTGTAATGGCAGACCCTTTTCCACTATCTTCAGCACCCACTTGTCCGACGTGACATGGGGCCAGTGCTGAAGACAGTGGGAGAGTCTGCCTCCCACCGGAAGCAGGGAGGCGTCCTGGACACTCACATCAGGACTCAGACTGAGAGGCAGACGGCTGGGTAGTGGTGGCTCTTCTTTGGCCCCTTCTGCCTCTGCCTCTGAAAGACCCCCTGTACTGGCCAAAGTCAGACTGGGGATAGGAACTGTAAGGCCTGGGAACAAAATTTCTGCCCTTACCACCCCTAGGACGGGATCTCTGAGGGGTGGTGGGCTTAGGCTTGGGATGAGTGGCTCTGCCAGAAGGCCTTGTACTCATCAATTTTTTTCATGTAGTCAGTGGTTCTGTAATCAAACAACATATTTTGATCACAGGGAAGATCCATGGCTTTGTTCTGAGTGTCTGTGGTCAGACAGGTTGTTCTAAGCCAGGCGAAGTGTCTCAGAGATATGGCATGGGTCATCACCCCAGAGGCTGCATCACTGTTGTCGTCTGCCATGTGGAATTGGTATATAGTAGCTTCCAGGGTAGTTTTTGATGTATTCACCAGCTCCTGCACCATAGAATCTGATCCGTTGCGGGCAATGGCCTGGACAGATTTCCAAAGGGCTTTCTGATATCTGGCTGTGAATGCCATGTAAGAAGAAAGTCTGAGAAGCAGGGAAGCTGTGGCATACATTTTCTTTGCTATAAAGTCAATTGTCTTGTAATCCTTGTCGCGGGAGAGAGGGACAAGGAGACTCCAGCTTTCTCACAAGCTGCCTACTGCATGATACTCTCATGGCTAGAGTGTGCAGACAGGAACTTGGTACCATTTTTAGACAATTTATATTTTCTCTCAAGCCGCTCATCAACCCCTGATACCAAAGCGGGGTGTTGAAGCACCTTCATGGTATTTTTTCTAAATGCATTATAGATAGGGACGACCAGGGTCTTTGAGGATGAAAGACTTCTCATCTCCCTATAATCTTCATCGACATCCTGGTTGGGCTCCTGTGTAGGGAGGTCCAGGGTGTCCAGCATATTTTGTATAAATGTAAACACAGAGGAAGGATCCTCGTGGTCACCCGGGGGATCCCCAAGACGAGGGTCTGGGGACTCCTGGGGCTCAAGGCCCTAAAAATCCATGTCAGGGGCATCATAAAATTGATCATCTGCATCACCCTCACAGTCTACAGAAGAGAGAACTGTGGAAGAGTGCTTACCAGCACCAGTAAATCGAGGACCCATGTTTTGAAGGGTGTGAAACAGTTGCCATGCTTTTTCCATTTCTTGTACTGACAGAAGAACCTGCGCAGACTTGGTTTGTAAGTGTTTTGTTTTTTCTGTATGCTTTAAGCTGTCTGTTGTCTCGCTATTGGCTTTCCCGGGAGCAACGGGAGCATTTTTGTCTTGACAGAGTTTCTTTTTAGCCATTTCATCAGAGGCTTGATCAAGCTTCCTTTTTTCGTCACTCTTGTTATTTTTTAATTTGTGAGGAACTTCATCTTTGGAAGCTTTATTTTTTGGCTGGGATCTGGAGGGTTCTTTAGCACCTCTGCTTTTAGTATTGGTACTTTTGGATGGCCCCTCGTCGGAAGCCTTTGATTTATCCTCAGCCATAATAATCAAAGGTTTATTTTGTCTGCTACGTTTGCCAATTTAAGCAAATCAAACCAGTCCTGGACCTACAAACCGAGTGCAGGTTTCTGTGAAAATGCCACTGGCCAGTCCTGCCCCAGTTAATAAATTCTATTACTAGTGCCTTTTTTTTTGGGGGGTTGTAGAACTGGGATCTATACCAGTGCCGATCTCAATAGAAACCCAGTGATACTGGTCAGCTGCCCACAGGTGGCTGCTGGACCCTTACGGACAGTCCTGACACAGATGATACCAAGGTAAAGTAATATAACAAAAAAGGTTTCCTCATAATTGCCAATCTAGAGGGACAACCCCCAGGCACTGTTTCATTTGAAATCCACTGCAGGTGCCTCGCAGTAAACCCTGCAAGGTCTGAGGTAAAAAACAAGGCAACTGTCCCTAATTCAATGGTTCCCACAAGGATTTGCCCAAAAGTGAAGGGAACCGTCAAAAATAACCACCTGCGATAAAATTAGGTTTTAAAATTAAAGTCGTGGTAAAAATAAAGTCAAAATAGCGCTGTTGCGCTAAAAATAAAAAATTAGCACGGCACTAATAAAAAAAAAAGTAAAACTTTCACTCAGCACACTAACAGAATTTATGAGGAAAACTTTACCTAGATAAGCACTGGGAAGCTGTGAACAAAGAAAGTTAAAAGACACCTCAGGGGCAATGTTGCTCAGTCCAGCGGTGAAAAAATGCTGAAGCCTTCAACAGCTCTCACCCCTTCCTGTCTTTTGATTGGCTTGGCCCTAAGCTCATTTAAATATCTCTTAAGAACAGCCTGGCAGTTGCACCAGCCAGCTAAGTGTAAAAAAAAGTTACTAATGCTAAAGGACTCTTGGGGTAAGACTGAGGGCTACTGGTGCTTTCATCTAAATGGGTGAACAACATGGTAACCCTCTTTTAGGGCTAGTGTTTGGACAAATGTGGAATGGCAATAAACTGACTTTACACAAGAAGAAAAAATTACTCACCGCAGTAATCTTCTTTCTTCCAAGGGGTCCTTTAGCATCAATAACTTTTAGCAGCTAGCTGGCTAGGTGTAACTGCCCTGGAGGTGTGCCTTTAAGAGAAATTTAAATGAGCTTAGAGCCATAGCCAATCGGAAAACAGGAAGGGTAGTGAACTGAGTGAGAGCTGCTGAAGGCTTCAGAATTTTTTTGAAGGAAAAACGAGGGCATATGTCCCAAAAAGAATCGACAGGAATCAAAAAACATGCAAATGCCCACAAAACTGGAAACAGAAACAACAACACGAGTTAAAAACTCATCAATAAGAAAATCCAAATTTGGTAAGAGATGTGATAAAGAGCCCTTCTCCGACTTGTGAACCGGGGAGGAAGGGTGGGAGCTTACTGATGCTAAAGGACGCCCTGGAAGAATGAAGATTACTGTAGTGAGTAATTTTTTCTTCTTATCCCAGGAGTCCTTTAGCATCAGTAACTTTTAGCAGACTACCAAGCAGTACCAAGTGGGAGGTGGGCAGAGAACCTACTAGGAAAGAGGCTTTGCAGAACCGCCCTGCCAAATTTGACATCAGATCTGGTCTGCACATCCAAACTGTAGGGATTCACAAAGGTGTGTACAAATTTCCAGGTAACTGCTTTTCAGACATCCAGCAGAGTAATGTTCACTGCTGCTGCAAGCGAGGCTGCCGTGCCCCTGGTATAGAGGGTCCTGAGCCCCACTGGAGGTTGGTGACCAGATTTTTCGTAGTAGACTCTAATGCAAGAGACCTACCACAGGACAAATTCTCTTGGTAGCTGGTCTTCCCCTGCCGACAAAGCCATAGGTGGGGAACAACTGAGAGGAAGAGCCTCTGGATTGTCTAATATGCTCTAGGTAGTAGAAGATGGCTCTTGACATCCAAGCTGTGGAGCTTTTGCTCGCCAGGAGTGGATTTCTTAGTAAAGAAGACAGAGTAATGGACTAGTCCAAGGGAACTCTGAAACCACTTTTGCAGAAATTCCTGTGTGTCCTGAGCCCAACTTTATCGTTGTGAGGGAAGATGTCAAGTGGCTCAGTGAACCGGGCCTGTAGCTCTGAAACCTCCTGGCAGAGGAAATGGTTACCAAGAAGCCTGTCTTCCAAGTTACAAACATGAAGTGGTCCGTGGACATATGCTCGAAGGGTGACTTCTTGAGCCTGTCTGTGCAAAGGTTAGGGCTCCTAGGAGGAATAGGCTCCCGGATTGGAGACCGGGGGTGCAAGAGGCCTTTGAAAAACTGTTTAACTATGACGTGGGGAAAAAAAATAATTGTTTTCTTTCCCACCGAAAGGTAAGCTGAAATTGCTGCCACTTGAGGGGAGATGGTTTCAAGCCTGACACCTGCAAGAATACCAGACAATCTAGCAGCTGAGGATCTGAGACTGAATGGTATTCGACCTTTTTGCTCTTGCACCAGAGGGAAAACCTTTACATTTGGCTGCATAAGTTTTCTTAGTGTTTGTTTTTTTTAACCACCCTCAGTGTCCTAAGGACCTGTCAAGAATACTGTGAGGATGCAGACTCTAACTTTTCCAGAACCAGGCCTTGAGGTGGAAGGAGTGTATGCCTGGATACTGCACTCCTGTCTGAGGAAGGGTCAGCAGGGAGTGAGTTGGAGGCAGGCAAATGGACTGCCACAGGGCACTGAGAGAAGGAGAGGGTACCAGGCTTGCTTGGGCCAATCTGGAGCCACCCGAATCCTAGATGCAGGCTGTTGTAAGTTTCAGAAATACCCTGAGAATCAGGGGAAAAGGAGGGACTGCATATGAGAACCTCCCTGACCAGACCAGGATCAAAGTGTCTAGAGGAGACGATTCCGGGACTGGAGCCTGCAACAGAAATGAGGAAACTGGAAGCCGAGGGGGAGGCAAACGGATTCACTTTTGGGTGCCCAACCACCTGAATACCGTGCTAGTACTTGTTTGTTCAGAGTCCAATAACTCTGGCCCTGACTGATGCGACTAGAGCCTCTGCCAGAGTATTGTGTTTGTCTGGGAGGTGAATCGCTGAAAGGCTGACTCCCAAGTAGAAGGCGAGAGGCCAATTTTTATAGCGCCTGCAAACAGAGTACTCCTGATCTGGCCATTGCAGTAGTGTCTGTTTGACTCTGTAAGACAGTCCTTTTATGACAGGAACAAATGCTTTGAGCTAGAGGGATTTCTCCGAGTTCCAAAAAAAATAAGATAAACTGTGACTCTTGGAGAGTCTAGGTATTATTTACTGAGGCACTGCCCAGATGCGCTTCCCACAACAGGGGGAAGACATTTGTGGAACTGCTCTGTCTGAGTTTTCAGCTTTGAAAATTGTTGCTTTCTGAGACCAGCAAGCTACAAAGAGACTTGCGGGTGACGCAGCCTGCATCTGAACCTTGGGACCACTGCAGGCACTGAAGCCATGCGTCCCAATAACCTGAGGAAATGTCAAAGTTAAGTTATTTGCTCAGGACCGCATCATATACTGAACCAGTGAGGGTTACAGATTCAAACCCAGTCAAGCACTTGCTGGCAGGTCTCACTGTCCCTGGATGAAGAAAATTGCCAATGAGGGACATCTTGAATTCTTGCCTGCGGAAGGAAGGCATATCCTTCCTGGATGCTGGGAGGGTTCCAGGTGAGATTTTGTTTAGATTTACCTGGGAACCCCAAGACTACAGATAGAGCCCTGAAAGAGGACTCCAGACCTAACAAGGAAACTTAGGCAGGCTAATCAGCAACTCAGGTGTAGCTAGAGACGCCCAGATTCCTGAGGTGTGCTGCTACTACTACCCAGCACTTTGTATGACTCTTTGGGCTGAGGAAAGCTGAAGGGCCGCAGTGATCCCATCCTTGTGTGTGACCTCATTAAAGGTATATGGAAAAAAAGGGAGCCCTTTTTGGCCAGGGAGGCTAACCCGTCTCCCTACTGTAAGAACTCTATGAATAGTAACAGAGTGACCATCTTGAATTTGGGTTTTAACAGCCAGATGGGAGCCACTCCCCCATTGTCTCTTATGTCAGGAATTACATGGAGAAGAGGCCCTTTCTTCTTTTGATGGCCAGGGACCCTCTCCACCATTCGCAAAGCTAGAATGGCTTTTGCCTCCCATTCCAACAAAAACGTCTGTGTTGGAGATAGAGGCTTAGACACCTGGGTACACATGAGGTCTGCCCACATTAACGTCAGGCTTTAGACTGCGAAAACACCCTTGCACTGAGAGAAGGCTGGGAAAAAACCTCTGCCCCTAATGTCCGTGGGGCAGGGGGCCTTGTTTGAGATGTTCTGGAAGCGAACAGTATGTTTTGATCACCAGGAAAGTCCATGGCTTTAAACTGGGAGTCCAAGGGTAGATCAGTAGTTCTAGACCAGACGAAGTGCCTCAGAGAGATGGCATAGGCCGTGACTTTGGAGGCAGCATCCTTGTTGTTATCCTGTGGAAATGGTATTACATAGCTTCTGAAGCAGGTTAGCCATATCCACCGGCTCCTGCACCAAAAACCAGGACAGAGTTCTGCAGTGCTTTTTTTTTTTTTGATATTTGGCCGAAAAGCCAAGTAGGCAAAAATTTTGACAAGCATCTGCAGGTTACTAAGAAATGTATATTCTGGAGTCCTTATCCGGGGTTAAGAGGAACAAGGAGACCCCAGCTTTCTCACGAGCTGCCTGATGCACTATACTCACATAGTTAGGATATACAGACAGGCACTCAGGATTGTTAAACAATTGATATAGTAATGCATTTATTTACTCACACTTCCAGACCGCTTGTAAACCTCTGCCACAGAAGTGGGGGTTTGAAGCAGTTTTGTGTCATTATTTATATATTTTTTTTTTATTTTAGACACTTTTAGGAGGTGGATCCTTTTATCTCCCTATAATCTTTTCTTTTCTTTTATCCCTATCCTCACCTTGGAAGGATTCCCGAGAAGAGAGGTCCAGGGTGTCCAATATGTTTTGGATAAACGAAGGCATAGAGGGAGAACCTCCTTGGATACATAGGGCTCCACCTCATAAAAATTCTCATATCGTCTGTATCACCCTCACAGTCTCCAGGGCAAGAACTGTGAAAGAGTGATAGCAGCCCCTGAAAGCAGGAGCAGAATAAAAATATTTACCATCCACTGTATCACCCTCACAGTCTCTGGGGCGAGAACTGTGGAGTGTTAGCAGCCTCTGTAGGCAGGGGCATTATAAAATTATTTATCATCAACTGAATCACCCTCACAGTCTATGAGAAAGAGAACTGTAGAAGAGTGTTTGCCAGCCTCAGTAAAGAAAGGACCCATTTTTAAGAGGTCTGAAACAGCTGTCATGCTTTTTCTATATTTTGCACAGGTGGAGTACTGCGCAGACTTTCTGTGTGCTTTAAGCTGCCTGTTGTCTCTCTATTGGCATTCCCAGGAGCAACGGGAGCATCTCAGTCTAGACAGTCTCTTTTAAGCCACTTCATCAGCGGCTTGATTAAGCTTCCTTCCTTCGTCATGTAAATTGTGAGGAACTTGTAATTCGGAAACTTACATTTTTGGCTGGGATCTGGAGTGTTCCTCCGCACTGCCTTACATTTTAGTCCTTTTGAATGGCCCCCAGTCGGAAGCCTTTGATATGTCCTCAGCCCTAATAATCAAAGGTCTGTCTGCTATTTTTTCCAATTTAAGCAAAGCAAACCAGTCCTGGACCTTACAAACTGAGTGCAGGTTTCTGTGAAATGCCACCGGCCAGTCCTGCCCCAGTTAATTAGCTTGGTCTGTTGCCAGTGCCTTTTTTTCCATGGCTGTAGAACTGGGATCTATACCAGTGCCAATCTTAATAGAAAACCCAGCAATACTTGTCAACTGCCACAGGAGGCTGCTGGACCCTTACGGACAGTCCTGTGACAGATGATACCTAGGTCCAGTTCCTTTATATATTAAAAAAAACATATATATATATACTGTGTATATATATATATATATATATAAAATATATATGTATATATAATCCTAGTTGGCACTATCCCAAGGGCGACTACCCCTGCCTGCTTGGCTAGTAGCAGGTTAAGGGGCCTAGGTTCGGTATCGGGTGCCTCCACCCAGAGGTCAGGGTTGGTAATGGTCAAACTAACCAGGGCACAGCCCTCCGGGACACTGTGACCCCTCCCTCTGTTCCTGCTAGTGGCCCACACAATACACAATAATTACTTTCACAATAGCCCTGATACGCTTGGCAAATACCCACACAGTTTAGACTTACCCCCAGAGTCGGTTTTTCCAGTTCAAACCTGGGGACGCCCTGTAAAACAAAGTTAGACAGAACAAATGGCAACAGTATAATACTTCGAGCACAAACTAGAACCACAGTCTGGTTGGATTGCAGAAAAAGAGTAGATCTGATTTTCAGGGGGGTTTGAACAAGGGTGGGGGTAATCAGGTTAATTAGCTTAAATACTCTATTGTTCACACTACCGTGCAGGCACTTAGAGTCCCTATGACAGTCACACTCTCTGGGTACCCAGGTAGAGGGAAGGTGGGCTAGCCAGGACCATTGCCTGGGGTAGGCCGGCGTTGCAGCTGGTCGGGGCCCTGTGAGGAAAAAAAACAACATGCACCACACTCTAACTGTAATCCGGAGCCGGAGGGCTCAGTTCATAAAGGAAAAGATAACAAGACAATCAGGTGACACACTTTTGATTTAGCTATATGTTGGGGGGGAGCTACCTTGGTGACTACTCATGATACCCAGGACTGGACACAGGCTGAATGAGAATGGAGACAGCAGATGAACTTTCTGGATTGCCAGGAGAAGCAGGGCCCAGGGATTTATTTAACTCCAAAAACTGATTAGCGTTTTGCTCATAAAAGTACTAAAACATTGTGAAAATGCATAGCACTTGCCTCACTGTGTTTAACAAACATAACACTTCTAGAAAATCTATATAAATGCTTTCTGTACAGTTAGCATTGTCCCAAGAAAAAACTGCTAATCAATTACTTAAAACCCTGACGGCCCACACGACTCACTGAGGCGTCGTTGCTGTTCAGGCATGGAGCAGGGGGCTGATCCCCGGGCAGGTCTCTCATCAATGGCTCTTCTCTGTGCAGCAGGGTGGGATGGCGTGGCCCTCGTGGCAAGGCCCAGCCACTTGAAGCTAACGGCAGAGTCAGTCCATTGGTGCTGGACACACTTCCAGCTAGCAGAACACAGTTCGTAACGTGGGGAACTAGAGCGCAACCCCCATCCAGCACACAGCACATTTATATGTAAAGACGTTTTACTGTACCAGGCCAAACACTCCCCGGTCCCCAATCACAAAGTCTCTGCTCAAAGCGGGAGCTCTGGGATGACATGGGATTTCTGGCAGGCCGATCGCACTCAGCACTATCTTCGGTCCTCTACAGGATTAGCCTGGTCACTTTCAGTGGCTTCTTCATTCCTCCAAACTTGGAAATAGCCCAAGCAATAATTCCCTCTCTCTCTCAGCAACAGGCAGAATTGAAGGCCTAACACTCGGCCTTCCCACCATTCTCCCACTCAAAACTACACCGACGCTTGCTCGAATATCTCGAGCTGCTCCTCCCTCGACTTCCACTTCAGATCTGGCTTGCCAGCCTACAGCTCGAGGAATTTCCCTTAGATCCAAAAGGTTTGGTTGTTCGGTTCAGCTGTCAGTCACAGTAAGAACTCCCTCTTCTGTTGCAAAAAGGCACCAACAGTCCAAAACTACAAATGCCAAGCTTGTAATCCACACAGCCCCACTTCAGCAGGCTCCATTTCAGAGTCCTCAGTACTGACTGGTCCAATTCGGCAGTTCGGGACCAAAATGAAGGAGATAATCAAAACAGTCTGTGCTGCAAAGAAGGCAGGTTAGAACAAATTACATTATCACCATCACTCTTAAAATATTACCAGCCAATAGTTACATCCTTCAGCAAAGCTCCCTCTGTACAATCAGTAACAGCAGAAACTGAGCTATTTTTCAGCAGCCCGAGCGGGACTCAAGCATGGCAACACTCTGCCCACCCTCCACCCCCAGATTAATTATCACTGCAAACTCACAGCTCTTAAAGCAACAGTACATGGAGGTCGCACAGGCACTCACTGGCAATACAAATTAAAATGGCGAAACGCCGAACACCATTTTGGCAGTGAGCATTTAGGCAAGCTCATGGAAGACTTTTCAGGAACCCCCATTTGCAGGGGGATTACATATATATATATATATACACATATATATACACACACACACACAAGGCAACTGTCCCTAATTCAATGGTTCCCACAAGAATTTGCTCGAAAAAGAAGGGAACCGTCAAAAATAAGCACCCACGATGAAATCAGACTTTAAAATTTGTAACAGTTTGCTTAAGGCAAACAAAGAACAATTTGTAACAGTTCTTCAAATCCTGCTGTGTTCCTACTATATTTGTACCCTGTACTCCTGTATTATGTCTATAAGGAATGTTCATATGTAATTGACTGTACTTTTCTGTAACTCTAACATGGAGCCTTTGGAAACGAGTCCCTGACTCAAAGGGTTGTAATTCCGATGATTACAATAAATAAATAAAATGAATATGCATGGTACATATAAAGTCAAAATAACGTGGTCGTGCAAAAATAAAAAATTAGCGCAGCACTAATGAAAAACATAAAACTTTCACTCAGCACACCTTTAGAAAAGAAATATGAGGAAAACTTTACCCGGATAAGCACTAGGAGGCTGTCAACAAGGAAAGTTGAGAGATACCTTAGGGGCAATGCTGCTCAGTCCAGGGGAGAAAAATTCTGAAGCCTTCAGCAGCTCTCACTCAGTTCACTACCCTTCCTGTTTTCTGACTGGCTATGGCCCTAAGCTCATTTAAACTTCCCTTAAAGGCGCACCTCCGGGGCAGTTGCACCTAGCTGCTAAAAGTTACTGATGCTAAAGGACTCCTGGGGTAAGAAATTGTAAGTTTCTGTGAAGTTTTGATTCAACTAGCAGGTGTGACAGTACAACAGTGCTTCATGGCACTACATGTATTTCTGCTTAAATCCTCATACTGGGCACCAACCAGGACGGGACAAATTGGGTAGCCAGGTGGCCAATGGCTACTAAAAAATTGATTTCCATTCTAGATTCATAGAAGTGTGACGGCAGAAAAGGACCGAACTAGGCCCACCAAGTCTGCCCATTTGCCCAGCTATCTGCTTGGACCTGTGCCTCCCCCTTTAACACTCCCATGTGGTTGTCCCATGCCCTTTTGAATCCCTCCACTGTTTCCTCTCCAACGACTGCTTCTGGGAGTCTGTTCCACTTTTCCACTACTCTCTCTGAGTAACAGTATTTTCTAATGTTACCCCTGAACTGTCCTCTCTCCACCTGCAGGCTGTGCCCCCTCGTCCTCTTACTTCCTTTCATCTTGAAGATGCTCCCCCCTGGCACCCTGCTTATACCCTTAAGGTACTTGAAGGTCTCGATCATGTCCCCCCTCTCCCTCCTCTGCTCCAGGGAGTACATGTTCAAGTCTCTCACCTTTCTTCATAGGATAGGTGGTTTAACCCTTTTACCATTTTTGTCGCTCTCCTCTGAACCCTCTCTATCCTCCCCACATCCTTCCTGAGGTATGGCCTCCAGAACTGGACTCTGTAATCCAAGTGTGGTCTAACCAAATGGGTGTACAAGGGTACTATGACCTCCCTATTCCTACTGGTGATCCCCCTTCCGATGCATCCCAGCATTCCACTCCCTCTGGCCACTGCCCTCTCGCACTGCCCTTCCACCTTCAGGTCCCCAGACATAGTGATGCCCAGGTCCCTTTCTTTCTCCGTCTCCTCCAGCTCTCTGCCCCTCATACGGTATCCTGCCTTCTGATTTCTATAGCCCAGCTGCATTATTTTACATTTTTCTGCATTGATTTCAAGCTGCCACCTTTTTGACCATGCCTCAAGTCTCCCCAAATCTCTCTGCATTTGTTAGAAACATAGAAACATAGACTATGACAGCAGATAAGGACCGTTTGGCCCATCTAGTCTGCCCATTTTCCTACCTATAGGATAAGCCACAGATCCTAGTTAACCAACAGCCTATTTCTTCCTACCCCCCAGAAGAATTGCCTTATGTCTGTCCCATGCATTCTTGAATTCTCCCACAGTTTTAGACCCCACAACCTCCTCAGGAAGGCTGTTCCATGCATCCACTACCCTCTCTGTGAAATAATACTTCCTCACATTGCCCCGAACGGCCCCCCATCTATCTTTAAATTGTGTCCCCTTGTTCTTGCACATCTCTTTTTCTGAAAGATGCTACCCTCTTGGACTTTGTTGATTCCACTGAGGTACTTAAAAGTTTCTATCATGTCCCCCTTCCCTTCTTTCCTCAAGGGTATACATACTAAGCTTCTTTAGTCTCCACCCCTTCCTCCGTGTCCACCCTATTGTAGATTTTGATATCATCCGCAAACATACTCACAACCCCCTCAAGGCCCTCCACGATGTCTCCTATGAATATACTGAACAGTAGAGGCCCCAGCACTGATCCCTGGGGAACCCCGCTCGTGACCTTGCCTTCCCCGGATGCCACCCCATTTATTATGACCCTCTGTCTCCTTTTTTTCAGCCAGTTTCCCACACATTTGACTGCCCTCCGCCCCATCCCTAGTCCTGCCATTTTACATAGCAGCCCCCCATGAGGCAGTGAGTCAAATGCCTTTCTGAAATTCAAATAAGCTACATCTACCGCTCTACCTTGATCTATTTCCTTGGTGACCCCGTCAAAAAACTCTATCAAATTTGTTTGACAGGTTGATTTTTAAATTTACTGGGCAACTGGCCACCTGCCCATAAAGTGATTTTTGAGACTTTAAAAATGAAAGCCACTACAAATATTGATTTGGCCACTAGATTTTGAATGCTAGTGGCCAAAGTGACTACCAGCACAAAACTGATTTGCCCCACACGAGACAGTTTCTGCAAACTTCTAGACAAAAAAATAGAGAGCTTGCCATCATTAATACATTGGGATTATGGCTAAAAATGTTGGTAGTTTGCATAAGCCGGACAGAAAGCTTGCCTTAAGCCAAACAAAGTAAGCATTACGACTTGTTTCAATTGTTTGAGGACAGCAAGCCAAGAGTGCACTTGCAACTGGGGAGCAACATTTAAGAGGCAGCACTACTTCCCACTTTTCTTGGGGTGGTGGAGTGTGAAATCCTAAGGCAGACAAGGACTTGGGGGAAGGCAAGCGACTGTCAAACCCGCTGAACAGTAATATAACTATGAGACTTTAAAAATGAAAGCCACTACAAATATTGATTTGGCCACTAGATTTCGATAGTGGTCGATGTCAGAACAGGAAACGAGACAGCCTTAAAGACAGATTCAAAGATTCGTTTTTAATTGTACCACAAAAATGCATCGTAATCACCTGATTTTTTAGGAGTGAGGATAAAAAAGATGAAGGGCAAGGGCAGGACTTGGTTCTCAAAAGTTCGTTTTGGTAAGAAGAGACTTGGCAGTACTGTAATGACTGTGGTAGTTCATGTAATTAAAATTTCCACACTGCTCTGAACTTGTGTCGCTATATGATTATTCTACCTTTCTCCCAGTGTCCCCCTACTGGAGACAGAAATTTAATTTTGACCTTTATGTCCGAACTTTACTACACATAAAAAAAAAATAAAGCGAAAAGAAAATTCCAGGACCAAACCTTGCACTTACCTTCTAATCACTATCCAGCAATTTAGTATATACATGGCGCTCGTAACTCGTAGTAACAAGCAAGTGAGACTGCGTCATCAACAGGCGGCGCGATGATAGACGTCACTGAGCGATCACATGGGTTCTAGCATCGACATGCCTGGGCTGTTGGCAGCAAGCTGTGGCCATCATCATGTCGTGGCACAAAGTGCTGCCAGCCAGTGGAGACGACGTGTTCGACGAAGACGCGGACGAGCTGCAGGTGTCGCGGAAAGAATGGGGGAGCTCCATGGATAAGCGGGCGAAGGTGAGTACGCCGTCCCGCGAATACCTCTCCACTAATGCCACTTCCCCAGATTACGACGGACGTCCCTCATTTTACCCCTCAAAATTGCTCTGTGGAAAAGGTGTTTCCTACACAGACAGTATGTTGTAAATTCAGACTTTAAAGCAGAAATCATAGTCCAAGATGCTGAATTATAAACTTTGTACAAGTAAACAGAATGATGTCCACATGGTTCTGAGCTCGTAGCTCCATAGTTGACGTACCTTATTATGAGGGTAAGAGTCAGGGGTGTAGCCAGGGATTTCAGATCTGCACACCAAGTGGACTCACTACTAACTTTGCCTTGTTATGGTGTGCTGCAACCCCCGTGTAGCCAGACAATATACAAATGTACACCAGGACCGTGTTTGTTGCCTCATTTGGCACAATAAATACAACTTTTGTATCTCATGACAGTGGTTGTTGCCATGCATGGATAAATACAAATGCCATGCATTGCTCCCTAAGACACCCACATACCAGCCCAGATCCTGTAAAGTTGTATTGTCCTTGGGGTGAAAAGACAGTATTAGTGACCAGTCCTTCTAGTTTCGACTCCTATGAATAAAATTACAGAAAGGTTCAGTATTTTCTTTGTTAGTTTTCATGGAAAAAGGAAGCAGTTCAGAGCCTATTTGCTACCCCCTTAAATAAAATTGCACACCATGGAGTACTTGGAATATGCCTGGCTACACCCATGGTAAGAGTAACTTCTACCTTTATCAGCTCCTCCTGGGAGGAAGGGTGCTGGTTGTCAGACTGAGAGCTTACTCTTATAGGGATTCTGATAAGGAGCCTAGTGAGAAAAAGGAAGGTGCACCCGAAGGGTACTTGGTGAAAACCAGACTTGACAGAAACCCCAAAAGGAACCTGCAGTCCAGAGTCATGCGAAAAGTAATTGTGTGAAGTCAGGCAACACTCCAGACTGTTGAGATCATATCACCTCTACAGCATGTCACCTGTTGGCCTTCAGGGACAGGCCCAAGACAGTAGAGGAGATCGGGGGCATGCGCATTTAGTGTAGATCAATGTTATTTATGGGAGTATGTGAAGGGAAACAGTGGGAGGATGTGGGGACCCCAAGGGGCTTTCCTTCAAGGCGGGGAATCCCTGGCAGTCTTTTGGCAGAAGATGGGTCTCCCAGAAGAGAGGATGTCCTCTATGAGGGTTGTTTGCAGTCCAGTGCCCAAGTGCTACCAACCGAGCTGCTGATGAAGAGAAACCTGATAAGAGAGAGAGGATTGCTGAGTAAGGTGGGAGATCCGCCTATATTTTGTGATAGGAAATTCCAGGCTGGGATGAGTACTGGAGTTGCTGCTGGTAACAGAAGGGCTGGGGCAATTTCTAGCTGTTGCCAGTTGGCAGACTGGAGTACGCGCTTCTGTGTTGTGCCCAGCAAACCTGCTGGTGTTTAAGGAAAGCTGTGATGTGTGCCACCCACATGGTTTCAGCTGGAAATTTTTAAGTTGTATTTTTTTTGGCTAATTGACAGCAGAATTTTGTATCCAAACCACAAAACTGTGATTATTGTGTAATTATTCCATAAAGCATCAATTAATTTCTCTCCTCCTTTTCACTAAATAGAAAACAAGCTTTAAATCAGTAACAGTTCCCCTTCAGTACTGTAATTAATGCTGCCTGCTTAAAAAACCTGCAGTGTCGCAGTTCATTAAAATAATTTTGAGCAGCCAGTGGCATCATAAATGCTGTGTCATGCACCACACAGCTCACGTTTTAACCACCCCTCTCGGCTTTCTCTCATCTATTTCCCCTAGGCTGGAGTGTCCCCAATGAATCCACATCGCCCCAAAAATAATGGTTATTTTAGCTAGTCAGGCACCAATTCTGAGAACCAGAGTAGGATAGGGCTGTGTTAGAGACTGATTCTTGGTCCATTTCCTGTCCTCCACTCTTGTTCCCCTACTGCTGCACTGTTAACCTGACCCCGTACCCTCATAACTGTCTACACACTTATTACAGGCACCCAAGCCAGGACCGTCTTCCCCTGAGTTGCTGATCACCACATTCATGCAGTGTAAGCCACTTGTAGTCTGTTAGCAGGACTCTGGAGGACATGTTTGCATGTTGCACTGCCGAGGGGCCTCCATGGGGCTGAGAGGTGATCCAAAATGGTGACTGTAATGTTCTCCCAGAAGTGCCAGTGCTGCGAAGCAGTCAGGAATGGGGCCCGACATGGTAAGTGGGCAGGGGAAGTGTAGGATAGAACCAGTCGCATTGTCTCCTCCTGACTACAGATTGTTGTTTCTCTGGGTTGGCGAATCTCCTCCTTTTTGCGCTAACCTATACGTAAGTTGCACAGTAGGGAACAACTGCAAGCTACAAACGGTATGTAGTAGTTTCTTGGCTATTTCAACAAGCCAGAAAGTCGTAAAACCTGCTTATTTTATCACATAATGTAATTTGGCAATCGGCAGCTTAAAAACTGCACCCAGCAAAAAGTGGTGACCTCTGTGCACTAGCAGTCACATGCACCTGACACGGGGTAGCTGTTCTTAGGATCAGGGGACCCAGGGGCATCCACCAGTAATCTGAAGTCCGAGAAGTGATGTCCTTTTAGTAGTGGATGCCTCATGCAACACTAGCTGACCAGGTGCCAGTGTGCCATAGAAGTGTAAAACCTTACAGCAAAGTTAATACCATAATGGGCAAGTTTATAAAGTTGTGCAGCATACAGCAGGCTCTGACCCAAGGTATAACCTCACCAACTGCTGTGTTTGGGTAAGAAAGTATAGGAAGGGTGGTGTGACTTACCAGGGTCCTTATTCATGCCTTGGGTCAGGGACAAACTTGCCTGTACAGCGCTAACATGGAGAATAACTGGGGATTGTGTTCCAGTCTGTTACTGATGACATGTCAGCAAAGTATGGCTTCTGCTTAATACCATGCAGTGTGATTTTAATTTTGGTTTTTTTCCTGTCATGACTGAGGTCCAAGTTGTGTCTTCCCCACAACTGGTGACCCTGGATATGTGCAGAGTTTGCAGGTATTGTAGGGAGTCCCCAAGCGAGTAGTCCATCATATCTCTAGCCACAGAGGGACTCCCCGGACTATACTCACTTTAGCTAATGCCCAATGAAGACCAGAGGTGCATAAAGCAAAAGAAGGGGTTATTTTAGTCTAGTAAAATTCTTTATAACAGGGAAAGAAGAAACAGTAAGGGTGAAATAGATTGAGAAAGAGTAAGACATGGTGGAGGAGGATAGAAGGCTGATAGTCTGAATGAATAATTATGCAAGGCTATCACAAGGGGGAGGGTTTGCCAGAGTGCTGGAGGTCGGGGAGCACACAGACATGGGTAGAATTTGTGAGGCACGGGTGCTTAAAAAGTTGAAAAGATTGCAGGTGGGTAAATCCCTAGGACCAGATGGGTTGCACCCACAGATACACAGGGAGTTGGGGCAGACTCCGGCAGTACCCCTGCCTGACGTGGTCACCAACGCAGTAGTAGTGAGTATAGTACTCAGTGACTGGAGGGTAGGGAACGCTGTCCCCCTGTGCAAGCTTGGGGACAGGGGAGACCCAGAAAATTATAGACCAGTTAGCTTGACTTCCATTATTGGGGAAACTCTTTGAGCCTGTAATTAAAGAGCAGCTGGTAGAGGACTTCTGGTTCCACCTTGCTTTAATGGAGACATGATCATTCTCGGCTTTTACCGTAGGACATCTAGATGTTCTTTAATCTGCCCTAAAAAGAAAAAAACGAGAACAGGCAACAACGAAGGACCCCCCCCCAAAAAAAAAATCAAAAACAAATGAGAACAGGCGACAACGAAAAGGAACCAAATTACACCAAAAATGCCTCTATAATAAAAGCCAAAAGAGACTTGGCCAGATTACATGAAGCGTCAACCACCTATGCTCGAGACACCCAGGATCAGAATAGAATTAGGTCAGCCTCTGTGACATCAGGCCCACACAGCGATCAGAGTGAAGGATAGGGAGGCGAGAAATTTACAGTAACATCCCATCGTCTGTTTTATGAACTTAAAAAAGTCAGCACAGCAATGGACAGGCTGGAAAAGACGGTGAAACTGCCCACGGCCTGACCACAGTTATGTAACAGACGGTGGACCTCGAGAGAGGACTTGAAATATCAGAGGCCCCCGACTCTGCTTTGAGATACCTGCATTGTCAGGAGTGGGAGCTTACAGAGAATCCGGTGAGACAATTTAAGAGTCTTGGTCTCCCTGCGGGTACTGAGATGAGGCAGTGAAGCCCTTTCTGGAGTCCTTCAGAGAATAATTGGACTGGCCAGCAGAGGACCCATTGAATATTGTGAGAGCACACAGATCCCTGGCACAGATCCTCTGACTCCAAGACTAAACCACTCTCAATTGTTATGTTTCTTGACTATAAGAAAACAAGAGTTCTGTCCAAGACTTGGGGGAAGAAAGAGTTACTCTTTGTGCACACCACGCTGTTCTTCAGTAATAATTGCACCCGCATGACAGTGCAAAAAATGCAGGACATTGCTAACCATTAAAAAAATACCTTGCAACCAGCAACATTAAAATGCAGCTGGTGGCACCTGAGAAGTATAAGGTGTTCTTGCAAGAGGGCCCACACACAATTCTTTTGAGCCCTGGCTGATGCCGAACAACTGTGTCTAAAGCTATGAGTCCCCACAGAGTTGTACACACACTGGTGGAGACCACCCCTGAAATGCTGCCAGCCCAAGCACCATGGAAGAAAGCAGCTAAGCCCCACAGAAGGAACCGTCCCCATAACAAGAGCAACCAACCTTCGGGCACAGAATCAGATGGAGCATCCCTGCCAAAGACAACTCAGAGAACACTAGACCAAATTGCAGCCACTGGAGAATTCTTACTGGACTGAACTCTAACCACGTACCTCCCACGGAGAAATCTGCGTCAGCTGAGTTTGCAGTGTGAAGTCCATGAAGCACAGCTTCTGAGAGACACACATCCTTTTATAGACTTAAGTAAGCAATAACCCACAACAGGGTTTGGGGTTTTTGGGGATTAATCAACACCCTGGGTGCATTATGAGGCACGAGGCCACAGGCCGAGTGTCCTCACAGCACCTGGGATGTTGATTAATCCCCAGTAACCTCATACCCTGTCGTGGGTTATTGCACTTATAACATGGGTTGTCAAACCACAGGACAGTATTGCAGAAAAACAGTTTTATTCCTCTTAAGAGTTATGAAATGGTACTGTATCCTGCTGCCTAAGAAAGTAGTGCTCAACAATGCATACCACAGTGATGATATGAAGACAGAAATGTACTATAATGTTGATTTCTGCCATTGCTGCTTCATGATATAATTTTGATGATGAATTCTCCACTGTGCAGCCACTGTTCCTCGCCGTCAGCTCCCTGTGATAAGTGCTTCCTGTGTAACTACTGCAGAACAGCTTCTGTTAAGGAAACGCACGGTATAAATGTTGGATTATCTTGCTTTGGACCATTTGTGACTCATGACATCACACTGACCATGAGTTCTGCACAGTGCAGTACTGTTCCGATCTCCAGCTGTTCTGTGCTGTCTGATCCGCCTGTGACTGCCGCTCTCTCTCCGTCTCTGCACACAAAGGATAATACTTCCCAGAGGAACAGAGAGAGAACACAGCACAACTTCTGATTTCCACCCTGTTTTTGACAGTGATAGTATATCTAAGCTCTGGTAGGTGTTTCTCTGCTGATCACTGTCGCACCACATTCCGTTCACTGTGCCTGTGTGTGTGTGTGTCTGTCTGTCTCTCTCTCTCTCTCTCTCAGCGCTCGTCGGCAGCAATCGCAGAAAGACCACATCTCAGGACACAGAACGTCAGTCGGGATTGCTTGTGTGTTAATCTGTGATTGTGCCACTTACTGTCAACTGTATCTTGGTTTCATACTGTGCCTCTCTCTCGGTCTCAGCAGCGTTTGTTGGCAGGATGGCACATAGAAAGAGATGCACGTCACGTCTTGATGCCACCTGTAAGGGCACATGCGTAGTGCAGCACTTTGGGGGTGAAGGAGTTTCACTTTTTACTTTTGCCAGCTCTCTGCCACCCACTACGACGCAATGATCATGGCTGTGCAGGATGGGGGGGGGGCCTGTCCGAAGCAAGAGAGTCACCGAGTGATGGAGACAGAGACCGCGAGAGACAGCACCTCAGTCCACAGGGAAAGAGTACGTCATTGTTGCATTGGGGAGAGAGAGCCAGAGGTGAGAAATTAAAATTACATACCTACCATAATTCTTGATCTTCTTGGATGAGTCTTCACCGTTCATTCATACTGCTGGGTACTACGCCGGAGGCGCTAGGGCCCAGCAGGAACCAAAAATCTTCAGAAGGGTCGGCACTGAGGTAGGACTGCAAAACTGTCTTGCCCCTGGGTAGGCTATCTCTGTGACGACCCTCCAACTGCCTCAGTACCTTTTTGACTAAGGAGGTGCAGTGTAAACTAACTAGCAAACACTTAACCTAATCCGGGCATAAGGTAGCCTGGTTGACCTGTATAAAAAGGGTCCAGAAACAAAGTCTTCACAGTCCAACACACGAGGGAGTGAAGACCAGAAAGAGGAGTGAGCTCAGGGGGATGGGGGCACATGAATAAATGGTGAAGACTTGTCCAAGAGGATAAAGAATTACGGTGGGTACATAATTTATATCTTCCTGGACTTAGTATTCACCATTCATTCATACTGATGAGTGAGTACCAAGCCAAAAACCAATCCCCGAGCAGGGCGGCAGGAGACAGAGCTCACTCGGGACAGAAGTCCATTAAGGATTGTCTTGCCAAAGGAAGTGTGCTGTCTGGCATGGACATCTAGAGCATAGTGCTTCACAGAGGTATGCACTGAGCTCCAAGTAGCCACTTTGCAAATTTCCACAGTGGGTACAGAACGGATCTCCGCCAGGGACACCGCCAGTGCTCTGGTAGAGTGGACATACAGCTGGCCTTCCAACTTGACCTACACCATCAAGTTGCAGTGGCGAAGGCATGCCACTATCCAAGCAAAAATGCATCTAATGACCACTGGCTGGCCTGGCCATGTGGGACGAATCAAAGTTGCGTGGTTTTATGGATCTCCTCTGTTCTATCGATTGTAGACTCGTAGAGCTCTTTTGACATCCAGAGAGTGAGGGTTATGTTCCCTTCCATTCTGGAAGTTAGCAAAATAAGTGGGGAGAACCAAGGCCTGATTGAGGTGAGAAATCTGAAACCACTTTGGGCAGGAATTTAGGGTGAGTACGAAGTACCACCTTATCTTTGTGAAAGGCCGTATACGGAGGGTCTGTGATCAAGGCATGTATTTCAGAGACCCTGCCAGCGGAAGTGATGGCCACCAGGAAGGTGGTCTTCCAGGTCAAAAACTTCAAGTCACAGGTGGCTAGAGGCTCAAAAGTTTTACAAGTGAGTATGTCTAGCACGAGGATAATATCCCACGCGGCCACTGATTTCCTTACCGGAGGTCTAGTGTGCAGGATGTCCTTGAGGAACCTCTTGGCTAGTGGCAGCTGAGCCAGCATCCTGTTCTGCACTGGCTCGTGATAGGCAGAAATTGCGCAGAGGTGTACCTTTACTGTTGAGTATTGCACTCCTGCATTTGACAGGTCTAAGAGGTACTCCAGCACCTTATTCCGTGGGTAATGGAAAGGGTCCAGATATGACTTTGCACTCCAAATCGAGAAGCGCTTCCATTTAGCTGTGTAAGTCTTCCTGGTGGAGGGCTTACGCACTGCCAAGAGGGTCTCCAAGATTCTCTGAGAAACTTTGAACCTACTCACTTCTGTCTCCTCAGGAGCCAGGCATGGAGATGAAGGGAGTGCAGGTTGTTTGTTTGTTAAAAAAATTATTTTTATACAGGAGATTTTGATTGGGGAGAACCCCATTTACAACAAATTTCTGTGGTAAACATGTACAGTACACAAGTGAGACAGACAAAACAAAATTATCCACTCAATAATAAATAAAACTAAAAACAATAACAGTTAACAAGGTTGGGATGGATCAGTGGCTCCTGTGTCAGGAGGTCCGTTCTCAGAGGAAGTTGCCTCAGAGGGACTTCCAACAACCTGTTGATCAGTGGAAACCATATCTGTTGAGGCCAGTGTGAGGCAATTAGAATCATTCTGCCCTCCTGTGCCTCCAATCTGAGCAGCACCTCCTGAACTAAATGGAAGAGGAGGACATGTATACAGAGAGCATCTTGTCCACCACACTCTGAATGCATCCTGACAGAAAACACCAGGTTCTCTATTTCTGGAACAGAATAGAGGCAGTTTTGCATTGAGTGGAGTAGCGAAAAGGTCCATGTCTGGGCTGCCCCTATCGTCAAGGAGCGATTGCACGACATCTGGTGTGAGCGACCATTCGTGTGGATCCGCCTCTGTCCTGCTGAGGTGATCCACCAGGTAAACTGCCTGAATCAGAGCATCATGCTCGAGGCACCACTCCCACACTCTCATGGCTTCCCTGTACAAAGGGTAGGAGTGTGCTGTACTCTGTTTGTTGAAGTAATACATCACTGCCTTGTCCATCTGAAGAAGAATTACCTTGTGGCAGACAGCATCCTTCAGTGCTCAGATTGCATAAAGAACAACACTCGTCTCTAGAACATTTATGTACAGACGAGACTCCTCCTGGCTCCACACCCTTTGAGTGTGGCAGTCTTGACAGTGAGCTCCCCAGCTGATCAGGGAGGCATCCATGGTGATAGTGATCTGAGACTCCAGTTGAGCAAAGAGAAGACCCTGAAGGAGCTTGTCATCCTGAGTCCACCGTGCAAGTGATCTCGTCAGAGAGTCCGTCACTTTTATATGTTAAGACTGCAGATGTGTAGCCTGTGACCATTGTGTGCTGAGCATCCATTGTGCGGTCCTCATGTGCAGACAGGCTAGAGGTACCGTGAACACAGACAAGGCCATGAGGCCCATCTTCCATTGCATGGAGAGAGCTCAAACAGAAGTGTTCTCCCTGATATAGTGAGCCATCTGGAAAATGTAAGGCCTCCTGTCTTCCGGAAGGAAAGCCCTCACCCTGGAGGTATCCAGGAGGGCTCCTATGAAGAGGAGCTGTTGGGAAGGTTGAAGCTGGGACTTTTCCAAATTCAGTAGAACTCCCATGGAGTTGAGGAACTGAGAAGCCATGTAGACTGCTTCATGTATCTCTTGAGTGGACGGACTTGCTAGACGCCAGTTGTCCACACAAGGGAAGACTTGGACACCGAGTTTTCTGAAGTGAGCCGCGAGAACTGCAAAACATTTTGTAAAGACTTGAGGCACCGAGAAGAGCCCAAAGGGCAGGACTCTGAACTGGTAGTGTTGACCCAAGGCTACGAAGCAGAGATACTTGTGGTGACTTGGGTGCACTGAGATGTTGGTAGGCATCCTGAAAATCCAGGGATGCCAGCCAGTCGAACTGATGGAGGAGTGGAAGTAAGGTACCTAGGGGGATCATCTTGAACTTCTTCCAGAACAGATATTTGTTTAGTTTTCTGAGGTCGAGAATTGGATGTATGCCGCCTGTCCTCTTTGGAACCAGAAAGTAATAGGAGTAGAAACCCGTTTTCCTTTCTGCCCTGGGAACAACTTCTGCTGCCCTGTTTCTGAGAAGACCATGTATCTCGGAAGTAAGAAGGTCTGACTGAGCGGTAGACAGGCTGTGCTGCCACGTGGGTGGAAGATCCAGGGGTATCTCTGCAAAACTGAGAGAGTAATCCTCTTGAATAATCTTGAGGACTCATTTGTCTGTGGTGATGGACCTCCAGTGATTGTAAAACTGAGTCAGATGATCTACCACTGCCAAGGTAATATCCATCTCTGGCAGTTGAGGTGAGACCAGGGCGCTTTTGGGCCCTGTGCCTTTTGCTGCATTTTCTTTTGGGGCTGAGGAGTTTGAGTTCTGTTAAAGCCTCCTCAGCCTCTGCTCCGATGGTTACCGCCCCTTTGAGGGGCAGAAAGAGCCGGTCTGTCTGTTTTAATGGCAGTCCTGGTTTTCTGGGCGGCCTCTAGCGCTTGCTCAACTTGAGGGCCGAACAGATGAGCACCATCAAAGGGGACATTCATGCCGGATCGGTGGCAGTGAGGGTTGGGCGCTGGATGCCACCACGCGCTCACGCTGGCGGCCGGGTTGGAGGCTGAGCGGGTCGGCAGGGAGAGACTAGGATTGAGCATCAGGAAACAGCTCTCTAGTCTTGGGGGCTGGGAATCCACACCGTGCCCGGTGACCCTAGGGGCAGCCCAAGGTACCCGCTTCACTAGTGTGACTGAGAGGACTGCGGCAGACATCAGCATGCAGGTGCGCGAGGCGTCATTGCGCGTCTGCGTTCCAATCAGGAGAAAAAAGTGGAAATGGCTGGGCGCGACCATGCAGCCTGATGGCCGCGCCCTGCATCGCCGGGAGGACTCGTGTGGAATCGCACTGGGGAGGTCCGGAGCAGGTCTGGCTGGATAGGGTATGGGGAGACCCTCCAGGGCATCGGTGACGGCCATGCCGATTCCCCCATCATGTGAGTGAGCCTGGTGCTCTCCCGGCAGGCAGGGCCAGCGGCTGGATGCCCCAGCCGGTAGTCACCGCAGCAGGCGGATAAATAAGAACAATTAAAAAATTAAAAAAGAGGGACATTCATAACCTGCTGTTGAGCATCAGGTGAAAAACCTGATGTTCTGAGCCAAGAGTGCCATCTGATACAGATCCCAGCAGCAGCTGCCCTAACGACAGTGTCACAGGCATTCATAGAAGCTTTCCGCTTATAACTATTGGACTCTATGCTCCTGGTGATAGTCTGGAGAAGCACCATGCTAGCATCAGACTCTGGGAGGTTCTCGACTATTGACTTAAGAAAATTCCAAAGGGCATACTTGTATTGCGAGAAATGGCCCTGATATCTGGCAATACGTATGCCCAAGGTTGCACCTGCAAAAACCCGTTCCCCCAAAGTGTCAGTCTTGTAAGATTCCTTATTGATGGGATATGCCAAAGCCTCCTGGGGAAGGACGGCCTTGTCGTTCTCCGCAAGTACCACTAAAGCATCTGCAGTAGGTTGCAATGCTAGGAAGGGTCTTTCCTTGGGAGATGCATACCACAGAATGGATTAGCGCCAGCCTGTCCCACACTGCTTGCGACAGTGTCTCAAAAGAGGGGAGTACGAGGCAAAAGGTTTGTAGGAATGTTGGGAACATGAAGCCTGAGGCATAAAAGTCTACGTGGGTGGGTCTACTGAGGAAGTCTGTAGAGCCAGGGTAGATCCCATGTTCTTGAGGAGGAGCTGGAAGAAAAGGTCCTCGATCAGAGATTCAGCCAAGATGCAAGGTTTGCTTCCAAGTCCTAGACAGAGTCATCCTCGACGTCATCAGATAAAAGCAGGTCAGGCTCAGACTCATCGTGTTCCACCTCCACCCCTGAGAAGCCAGGAGCTTACAGCACCAAGCTACCCGACGTTGCACGCGTCACTGAAGCACCCGACACTGCGCGTGGCACCAAAGCACCCAACTCCACATGTGGCACCAAAGAACTTTTCTCTTTTCATCCAGTTTTTCATGCTTTTTCTCACCGATCCCGGGGCCCCCAGCACACAGCGACACATGCGTGTGAAGGCGTGTGGCACTGGTACCGGCCCCTTCCACCTCATCCTTGGCGAGTGCCAGGGCTCCCTTATGGCTTGGTACTACCACCCATCCTCCACTGGGAGGCAGCCAAGAGCCAGGGAACCTCACATCCCTCCCTGGGAGAGGAGAATCATCTCATGGCAGCTCAGTCCAATTCCTCATTCTCCCCAACCCCACGGCCCCCGGGCTCGTTCCTGAACCCGGGTCGCTGGCGCGGTGTCCAGTGGCTGAACACCATGGGCCAGCCACTTCCCCACATTTTTTATTGGCTGTCGTTCTCGTTTGGCTTTCTGAAGCAGGGGACACGTGCCAACGGCACTTTCCCTGAATGGCTCCGCAGAACCGTGCATTAAAAGGGGTATTTAATGCACGGCTATGCAGGGGATGTACTCCCGTCGGCTTCCATGTTCCTGGCACCCCATGTTGTAAAAGCATCTAAAGCTGAGCTTTATTGGATATTTTCAGTCTAAAATGTTTTGCCTAAATTAATGCACGTGGCCGGCATTGCCACATGCACTTCTGTTTTTTGTATTTCTTGTTTGGGGTGCAGCACTAATGAAAATGGGGGGGTGCTAGGGTGTGGTATGCATACCGCAAAGCAGAAGGATGGCAAAAAATGTGTAAGGGGAGAATGCTCTTCTATTAGTTCACCTAGCACCATCCGAAGCTCAAGTCTGCAGGTACAAGGTAAGAAACTTGAGAATAGTAAAGCAGGAAGGGTGGAGGATATAATTTCTTCAAATAAGCCAATCCATAACTGCCCAGACAGAATGGGGTTGGGGGATTCATGATGGTGCTTACCCAGACATAGGCTCAGCAGGGTTGTAACCAGCGATTATCTGGTGGGCCTTTATTCAGTAGAACCAGGCTACAACAACACGGGGGGTCGTCTGATTCTGCAGAATGAGCAAACTAGCGACTGAATTTCAGTAAAGATTGGTGCAGGGCATCATAAGATGGAGCGGCAGAGGCGATAATTCCTGATAAGAGCAGTGAAGGGATGGAATAATTTTGACTACAGTGGATGAAAGTATATTTAGTGCAGGGGAGATCTGGTGGAAACTGAGGAGGAGTGGTATTTTTTTGCAGCTGTGCTGGGGATACCAAGGATTTAAGGTCCCAAGCAGTACAAGGAATATGCCCAGCTCCATATAAAATCTGATAAGATCACTTAGTGGTCCTGTCCCACCCTAGGCAAGAGCGCCAGCCAAGCTTTATTTATTTTTTTATTTAGAAAGAGATTCACCAGGAACGCAACATGAACTGTAAGCAGCTCATTTCCAGAAGCATCCTGGGGGAAGGGGTTTACAATAGAAGGATAAACCAACAGATAAGTAAGTAGTGTAAGAAACCTATACATACATCATACAATCAGGTGTGTAGCAAAAAAAAAAAAAAAGTACCTAATTTAGAAATGGGGCAGATGTACAGTTATACTGATAACACACATGTCACTAAATCATGATAGCACATTTTTTTTGTGGATACATATCAGATATAAACATAGTGATTTTTTTTCTTTTTTTAAGAAATGAGTGAACGGGTAGCTGAGAACAGAGGTGGAAGTGCGAGGGTGGGGGCAGCCAAGGACAGTGGTGGTAGTGAAATGGTTGAGGCAGGCATGGGATGTAAGTGCATGGTGTATGGGGGGAGAAGGTATCTAGGCATCAGTAGGGGTCCCTACTTTAGAATACTTGGAAGGTTGGAGTTTGGGGGAGAGGATGAGAAGGAGGGGCAGATGGGAAGCCAGGGCCATTTCCCACTTCAAGATGTTGAGAACTGTGCAAGGGGTGCTGGTGGCTGGCAGAGGAGAAACGGAGATCGGGTGGAGGGGGGAGGAAATGGGGGATGTAGGAGAAAGTGGTGGAGGGATGCGCTAGAGAGGGTGAAAGGGTAGGAGGAGAGGTAGCGGGAAGTGGATAGCCAGGCCCTTTTACCCCTTCAGGATGCAGAGAACCCTGTAAGGGGTGGGGAACTAGCAGAAGAAAAAAAGACGGTGAAAGTGAATAGAGGGGAGGCAACTTAGAGGAGAGTGGTAGAGGGAGGTGGGTAGCCAGGACCATCACTCCTTCAGTATGCAGAGAATCCTGCCGCTAGCATAGTAATGGCTGTCCATTCCTCCTAGCCAAACAGAGGCTTACCAAAAGCAGGTGTATTGCTGAATATTCAGCCAGGTTCTCTCTGCTGCAGTCGACAGTCAGCAAAGCTTGTAGGTCCTGGGGGGAGGGGAGGGAGGAGAGCGAGAACTCAACAAGCTGCATCTCTGTGAAGAGAAGGGATTGTTACCCAAGAGGTCCGTAAAATATACAGAGCTCAGTCCCCACTGAAAGGGGCATGGGCTGATTTGAGTAGTGCCGGGGGGGGGTGTCACCTTGTACCCACTCTGGCTCAGACCCTGACCCCCTAGGAATGTTAGGGGGTGTATTTCTACAGTAAACAGTCGAATAACAGTGAAAACAAGGTGTTCAGAGAGGGCTGCTGGGTGGAAAATTAGTAGGAGGACAGCTCAAAAAGTGTCACAAAGGCATCTGGCTTCAGTATAGGAAGCCATACCTAGCATTCATGACCCACTACAATGAATTGCAGGGTGGCACAATGATCATCTGAAGTGTTAAGCTCCCACTGGAGTCATTTCATGTGTTTTTTTTTCTGTTCAGAGTTAACTGACGATGGGTTTACAGTATTGAAAGTTTATAATATGTCTGGTAAAGAACTACTGAATAAGTGAAAGGGTGGAGGCATGGTGATGGTGGGTAACACACTAATGGATGCTAGAATAGTGTCATGTAGTGTACAGGGTTTGAATAGCCCAATCAAAGGCAAAAGAGTGATAAGCAAACTTAACAGACTACACACATAGATTGCGTTCATCCAAGAGACTTACCTCACACCTCAGGAACACGAGAAGTTAAAACAATCCTGAGTGGGTAGAGTTAATTTTTCGTCTTGCCAACCTCACTCCCACAAAAGCGGGTAGCAATACTGCTCCACAAGAACTGCCCTATGGAAGCAGAGACGGTCACTCAGGACCCCGAAGGAAGGTTCATCAGTATCTCGGAAGTACAAAACCATGTCCTATACCCTCCTCAACATATATGCCCTCAATGGGGACTCGGAAAATGCTAGTTTTCTTAACTGCATCCTCCTAAAAATGACTCCACCCCCAGGCAGAATTTACCTGGTACGGAGGGATTTTAATGCAATCCTCCAACCCTGCCTAGGCAGATCCGGTACCAGGGAGATGACTGATAGCAAAGTGGCCAAATGTCTAAAACATCTCGTGAAGAAGCTGGGTGTAGTAGAGGTTTGGCACTTTGTAAACCCTAAAGTACACGACTATTGCTTGTCAGCACCCAGCCAGGCATACTCATGAATAGATCACTTCTAGCTCTCCACAGAGTGGCTCCACATGGTCGACGCCTGTAAGATCCAACCACTTGCAGTTTAGGATCATACCCTTGTTGTGCTAAATCTGATCCTGAACCCAAGGACGAAATTCACCTCTTGGCAGTTAAATGTGTCCCTATTAAATGATGGCGGGCACACACAGAAATGGTGGAACAATGCCTGGAGGAATACAGTGCAACGAACCCGCAAACGGACACCACGGCAACTGTGTGGAGGGTTGGATTCAAAGCCGTCCTGGTGAGCAAAACAATCGGTTTTACTTCTGACAGTAACAGAGAGAGAGAGGGGCGAAGGGAGCAACTTAAAGAAGAGCAGCTATTCACTCTTGAGGGAGCAAAGATAGTTCTAGATGACAGTAAAGACCGGAAGTGTGTAGAACAAAAATAAATCAGCTACTGGACAGTAAAACAGTGTCCTGAGATACTCCTGACAGAGATTCTTTGAGGCAGGGAACCAGGCTGGAAAGTTGCTAGCATGGCAGCTATGCAGGGAGGATGGTGCTGCGACTCCATAAGAGGACAACACCAAATCAGTTCACAACTGAATCCCAAAAGATTACTGTGGAATTTGTGGATTTCTGTAAGAACCTTTACCAGCAAGGGAGTGTGGGCAACTACCAGGCCAAATTAGAGACTTTCTTTGCTAGAGTGAGACCCTGAAAACTATCCCAAGAAATGGTGGATAGATTAGATAGCTCAGACACGCTAGCAGAGATTTCACATGACTGTAGGTAACCTTAAAATGGGGAAGGCCTTAGGACCAGAGGGGTTTGCCCTAGAATTTATTTTTATAAAACATTAAGATATGGGGTGGAATATTCAAAGGGGTTGCGCATGGCGCAACAGTGTTGTGCCATGCGCAACCCACTGATGCACCCCGGCACGATATTCAAAAAGGGAATTTGCTCTGCTCAAATCCCGTCGTAAGGCGCACCAGTAATGTATATGGCGCAGAAGTGCGGGGGCATGCCCACTGCATATGCGGCACATCCCGATATTCAGCCTGGGATGTGCAGCGCATATGCAGGGCACACATCAGCCTTGCGCCGCACAGGGGCCAAAAAGATGTGCCCAAAAAAAAACAGGAGCAAGGACTGGCCACCCTCAGGCAGGCTGCCATATTGCTGGGCGCAACACGGCAGCTGCCAGCTGTGGGTGGCCACCCGAGCTCTGGTGGTGTAGCACCCCCCAATGCCCGATCGTGGGCTGTTATATCTATTTCACTCCCTGGTGGTCCCATGGACCAAACTCCATGCCCGATCGCAGGCCGTAATGAATATTTTACTCCCTGGTGGTCCGATGGTACCCATACCCCCCAACCCGCTCCTCCACCCACCACCTGCTCCCTCCGTCGGCGTGGGCCAGTAAGGCGTGCAGACCGTGCTGTACTATCTAGTCGAAATGTGAATGGTCACTACATTTGAGATCGTGTCAATGCAGTCGTACACCCTGTGGTCCAAGCTGTGGACCAGTGGGCGACAGCCGCACTGACGCTGTCAGTCGGCGGGCAGCCGGGTGGGAGTGCTGCCGCCCGCCGCTGGCGGAGGCGGGTGGCAGGTATGAGCGGGCGGGTTGGAAGGGTACGGATACCACTGGACCACCAGGGAGTAAATTAAATATTACAGCTCAGGATCGGGCACAGAGTTTGGTCCACTGGACCACCTGGGAATAAATTAAATATTACAACCCCACAGTCAGACATGGGGTGTGTTGCCAGTTGAGGGCAGGGGCGTCTGTCCTCGACAGCCGCAGCCTGGCAGGGCGCCTGTACGCGAAGCCACAGGGATCAGCGCAGCTGCATGCAATGAGAAGAGTAATGACATGCAAATGACCTCATTTGCACCTTTGCATACATATGGCCTATTTGCATGTCCACCACTGAATATTGCAGTTGCTGTGCCTAGCTCAACGGCACTTGTGCTAGCGCATCCCCCTGCTCTTCTCTGACCACTTGCGCTGGCGCAGTGCCACTGCGCCATGCACACTGCGAGTGGCCACGGTGCCATATTCAACGGTGCGGAGCCATGGCGCAGCACTGTTCATTATCGCCCAGACCACGCCCTGGCACATCCCAGTTGCCCTGTGCCTGGCTTGCGCCCCTGCCTGGCGCAGTTCTGAATATCCCAGGTCTGATCTGTTACCACACCTGCACAAGGTCTGTGGGCAGAATGGAAGGGAAAGGGAGCTCCCCCTACCTGGCAGTATGCACACATCTCAGTACTACGGTAACTTGGGAAAGGAAGGACCCCACCCCTCGTGGGCCCTGTAGACCCATCTCCCTCCTTAATGTCAACCAGAAACGTTTAATCTCCATTCTGGCCAATTGACTCCAGGGTGTGTGGGATCAGTAGTCCACCCGGATCAAACTGGCTTTATCAGTGGCAGACTAAGCCATGATATCTCCAGACACCTATTAAATCTAATTTCTTGGCAGCGCCAGTTCCAGGATCTGGTTCTAGCAATCTTTATGGATGCAGAGAAGGTGTTTGACCAGGTTGACTGGAAATTCCTACACAGGACCCTGGAGGAGACGGGGTTGGGGGAGGTTTTCCAAACTAGCATCCAAACCATATATGCAGTGTCCCCCAACCAGTGGTGAAAGGCAGTCGGACGCAATCTGACTGTTTCTGCCTGACCAGAGGCACCAGTCAAAGGTACTCCCTCTCCCCCCATCTGTGTGCATTGAACCTCTAGCAATAGCAGTCAGAGGAAATTGACAGAGGGCATCAGGGCGGGTCGCATGTCACATAAAATTTCACTATATATTGGATGATTCACTGTTTCTCATTAAGTCCCCGGAGGCCTTGATGCTGGTCCTCGTTCAAGAACTTTGGTTATGTGGCAAAGTCTCTGGCTACAAAATAAAGTTCGACAAATCTGAGGCCATCAAGATTGGAGGATTCAGCCCCAAAACATTTAGGGACACTTTCCCTTTCAACTGGGCCACCAGTAACACAGTCCGATACCTGGGAATCAAGATCTCGACAAACCTGCCTTCACTATCCAGGCTTAATTATGAGAAACTGTAGTGGGAATTCAGGGCAGATGTGGCCCATTGGGAACTACTACCACTCACCCTTGCAGGGGAGAATAGTGTCCTTAAAAACAAACACCTTACCAAGGTTTCAATTCCTGTTCCAGGTCCTTCTGATCAAGATCCTAGAATACTTCTGGTACCCCCTACAGAAGTTGTCATTAAACTTCATCTGGGCTGGGGAGGGCAGACACAGGATAAACAAAAGACCTTCTGTCACTCCCGAGGGGAAAAGGAGGTTTGACTGTGCCTATCTCTGGTTACACATTTTAACAGCCTAGATAGCACCAGTGGTAATCAAGCAGTGTGAGTGACATAGGCTGACTGGCAATAGAGACATGCTGCCCCCTACCTGTGTTTGCACTTCTACATGCCACTCTCATAATGAGATGTGGGCTGCCTTCACTAACCCCTGGATGAAACACACACGCACTTAGATGCTAGTAAGGCTAGATTTCTCACTAACACCCCTTACCTAGTTGGCCCCCTCACTACAGTAATAGGGGACCAGAAGTCCTCCCACCAAGAACAGGCCCAGGTTATCTAAGGTAGAACAGAAATACCCTAACCAGATATGCAGTTCTAATACAGAATAGACAGATTCTCCCTTTTGGGGTATTGCAAGACATGTATAACCTGCCCAGGCAGGACATCTTCAGGTAACTACAGATGTGACACTGCCTTACCGCCAAGAACATTCTTCCCCAGATTGACTGAGCACTCTCACCCCTCGAGGTCTTTTCTGTACTGAGCAGCCATGTTGGCAGAGAAGGGGGGGGGGCATGGTCTCTAGAGCCCCCTAAACCCAGTCTCAAATGCTAACAGTGATAAAAGGAATCTGGATGCAGGGGGGGCATCACAGATGAGAGGAAATTAGTGTGAGAGAAAGGGTGGATGGTGACTGCATCCCCAAATTGGAAGGAGTTCTGTTGGAGGTGTATTTCAAGATTTTTCCACACCCGCTCTCACACAACATTTCAGTATAGGTTGTTCCACTCTATGTTGGAAGGGTTGTGGGGCAGCTAGAATGCACTTCATCATTTTCTGAGCCTGCCCAAGTTTTCAGATATTTTGGAAAATGGATACACCAAGTGTTGACTGAGCTTTGGGACAGTACCTTCCCCTTTTAGGTTTAAAAAATCTGTCGCGGGACACCAGGACCAGGAAAGTTAGAGACCTCAGACAGTAGGGCCTCTCACACATCCTCTGTGTCACAGCCCTGAAAGAAATAACTTCCAACTGGTTACAAACCACAATCCCCATGGTAAATTTCCTGGATAAACAAAGTAAACTCCGTTAATAGGATGGAGGGTGTAACAGCTTCTCTGAGACTAAACTATTGAAAAACCTGCAGAGCTCTGGTGCAAGTGGGAGAGATACACAAATAGGGATCTGGTAGAAGAGGAAGGAGTTGAATTACTCAAAGCAGCAGTGACAGGCCACCAGAGCGTGGGGGCGGGGGGGGCTTGGACCCCGGTAGGGTAACATACCACATCCTGTAGAGTTCTCCACACAAGGAAAGGAGTACAAACAGACATTACTAGCAAAGCACATGACCTTTAATAGTCAGGAAAAGTTCAGCCCCTGTTGGGCTAAGTTCCTGGTTTGATTATTGTACATTGCTAACAGCAAGCTTAAATGTATAAGGGTGGCACAAAGGAGTGTACTGAAAATACCATTAACTTGTACAAAACAAGTAGTCCTAAGTGCTTTACAACCTCTTCTGCATTCTCTGTGGTACCGGGCGGGTATTGTCCTCTCTGACTGCCCAGTCATGCCAGTATCTGTACTGCTTTTGACATATACTTGTGCAGTAAAACTGAGGTTGACTTTGTGGAGTCTCATGGATTCCAGGACAGCAGACAGCATGGTTTTGTGAAGGGTAGGTCCTGTTAGAGGAACCTTGTGGATTTCTTCAGTTCTGTGGCACAAGAGTTGAACAAGGGCCATATGCTGGATGGGCTGTACCTGGACTTCAGCGAGGCCTTTAATTCTGTTCCCACTTAAGGCTAGCAAAAGGTATGAGGGCGTTAGCTGGGGAGTCGTCACTGGATGGTGAATTGGCTTGAGGGAGACACAAAGGATGATGGTGAATGATGCATACTATGAGGTCAGTGGGTTTATGAGTGTGGTCCTGCAGGAGTCGATCCTGGGCCTGGTGCTCTTCGATATGTTCTTTTGCGACATCAGAGAGAGCATTCGGGATAAGATGCGTCAGTTTATGAATGACATCAATATATGTGAAAGGGGTGATAGTGAGAAGGAGAGAAGCGAACTGAAAAAAAGACGTGGGGAAATTGAAAAGTTGGTCCAAGATTTGGCAACAGAAATTAAGTACCAAAAACTGCAAGGTTATGCACTTGGAGGGGGTATGGGAATGCTAGCAGGATGCTGGGATACACGTAGAAGTAGGGCCTTCTCAAGTAGTTGGAAAGGAGAAAAGAGGTGATATTACCTCTGTACAGATCCGTGGTGGGGTTGCACCTGGAACTCTTGCGCAGTGTGTTGAACCCGCACTTAAAATGGGCATTTGATACTAGTGCTGTGGGAGAATCATGTACTTTGTGGCAACACTTAAGTTGTGCAAATGCAGATCAATTAAAGGAGACAACCCCGGAAAGATATTTTGCCTTAAGGCAAGTTCCTATGTGTGCTGTACTGTAAACTTCCAACATTCTCTGTCTTTTCTGGGGCACAAGATGAAATGACGTGTGCTATGCATATAACATATGGGTTTAGAGGCCCCTAAGCAGTCCCTTGAAATGGCTGTCCAGTTGATATTATTGACATTGCATCCAGATTGGTGACTTATGCAGTAGTTACTAGAAGATTTGCATGATTAAAGATACTACTACTTTGTCAGCTAATGTACAGCAAAATGCATCAAATTTCCCTTCTCGCTGATTCTGTGTTTGGAGACAAGACAGAGGTTTACATGAAAGGTTAATAAACAAGGCATCCTTTAAAACCCTGATGTGGCAAGAGTGGGAGAGAGCGATTATTTTGGACCTTCTGGAAGGGGAGGATTTGGGAGAGGGTACCAAAGCAGACCTGACTGCCAAACGGAATACGTACTGGAAGAGGAATGAGAGGCAGAAAGACTTTAAGTTGCATCAGCCCTTCTAGCACAAAAATGAATCCCTGACTAGTTTGCCCTTACTAACAACCTGGTACTCCTGTAAGGCAGCCTGGCAGGAGGTTAACTTACTACTTCCAAGAGTGGAGAAAAGTCACAGAAAAATGGGGTTTGTAGGTAATAAGAGATGAGCCTTTCATATTAAAAGATGCCTTATTTGCTTAAATTAAAAATTTCTAAAATGCCAAATTCAGGTGTTTTGTTCTTTCAGGCATAAGTAAACACAGTGTTCATGCTAAATGCTGTAGAACTCGTACCAAGAAACTAATTGGGCCAGGGTTTCTTTTAAAGGTACTTTCTAATGAAGAATAAAAGTGGAGAAGGGGGCAGTTCTGAACTTGGTCTTTGAACAGGCACGTCAAGAAGGAAACATTCAGATTGGCAAGGCAAATTTTATTTATACAGCACCCTAGCCAAAGGCTCGGAGCGCTTTACAGTAAGAACAGTACCCCAGGAATAAAATCGAAATTTAAATAAAACTAAAAGTTTTTTCAGAGAGAGAGGGGTTTTTAAGGAGGCTTTACAGGCCCCCCCCCGAGCTGACTACATGTATGTAAGGTGGAAGAGAGTTCCACAGCACTGGTGCAGCAGTGCCAAAGGCTCTGTCACCCAGTCTCTTGAGACGAGAGGGAGGTACAACAGGCAAGCCAGCCTCGACGGAGTATAGTGGGCGGAGAGGTCAATACGGCACCAGAAGCTCTTTGAGGTAGTCGGGTCCCAGACCATGTAGAGCCTTGTATGTCAACGAGCAGTTCTTGAAGGTGATGCGCGAACTCGCAGGCAGCCAATGAAGGGTGTGCAGAACAGGAGTGTCATGATCCTCAGAGAGGCATTCGTCAACATCCTGGCCACAGCATTCTGTACTAGCTGCAGTTGACACGTCAGAATGGTGCATATTGGGGCAGTAATTAAAGAGCTTGTCAATTTGCTCTTGCAGGGTGTTAAATAAGCAGAAAAAATTGATTAGCAGTTTTACATGTGAAAGTGCTAATCCTCTGTAAAAATGCATAGCACTTGGCACAGAATAGTTAGTAAAATCTAAAAATATATAAAGAGAATAAAGCATGGGGTGGTGTGTGTAACTAAGTTTATATATATATATATATATATATATATATATATATATATATATATATATATATATATATATATATATATATATATATATATATATATATATACACACACACACACACACACACACACACACACACACGCTTTAGTGTTAGATGCTACATAAGCCCTGGGGCCGAAGCCCAACAGGTTATAAAGCATCTATCAACAACGAGGTATGTAAACTTGATTCACACACACCACCCATATTTTATTTTATATAATTGTTGGGTACGTGTTTTTTGCCTCAACAATTATATAAAGCGTGTCCATGCCTGATGACCGATGTGGTAGTATTACCTTTTTGGAGCAGTTCGTTTTTATTTCAGAGGAAAAACGTTTGAAGCAGTGAAATAGCTAAAGCGTTTCAGCATTTAACTGTTAAACGGTTAAAAGAACAAAGTTAACATTTTCGAAGAAGGTTTTTTCCATATGTATTGGGCACCGTTGCTAAGGAGGTTCTTGTCTCTTTGATTACTGTAACATGTGACCTGCAGAGGAAGGGGAATGAGAGAAAAGAAAGCAAGAAGAGCTGCGGGTAGGGATCATGTGGAATTTAAGAGACACTGGTTAGTTTCTTCTGTTTTCAATGAGAAACAGGAAAGATTTGGAAATATTTAGTGCTTTTCATATTTTATATATATTTTTAGGTCACTTTCGCCTGCATTTCGCGAGAAGCTCCGACGAGGGTGCGGCTCTGAGTGAGTGATTTCACCACTCACTGTGCGAGAGGGAGAGACGGTTCCTGTGGGCGCGAGGCACTGCTGTGGCTTGTGAGTTTTTTTTCCTTAGGTGGCGCGTGTTTGCCATTATAAGCACTCCTTTATAATGGCAATTGACACACACCTTTTTCTATGGGGAAAAAACATGACCCATTAATTATAAAATATTACTATTGTCTACTGTGCCATGGACTCACTAAAAAAAAAAAAAATGGTTAGCAGTCTGCTGCTACACAGTTTTGGAAATGTTTAGCATTACCCGGTTTTACGTAGCATTTTGCTATACTATACCAGCTATTTAAAACCCTGCCTTGCACATTATAGCTTTCATCTAAACCGCTTGAACTGTGCATCTTGCTTAGCCTCCCTGATCTGTTCCAAGCGTGTGTCATACATTTGTATTTTGTACTTCTTGCACGCCTGTGTTTAGCCTAGTAAATTCTTTCCTTCCTGGAATGGTAGCCTTTATATATGCACATTTAATCATGCTCTGTTGGGAATTTTTCCTTTCGGCACATATAAGTGTTTCATACCCTGTTGTGGTTTTTGCTCTGTATACTGTAATGAATATGATCCTGTTGCATATTGCTTGCCTGTTACTCCTCTTGCACCGTGTACTAACTTGTTTATGCATTCTATACTTTCCTGGGTTGTACTGTAAATAGGCATTTATTTGCCTAGTGCACCCTACCTGCAAACAAAAAAACAAATAAATAATCTCATCCATATAGACACAGACTGGCTGTGCTGTCTTGGCCTGAGTGATGCCTACTCCATATTTTAATCCGAAAGTCACAGAAAGTACCTATAGTATAGTGTAAGAACAAGCCCGTACCGATTCAGAGCAGTACCTTTTGGTCCGATTTCAGTACCAGGAGTGTTCAATGTCTATTAGAAGTGGCAGCAGCACTAAAAAGTCTAAAGGTGGTATTTTGTTTTACCTCCCCTTTCTCTCTGTTACCCATACCGAAGGAATGGTTGTACGGAAAAACAAAAGACACAAGATGTGTTGCAGAAGACAATGTATATGATGCAGTTGCTGAGTTTTCTGCTATACCATGTGAATTAAATGACCAAGTCTCTATGAATCTGACTATGATGCAGAAGAGAATGTGTACAGTAATTGGGAAATGTCGGCCCAGTGGCGCTGAGTGTTGAGGCGCTGGATGCCACACCTCGCGCCACGCCAGAGACCTGGATTCGGGAACGAGCCTGGGGTGGGAGGGGATCGAGCATCTGGAGGTCGGGGTGGGATCCAGGGAGTTCCTGATGCTGTAGTGGCTTCTGGTGGAAGCCAGCAGCAGCACAAGCTCCGCGACGCGGGAGCAGCGGCAGGTCCAGCGGCAGGAGGCATAGAGACTGCCACTCAGGAGCCATTACGCCCGTGTCCTGAGGGAGCAAGCAAGGAAAAAACCTTCCTAACAAAGCACAGTGAAGCACATGACCGGGGACCTCCCTGCAGGTTGGATGATGCCTGGAGTAAGTCAGGCGGGGACCCAAGGGTGATACGTTCCTCTCCCAGATCAGAGGCGCCCGGGGGCACTCCATGTGGGGGTAAGCCATGGTCCTTCCGCCATGCTTCCATGGCAGAGCTGGCTTGCAGGGCGTAGTTCGTGGATAGGTGGTCAAGTAAGCCCTGGCATTCAGAAGGCGCATAAACAGAATTGGGAAAAAAATGGGAAGTGTCTAGTTTCATGTAATGAAAATGTGTAGGTAGCAGATACAGACTACTCCTGAATTGTCTGACAAAGTGTTGAATCTGTACCAGAACCTGAGCCACTTGCTGTTAGTACACAAAGCCCACAGTGAGCTAGGAAGCATTTGGCAGACTTGAATAATAAGACAGGGGGGTATTTGAATTTAAAGATGAAAGGAGGCTGTATCTTTAAGAGATTTCAAAGGTTATAACAGGTCACTTAGGTTGTTTATGTCAGCGCTCTCTTCAGTTGAAAGAGTTTTGGAACTTAGATTTCAGTACCCTGTCCAGCTGCATGCGTGTCCAGAAATGCAGTTTTCTATACATAGTTCTGCTGACTTATTTGGATATAAAAGCATGTTTTAATTAGAGCCGACTATGGCTCTTCTTCATACAAAACAATTTTAAATATTTCTCTTTATAAAGCTGCATTTACGTGGTGTGCATGCATAGTGCATTTATAATGGTGATTTTCTACAGTAGCTCATGTACTTGAATTGCAGGAGGGTTATCGAGATGGAGTAGATGCTGGCAGAGAGGCGTCACTTCAACATGGCTTCAATCAGGGTTACAAGGAAGGGGTGAGCATGACGGCAACTAGTGGACAGCTAAAAGGAATTCTAAGGTGAGCTCATGGAAGAGAAGGGGGATGTGGATTTCCCAAGCTCTGCACACATGTAGTTTCTAAGATGCTACACTTGCCCACATGTAAAATCCCAAAAGAGGTCACAGGAAGCCCCAGAACAAGTCTCAGAAGTGTTGTGCAAGCAAACGTGTCAAACAGCAGTTAAAAATTCCACAGTTAGGGGAAAAGGTGTCGTATAACACAATTGAACATTTGCTAATGAAAAAAATCCATAGTTAAATACATACATACATACGAATCTGCCAGCAGAAACAGGCCTTATGGTCTGTTTTGTCTGCTTGAGTACACAGCTAGCGTCCCTAGGTCACAGCTGCACCATCCCCCTCCCCCTCTCTCCCCTCCGGCAGTTCCTCATTACTACTGACCCAGACACCCCCCACGTGCCCTATTCCATGCCCTTTTGAAAGTGCCCACCATCCTACATGATACCACCTCCTCCGGTATGGTATTCCGTTTCAACACTACCCTTTCCATGAAATAATGTCTCCTCATCTCTCTCCTAAATCTTCCCCCTCCAATGTTAACCCATGTTCTCTTCTGTCCCTTGCCTAAATAACTTATCTGTGCCAGATTTGTTGTACCCCTTCATATACTTGAACGTTTCAATCATATCCCCTCAATCCCTCCTCTCCTCCAAGGTGTACAAACTCAGATGCCTCAGTCTGTCCTTGTAGGGTTTGCCTTCCATCTCCTGTATCATTTTTGTCACCCTACGCTTCACCTCCTCCCAACAGCCTATCCTTCTTCAGATACGGCTGCCAGTACTGGACACAGTACTCCAAGTGCACCCTGACCAACAGTCTGTAGAGGGGCAGGATCACATCCTTATGTCTGGACAAAATTCCCCTTGCAATACACCCCAATATCTTGTTAGCCTTGGCTGCAGCCTTTCTGCACTGGGCAGAGTTGTTCATGCTGTCAGTTATTACTCCTAGGTCCTTTTCTTCCTCAATGACCCCCCAGTCTGGCCCCACCCAACCAGTATTCCCTCCTCGAGGTCCTCGCTACAAAGTGCATAACTTTACGCTTCCTTGCATAGAATCCTAGTTGCCACTTCGCCGACCACTCCTCCAGTTTGGTTAGGTTCCCCTGTAGCTCTTTCCACCCCTCAACATCATCCACCACTGCTCCCATCTTGGTATCGTCAGCAAACAGACTGATCCTGCTCCTAACTCAATGTGAGATATCCGATATGAACAGGCCAAACGATACCGGACCCAGCACAGAGCCCTGCGGCACCCCACTTGTCTCAGAGCTGGGAGTTGAGAGTCCCCACCACTGCCTGTTGCTGCCTCCCCTTCAGCCGGTTCACAATCCAATTAGCCATCTTCTGCCCCACCCATCTCAGTTTCCTTCCTAGCCACCCATGAGGCACTGAACCAAAGACCTTACTAAAGTCCAAATACAGGACATCCACTGCATGGCCCCTATCCAACTCTTTTGTTACCCATAGTACTCTATTAGATTGGTCTGCAAGATCTCCCTGAGATGAACCCATGCTGCTGACCATCCTGGAGGCCATTTACCTCGAGAAAATTCACCAATCTCTCCTTCAGGATTACTTCCATAAATTTACCCACTATGGAAGTGAGACTAACAAGTCTATAGTTTCCTGGCTCCTCTTTTGGGCTGCATTTGTGAATAGGCACCACATGAACCATCCTCCAGCCCTGTGGCCGCATCCTGTGTCTAGAGAAGTGTTGAACAGGTTCACTAGTGATTTGGCCAATATACGTCAACATTCTGACAAGATAGATAAAAATGTTTATTTTTCGACGGGAGTTAACCATAAGGACTATTATGCCCTATTTACAAGATTGTCCTATGTGGATTATGGTTACAAGGTTCAAAATCTTGAACATGGTTCCTTACATAACAAAGCAAACAACATTAGTCAAAATCACAATACATAATACAAGAAATTAAGAAAAATGTATGTACAGTAGATAAACAAAACACATTAACACATGATGATAAAAATTTCATGCAACTTTCACTAAGGTCCTGGACACTGACAATTTAATTTCCACATTGATATCAGACCTCCTAAACTGACCCAAGCGTTTCTAAAATGTCAACATGTTCTTATGGGAAAAGGTGGGAGGAACAGGCAGACTTGACTAAAATATCAAATTAGCCAACAAACTCAAAACTGTTGCCTCAAAAACAAGATTGCACCAGAAAAAAATTACTGTGGGAGTCTTGAAAAGCCATAAATGAAAGGAATGAAGAACCAAGCCTCATTATGCCACGGTGAGGGACTAACCTTAAAGGAAAAGACTCCTGTTTGTTTATGAATTTGATATTTCTGACATATTTTTCATGCATTACCTCAACTACTGCAATTATGTCAGTAAGAGATATATTTTTTTTTTCTGTTGTAACACATCTAGATGCTGAGGCTCTGACACAAGCTTGTAAAGTTTCAAGCAAATCTCTGTTTACATGCAAATGAGGCACTTGTAATACAACCCCTCCTATTGTTTGGTGTCACTGGAGCAGCAGCTCAGAATAAAGCGCAAGGTTTGCAATGAACTCGCACAGTGTGTAGCATTATAGCCTTTGTGCATTGCAAATAATACATCTAAAAAATAAGTATTGAATTTTAATACTGTGATACTTTGTAGCATAAAGCTGTGGGAATTCGTTGTAAATGGACTTTGGCTCACAGAGTTTATCCTTGTTCATACCTTGATATGAATAAAAATGTTACTACTTTTTACTGTCACTACATTTCATTCACAAGAAAGTGCTGCTCATCTCTCCAATATGGTTGTAACATGTTGTGGGGAAGGAGTAGACTGAATGCTTCCTTTACACACGACACACATCCTCCTTTTAGCAGCTGAAATAAATTGAGAGCTAGATCACTCACTATAAAAGGTGTATTTTTTTTTTCCCCCATTTCAAATGCTCCTTAAACCACAATTGCTGACTGGAAAGAGAGGGAATGAATATGACATGGGAAGAGTGAGGTAAGCAAAATCACACCACTGCAAACAAGATACTTCTCCTGTAAGAACTCCACAAACTTAACCCTGGGCACCAAGCAGATCACAGTGGCAATATTTATACTTATATTGTTTAATAATAGGTAACTTGGCCGAATGCCTGGTCTCCAGTAATTGAGAAGCCAAGATTATGATACAGCAAAAAACGTTTACATTTTCAAAACAAGCGTTGCGTTTTTATTTATTTAATACTGTATGTGTTTGTGGGGAAAAAAAACAGCAATTTTCCTGCTATGAATTCCTGGGGGGCTATAAAACTGGTGAAGGAATTTAAAGTTGATAAGTGCAAAGGACAAATGCAGCTTCTTTCTTGTCTGACGTACAGTTCAAGACCTGGTTTATCAGTGAACACTGAGAAGCAAGGTTCCAGAAACCCTAATTGTATGGTGTAACGATCCAGTAAGTTATGACTAATCCCAGTAACATGGAACAAAACTGAAATTATATTGGGGATGGGGGTTAAAAATGACAAGACAAAGATATCTTGGCTACTAACATTATTAACAGCAACATATACAAATATTGTTACTGTTGCCACAATGGATATTTTTTAGTAGGGGAACTCCCAGTTCCCCTGTTTAATTGCTGTGGGACTTAGAGGTCCCAAGTAAGCAAATAGGCTAAAGAAATAATTGTTTCAGGCATTATCACATTAGATATCTTACTTTCTATCTGGTTGATCCTGCGTCCTCCCCCCTGCCTGCCATACAGCTGAACTAATTCTCCCAGAATCCCCCATGGCCAGCCCTCTGCTGACATGAGTGGTTGGCTAAGCTACAGGGGACATCTGTGTGCCAGCACTTTGTTAATTAAGTTAGTACTATGCAACAGCAAATTCTTTGGCACTTGGTGTACCGGTACCGATCGAGCAGAGTCAGCATAATCAGTACCGTTGGGCTAAGCAGAAAAATGCACTGTTTCAGAATAATAACTTAAAGAGCTGGTGACACGTTCAGGAGAACTTTAACAAAACTTAATATTTAGACATAGTTCGACTTGTATTTCTTATTAGTGCTGTATTTCTCCTCCCCATTATTTCTGAGGTAATTTGTATGAAAACAGCATATTTGCTTCTGAAGAGTGTATCTATTCCTGCTGCTTTTTCCCTACCTGAAGTCATAGAGCACTGCTTGTGACATCACAGTTACTCCCATGGCAACAGATTGTGATGTCACAACAAAGGACTATGACTTGAAGTAGAGCATAAGCTATAGAGGCAGATGGACGCTAAAGTCACTCTAAAGAATAAAGATCATATAGTCATGCAAATTTCATTAGTAATACATAATGGAGTGGAGAACTATACAAAATATAAATAGAATGCAGGCAGAATTGTATCTAATTATTATGGTTTTAAAGTTTTATTTGGGGCATCAGTAGCTCTTTAAGCTTTTTCATAACAGAACTGTATGCAGGAGACTATCCAATGAGAATTTTGTTCTCTTGGATGCTGGTTTACGTTTACCCACTTCTCCATAGGTGACATAACCAAATATTAGTGGCCCCTTATCTCTTTTGTATGGTCCAGATAGTAGCTTAGCACTCTTAACATCCCAACTGTGGAGCTTTTGCTCTTCTGCTCTGGATTTTGCTGTAAAGAACACTGGAAGTGTAATTGACTGGTTCAGATGAAATGCAGACACCACTTCAGGGAGGAATTTTCTGTTGGTTCTTAGGACTACCTTGTTTCTGTGGAAAATTATATAGTTAGGATTTGTGATGAGGACTTGCAGCTCGCTCACCCTTCTGGCAGATGTCACAGCCACCAGGAACACTGCTTTCCAGGTGACATACTTCGAATTTATAGGCTGGAAAGGAGCCTCCATCATCTGGGCAGTGCACAGATTCAGGATCCCTTGCTGGATGGTACAGGTGAATAAGGCCTTTAAAGAATTGTTTAACAATGGGCTGTGAGGCCACTGACCTGTCTTTACCAGCTAAAGCATATGCTGACACTGTGTGTAGTCTTGGTGTGTATTTCCCTTTGTCTGCTAGTTAAATGGTAGTTTTATGGCCCCTGGAGAGCTCCATCTTGACAAGGTTTATTGCTCTTCGTTTTCCTGTCCCACATGACAGTGATGCATCTGGGACCACTGACTCAGCAAGTACTAGGGACGGGAGGCTGATGTTCTGGAGTCCACTAAATAGCTGTAATTCAGTATTTTTGTTTCCCATATGTGTGTCACGTCTAGCCAGCAAGAGTAAATGTTTTTTTTACTTTTAAAACGTTTCATTTCATCAAACTGCACATAGCCATAAAAAGCACACAAATGCCCCCAGCTCATCAATGCTATAATTAGTAAAGACTTCTTACAGAGTAATCCACTCAACCCTTAAGTATTTGCTAAACTGTAAATGTAGCCATTAGTGCTCACTAGATAGGGAAAGTTACTTAATATAACAGCTCTGCTGTTGTAACCTGACTCTAATCCAGTGTTTGCTGGATCCATGGTCCAAAATACATTACTATCACATGGGACAGCAGGTATTGTAGGAATAAGAAAAGCAGTAAACCATGCTAAGATGGAGATCCCCAGGGGCTGTAAAACTACCTTAAAACTAGCAGGCTTGTTTGAGTGTCCTGAGAGAGGTTTGTGGTTCTGAGCCATGCAAACTTTCTTGAGGATACTGCATGTGCCATGACCCTAGAAGCAGTGTCATTGGTGTCTGCTGCCATGTGGAACTGGTACTTGCTGGCATCCATGGCAGTTTTTGCTGCGTTTGCCACATCCTGTGCCAAGTCACCAGTAGCTTTTTTGCTGCTAGCCGAAATAGAACTGCAATGAGCCTTTTGGTACTGAGCTGTGTAGGCCGTGTATGCTGCCTGTTTGAAGAGCAGGGAAGCTGATTTATAGACTTTTTTTTGCCCATACTATCCAGTTTCCTGACCTTCATTGTAGAGGCTGGGAATAAAGGGGCACTCTGGCCTTGTCACTGGATGGGGGCCACAGCCTCATAGTCACGATGGGAGTACAGGTACGCGGCGCCCTGCTTGTCCACCTGGTATTTCTTCTCTATTTTCTTGTCAGTGCCAGCAGCTGAGATGGGTGCTGCCAGCAGTACCTTACAAGTGGCCTTTTTGAAGGATTTGTGGGTTGGCAAAAGCAACCTCTGTGTGGGGGTTCCTCATCCTCATCTTCAGCAGTTTCCTGCGACGAGATGTTGATAGTATTGATCACTTTACCTCACAGAGGAGCAGTATGAGGTGTACTCATCTCGGTGACAAAGAGGGAGAACCAAACCCCTGCCATCAGGCTCTGTAGGTCCTCCCTCCTCCTACTCGTTGTAGTAAAATTCGGCCTCCAGCACTAGGATAGATACGGGGGGGGGGCAGGCATATTCATAAAGCTCCCGATAGCCTGGAAGGCCTGGAGGAAGTGCCACACATTAGTCACGTCCTCTATGTGAGCATCTTATTTTTGTCCACTGACATCTCCTTTTCTTCATCAGGAGGAGGGACAGTGACATACTTTTGTTTTTGCTAAGCAGTTACTGAGTCAGATGCCTGCTCAGAGGCTCTTTTATTTTGGCTGGATTTGGGGTTCCTCTGTTCAGACACCCTGACCTTTGAACCTTCTTCAGCAACCTTATCCTTCTGTTTACTTTGAGGGTTTGATCTCTCTTCTGAGCCTTTAGGTGATATAGAGGCAGACTGAGAAGCCATAAGGTCTTCTAATTTCTTAGCCCTCTTCTTTACTGTTTTAGGGTAACACTTGATACAAAGCTCACAATTAGCAAAATCATGATCTGGACCCAGGCACCTCAAACATGACTCCCAGCAGTCTGCTTTCGTCAGAAGCTGGAAACAAATTTTGCAATTTTTTAAAGCCTGCAGGTCCTGTCCTCTTTAGGGTCTGGTAGTCATGCCAGTTTTGGGCGACCTTTAGAGCACTTCAGTTCCTCAATACCGAAAATAGAAAATTGTGGTTTGATTCCTTTATTAAAAAGGGGACTGCTGTAAAATAAATATAAATAGAGAAGAAAAGGCCAAATAGTGGTTCGGTTCTGTCGGAAAAGAGAAATGGGACAAGGAAAATAAGAATTGCAATGCAGTTACAAAATCTGTTTATTTGCATGTGTGTACTGTATGGCTGCAAATAATTCTGGTAATGCAGTTCCCTGAAAGCGGGAACTGCGTCATAATAGGCTTTTCTCCGGTTCTTGGGAACTGATGAGGAACAGGAGAAAAAGTAAATAATACAACAAAAACTCTAAAAATATACTGGAACTAATGCTGAGCTAACAAAAATTAAACTGAATTAACTTTAACAAAGATAAGAAAATGATAATGACCATCAGGTGGCACTGAAGTTGTAGAGACTACTTCGGGGCGACTTCTTTCAAGGTGAGAAATAAATCTGGGGCGAAATATTTAAAACTTTGCCCGGTGGGCAGAGTGATTGCACCCTGTTTCCCCGGGGTTTGTACCCATGTGCAGTGTTAAGAGGGATCTGTGGCGTGTGCTAAAAGGGTTGGCGCATGCAAAAAAAATAAATAAATAATGTATGCAGTGGGCAAAGGGAGGGCCAGAGACCTGAATACAGGTGCAGCGCTGTATTCAGCACATTTAAGCAGTGCAAAGGGGTTAGCACAGGCCACTTTGCACAGTGCTTCCCCCACCCTCCAGTCGCCAGCCCTGGTAGTATATCAACTCGCTGGTGTCCACTGGTCCCCCCACCCTCCAATTGCTGGCCTCGGTATAAAATAACTCCCTGGCATCTAGTGGCACCCCACCAATCTCCATACGCTATCACATATTTCCTGGCGTCTAGTGGCACCCTGCTGATTACCGTGTCTTCTTCAGAGTGAACCCCATTTACCACCACCCTCTAACTCCTATTTCTTAACCAACTACATACTCTATTTACTACTTCTGGACCCACTCCCAGGCTGCTAAGCTTGTTTACCAGTCTTCTGTGTAGAATGGTGTCGAAGGCCTTACTGAAATCCAGGTAGACCACATCCACCGCCCACCCTGACCCACTTCCCTGGTCACCCAAAGAACTCGATCAGGTTTGTTTGGCGAGATGTGCCCCCTGTGAACCCATGCTGCTTCGGATCCTGTAATCCACTGGTCACATGGTATTCCCCAATCCTTTCCTTCAGTAGTGCTTCCATTACATTGCCCACCACCAAAGTCAGGCTGACAGGTCTGTAGTTTCCTAGTCCTCCCTATTCCCATTTTTGTGAAATGGGACCATATCCACCATCTTTTAGTCCCCCGTAACTTCCCCTATGTCTAGTGATAGGTTGAACAGGGCTGTCATGTCAGAGATGCAGTCAGCTCCTCCTTATGCTCCATCAGTATTCTAGGGTGTACCTCGTCCAGCCCCATTGCCTTGTCCACTTTTAGTTTTGCTAGTTCCTTGAGGACTCTCTCCTACGTAAAGGGATTAGTGTCCACCTCCCTTCCTTTAATGCCCTTTTCCCCTATCTGTGGCTCGTCACCTACCCCTTCCTTCGTAAATACTGAACAAAAAGTACTTGTTCAATAGGTCTGCTTTTTTTCTGGTCCTATTCCATACAATCCCCTCCTTCTCCTTTTAGCATCACTATCCCTCCGGCTCCTTAATACTTTGCATATTCAATGGGCTCATTTGCATGGAGCTGTCTGAATATTGCCCTGGGAGCAACCAGTGCTGTCAAGTTAGGGGGCGCTGTTCCCTGCACTGCCAGGATCCGTATCAGGGCAGCGCTGCTTGGTTTAGCGCTGCACCAACATGCCCTTATATTCAGTCAGATAGCGCTGGCGTGCTATCCAGTTGAATGTGGCATCCTCAGGGCCGTGGGCAATGGACAAGTGCAGGGCAAACCTTTGTGCTTCGCTTTCCTTATTTTTGAATATCTGGCCCCTGAGGTTACAGTGTGGAGGTGAGTGCGAACACACAGCAGAGTTTTGAATTTCATTCTAAGATTCCATAATTAGCATAAAATTCAAGGCTCTGGAGCAGCTCATTCAAGGGGAATGATTGCAGTTATTAAGCATAGTGAGGGATTCCTGGCGGCTGTAATTTTAATGTTTTCATGGCGGGGCATGGCACAGGAGTGGGGACTTTTAAATAACTTAAAATTCCATTTCTTGGTTCCAGAATGAAAAGAAAAATGTGTATCTTGATATCTTAGCCAGAAAAACATTATTGTGGGAAAAAACTAGATGGTTAACTAACAAATACTGCTGCTTTACATCAGCTTATTCTCAATAAGCCTTATACCAAAAATGAGATATCTAAGATCTTTTTTGAGGCTATCCCTTTCATCAGGCCACACCTATGAAACATAAGCCGTCAGGCCCTAAGACCACACAGAAACTTTTTTCAAGCAGTGCTATTAGGGGCTGCCCACAACGACATCTGCAGTCCACATCCCTACATAAGCATGGGTGGCCCCAAGCCTCCTTAGTTCTTTTCCTGCCATCGATCAAAACTTTAAGGACCTTGTGGGGCTTCACTTCAGCAGTTTTCTTTGGAACAGAGTTAACGGATTGACTGTTGCAGGTTCCTGCTGTATGGAGTGGCGCTCAGCCAAGTAGAGTCCGTGGCTTGTCTTTGGGTCTCGGGCACTTTCCATCATTGGTAGACCCAGTTCCTCATGGGAATGGCGGCCTTCTTTCCTGGACTTCTACCCTGCAGGCCTCTGGGCCTTTCTTCTCAGCAACTGCCTTCGGATACGCCCCAGCTGCAGGATTCCTAGGCAGAGAGCTCTGGGGTGGCTCTTCGGGGTCCATCCACAGCTGGCCCCTCCTGGACAGTGATGCCTCAGCCTCCCATCCTGCTGACGGCTGGGGTGGGCTGGGCTCCTCCACTCACGCCAGTCTTGGCTCGCCCAGATTCCTCAGCAGTGGCGCCCCGTGCCTCCCCCACTGATGCTTCCTCATGGACGGTGACACCGCAGCCTCTCCCGGCCGCATCGTCTGAAGGGACGGGATTTGGCTGGCTTTCACCTCGGCCAGTCACAGCTGGGCCAGATTCATTGACAGCACCCTATGCCTCTCCTTTTGACATCCTCCTCCCCACCACTCCTGCGGTGGCTGGAGTGATGGGCTTGTCTTAGGCAGCCTCTGTGGGGGTGCCCAATGTCTCCCACGTCGACGTCCCACTTACCATCACACAGTGATGGCTGCATTGACTACCTGACAGTGGTGCCTCTTGCCTCCCCAGTCAGCCTGTTCTCCAGAGCCTGTCGACGATAGGGGGTTCTCTTGCCTTGGTCGCTGCTGCTCGGTCCAGGCTTGGCTCAGGTAGTGCGCCATCAATGGTGGGAGCATCTCGGGCCCATCAGCAATATGAAGGTTGGTGCCAAGTGGTTCACCCACCCTGGCCCCTCCTGATGCTTGGACCAGGCTTCTTTCATGCTGAGTCTCATCGACGTCTCCTCTGGCTTGTACTCCGTCGATGTAGGGTGCTTGCCTGTACTGTAGTCTCCTTTTTTGGCATATGGCTCCCACTCGCTCTGCAGGGTCGGCAGTTCTTGGAAGAATCCCATTCCCTCTCCTCCAGGCACACAGCCAGTGCAGGTGGCATGGCTTCTGTGGGGGTACACCTCTCTCTTTCCACCTGGACTACCCCTTGGTTGGACAGGTCCCCCCTCTTCCTTTGATGGGGAGGTACTCCCATGCCTTCTCTGGAGTTAGGGCTATCTGCATCCTGAGCCCACCTAGCCTTTGGTGGCTGTATAGGCAGGCTACACCCTGGGGCTAACAGGTGTTCAGGTACCAGAATGTTGCCCTCCCTTTCTTTGAACCCATCTTCCACCCCTGGGAGAATGTGACATTGGCACACTTTGGCAATCCTGCCCAGCCAGCCATTCCTGTGATGGATCTGGATCCAGTCTGGCCACAGTGTTGGTCTCAATCCATTCTCCCTGGTCTAAGTGGTATTGGAGGGGTTACGGCCTCCAACCCATGATCCTGGCCATCCCTAAAATGAGACCGCAAGTGTGCCTTCTCTCCAGGTAATGTGGGCCATGTTTCTACTTCTCCATCCCAGTACATGGGTAGAGTAACGGACACCTTACCTTCCCCCACCACCACTCCGTGTACTGCAGTGGGCCCCTCTGTGCTCCGCCTGGATCACCTGCGCCCCCTGTTCACCCCTCTCTAGCGGGGTTGCTGGGTGTCCCGTTTCCATGTCGACTAGGGGGAAGTGCCAGCCGCACATGCTTTTAGGCAAACGGGTGCATGGCCATACTCTGGAGCATTTAGGCCTGCTTTCAGTTAGCCCTCCAGGTCTCCCTATCGCCCTCCAGCTCACTTCCAGTGACTGTGGCGGAGACTGCTATATTGCTGGGACAGACGGTGGCAGCCCTGACCACCTGTACTTTGTCCTCTTGCGGGAACTATTTCAGTTTGCTGTTTCAGGGCCATAGAACTGATTCCTGGGCAGCAAAGGGACATAGGGTTTCATTCTCATTTATTTCTCGTCCCCACATCCACGGGGGCCTTGAGGCCTGCTCTGGATCTGAGGAATCTGACCACCTACTTTCAGTACAAATAGTTCAGAATGGCCAGTCGCCAGGTCCTCTGCCACGCCTGAAACAAGGGGACTGGATATGCACCCCAAACAAGCAGGCTACCTGCCGGCATATCAAGATTTTGCCCTCTTTACAAGTGATTCCTCAGGTCCCTGTTCAAGGGGGAGCATAGCTAGTTCAGGCTTTTGCCCTTTGGCTTGTCATCTGTGCCACTGGTCTTTACCATATGCTTGACAGTAGTGATGGCCACTCTCAGGAGAGAGGGATTATACATCCTCTTCTATCTTGCCAACTTGGTTACTCGACTCTCTGGTCAAGAGCACCTGTCTCAGACCCTAGCACATACCAGGCAGCTGTTCAACACCCTAGGGATCGCGGTCAATCTGCCCCAGCCAGTCTTGATGCCTTGTCAGTGCCTGCAGTACATAGGGCAGTACAGGACACTGCTCAAGGCTTAGCCTTCTCTCCCCAGGACAGTACGGAACATCTGTTAGCTCAGGCCAGGTGTTTCTCAAAGTGGTTATGACTCAGCAAGGACATTCCTGCACCTGTTGGGCCTGCTGGCAGCAGCAGCAGTAGTTGTCAAGGTACAACTGGCAAGACTGCCCATGAGGGACCCCAGTGGGCTTTGAGGGTCCAGTGGGATCAGCGCACCGATTATCTAGAACAGAAGGTTCCAGTAACATCGCCAGTAAAGAAGGTGCTTCTGTGGTGGATGGAACCCAGTATTCTGCAGAAAGAGGTTCCTTCATCAGATCCTCACCATGGACACTTCGGAGATGGGCTGGGGGGCACATCTGGGGCCTCACCAGACCCAAGGTACATGGACTGAAGTGGAGACCTCCCTCCACATAAACGTCCTAGAGATGAGAGCCATTCTGTATGGTCTGCAAGCCTTTCAGAAATCTCCTGTTCCCGGGGCCTCTACTGGTGCAGACAATCAGTGTAGTACACTACATAAACAAGCAAGGGGGACTTGCTCTTACCCCCCTGTGCAGAGAACTAATGAGGGTCTGGTACTGGGCCCTAGAACATGGTCTAGAACTGTCTGCAGTCCATGTTCCGGGTGTCCAAAACGTCCTTGCAGACTGGCTAAGCAGGTTGCAGTTCAGAATGCAGAAGTGGGAGCTGCTGACCTCAGTAGTAGAAGACCTGTTGAACAGATAGGGTCGCCCAAAGTTGGACCTTTTTGCATCGCCACTCCAACGCAAAGCTGCCGCTTTTTTTCTCACTCACTCCAGGGCCTGGAGTTTTGTGGTGAGATGAGTTGTTCCTCTTTTGGAAAGGGATGTTCCTCTACAACTTTGCTCCCTTCCCTCTAATCCAGAGGGTGTTAATCAAGCTCCAGATGGAGGGAGCTACTCCGATACCCCGTAGCTCTCTTCTGACCTCGTCTGGTCTGGTTCTCCTTACTGCAGTAGTTGGCGGTGGAACCCCCAGTACCCCTACCACTGTGCAAAGGTTTGCTATCACAGGAGTGGGGCAGCTGGGTCCTTCCGGACCTTAGGCCCCTCCATCTTCAAGCATGGCTCCTGAAGACATAGTCATGACTAGAGTTGGGGTGTCTCAAAAGGTGGCTGATGTCCTGGTGGCTACTAGAAGACCCTCCACGGCGGCCACTTATTCCATGAAGTGGCAGCGCTTTGCTCTTTGGGCTGTTTCCCATCACTTGGATCCCCTCGCTTGTCCAGTGAATCAGATTCTGGAGTACTTACTGTTCCTCAGACGTTGGACTGCAGTACTCTTCCATTAAGGTGCACCTAGCTACTATTTCTGCTTCCATGTACCTGTTGATGGCCATACGGTTGCACAACAGGAGGTGTCCTGTACATTTTTGAGAGGCATTCTGCACTGGAAGCCTCCCGTCCAAAATCCAGTCCTGACTTGGGACTTGTATTTTGTGTTAGAGAAGCTGGCTTTGGCTCCTTTTCAGCCAGCCACAACTTAAGAGCTGCGCTTTCTGTCATGGAAAGCATTATTAGTTGCTATTACTTCTGCTAGAAGGATTTCTGAGCTTCAGGCTCTTATGTGTGAGCTTCCTTGTTTGATTTTCCACAAAGACAGTGTGTCCTTGAGTACAAACCATATGTTTTTACTAAAGGTGGTGTCTGAGTTCACCTTAAATTAAACCATACACTTGCCTGTTTACTTTCCAGAGCATGCTAATCCAGGGGAAACATTGCTCCATACATTAGATGCACATAGAATACTCTGATACTGTGTTCATCACCCGAAGTACTACAAGAAGTCCTTACAGCTTTTTGTTTCTTTCACCCCTGGGAAAGAGGGCGTCCCAGTTTCTAAACAGTGCCTATCCAAGTGGCTGGCCAACTGCATTACCATTTGTTACAGGAAATGCAGTAAGGAACTTCCTAGGGTTGTTCATGGCCATTCAGCCAGAGGCGTGGCCACATCTTTTGCCTGTTTCAGGAATGTTTCAACTGCAGAAATCTGTGCTGCTGCAGTTTGAAGTATTGTCCATACTTTCATAAAACACTACACTCTGCACATTGCCTCTAGAAGAAAGGGCAGGCTTCGGCCTGGTTGTACTTCAGGGCCTCCTTCTCAGGCTTATAGCCGGCAGCCACCTGGACTGTCTCTCTGTCAGTGCTACTTGGGATTCGTTCCATAGGTGTGGCCTGATGAAAGAGATAATCCGGAAGAAGATAGTACAGTTATGTAAGAACTTACCATAATAGTAGATCTTCGAGATCATCTCTTTCATCAGGCCATGCCAACCCACTGTCTGTTCCCCTTGGGCCTTTGCCTTCTTCCACTCTTGGCATTAGGTCTGGCCCTTTCCATGGGACATTTTTTTGGACTGTTTCCAGTTTTGCCCGGTGGCTGAAACCATTTGTCCTTTTCCTGGTTTCCTAGAGACCGCCCACTGAGTATGTTCTTCTCTGGACTTTGGGGCCATACCAGTGCGGCCCTATTCCTCTTCAGGGCTTCTTTACTGTTTTCTGCCTCAACTACTGGGCAGAACCATAGTTTCTGTCCTGGTTCCCCACAGGGAGGTCCTCCGAGCTTGTCTCAGAGGAACTGAGGAGGGCTTAAGCCACCCATGCTTATGTTGGGATGTTGACACCAGCCTTTGTGAGCAGACCCTACTGGTACTGCTTGAAAAAAGTTTCTGTGTGGTTCTGCAGCCTGACGGCTTATGTTTCATATGTGTGGCCTGATGGAGGAGATTCTTTTGAAGATCTACTGTTACGGTAAGAGCTTACTTCGAGAGGGCTCTTGCAGTAGGTAATTACATATAGGACTGATGCCGGCAGGCGACAGGACTCCACGGAAAAATTTCTAGCTAGCGGCCTCTGGCGAGGGACTGCCCCCACATCAGGCGACGGCGTCAGGGGGCGTCGGTATAAAGGGCAGTCCCTCACGCCCGCCTTCCAGTTCTTTCCCGCCGTTAGCTCATGCCAGCACCTCGCGGTAAAGTTCTTTGCTCATTAGGCTCTTCGGTATTTTTACCGGTATTTTAGAATTTTTTTTTTTTTTCCTATCAACATCAGGTGTCTGTCGGTGTATGTAGTACCTGCACCTCCAGCACCAAGCGAGTGCGACTGCGATGCGGCGCTCAACTCCCGCACAAGGACAGCCATTCCCTGTGCCTTTTTGCCTAGGCCCCGACCATCCAGTAGAGAAGTGCCAGCACTGCCTTAGTTTTAACGCAGCCACCCGGAGAAGGCGGCAGCAGTCCCTGGAAGCCCACATTTTGAAAAAGAAAATGAGCTCCACGGAGAAAGAATTGAAAAAGCTTCGACAGGCGTCAATTTCCCCTGAAGGCCACAAGAAAAAGGATAAAGAAAGCACGGGACAAGGGTTCCTCACCACGCTGACTTCGCAAGGAGTCGCCGTGCTAAAATGTACGTCCCCAGGGGACTGCTCCACGACAACCGCCTTAGAGGGTTCTAAGGCGCCCACCCTCTGCCTCGCGCTCAGTCGCCAGGCGCCTCCGGGCTTTTGGAGGCCTCCGCTCCCGGTAAAGCCGTGGTTTCCACGGCCTACTGGTGCGGCGGCTCCGATAAACCCGGGCGTCGGAGCGGCGTCCGTCTGGAGAAGGTGATGAAGTCGCCCGACCCCTTTGGGGCGGCGCGCGGCCCCTATTCCACCAGACCAGGCCGCCCCTCCATCGCGGCCTGCCTCTGGCAATGGGTCCGTTAAGTCGGACGCCAGCCCCTCCGGTGCCCGCCCGGATACCGCTGCTGAGCCACACGTCTGTTCGCCTGACATCTGCACAGCGGAAGAGCCGACACAGGACCCTCCCACGTCCGTCGTCCCCGGCTCCCCGCAGTCTTCACTGCCCTCCGGGGACCCTGAGTCTCCTCAGCCCGACCCTGAGGATTTCTCCCCTCCATCCCCGGGCGACGCTGAGGTCCCTGTTCCGCTTCTGTCAGACCGTCCACCCGCTGGTCCGACTGATCTGACGTCAGCTCCCCGGATGCCGGCTCCGACGCCGGCATCTCGGCCGCCGGCTCAGACACCGGTATTGCCAACTCTGGGTGACATCCTGCTTCCGGAAGCCGCCCTGACACTGGGCCCTCGGGGCCTTCTGCTCCAGACCCGCCCATGGGGCCTCCAGCCGGGCCGTCTGCTCCGGCAGCTCCCCCAGTTCCCGGGTACCCGACGCCGTCGTACCTGGGACCACAGTACCCGACGCCAGCCTATCTGCCGCCACAATACCCGACGCCAGGCTTTCCACCATCGGGTTATGGATACTCGCCTTATGGAATAACCCATACCCATTAACCCCAACCTCCTCCTCCTCCACCACTCCCCACAGCCACTGGTGGATTTGCAGGAGACTCTGGCCTCCTGGTGGGCTGAGGCCAAGGCTCAGCTCACCAGAGAGGTGGAGAGTCGTCTTCTGACAACGATGCTGGTACCGGTTCCCGTACGTCCACAATGACAAACTCCCTGACCGCCTCCGGACACAAGGGCTAAACCCTCTGGGTCCAGATAGGGGCAGGACACGCTTCCTCGAGGGCTTCCCAAGGGGTCCGTTCCTCCCCCTAGACGGGAGCGGGAGTCTTCTTCTTCACCATCTTCCTCGGACTCCTCCGACAGCTGTTCTGAGCGGGACGACGAGCCACGCTCTCTGTCTAAACCCAGGCCAAGGACTCCTCCGAAGTCCCCTCTGGAGGATCCTTCTTTCATGGAGTTGCTACACAAAATCCAGGTGGTACATAAGTGGCAATCGTTGGAGCCAGATCCACAGCGTGTAAAACTCGCTGAGAATCTGGATCTGTCCGTGACAGCTCCCACCTTGATGCCACCCTGGATCGAGCCTCATGCCGACCTCATTACCACCATTTGGAAACAGCCGTCGGCGTTAGCCCCTCTTCCTCGGAAGTCGAACAGGCTATATCAGGCTTCCGAGGGTGTTGACTATTTAGATTCTCACCCTCGAGCTGACTCGGTCGTGATTAGCGCCGCTGACGGCCGGACAGCTAACCCGAAACATCTTAGCTCATCGCACCTGACAAAGAATCTCGCCTGAACCAGTATGGCAAGAAGATTTTGCTTCTTCCACGCTGGGGATCAGGGCCCTGAACCATGTCGATCACATGGGGGATTACCAGAAGGCAATTTTTACTGAGGTGGAAACCAAATTGGACTCCCTTCCGGACTCACAAGTCAAGCAGGAAGTGGCTGACCTCGTCCGCTCTGCTCGTTCGGCCAGTCGACACATGCTTCGTGCGACTTACAATGCAGTGGACACTGCTGGACGGAGCTCAGCTTTCGCTGTAGGCTTACGACGTCATGCTTGGCTCCTTGTGTCAGGGTTGATCCCGGAAGTGCAGTCCACTATCCAGGAAGCGCCCTTCCGTGGTTCGGTGCTCTTCGGTGGCGATGTCAAGGACATCATCACTGATCTGCAGGAGAAGGGGACGGCACTAAAGTCTGTTGGCTCTGTGTATCATCCCCATCAATCGCAGCGCCATCCCTTTCGCAGACGGAATCAGCCAAAGGCGAAACCTCCGGGAAAGCGGGCCACTAAACGCCGGGCCCCCACAGCTGCCAAGCCTCCCCACCCAAAAAAGCAGTGGGTGCTTCAGCTTCGGCACTGCCCCACACCACCTGACTCCTTCCCTCTCCCACAGCTTCCGGGCTAACTGGAGGAACCGGTAGGAGGGAGGTTTTCCCTCCACCATCCGGGCTGGGAGAGGATAACATCAGATTCATGGGTGCTCCAGCTAATCGCAGAAGGACACTCAATAGAATTTCTACAGAAACCACCTTGCCACCCTTCCCCAAGGTCTTCGTATTCTCGGGAACATCTTCTTCTGGTCCAGGAAGAGATTTCAGCACTTTTGCTGAAAGAGGCGACAGAACCTGTCCCCCTTCCTCTGCAGGGAACGGGTTACTATTCCCACTTCTTCTTGGTCCCGAAGAAGACAGGAGACGTAAGACCTATTCTAGATCTCAGTTCCCTGAATCTATTCGTGGAGTACAAGAGGTTCAGGATGCTTTCACTACAGTGCCTTCTGCCCCTCCTCCGCTCGGGCCAGTGGCTGTGCACTCTGGATATGCAGGATGCTTACCTGCACATATCTATCCGCCCGTCTCACCGCAGATATCTCCATTTTGCTTTCCAGGGGGACCACTACCAGTTCAAGGCACTTCCATTTGGCCTCTCCTCAGCTCCCCGAATATTTACCAAATGCCTTGCGGTGGTGGCGGCCTACCTGCGTACCCGGGGGGTGCAAGTTTTCCTGTACCTGGACGACTGGCTCCTGGCGGCCTCATCAAGGGAGGAACTCCTGCACTGCCTCTCCCTCACCCAGCAGGTTTTTTGCTTGCCTGGGTATTACCATCAACCATTCCAGGTCTCACTTGATCCCATCCCTGAGGCTCCAGTTTATCAGGGCGATACTGGACACGACCCTGGGCAGGGCCTTCCTGCCACCGGACAGGGTGGCTGCTCTCCAGACTCGGGTAAGCCTGTTGTCCGGCCGCAGGTAGGTCAGTGCAAGGTCGGTTCTTCGCCTCTTCGGGCTTATGGCGGCTGCTATCCCGACAGTCCCTCGCGCTCGGCTCCACATGAGGGTTTCTCAGTGGACGCTTCGCTCCCAATGGGATCATTTGGTGGACGACTTGGATCAGTTGGTCCTAGTCTCCTCTCTCATGGTTCGAGACTTGCAGTGGTGGATGGTTCAAGAGAACCTTCTTCGGGGAGTTCCATTCTTCCTCTCTCCCCCCCACTCCGACTCTGACCACAGACGCCTCGGGCGAAGGTTGGGGAGCCAATCTCGGTCCTCATCGGACCCAGGGCTCTTGGTCCAAGCTTGAGCAAACACTTCACATCAATGTGCTCGAGCTTCGGGCGGTACTTTATGCTCTCCAAGCCCTTCATCTGTATCTCTTTCCCGGCCACCTAGCCGTCCAGACGGACAATATGTGTGTGGTATGGTACATCAACAAACAGGGAGGGACTCGGTCCTACCCTCTTTGCAGGGAAGCAATGAGAGTTTGGGATTGGGCAGCACAACACGACCTTCACCTTACGGCAGTTCATGTTCCGGGAGTCGAGAACACCTTGGCAGACAAGCTGAGTCACTCATCTGCTCTAGCTCACGAGTGTGAACTGGATCAAGTGGTCCTAGATGATATCTTCCTACGTTGGGGAACACCACAGGTCGACCTGTTCACTTCCCCTCAAAACGCAAAGCTTCCTGACTTCTGCTCTCTTGTTCAAGAGCGAGGCATTTTCTGGAGAGACACTCTGTCTCTAGATTGGAAGGACAGATTCGTCTATGCCTTTCCAACAATTCCTCTGATTCCCCGGGTCTTGCAGAAACTCGGTTCAGAAGGAGCACAAATGATTCTGATCGCTCCTTTCTGGCCCAGGCAAGTTTGGTTTTCTCTTCTGCAACAATACTCTGAGGAACCACCTCTTCCTCTTCCTCTGTCACGATGTTTGCTGACCCAGGATCGGGGGACCCTGGTACATCCAGGTCTCAAGTCCCTTCAGCAACATGCATGGCTCCTGCAGACATAGCTCAAGCCCGCTTTGGAGTTTCTCCCCAGGTGGCGGAGATTCTGGTGGAGGCTAGGAAACCCTCCACTAGGTCTGCCTATGCCATGAAGTGGAAAAGGTTCACAATCTGGGGTGCTTCGAAGACGGCGAGCCTTTCTCCTGCTCAGTTGGGCGACTGCTGGAGTACCTGCACCATCTCTTTGACCTGGGTCTTAGTCACTCGTCTCTGAAAGTTCACATGGCGGCCATTTCGGCCTATCATGTTCCCTTTGCAGACAGAACGTTTCAACTGGAAGTCTCTAAGACTTTCCTCAGAGGGGTTCTTCACCTGAGACCCCCATCAGAGTCCCGGCCCCTCCTTGGGATTTGAACTTTGTTCTTGAGAAACTTACTCTGCCTCCTTTTGAACCGGCAGCTTCCGCAGACTTGAAGTTCCTTTCATGGAAGATGCTTTTCCTCGTGGCCATTACCTCTGCTCAGGGGACTTATGTGCTGCAGGCTCTGATGTGTAAAATTCCATACTTGGTTTTTCACAAGGAACGTGTGGCTCTGCGCACCAATCCTAAGTTTCTCCCCAAGGTGGTAGTAGAATCTACATTGAACCAGTACATAGAGTTACCCGCTTTCTTTACGCAGTACTCCAATCAAGGGGAGTATTTACTACATACTATGGATGTTCACCGGATTTTGAGATACTACACTAACAGGACAGAGGATCTCAGAAAGACTGATCAACTGTTTGTCTCTTTTGCGCCCAAAAAAGAAGGCAGTGCTGTTTCTAAGCAATGCCTATCCAAATGGTTGGCTCATTGCATCACTTTCTGTTATGACAAGTACGACAAGACCCTTCCGGGTCAAGTAAGAAGCCACTCCACCAGAGGAGTCGCTGCCTCAGCAGCTTGTTTCAAGAATGTGTCAGCGGCAGACGTTTGTGCTGCCACCACTTGGACTTCTGTCCATACCTTTACAAAACATTAGTTTGGATATTGCCTCTCGCCATAGAGCAGGCTTAGGGCTTGCTGTTCTGCAATACCTCCTTTCTTAAGGCCTTCACAGCTAGAGGATCTACTTTGAGTAGCTTTCCTCCTCCCGTGTGCTTCTTCTTGTTCCAGACTGCTTGGGACTCAGTCCTATATGTAATTACCTACCTACTGCAAGAGCCTTCTCAAAGTGAGATAGTACAGTTACGTAAGAACTTACCGTAACAGTAGATCTTCGAAAGAGGCTCTTGCAGTAGGTAATACCTTCCCGCCCTCCATCCCCCTAAGCTTTTTCAGCTCCTTTTCCAGTGAGGGAAATATCCGCTTCTCTCTTGTCCAGCCTCTCTTGGCCTATGGCGGGAAAGAACTGGAAGGCGGGCGTGAGGGACCGCCCCTTTATACCGACGTGTGCTGACGCCGGTCGCCTGACATGGGGGCAGTCCCTCGCCAGAGACTGCTAGCTAGAAATTTTTCCGTGGGTTCCTGCCACCTGCCGGCGTCAGTCCTATATATAATTACCTACTGCAACAGCCTCTCTCAAAGATCTACTGTTACGGTAAGTTCTTGCGTAACTGTACTTTCTTACATAACTGTACTTAGTTTCATATGTACAAGTCATTTTGTAACCCTGATCTCATTGTCTGTTCTTGTTTTAAAAAAAAAAAGGGGGGGGGGATGGGCTAGTTTCAGCGAAGAGCTGATGATGTCGGCTTTAGAACTGTTAGCCTAGTCCTCACTGCCAGAAATGTATTTCTCCCAAGTTAAATAAAAATTGTAGTTTTAGTAAACATTTGAAAAAGGAAAGCCGACATTCATGGTTGCAGTACATGCATTTCTAGGATGTGCAGATGCAAGGTACATCCTAAACGGCTTTTCTTTACTAGTGCATAGTACCAAAATCAGGCTTCACAGAGAGGTAAAGGAAAGGCTGCTGTTTACATTGAAGCGAAAACTGCATTTATAAATTTAAGATGAATGCAGTTTCATAGTATCGAAATAAATTTAAAGAACAGCCTCCCCATTTGAAAACTGCACCATGTCAGCTCTACAAGTGGCTGACCGATATCACAGAATTACATCATAGGAGCGGATGGTAGAGCTGCATAGCACTCTGTAGTGCTAACTGGTTCTTTTCATTACGTTATACTTCATTCAGCAAAATAATCAAAATCACTTAATATGTGTATTATGTTTAACAATACACATGTAAGGCCATGATTTTGTATATATTTTGTTTAACATAAGCAGCTGAAAACTGTCCGTTTGATGTGACCATAGGAACCAAACGGTATACATCAGCAAATACCTTGTGGTCTAGTGGTTCTCCTGGAGTGGAGAGGGGTTGGTCCAGCGCAACATTGCAAAATTTGAAAGGTTTGTAGACCTACATTGAAATAGTGTTGTCAGTCTCCAGCACTGGTTTTCTGTTCCCGATGTCAACGCCACCAGCCTGCCTGGCTGCATGCACCCAGTAGCGCACTCCAAATACCATTCTCCTGCCCCTTCACATAAAAATGTCAATCGCCGGTCTCACTGCGAAGCAGGCCCACTTATTTGTAAGTCTCTGGGTGTGGGCATGCCTTCCTAATCTGGTTCTTCTTCTCGGTTGACACTTGTAGAATGACGTCATTTACCAGTGCCAGCCAGGAAGGAAGAACCCGAATCAGAAGACATGCATTCACTCAGACTACCAGTACAGACTTAGAAATAAGTGGGCATGTTTCCTAGTGGGAGCGGGGACCAGCGACCAACATTTTTATGTGTGCGAGCAGGAGAATGGTATTTGAATGGAGCGTGCCACTGGATGGATGAGTGCAGGCTGCCGGGAATTGGTGGGGTTTGACATTGGAAACGGGAAACGGATGTTAGAGATTGACAACATTTCAATGCAAGACTACAAGCCTTTCAAACTTTGCACTGGACCAACCCACTGCACTTCAGGAGAACCACAAGACCATCAGGTCAATTTTCAGCTGTTTATGTTAAAAAAATATATATATATATATATATATATATATACACACATACATGGGACACATTTTCAGAAAGCAGCAGGGGGCAGACAATTTCAGCATGTGGCAGCGTCACCAATTTTTAATGTGTGGCAGACGCAGTTTCGGAATTTTGGGGACAGATAATTGTGGGAATGTGATCAAGATGGCTTGTAGTGGAGAGGCTCAATTTCAGAATTTGACTGTGATGCTCAGTTTCAGGTTTTGGTGGTAATATGCAGTTTCACAGCAGGGGAGAGGCACAGTTTTGGAGTATGGTGGTGATGCGCAATTTTGGAATGTGGCAGAAATGCACAGTTTCAGAATGTCAGATGTGCAGTTTTGGAATGGTGCAGTAATGAGCAATTTTGAAATGTGGGGGCACATTTTGGAATGTGGATGGGCCATGCAATCCCATAATGTGGCAGGGATACATGATTTTGGAGTGCGGTGAGTGAGTACAATTTATGGAACGTGGCAGGGACAAGCTATTGCAGATTTAAATTGTTTTCCGCCACGTTTTGACAGTTTGTATACTTGCAACATTCTGAGATTGCACAGTCCCACCACTTTCCATGATTGTTCACGTCAGATTCCTAAATTGATTGTCCCCACCACGTTCTCAAACTGCACGTCCGTGCTTTATTCTAAAATTGCACATCCCGACCACATTCTGAGATTGTGCATCCCATGCGATATTGTGCATCTAGCATTTTGAAATTGTCACCCCACGTTCTAATAGAATTTTGGAACGTGGTAGGGATATTGCATGTCCATGCTGCTTTCTGAAATTGTGCCCTTCTTAAGTAGCAAATTTGTGACCCTGCCGCATGCTGAAGTCTCATTGTTGCAATATTCTGAAATTGCGCACAACCTTCACATTCCACAGCCATGTCCCCTGTTGCATTCCAAACCCACCTCCCCACTAGATCACATTCTAAAGTACATTACCTTGCATCAATATACTCTGGAAACACATACACTGCACTCTAACCAGTGTTAGTTTTTTTTTTTTTTTCTTGTGCCAAAATGAGTACTACAGTTGCAGTTTCTTAAACATCATATAATAGTGCTGGCAGGGAGGACTGGTATAGGAATTTTGGAGCTGATATCATCAGTATCTCTTCACTGATAGCAGCTGTTTTGAACAGGCAGTGAAATCAGGGTTATAAAACTGATTGATTGTAACTTTCAGCCAGGTTAACTTTGAGATCTCATTTTTGGTATGAGGCCAGTTAGGTATATGCTGATCCTAAATTTGCAATTTAGTACTTTTGGCCAGACCACCACTGTAAGTACTGCGAATAAGGTGAGCTCTTGAGGCCTGAGACAGGAAATATTTTTCCCATGCTGCAGAGTGGGAACCAATTAATAGTGCAGCAGTGATTTATCTGGTATAGCAACACACGCCTGAAGCTGCCGACAGCTGATTGTTTGAACTAGCGCCTGAAATGATACCATTGTCAGCACTGTGCCTGGTGCCAAGGGGGGGCCCTCCAGAATTTTGGAGTGAACAGATGTATGCAGTGGGGGCGTCAGTGCAGAAATTGTTACCAACAGTGATCATTAGTCTTTTGGCACAGAGAGATCTTGCATGAGTTGCTTTGTTGTTGTCCAAAGCATTCCCATCACATAAGGGATTGTTCAGGGATGGTGTCATTGGCACTGGTTGACTGGAGACAACTGAGGCAAAGACAGCAGTGATTTGATGGACTCTGAGTCAAGAACTTCTTGCAACAAAGCAGGATTCTTGAGTACCAATGAAATTTAGAATGGCCTGTCCTGTTCTGTCACAAGGTACTTATGACTAGGAAATAATGAATACCTTTCTAGAAGGACATGGGTGTCTGCAGTTTGCTAAGACTTTCCCCAAGACCGCAGTCCTGTCTTTGAGGGTCTGATTAGTGGCCACTAATCAGATCCTCAGAGACAGGACTATAGGGAAGAACATGAAGAGATAGACAAAAAAGAGGCCTACATGGAGAAACTCTCAAATCCCAAACTCCTAGGGTGTGCTCTGGATGGGGGAAAAAAAAGAAACCGATACTGATGTGGTGGTGGGGGGCATTGCTGCTGCCTGACTGTTGGCGCATGCTAGCACTGCATGTCATTGCTGACGGTTCTGACTCTGGAGTCTAGTGCCTATGGCATGAAGACCAAAGAATGGTACTCCATGGAGGATTTTGGCTGTTGACAGATTCAGGATATTCTACAGCATAAAATAGTAAGATAAGTGGCTAGAAATATTTGGGATTCAAAACAGATTGTACTGGATAAAATAGGAAGATAAAGTTGGTAGAAAGATTCAGGATAAACTGGTTTTAACAGCATAAATTAATAACATAAGCAAACAATAACATGACAGGGTGTGCATTGCTGTGGCAGTATAGGCACTCCTCCATTGTGTACTTAGGCATGAGACTGCAGGCAGTATGTTTATCATTACACACCCGAAGACTGCTTTTGTCTCTCCAGTGAACATACACAGCCTGTCATAATCTACTACACTGGTAAAATGACCTGGTATGAAACATTTTGCCTTTGAAAATGCAACACTGTGCATTCGTGAGTACGTATAGGCATGACACACCTGGCTTATCAAATTAAAGAGCATTATTTACAGTGGCCATTGTGACCCACTTTATAATGATACACTGTGTTACTGTTGCTGCTTCTCACAAACCCTTTGCATTCAGAATTTTAACTTGGGGATATCCCCAGTGCATCTTCTGTCCACATGCTCCTCTCATGTCCTGACACTGTCTACACCTTGAAGCCACCACCAGTAGTTCCACCCTTGACCATTCCTGCGGCTACAACACTGTAGTAGGCATTCCAGGATCCAGGAGTCGTGTTACCATATGAGAGACCCAGGATCGTAGTGCAACACTGACTCCCAACCTCAGGTAGATGTCTCAGCGTTCTCAGACTCTATAGGGAGGGTATTACTTGCTGTGCTGTGCCAGTGCCTCCTTCTCGGGAGCCTGGGCCTGTTGACCGTGGAAAGATGATCTGGCCCCACAGGGTTAGGGATGGTATGAATGGGCTAAAACTAGAGAAAAATAATGGCATAGATAACATCCGAGCCTCTCCTGTGCCCCATTGGCAACTTGCACTATATGAGTCAGCAGCACCTGTGCTTCAGATTGCCTGTCATCTCTTCCAGCAGGTTCTAAGTCCGAAACAAGTTATTTTACTAACCATATTTGCTTTCTTTAAGCTAAAATCCCACAATAATTTCTCAGTTCTTAAGAGAACACTGCCATGAGTATCCCTTTTGTGAACCATTCAGGATTGTGTCAGCATTCATTGTGCCAAAACTCAAAACTTATTCTTTATTTATTTTTTTTTGTTTGTTTGTTTCCTCACAGTGCATTGAAGACCTGGTGTCATCTTCAAGGTCATAGTTCAGAACTGCTACTGAAGATTTGTCAGCTGCAAGACAAAGTAGTCCAGCATGAAAAACGTATGTTTGAACACATGAGTGTAACCCCCCAGCTAACCCCAGTGGGAGAGCTGGCTGACTCCATTGAGGATATGGGTATAGACAATATAACTCGGAGCCAAGACAACACCAGTGACCTCTTAGGTGGAAACAAAAACAGGACTGATGATGAAATGGAGCAAGACTGTTGTAGGGACCAGGATGGTGCCACTTGTTCAAAAGAAGAGCGCAGTTGTACCACAGCCTCCCACTCAAATGTGACAGAATACAGCCGTGGGCAGCTGTTGCAAGAGACTGTTCATTTAGTGAAAGAGCTGAGTTTACCAATGGATCTGACACAGTATATCTCCCATTTACAACATTAGTGTGTAAAAACTTAGGACCAGCGAAATGAGTAACAAATTCAAATAGAATTGACAGATAGTGTGTTTGTTAGAATTGTACCTTTTCTATTACATATTCTATGTACTACCCTTTGCGGGTATCCAGGACCTTATTAAGTTATCTGCATGTTATCCATCCAGGATAACCACTCCTACTCTTCCAAGGGGCTTTTACACATCCCCTGCAAGCTTTGCCAGTCTTGGTCTTCTCCAGTGGAGACAAAGATGTGGTGCAATGGTAGGGAGACCTCATCCCCTCAGGCTGCTCCTCCAGCCTCTAAATGTGCCACTTGCACCACGTGGCCAGGAACACTTGAAGGTAGTGCTGTGGTTTTGGCTTTCACTAGGAGAAGAGCCTTTAACTTCTGCTTGCCTGCTATGTACTTCTTCAAGGAACAAAGTTAGTTTACATCAGGGTGATGAATACCACACGTAATACCCATTGATTATCAAAAGCATTCTTCTAAGGTGTCGTGCAAGCTTTGACCATTGAGAAATCATTCACTGTGCCCTTCTGGAGGGGATGTTTTAAAATGATTTTTTAGTGATACATTGCCGTAAGCAAAATAGAAAATATTCTATTCCCATGATTGTTTTTAATACGGTTTGATACAAAACTGTCACCCCTACAATGAGTTTCACCACTACAGAAATGCAAAAATATATCCATTTTTTGTTGTTGCAGAATGTGTGTATATGTATAGTTTTGGGGAACAATTTTATGATCATTTTTGCTATATATAGTTTAAAATAAAATGTGTATTTTTTATATGAAATGTGTTTTATTGGAGGGAAGAAAAACTCGGTGTTGGTTCTTGACATTAAGCAGTGTTTTCTTTTTGACTGCACAGCCTGAAGCCACACTGGAAATTACTTCCAGCAGTCTGTCTAAATGGGAAGTTACTTCATTTCTTCATCTGACAAACCGGAACCCGCTGGTCATAATCACTATATATGCTGATAAAATGGGGTATTAAAAAAAAAAACTGACCAAACAACTTCTTTGGTTAAAACACAGCACCTGACTGGTGACTGTACAGATATTTATCAGGATATCTTCTCCACTAGACCATACCTTTGGAACTACAACCTGTCAACGACAGAACCACTTGGAAACATTTTGCTAGCCGGGGGTGACCCACAGTGACATACAGTGTTGACACATGTATAATGTGGCAACCCCACCTCAGCCCCCACCATTGATCATCCTCGGACCTGCTGAAGGAACACCATCAACAAAACCATTGTCGTTATTTTACTATGTTAGTGTACTTTTGTCTTCTTTATATGCCACCAAACTAAAAAAAACTTCTCTGATTTTTCACAAAGTCAGTCATTTTGTGTACAAATCCAAATTTTCTACAGAACGTGGATTCAGAATTTACAGTGAATTAAGTTATACACCTTCCTTTGTATTATCCTGAGCCGTGCCAGCAAGGGTTAGGTGCTGCTCCATACTTTGGATGTACATAGAATACTGAGATACTATATTGATTGTGCCAAGGACTGCAGAAAGTCCTCTCAGCTTTCTGTTTCATTCACCTCTTGGAAAGAGGGCACTCCTGTGTCTAAACAATGCTTGTCCAAATGGCTGTCACATTGTATTACATTGTAGAAAGTACAGTAAGAAACTTCCTGGTCACTCCACAAGGGGTATGGCCACTTTTGTTGCTTATTTCAAGAATGTCCTTGCTGCAGCCACGTGGAACACTGTTCACACTTTCACTAAACATTACAGTCTGGACATCATCACTCAGAGAGTGGTGTGCACATGTATGGAACACACACACACATTTAAATCTATGCCTTGTGATTGAAACAAATGTAATCTGTGCAGCACCAGGTTGTGCATTGGAGAAAGAGTAATTTGCTCCAGGACGGACCAGTTTCCAGTTGTCTTGGTGGTGGTGCAGCTGGTGGTACAGCCAGAACAGTATTGCAGGCTGCTTGGGTTCAAGTCCTAGCTGAGACACTGCTTTCTCTCTTCTGTTTGTATACTCTCCTTATATGCCTGGTGTTGGTCTCATCGCCTGATTCCTCATGGTTTGAGGCCCTGAGGGAACTGAGGAGTAGTGGGGCCTCCCAGATTATATACACATCGGCACTGTACGTCATTGTGGGCGGCCACTGGCTATCAAAAAGTTTCTGAGTGGTCCTGATGCTGTCAGCTTATAGTTCCAAAGGTGTGCCCTAAAGGAGAAGATTCTTTCGAAGATCTACTGTTATAGTAAATTCTGACATAACTTCTTTCTTGAATAAGCTGCCTTGACCTACTAGCAACAACCTAGCTAAATGAAAATAACTTTTTTCTATTAAAATATGTTTTTTTTACATTTTAAATGCACAAACCCACAATAGGGCATAGGTTTCTGAAAAAGGCAGTTCCCAGATTCATTGAGGCACACTGTCTTTATCAAACTCACCCATTCTAACTAGCAGCAACCTAACTAAAAGAAAATAAAACTTTTTTTTTTTACATTAAAACAATCCATTTTATAAGCACAGTAACCCATTATAGGTTTCTTGACAATTTATGCACTTTGTTAACCTGTATGATGTTTCTGATTTGAATACTGTTTTTAAGTTTTAGTACCACTATGTTTGTTCTCAAACTGCTTTATGTCAGCCTGGTCCAGTGCTTGCTGTATTGTTTCATTGATGCAGTTACAATATGTGACTGTCTCTCTGCCTCTGGCATTTCTGTAATTAATTCTAGGGTACCCCTTAAAAAGGGACAGTGTGGCTAGCCTGGACACCAGGGACCCGAGTTCGGGAGCAGTGCTCCAGATAAGGGAAGTACCAACCTGTTTTACTGGCCTCATTTTAGGAAGTACTCTTCAGAAATTTTTTTAATGAGTACCAGTACTTGCCCAACATTTGTAATTTTACTCCACACTCCAAAGAATAGTGCTTCATAACATAACTGGTTATTCAAAAGGAGCAGGGTTTTTTTTTTCTTTCAGATTTACAGCACTTGTATGCATCCCAGTTTTGTTTTACTCACTATATATTAAAACAGATGAGTAAATTACTCCTACCTGCCAAGAATATCTGGAGCATTTTTGGCATTTGATCAATTCGCATCTAGAACAAAACTACATTGTTTTTAAAATGTACTCTTCACTCCACTCTGCCCAGACAATTTGTACACATCAGAATTTGGTTTTACTCTCCTCACTTTCAAAATGAGGAGTACAATACTCATCCCAAAAAATCTTATCTGGAGCACGCTTTTGGGGGGGTGTCCCAGAAGATGCGCGGTCTTCCTCTAGGAAGGGAGGGGTGCCGCTGCAAGGCTACCACCAGGGTGACCACAAGTGATAGTGCAGTCAGATGGTGGATGTGGGAGGAGGAAACGTTAGCTGAGGCCTGTTGAAACACAGGATGCACATGCTTGGCCTCCTAGCATACCGACGTCCTGTGGGTAGGTCTGGGGTGCAATGGTCCTGGTGTGCTCTGGCCTTAACTCCAGTCACAGGACACTTGGGGGGAACCTCCCTGTGGAGGGTTGGCATCAGCTTGGCTGGTTCCTGTCACAAATTCACTCAGCAGGTCAGGCCCTCTACTCCCAAAGTGCCAACCTCTGAGCGCAGTCTTGTGAACAGTGTAACAGACAAGGTAACCCTCTTTTCTGTTTTTGTGAGTTCGGATCAACCTTTGGTCTCAGTTCTGGAGAGATTCAAACTGTAACCTCTTGCTAGCATACCCAATGCACAGGCTCAGATATATCTGTCTTCGGGGGGCCAGATATCTTTGCATACGGGCAGCTAACCAGGTATTCAGAGATGAACCCTTAAAACTTAATAAAGACCTCAGATTTAAAATGCTTGTGTTTCCAGTTTGGTACCACCATACAAGCTTATGTCTGCTGAACCATAAATATTTCTTAACAAAAGAAAGCAATTCAGAGACGGACCAGGTTTGCTCTAAAATTAGTTTTTACTAAAATATATAATATGTCAAACATACAATACAGAACTCGTATATCAAGAGACATACAAATCTTTAAACAAAACAAGGTTTAAAACAGTGCAATTCCTACAACTATATTTGGATTTTGTCTAGCTTTCTAAATACCTGTTTTCAGTGCTCAGATGTTTCCTTAGTCCGTGTCGGATACAAATACATCTCTACAGTGAATTGAAAGAGAATAATCTTTTCACACAGTATTGGCCAACCCCTTTTGGATGAAGTCATCCAGCCCCTCCTCTGGTCAAATATCTAACAAAAATATATTTTTATACAACCACAGGATGTAATTTTAGTAATCTATACTATGCAGCTATACAGGATGTATTAATTCTGCAACCTTGGCATAACTTAAGTTTCAATGACACCTCTTTTGATCTCATGCTGTACCCTCTTCACACAGGTTTCATAGGTTCATTTACAACCTTACACCTCTATGTAACATCCTAGCTGCCCTTATTTTAACATCATAAACCTAGTTTATGATTTCTCTCTTAACAAAAGTGACTTAACTCTGTAATTAGCTCAGAGAAACAGGATCCTTAATAAGTCTTCCAGTAACACATTGTAAAAAGACTGTGTGATACAGTGCTGTCAGCAGTTCTCTTGGCCTGCATCTGTCAGCTAAAATCTGGGGGGGGGGTGAGAGAGGTCATTCCTAGAGCATTTGAATTTTCAGCAGAGACATTAATGCATTTTATGTTGAAACAATATAATACAACACTCAGAACTGGCTGTCTACGTCACACTCCTCCCCACCTAGACTGAATTTGGGGGATCTGTCCCCTACATGGGATGAGCTTCCCAAATCAGTTCACTCCTCATAGACCCTAGACAGCCCATCGGTGTTCTGATTCTTAATGCCTGCCCTATGTACGATTGTCAGATCATATCCTTGTAAAGCAAGACTCCATCTTAGTAGTCTCCCATTGCTCTTTCCCATCTGCATCAGCCAAACCAGGGGATTGTGGTCAGTCTGCACCACAAAATGGTGTCCATAAAAGTATGGCTCTTATTTCTTCAGGGCCCACACTACGGCAAGCCACTCCTTTTCCACCGTGGAGTACGCTTGTTCCCTGGGGAGCAGCTTCCTGCTGAGGTACCCAACTGGGTGGTCTGTCCCTTGGTTAGACATCTGGCTAAGTACTGCCCCAACACCCACATCTGAGGCATCTGTCTGAACTATAAAGGTTTTGCTATAGTCCAGACTTGTCAAAACAGGAGCACTGCACAGTGCCGCCTTCAGTCTGGTAAAGGCTTCCTCACAGGCTGGGCCCCAAGTAATTTTCTTTGGCATCTTTTTCTTTGTCAGGTCAGATAGAGGAGCAGCCAGGGCACTGTAATTAGGTACAAACTTTCTGTAGTACCCTGCTGTCCCTAGAAAGCTCCTGACCTGCTTCTGGGTTTCTGGTCTGGGCCGCCTGAATCAATTCTCTGTCTTTATTTGGTTAGACAGAGCTGTCCCTGGCTTACCACATGCCGAGGTATGCCACTTCCCCATGGCTACCTGGCACTTCTCGGCTTTGACAGTGAGCCCGGCCCTCTGTATCCTGCCCAGCACTTCCCTAAGGTATGAAAGATGTTCCTCCCAGCTGGTACTGAAGATGGCAGTGTCATCCAGGTACGCTACGGCGTACTTCTCAGCACCGTTCAACACCTGGTTCACCAACCTTTGGAAAGTGGCCGGGGTGTTCTTCATTCCGAAAGGCATTACTTAAAACTCAAATAAGCCTATCGGAGTGATGAAGGCCGACCTTTCCCTAGCTCTCTCTGTCAATTCTACCTGCCAATACCCCTTGATCAGGTCAATAGTTGTAAAGTAGGTCGCCCCTCCCAGCTTGTCCAGGAGTTCGTCCGTCCGGGGCATTGGGTGGGCGTCTGACTTCGTGACTGCATTCGGTCCATGATAGTCCACACAGAAATGAGTTGAGCCATCTGGCTTGGGCACAAGGACTGCAGGTGAGGCCCAGAGGCTGTGGGATCTCTGGATTACCCCTAAATCCAGTATCTCCTCCACTTTCTTCCTAATGTCCTTTTGGACAGCATCTGACACCCGATATGCTGTTCTCTGTATGGGCATCAGAGTCCCTGTCTCCACATCGTGTGTCGCTAAGGGGGTTAGTCCAGACTTGGCGCTAAACAAGGGGGCAAAGTCTGCTAAAACTTCCCTTACTTTCTGGACCTGGTCCGGGGTCAGCTGGGGGACAATTTTACTGCCTCCCCAGAGGACTCCTGCTTACTTTCTTCCAGCAGATCCAGAAGGGGTTCTCCTTCGTCCGTCCCTTCCCCATGACTACACACTGCAAACACCATGTCAGCCCTATTTGCATATGGCTTCATCATGTTGACATGGTACATCCTTTCTGTCTGTCTACGGTCAAGTAACTACACAATGTAGTTTACGTCATTTACCTTCCTAACCACTTTGTACGGTCCTGACCACTCGGCTTGCAGCTTGTCTTTCCGGACCAGAATAAGGACCATTACTTCCTGACACTACCATGTAATGGTAGCTCTGGCTCCGCGGCCCATCTGTTCCTTTGTCTGTGTTGGGCAGCTGCCAGGTTGCTCTGGGCTGTCCCCATAAGCTTCTTCAGCCTTTTCCTAAACGTAAGGACATAATCCACAATGGCAGTTCCCTGGGTGGCGTGCTTGCCTTCCCAGTCCTCCCGGATCAAGTCTAGGGGCCCACGTACCCTGCGTTCATATAAGAGTTCGAAGGGGGAAAATCCTGTCAATTCTTGGGGCACCTCCCTGTATGCAAACAACAGGTGGGGAAGGTATTTCTCCCAGTTCCTCCCATGCTGTTCAGCAAATGCCTGGAGCATTGACTTTAGGGTACCATTGAAGCGCTCCACAAGTCCATTGGCTTGTGGGTGATACGGTGTCGTGCATCTCTGCACCACCCCACACTTCTTCTATAAACATTTCATTAGGTCCGACATGAAGGAACCCCCTCGATCAGTGATTACCTCCTGCAGAAATCCAACACTGGAGAAAATCCCAAGCAAGGCATCTGCCTCTTTGTCTGTCCTCAGAGAGGATAGGGCAACTGCCTCTGGGTACCGGGTGGCATAATCCACCACAGTCAGGATGAAGCTCTTCCCTGAGGAGCTGGGGGGTATTTAAAGGCCCCACAATATCCATTCCCACCCTCTGGAATGGCTCCTCCACTATGGGCAAGGGGATCAGGGCAGCTTGGGTTTTCTTGCCCGCCTTCCCTATTTCTTGGCACCGGTGACCAGACCTGCAATACTCCTTCACCTGCTGGATGAAGTTAGGCCCGTAGAAATTCTGGGCTAACCACTGCGTAGTTTGTGCAATTCTCAGATGACCAGATAAGGGAATATCGTGCAATTTTGAGCAACTGCTCACGATATCCCTGGGGGACGACAAGCTGCCTGCCTAGCATCCCTGTCTCTGTACTGCCTGTGTATACATAAGTCCATCTTCCCAATAAACCTCATGTCTGCCGTCACCTCCCTGTGTGCCCTCAGAATCTGCCCAAACCCTCAGCTTCTCTAAACTAGGGTCACTTCTCTGAGCAGCTGCGAATCCCTCACACCTTCCCAAGGCATGGGACAGGTCCCCTTCAGTCGCTAAACTAGGGTCCCTAGCACTAGCGTCAGGGCCCTCAGGATCACTGTCAATCCTAACCCTCTGGCAATTGGTCACCCCTCCCTCTTCGGAGTAACCTTTTGTAGCTGTCTGGTCACTCGCTACCAGGCAAATTTTTACCCCCTTTTTATCAGTCTCCCCATCTGGAGACACAGGCTGGGGAACCAGCCTCTCCATGGTTTCCACACTGGTTTCTGTGGGGTTCAGGAAACTACTATTTTCCCTTGCTGCTTGGCTACGGGTAACTGCACATACCATCCCTTGTTGGAGATTGTTACCCAGGATCACATCTACTGCTAACATTTTAGCTATCGCCACCTGTTGCACAGTTCCCCCGTTTCACCCCAGTCCAGGAGAACACTGGCCAGTAGCAATGTTTTCGCTTCACCCGCAAAGTCCTGTACAGTCACGTATTTGTTTGGGATAGGCTGACCAGGCTGTACTAGCTCCCCTTTCACCAATGTCAGGGATGCCCCTGTGTCCCTTAACCCCTGTGTCTGTATGCCATTTACCATGACTGGGTGCATGTGTTCTCTCATGTTCACTGGCATGCTCTCAGGAACACACAAACGACCCACTTCTTTTGTGGTACTACTTTGCGTATTATTGCTTGCTCTTCTTGGACACTGTCTGGCAATGTGCCCAGTTTCTTTACATAACCAGCAAGCATTTCTTACTTCAGAGAAATCTTTTCTTGGAAACCTGGGGCTAACTGGTTTTGGTGGAGGCAGTGAGGGTTTTAGCTGCACTGAAGGCACGCTTTTCCCGTACTGCGCTACCACGCCCACCCCATTCGCTCTCAGAGCAGGTCTGCTCTTGGCATAGCGGTCCGAGAGTTCAGCAGCCTCTTGCACTGTTTTTGGATCTCGGTCCTCTAGCCAGGTTTTTAACTCTGCTGAGCATGCCCAATAAAACTGTTCTAATAAAATCACATTTTCAATTTTATCAGCAGTGTTTGCCTCAGTTCCTTCCCACCGTTTTAAAAACTGACATTGTTTCATGGCTAGCTCCTCATAGCTCATATCAGGGCTTCTCTTGAGCTTATGGAATTTAGCTCTGTATGATTCAGCAGTTACACTACCGGTCAAAAGTTTTAGAACACCCCCATTTTTCCAGTTTTTATTGAAATTTATGCAGGTTAATGTCTCAATGTACTCTGAAATTAAAGAATAGAACAAATAAACAATTGGAGATAAAAAAAGAAATCATAGAATCATTTTGTTTAACAAAATTTAATCTAAATTTTTGACTCATCAAAGTAGCCACCTTTTGCAGATATACTGTAACCGTCGAACACACTCGTGGCATTCTTCCTACAATGGACATCAAATATTGTTCGGGAAGTTCTTCCCAACACTGTTGCAGAAGCTCCACAAATGTGTTGCACTTGTAGGTTGCTTTGCTTTCACCCTTCTGTCCAGTTCATCCCAAACCAGCTCGATGAGGTTTAAGTCTGGAGACTGTGCTGGCCATTCCATGATTTGAAGCCTACCGTCTTGTTCTTTTCCTCGAAGGTAGTTCTGACATAGCCTGGAGGTATGTTTTGGGTCATTATCTTGCTGTAGGATGAACCCCTGACCAACTAGGCGTAGACCAGAGGGTATTGCATGGCTGCAAAATGCTGTGGTAGCCTTTTGGTTCAGGGTGCCAGTCACTCTGGGCTGTTGTCCTGTGAGCCGCTTATCATGCAAGCTGTTGACTCTCAGAAACTTGTCTTCTGATTCTGTTGTGGCTTTAGGGTCTGCTAGACTCTTTCCTGTCAGTGTTTCCTCCAGTTTCCAAGTGCCTTTTGATGGTGTAGGAAACTGTACTCACTGACACCTTGGCTTTTTGCAATTTCTACAGCAGTTTTTGCTAACCTAAACTTTTTTTTTAACCTCTAGCAGTTTACCGCTTATCTTTGTACCATTTCAGGTTATTCACTGGACTTGAATTGCTTAAATTTCAATAAAAACTGGAAAAATGGGGTGTTCTAAAACTTTTGACCGGTAGTGTAATTCAAACTTTTTTAGTAGTGCAGCTTTTAACTTGCTGTAATCATCACTGTCTTTATTGTCCATGTGACCCAATGCATCCCGAGCTTTTCCAGTAAGTAGCGGGGATAGCTGGAAGCTCCAGGACTCTCTAGGAATTTTAGGCTGAATACAAACTTTTTCAAAAGAATTTAAAAAGGCGCCTATATCCTCCGCATCCTTTAACTCAGCTATTAATTTAGAGTTCAATTTGTAACCCAGTCCTGCAGTCCCAGTTAAACCCAAGCCACTTACCTGCTCTGGTGCCGCTGGTTGGAGTCGCATCTTCTCCAGCTCGTGTTGCCATTGGCGCTCCTCTCTCTTCTCCTCTGCCTCTCTGCGTTCTCTCTCTGTGTCACGGCATTCTCGCTCTGCCTCACGGTCCACCTCCCTCTGTTGTCGCTCTGCCTCATGGTCCGCCTCCCTCTGTTCTCACTCCCTCTTCTCCTCTGCAGCTCGCTGGCGCTCACACTCCTCACGGTCTGCCTCCCTCTGTTATCGCTCTGCCTCCAGTTCCATCCTGTGCAACTCAGTTTGCAGTTTGAGTACCTCTGGATTCAGGATACTGGTGACCATCTCCTGCTGCTGTGGCCCTTCACTGACAGTGGCCCTGCTGTCCTTTTCAGTCACGGTCTGTGACTCACTGCTCTGGGTATCTGCTGCCATCAGGGCATCTATGAGGTTCTGCTTACTGGCTTTCACCTCGAACAGGACTCCTCTGTCCTCACACAACTGTTTTAACTGTTCTACAGTGTGCCTGTTGTAGTAGGACGCCATCTTTCCTAACTATTGCTACTCTGACTTTGCACTTTAGAAAAAAAAATAAAATAGGTAGGAACTTGACTGTACACCAAGTGGTATATAGTTCTGTTTTCTTTTTAGATTAAAACTCTGTCTTTTTCTTTCTTTGCAAGAGAGCTTACGGTCTCAGCTGACAGAACAATAAAGCTTGTGATACCACAATAATGCCACTGCTGCCAACCAATCTGTCACAAATTCACTCATCAGGTAAGGCCCTCTACTGCCAAAGTGCCAACCTCTGAGCACAATCTTGTGAACAGTGTAACAGACAAGGTAACCCTCTTGTCTGTTTTTGTGAGTTCGGATCAACCTTTGGTCCCAGTTCTGGAGGGATTCAAATTGTAACCTCTTGCTAGCATACCCAATGCACAGGCTCAGATATATCTGTCTTCGGGGGGCCAGATATCTTTGCCTACGGGCACCTAACCAGGTATTCAGAGATGAATCCTTAAAATTTAATAAAGACCTCAGATTTAAAATGTTTCTGTTTCCAGTTGGTACCACCATACAAGCTTATGTCTGCTGAACCATAAATATTTCTTAGCAAAAGAAAGCAATTCAAAGACAGACCAGGTTTGCTCTAAAATTAAGAGTTTTTACTAAAATATATAATATGTCAAACATACAATACAGAACTCTCATCAAAAGACATACAAATCTTTAAACAAAACAAGGTTTAAAACAGTGCAATTCCTACAACTACATTTAGATTTTGTCTAGCTTTCTAAATACCTGTTTTCAGTGCTCAGATGTTTCCTTAGTCAGTGTCAGATACAAATGCATCTCTGTAGTGAAAGAGAATAATCTTTTCAAGCAGTATTGGCCAGCCCCTTTTGGATGAAGTCATCCAGCCACTCCTCTGGTCAAATATCTAACAAAAATGTATTTTTATACAACCACAGGATGCAATTTTAGTAATCTATACTATACAGCTATACAGGATGTATTAATTCTGCAACCTTAGCATAACTCAAGTTTCAATGACACCTCTTTTGATCTCATGCTGTACCCTCTTCACACAGGCTTCATAGGGTCATTCACAACCTTACACATCTATGTAACATCTTAGCTCCCCTTATTTTAATGCCATAAACCTAGTTTATGATTTCTCTCTTAACAAAATTAACTTAACTCTGTAATTAGCTCAGAGAAACAGGATCCTTAATAAAAGTCTTCCAGTAACACATTGTCTCTAAAAAGACTGAGTGTGTGATACAATGCTGTCAGCAGTTCTCTAGGCCTGCACCTGTCAGCTAAAATCTGGGGGGGGGGGGGATGAGAGAGGTCATTCCTAGAGCATTTGAATTTTCAGCACAGACATTAATACATTTTATATTAAAACAATATAATACAGCACTCAGAACTGGCTGTCTACATCACAGTCCCCACCTTAAGGGGTGCAAACTCATGGGGTTAAAAAGTCACCAAAGATAAGTGGCACGTATGCTGGGAGATGAGGCTGGGTCCGCCTCGGGGCTGGGAGTTAGGCCAGGCTAAATAGAGTATTAAAAAAAAGTCTCAGCAAGCTTATCTGGTTACCAAAAATCTAATAAAATAAACATATCTGTTGTATTAGAAGTTACTCTGCTGTTGGCTTTACACCTTCCAAGTAACGCAGGGCGTGCATTAATTCTCTAAAAGCACATGCCTTGTTGTGGGTTATCGCTTACTTGTTTAACGTAACTTCCCTTTTTAAGTTAGTTACTGGAACTCTAAGAATACAGAAATCTGATTTTTCTAATACCAGGAATGAAATTTGCCTATCTACACAAAATGTATTCTCGTGCTAGTGTGGTTGCCTCGGAGACTGAATAGAGTACAGAATCTATTGAAGCACTCTGTGTGGTGATAGCATGCCTTCTGCTGCTCTACCACCAGATCAGTTTCTCCACTGAAGAAACCGGTCAACTCTGTGCGTCCCTTGTCATCAGTTCAGCTAATTGTATCCTTTGCAGTGTCTTTTTTTCTTTAAATATTCATTTAAGCTCTCTTTACAATTTATATTGTATATCTTACAGATTCTGATCACTAGCTGAGCATTGAACAACACTAATGCACATTTTTCTTTTGTTTGCTGTGGTCCATGGCTTAAGGGCATCAGCTAGCAGGGGAAGCACCCCTAGTGTGCCACTCTGCATTAAATGCTGTCATCTGTTACATTATAGTTCTTCATCAAGGATATCTCCATTAGGCCACACCTGTGGAACTGTAAGCTGTCAATGTCAGGACCACTTGGAAGCTTCCTGCTAGCCAGGAGCTGCCCACAATGACATGCAGCGTTGACACATATTTATTTTATTTATTCTGGATTCGGAAAATTCTTTTGAGTCAAAGGCTTGTTTACAAAGGTTCCACGTCACATAGCTAAGACATTACAGTAATAAGGTAAATACAATGCAGTAAACAGTAAAAACTTGATTCACGATAAGTTACAATTAGAGGATTGCAATCAGAGCCTAACAAACATAGGGCGCTTGCCAGACCAGATAAACATATAGGCACTTATACAGAGATGCTTACAATTGGAGGAGAGTGAATGGGGGGGTAAGCCAGCCAGAGGCCATTGTCGTAGAGGGAGGAGTGAGTGACTGGTTCAATGGCAGTCACAGCTGCTTAAGGACTGGAGATGACCCCTACGATGGGTTTTGAAGAGGTCGATTCTATTTTCATTTGTGAGGGAGCTAGGCAGGCCATTCTTCCATGTGGGGGCCTTGTAGCTAAAGGATCTTTGAAATTGGGAGGTTTGACAGTGGGGAACTGTAAGGAGTTTCTTGCTAGAGCTACGGGTTACTTTTTGGGTGGTAGTCGGATGGATTAAAGAGGTAAGACCAGGAGGGGAAAGACCAAGGGTGATTTTTTTTTTTGGCCATAAGGCAGGTGTGGAACTTGAGCCTATTGTCTAAATTAAGCCAGTTGGAGTTGTATAGTGAGCAGGTATAGGTGAGCCGGTCACAGTCCAGTACAAGGCAACAGGTTTTGTTGAGGGAGATATGGAGCCTACTAAGGGTCGAGGTGGTGGCAGCACTATAAATTAGTATGCCATAGTCGAGGAGGGAGACGATTTGAGGACGAGACAGCAAGCCGGAGGGCATCAGGAGTAAGGCAGTGTTTAAACCGATAGAGGAAGCCGAGATGGACATTAAGGACAGTGGACAGGTGATGTATGTGCTGGTGGAACTTGAGTGCCGGGTGAAGGGTGATGCCCAGATATTCAAAGGAGTCCACTTGCTCAAGAGGGGTTTGATCCACAATTAGAATCTGGAGGCAAAGTTCCTTCCTGGAGTTCTGAAGGTGAGAGAAGATCATGAACTTGCTCTTCTTGTAGTTCAATATAAGGCGCTGTGGGGTTTGGTGGAGTTGAAAAGGGTCTTGACTGGATGCGTAAAGTACAGCATCATCCACGTATAGTAGTAGGTTGCCAGAGCAGGATGCGGGGAAGGAGTTAAGGTAAAGACTGAAGAGAAGGGGACCAAGGATGGACCCCTGAGCAAACTGGGAATCTGTTGGATAGGATAGTGCCAATTTTGACCTGTTGGGACCGGTCCAGTAAGTAGTCTGTGAACCAGCGAAAGGCATCCTGGGAGAAGCCAGTGTTGTAGAGAGAGACAAGCAAGAGGGAGTGACTGACTGTGTCCAATGCCTTTGTTAGGTTAACAAAGACAGCGCCAGTGATGTAGCCTCTGTCTAATGCTGAGTGAATGTGTGCGGTGAATTCCAGTAAGGCTGTAGTAGTACTGTGCCCTTTGCGGAAGCCATGTTGCTGTTTACAGAGTAGATCATATTTGTTAAGGTGGTCAGTGAGCTGATCATAGACTATGCGCTCGAGTGCTTTAGATTGGGGGGGGATAGAGATGGGCCGGTAGTTATTGATGGCAATGTGGTCCCCGCTCTTGAATATGGTGGAAATGGAAGCAGATTTCCAATGGGTGAGGAATTTACCTTGGCAGAGCGAGCGGTTGAGGATATGGGTGAGGGGGTAGAGTACGTCATGGAGGGTGAGCCGGAGAAGCCTCGGATCCAAGGAGTCACTACTGTAGTGGGAATGTCTTTGACCGTTTTTAGGATAAGGCTCAGCGGACTTGGGGGTGATGTACCATAGGTGAAAGAGAGGGGCAATCTGGGAGGGGGGGGACCGAGCAGAGGGAGGGCCAAAAAAATTAGGAGGGAGGAGATGGCTGAGGTTCGTGAAGGTGCAATTGAAAGCCAAGGCTATGCGAGAGGGGTCGGAGGTCAGGTGCCTGTCAACAACTATCTGGTTGGTGGGGTTAGGGTCTTTGCCACCGATTTCCTTGATATTATTCCAGAATTTTTGTCCTGTGCCCCAGGCAGCAGTTAGGGCAGATTTATAATGCTCAGCTTTGGCTTTGCATAAAGTCCACGTGCCTTTATTACGGGCCTCTCTATACTTCTGCCTATCAGCTTGAAGACCAGTCTCATTGGAGAGGTGCCATAGTGAGTCGCAAGTCTGCATCGGGGCCAGGAGGTGGTCAGTAATCCAAGGGACAGGGTTGCCTTTGACCATCCTTTTGGTGAGTGGGGTAAACTTGTCGCAGATTGTGTTGAAGGTGCGAATGAAAAGGTCAAGAGCTAGGTCAGCGTCGAGGGTATTAGTTAAGAAGGACCAATCCAGTGATCTGAGATGAGATTTTAGGAGAGCAAGTTTGCAAGGGCCAAGCTTGCACTGGAAGATTATCTTGGGGAGGGATCTTGGACACTTTGCAGGACTAGGTGCAGAGAACTGGGGAGTGGTAACTAAGTGCATTTGGGAGCACAGTGGTGCTAGTGATTTTGTGGGGGACGGTTGGTGAAGACCAGGTCCAGTAGGGAGGAGGATCCGGTATGAGGATCCCAACAAGTGGGAGAGAGGACTACTTGAGTGAGATCTTGGGCTGTAGCTGCGTCTATGGGCAGGGTGGCAGTCTTAGCCAGCCAGTTGATGTTGAAGTCACCAAGAATAATTTTTTCATTTTGTTGTGGGAGGGTGGTGAGATAGGACAGGACCGAGTGGAAGGCTACTTTCTGGTCTCTGGGAGGAATGTAAGCCGCCGTGATAAGAAGGGTATGAGCGTGACCCAGGGTAAGGTTGAGTGTAAGGGCCTGTTGTCCAGGTTTCAGTGGGGGGGGGGAGTAGCTGACAATGTAATGAGTCCTTAACGTAGATGGCGCAACCTCCCCCACGTTTACCCTGCCGGTCAGCTCGGAAGAGGTTGAACCTGGGCAGGGCTACCGTCGAGTCAGGAGTCAAGGGGGAGAGCCAGGTTTCATTCAAGGCAGTGACATCGGGCTGATGCTGGAGGACCCATCCCTGATACGAGTCCCACTTTTTTAGTAGGCTACAGTGAGGTTGGCAATGCGAAGCCTGCTGACAGATGTGTGGTTTGGCGTTGAGGTTGCAAGAGGGCCAGGGTTTGGGTGGATATTACCAGATATAAGGAGGAGGAGGGATCTGAGTATGGAATTCCAAGCCATTTTTTTGAGACGACGCGCTATGCGTACAGAGGACCGAGGTGTGTTGGAAATGGTGGGAATAGGGAGGGATAGTGTGTAGGGGCAGACAGGAGGAGAGAGTGCGAAGAGAGGGGGGTGATGGATACAAGGGTCTTGTGGGGTGCAGCTCCCGGTGGAATAAAGACATACTGAGAGTGGTCCATCTATGGCAGTGGTCATAATAGCAGGAAGTAGGGTTGGGCCGAGGGATGTCCCATCGGCTGGGCGGGGGGGGTCACAGTGTAGATGGAGTCCTCCCAAAGGAGCTTTACTGGAGTCTCTGGATACCGGGGGGGTGAACAGAGGGAAGGGGCTGCCATCCTGCCCGGGGGTAGTCAGTGGCTCCAGGAGCTTGATTCATAGGGAAAGTTAAGGGGGGGGAAGAATGAGCACAGGGAACAATGTAGAAGAGAGAGTAAGGAAAAAAAGCATGGTGAAGGAGGTGGGAGGGTTAGGAATAGCCGTAACAGAGGAGAAAAAAATTGGGGCTGCCTCTAGTGGTGACAGGATATAGGCTGCTGATGGAGAAGTTGGCTGATTGGTTCAAATCCAAACCCGAGCTGCCTATATAAACACAAGTTGACCAAGAGTGGTGACAGGGGCAGTGAGAAGCCGACGCAGTGCGTTGGCGGGGCCCGAATTCAGATCTCAGAGGAGCAATTCGGAGGAGCTGATCTCCTCTGACTGGTGTTGGCTCGATCGGTGTACCTGTGTGCTTGTTTCAGGGGGGTGGGGAAGGGCAACTTCACTGGCCCTCACGACTTCTTCTGAACCCTCGCTGGATCCGGGCTGCAGGCTGTGGAGAAGTAAAAGGAAGGTAAGGGTTTAAATAATAACAAGAGGGGGAGGAGATCTGGATGGAGTGAGGGACCTGTATTGGCTAGGGAAGGAGTCGTTGGGAGAGACTGCAATTTGTAAACTCCCACAGAACCACTGAGAAAGCAGCATGTCTAAATAGGCACAATTAATGCAGACAAATTAAAGTTAAGCTAGGTAAACGGTCTAAGCAGCACAACTGTGCACTAATTAAAGTTGAGCTAGGGAAAGATAGTCTAAGCAGCACAAATTAATTCAGAACAAGTACACAGGAACAGCTCTGTGCTGCAGAAGCAACACGTGCATCAGACATAAAGTACCCCTAGCATACTGGAAGAAAACTAGCGTCTGCCAGAAAATATATAAAGTAACCCCCAGTAAACTGCAGCAAACAGTTAGGTAGCTAGCATTTTTTAAGAAGAAAAAACTATCTCTACTACCACGCCGGCAGTTAATACTGTGAAAGTTTTTAAAGTTCAAAATGGCGTCAAGTTCGAATTCGGATCTCGGAGAAGCTGATCTCCTCAGACTGGCATTGGCTCGATCGGCATACCTGTGTGCTTGTTTTAGGGTGGGGAGGGCAACTTCACCAGCCTTCACAACCTCTTCTGGACCCTCACTGGATCCGGGCTGCAGGCTGTGTGCGCTTGTTTGGGGGTGGGGAGGGCAACTTCACGGCCCTCACGACATCTTCTGGATCCGGGCTGCAGGCTGTGTGCTTGTTTTGGGGGCACTTCACGGCCTCACAACCTCTTCTGGACCTTCACTGGATCCGGGCTGCAGGCTGTGTGCTTGTTTGGGGGATGGGGAGGGCAACTTCACGACCCTCACAACCTCTTCTGGATCCGGGTGCAGGCTGTGTGATTGTTTCGAGGGGAAGGGGAGGGCAACTTCACCGGCCCATACGACCTCTTCTGGACCCTTGCTGGATCCGGGCTGCAGACTGTGTGCTTGTTTCGGCGGGTGGGGGAGGGCAACTTCACCGGCCCTTACGACCTCTTCTGGACCCTCGCTGGATCTGGGCTGCAGGCTGTGTGCTTGTTTCGGGGAGTGGGGAAGGGCAACTTCATCGGCCCTCATGACCTCTTCTGGACCCTCGCTGGATCCTGGCTGCAGGCTATATGCTCATACATAACATGGGCGAACCCAGCACTCCCTGGTTCTTTCTCTGGCCATCGATCATCCTTGTTGGACCAGCTGAAGATGCTGCTACTACACTGAGCACTATTCTCACTTTTCACTAAACACGACATGGTGTATTGCAAGGACTTCTGTCCTGATCACATATGGCTGCTTTGTACTGCTTGGGAATTTTCCAAAGGTGTGACCTGATGGAGACGATATCCTCAAATACAGAACAGTCATGTAAGAACTTGCTGTAACGGTATATCATCAAGAGTATCTCCTCCATTAGACTGTGCCATACCCTCACTCCCACCTTTGTCTTTTGAGGGTTCTATCAGATGCTGTGCCTTAAGGCCTTTTTCCATGCATCCTGTTTCCAGTCCCATTCTTCTCCTTGTTTGCCTTTTACTGGTTTGATCTCCTGTTTCCTCATGGTAAGAGGCCCTGGGAGGCTTATCTGTGGTGGGAAACTAAGAAGAGTAGAGACCACCCATGTTATACACGTATAGATGCTGCATGTCACTGTGGGCGGGCCCCAGCCTGCAAAACGTTTCCTAGTGGTCTTGATGCTGTTGGCTTACAGTTCCAAAGGTATAGCCTAAAGGAGATTCTCTCAAAGATCTTCATTGAGGCTATCTACTCCATTAGGCCACACCTTTGGAACTGTAAGCCATCAGCGACAGGATCACCCACCGTGATGTACAGCATCAATGCCTATATAATGCAGGTGGCCCCATTACTCCTCAGTTCTTTTTGCAGCTGTCATCCTCATTGGACCTGCTGGAGGAAACAGAATCAACCAAACCATTGTCATTTGTTATTTTATTTACTATTGTTGTTTCTGTATGTCTCAGAAGTCGAAAGTGTGGATATAAAATTTAAAAAGAAGACGCACATGGTTTATGTGTGCTGTCTGGGCCTGGCTTACAGAGTAAGAACTTGTGAGATTTGCTAGAGCTTCAGCCAGGCTACAAGGCAATGTGATAAGAAAGCTTTAGCATTTAAAGAATTAAAAACCATGGAGAAGGAGAAGGAAAAGGGCTCAGAAAATCTGCTTCTCCCTCATTGTTACATAAGGACAAGGAACAGTTGTCATCTTTGGCCTCCTTGTCATCCAGCTATAAGAACAAACAGAGACAAGGACAAGTTTGCATCACCAGCAAGGTCCCGGATGCCATTGAGAAAAGATACATCCTTGTCAATGCCTGCTCCACTGAGGAACACAAAGGCCCAGTACCAGACAGTGGTGTCAAGGCTGCTGCCAAAGGTGTTCCACAAATGGAAGCACCAACAGTAGGGTTAGAGAGGCCCTGTAGCAGCTCTGGGAAGACAAGTCACCAGGGCCTGATGGAATACACCTGAAGGTGCTAAAGGAACTAGCAGGTGAATTGGCATGTCCCTTAGCACATTTATTCAGCAGATCACTTCAGACAGTGGTAGTGCTGGGAGACTGGAGAAGAACTGAAGTGGTACCTCTCCACAAGGGAGGGAGTTGGGAGGAGGCAGGCAATGACCAACCAGTCAGCCTTACATTGGTAGTGGGGAAACTGATGGAAACCTTAGGTAGAGCACCTAGATAAGAACGATCTGCAGGATGACCGGCAACATGGGTTCGTGGTGAGAAGGTCATGCCAAGTGAGCATAACACATTTTTTGACTGTCACTAAGGAACTAGACAGAGGCCACCCAGCGGCCCTTCTTTACTTTGATTTCAGTAAGGCCTTTGATTCAGTGCCACACAACCACCTGCTGAAAAGTTGGAGGACCTGGGTGCAGCCAAGTACATAGTTGGGTAGATAATTGGCTTAGGGACAGAAAACTGTCGTCAACGAGGTGAGGTCTGATGAAGATGCGGTCACTAGTGGTGTTCCCCAGGGCTCAGCATTGGGGCCAGTCCTTTTTAATGCCTTTATCTGTGACATCGGCATAGGTATTCTAGGTAAACTTGCCCTATTTGTGGATATCAAGCTAGGAGAAAGGGTTGACAGTGAGAAGGCAGTTAAGGTTACCTACAGAGACTGGAAAGCTGGTCTAATATCTGGCAGAAGAAGTTAGATGCAAAAAATGTAAGGTGATGCATTAAGGTAAAGGGAACCTGAGGACAGAGTACCATCTCAATGGAGTCCAACTCAGTGCTACAACGGAAGAACGGGACCTACAGTAGGTGTCATCATAAGCAGCACCCTTAAACAGACAAGCTAATGCAACAAAGCTTATAGTAAGGCCAACAGAATGCTGGGGTGAATAGGGAGGGGATGTGACAGGAGGGAGGAGGTAATACTGCCACTTTACAGGTCCCTGGTAAGGCCCCATCTGGAGCACCTCGTCCAGTTTTGGAGTCCACATCTGAACAAGGATATAAACAGGTTGGAAGCTGTTCAGAGAAGGGCGACCAAAATGATCCAGGGCCTTCGAGGGCATTTGTACATGGAGCGTCTGGAAGCATTAAATATGTTCTCACTGGAGAAGAGGGAGAGTGGAGATATGATTGAAACATATAAGTTCCTGAGAGGAATAAATAAGGTGCCATCCTTGGACCTGTTCAATGGAGTCTCTGACTCTAACATTAGAGGGCATGTGTGGAAGTTGGGAGCTTCAATAGGGGGCATAGGAAACACTATTTTACAGAAAGAGTTGTGGAGCCATGGAATAAACTGCCAGCTGAGGTAGTGGAAGCAAGTCCATGACATCATTCAAACTGGGGGTGGTATAAGTCTAAAGCGTGATCAAAAGCAGAAGGGTTACAGGTAGGTCTTGGTATCTGAGAAGGTCCAAGGAACACATGGATAGGCTAGATGGACCCTTGGTCTCCTGCTGTCTTTTTTTTCTGTTTCTATGTCTACTACAGCCTCCCCAATTGTCATGGAGACACCAAGGTCAGGGCTTGGCTTAAGTGCTGCCGTATTTACTATGGATAATGTCACAAACCCACTCCTTGGGGCCGGGTCCACTGAGCTCACAGTGCCTTCCCCTAAGTACAACCGGTGACAGGGGATCAGAAAATACCCTCCTCGTGTCCTTTTACACTGCTCACTGATTTCACAACTGAACACTCACCACGAGGGCCCAGGGCTTCCTCTCTCTCTCGGTAAAATACAGCCTCAAATCTGTAGCCAGGTGAGAACCCTCCTTGGTTGCTGCATTGGGAAGGGAGAAAACTCTGGCGTTATGAGCTCTTCGGGGGCCGCTCTCATAACCATGAATGTGTCTTCTCCCACAGGAGTGCAGGAATCTGATTCAAACCCCTCAGACCCTCTCCGGAGACCTTGTGTACTTTTACCCTACTGTAGGGACCCAGATTCCCTTCCAGTATCTTAGTTTCGATAGCGTGTGGTACCTTAGTGCTAAACAGGCATGATACAGATTGAATAAACCTTCCCAGAAACACTCACACACAACAAAATCACTCCCAGGCAGTAGTACTTTAAAAATAAAAGCAAGAGCTTTTACTGATTACTTAATTATCATACAGACAAAAGAGTTAGATATTTGGTTACAGAATAACTACAAAAAAAGTTGGAAAATACATACTGTACAAAAAGAACTGGTGAATTAACTGGATAATTTCTACCTTTCCTGTAGAGAATTAAGAGTCCAGAAAATAAGTGAGTTTTTCAAAATCTCTTTCTCTGCTATGTCTCAGAGTTCCAGTTTTTCTTGCAGTGGTCTTGAGTGTGGCAGTCTTCATGTGTGTCAGAAAATTTGGCTTCTGCCCAGAGCCTCTGTTGAAGAGCACTTATACAGTCATTTCTGCAGTCTGCAAAACTGGCCTGCGATTGGCTAGTGGTCCTTATTATTTCCAGGTCCAGCTGTTCATGTCTAGGCCATCAGAGGTCTCTCTTGGTCTTTTCCCAAAATTTTAAGTGAACCAAAATTAACAGTATTTTGCTTTCCCCAGCCCCCCTCCCTGGGGTAGGTCTGATCTACATTCCCTTCCTGACACTTATTAAAATGGAAATAGACTGTGGCAGTTGGTAGGGAATGTAACAATAGCTTCCTAGCCTGGGCATCTGCAGAACCCAGCACTAAAGCTGTTTTCTCTATTGAAATTCAAAGTTTTATAAACCAAGGAGATGGCCCTTCCATCTCCTGTCGTTTATGGAATCTTCCTCTCTGATCAGCTACCAGGAAATTCCAATCCCTTATTGAAATGTAACTCCTGATTACCTCCTAGCAAGCCTTTGTCCTAGGCAAAGGGGAGATATCAGACACTGAAATACACATCAACTCTTCCCAAATACCTTGTAGTAAAATAGGCATCTTTCTGACAAACCTTAGGTCCTGGCCTTTTGCACATTAAACATAAAAGTAATTAGAGATATATGACAGCATTGGCCAAATTGCCACAGATGGTATGATGCCATCGTCATCAGGCCACGTCCCAACAATGCAGGTAGTCCTGTCTCATTTTCAGGGTACTGTTGACTCCCAAGCTTTGTTGGCTTCCGTCTCTGAAATGATTCAATGCATTCTGCCAGGGTTGCCATTGCAGGCAGTTATTCTGCCAATGGGGTCCCTCAACAGATTCCACTAGCATGCCACAGATTCCTGCCTCTCAGCTATCGCTGGTCCATTCTGCAGCTCCCACCATCATGCATGATGATAGTAATGAAATGGAATATAATTCTGACCTCATGGACTTAGGAGGAATATGAAGGCAAAGAACAATTTGTGGAGGGTCCCTCTTGCTCTAGTTTCTACTCTTTTGTCCTGTAGTGAGGACTCTGTGGTTTATACCCCAAGGTCTCCTGAAGATCCATCTTTCCAAGCCATAATGCAGCAAATGCAGCCTTCCATGGGCTTTGATGTGGAATAGGAAGATTACACTAAATGGAATCTCATGGAATTTTTGGAGGTGCCCTATTTCCCCTCCATTATCATTCCACCCATACATTCTGCATTACAGGATGCTACTTTTGCTGCATGGTACAAACCAAACTCCTACCCTGCAGTTCCCTAGAAAGGCTGGTAAGCAGTATTATGTACCATCTGATAAACCTTATTCTGACCAGTCTGAAACTGACTCTGTGGTCACCATGGCTGCTCATGATAGGTTTAGAGACTATAGGACATACAAGTACTTTGACTATTGATAAGGAATCTAGGTGGCTGGATGTGATGGGCGAGTATACTGATGCCCGTGCATCACTGGTCTTCAGGATTGCAAACTATCAGGCCCATGTGCTCAGGTATCAGAATAGCTTGTGGAAAGTAACTTGTACTGCTGCTCAGGCTTCGCCTGATGGGCCTGCCAAGACCGATTTGCTTAAAGCATTGTCTGCTGGTGCTGTGTTCAGCCCATGTCTCTGATGCTTCTTTCAGGGCTGCAGTTTGTGGCATTTCTATGAGAAGATATTCTTGGCTCAGAGTTGCTAGGTTTTCTACTGTTGTGCATCAGGCAGTTTTGAATGCTCCTTTTAAAGGGTTCAGATTGTTTGGCTATGATGTTAAAGAGGCCCTACGTTTCCTTCCGACTTCTAAAATGGCTCTGAGGTCTTTGAAGTACCTGTATCCCACCCCTCAGAGAAACACAGAATTTAACAGTAGATAACCACTTGGCCCATCCAGTCTGCCTATTCCTCCCTACCTTCACTATTACCACAGATCATACCCGATCTACAGCCCTTTCTCCCCCCCTCCCCACTATGAGTCCATTGTGCCTATCCCATGTATTCTTGAATCCCAAAGCTGTGTGTCTGTTCCAGGAATTCACCACTCTTTTTATAAAGAAGTACTTCCTCACTTCTCTCCTGACTCTACGCCCTTCCAGCTTGATAGCAAGTCCCTTTGTTCTTGAGCACCTTTTCTTCTAAAAAATACTTCCCTCCTTTACCGTATTAACCCCATGAGGTATTTAAAAGTCTCTTATCATATTCCCCTTCTCCCTCCTGTGTTCCAGGGTGTAGCTACTGAGGTCCTTTAGCCTCTCCTCATAGGGCTTTTGGTACAGACACTGCACTATTTCAGTTGCCCTCCTCTGGACTGCCTCCATTCAATGCCCTTCCGGAGATGCGGTCTCCAGAACTGAGCACAGTACTCTAGGCGGGGTCTTACCAGCAGTCTGTACAGAGGCAACACCACTTCCCTCTTTCTGTTGGTGATACACTCCCCATGCACCCCAGCTTCCCACTAGCCCTACTGACTGCCTTCTCACACTCTGTCCATCTTTTGGTCATCTGATATGATCAACCCCAGGGACTCTTTCTTGCTTGGTGGTTGTCATTACCACTCCACCCATTTTGCACTCTGCACCTAGGTTTCTCTGCCTTAAGTGCATTATTTTACACTTTTTCGCATTGAAATCCAGCTGCCATATCCTTGACCACTCCTCTAGGTTTCTTAGGTCTCTGCTGATCCTTTCCACATGCTACACACCCATGGAGAGTCCACCCTTTTGCAGAGTTTGGTGGTGTCCTCAAAGAGGCAGACCTCTTCCAGCTGCTATACAATGTAACTTATAAAGACATTGAAGAGGAACAGTTTCAGCAGTGATCTCTGAGGCATTCCATTGGTTACTCTCCCCTTCCTCTGAATGAACTCCATTTACCACCACCCTCTGTCGCCGATCCCCTAACCAATTTTTTTTATCCATTTTACCACTTTTGGACCAACTCCTAAGCTATCCAGCTTGCTTACTAATCTATGTGGAACAGTGTTGAAAGCTTTACTGAAATCTTGGTAGGCGACATCCACCACCCCACCCTGATCTGAATCCTTTCTCACCCAAAGAAATCTATCAGATCTGTCTGACATGACCTGACCCCTATGAAACCATGCTGCCTTGGGTATTGTAACCTACTGGATTCAAGATATTCCACAGTCCTTTCCTTCAGCAGTGATTCCATTAACTTTCCCATCACCGATGTCCGGCTGACTGGCCTATAATTGCCAGCCTCCTCCCTTCTACCACTTTTGTGCAGTGGAACTACATCTGCAGTCCTCCATAGAAACATAGAATTTGATGGCAGATAAGGACCGCTTGGCCCACCCAGTCTGTTCATTTCCCTACCTGATGGATAAGCTGCAGATTCTAGTTAATCAACAGCTTACTTCCTCCTGCCCCCCACTAGAATTGCCTTATGCCTGTCCCATGCATTCTTGAATTCTCCCACTGTTCCTGACTCCACAACTTCCTCAGGAAGGCTGTTCCATGCATCCACAAATCTCTCTGTGAAAAAATACTTTCTAACATTACGTCTGAGCCGTCCTCCCTCTATCTTCAAATTGTGCCCCCTTGTTCTTGCACATCTCTTATTCTGAAAGATACTACCCTCTCGTACCTTGTTAATTCCCTTGAGATACTTGAAAGTTTCTATCATGTCCCCCCTCTCCCTCCTTTCCTCAAGGGTATACATATTAAGCTGCTTTAGTTTCTCCTCGTATGTCTTCTGGTGCAGACCTTGCACCATTTTGGTTGCCCTCCTCTGAACAGCCTCCACTCTGTCTATGTCTTTGTGGAGATGGGGTCTCCAGAATTGCATGCAGTACTCCAGATGGGGTCTCACTAACTGTCTGTAGAGAGGGATAACAACTTCCTGTTTTCTACTGTTGATGCCTCTCCCTATGCATCCCAGTATCCCACCAGCCCTCCTTACTGCCTTCTCACATTGCTTGCCCACCTTTAGGTCATCTGATATAATTACTCCTAGGTCTCTTTCGATTTTTGTTGTTGTTATTAACTCACCCCCCATTGTGTACTCTTCCCCTGGGTTTTTGTTTCCCAGATGCATTACCTTGCACTTCTTTGCATTGAATCTGAGTTGCCACGTATTTGACCATTCCTCCAACCTTGCCAACCTCCAGAACCACTCCTGTTTCTAGTGCACTGTTAAATAGAACTGTCAGAGGTGTAGCCAGTATTTCCCTGAGCTCCATGAATACCCTTGGGATGCACCCTACTGTATTTGCCCCCATTGCTTTGTCCACCTTCAGATCAGCAAGTTCCGTCAGGACTCACTTTTCCAAAAAAAAACTAGTGTCCACTTCGCTCCCTCCAGAGCTTCTGTTACTTTTTTTGTGACTCCTCACCTTCTCCCTCCTCTGTGAACACTGAACTAAAGTATTTTTTCAGGATGTCTGCCTTTTCCTGGTCTTCCTGTGCACAGCCCCCCTCCCTTCCCTTTTTAACCTTACAATCCCTCCTCTGGCCTTCCTGTTTTCACTTTCATACCTAAAAAATGCCTTGCCCCCTTTAGTTATCTCCTGGGATATTTTGTTTTCAGTTTGTGCTTTTCTTTGCACTCCTTACTGCTTTCCCTGCTTCCAAAACAGAAATATTGGCTGCACTTACAATATCCAAAATCTTGGAATGGTTAAAAATAATTTTATTAAATATCCATCTTGTGAGTAGCACCCCTTATCCAATATCAACGTTTCACATCTCACTGACATTTTTTCAAGGTTCCAAGGTTTTGGATAGTGTCAGTTTTTCGGGCAGCTAAGATCTCACTGTTTTGGTAACTCTTGTTCTTGGCTCTGAGGGTAGATTTGAGCTGTTCCCTTTCTCTTTACGCTATTTCACTGCTTCCCATCATTTCCCAGACACACCTCCCTATACTACTCCATGTCTCCTTATACCTTCTGAATGCTACCCTTTTAGCCTTTATCTTTTCAGCCAGTTCTTTCAGGAACCATAGGAGTATCTTTTTTTCCTCAAGCTTTTGCACACTTGGTTTGATGCAGAGGTTTATTGCCTTTGCTCTGCTCCCTTTTAGCTTCACCCGCTGTTGTTCCACTCCACCCAGGTCACCCCCCTCCCAGGTCATCCCTGAGGCATTCACCCATCTTTATAAAACCTGCCCTCCTGAAATCCAGGACTTTCGCCCTTGTGTGGTTAGATTCCACAGCCATTCTTATATTGAACCACACCATACGGTGATCACTGGTCCCCAGATGGCCTCCCAATTTGATGTCTAAAATACTGTCCATGTTACCAGGTCCAGCATTGCCCCATCATGAGTGGGTTCACTGACTAGTTGCCTGAGGAACTCCCCCCTTAAGAGTCTCCATGATGTCCCTGTTTATAGCTGAAGCTGCTGCTGGGATATCAGGATATCTGAAATATAAAGGTTGTGGTCCGGGCTCTCTTTATCAGCTCATTGCCTGAGGCAATCATGCCTTCTGTCAGCAAGGCCATGGCAGAGGTGGTGATTCCCTTTGGGGTCCCTTACCTCCTGGTGCACATGCATAAGCACCCAAAGGAATTGGTTCCAGTGGCCCTGCCACCCCCAGTTCCACCTGATATTCTCCCAACTCTCCCCCTCCTCAGTTGTTGCCTCTACGGGTGAGTGTGGGGGCCAGATCTCCCTGCATCTGAAAACAGGAGATGCTGGAAGGTTTGATCTTGATACCTTTTATTGGACCAACAAGAATCTCGTACAAAGATGGAATTCTACACAAGCTTTCGGGGCGTCACAGGTCCCCTCCTCAGGTGAATGACAAACTGAGCAACATAAGCAGTATTTACATAAACTGTGGAGCAATGTATAAAAACAGTAGAAGAGAATTACAGGAAGGGTAGAATGGTAGGCAGGGTGATGCTCAGAAAAGAAGAAAAGGAACACAAAAGTAATTAAGCCCTAAGGTAAGAGTCTATAAAAGGTGCAAAGTGAAAAACAATAGGATGTATGAGAAGAACTTGGTGGAGGGGCGCTATAAAGGAACAGGGCATCTGAAAATAAAAGAACGCTAAAAAGTTGACAAGACAGGAATACACATAAGAAAGATGCAAGATGTTAGCAAGAAGGGTAGGAGGTAGAGAATGTTAAGAAATGAAAGGAAGCCTAGAAAGAATGAAATTACACAAAACATAAAATGCCTGGATAAACAAAGTGGTAGGTAAGTACACTCAGTGCAGTGTGAGATGGGGAGGGGCTGGTTAGGACTAGGCTGAAAGGAAAATGTAAGAGGCAGGAACACAAAAGAAAAGAAAAAAACTGGATAACAAATAGCATAAGAATTACAGTTTACCATAGTGTGTCATAAATCCAATGTCCCGATTCAGTCCACAAATATTTGATTTTAATTGTTTAATATATTTAAGTTCCCATGTCCTTCTATCTTGTGTGTTTTTGAAATTGCCTCAATATCAGGACAGATAAGTCAGACAGATAATGATTTGTTTGTGAAAAATGGTTTCCTACTGGTGTGCTATTAATCTTGTTTACTATTCAGGGACACTGGTTTACCGTGATTGCGAAAGGGCAAATTCCATTTTGCACATAGTAAAAAACGGTATTGCCACCGGTGTCTGCCAAACCAAAATCCGTTTTAACCGGTGTTTTGTTTTGTGCACTTTATTTAACAATTTTTAACTGTGTTAACATGCATTTTAGCAATTTTTACCTCCACTATTAATACATCAATCCATCCTTGTACCAATTAAAGTTATTGTAGGTACAAGATGTGATGGCAGCAGCAGCAGCACTATGGCCCACATCCTTCAGGTTCAGTAGTAGCAACAACACTATGGCCCCCACCTCCCTCCGGTGTGACAGAAGCAGCAGCACTGCAGTCTCCCATCCTGCAGGTGTGACAGCAACAGTACTACGTTCCCCATCCCTCAGGTGTGATGGCAGTGAATCAGCACTATGGTCCCCTTCCGTCAGGGGTGATGGTGGCAGCACCACCAATACTTCCAGCTCCCTCCAACACAGTGAATACAGTCAGCCCTGGAAAACAAACATTGCAAGTATGCCACCACACCTAAATAAATCCTGGCTGAATGTACCATTATTTTGTACTGTGTGTCAATGCTACATTATGGAAAGGAGCATAGCATAGGGCATTACCAATGCTGGCTCTGTATGCCTTTTCATGTCACCAGGTACTTAAATAAAAAGAGACAAGCTAAATTAAATAAAATTTGGTTCATAAATTTGCAGAAAGTGGTGCAAAAAGTAGAAACAGTCCAAAATCATATACATTAAAATTTGCAAAATTTATAATCAGCAAAAAATTAAATACGATAAGGATAAACCAAATACTGTAAGAAATAACATTTAAAATGTATATAAAAACAGTAAAAGTGCAGAAACAGTGGCGAAAACTAACATTTTGGACTAAAATCCACAAACATTAAAATGTGCAAAACGTGAAACAAAGTAAACTGTGCAAAAGAATCAGTTAATCTAAAGCCCTTACAATTTAATTGAACATTTTAACTAACAAAAACAGCTAAGCAGTGGCACAATACATAAAGTACCCTATTTATTGAACATTAACATTGAAAACAGTCATGAATTGTCCACCAAGAGTTTCTCCTTTGATCCGTATGGATCTGACCATATACAGAAAATGACCTTTCAACATCATCACTGGACACTGGGACCCAAATTGCCTGCTGGGCAGCTCTAGCCAGCACTGGTAGCTGAGGCTCCACAGACTTCCAGTACTGACCCAGATCAAAGTCCAACTTTCCTGGCAAGTCACTGAGGTCTTGTCTTATGTAGAGATCCCAATCCTTTTTCAAAGCTGCCGTATTGTGAAGTCCAAACATTGGAATGTCCTCTGCATATTAATTGTAGTCCTTGTTCAGTTTAGGCAGATTGAATGGGTCTAGTATGCGACATGCCTTGAAAAACTGTAGCAAAGGATTTGACCCCATATGCTTGCCGAGTTTGTTTAGCGCTACACTGAAAGCTTTTTGAAATACCAAAACTTGATCCTGCTTGGCCCGGCCTCTAAGCTGATGAAGCTGCTCATCAGTTTTCTCTCCAAAGCCATCGGTCTTTAACACACCAGCCTCAAATCTGTTCTTGATTGCCATTAGTGTATCGTAGATAGACACAGCCAGTGGTTTATCTTTCAATTGCAGCATGTGTATTGTCTCTGTTATGTCCATACTATTTTCTGCAATAAATGTAATCTGAATTTGAAGCTCTCCCATCCATTCGGTAAATAAGTTGCGCAGCGATTTCAATGAATTCGCATCACTCTGGTCTTCCTGCAAGAAATCTCGTAAATATTGCAAGTGGGTGGCATGGTATTTCACAGCCTCAAACCATGTGTTCCAGCGTGTCAGTACTGGGACAGGAGGTAAAGTGTTATTCTCCACCCCCAACTCTGTGAGGAATGCCAGGTACTCCCTTTTTCATTTTGGGGACTGCTGGAACACATATTTAATTTGCGCGACCAGTTTGTTCACCAACTCAAAATGGTCGATCCATGTGTCACCTACAAGTGACAGGACATGTGCCCAGCAACCGACATGGATGACATGGTCCCCAATAACTCCCTGTAATGCATCATTGAAACATTTAATCATGTATCTGGCATTGTCAGTGACAAAACCCACAACTTGTTCCATCTCCACCTCATATTTCTGCAGAGTTTTTAAAACGGCTTGCGCAACAGTTGAATGGTTCAATGCGACCAACTCCATGGTATTTGCAATGTAAGATTTACCACCATCGATAACAAAAACAATGTTCAGTACACACCAAGCATCTGAATCTGTGGATTCATCACACATTACTGTGATGCTCTTTCCTTTCACTTGTTGGCGAATTGACTCCTCCATCTCATTCTGCAGTTTTGGCAGGTAGTTCTGACGGAGAGTGTCTGCCTTTGGAAGTGCACCTATGCTCTTAATATACTTTCCATCCAGTCTCTGAGGCAGGGTTGATCAAGTTTCTCAATTGGAATATTGGCCCACACCAAGCCCTCAATGTGTCGAGAACTGTTTCTTCCCTGAAGCAGCAGCAGAAGTGGTGGCGCTGAAACTCGCTTTGTAATGTTACCTGTCTGTTCTCACTTTTCTCTTTCTGGCTCATGTTTTTTAAATGCTTTTTGCTGTTGCAGTGGTCTACAACAGTATCCTTCCGGATGTGGTCCACTGGATGGGCACAAAACCGGCAGAACATTTTCCCTCCATCTTCATACATTCCCATTGCCTTGAACTGTAGTGCACGGTCTTTCACAGTAATGCTGGAGATTTTGGCCATCTTTCGTGGTGGTGGTGTTGCCATCTTGATGGTGTAGTGATGCGATATTTCCAAAGAACTAAAAGTGACAAAGCAGCAGATCACTAACACCACTTTCACAGATTGACCTACAAAAAAACAAAAAAAAACACGTAAGGAATAGTTCTGCAACACCAACAAAGCATTCACAATGTTAGCATGGAAGACCCACTAGTGGGCAAAAAGAAAGCAAACTGTACCTTTTACAGTGGTCTTGAATACACTAGCAGCAGATCACGTCCAACAGCACTTCAAGGCCTGAAATCATAATTGAAATGTTTACATGTGGCCCACAGAAAAATGTACACATAACTGTTAAAAAGATCATCATCCACATCCTCATCCTCATCAATGCATTCTCCAGTCACAGCTTGCCACCAACACCCACACATACTTACTTGAAGAGTGGCGCAAAGGAATAAGCATGACTGCATGAGGTGCTGGTAGCAGTGTTGGCAGGTGGTTCAACACCAGCATGAATTTGCATCAATGCACAGGCATGGTGTTTATGAAGACTTCACAGACTCCCAGCAAGATGGAAACAGCAGTCTTGACGATTCTTCAGGCGAGACAACGGCAGGTGCAGCCCCCACCCCCTCAGGCGTGACGGCAGCAGGTGCAGCCCCAACCCCCTCAGGCATGACGGCAGCAGGTGCAGCCCCCACCCCTCAGGCGTGACGGCAGCAGGTGCAGCCCCCACCCCTCAGGCGTGACGGCAGCAGGTGCAGCCCCCACCCCCTCAGGCGTGATGGCAGCAGGTGCAGCCCCCACCCCCTCAGGCGTGACGGCAGGTGCAGCCCCACCCCTCAGGCGTGACGGCAGCAGGTGCAGCCCCCACCCCTCAGGCATGACGGCAGCAGGTGCAGCCCCACCCCCTCAGGCGTGACGGCAGCAGGTGCAGCCCCCACCCCTCAGGCGTGACGGCAGCAGGTGCAGCCCCCACCCCTCAGGCATGACGGCAGCAGAGGCAGAATGATGGTACTCACCCAATGCCATGTACCAAAGCTTGACAGAGCTCAGACGTGAATTAAGCCTAACCACCAGACGCCAAGGTGAACTCACGTTCAGTCCCTAACATCTAGCTGCCTGGATTGGTTTATTATATATAAACAAAGTGCATCCAATTAAAACAAATCCAAAACTGATTAATGGGGATTGAGGATGCTAATGGAGAGATCAACAATGTGTACCAGACAATAAACCAACCAGGAATTGCACCCACAGTAAATTGGGCACTTTCTAACTTGTCCTCATGAAAATGGAGCCTCTTAGTTTTCATGTCGGAGCTCAAACTCAGGAAAGGTGTTCCACCAGCAGAGGTACAGCCGCCCATAACCACGTGTAGTTCATGGCTTCATCTCCCCTATCCCCCCTGCAGTCAACAGAAATAGATTGATCTTTGCACCCAATCACCAGTTTGAGTGATCACTCAGGTGCAAAGATTATAGTGCCTGCGGGGGACCAGAGAGGTGAAGCCCCAATCCGTACAGTGGTCAGGCTTCACCTCTGCTGGTAGTTCACCTTTAAGAACTTATCAATTCTCTGTAGTTCCCCAACACTTCCAAAAATATTCCATTAGACATTCCTGCAAAAGTCCAACTTAAGTGGTAAGATTATTACATGCAGTTATACAGTTTATCAACTTGTCTTTGTTTACCCCCTAGGTAATCCGATGCCTACATCCTCCACAATTGATCAAGGAAACCAAGGAGGAAAATCTGCAGTTGACAGTTTTGAAGGGCACAGATTAGACATGGAATGGTTTATTAAATTATTTAGTTTGATGTGGCTTAATAAAGTTATTTTGTCCAACTGTGTCTATTATTCTACATACATACACACACACACACACACACGCGTGGCGGACACACACAGGCATGCACAGACACACACGCGCGCACAGACACACACGCATGCACAGATATGCATAGACATGCACGAACATGCACAGACACAGACATGCATAGGCACACACACACATGCACACAGATGACACATTTTATACACATTTTATACTGTATTTCTTTCATGGAGAGTACAACCAACAAAATATAAAACACCAGAGCATGGCACAGACCCGGCAGCCTGGCATGCATGCTGGAAAAAAATGGTTCTGCACCAGTATGCCTGTTCACCCCTCCCTCCCAGGCCAGAACCATTTTTCCCAGCATGTGACCAGTCCGCCCAGCCCGTCCGCCTGCCGACCATCAAACCACCAACCACCAGAGTGTGGCACAGACCCGGCAGCCTGGCATGCATGCTGGAAAAAATGGTTCTGCGCCAGTATGCCTGTTCATCCCTCCCTCCCAGGCCAGAACCATTTTCCCAGCATGTGACCAGTCCACCCAGCCCGTCCGCCTGCCGACCATCAAACCACCAACCACCAGAGCTGCAGCACGGACCCGCAGTTTGAGTATGCATGCTGGAAAAAAATGGTTCTGCGCCAGTATGCCTGTTGTTCATCCCTCCCTCCCAGGCCAGAACCATTTTTCCCAGCATGTGACCAGTCCGCCCAGCCCATCCGCCTGCCGACCATCAAACCACCAACCATCAGAGCATGGCACAGATGCAGCAGTCTGGCATGCATGCTGGAAAAAAATGGTTCTGCACCAGTATGCCTGTTCATCCCTCCCTCCCAGGCCAGAACCATTTTTCCCAGCATGTGACCAGTCCGCCCAGCCCGTCCGCCTGCCGACCATCAAACCACCAACCACCAGAGCATGGCACGGACCCGGCAGCCTGGCATGCATGCTGGAAAAAAATGGTTCTGCGCCAGTATGCCTGTTCACCCTTCCCTCCCAGGCCAGAACCATTTTTCCCAGCATGTGACCAGTCCACCCAGCCTGTCCGCCTGCCGACCATCAAACCACCAACCACCAGAGCGTGGCATGGACCCGGCAGCCTGGCATGCATGCTGGAAAAAAATGGTTCTGCGCCAGTATGCCTGTTCACCCCTCCCTCCCAGGCCAGAACCATTTTCCCAGCATGTGACCAGTCCACCCAGCCCGTCGCCTGCCGACCATCAAACCACCAACCACCAGAGCATGGCATGGACCCGGCAGCCTGGCATGCATGCTGGAAAAAAATGGTTCTGCGCCAGTATGCCTGTTCATCCCTCCCTCCCAGGCCAGAACCATTTTCCCTAGCATGTGACCAGTCCGCCCAGCGGATCAATCTACTGGCATTACTTTTGCTACACAATGATCATCATCATCATCATCATCAGTTTATTGTTTGGCATAATAAGCCATTACAATATTCTAAAAAGTAAAACTAGAACACAAATACATATGTAGCATACAGCAGCACAGTTAGAGCTTCAATATTAGATACATGAAATTACCTTTGTGTTGCAGGCTTATATCAAAATGCACTCACTGTGTCTCCATTCCATTCACTCCCGTGTCACTCCTATATTATACTGCTCCTGATAATTCCTTGTCAAAATAACTAGTGCTCAACCTACTAAAATTAGTGAATCTAAGAGCTAAGAGACACAGCACAGAGGTTTTTATTTGCATTGACTGTGTTACTGTCGCTTTAATGGACGTTCAGGTTACATCCAGGTTGGCACCCCGTGTGTAGTTCAATTCAGGCAGTTCAGGTTAGCCATAGATTAGCCTAGATTCACAAATTTTAGTAGATTGAGCAGCTATTTTGAAGACCTCCTGTCCCATCCCACTCCTCAATCCTCCTCCTAACACACCAGTGTTCCGTCCTGTCCTCCTGTCCCACTGTGACTGTCCCCATCCCCACAGTGCCCCCCTCCTATCCCGGAGACCCCAGTGTGCGCCCCCATCACCGAACACAAGAAAGTGCTGTCTGCACTGCAGTGGGCACTAGTACTCACAGACAGTCAGTCACAACAACACCGATGGTCCTTCTCGGTGGAAATAGGCGTGTCAGCTGCTCGTTCCCAATCCTCACCGAGACTTCGTTCGTTTGTCAGGCGGGCGGATCAGTGGCTTTCCCAGAGACCTGCTGGATGATCGGCGGTAGATGGAAGGGTCAGCGCCGTCAGCGGGGCTAGTAGGGCTACTACGGGTGCGTTCCTCCTACATGGCTAGTAGGGCACAGTCACCACAGTGGCACACAGTGTACGAATAGTCTCTGTATTTATTTTATCTATTTTTTTTCTTGTCTCACTAATTTATGTGCTATTAGCAGGACTGTGTGCTACTAGTGCTAGTTTTCAGTTAGAGACAAAGTGGGGACTTTAGTAACGGCTTTCGCTATTGAGTAATAATGCCGTTTGGTTGATGTCTCCGATTTTACCTGAGTTCTGAACTGCATCGCCGATCTAATTCTGCAGCATGCAGTTCAGAACTCAGGTAAAATCGGAGACATCAACCAAACAGCATTACTCAATAGCGAAAGCCGTTACTAAAGTCCCCACTTTGTCTCTAACTGAAAAATAGCACTAGTAGCATACAGTCCTGCTAATAATAGCACATAAATTAGTGAGACAGAAAAAAAAATAGATAAAATACGGAGATTATTTTGGTTTAATCTTGCTGCCCCCCACACAACAAAAACCAGTGCAGTATCATTGCAGCGCCCTTTCTTACAACCCACATTTCAGAAAACAGGCTAGAATATTGGTATTTTGCACTTACTACACAGCACTCCAGCCAAATGCTCACGTCAGCATAGAGGGACAACAGCAACAATCCTAGAGCAGCAGAAGAACCAGCAAGAAGGCAGACTGCATGCTTTGCTTCTCCTTTTAAAGCCCAAGATCACGGCAACTCCGTGAACAAACGCTAGTTCTGTTTTGGCGCCGAAAATCCGCAGGCCAATCAGGAATCCGCATTTTTTCCTGTTCCTCCGTGAAAACGGAAAACCAGTGTCCCTGACTATTGTGTGTCTGTGGTGGTTCATCCTGGTTTGCAATGGTTGCCTAGTTTCCCCAATATACCATCCATCTGTGCACTTCTTGCATTCAATTAGGTAAACCACATTGCTGGATTGGCATATGTAGTATCCATTGATTTTTATTGTGTTGTTCTGGCTGTCTTGATGGTGGTCTGTATGCACATGTGGGTACAGGTCTTACATCTTGTCATGTTGCATGGTGTTGTCCCTCTTCGTCCCGTTACTTTGATCTGCTGTGAGTTTGTTGTGAATTATGTCCGAGAGGTTGGGGGGGGCTGCTTATAGGCAATTACAGGTGGTTCAGGGAAGATGTCCTTCAGTATTTCATCTTCACTCAGCAAAGGTTGCAGTTCCTTAATCATTTGCTGGAGGGGTTTTAGCATGGGGCTGTAAGTGACAACTAGGGGTGTGCGATCAGTTTGATCTTTTTGCCTGTATTCCAGCAGGTTGTCTTGTGGTATTTGTATGGCCTGTTCAAATTCTCCGTCAGTTTCTCTTGGGGAGTGACCCTGCTGGATCAGAGAATTCAAAAGTGAGGAAAGCTGCCTGTCTCTTGTTCTCTCATCAGAGCAGATTCGATGGTATCAAATTGCCTGGCTGTAGATTACAGATCTCTGGAATTGGCACACTCACTGAGAACATTTCAGGATTCTTTGAATCCATTTTAAAACCCCTAGTAAGAGCTACTAGCAGTTTTATTCAGGATACCACAGTTTTCCTCAGACAACTGAAGCAAATCGGACAACTGCTACCCAACACTATCCTAGTTACAATGGATGTCACTGCCCTCTACACTAATATCCCACATGAAAATGGCATATCAACGTGTCAGAAATTGTTACAGGACAGCACATCCACAAAAGACATTCCAGGAACCACCTTCAGCACTCTGATAAAATTCATTCTGACACACAATTTCACTTTTAATGGCAAGCACTTTTTACAGATCATGGGGACAGCCATGGGCACAAAACTGGCACCACAATATGTCAATCTCTTCATGGCATGTCTAGAGAAAGATTTTTTCCCCCATAAACCATCAGTCTATCTCAGATATATAGATGACATATTCCTGATTTGGACAGAAGGGGAAGACTCCCTCAAAAGTTCCATCATGATTTTAACAACTTTCATCATTCTATAAAACATTATTGAATACTCCACCACCAGCATGCATTTTTTAGATATCACAGTCAGTATCACCAATGATGGCCATATAAAAACTACTCTTTACAGAAAACCCACTGAAAGACATCGCTACCTTCATAATTCCAGCTTCCATCCTAGGCATACAAACAAATCTGTAATCTACAACCAGGCAATTTGATACCATGGAATCTGCTCTGATGAAACAACAAGACACAGACAGCTCTTCTCACTTCAAGAATTCTCTGATCCAGCAGGACCACTCCCCAAGAGAAATTGACAGAGAATTTGAACAGGCCATACAAATACCACAAGACAACCTGCTGGAATACAGGCAAAAAGATCAAACTGATCGCACATCCCTAGTTGTCACTTACTGCCCCATGCTAAAACCCCTCTAGCATATGATTCAGGAACTGCAACCCTTGCTGAGTGAAGATGAACTGCTGAAGGACGTCTTTCCTGAACCACCTGTAATTGCATATAAGCAGCCCCCCAACCTCTCAGACATAATTAACAGCAAACTCACAGCAGATCAAAGTAACCAGGGACCAAGAGGGACAACACAATGCAACATGACAAGATGTAAGACCTGCACCCACATATGCACACAGACCACCAAGACAAGCCAGAACAGCACAATAAAAATCAATGGATCCTACACATGCCAATCCAGCAACATGGTTTACCTAATTCAGTGCAAGAAGTGCACAGCTGGATGCTATATTGGGGAAACTAGGCAACCACTGTAAACCAGGATGAACCACCACAGACACACAATAGTAAACAAGATTAATAGCACACCAGTAGGAAACCATTTCTCACAAACGGATCATTCTCTGTCTGACTTATCTGTCCTGATATTGAGGCAATTTCAAAAACACACAGGACAGGACATGTGAACTTAAGTATATTAAACAATTTAAATCAAATATTTGTGGACTGAATCGGGACATTGGATTTATGACACACTATGGTAAACTGTAATTCTTTTGCTACTTGTTATCCATAGTTTTTTTTCTCTCTTCTTTTGTGTTCCTGCCTCTCTTACATTTTCATTTCAGCCTAGTCCTACCCAGCCCCTCCCCATCTCACACTTCACTGTGTATACTTACCTACCATTTTGTTTATCCAGGCCTTTAATGTTTTGGGTAATTTCATTCCTTCTAGGCTTCCTTTCATTTCTTAACATTCCCTACCTCCTACCCTTCCTGTTAACATCTTGCATGTTTCTCATCTCTGTTCCTGTCTTGTCAGCTTTTTAGCATCCTTTTAATTTCAGATGCCCTGTTCTTTTATAGCCTCACCACCCTTCCCCCCACCAGTTCTTCTCACACATCCTATTTTTCACTTTGCAACTTTTATAGACTCTTACCTCAGGGCTTAATTGATTTGTGTTCCTTTTCTTCTCTTCTGAGCTTCACCCTGCCTACCAATCTACCCTTCCTGTAATTCTCTTCTACTGTTTTTATACATTGCTCCACAGTTTATATAAATACTGCTTATGTTGCTCAGTTTGTCATTCAGCTGAGAAAGGGACCTGTGAGGCCCCAAAAGCTTGTGTAGAATTCCATCTTTGTGCAAGACTCTCGGTCCAATAAAAGGCATCAAACCTTCCAGCGTCTCTTGTTTTCCAAGGACCAATACGGCTAGAATCTCTTTTTACCTGCATCTGAAACAATGGCAAGAGATCATTATGGACAAGTGGGTTCTGGAGATAATTGCATGGAGACATGCTCTGTATCTGTTACAAATCTTTACAGATCATCCGCCAGATCATTTGTCCCTTCTGAAGGAATATGTTCAAACTTTGTTTCATAAACTGGTTCTTCCTCAGGAGAGAGAGAGAGAGACAAAGGGTTATATTCTAGAGACCTCCTGGTTCCAAAATGGACAGGGGATCTGTGTTGGATCTAATGGATTTCAACCTATACAGCGAACACAAAAAGTTTTGCATGGTATCCATGCAGGCTCCAATTCCCCTACTGCAAATGGGGGACTGGCTCTGTTCTCTGGACATGAAGGATGCATACCTCCATATAAAGATCAGGAAATCCCACAGAGAGTATCTCTGTTTTGTGCTGAAGGATGAACACTGTCAGTTCATGGTATTGCCCTTTGGCTTGTCCTCTGTGCTGCAGGCCTTTACAAAAGGTTTGGCAGTTGTTGCAACAGCTTTTCGCAGGTAAGGTCTGTATGTTTTCCCTTATCTGGATGACTGGCTCCTGAAGGCCATCTTCAGGGAAGATCTGCTGCATACCCAGTCTTGGACAAGTCAGTTGTTCGATGACTTGGGTGGGTACAGTAAATGTGCCGACTCCATGCCAAGGATTGCAGTACATAGGGGTGGTCTTGGACAGAGAAAGGATGTGCTTTCTTGCACAGGACAGGGCGCAAGCCCTGCTCAGGCACATTTGGTATATAGGAGCCATTGTTTTTCTGCACAAGCAATGTTGCATCTCCTGCCTCCATGGCTGAGGCCATAGTGACAGTGCCGCTGGCACACCTTCATATGAGGATACCTCAGTGGACACTCCGGGTCCAGTAGGATCAGCTGACTGACAAGCTGAACCAAATGGTTCTCATTACGTCTCCTCTTTGCAGAGCATTGTTATGGTGAAGGGATTGTGAAAACCTATGAAGGACATTCCATTCCTTGTACCAGCTTTTGTACAGATCCTCACCATGGATGCCTCAGGTTCCAGATGGGGTGCTCATTTCGGCCCTTAGTAGGCATACAGGTCATGGACCAAGGTGGAGGCTGAGATGCATATAAATGTCCTAGAAATGTGGGTTGTCCTATACAACCTCTAGGCCTTTCAGAATCATCTCTGCCCTGGTCACTGCTAATACAGATGGACAATGTCAGTGCAATGCATTACATGAACAAACAAGGGGACACATACACACACACACACACTCTCCTATGCAGGGAAGCAATGAGAGTATGATACTGGGCTCTGTCTCACGACCTTCAGCTTTTGGCCTTGTTTCTCCTAGGTTTCTAAAACATCTTGTCAGACAGGTTAAGCAAGTCTCAATCAATGGTTCACGAATGGGAACTGCCGACCTCTATTGTAAATGATCTGTATGCAAGATGGGCTTGTCCAGAGCTTGACCTTTTTGTGTCCTCACACAATGTAAAAGTGCAGTTTTTCTGCTCGCTTGCTTCAGGTCCTGGATATTTTTTTTGGCGACATATGTTGTCCATCTCTTGGAAAGGAAAATTCCTATATGCATTTACTTCCATTCCTCTAATACAGAGGGTTCTGCTCAAGCTGAGGGTGGAGAGTGACACTCTCATCCTCATTGCTCTGTTCTGGTCTCACCAGATATGGTTTCCACTCCTTCAGCATCTGGCAGTGGAGCCTTCAGTCCCTCTATCTCTGTGCTGGGTCTGTTGTTACAGGGCAAGGGGTCCTTGGTTCATCTGGACCTGAAATCCCTGCACCTGCATGTATGACTCCTGAAAGCATACCACTGCATGTTTTGGGGTATGCTCAAAATTTGACAGTTCCTGCTTGCGACTAGGCAGCCTTCTAGCAGACATACTTATTCCCTTAAATAGAACCGTTTCACTTTGTGACCTGCTTCCTGGAATATGGACCCTTTTACATGGCCTGTGAACTCTGTGCTGGAATATTTCCCTGTCTGATTCTGGCCTGTAGTACTTCTCTAAGGTGCATTTAGCTGCTGTATCAGCTTTCCACGTCTCTATTGATGGTTGTACGAATACCCATTTAGAAATGTCCTATACTTTTCTGAGAGGTATTCTTCATGTGAATCTCCTGTTTGTAATCCAGTCCCACTTTGGTACTTTCTTGAGAAATTGTCATTGGCTCCTTTTAGGACTGCTGCAAATTCTGGCTTTTCTGTATTGCTCCACGTTGTCAGTGGGGAGACGGTACATGTGGATAATGAACACACCTACTGGGGTAGTGACACAGCCCAAAGCTGTCAATCAGCTTAGAACCTTGGGCACATGAACATTCTGGGATCACTGATTCCCCAGGCTTTGCTGTGTTACTAGAGGGGTAGAACAGCGTAAGTAGAGATTTCTCTCAGAAATGTCCGTTTACAATTATTTTATTTTCTGACAGGACTGTGCAGCTGTGAAGCATGTTGGGGCTGCCTGGTGACAGGGAGCACCCTCAAATTTAGAAATGCCTGTCAAGCTGCAGCTTTCAGATTGACTGACATACTATTTCTATCCCATTTTCAGTGCCTTCTGTGCATGAATTGGGGTCTGTGTGCCACTGCAGTGTATTTAAGGTGCACAACAAGGTCTCCGATCCCCTTAGCCTGGTGCCTTAGGTAAATTATTTTGGAGAGGGATGCAAACTTACCAGTGTAATGTTCTTTGTGCGGTTGGGCTGCCTGTAACTATTACACTGTGATACTGGGCAATATTTCAGGGCAATCAGTGTGTTTTGCAATTTTACTATCTTTTTCTGCCTCTGACAGTGAAAGCAGTGGTATTCAGCACATCAGGGAAAAGCAGCAGTATTCAGCTCGTCCGTTTACTCTGCTGAGCCACACGGTTCTCCTGCCATTGCTGGCAACCTACCAGCGTGAATTCATGGCTTTTGCCCAGGCGCTTCAGCTTGAACTCCCATGCACACCCTATTTGGCATGGGTATTTGTGTAATGACTGGCTGTGCTCCAGCACCACGTGATGTCACGTGCATTGGCATAATGTCACGCTAGTGTGTTGCCATGCATGCCCCTCCTGGCTCATCTAGCACATTTGTTGAGGCACAGCACTGTTTGAGTGGATTTTATTTTTCCAGTGTCATTTTTGTTGTCATTTTCAAAAGACATTACAGAACACAGTACAACATACAACACATGAACAACAAAATGCTTTTTTCAGATAATACATTACACAGTAAATAAGTAAATAGATAGGATTAACACTTGCACAAATGTAGACCCCTACACCTTGATGAATACAAAATTTCGTGATACAAAATTCGGGTTCTTTGCTGATATGTGCATCACCCATCTACGCCATCTTCACTCAAAACTCGGGTAAATGTTACAGTATTACGCTGTGTGTTTCTAACTCATTTAGTCTGTCACAGCCAGGCAACAAACACCCTTGGAGTACAGGGACAGCGGTCTCATTCAGAGAGCTGGTGTGCTGACAGCAGCACTTAGCTAGGGAAGTGCTGCACATTCAGGCAGTTCCAGGACAAAGTAAGGCATTTATCTTTTTTGTAATTCTATTTATGCTGTTACATCATACCAGCCCACATCAGCCCTACCCCACACCCAGACCCATCATCCACTGTCCCTGGGACTTACCGTACCCGGCTTTCCCCCAGGGTGGGGCCTTTGGGAGGGGCCCTCCCTCCCAGAGGACAACCGAACTCTATTCCTGTGGTGCCATGGATCAGTCGTGCGGGGCCTGCGGTGTGAGGTGGATGGCTTCCTACTCGGCCCAAGATTTTCCTCTTTGCCTTTTCCTAGGAGGCAGGACACGCAATGATGTCAGGTGCACGCTGATGTCTGCCCCGCCTCCAGTGGATGCTAGCACTGGCTGTCGGACCCATGATGTCCTCCAGGGGTTGAGAGAGTGCTGGGAGCTTCCGCCCTCTCTCTGGTGGAGAGCAGTCTGTGGAACGCTCAGTCCTCCTCCCTCTGGCCAGCCCTCTGACACCCAGGCTCGCTTCCAAACCCAGCTTATCGGTGTTGTAATCGGTAGTCCTACCACAGCGCCAGTGTGCTGGCACAAGGCATTATCTTGCTTACACTGCTTAGCTTTGTGGGGGGGGTGTTAAGGAGACAAAGGTTGCAAACAGTGACTTCACCCTTGCTTGTTGTTTCAACCTTAAGGCATAGGAACCTTTCATATAGTTTGTATATAAATTGTACCAAGCTTTTTCATTACATTGCTCTTTTCTTGTTTTGTTTTGAGATACTGGCTATTAGGAAGTGGCACCATGGCTTGTTCAAGACCTATCATGTTTAAAAGACCACCCCAGATTCCTCATCAAGCGCTGCTGGACATTTCAGGTCTCTGAGGGCAAGACTTGAACCTGGGCCCTCCCTGCTTGGCTGTTGGATCCCCCTGCAAATCCCCAGCCCACCCCGAATTTCCTGTCGCGTGCTGTTGGACCTTTCAGGTCTTCGAGGGCATGTCTTGAACCTGGGCCCTTCCCTTTCCCCTGCTCAGCTGCTGGATCCCCCTGCAAATTCCCAGCCCACCCCAGATTCCCCGTTGAGTGCTGTTGGACCCTTCAGGTCTCTGAGGGCAGGACTTGAACTCAGACTGTCCCTGCTCCCCAAATCGACTGCTGGATCCCTGTGCAAATCCCCAGGTACTAACCTGCTGTGCTGCTCACAGGACACTGATGTGCGGCTTCATCGTAAAGGCTCAGCCACGTGGTTTCACCTTCTGGTAAGCTAAACAATTTAGATTGTTTTCTGGCTTCATTTTTCTGAGATTTTGTGCTGTTATTTATGCATTTTAACAATGTTACTACTTTTTTTTTTTTTTTTTTTGCTCTTTGGACTTCCTGGCCATCCACTCCTTGAGGCCTGCCAGGGCCCCCAGTCACCGCTGCTAAGTCCCAAATGCCATCCACCACCCCTCATTGTCGTGTTCCTCGGGTTACCCGACATAACCCTTTGTCGAGTGGACCGCTACCCCTGTGGGAGGCTACCAGGGGAGAAGAATCACCCCGGAGGGCTTCCTAAGTACCCCAGGCATGGCAGGGGTTGGCGCGGACATACTTGTTCGGGGCTTTGGGCATGTGAAGGGACCGGCAGCCATCATCCTGTTGGCCAGGCAGGTGACTTTTTCCCATTTTCATGGGGAGTGTGATGTGCCACATGATGTCAAGGGGCAAGCTGAAATCCGTCACGCTCCCTCCCACAGTGAGACCTGATGTGTTGCCGTGCCTTTGACCTCTGCCAGGGGCTAGCAAACGCCGAGCCTCAAACCCCCTCCCTCCTAGGAGAAGGTGAGTAGTTGTTGGATGCTTAAGCCTTCTGCCCCCGGCCGGCCCTCCAACACCTGAGTCTGTTCCTGAACCTGGGTTGTTGGCATCACATGCGGAAATCCAACCACTGCACTTGTGGGCCAGCATGCACAATGTTACTTTAAAGAGCAGCTGCTGCCATTAGGTGAACTTTCACAAAACATAATATTTAGACACAGTCCAGCTTGTATTTCACTTTTGTTATGTATTCCTCCTTCCCATTATTTACAACGGAGGTCATTTGCATGAAAACAGGATCTCTGCCCCAAAGAGTTAATCTGTCCCTTTCTCCCTACCTGAGGTCACAATGCACTGCTTATGGCATCACAGTTACTCCTAAGACAACAGATTGTGATGTGACAACAGAGAATTATGCCATGAAGTAGGGAGTCAGCTATAAAAGCAGATGAACTCTGAGGAATAAAGATCAAGTATTCATGCAAATTTCATCAGTAATAAATAATGGGGAGGAGAAATCTATAAAATATACATGGATTGCAAGCTGATTCATATCAGGGATTCCATTTCCAACCGCTCCTGTGGTTCAAACAAGATGACCACCCACCCCGGAGCCAGCCGCTGCAGGCTCCGACAAGCCACGATCGGGCCAGGATTCCATTTCCAACCGCTCCTGCAGTTTGAACAAGATGACTGCCCACCCGCTCACCCCGGATCCAGTCATTGCAGGCTCTGACAAGCCCTGATTAGTCCAGGATTCCATTTCTAACCGCTCCTACAGTTCAAACAAGATGACCACCCACCTACACTAAAGCCAGCCACTGCAGGTTCCGACAAGCCATGATCAGGCCAGGATTCTATTTCCAACCACTCCTGCAGTTTGAACAAGACAACTGCCCACCCACCAACCCACCCCAGAGTCAGCTGCCGCAGGCTCCAACAAGCCCTGATCGGGCCAGGATTCCATTTCCAGCTGCTCCTGCGGTTCAAACAAGATGAGCTCTTGCCTGCCCACCCCGGAGCCAACTGCTGCAGGCTCCAATAAGCTCCGATTGGGCCAGGATTCCATTTTCAACTGCTCCTGCAGTTTGAACAAGATGACTGCCCAACTGCCTGCCCACCATGGAGCCAGCTGCCACAGGCTCTGACAGACCCTGATCAGGCCAGGATTCCATTTCTAACCAATCCTGCAGTTCGAACAAGATGACCACCCACCCTGGAATCAGCTGCCACAGGCTCCAACAAGCCCTGATCGAGCCAGGATTCCATTTCCAACCACTCCTGCAGTTGGAACAAGACGACCGCCCACCCACCCCAGAGCCATGCCCCAGGCTCTGGCAAGCCCTGATCAGGCCAAGGTTCCATTTCCAACTGCTCCTGCGGTTCGAACAAGATGACCACCGCCCACCCCAGAGCCAGCTGCCACAGGTACAGAGGAGTGCATGCTGTGCTATCAGCCAGAGGAGTTTGAATTTTCTGGTGCCTTTTTACTTAACTTCCTATTGGCTCCTGCCACTTCTGGCCTGAATCTGATTGGCCCCATATGAACTCTCTGCTTTTTTGCTAACTAAGACTGCAAAAGTTGTTACTAGCGACCTGTTTTACTACATATGCCGCAATTATCATGTATACTTTTTAGAACTTTAAATTGCTGTGTCTACTTGTTAAGAGTTTTAAGTTTCCCTCTGAACTTAAAAATGCTGTGACTACTTGTTAGAGTTTTAAGTTTCCCTCTGCTAAGATCTGCTTTTCTAATCTCTCCATTTCACATTTCTCCCACACCCCTTTGTCTCTGTTTAATTCTGTCTCTCCCCTCTCCTTCCGACCCCACCTTGGACATTGTTTTTCTGACACCCTCCCCCCGATTTAGCTCTCTACTAATCCTTGCCCTCCCTTTCCTCCAGGCTCCAGCAAGCACAGATTGGGCAAGGATTCCATTTACAACTGTTCCTGTGATTTGAATAAGATGGCCACCCACCCACCCCAGAACTAGTTGCCACAGGTACAAAGGAGCGCCCACTGTGCTATCAGCCAGTAAACACACCGGCGGTTTTCATTGGCTCCCCCCCCCCCGGTGAGCTCTCACTTATAGGTGATCTTGTTCATGTGACTAAGTGTGGGATTTCCCATTTGCTCATTATACTCTCTGCTCGTTAGGGGGCATCCACTGCTTTTAAATTAGCACACAGCCACTCCTCTTCCCAGCTCAGGACCCATGTCTTTCTCTCTGCCTGTAATGTTAATCCAAGTCATCCCCAGACTTACCTTTTCTCACACATACTCTCATAGCTTACCACAGGGTTAGGTCCCTTTAAGCTTTCATTACCCTAAATCATCATGGCTCCCAAACTCCCAGCCTTGCTGATTATCAGTCTGTTACTTGTTCTTTCACTGCGGCTCTATTTTGCCCCTTTGCTCCCCCTCCTGCGACTACTCCACATCCAATCTTTCGGATTGTTCCTTCTCCAACTTGATTACAATGACCATTAGATGTAATGATCTCACTCCCCTGTTAGTTCCTAGGTGTTTCCTTTATTTGGTAACATGCACCTTTCATAAATGCTCACGTTGTCATGTATTTCTACCACCCTCCTTCATCCAACGTAAGCTCTGGCACCTTTTCCTCCTTGCTCTAATACTCTGGTGATATTGAACTAAACCCTGGCCCCTCTGCCCGATACTCTCCAATGGATGCATCCTGGAATGACAAGAAGGGTCTATGAGTGGCTCAACTTAATATCAGGAGCCTCCTCTGCAACCTAGCAGAATTTGAAGCATGGGTAGCTTTCTATCACCCTGACTTTATCTGCCTGTTTGAGACCTGGCTCAAACCTTCCATTCCTGATTCAGTTTGCTCCCTACCTAACTATAACTTAATCCGGTGTGACAGATGCACCTCTAAATGGGGTGGTGGTGGTGGTGTCATTTTCTACAAAGCTCATCTTAACCTATTCATCATTCCCAGCCCTGCCCTCTCCCAATGAGTCCCTTCATACCGCTCTCCTCCTAGGTACAAAAAACTACATGTAATCTGTGCTTACAGTCCACCTCTATGCTGTAACTATGACCTAGAAGAACTCCTTGACCAAATTCCCTTGACCATTGGTCATAACGAAGTCCTCAATCTTGGTGACCTGAACCGGAACTGGATGGGCAAAGCGCATAATTCCCTCCTCTCCTTAGTGCAAGGTCACAACCTGCACCAACTCATCACGGACCCTACCATGGTGGCGTCTTCTTCTAAATCCAGTACCCTGATTGACTGGATACTGACAAATCATATTGACAGAGTCTCAGTCACTGACACTCTAGCTGATGCTTTAAGTGATCACTTCCCCATATTTTGGATCTGGAGTCCCATGTCTGCCCCTTCTCCTCCACCCAGATACAGTACCTTTAGGAACTCTGCAGCTTCATCGGGTTCACTTCCTACACAACGTCTCCTTAATAGACTGGGCCTGCTTATACCAAGCCTGATATGCACAGACTGCTCCCAGCTACTTCCTTACCCAATTTGGGGCACTACAGGACAGGCACACCCCTTCAACTATGCACTGCGTCAGGGATAAACAAACAAGATGGCTTTATAAAGATCTACTTGCACTGCTCCAGGCTAGAGATAAGAGTTGGAGGCACTTTGAAAGCTCAGGTCTATCATCTGACTACAATAATTATAGGACTTGGTGAAATGCCTGCAAAAAACAAATTCGGCTAGCAAAAAGCTCCTTTTGTAAAGGCATTCTATTAGATGTTGCCAGAGACTCAAGAAAATTCTGGTCTCACGTCAAAACCTTCCTTGATACTAAACTATCCCAGTCAACGAATGATATGGTGCTAAATGGGGTACACTGTAATGATCTGGCCACCACTGCAAACTCCTTCAACCTTTACTTCTCTGACCTATCAAAATACACTGCCTCCTTCACTCCTGCCCAACCTGCTACCCCTTACACCTCAACTGACTCCATGCCTGAGCACCCACCTTTTCGACTCAAAGTTATAACAAGGGCCAGACTTCCAGTGTGATGGCTGCTTGCTAAACCACTTTCTCAGATGGCTCCCTTCCCCAGCCTGCCCATCTTCATAATACTCCCTGATATATTGCACTGGCATTGGGTGTCAGGTCAGTAATACTCTCTGGCATAGTTCTACTAAGTTTCGTTCCTTATTCCCGGAGATTGTCCAAATAAGTGGATGTGGAGATGGAGCAACGGCCACTTAAGTATACTCCACCACCGACCACTAAGAAAGACAAGGCCTCGAAGCGAGCCAAGGCCCAGAGTATGGAACAAGATCCTCAAACAGGCTCACAAGCTGTAACTGAAATCAGATTTCTAAAAAGAGCTCGCTCCAATGAAAGAAACCCTCCTTATGCTTGCTACAGAATTTCATGCCATGAAGACCTCCCTGGGCCAATTTAGCATAAGAACGAAAGACAATGATGCACGTATCTTGGCGTTGGACAGTTGGAGAGTCAAGCTGGATCCTGAGGTAGTGAATCTACGCCAGCGTCTAAAAAAACAAAAACTGAGGAGTGCCTCGAAGATCATGAGGGGCACTCCTGTCAAAATAATATTGTAATACTGGGTTTACCTGAAGGTGAAGAGGGTTCCATGGCCATCATTTTTACCCAAAAGCTGTGTGAAAAATTAGTGGGGCCTTCGCCCAATGGCCTGACTTACGTAACTGAGCGAGCACACCAATCTCTTAGGCCCATGCCTCCAGTGGGGTCACCTCCAAGGCCTTTTCTATTTAGACTGCTCAACTACTTAGATAAGCAGCATGTTCTCACTAAACTGAGCTATAGGATTTACAGTGGGCTGGTTAAAGGCTGAGAATTACTCAAGATCTGCCTTATTCAGTGTGCCAAAAGCAAGCTTCCTTACACCCTCTGGTCAACAAGTTCATCTCAGCTGGCATCAAGTTTAGGGTCCGATATCCAGAGACTTTATAGGTCAACAAGAATGGCCAATGGCACTCTTTCGATAGCCTGGATTCTACCACCGAAAGCTGCAAAATGCTCTTTCTGGACTTAGTTAAATGACTCCTGGTGTTTCTAGGGTAGTTTGACGTGCAGAAGCAAAAGTCAAGCGGCAATGATGTGTTGCGATGATTAAGCTAAAGTGGATCATTTTTATTTAATTTGGTGGGCCGCTGTGTGTATTCTACTGCTACTTTAAATTTCTCAGATTTCCTTCATATATGGACCCCACCAAACTTACAGGAACCTGTATTGTCCGATTCAACAGTTCTCCCAGATATGGGTTGAATTTTGTTTCGTAAAAGGGGAAAATAGTCCATTTTGTAGGGTTCCCTTTTTTTTTTCCTTCTTTTTCTCTGAGATGGCACTGCATACCTAGAGCCGTAAATGAGAAACTGCATGTAGTGGCTTTTCTGGTAGCATTTATTTTATTTACAGTTTGAGTCAAAAGCTGCTTCTGCAGATATTGTTAATGTTAAATAACCTGTTCGAGTTTGGAATAGGTACTACCTGCTGGTAACTGAATAGGGTCTCTCTCATCTGTACAGGAGGGTCATTGGGTTTTGGGGTTTTTTTGGTTTGCGGTATGTGTTATCTCCTGGGAAAAGGGAGCTCCTGTACTTTTACTTTAATTTTTATAGTTGAGAAGTGAATTCTCCCCTTTTTTTAGTATAACACTGGATAATTCCAGGTATGGTATTGCTCAGTATGACTTGAAACCCTCAGTTTCTATTTGTTACTGGTCTAATGTAATGTTCTGACTGACTAAGAGGAGGCGGGGAGGGGCTGGGAATGTGAAGCTTGGTGGGCAGCATAACATCATCATGCCAAGAATAAGAGTGGGTGTTCAGTCGTCAGGACTGGGGATGATGTGTATTCAACACCTTTTCTTCTTCTATTACCTGCATGGGATTTCAGTATTTAGGCAAATGGGGGTTTGGGGATGGGGATCCTATGATTTTTCTAAGACACTATTAAACTGGGGTACAGTGGACTGCTGGGTGTGGGTGGAACGGCAGATTGTCTTGGGAGCTCGTTTGTCTAATTTAGCTAGTTGGGTGGTTACATTAATAATTACACTTGTTGTAGTTGGAGGTATTATCTATCTAGGACATGGAAATAGTTTCCTGGAATGTTAAGGGTGCTCGATTATGGGTTAAGCAATATCAGATTCTTAAACATTTGAATCTATTGCATTGTCAAATTGCATTTCTGCAAGAGACGCACTGGAAGCAGAACATAATTTATTTTGGAGAGGCTTTGTTGGGAGCAGTTACACTTCTGGTAACTCTTCCTCCCAAAGGGAGGACTGTAATTTTATTTGCAAGGGGAACACAATTTCAGGAGCTACAAAAAACTGTGGATCCGCTAGGCAGATACCTTTTCCTCAGAGGTATTCTGGATCACAGGGAAATTATACTAGGTACTATAAATGGCCCTAACAAGGATTCCCGATTTTTTTTTACAACTCGCTCCATCCTTTTGGCCTCTTTCCAACAGTTACCAATGGTGTTAGCTGGGACTGGAATTTTATTTTGGATCCTAACATCAATAGGTCAACTCATGGGGGGGGAGGGGGGCTGCTTGTCACCTGCTCAAAGGTCACTCTGCAACTTCCTGGAAACATTTGGGCTTTGTGACCCCTGGTGCCTCCTTAATCCTACCTCCAGAGAGTATACCTTCTACTCTCCATATCACAAGTCTTTTTCCCGTATTGATTTTTTTTTTGCGTTAAACCAGTTAGCACTATTGGGTCTGAAGGGTTGTGGCACTGCACCTAGAGTGCTCTCGGACCACTCCCTGATCTGGCTGGAATGTGCTATAAATCCTACTATACAAAAAGACACTATATGGAAATTGAATGTACAGCTACTCTCCCATGAGGAGATAGCACACATTCAGACAACCATAGCTCGATTTATGGAACACAATGCTGGATCTGTCCCAGCTTATGACCACATTCGGAGTTCCCCGAAATGTTACCTTAGAGGTGAATTTATTAGGCTTGCGGCCACTAGAAAAAGGAAGCATGAAGCGGCCACCAAATTTTTACTTCAGGCTATAGAAAGTCTGGAGTCTTCACTTTTAACCCAGCCCTCAGTGGAGGGAAGTGAGTGCTTTGTAGCTCTCCAGATCCAGTATGCAGAGACTATGAGGAAGAAAGCAGAATATGCCATATTTAAAACTCATGCACAATACGTGGAACAAAGCAGGCCATCTTCTAGCTCTAAGGCTCCAGAAACAAGAAGAATCATGGCCTATTATCTCACTGTCCTCCTTGGAGGGCAATAAACTACTAACTGCCTCTAGAAACATAGCCCGAGAATTCGAGTTGTTTTACCAGCAGTTGTATAGCCCCACAGAACCTGAGATTCAGGCCTATTTAAATAATGTATCTCTCCCTGTACTTAATCCTGACCAGCAACAGTGCTTTGTCTCCCCCATTTCCCTTCAAGAAGTTCTCACAACCATTCACTCTCTCCCAAGGGATAAGGCACCAGGACTGGACGGGTTCCCGTCTAACTTCTAAAAAGTTTGGGAAAAAGAAGTGGCCCCAATACTATTTCAATTATATAACTATATTTGATCTGAGGGGATTACTGATCCTGCCTTGTTAGAAGCTATCATTGTTGTATTACTGAAACCGGGCAAATCCCAAGATAGGGTGACTATTGCCCTATATTGCTGATGAACTATGATATTAAAATTGTTGCTAAAAGTTTGGCAGCTCAAGTGTCAGGAGTATGGGAAAGCCTACTCAGCTCAGAACAAACAGGTGTCATGCAAGGCAGATCCTCTCCTGATCACATCAGGAAACTGGAGCATATTTTTCCCATATCCAGGGAGGCCACCCAGCCAATGGCATTGGTCTCCCTGGATGCAGAAAAAGCCTTTGACAGGGTCAGTTGGCCTTTTCTTTTTGGAACCCTAACTAAATTTGGCTTTCCCTCTACATTCATTGACTGGGTTTGTACCTTATACTCTAGCCCCTGTACTAGGGTATACTGTAATGGTGTTTTCTCCACTACTTTTCCATTGAAATCTGGAACCCAACAGGGGTGCTCTCTGTCCCCATTGCTATTTAATTTATATCTAGAGCCTTTATTTCAACAACTGAATGACTCCCCTTCCTTATCTGGTATTTCGATAGGTTCCTTCCACCTTAAAATATCTGTATATGCAAATTATATTCTCCTCCATGTCATGAACCTGAACAGATTTATCCCAGTAGCTCTGGATATAATTGAAGGTTTTAGCAGATTCTCAAATTATAAATTGAATTTGAATAAAACTGAGGTAATGCTCCTTAATGCCCCTGTAAACTGATCAGACATGGAAGCTCTCGGCCTGAACTGGAACACCCGACTAAAGTATCTGGGTATTATATTGTCTACCTCAAAATGTCTTTTGAAAAAGCTCAATCTAGATATTATATTGTCTACCTCAAAATGTCTTTTGAAAAAGCTCAATCTAGACAATCTTCTCCTCACTATCCAATGGGACCTGGTAAGATGGTCCCCCACTTTACTTGTCCCTCCAGGGCAGGGTCAGTGTCATTAAAATGAATATTCTACCCAGGATTTTTTATCCGCTCAATATGTTAAACGTTTATCTCCCTCTAAACTGGTTCAGCAAGCTCCATAGTATAATTTCCAAGTTTTTACGACAAAATAAACCTCCTCAAATATCATATGTGTGACTCTGTGCCCCCAAAACAAGGGTGGTCTTAAACTGCCAAACTTCTATTTGTATTATTTGGCTAAGCATTTATGTTGGGCTGTTCCCCCTCCCAATAACAGAAATGTCCAGTACACTCCCTTATGGCTACTGATTCAGAAATACCCGATAGGGACTTTAAACATTACACCATCTAGTTTATGGTATGTCCTTCCTTTGAGATTGCCAGCCCCTTTGCATGGAACAGTAATATATACATGTAGCAACGTACATAATCAAATCTGCAAATCTCTTAAATATGACCAGCAGAGGGACATTTCCCAGCCACTTTTTGGTAACCCTAATTTGGTAATAGAGGGGCTTATCACAATTCCAAGGGGTGTGGACCCAATTGCGCAGATTAGAGTAGCCTAGTTACCCAGGGTAAAGTGGGTACTGTAGCAGAGATTCTGGAGCAGTTCCAATTACCCACAAGATGTTCCTTTTTTATTTACCAACTTAGACACATGCTTGTTCAGTGGTTCGGTTCGGGACTATGGACGAACAATCATGTCGAGGTGCTCCAGGATCTCCAAGCTCATGTTTGGCAGCCCCACTCGTTATCCTGTCTAGTGGTGACTCTGTTTAGTAAACTTCACTCTTCCATTGGAGGACAATCCTCTTACTGAGGAGAGGCCTTTCCCTCTAGCCCACTTCGGTGGGACAAGATCTTGCAGGGTGTCTATCAATATACAGCGAATGACAGGCTGAGATTAGTGCAATTTTATATCATATATAATATTCATTTTACATCAGCCAAAATGTATGGAATGGGGAAGCTGCAGAACCCAGTATGTTTTGGGTATTCCTGGGAGCAGGGATTACTACTGCACATATTTTGGGAATGTTCCATGGTTGCTCCCCTTTGGTCTTTAATTAAGTCCAGGGCAGATCCCCTTTTAGGACTTCAGGATTTGTTTACCCCAAGTGTCTGTGTGCTGGGCGATTATTCTTCAATTGCGGTAAAAGAGAGTCGGAATCACATTACCCTTATATGTCTCTGTTTCAAATACTGTGTACTGTATTGGGTCTGGGCCCCGAGGTCACATCTGGAGTCGAGCATCACTGCTCAGTATGCCTTCCTGGTAAAACTCGTAAATAAATAAATAAATATCCCTGCCTGTAAAGAGACTAGTATTGAGGCCCTGGAAAGATCAGCAGGTCCTCACTTACCTAGAATGGGTCAAAGAACTTTTCTATAATTTACTGTTGGAAAAGTCAATTGCTAATATCAGAGGCACAATGCCCCAGTACCGCAAAAGGTGGGAAAAGCTTCAAGCTCTTTGGTCCATTACCTCTGCCCTTAAGTTCTATTGTTGAGATTTCTCTCTGCCTCCCGGCACCAAGTGTTAGGTACCTGGGGTCCCTAATATTGAATTGTATTGCAATTTTTACATTTATTCCTTTGCCTCTCATTAGTTTATATGCAATCGCAATATACGGGTTGGTTGCAACAAGTGTTCTATTTACTGGTTTCTCTATATGTTAAGAATAGTACTACCCTAGCTCTCAGGGATAGGGTGGGTGGAAGGGAGGTGGTAGGTTAGTGGGAGGGGGTTGGAGGGTTATTGGGGTAGAATTTTGATTTGTTTTTTTTTTTCTTTTTATATCTAAAATCATACTTCACTGAGTACCTGTAATATACCAATTGTGTGTATGCTCTGCTCTATTATCTATGGTATGGTATTACTGGTTTTGAATAAAGTATATTGAATTTCAAAAAAAGTTATAACAAGGGCCGATGTACTAAAACTCCTAAATACAATCTCTGATAGTACTAGTGTTGGCTCTGATGGTCTCGAGCCTAGGCTCCTGAAAATTGCTGCCCATCTCATTCCCTCCCCTCTGGCAAGAATCTTCTCTCTATCTCTGTGCCACAGACAAGTCCCCAATATCTGGAAAATTGACAGAATCACTCCGGTCTTCAAAAAAGGTGATCCTAAGGACATTACCAACTATCGACCAATAGCCAACCTCTCATTTTTGAGTAAAATCCTCGAAAAACTGGTTGCCTCACAAACTATTGACTTTCTCCTTAACCATAACCTCCTCTCTAAAAATCAGCATGGCTTCTGTAAAGGTCATAGTACTTCTACAGCCCTTCTCAAATTCACAAATGACACCTTCTCTGCCATGGATAACGGCCTTCTGACTGGTGTGGTCTTCATAGACCTAACAAAAGCTTTTGATCTGTTTGACCATCCTCTTCTTCTCGCTTACCTATCTCTGGATTTTTCATCACAAGCTGTTGCCTGGTTCAATAGCTATCTATCCAACAGGAAGTGGGTCGTTAAATTTAACTCTGCCATATCTGATCAAACAATTGTCAACACTGGTGTTCCTCGGGGCTCTATCCTGGGCCCCTCCTTTTTTCCATTTCTATTAACAATATTGCTCAGAACACCCCCTCTTGCTCATCCCTCCTTTATGCAGATGATGTGGTCCTTTATTCTAGTTCCAAAACATGTAACCGATATCAACCTTTCTCTATCATCAGCCTTCCTAAACATCCAATCATGGTTCTCCAAGCACAGGCTTGTCCTAAATGTGGGAAAAACTCAAGCAATGCTTTTTGGTTCTGCTGCAAAGCTCCAAAGCAGCCCAAACCAGCTCAAAATCTCCTGTTTGGATGGCTTCTTATTGGATACTGTGAACACATTCAGGTATCTTGGTAATTTACTTGATGGATCCCTTGACTTCGACCAACATATCCTAGCCACATGTAAATCAGTCAGTGCCAAAATCGAGACTGCCTATAAAACAAGTTAAGTTCTAACCCCCTCGGCTAGATTGGTCATTGCCCTGGGCATTCTGTTCCCTTCACTTACCTGTGGTGCTGTCACGTATATACAGTAGGTGCGTTTAAAACTGCCCTTTACAAATGGGACACATCGTATAATAATATCTGCTGTTATGCCTCAGCATCCCCCTATCGTAAACATCATTGTCAGCCCTATGCTGATCTAAATTGGCCTTCCTACACCTCTTATCAACTCCTCTCCCATTGCTCTGACTAATAGCATTATCAGATCTAATACCCCTACATCCCTCACCTTCTTGTTGCTTCCTGAATCCTCCTTCTATGGCCTAAGATCTGCTGACTGTTCTACCCTCCACATCCCATGATGTAAACTTCCAAAGGTACCAGTGCTTTCTCCCATACTGCCCCAAAATTCTGGAACTCCATTCCCTTATCTATCCAACATGCACCAAGTCATGCCCTCTTTAAAAAGGAACATTGGATTCTCTTAACTAAATCTGTTCCTTGTTTGTGTTTTAATCCACCTTATCTTATTTGTCCTCATACCTCAACTCCCCAGACCTACTCCTACTTTGTTGTACCCTGCTATTATTCACTTGTCACCCTTGCACCTCACTCTCTCTGCCCTAACTTATATTTTGCCTAGGCCTCTTCCCCTCTTACTATGTTCCCCTGCTGTCCCCTTTTTCTTTTGCCCTCTACTGCCTTGCTTTTATACCTTCACCCATCCCACCATGTTTTTTGCCTAGGTCCCCTCCCCTCTTCCTCTCTGCCACCCTGTTGTCCCCTATTTTTTTTTACCCTTCACTGCCTTGATTTTATTCCTTCACCCCTTCCCATCCTACCATAACTTTTTTTCCCTAAGTAGTTTTTACCTTTTTTACGTTTTTTCCCCAGTCCCGATCCCTCACATCACCGACATGACGCACGTGTGCAGAGGCACACACATGTCACACCCAATGGGATGCCTCACCATACCAGTCGCTCCATTACCACCTACGCCTGCCACCGGACCTCCATCTGGTGATGGTGGGACTACGGACGGGCAACCCTCCCACCCGAGAAGGGAGAGCCAGCACTCAATCCTGCACCCACCCCCCGTGCTAGCACTCTGACTACCAGAGATCGATCCTGAACCCGGATCGCTGGTGTGGCGTGAGGTAAGGCAAGATGCCTCAGCCCTCAGCACCACCAGGCCAGCTAACTTTCATTTATTATACTGGTTGACCTGATGCCTTTTGGTACTATTGCCTAGGCCTAACACTTAAACTGTCAGTAGCTCCGGTACTCGGTTCTTCCCAGCTGCTGCCTTACTTACTGTATAATTGTGGTATTGCAATGTGCTTATTTTGTCTGACTTTTATATTACTTATTGTTAAACCATATTCTTCAACACTTATTTGCTTCGTAGGTTCATGGATGTATAGCACTTGCCTTGTAGGGTAGCCCTGCCTACCATATACTTGTGGTACCACAGTGCTCTCGCTTGGCTGATTCTGCATTTATTGAAACATGTTCCTCTCAGTTTATTGTGTCGTTGGCTCATGGAGTTATGCCACTTATCCTGAACACCTTGTACCAACTGTTATTGCTGCTGTATTGTATCACAATGTTGTATTGATTGTTGCCATTGTTGGGTTTGTTTTCCACCAGTAAGTGCTCATACTTCATCTCTTGTCCTGTATTCTAGTTTGTAACCTCCCAGGTCGTGCTTGAAAATAGGCATTTCTATATCTAGCGCACTTACCCGGTAAACAAAAATGAAATAAATAAATATGTTTTAAAACTTTTTTTTGAGGTTTCAGCAGCTCTTTCATTCTTGCTGTGCTTTCATGTCCATGGATAAAGTGTAGCTTAGCTACTTTTATTGGGTGTTCTGCTCTCTAGGCTGCTGTTTTCTGAATGTGAATAGCATTGTTATATTTCTAGCAAACTACCACAGACAAACAATTATTTAATTAGGCTGCATTCTCTGTGGTTTTCTCAGTAGCACAGTATCCCTTTTAGTTACCGTTTTTGTCTCTATTGCGCTACCTGCAAGACAGGACGCAGAGAGTGCTTGTCAATGGATCATTATCAAGGGAAGGCAAAGTGATCAGTGGCATTCCACAGGGGTCTGTGCTGGGACCTATCGTCTTTAACATATTTATCAGAGATATTGAAAATGACTTGAAGGGGAAGGTTTGCCTGTTTGCAGATGAAACAAAGCACTGCAACAGAGTAGACACGCAGGAGGGAGCGAAAGGTATGGAAGTAGACCTGAAAAAACTCGAGGAATGGTCCGGGGATTGGCAGTTGAAGTTTAATGCCAAGAAGTGCAAGGTTATGCATATAGCAAAAAGAAACCCAAGGATAAAGTACACATTTGGAGGGCATCAGTTAGAGGAGACAAGGACAGAGAGAGACCTCGGAGTAGTCATCGCGGATGATTTAAAGGTTGGAAAACAGTGTTAAAAGGCAGCACAGAGGGCAAGAGGCATCCTTGGATGCATTGGTAGGGGATTTACAAGTCAAAAGAGCGAGGTTCTCATTCCTCTCTACAGGTCCTTGGTGAGGCCACATTTAGAGTACTGTGGTCAGTTTTGGAGGCCCCACCTCAAAAAAGACATAGACCGCCTGGAAACGTTAGGGAGAAGGGCTACAAAGATAATGCATGGACTGCATCATGAGCCATACGAGGCAAGACTCAGGGAACTAAATCTGTACACCCTCCCTTGAGCAGACAAGAAACAGAGAGGACATGATTGAAACTTTTAAGTACGTTAAAGGAATCAACACAAAACAAGCAGGAAACCTCTTCCAGCAAAACAGGGATGCGCGTACAAGGGGCACAACTTGCATCTGGTGGGAGGCAGGTTCAAAAGCAACCTCAGGAAATATTTCTTTGCAGAAAGGGTCATAGACCCAAGGAACAGCCTACCTCAGGAGGTGGTGGAGTCCAAGACAGTACGCGAGTTCAAACTCGCATGGGACAGGCATTGTGGATACATTAGGATGCAGTCTGAATAGGGAGGGGGGCAGAAACACAGGTAGGCTAGATAGATCATGCAGTCCCCATCTGCTGACATGATCCCTATGTTCCTACCTGTCTTCCCCTTCCTAACTCTCCCTCTCTCTCTGCTCCCCTCCCCCTCAGCGTCTCTTCTTACAATCTGTCCTCCCATCTACTGTTCTACTTAACTTGTTGCCTCTGCTTCATTCCCCAACCCATCCCGGATTCCCCATCGAGTGCTGCTGGACCTTTCAGGTCTCTGAGGGCAGGACTTTAACCCAGGCCCTCCCTGCTCAGTTGCTGGATCTCCCTGCAAATCCCCAGGTACTAACCTGCTGTGCTGCTCACAGAACACTGGCAGCACTACGAACACATGCACCACCCCTTCTTCCCACCCTGTCACCCCCTCTCTCCCACCCACCCACAGCTAGCTCTTCTTTTACTTGCTTCTGAACCAATCAGGCCAGTTTAGCCCCCCCCAACATGCACGCTTGATCCGTTCCTATTCTCACGTTAAATCCTGCATGGTTGATCCCGTCCTCAGTTAACCTTCTCAGTTCTTTTTTTTATTGTACTATTATTTTACTCTCCTTGGCAGATCGGCCCCACAAGATCTCCAACTGCTGGGCCTGCAACCTCAGACCCGGTCATATGTGCGGGCCACATGAACCCGCTCCCCCAGTGGGCCGGCCATTATCGCTCTCGCATCCACTGGGTACGTGTCCCTCTCGGGTCTCTTTGGGGGCGCAAAGCATGGCCATCAGCCGTGAAGATCACCCTCCATATTTTTCCACATTTTCTCCCCAGTGGAGGGCCGGACATGCAGTGGTGTCCGAGCACGTATGCTGATGCCTGCCATGCTCTCCCCCCCCCCTTGCTATTGCATGCCGCTTGTAGTGCGGCTGGCCTCTGCCAGTCGCCACTACAGGGCGATGCAAGCCCCACTACCCACCCCAGAGAGAGGAGAGCAGTCGTCGGACACTCAATCCTCCCTCTCCTCTGCCATCCTGAGTCTGTTCCCGAATCCGGGTCGCCGGTGTGGCGTCCAGCGCCTCAACCCTCAGCGCCACTGGTCGCAACCTTGTCAGTTCTATCAGCTTTCCTTCCCTGAAGACTATTCACAGATTTGCTCCTGAAGGCTGATTATCTTCCCTACAGCTATCATTATCTATTACCAAGCTGTACTTGTTGGTGCTGCTTCAATTACAGCTCTGCTTCTACCTAACCCCTTATAGTGCTCCATGTCATCGGTGGTCCTTCATTCTGTCGCGTCCATTATCTCTTGCTTTCAAGCTGCCCTCTCTGTTATATCTCTCCCCTACTTGCCATTATTATGGCCCTCCCTAATACTATAACTCTGGGGTCCTGCATACTACTATCTCTATATCTCCTCCTGTGTCTCTCACCAGCCCCTTGCTACCAATCTTCTGTAGCTTCATCTGATCTTAATGACTTTTCTTTCTCTAATGTGCTTGCTTCACTAAATAATTAACCTAACTTCATTCCCCCTCCTCTTTTTTTTTATTCTTTGGTAACTGGGTAAGGCCCACTAGGCACAAGTGTGTATTTTCAGGGACTACCTGGGAGCACTGGGTGGTTAAGTGACTTGCTCAAAGTCACAAAGTATGCAAGTGGAGGTTGTGAGAATCAAATCCAGGTTTGTTGGATGTGCCAAGCTCATTCACAGCTCATTACTCTAACCTCTAGGCTATACTGCCAGCTCTTCAAACTGCTTGATCCACCTCACTGTGTATGTGTCTAAAAAATGCTTCCTTTGCCCCCCAAACCTACTCCCTCCCTTTGTCCATCATATGCTTTGGTACCTCCTCCTCCTCCTTCTTGCTCTCATTCTAGCAGATGATGTTGAACCCAACCCTGGTCCATCAGCCCATCTCTCCCACATGGATGCCCACTGGAAGGTTGCAAAGGGACTTTGGATTGTACACCTAAATATTATATCTCCTTTATAATCTAACTGAACTTGAGGCTTGGGTCACTCTGTATTACCCAGATGTTCTATATGTTTATCTGAGACGCGGCTGAAACCCTCCATTCCTGACACAATCTGCTCATTATCCAACTATAACCTAATAAGATGTGGCAGACTCTCTGCCAAATGGGGAGGTGGTGAAGCTATAGACCAAGGCAGAAAGAGTGCGCACAAGGAATGTGGTACTGAGAAACTACAAAGTATAGCAGTGGAAAGGTTTCTGGCACACACTAACCTGTAATGAGGGATGCCAGAGCAAAGTTTCAAATTCAATGGTACAATTTAATTCCTTTGAAAAAGGACTTTTGCTGAAACATGTCAGGCAGGATTATGTCTGCGTTGTGTTTGATTAAAATGTATCTTTGAATTTGAAGCTTTGCTCTGGCGTCCCTCATTACAGGATAGTGTGTGCAAGAAACTTTTCCATTGGTGCAGCTATATATTATAAATCTCACCTTAACCTCTCTGCTCTCCCAGCACCTACTCTCTCTCATTGTGAATCTCTTCACTCTATCCTTATCCTAGGAACTAATAAATTACACATTGTGTGTGCCTACAACCCCCTCCGCCTCCTCCTGTAGGAGACACCACTAGTCTTTCTGAACTCCTCTCCCAGACTGCGGGACAAAAAGAAGTTCTCATCCTAGGTGATCTTAACCTTAACTGGCTTGGCAAATCTAACAAAACTCTTCACACTGCAGTCCATGGACACAATCTACACCAACTGATTACTGACCCCACTAGGGCACAACCACCTCTGGATCTAGTACCCTAATTGACTGGGCTTTGACCAACTGGGCTGATAGAATAGTTGTTGCTGGTACTCCCTCTGATGCTATAAACTGACCAGTCACCCATACACTGTATTTGGTGTGCTAGTACCAATCCCTCCCCTCGCATCTTGCACAAATCAGAGCCAGGGACAAAAAGCTGGATGTGCTGTAAAACCTCTGGTCTCTTATCTAACTCTTGTGACTATAGAATTAGGAGAAATGCCTGTAAAAGAGATATTCACCTGGCTAAGAACTCCTTTTGTAAAGGTCTGCTGATTGATGCTGTTGGGGACTCAAGGAACTTTTGGTCCTATATGAAGTCCTTCCTTGGAACCAAACATACTCAGATAGCAAACTTATTTATGTATTTGATTATTCAGAGACAACCTTTGAGCAAGAGCTCTTTTGCAAAGGTTCCACATCATGAAACACAATACAAATAGTACATACATAGAATCACACCAAGTACACCAGACTTAGTAACAGTAAACAGACATATTTGGTAGCAAACAAAATTGAAGGCAGATTTTAGCAGCTATATTCCTTGTAAACAAGCTTGAATGGGGGATTCAGTGAGGTTTAAAGTGCAGCCTCGTACAAAGACTTTGTCATTAGAAAGGGTGGGTGGGTGGGAAACAAGAAAAAATAGTGAGTGACTGAGAGCGTCGGGCTCCACCAGTAGTGGGAATGAGACACAGGAGTTGACAACTAAAAAGTTAGTTGGAGAAGGGCAGGGCTGAGAGAGGCGGGAACACAGATAAGAGGGGGTCAGGGAGCAATGGTAGTATGGAGATCTCCTGGGGGTGGGGATAAGAAGGAATGCCTAGACTGGATGGCTTGGTACAGGGAGGCCAAGGGTTTAGAGAGGAGTCCGAGTAATGGAAACAGAGTAGTCCACACAGAAAAGAGGGTCAAGGAGCAACACAGGGAAGATGTCAGGTGCCCAGCAGGCAGTCACACACACTTCTGCTGACGAGGTACTGTTTCAGTTCAGACTTAAAGGCCCGGAAACTTGCAGTATTAATCGACACCACTGGGACCTCATTAAGCCAAAGGGTGCCCTGTAGGAGAATGATCGTTGTCCAAGTGCTGTTCTTTGAAATGAAACAGTGAGCAGGTTCTGCACTCTACGTCTATTATCATACTTGGTGCTGGCTGCTGAAAAGATTTCAGTGATGCAGGGGGGAGTTTTGCCTAGCAGAGCCTTCTTTCCAAGGTGGCAAGTTTGGACTTAATTCTGTTCTCAAGGGTTAACCAGTTTGTTCATACAGCGTGCAGGTGTGGGTATAATGGTCAGTAGCAAGGGTAAGCCTACACGCCTTGTTAAGGGCAATAACTACCCGCTTAAATGCATTGTCTCTAGCTGCACCCTAGACCACCAGTCCGTAATCTATAATAGATAGTATTGAACTGGAGACAGAGAGATGGAGAGAAGTCAGTATGAGGTTTTTCCTGTGCCAATAAAGAACTCCAAGTTTGGTATTAATGGCCTTCACCACCATGTCAATACATTGCGCAAAGGAAAGGGCGTCATCAATTGTGACCCCCAGGTACTTGAAGGAATTAACCTGCTCTAGAGGGGCTTTCACATTGTTGTACATAGATAGGGTGAGATATCTCCTCTTGAGCTGAGGCTTTGGTTTTTTTATAATTGAGTAAAAGCTTATGTGAGCTGAACCAGTCCTCAAGCTGATGGAAAGTAGATTGCAGCTCACTCTGCAGTGGCTCGATGTGAGAGTTGCTGCTGAGAATGACAGCATCAGCAGCATACAGTATTATTTTGCTGTTACAGGCCTCAGGAAGAGCATTCAGGAAAAGGCTGAATAGCAGTGGTCCTAGAACTGACCCCTGGGGAACACCCAGAGACACTTCTTTAGACTCCGAAACAGCTAGGTCGACTTTGACTCTGTTTTCTGTGTGACAGGTAATCTTGAAACCAGCAGACAGCAATAGAGGCCATCCCCAGAGTCTGTAGTTGTACCAAGAGGAGGGAGTGGTTGACCATGTCAAAGGCCTTTGTTAGGTCAATGAATATGGAACCCACCAATTTACCATCATCTAAGGCCTTGTGCACATAGTCTGTGTACTCCACCAGGGCTGTGGCAAATTACATGGTTCTCAGAGGTGTACACTGTAATAACCCTATCACCATTGCAAACTCCTTTAACCTTCACTTCTTGGACCTATCCACTTATACGGCTCCCTTCTCTTCCCCACTGTCTTCCATTCCTCATTCTGAGGCTGAAACCACTCACTTCCTCCATTCAGGTTCCATGTCATAACCAGGGCTGAAGTCCTTAAATTGCTTTATATCATCTCTGATTGTACTAGTGTTGACTCTGATTGACTTGAGCCTAGACCTCTGAGACTGGTTGCTCCTATTATCACATCTCCCCTTGCCAAAATATTTTCAACCTGTCCTTCTGCAGTGGCACGGTTCCTAGCATCTGGAAGGTTGCCAGAATAACCCATCTTCAAAAAGGGTGCCCCCAAGTCCATTTCAAGCTATGGGCCCATTGTCATCCTCTCAGTTCTTAGTAAAATCCTAGAGAAACTGGTTTCTTAGCAAGCTGTTGCCTTTCTCCTTGACCACAACCTTCTCTCCAACTCCCAGCACAGATTTCGTAAAGTTCACAGCACTGCCACAGCCCTCCTCAAATTTACTACCAACACCAAAGTTGCCATGAACAATGGCCTTCTGACGGGTGCGGTCTTTATAGACCTAACAAAGGCGTTCAAACTGTTAACCACACCCTTCTCCTTACCAAAGTATGGTCACTCAGTTTCTCCCTGGACATCATGGTCTGGTTCAATAGTTACCTATCAAACAGGAAACAAGTGGTCAAAATACAACTCTGCCATCTCTGATCTCACTACCATAAATATTGGAGTTCCCCAGGGTTTCATTCTTGGCCCTCTCCCCTTTTCTGTTTTCGTTAATGATATCCATCAGAATACCTCCACCTGCTTGTCCCTGCTGTACGCAAACAACCTAGTTCTTTATTTCAGCTCCAGGAGCATCTCTGACATCAATACCATCCTCTCATCTGACTTCCTCTGTATTCAGTTCTGGCTCTCCAGCAATAAACATGTTCTCAATATTGGTAAAACCCAGGCCATGCTCTTTGGATCTGCTTCCAGACTCAGATCCTGCCAGGGGCATCTGGAAATCTCTTGTGCTGATGGCTCCCTATTGGAAAGTGTCAACTCATTTAAGTACCTTGGTATCACACTTGACTCCTCCCTTATCTTTAATCAGCACTTTTCTGCCGCCTGCAGATCTGTCAATGCCAAAATTGGTGTTGCGTATAAAACTAACTATGCGATAACTCCCTCAGTTAGAACTGCCATTGCCCAGGGTATCCTACCCCCAGCTCTTGCATATGGATCAGTCACTTGTGTTGGAACCTCTAAGGCCAGCCTTTGCAAATGGGACACCACCTACAATAATATTTCTCACTTTGCTTTAGCATCTCCCTGTCACACTCACCACTGTCAGCTGTACACTGACCTAAACTGGCCCTCCCCCACCATCTTCTCTCCTTTGGCTCCCTGATTGACGGCATCATTAGATCTGGTATTCTATCTCTAGCCATCATGCTGAACCAGCAAAACTCTTCGTATGACCTTAGATCAGTGGAACAAACCCTCCTCCATGTCCCCAGGTGCAAAACAACTGCAGGAGCTTGGGCCTTCTCCCATGCTGCTCCATAATTCTGGAACTTCCTACCTTTAGACATCCAACTTGCCCCAACTTGTGCCTGCTTCAGAAGATTGCTTCACGATTGCCTGATAAAGTCGGCCCCCTGTACATGCTTTTATCCTCCATTAACCCTTCTCTGTAGACTCATGACCTTTGTATGTTACTCACATCCTCCTTTACTCACTCTGCTCCCCTCTATGCACTTATATCTTTCTCAATTACTTGAATCCTCTTCCTACTCATTCAGCTCTAGCTGCTCCTTTGCACTCCCTACCACGCTGTATGACTTCCACTACTCCCTCTCCTAACCTGGGGTCCATAATGTTATATACTTATTCAGCTTGATGTCTATTTCTGCCTGTATTTGATCATCGCTCATATGTAATTATATGTCAACTGTACATTCCTATTCGTATTGATTGTATTCCCATTTAAATGTGTTATGCTGTTTCTATTGCCTCTGACAATTGCTTTTATGTGAATATGTGTAGATATGTGCAATTTTCCTGTTATTTCCCCATTATCTGTTATATTCCAATCTGACTTGTGCTTTTACCACCCTGTGTCTTGACCATTGTTGTTTTATAGTTTGACTTGTACCTTCCTGGGTCAAGCCTAAAAATAGGCATTTTTATGTCTAGTGCACCTACCTGGTTATCAACAAATAAATAAGACCTGCAGGAGGATGAAGAGACCCTCTCCTTTAGGGTCTTATTGCCCTAACTATGTAATGCAATGTAACATGTCTGTTTTGGTTCCACCCACCCCCGCTGAATCCTCTAGCAGGGGTGATGCACCTGGGGTACTGACTGTCAGTGTTAAGACTGTGTTGCACAAATCCTTTTTGCTGCTCTTAAATGAGCTGCTGAATCTTGATGTTCTGCAAGACATCCCCACCAGCACACCTGAACCCAAGGTGGACCCCCTCAGGTCAAGGGGTGGGAAGCTTTACAGGCACATCCAGGTGTGCCACAGCAGAGTGATTAAGTCAAGAAGAGAATACAAAGGGACACTGGGAAGAAATGTTGACACTAACGGATGAGAAAGAAGATCCCTCTGAAGAGGATGAGGGGGAGTGAACACAGCCCAAGAGAAAGATTCCAGTCCCTCCCCTGTGGTTTCTGTCCTAACTTATAACAGAAGCTTGTTGGACATTACGGCTGAAGGAAGTGGCAGTTATGGAGTCTCTGGACGTGAATCCCATTCTGTCCACCTCTTTCTCTGCACTGAAGTGTTTTCCAAACTTTGTGCACTGTGACCAGATTATTGAACAGGATTGGGCCAGGACAGATAAGCAAAAGCAGCGCCCTAGGACAAGAGTGAAATGTTATCCATTCCTGGAGGAGAGCTCCCAGAAGTGGGAGGTTCTTCCTTTGGCAGATAAGGCAGTGCATATTTCTGTTAAGCACACAACTGTAGCTTTTGTGGGTTCAGAGGCCCTAACCAACACCCATGATAAGCAGGCGGATGCCTCATCAAATGGAGTAAATCTTCGCACCTCATATGCATCTTTTATTGTATCCAGAGCATTAAACTCATGGCTCATGGCTCTGGGCAGTTATGCCCTTCCAGACTCGGAAGGGGCAAACATTTTGCAGCTTGTATCCATAGCTTCTGCCTTTCTGGAGGATGCCACACATGACAATTTACAGATGTTGGCACGTTCTGCTTATCATATTGTGGTAGCTATGTGGGTGTCTGGCTCTGGCACTGGATTGCAGACCAGGCATCGAAGTCAAAACTGTTTAACCTGTCCTTGGAAGTTAAGCTGTTTCTCGGCTCTGGCCTGGATGACATCCTGAAGGATGTCCAGGATAAGAAGGGATGCCTTCCGGTGGCCAAACAACAACAGAAGGCAAACAAGGTCAAGAGGGTGTGAAGGTGTATGGCAGTGACAGTACAGTGGCAGTTATCATCCCTTTTGGAATTTCAGAAACTACAGGAATAGGGGTGCCTATTCAGGATTTGAGAGCAACAGTAACCGGCTTTGCACACAGACGTAATGGTGCAGGAAGAAGATGAGGCAACTCACAATGAAGTTACATGGGCTCATATCTGCCCCCCCTTCCCTTGGAAGACTGCAGAACTTTTACCAGCAATGGGCCCAACTAACATCACATGCATAGCTATTGGAAATCCTGACTATGGGCTATGCCATAAACTTTGCAACAGTACCCATGAGAGGTTGTTTCCTGCAATCCTTTGCACCTCAAAACCCAGTGAAGAGCCAGGCAGTGACTCAAACCTTAGATAACTTGATACAGATTAGGGATGTGACCAATATTCTATTCGTATTCGTTTCATACACAAATAGTGACCCTCCCCCAATATTTGTATTTGTCCAAATCATACTTTTTTAAAAAAATTACGAATACCGACTAGTGAAGTGGTTGCTATAGCTTTAAAAACTCTGAATCCTTGACTTGCTTGCGTGCATGTCAGCGTGGCTGCTGATTGGTCCACTAGTCATATAAAAGGCAGCATTGTGGTGTTGCTTGTTATGGCGTCCTGTAACTGCTCCCGTGGTGTCCAGAGCATTGTTACTGAAAATGACTGGAAAAAAAAAAATAGGCTGGTGTGGGAGTTTTTCATTGTAAATGAAGAAAATATAGCCAAAGTGGAATGCCTCATCTGCAAAACAACTATTTCATGAGACAACCAAACTTTTGGATTCACCACCACCGCGATGGTAAACCACGTTCAGATGAAGCATGCCAAAGTTTACAAAGAAACCAGAGAGTGTCACAGAGTTGGACATCGTGGTAAAGTTAACTGTACAAGCGGTGGCAAAACAAAGCAGCCCACACTAGAGGACTGTACTGCTCACAAACGACTGTGGACTATGGAAACACCCGAGGCAACCAAAATACATTACTCGCTTGCTGAAATGCTAGCCCTGGATATGCAACCCTTCTCTATCATGGAGGACACTGGATTCATTAACCTTGTCAAAGTTTTGGAGCCCCGTTACAAACTTCCATCATGCAAGTACCTCTCTCAAACTACAATGACTGATATGTATGACCATGTGTGCAAACAAATTTCAGCCTTATTGTTGAGTACTGAGACATTGTTCTTTATGGCAGACATGTGGACACAAGAAAATATCACTCAGTCATTTTAAGGGATAACAGCACACTGGATAAATTAATAACGGCTTTGAGAGAAAGTCTGCTGTTTTGCATTGTGAGTGGTTTCAGGGAAAGCATACAGGAACTGCTATATCTACAGCATTATTGAAAATGTTAGAGAATTGCAGCATAAAAAAGAAACCTACCATGTAGTGCTAAGGGACAATGGGGCAAACATGAAAAAAGGTTTTTTTCTAAACGTGGTGTATATAGTCTCGGGTGTTTTGCTCACACACTACAGCTGTGTCTCCATGATGCCTTGTTGAGCCAACGCTCTGTAGCAGATCTGATCACAAACAGCCAAAAAGTAGTGGGACGTTTCAAGCACTCTGCATCTGCTGTTTGTAAGCTGTACAACATTCAAAAAGAACTTTGACTGCCAGTCGCACAGTTAACACAAGACATAGTTACAAGTTGGAACTCCACATTTTATACAGTATGTTGTGCCATCTCATAGAGCAGACAGGGGCTTCAAGTGTCTATCATGCTGAGGAATCCACCATGACCTCGCTGACACCAACTCAGTGGGCTACAGCAGAAACAGTTGTTGCCATTCTTGAACCATTCTAACAGCTAACTAGAGAGATCAGCACAGACTCTGCTAGCAAATCAGTTGTTCTTCCAGCAGTGAGGGCTCTAAAAATGTACCTGAATGCAGAAACGAGTGACAAAGGTATAAAAGCCAAGAAAGCACAAATTCTTGAATCCCTGTCCTCAAGATTCAGCCTTGTGGAGATAGAGCAAGGGTATGCAGTCTCCTGTGTTCTGGACCCACTTGTCAAACTGCACCTTTTTAGTTCAGATGCCAAACTTTGTGATGCTAAAGCTTCAACACAAAGCATTGCAGAACAAAACATGCTAAGAAAAGCTGTAACCAATGTAAAGGTGGAGGAATCAAAATCAGACATAATCGAACCACCAGTAAAAAACCAAAAAAGGACACAGGACCCTTGTGGAGTTGTTGGGAAAAAATAGTTGAGGACTCACAAATAACTGTTGCTTCCACAGCAGTGGATACAGAATTGTCCTAATACCTTTCAGAGACTTGCATTCCACGAGAAAATGACCCTGTGGAGTGGTGGAAGCAAAACTGTGTCAGTCTGCCAAATCTAGCTGTTGCAGCCAAAATCTTTCTCTCGCCACCCCCAAGCAGTATGTCCCATCAGAGAGACTATTTAGTACAGCAGAAGACGTTTATACAGATCACAGATGCAGGCTACTGCCAGAGAATGCTGAGAGACTATTTTTTTTTTAATGTAATTTACCTCTGATAGGGCATAAATATTAAGTGCATGAAGATGAATTATAAAATGCACCTTATGTCAGTACTGTGATTAACGTTTGTCTTGTGCTGCTATAATATTGCAATTTGCATTTGCACTCATTTGCACTTTCAGGTCTGTAAGCTGATGTTGTGTTCTGCTGCTACTGTTAGCTGCCCACTTTGCATATCACTATTTAACCTGCTGCTAATGTTTTTCTGGTGCTACTTAAAGGGGACAGGAAATCTGTACTAATTAGTAGCTGTTAGTAAGGTTAATACTAACAGAAATTAAGCACTTGCCTCCAAATGAGCCATACTGAACTGTATCCTGAATAACCACTGATGTGAAAAATTGTGTCTTCACTTGTTTCCTTTTTGTGGACAACATTCTGCACAGTTCCCTTCATGGAACCAGTAATTTGGAGTTTTTACTATGTCATGGTTTGAGTACAGAATGCTAAACATGAGCTATTGTCCTATCAGAACCATGTTTAGAGTTCTGTGCTCAAACTGTGACATAGTTAAAATTCCAGATCACTGATTCCATGAAGAGAACTGTAACAGACTGCTGCCCATAAAAACAAAGCAAAGCAAAATGTAGTTTTTCACATCACTTTTTATGCAGGTACATTTACATATGAATCATTTAGGCTTATGGATATAATTTCTACAAATGAGAACGTCATAAACAGCTGCAGAGTAGAAATAATTTCCTGTCCTCTTTAAACTGCTAAATGCATCTGTATTTTAATTTCTCTAAGATCCAATTGTATTATGGTGCTACTCTGAAAATGCCTATTTTGCACAGTACTGATATTAATTGTTCTTTATTGTCCATGATATGGTTTTTAAAACACAAATGAACTACAGAAAAAAGTCCAAATAAAATGGAAAAGAAAAAAAAAATAACAAATATAAACAAACTTACAGAATATAATAATGTATTTGGTCTCAGTGTTTTTATTGCTATTGTTATGATTGCTATTATTGTTGATGTATTAACTGTTTGTAATCGTTATTCGACGAATACCATATTGTACTATTCGGTGTTCGACTGAATAGTAAAAAATGATATTCGCCCCATCCCTAATACAGATTGAGGCAATTGTCCCAGTTCCCACCAACAAGGAGGGTCTGGGATTTTACTTAATTTATTTTGTGGTTCCCAAAAAGTTGGGGAGTTTCCTACTTATTCTACATCTGAAACACTTAAGTTTGTTTACCACACAAATGTTTTTTGAAACTTAATCTTTATTTCTCTGTTACAATCATAGAAACATAGAAACATAGAAGTTGACGGCAGATAAGGACCGCAAGGCCCATCCAGTCTGCCCATTTCTTTTTCTACCTTATAAATGTGCCATCGGCCTTTGCTCTGTCAGTGACCTATCTATTCATAGTCATTTGTATTGCTCCCTTATGCCTATCCCATGCCTGTTTGAAGCCCTGCACTGTATTCATAGCCACCACTTCTTGTGGTAAGCCATTCCATGCATCTACCACCCTTTCTGTGAAAAGAATTTCCTCACATTCCCCTTAATCGGCCTCCTCTAATCTCATGCTGTGTCCTCTTGTCCTGCTATTTTTCTTATATTTAAACATGTTAGACTCTTTCACCTTGTTTATGCCCTTAAGGTGTTTAAATGTCTCGATCATATCACCTCTCCCTCCTTTGCTCAAGGGTATACATATTGAGCTCCGTTAATCTGTCCTCATATGTCTTCTGATGCAGTCCCTGCACCATTTTGGTTGCCCTTCTCTGGACTGCCTCAATTTGAGTTAATGTCCTTGTGAAGGTGTGGCCTCCAATACTGCACGCAGTACTCCAGATGGGGCCTAACCAATGTCTTGTACAGAGGGATTATTACCTCTCTTACGACTTGTGATACCCTACTAATACATCCTAACACCCTAGCCTTACCTACTGCTTTAGAGGTCTGCTTGATGATTTTGGTCATCAGTGATGATGATGCCCAAGTCTCTTTCTTCCTTTGTGACTGCTAGCAACTCCTCCCAGCCTATAAGTGGCTTCAGGTTTCTCTTCCCTATGTGCATGATTTTGCACTTCTTTGCATTAAATCCCAGTTGCCACTCTTCTGACCATTCTGCTATTTTATCCAGATCTCTTCTCATTCTGCCCACCCCATCTGGATCATCTACTCTGTTGCAGATCTTGGTGTCATCTGCAAACAGACAAGCCTTACCCTCTAGTCCATCTCATGAGGTCACTAATGAAGATGTTGAATAGGACTGGCCCCAGGACTGATCCCTGAGTACCCACTTGTGACTTGCATCTCTTCTGACTGTATACCATTTACCACCACTCTCTGTTTTCTGCCAGTCAACCAGTTTGCCACCCAGTTGACCAACTCTGACCCACCCGAGCCTACCTAGCTTATTTATCAATCTTCTATGTGGAACAGTGTCAAAGCTTTGCTGAAGTCAAGGTAGGCGACATCAACTGCTCCCCTTCGTCCACCACTCTGGTTCCCAGTCAAAGAAATCTATGAGATTAGTTTGACAGGACCTTCCTTTGTAAACCCATGCTGTCTTGGATCCTGTGCCCCTATGGATTCCAGGTGTTGCACTATCCTTTCCTTAAGGAGTGCCTCCATAATCTTGCCCACTACTGAGGTAAGACTGACGGTCTGTAGTTCCCGCCTCCTCCCTGCTACCACTCTTGTGGGTGGGATCACATGAGCCCTTCTCCAGTCTTCTGGGACCTCTCCTGTGCTCAGAGACTCACTAAACAATTCTGCTAAAGGCTCTGCTAGTTCCTCCTTTAGCTCCTTAAGTACCCTGGGATGTATGCCATCAGGTCCCATTGCCTTATCCACCCTGAGCTTGTAGCTCTTGTGGGACCCTTTCTTTTGTGAAGGGAGTGGTGCTCACCTCCCTCCCGCTGTGTCCATGATGCTGAGCTGTGGGCCCTGCCCTACCTTCTCTTCAGTAAATACTGAGCAAAAGTATCTATTTAGGATAGATGCCTTTACAGGGTCCTCCTCCTCACATGCTCCTTTTCTCCATTAAGCTTAGCAATACCCCTCTGGACTTTCTCCTTTCACTAATGTATCTATAGAAAGTCTTGTCACCTTCTTTACTGTCCGTGCTAGTGTTTCCTCAGTTTGGGACTTTGCCTGCCTTACTGCCTTACCTGCTTCCTTAGGGCAGTTTGGTATGCCTCCCTATCTTCATCCCGCTGTGCTCCCTTATATTTTCTGAAGGCCAGCCTTTTGGCTCTGACCTTTTCTGCTACTGTATTTGAGAACCAAAGTGGTTTCCTTCTTCTTTTACACTTCCTTTTCTGTCTAACACAATGGGATGTTGCTTCAAGTATTGTATCCTTAATGCTTGCCCACTTTGCCTGTACCTCCTCACCTGTGTTTCTTTTTGCCAGGGCTAGCTTAACTCTGTTGGCCATCTTATCAAAGTCAGCTCCTCTGAAGTCCCATATTTTTGCCTTGGAATGGGATGATTTAGATGTAGTAGCCAAATTGAACCATACCATGTGATGGTCACTGGCCCCCAGGTGACCTTCTACCTGGAGATCTGTGATCCCTTCTTTGTTAGTCAGTACTAGATCTAGGATAGCCCTGTCTCTTGTGGGTTGCTGTACCAGTTGTTTGAGGCCCTCCCTGCAGGGAATCCACTATGTGTCTAGTTCTGGCAGATGTTCCTGCTGGTATTGACCAATCTGTATCTGGCATGTTGAAGTCTCCCATTATCAGAACCTCCTTTAGCTGTCATGTTTTGTATATCTTCTAACAGTAATGTGTCTATGTCCTCCCTCTGGTCTGGGGGCCTGTAGACAACCCCAGTTCTTATGGCTGTCCCATTTCCTGTTTCCAGGGTGACCCACAGTTCTTCTGGCTCATTATGTGTATTCTGAATTTCTGTAGCTTTGATATTTTCATTAACATACAGGGCCACTCCTCCCATCATTACAACAAATACCAGTCTGACATAATCAATTAAAGTGATTCAGACGATTATGAATACATCTTACAATGGTTATTCCTAACTACATTTCTCTCTCGTTCTAGGTGTATGAAGCAAGAAAGATTGAAAGCAAGGGATAATTGCACTTCCAAGAGGGACATACCCAGCTACATTTGCCCTCCAGGAAGACTGTTAAACTAAGATGTTTCAACACAGTCCCAGAAACTGAAAGAGTGGATGTTCATTCATATCTTCTAATAACACATTAATACCAAAAGCTTTTTTAAATGAGACCCGAGTTCCCCTAAATATTAAAAACAAAGCAAGTCAAAATAAGCAGAGTGGAAGTTTTCCAAGGAATAAAAAGTAAAAGAAAACCATAAAGTAAAATAAAACTGTGTGGTGTATCGTTATTATTACAAAACTTCTATATGTTTGTTAGTTTCAATTAATATAAGTAGTGGGCCACTGGGACTCAGTTCCCCCCAAAGCACCTGGTCTGATCTGATGAGCCTCAATCCTTCCCACAAGTCCAGCCCTGAACAGCCCTAACAAGAGCGCCCTGAAGGATGGGAAAGATGGGCAAGCCAGATCGGGGGCAGGGCATCACAGAACTAGGGTATCAGTTGAGGTGTTCATTGTGGACCCATATCTGTATTGTCTCCTCTTATCATCCATAGCTCCTGAAGTGCCAGAGGTTCAAAAAGCCATCTAGCTTGAACTGAAGGGTAGCAGTGAGTCTTTCCATGGTGTCAATCTCTCCAACCTTCCTTCTCCAAAGAAGAAGGGGGAGGGGGCTCTGGGGAGAGCCAGTTTATGGTGATACATTTAAGAGCTGCTAGCTGGAGGATATGAAAATGTTTATGTTGCCCCAAGCTCCTTCTACCCCTCTACCTAAACCCAGAACCAGAGTTTGAAATGTAAAAGGATAGGGAACCCCTAAAATAGATTGGATTTGGGTATGTACTTGTTGTCAGAATGGTAGCAAAACTGGACAGCTCCAAAATATGTGCCAATGTGACCCTGTCTGACCACAGAGCCTCCAGTAGCTATCAGAGGCCGTGGAGCCAAAGTGTTTCATGCAGGTTGGTGTAAGAAAGAACCATGTTGCAATCTTCCAATTAAACTCCCGCCATGATGGAGAGGAGGTGACAGCCCAGCCTTTTTTAAATCTACAGGTCCAGCTTGGCTCTGGAATAAGTAGATTAGCCTCTGAAATCCATTTTTGACATATCTTATCTGATCGGGGGGGGTGGAGTAGTGCTGGACAGAAGTTTATATAATTGAGATATGGGCCTCATCTTGACTGCCAATCTTACCCACCAGTAAAATAAATCCTCTAACTCCATCTGAGAACAGGTAAGTTGGGTCAGATTCAACCCCTGCACAATAAAGTGCCTGACCTGTAGGTACGTAAAATGGTCCTCCCTCCGAAGGTGAAATTTCTGTTGTAGCTGCCACACAAATGTTCAAGATGGAATCCTTACACTTAATCATATGGGCTGTCCAGCCAGGGAATTATTTAGCGGACATAGATCTGAAGGATGCCTAGCTCCACATCCCCATTCACCAGTTGCACCAGAAGTTTCTGAGGTTCATGATTCAGGGACAGCATGTCCAGTACTGGGTGCTTCCCTTTGGCATGGTGACAGCACCCAGGGTATTTTTTAAGATCCTGGTCATGCTGGTGGCACAACTGAGACAGGAGAGACATCACGTAATTCCTACCCAGACGACTTGCTCATTTGAGCGCCTACTGCTTGAACGGCAGAAAGGTCAGGGTCAAGGACCTTGGAGGTCCTGGAGACACATGATTGGGCCACCAATTGGGAGAAGGGCTCCCTGATTCCTTCTAAAAGGTTGGAGTACTTGTGGGGCAGTGTTCCAGATGGACAAGAGAAAAGTATTCCTGTATTAATCCACAAAGCAGACCCTGATACGTGAGGTTCAGTAGCTGAGAAGCCAGTCATCATTCTCTGCTCACAGGCATATTCTGCATATTCCAGATCTGATGACTGTAGCGATGGAGCTAGTGCTATGGGCTCAATTGCATATGTGGCCTCTCCAGAACAGTATGCTGGAGGCCTGCAGCCCAGTCTCCAAAGACTACCAAGCTCTGATCTTGCTACCTTAGTCTGTCCTGCAGTCGGCAGCTTGATGGGAGAACCTCAGCAGGGGGTCTCTTTTGGAAGTCCCTTCAGAACTGATTTTGGTGACCAACACCAACCTATCAGGCTGGGGTGTGGTCCTAGACCAAATTCCATTCCAGGGGGTCTAGACCCCCAGGAACAGCAGCTTCTTAGAAATGTGTTGGAGTACATAAACAATCAAGGAGGCACAAGAAGCCAGGGATTGCTAGTAGAAGCAACCAAGGTGCTACTGTGAGTAGAGAAAAACCTTTTAGCATTCACAGCAGTTCATCTGGCAGGGGAACTGAATGTGCAGGCTGACTGGCTGAGTCGATAGACTGTCCATCCAGGTGAATGGATGCTGAACCCGGAGGTGTCTGAGCTTCTGTGCAGAAGGTCAAGTTGGCCTCAGATCGACCTCTTGGCTTCAAAGAAAAATACTCAGATACCAAGGTTCTTTAGCCAGTACTGGTGCCTTCAGGCAGAGATGGTGGATGCTCTGTCTCAGGCATGGGATTTTTTCAGAGCATGCTTGTTTCCTCTGCTATCGCTACTTCCCAGGGTTATTGTCAAGATAAAGCAGGCAAGACAAAGCTTCATTCTGATTGCCTGGGAGTGGCCAAGAAGGCTGTAGTTCTCAGACCTTGTGAATCTAGCCCAGCAGGCCCTATTTTGACTTCCGTTTCGGGGAGACCTTCTCTTTCAAGGTCCCACTCTGCATCCAAATTGAGAGGCGATGAAGTTGGTGCCCTGGCTCCTGAAAGGAGGAGGTTGTTGAGGCAGTGTTTCTCCAAGAAAGTAGTCTATACCCTAATTGCCTCAAGGAAGGTTTCTAGATCTGCAGCTCATGACCATGTGTGGAATACCTTCTTTGGATGGACACGAGAGAGAAGTATCAGACCTTCTAAAGCTATGGTTCCACAGCTATTGGATTTCTTACAAAGCACCCTGCGAGGCCTGGTCTCTGCACTCAGGGCAGGTCTGGGAACTTCCATGGGCTCATCTCTGGGAACCAGTGTGAATGTTATCTTTTTACTTCGGGCGGTAAGCAGAAGCAGACTGTTGTTTCGATCTCTGGTACACCCATGGGACCTGAACCTGGTGTTGAATGCTCTCTGTAGTGCACCTTTCAAACATCTTTTGTCAGTGCCTCTGGACATCCTGTCCTACAAGGTGTGTTTCTGAATTACAATCTTCTTGGCTAGGACAGGTGAACTTCAGGCAGTGTCTCACAAAAACCTTACCTTATCATACATAAGGAAAAGATGGCATTCTGGATGGTTTCATCCTTTGTGCCTAAGATCCCTATGGCTTTTCATGTAAATCAGGAAAGCTGTCTACCATCCCTCTTGTCCTAAGTCGGCAAATCCAAAAGAGAATGAACTGTATAGGTTGGATATGCACAGGGCAGTCAGGACTTACCCAAGAAGAACAGTAGAATTCAGAAGATTTGAGGATCCATTAGTTCTTTTTGAAGTGGCTAAGAAGGGTCAGAAAGCTTCCAAGACCACCTTGGCTAGGTGGGTAAGGGCTTGCATCACCAGGGTGTATGTGGCTGAGAGGAAGAAGGCTCTACTCTCACCAAAGCCCACTCCACCAGGGGACTTTCTACATCCTGGGCAGAGAGAGGGGAGGCATCTCTGTTAGGAGTTATACAATGTAGCAACGTGGTCCTCCATTCATACATTTACTAAGCACAACAGATTGGATATTCAAAGCTCCACTGATGCAGCCTTTAGCCACAGTCTTACAGGCAGTGGTTAGTAAATGATTATTGTATGTCACCCATATGGGTTATATCTGGGACAATATTCTCCCCTGTCCAGATTAGGAATGGATAATGCTTTTTAGAACCCGTATGTACAGACTCACTACTGAAAATGTGGAGCAATACAGAAAGGAGAAGTTCCCTCACACTTATCGTAATTTCCTTTTCTGTTTGCTCCAACAATATCAATCAGGCCTCTCTGTGGAGCCACTGGTTCCTACTGGAGAATATTGTCCAATATATCTAAGGACTTTGGATTTCAGCAAAGATGATTTGTACGTGATTATTGCTGTTTATTTGGAATTGTTTGATAACAATGGAAACAGACTTCACAGGCTATGATTTTTGAGCACTGTATGGTGCTTCACCATTACAGGTTAATGCTTAACTTGTCCTCTTCAGTCATATGCACTGTTATTACTGTTTACACTTCTTTATGTTATAAGTGTAATCAGCAGCATATCAGCCCTGTCAAAGTATCAGTGGTCAGACACTTAAGAGGTAAGACAGAAGAACTGGTTAGCAAGACTGTCAGATGGCTCTTCAGAGTGGGTTAGGTCATCCATTTATAGTTTTATTCGTTGCAAAAAAAAACTTTGTTAATGCACTAGTTAGGGTAACTCAATGCCACAAAAGTAGGGAAATATGTGGCATTAGGTTTTCCAACCCTAACGCCCCACTCCCACCTCCCAAGCAGCAAAAGGAAAAACCATTAGGTTTTTGGGTCTCCAGAGTCTTGGCAAATCAGTGGTGGGGTCTTCCTCCCCCCAGTCCCTAGCCTCCAATCTGAAGCACGAGGTACAGCTCCAAGCCACTGACACCTAATAATATACTCTTCAAAGGCAGAGAGGTATGTGTCACCCCAGGTTGCCAACACACAATTTGTTGTACCTGTGGGCCCTGCATGAAGAAAGGAGATCATGTGTGACATTGTTTGCTTACAGAATGGGGTGGGCACTATGGCTGACAACCCCCAAGGAAGACCCCACCTTTTTTTCCTTTTGCTGCTTGGGGGGTGGGAGTGGGGTGCGTTATGCCTAGGTTATATACCACCAACTGACCCACATGTAACCGTAACCTTATATTGCTACAAGTATTAGTGCCTTACACAGTCTTGTAATGTTTTACTTTGTTTTATTACTTATGTTAGTGTTTTTTATTATATTTGCTATGCTTATAGCTGTCTGAAATATATTTACCTATATGTTATGCTTCTGCCATACATATTCTACTATACTCATATCCTGTAGTTTTCCACTATTGTGACACGTAATGTGCTTTTCTGATTATGTTGCATATATTTCCAGACAGTCTGGAAATAACAATAGATAACACTTATTCTAGCTGAGCTATTATTTTCTAAGATATATGCCAACCATGCAGTCTTGCTTCCTGGGGTCCACCCTGATATTACACTCTGTGTACTATATCCAATTGTATTTGTCTGCCTTATCCAAATGTTGCATTCTTATTAGCAGAGTATATATGTAACTGCCAGCCAGCCCATCCCCAGTCTCAGAGATCTTAGTGTTCTTTCCGTACATTTGTTCATTTCGTGTTCAGATTTATATAGTACGTGTAACCCCGAGGCTGACTGATGGAAATCATCCATTTTGTAACTCCTTGTTACATGCTTTGGCGTGAATATGTAATAAATATTTTCTTTATTACTTGTTTGTCCTGTGTTTTCCTTACTCAGCACATGCATACAAGAACCTGAATTATAAGCTGGACTTAACAGGTTAAGTCAATTTAATTAACAGTTAAATTAAATGTTAATTAACAGGTGTTTGGGTTGGAAACCCTAATGCCACATTTCCCCACTTATGTGACGTTGAGTTACCCTAAATGGGTTACTAATGAAGTTTTCTGCAATTAATTTCCTTACTTTTTGAGACAGTATAATTGAATCCTCATTTGCTTGTGGAAGTGCAGGACCCGCTCCCATCCCTCCATAGGTGCGTACATGCATGTTGCTGTGGAGGGTCCTGTGCTTGCATTTGTAGCAAAATAGCATGAAACTGTCAGAATATCTTTCAAAAACGGCAAAGTTATGCCACAAAGTTGAAAACCCCATTGAAATACAGTACATTGTACCCCATTTACCTTAGTTTCTCATATTGCAGTCGGCAGTTCCAGCAGCAAGACACAACTTCAATCAGAGAGTGGATCTTCCTCCGTGACCTGTTCAGGTGAGTAAGGGTGTGTGGGAGTGCACTGGGGGGCGGTGGATGCTGAGTGGGAAGTAGTGGTGGGGGATTCAGATTGGCAAAGGACCATTTTCTCTTTTGTAAGTTTAAACAAAAAACATTGAGGGACCATTTTCTTTATTTCAGGAAGGGACAGCAAACTGTGAATGAGGGGTGTCACTAGACACCACAGAAATATTATCTTATTATGGGGACGGCCATCAGAAGGTGGGAGTGCCATTAGACATCAGGGAAAGATAATGTTATTATGGGGACAGAAATCAGAGGGTGGGGAAAGCCACTAGACACCAGAGAAAGTGAATCTTATTGTGGGGAGGGTCATCAGAGGGTGAGGGGTGCCACTAGACACCAGGGAAAGATAATCTTATTACAGGGATGTCAGTCAGAGGGTGAGGGTTTCACTAGACACCAGGGAAATATTATTGTAGAACTGTTTATTCATGTGCAAGATATATTTAGCGCATGGTGCTAATTGGCCACAACTGCGCAAATTAAATTTCACGCTTTGCAATTAGTTCCTAATTTATGTCCATTGAAAATGTGCAATTTTGGCCAATTAGGTCATTTTATTTTAGCTCAATTATCCCTTAAGCAAATATAGCTGTAATTATTTTACATCAAATATAACCCGTTGTAGTGTCTTATTATGGGGACAGCCATCAGGGGTGGGTGGGGAGTGCCACTAGACACCAGGAATAGATCTTACTATGGGGTTGGCCATCGGAGGGTTGTGGGGTGCCACTAGACACCAGGGCAACATTACTTATTTATAGGGATGGCAATGGGGGGTATCTAGACAAAAGGGAAACAGTGGCTCACTGCTCTCACTGCAGCCCACAGCATGAGTTCCAGCTGCGGCTTCAGAAGTCAAGAAAGTCCCACTGTTCTCATACAGAACACAGGTGAAGAGCTCCTCTCACTAAGCTGGGCACCCTGGATTTTGGGTGCCCAGAAAAGATATTTCTGACTCATTTATAAAAAAAAAAATCAGAATCTGGCTAAACCAGGCCTGTTTAGCTAGCTTCTGGTGTTTGCTTTTAAAAATGAAATTTTTATGTATTTTCTTAGTTTTTTTAGTTTTTGGTGGAAAAAACAAGATAAACTGTCTCATGGCACAAAGAACTGCTTCGTGCTGTAAGAAGCAAGTGGTGTGAAACCAAAAAACATATCAGCAACATCCGATTTTTCATCTTGCACCAGAACGTCAACTCAAAAACCCTTCTGTGCATGCGCAGAATAGAATAAATGAAACTTTAAAGCCTTACAGCTCTAACTGTTTAGTATTTTTTCACTAGACCTTTCAAAGGCACTACCTTAGGACATCCCACATGTGCCCTACAAGTTTGGAGAAAAAAATTCCATTCCATGTAGGCAATAGATGAGAGCAAACAAAAAAAAACATGTTAAGTATAGGAAAAAATTTGAATTGATCAGAAATTGACACATGCGGCCAGCTTGGTGGCACTGAGGTTGAGGCGCTGGATGCCACACCTCACACCACGCCGGTGACCCAGGTTCGGGAGCGAATTCGGGCCGCCGGGGGGGGGAGATCGCTGGAGCATCCGACGACAGCTCACCTTCTCTGGAGAGAGGGTTCTTTATCCCGCCAAGCGGCGACCCCTGGCGGACGCTGGGGGTGTGAAGGCAAGTCAGGGTCCCAAGGGCTGGATTGGTTGAGGGTGTAGGTCAGCAACCAATCAGCCACAGGGACTATAGGGAAGGGGAGGGGAGGGAGGTTGCTGAGGTCGGTGCTCGCGCCTTGATATAAGGGCCCGCAACATCTCATAGAAAAAGTGGAAAACACCCTCACTGGAGCCGGGAAGATAGAGTGCCGAGCCAGGGTCTCTATGTGCCGGAGCCTGCCTGCAGCCCTACAGACCCTGACACATGCAAGATTTGGGGGTCGGCCCCTGCCCTGACCCCACCCGGGGGGGGTATCTGAGGCAAGATGGAGGGACCAAGGACTGACAGGTTAGGCTCTGGCAGAGACTAGGCTTGATGGGTGACTCCCAATGGTGCGGCTCCAGTGGGCAGTGGGCGGGATAAATAGTAATGGAAAAAAAAAAGGAAATTGACACATGTGGATCTCAGAAACCACATAAGTTGCCATCACAAAACTTTCCACTGATCAAGAACTTGCCTACTACACAACATATGGCAAAATTTCAGCTGATTGTGTCAAATGGTCTCAAAGATAACGTGAAAAGTTTGGTGTTTAACATTGAACAGACTACTCAACCCTAATTATAGTGGTGCTATCGAGCCACTATAATGATGTAATAAATTATTTACTTGTCTAAGTTGTTGATGTTAGGTTAAGGAGAGAGTTCACTGACCTTGGCAACGTGGAGATTACTGGTTACATAGATGTATATGGGTACTGCATGGTCTAATATGTTTCCTATCATGGAAATCAATATTTCTAGGGACGTGGATATGTTGTTCTATCCACACATCTTGGCAGTGTCCTTTCCCCTTTCAGATGCGCTCGGAAAGTCTTCAAGCTAGCTCCTCCCACCCACCCACCCATGTGGTATATCCCTTGCCTCTGCCCCGCGATGCCAGATCTTCCTTTCTGCTGGAAGAAGCAGGTTCCCTCCTTGCCACTCCTGCGTTGAGTAGGCCCTAGCACTGAAATCTTCAGATTTACTTCCTAATACTTTAAACTCTTTAGAGTTTCATCTTCAGTATCACATATCGATCATGACTGCCATGGACGAAAAGTCCTCACCTGGATTTCGCTGGTGCCCATGCAGGCAGAAGATGTCGCGTACCGACCCCCACGCCATGTGTGTTTACTGCCTGGGCCATGACCACAATACCCAGGCCTATGATAGTTGGTGGTCATTTCATGCGATGGTCCTCGAGGACCGCCTCACCTGCCTGAAGTTGAGCCGCCCAGAAAAACAACATCTGCCGGTCAAATCCAAGGACACCTGTTGGGTGGTCTCCGTGGCTGCGGGGTTCACCTAGCAGTAACAGCTCAAGACCTTCGAGGAGGTGGCGGCTTGAGCCATCGGGCAGTCCTCCTCAGCTTCTGTCTTTGTTCCACTCAAATTGGGCTCCATTTACTCAGGCTCCTTCAAGGAGCTGTGCCAGTCCCTCCTGACTAAAAGGCAGGGTCCTTCTGGGTTGTACAGCTCCTACTCTCGCAAGGAGAAGTCAAAGAAAGAAAAGGAGTAGACTCACCATCGCCATTCCTGTAACTGGGAGCGTTCTCAGTCTCAGGACTCTCAGGTTTTGACCTCGGTCAAAACTGCAGCCTTGGCCACTGGCTTTCTGGAAAGCCCATCGGGCCAATTGGTCAAGACACTGGCCGACAATGCGGCAGAGATTTTTCTCGACCCTGTCAACCGGCTGTCATCAGAAGAGGCTGACAACACTCTCTTCAGGACTCCGGTCCTGCCTGTGACTACTGAAGGGGCAGCTCAGTCTGCTGAGCTGGACCCTCTGGTCACTGACCCTGACCAGGAGGAGCCGCGGCACTCCCCGGCTCCCTCAGAGATCCCCCAATGGTCAAGGACTTCCTTGTCCTGTGGGTCGAGCAGGTCCCAACTTCATCAACAATCCCACTCTTGACGACATGGGAAGCAGAACTGCTGCTATTCATCTTTGTTCTCTTTGGGTGAGGAGAGGCTTTGATGCAAGTTGCATCGATGCTACAAAGACCTTATGTGGCAAGTTGGTGTTGGCCCATCTGAAGCTGACCCCAGCTCCCACACCGGCCATCACTTGGCTGTCGCCCAATAGGCCATCACCACTCCCCTGGTGGGGCTGGTCGATGCGGTTTCTCCCCTTGCAGAGCTGACCACGACAGTTTCAGTTTAGTCAAAGTTGGCCTCTCCACCAATCCTAGTGGAGCCACCACCCAAGCAGCTACTGACCGGCGCTCCGACTAAGGAGTCTTGGCTGGCCAGGGGGCTTCCTCATTGGCTGTTGGTCACTCTCACACTGGACTGCTCCCAGTGGGTTGAGAGTGACTCGGGCGGTCGGCCACTTTATGGGGACTCTTCAGAGTCTGAGGATTCCTCACTGCACTCCCATCTGGTCGATGGAGTCTGTGGGTGATCTCTCATTGGAGGAAGGGCCCATTTCTTTCATGGGCATTCTCCGTCTCATCTCCAAATTCATGGGGATGAAATTGGAACCGTCCAGAAGCAGGCTCACTATCCCCTCACAGAAATCCTGGACAAAGGGGACTCTCTGATGAGGCTTTCCCAGTGACCTAGGCTACCATTGGTCCAGCCCTGCAGCTGTGGCAGGGCCCTGCTTCCTGCCCTGCGCCCTCAGCCCAGATGGCCCACAAATATGCTGTGCCCACTGGTAACCTCTCAAGATTCATGGAGCACCCCTCGGCTGAGGGGTTGGTGGCCGACTTGTATTTTGGCACTCGGGCAATACTGGGGATGTCAATAAGCCACTGGACAAGGAATCCAAGAAACTGGATTATGCAGCCAAAAAAGTCTATGCTACCTCCTCACTCAGCCTCCACCGGGTGAGCTCGTCCATCATGATGGCACACTTCTCCCACACCCTCCTGGGCTCTTTGGATGAGGTGATTCCTCATCTTCCTGTGGACCTCCAGACCACAGTCAAGCAGGTCCGTGATCAGGGCCGGGTTGTGGTTAAACAGCAACTTCAAACAGTTCTGGACATGGGGGATTCCTGTGCCTGCTCGGTGGCATCCGCAATTGCCATGCACCGTAAGGCTTGGCTGTAAGTCTCAGCCTTCACGGCAGACATTCAGCACAAGATGTTCCTGAGTACAGACCAGTTTGGGCCCAGTGTGGAGGGCCACCTCCAGTGTATCGAGAAGTCCAATGCCACCTTGGACTCCATGACATCTGCCCAGAAGGATAACAAGGGCTCCAGGCAGCAGAAGTGTAAGCCCTTTTAGTTCTCCACTCCTGCAGCAAAACCAGCCCTACACCAGTCTGGCCAGCAGGCTCAGTTTTGGTGACCCATGCCCAAGTCTGTGGCCTTGGTGGTCCATTAGCCCAGAGGGAAGGGACCCGGTGACTCCTCATCCGGATCCTCCTCCTCCAAGCCTGCCCAGTGACGGGATAAGGGGTACCACCCTCATGCCCATCACACCTCCCCTGGGTCCTCCTGTGGGGGGCTGGCTCCACCACTTCCTTTCCATCTGGGCTGTTGTCACCATGGACAGGTGGGTTCTGGAGGTGGTCAGTCAGGGTCTGCCTCTGGAATTTGAGCACTACCCTCCAAACCAAGCCCATGCCCCATGGGAGGACTTGGTATCTGCAGACACTCGGTTCGCTCTTAGAGACACTGTAGCCCAGCTCCTCTGCAAGGAGCTCGTGGTCAGAGTAGCGGATCCTCCAGAACACCCAGGGTTTGTCTCCAGGTACTTCCTGGTGCCAAAGCAGATGGGGGGAGGTGGCACACCATTCTAGATCTGCACAACCTGAACCAATTCCTCAGATCTCGCACCTTCAGGATGGTAGCTCTGTCACAGATCATACCATCTCTGGAGCAAAACATGTGGTTCTGCTCCCTGGATCTCCAGGATGCATTCTTTCATGTCCCGATCCGTCCCTCCCATTGATGGTTCCTTCGCTTTTGAGCCGCGGGAACCCTCTACGAGTACTGGGCCATGCCATTTGGCCTCTCTTTAGCCCCCAGGGTCTTCACCAAATGTATAGCAGTGGTGGCAGCTTATCTGAGATGCTGAAGGGTCCAGGTGTACCCTTACCTCGATGACTGGTTGATTGCAGGTTCCTCCAGGGAGGAGGTGGGATGGTCCAGGGACTTGGACCTCCAGACCTGCACCTCCCCTGGCCTCTTAGACAACGAGGCCAAGTCAGAACACGTGCCTTCATAGGTGATCAGCTTCATTGGGGCAGAGCTTGACTCTTGCTGAGCCAGAGTCCAGCTCCCAGCAGACAGGGTGGAGGTTCTCTCCTCCTTTGTCCGATCATTTCAGGTTTGGCACTTGCACCCTGCCCAGGACTTCCTGCACCTTCTGGGTTGCATGGTGGCCTGCATCAGTGTGGTCCAATGGGCCCATTGGCATATGTGCTTCCTGCAATGGGAGCTGGCCAGCCAGTGGTCTCAGCACATAGGTCACTTTGACCAGCTGGTCACTGTGACCCAGAAGATGTGGGACACCCTCCAGTGGTGGCTAGTTCCAGAGCATCTGCAGGAAGGGATCCCCTCTGACCACCTGAGCCGATGGTCATCCGATGGTCATCCTGATGACCAACACCTCTCTCATGGGCTGGGGTGCCCATCTGGGGGAATACAGAGTCCATGGGCTCTGGACCCCAAAGAGTCCCAATGCCACATCAACCTGCTGGAGCTCCAGTCAGGTCAGCTGGCACTGACTGCATTCACACCGTATGTTCGGGGTCAAGTGGTCCAAGTCCAGACGGACAACACCACGACCATGTACTACCTCAACAAGCATGGTGGGATGCACTCCCTGCCTCTGTGCAAGGAAGCTGTCTGCATTTGGACCCGGAGGCAGATCTCCTAGCCATCCATGTGGAAGGAGCCTCCAGTCAGCTGGTGGATGCCCTCAGCCAAGTGGGTGAGGCATCTCATGAGTGGTCTCTCCATCCAGAGGTAGTTCATAGTCTGTTCTCCCAGTGGGGCACCCCTCAGGTAGACCTGTTCACCTCCAGGGAGAACACAAAGCTACGGCTGTTCTGTGCCCACCCCCTCAGCAGGGCTCACTGCAGGGGGATGCCTTCTCAAGGCTGTGGGCTCCAAGCCCCTTCTATGCCTTCCCTCTACTCCCCTTGATCCACGAAGTGCTGCTGAAGGTCAGGAGGGACAAGGCACAGGTGATCCTGGTGGCTCCGGACTCCGCATGTTTGGGTACCCCGATCTCCTCAGCCTCAGCAACAGGCTCCTGAGGCGTCTTCCCATATGCACAGTCCTGCTCTCCATCAATCAGGGCAAGGTACTCCACCCAAACCTTCAATCCCTGCATCTCAAAGCCTGGTTCCTGAGCGACTAGAGTTCCTGGCTTTGGGTCTCTCCGAAGATGTCCTCACCATGGTGGAGGCATCTAGAAAGGAATCGACCAGAAAATACTATACCTTCAAATGGAAAAGATTCTCCATTTGGTGTCAGGGCAAAGGGATGGACCCTTTGTCCAGTCCAGTGGCCAGCATTTTGGACTACCTGTGGTCCTTCTCCAAAGGTTGACTTCGATTGATGTCCCTTAAGGTGCACCTGGCAGCCATCTCTTCTTACTGGGCCTGGACTGGTCAGCAGTCGGTGGCACAGAAGAAGGTGGTCTGGTACTTTTTCAAAGGCCTTAACCACATTTCCCCTTACCTGGTCTTCTACAGGGACAAGGTTGTCCTGTGCCACAACCAGAAGTTCCTCCTGAAGGTTGTGTTGGAGTTTCACCCGAATCTGGTGATGACTCTTCCAGTGTTCTTCCCGAATCACACCTCGGAGGCTGAACACAAGCTCCATACTCTGGATCTGAGGTGAGCACTCGCTTACTATAAAGAGTACACGGCTGGAGTTCAGGGAGAGGTTCACCAGCTGTTTATCACCTATGCTGAAGCTGCACCTGGCAGACCTGCAGCCAAGTGGATGATTGGCAGGTGGATCACATCCTGCATTGATCTCTGCTATAGGCTGACAGGTAGGGAGCCTCCCGGAGGGCTAAGGGCTTATTCCACCAGCCATACCGCTGCATCGGCAGCTGCTTCTAGGGACGTCCCTATCCAGGAAATCTGCAGGGCTGCTACCTGGAAGTCAGCACACACCTTCATTTCCCATTACCACACTGACTTAGAGTCACACTGGGATGATGGTTTTGGGGCCTCAGTTCTCCAGTCCTTATTTCCTAAGTAGGGGGTGTGCGCCTTGCCTCCCTCCTCCTGGATAGGAGTCTGCCAAAATGTGTGGATAGAACAACATATCCACGTCCACAGAAACACAGGTTACTCACCTGTAACAGTAGTTCTAGGAGTAGTATATGTTGTTCATCCACACAGACCCACCTGACCTCCCCTGACTCAGGTGCACAACACTGTTTCTGGAGGGCAAGATCTGGCATCTTGGAGCAGAGCCAAGGGATATACCACCAGCGTGGGTGGATGAACAACATATATCACTCCTAGAGCTACTGTTATAGGTGAGTAACCTGTGTTTTTAATTGCAATGAACTCTGCTCGAAGGATTTCTCAGCTTCAGGCTCTGATGTGTAAGCCTCATTTGATTTTTTTTTGATTTTTCACAAAGGCAGTCTCTCTCTTTGTGTATGAATCTCAAGTTTCTACTGACGGTGGTATGATAATTTACACTGAATCAAACAATGCAGCTTCCTGTACATTATTCTGAGCATGCTCGCCAGGGTGATGCCCTGCTCCATACTTTAGATGTGCATAGGATATGCATAGAATATTGAGATAGTATATTCATTGCACCAAAGACTGCAGAAAGTCTTCTCGGCTTTTTGTTTCATTTGTCCTTGGGAAAGAAGGCACTCCTGTGTCTAAACAATGCCTATCTAAATGACTGGTACACTGTATTACATTCTGCTATACGAAGTACAATAAAAAACTTCATGGTGTTGTTCGTGGTCACTCCACAAGGGGTATCTCCCCTTCTGTTGCTTATTTCAAAAATGTCCCTGCTGTTGACATATGTACTGTAGCAACATGGAGCAATGTTCATACTTTCACTAAACATTACGGTCTAGGCATTGTCCCTGGTAGACATGCTGGTTTTGGGCTTGCTATTCTGTGAGGCCTTCTGTCCTGATGACATAATCAAACTGTGCCATCCTCCCTGTTGCTTTGTACTGCTTGGGAATCTTTCCAAAGGTGTGGCCTAATGGAGGAGATATCCTCGATGAAGACAGAACTACTACATAAGAACTTACTATAACAGTAGATCTTCGAGATAATCTGCTCCATTAGGCCATGCTGTACCCTCCCTCCTGCCCCCATTCAATTTCATTGGGGGTTATATCAGATGCTGTGGCTAAAACCTTTCTCAGTGCATCTTATCTCCAGCTCCTGCCTCTCCTTGTGTAACTGGTGCTGATATAATCTGGTTCCTCACAGTTGGAGGCCCTCTAAGGCTAATCTGTGGTGGGGAACTGAGGAGTGATGTGGCTGCCAATGTTAAATACACACGTCAATGCTGCACATCATGAGTGGCCCCCAGCTAGCAAAATGTTTTTGAGTGGTCCTGATGTTGATGGCTTATAGTTCCAAAGGTATGGCCTAATGGAAGAGATTCTCTCAAAGATCTACTGTTATGGTTAGTTCTTATGTAAACACAGGTTACTCACCTGTAACAGTAGTTCTAGGAGTGGTATATGTTGTTCATCCACTCTTCTTGGCATATCCTTTCCATTTAAGAGTCTTGCCGGAAGGTCTAAAAGCTGGCCCTCCACCCACCCAGGTGGTATAACCCTAGCTGCGCCTCTTGACGTCAGATCTTGCCCGCTGGAAGTAGTGGTTTTGTGTCAAAGCTGGTGAGGTCGGGTGGGTCAGTGTGGATGAACAACATATACCACTCCTGGAAAGTACAGTTGCATACCTACCGTGACAGTAGATCTTTGAGGGTATATCTTGCAGCAGGTAATACACTTGGGTCATCACCAGAGGGTGCTGTGGTGCACAGCAGCTCTTTTCTAGCAGTCTTTTTCCAGGGGCTGCCCACACATGACATGATTTTCCTGTTTCTTATATAGGAGTGGGCGGTCCCTGGTATCCTCAGTTCCCCCGCGGGATTCAGATCGCTAAGCGAGGACCAAGGGAGATACAAGGTACCATGGGTATCCCTTCCCATCAATAATTGGATCAGAAGTTGTTCTAGAGAAGGAGGGGAATGGAGGAAAGGATCATACCTGCTGCAAGAGATACCCCTCAAAGATCTACTGTTACGGTAGGTATGTAACTTTACTATCTTCCACAGAATCTCTTGCAGCAGGTAATACACTTGGGATGATTCTCAAGCAGCAAACCCAAGAAGAGTTGAGTTATGATAGAAGGCCTTGTAGGACAGCTCAGCCAAAGGTCACCCTACGGCATGAAGCAACATCTAGGTTGTAATTCTTCATGAAGGTATGTATTGTGGACCATGTGGCTTCATTGCAGATATCTGCAATAGAAGCTCGTTTGAAGCAGGCTGCTGCGGTGGCCATAGCTCTGGTAGAATGGGCTTGGACAGGTCCTGGTAATGGTTTATGTTTTTTTTATAATAAAAGGTGATACAGTGTGCTAGCTAATTGGAGAGGGTCCATTTAGTGACTGGGAGATCTTCCCTGTTTGAGGCAAAGGTAACAAAAAGTTGAGAGGTCTGTCTAATTGATTTGGTACAATTAGTACAATACTGTAGTGTACGGTGAACATTTAGGGTATGTAGGAGGTAGTCTCCCTGATTAGAGTGTTCAGGGTAATAGATTGGCAACTCTATGGACTGCTTTAAAGTGTGTTCTGAGACCACCTTAGGTAAGAAGGAAGGATTTGTCCAAAGAGCCACTCTGTCTTTGTGAAACATTAAGTAAGGTTCTTTACACATGAGGGCATGAATCTCAGATATACATCAAGCTGAAGTGACAGCCACTAAAAATAATGTCTTCCAAGAAAGAAAATGGAGGTCACTAGTGGCCGCCGGTTCAAAAGGTTCAAGGGTCAGTTTCTCTAAAAGAAAATTCAGATCCCATGGGGTGGAGGCCATCTAATGGGAGGTTTGATATGTAACATTCCTCTTAGAAACATTTTGACTAGATGATATTGAAACAGTAATCGTCCATCCAAGGATTCATGGAAGGCCAAAATAGAGGCCAAATGAACCTTAATAGAGGAGTAGCTCAACCCTGTCTTGGCAATCGAGGCCAGGTAGTCCAAGACACTAGTCAGTGGACATGAGTAAGGGTCCAAACACCAGGAAGTGGCCCAAATGGAAAATCATTTTCATTTGGCATTATAAGTTTCCCTGGTCACTGGTTCATGTGAGGCTAACAGAATACTGGCCACAGGTGAGGAGACTTGGAGATGAGCTATGAAAGCGTCCTCAAGAGCCAAGCATGAAGGTGTAGTGATCTCGGGATGGGATGAAGGGTTCTCTGATTCTGAGTCAACAGGTCTAGTCTGATTGGTAATGGAACAGGCTTCACTACTGAGAACTGTTGAAGTAGGGGAAACAACACTTGCCGAGGCCACAGAGGGGCTATGAGGATCATGGTGGCAGGTTCAAGTTGTAGTTTCAGTAGAGTCTGTTGCAGGAATGGAATGGAGGGGAAGCATATAAGAAGACTCCTGTCCATGGTTGGGACAGGGCATCTACAGACCATCCCTTTTTGCTCAGGATAATGGAATAGTATCTGGGGAGATGGTGCTTGATCAGGGAGGCAAACAGGTTAAGGTGCAGGGTCCCCCACAAGTGAAAGATTCTCTGAAGAACTTTGTGATGAAGTATCCATTTGTGCATGGAGGACTGGTGACTGAGAATGTTGGCCAGGATATTGTGGCATCCTGATAGATAGACAGCTGTCAACAAAAGGTGTTGCAGCATGGCTTCCTGCCAAACCACCGTTGTCTCTCTGCAGAGTGCGCAGCACTTTGTTTGTTGAGGTAATAAACCACTGAGGTGTTGTCTGATTGAATCACCAGGGGCTTCTGGGGAAAGGTGGGTCTGAAAAGCCTGAAGGGCTAGACAGACCACCCTCATTTCCAGGAGATTTATGTGGGGATAAGTGGAGGATCGGGGCCACCTGCCCTGTGTCCTGTAGGGACCCAAGTGTGCATCCCACCCTTCGAGAGAAGCATGCATGGTCAATGTCTGCTTGGGTGGGGGAGATTGGAAGGGCATGCCTTGAGAGAGGTTGGCACGATGGGTCCACCAGGACAGGGCCGACCGCAGAATGGGAGTGACTCTGACTTTGAAGTCTCTGGTTCTTTGACACCATTGATTTTGAAGAGACCATTGGACTGGTCTCATATGTAGATGGGCAAATGCTGCTGTAGGGATGGTAGTAGCCATGTGCCCTAGAAGGCATAACATATGTTTTGCTGTGACAACTTGCTGAGCTTGTATCTGGGAAGCCAGAGACAGAAGCCTGTTTTGCCTGTCAGCAGGGAGGTAAGCCCTGGCAGAGGTGGTAGCTAGAACTGCTCCTATATATTGGAGTGACTGGGTAGGGGTCGGATTGGACTTCGGCCGGTTGACCGTAATCCCTAGGGAGTGAAACAGAGTAAGGGTTGCTCGAAGGGAAGAAAACAGAGAGGTTCTGGACTCTGCTTTTATGAGCCAGTCATCCAGATATGGGAAAACAACATGTCCTTCCCATCGTAGGGCTGCTGCCATTACTGCTAGGCACTTGGTAAACACTTGGAGTGGATGAGAGACCGAACAGGAGTGCCCAAAATTGGCAATGTTGTCCCAGCAGGTAAAAGTGAAGGAGTTGGTGGTGGGCAGGGTGAATGTAGATATGTAGTTAGACATCCTTCATATCCAGTGCACATAGCCAATCCCCTTGTTTCAACATTGGCATACTGGAGGTTAAGGTGACCATCCAGAACTGTTTGTACTGAATGTGTAGATTCAGTTGTCTGAGGTCTAGTATAGGTCTGAGATCTCCAGTTCGCTTGGGTACCAGGAAGAAGTGGGAGTAAAATCCTTGTTGGTGCTCAGACGGAGGGACCAGATAGATGGCCTTCTTGAGTAGAAGAGTCTGGAGTTCCTCCTGGAGAATAGGAATGTGGTTGGGTGGGTAATGGACAGAGCAGGGGGATGAGGGGGAGACATGGAGGTGAATTCCACTGTGTGACCCCTCTGAATGATCTGAAGTACCCACTTGTCCAATGTGATCATTTCCCAGGCCTCTAAATGGAGGGCAAAGTGACCACTCACGGCTTCCGAGGCCTGGTCGAGGAAGCCTGGGTAATGCCTCAGTTGGTCACTGGTAAGTGAGCTGGCCAGCTCCACCCGGAGGGTGGGAGCCCTTGGCGGTAGACGTGGCAGTCCTGGAAGAAGGTTGGGAATGACCATGGGATCCATCTCTGTATAAGCCTCTGTATTTATCACTTCTCTTTGTATGAAAGGAGGATTGGGGATGTAAGATGGTTGTGAGGTATGGTACATGCCATGTACTGTACATAGGGTCCATACTGAAGACGAGATCATCTAAAAGTGTTTGGGTACCTGGACCAAAGAGCCTGGACTCATTAAAGGGGGCATTAACAACTTTGTTGTACATCTGTTGTGAACCCCGAGATGCAAAGCCAAGCATGGCATCTTAGGGTAATCCGCGTTGCTGACATGCGGGCTGAAGTATCGACCGCATCATAACTCAAGCGGAGTAGGTATCGGGACATGGAATTGCCAGTGGATACTGTAGCCAACAATTGATCCTTCTCCTGAGAGGGAGGGAGGTTATTGACTAGCTCTATAGCAGAGTACCAGAGTGTATGCTGGTACTTGACCAAGTGTCCGATATGTTTAGAATTCTGAGATTCATGGTACCTGCTTGGAACCCCTTTTTCCCTAGGTAATCAATCCTACAGGATTCCTTATCAGGAGGTAAGGAGCTCATGTGCTTCAGTCGTTTAGTACGGTCATGAGCTGCAGTGCTCACTATTGAATCTACTTCAGGGGTAGTGGAAAGAAAAGGATGATCATGAGGGGCCTGGTAAAGGTGATCCGCTTTCCTAGGAATGGTCGGGACAGCTGAGGGCTGGTACCAGGCTGCTAGCATAGCATTTTGGTAGGTTTGTATAAGTGGGGCTACCACTATTACCAGCTCCTCTGGCAGTTCTAGATAGTCTGCCATGTCCTTTCTTTGTTTATCATGTTCGGTAGTTGAAAATCCCATGACTTTTTGGATTTGGACCATCATCTTATGAAAAGATGGGTCATCTGAAGGAGAGGCAGCTGCCTGGTGGGAGAGGTCCTCATTTAAAGAGGAAATAGTAGAAAGAGGGGACTAGGGACTGGAGTCCAAGTCCTGTAAGTCCTCATCCTCCAAATCTCCAGTGAAATCATCTGGAAATTCAGTGTTATCTGACAGGTATTCATCTTCTTATGAGAGGGGTGACCAGGTTGGAGAAGGGGCCCTGACACCCTGAAAGTGTTTTGGCAGAGGGGTAGAAGAACGGGAAGGATGACTCAGCTCCCCCAGAGTGGGAGGCTGAGAATGTCCAGTGGCTTGTAGTACCTGCTGTATCACTGTAGCCATGTCCACTGAGGGGGGGTAGGGAGAGGAGGCTTCTGAGAAACCAGGGGAATTGTGGAGGAAATAGGATGAGGTATAAGCAAGTCTAGCCCCTGGGTGGTAAAGCCCAGGATCCCGATCCCTGTCCACCTGGCCCCTGTGAGAGAATGGTTGTGAAGGAGGAGGGGCAGTATGAATTGCAAAGGCAGTAGGCTTTCCCATGAGAACATGACCCATCGTCGATGGGGCAGCAAGGGAAGAAGCCTTAGAATGCTTAAAAAAGGATGCCATCAACGGGAAATGATCCCCCATCAACAGAGCCAATATAGAGTTCATCAGGAACTGTCGAAAGAGCACCAGAAAGCGCTGTCAACGAGAGGGTGAAAACCTCCATCGATGAGGAGGCAGTTTTGGAGGGCATCGTCGATGGTGGAGCACCTGTGATGGTGGCCATCGTCGAGTGTTTGCCCGAGGAAGATGAGGAAGGTTTCTTCTTATCTCGTTTATGCTTCTTGCATGAAGCAGTGGAAGGAGGGTCCTTGGGACGGGCTCCCTGGTTCTCTAATTGAGACAATTTCTGCTCCATAAAGTAGGATTCTATCTCCTGCAGCTGTCGTCGACAGGTTGCCTGGTTGAATGCCTGGCAATGAATGCAGGAGATGGTGCCGTGTGTGGGTCCCAGACACCCAACACAAACGGTGCATTTGTCGAAATGGTAGATCTTCCTACCATAACGACATCAGCGAAATAGCGCTGACTTGCTTGTAGATTCTTTGGACATCTGTTGATGTAGTAAGTGAAATGGAAAAATTCCGCTTCTATCTCAACTTCTCATCAATGACTGCTGCTCTCTGCAGAAGCTGCTGTGTGCGAGCTGAAGATGGCAGAAAAATTAACCGAGGATACCTGGGACCGCCCACTCTTATATAGAAAACAGGAAGATGATGTCATGTGTGGGTGGCCCCTGGAAAAAGACTGCTAGAAGAGAGTTGCCATGCACCACAGTGCCCTCTGGTGATGACCCAAGTGTATTACCTGCTGCAAGAGATTATCCCCGTGGAAGATCTACTGTTACAGGTGAGTAAGTGGAGTTTCTAGGGATGTGGATATGTTGTTCTATCCACACTTCTTGGCAGACTCCTAGCAGCTCTCCAGGAGGAGGGAGGCAAGGCGCACACCCCCTACTTAGGGAACAGAGATTGGAGAACTGAAGCCCCACAATCAGCATCCTGGCATGACTCTAGGTCAATGTGGTAATGGGAAATGAATGTGTTTGCTAACTTCCACGTAGCAGCCCTGCAGATATCCTGGATAGGGATGTCCCTAGAAGCAGCCACCGATGCAGTGGTATGACAAGTGGAATGAGCCCTAAGCCCTACAGGAAGCTCCCTACCCGCCAATGTATAGCAGAGATTGATGCAGAATGTAATCCATCTGTCAATCATCCGCTTAGCTGCAGGTCTGCTAGGTGCAGCTTCAGCGTAGATGACAAACAGCTGGTGAACCTCTCCCCAAACTCCAGCCATGCGCTCTTTATAATAAGAGAGCACTCATCTCAGGTCCAAGGTATGGAGCCTGTACTCAGCCTCCGAGGTGTGACTGGGGTAATAAATTGGCAGAGTCATTACCTGGTTCAGGTAAAACTCCAACACAACCTTTGGAAGGAACTTCAGGTTGGGGCACAGGACAACCTTGTCCCTATGGAAGACCAGATAGGGAGACTCAACAGACAGCACCTAGAACCCCCACAATTCTTCTGGCTGACGTGACAGCCACCAGCAAGGCTGTCTTTCATCACAGGTGTGACATCTTACTCCTGTGCATTGGTTCGAATGGCTTTCCCTTGAGCATCGCTAGTACCAGTGGTAGATCCACTCGCTGGTGGTGGTGGTTCACGCACTGGAGGGGAAATACGGTCAAGGCCTTTGAAGAAATGCCAGACCACCTTCTCGTGTGCAACCGTCTGCTGACTGGCCTGCACCTGGTAAGCAGAGATGGCTGCCAGGTTCACCTTAAGGGTCATAGACTGCAGACACCCTCTGGATAGAGACCAAAGGTAGTTGAGAATGCTAGCCACTGAGCAGAACAAAGGGTCCAGGCCCTTGCCATGACACCAGATGGAGAATCTAGTCCACTTGAAGGCATAGTACATCCTGGTCGATTCCTTCCCAGATGTCTCAACTACAGTGAGTACATCTTTGGAGAAACCCAAAGCCTGGAACTCTAGCCACTGAGGAACCAGGCTGTCAGGTGCAGGGACTGAAGGTCCGGGTGGAGGACCTTCTCCTGATTGACTGACAGCAGGTCCGGACATGCTGGAACACCACTCGGGAGCCAGATGCTGAGGCGATCAGGGTACTAAAACTGGCAGGACCAGTCTGAAGTCATCAGGATCACCTTTGCCTTGTCCCTCCTCACCTTGAGGAGCACCTTGTGGATCAAGGGAAGTGGAGGGAAGGCATAAAAGAGGCCTGGGGTCCACAGCCTCAAGAAGGCATCCCTCTGCAGTGAGCTCTGCTGAGGGGGGTAGGCCCAAAACAGCCTCAGCTTTGCATTCTCCCTGGAGGTGAACAGGTCCACCTGAGGGGTGCCCCACTGGGAGAAATGAAAATTACGTACCTACCATAATTATGATCTTTCTGTGTATCTTCACCATTCATCACAATTAGGTTACTGGCCGGAGGTCATGACCCATGGGAGCTTTTTTTTTTTTGGATGGGTGGAGTCGGCGTAGCATCGGTGTGCCGCCTCAAGGCCAACCACGTGGTACGTGGGTTGGCCATTAGGTTGTTGACTCCACCCTCCCACCAATTCTGAGTCACCAGAGAGGTGAGGAAAAGGGATGGTAGAGTGGGACAAGGAAGTCCAAGGAACAGACAAAGGAAAAGATATATAAACCAAAAGGAGAAATAAATGAGAGGACAGAAGAAGAAGAAGAAGAAGAAGAAGAAGAAGAAGAAGAAGAAGAAGGAAGCTAAGGGGATTGGGTAGGGGCCCCAATCTCTGGAAATAGGCAAAAGGAGAGAGGAGGAATTTTGGGTACGTTTGGGGGAGGGAAGAGAAAGGTAGCAACCATACCCTGGACCTTGACTTGTCTCCAGATTGTATAGGAACTGCAAGGAGTAGCCAAAAGGCTTAATGACAGAATTCAAGGCACGGAATTACTGGCAATAACTCCAAAAGGCAGAAAAATGGTTATTCTGGAAGAAAGATAGGACACAGGGAGTCTCCCCCCCTAAGGCAAAGGATTTTTGGTGTAAGAAAAATTAGTTTTTGGTTTTTTTTTTACATAAGGAAGAATATGTCCAACGGACAAAGAAAATTAAAGACTGATAGGAACAAAGGAAGAGTAGAGAATGGAGGGCAACTGCCAACTCCCACCCCACGGGGTGGAGCCAAAGCACTGGAGAAGGAGTGCCCCCCACGCTGACCACTCTCCCCTTAGAAATATCATCCCCCTATGTGCCCCTGTTTATCCCACTCCAGAAAAGAAAGGAGTGGGGCAAGGGAGGGCACAGAGAGGAAGGGGGACCCAGAGACTGAGGCCCCAGGGGGATGGTGGAAGGGATTGTGATGAATGGTGAAGATACACAAAAAGATCATAATTACGGTAGGTAGGTAATTTTCATATCTTATCTGTGTCAATCGTCACCATGCATCACATTTGAGTGAGTGCTGAGTCCCCCGAAGGGGGTTTTAACCCTAAAGGATAGAGTCCCTTAGCTCTCAGTGGGTGACACACTAAGAGGGAGAACCTTCAGGGCCTGGGGAGGCCCGAGTGTTGGGAGAGTGAGACGGGAACCCCCCCTGAGGAAATTGCCCCGACAAACCCCGTCTCGCTCTACAGGAGAAGAGATAGGTTCTCTGGTGAGCGGAGTTAATCATCCTGAGCCGGGCCAAGGGTGACAACCGGGAAAGACGTAGCCATGCCGCCTGCCTAGTGCAGATCACTGTCCCTATGACCCTGGTAGCTACCTCATTGGCATCATCCGATGCCTTCACTTGGTGCCTTGCTAGCTCCAGGCCACGTGCAGAGAGTGCGATGGCTTGTCTGGTTTGCTCCATGTCAGGCAAAGAGGCTAGGAACTGACCTAGCCTGGACCACAAGAACCTATCATAGGATGCATAGTGGGCCTGATGTGCTGTGATGGAGAACAGCAACCGTGCCAAGTAGAACATCCTCCTTCCCCAGAACTCAAAATCCAAGGAATCTTGATCTGGGGGCCGGTCACGGTGGAGGGCACGAAGCCCATCAGGAGTGTCCAGCTGCATCAATCCTGACTAAGAATGAGGTATGGAACCTGGAGACTCCGGGGGCGGGGCGCAATACTGCTGGCAGAAATCCCTAGGGGCAGGAACTCCAGAGAAGGGTCTCTGCCAGGAATGCAACGATGCCTCCCAAAAGGGAGCAGTCCAGGGAGGCACAAGGGTGTCCTCGCTGAAGTCGCTTAGAAAGGCGTACGCCGAGTGCTCTGGATTGCTTTGAGTGGGAGGGATGATGTGCAGTTCCTCCAACATCCTCACGAGGAATCGCTGATATTCGGCGAGATCAGCAGCTGGGGAGATGTGGACAGAAGGCTCCTCTCCTCCAGAAGAGGGGGATGAGAATTCAGAGGACCTCAACTGCTCAGAGGGTGGCTGCTCGGGGGAGGTTAAAAAACTTGTCTGTCCATTGCCCTGAAGTAAGTGGAGAATCGAGCGGCCACGGCCCTGAACTGCTCCCAGGAGAGAGGCCTGCTAGGACCAAGGATGCCTGGAAGCACCTGAGAATGTGGCAGAGGGATGGGACAGAGCCGACAAGAAAAATCAACTGACCTGTGCCTGGGCTAGGGAGCGCACCAGGAGCACCAGCAGAAGAAGGTGCTCTGAAAGACCCCACAGCTGACAGCTGAACAACCATTTTGGAACTGCCTTGGCTACGCCCAGAAGAATCCCCCCGTGAGGTGACCAGGGCCGTGTAGGTCCAGAAGGATGGTCCCCTACCTCCAAAGAACAGGGCTCTCTCAAAGAAACCGAAGGGGAAGAGCGGAGATCCACACTACAGCTTCTCCCAGAGCCCGGGTGGACTGCAGAAAAAGGTCGCCGGACAGAGCCCATGCCCCGCGGCCCCTCAGAATCCAAAAGCGCCCTCCTCCTTGAGAGAGCCAGCCTAGGCAACTGACAGCCCTGGTCGGCCCCTGAATGAGTTTTCCAGGGTGCAGCACCCTCCCCTCCCATGGGTGCTCTGATCGGCCCCAAAGTTGGGTGATCTAGGCATACCACCTGAGGGGGTACCACTGCTGAGGGGTCAGAGAACCCTCTGAGGCTGGGCTGCAGTGCAATGGTGGCCTACACCACTGCCTACTGGTCAGAACGCCTGACCCCAGCCCCACCAGTCCCTGCCCGCTCCTCAGAGGGGGGCTGACTCTGACCTGTTGAGGACACTACAAGGGTGCCCATGCCAGCAGCTAACTCCAAGGAGCCAGACTGCCCATCTGACTCAGAGTCCAACTCCTCTTCTGAAGAAATGGAGATTGAAGCCCTGTGCCAAACAGTTGGCGGAAGCCTGCTGCCATCCCGACCAGATAGGGCACCAGAAACAGAGACCGCACCCGGGTCGGTACCAGTGCCCTCCGCAGCACTGTGAACAGTGGCAGAAGAAGACACGGCCCAAACCAGGGCAGCAGTCTCTGAGCCAGAAGCTGACATGGCGCTGTCCCATCCCACGGCACCATGAACGGCACCGAGGACAGAGACGGCACCAATGACGGCTCCAACAGCACTCTCGGTGCCGCAAATGGCACCGAGGCCAGATACCCCCACAGTGCCATCCCACTCCACAGTGCCACGAGCAGCGCCGAGAACAGAGCTGGTGCTGCCGACAGCTCCAACAGTGCTCTTGGCGCCGAGATCCGAAACCCCCATGACGCCGTGCCCAAGCCCGGAACCGCGAACAGCCCCAGAACTGGACACGGTGCCATGCCCAATGACGGCACCAAGGCAAGAAACAGTCAGAGATGGCGCCATAGAGCCTCCCACAGCACTGCTAGCACTATCGGATTCACGAACGGTGCCGACAGCAGCCATGGCACTGAGCGATGGACCGGCGCCGATGACGACTCTGTTAGGGCCCACGGCGCTGCGAACAGTGCCGAGGCCTGAAACAGCACTGACAGATGGTGTTGAAGACAGTGCCAACCCAGGCCTTCTGAGCCGTGGGTCCGACACCGGGAGCTCTCGCCTAGCGGGTGATTGTCAGAGCGATGCACCATGGGAGAAGCCTCAGCCACATCTAGGCTACAAGAGGCTGAGGCTCCCTCCTCCTCGGCTCATATAGAACTGGGAGGGGACCCGGAGGAAAGGCCGAGAGAACGTGGCTTGGCCCGACGAGTGTGCACCTGACCCCTGAAAGTCGACGGAGCTCGCCCCACTTTTCACACGCGTTGCTCGATGACCCGGCGGTCCATGGAGAAACAGGCATCGCACGAATCCATGTCATGAAGCAGGCCAAGACAGTAAGGCAACAGTCGTACTGGTCGCTGACGGAGTAATTTTGGCCGCATGGGCACCGTCGCATGGGGGGCCGTCCCGTCTTTGAAGTTTTCTTGCCCTCTGACCGAGACATGACCTATGGAGAAAAAAAACACCAAAAAAGACTCGACGTCACAGTTATAATAAAATAATGCAAAGATCTTACCAGGCGACGTCGAGTGTGGCAAACAGAATCGGCAGGAGGGAGCCGATGGACTACGGCACTGAAGAAATGACACGGAGTTGAAGGAACAATAAATGCGAAGCAGGTAGGCCTCAATTTCTTCTCGAAGCTCTTACGAGGTGACCTCGATGGCAGGAGACAAAGAACTGGCAGGAGGGTGGAGTCGACAGCACATAACGGGCAACCCACGAGCGCCACACAGTGCATCAGCATCGAGGGCGGTGCTGATGCTGTGTCGACTCCGCCCATCCAAAAAAAAAAAAAAAGAAGCTCTCATGGGGTAATGACCTCCAGCCAGTAACCCAAATGTGATGAATGGTGAAGACTGACACAGATAAGATCAGGTTGTGTACTACTTCTGGATAGAGAGACCACTCATGGGATGACTCGCCCACACGGCTGAGGGCATTCTCCAGCTGATTTGAGGCTCCTGCCACATGAATGGCTAGGAGAGCCACCTCTATTCAGCTCACGAGGGTCCAGATGCAGAGAGCTTCCCTGCAGAGAGGCCGGGAGTGCATGACAACCTGTTTGTTGAAATAGTACATGGTCGTGGTGTTGTCCGTCTGGACCTGAACCACTTGACCCCGAAGGAACGGAGTGAATGCTGTTATTAGACCATTTAAACAGTATATTAGGGTTCATGTCCTCTGAATTTATCACATTGGGTGACCTTAACCTGGACTGGTGCTTCAGTATCTCCAAACCACTCAGAAACCTTTGTGACTCCTTCGGACTATCCCAACTTGTAACGGAAGTAACATGCCCCAATTAAAAGAACCCAAATAATAGTACGTTGCTGGACCTTATTCTAGTAAATAAACCATGCCTATTCTCTCATGCTGGTGTATTTTTCTCTGACTTCAGTGACCACTGCTTCGTTGCCAGTGAGAGCCACCATAAAAACAGCCTCTATATCTAAATTTACTGTGAAAAGGGGTCACCGTAACTTTGACCCGTGTGCACTTATATCTGACCTGTGGAATTCTTTAAAATGGCAGGGCTTCTATCTTGCAAAAACAGTAAACGCAGCATATGATATTTTCCAGGAAATTGTGCTCGATTCCCTAGACAAGCATACACCCATGGTTAAAAAACGCACAATAAAAAAACCATGCCTGTAGTTCACGGCAGAGTTGAAGGCTGCCTTACATAATAGAGACTTGCCAAAAAAAAAAAAAAACACAAAACATGCCGCACCAGTACTGCTTGAAAATTGGTCAAGAGACAAAATCTAAACTTTTAAACTTGCCAAACATAGATTTATTGAGCGTACAAACAAAGAGCCCAGGTGATCAAATCCCTCGATGCTTCACGTCTCAAACGTGACAAAGCATCACATTTGAGACGCGAAGCACCGAGGGATTTGCTCACCCAGGCTCTTTGTTTGTTCGCTCAATAAATTTCAAGCAGGACTGGTGCGGCATGTTTTGTGTTTTTTTCATTTGGGGATTTCTATGCAGCACCTCCCACTACTACTGAGCGCAATGTGCTCTTTGTTTGTGTTTGATAATAGAGACTTACTCCGGAAAAATGCTTGGAAATCCAAGCTTCCGGCAGACTGGACTTCATTTAGGAGGGTTAGGAATCATTGCACTAAACTGGTCAGGGAGGCCAAGTCTAACTACTAGCGGGCAGAGCTTGATGCCTCTTCCAGGTGCTCTGCTAAATTCTGGAAAACTGTTAAGGAGAGTCATGGGTCTTCCAACTCCTTACCTGCAAAAATATCCAAGGATGGTGACTTAGTGACAGATAAACAACTAATCCTTGACCAGCTCAATAATCATTTAGCTACTGCAGGGCTAGCCTTCGATACCTCACCCAATACCCTTCATTTCCAAATTGGGACAAAAGACCCAGCAGCTCTGGTCACAGATATAATGTTCTCCTTACAACCTGCAACACTGGAGGAGGTTGAAGACCTACTCCTACACTTGGATATCAGGAAGAGCACTGGTGCAGACTGCATTGACCCATTTTTCCTAAAAATTAGTTTCCAAGCCCTGGTCATGCCAATCATGCACCTCTTCAATCTAGCTCTCCTGCACGGTGAAATTCCTCCCATTTGGAAAACTGCCCATGTAGTTCCCTTATTCAGATCTGGAGACCCTAGTGATCTCAACAACTACAGGCCAATCTCCTTACTCCCTATCCTATCCAAGATGCCAGAGAAAATAGTAAGTACCCAGCTTAAAAACTACTTGGAATCCACAAACCTGCTAAACCCCCTACAATCAGGAATTCAGCCAAGCCATAGCACAATTTCAGCCCTTGCAAAGGTTACAAATGAATGGCAGGAGGCCTTGAACTCCAAAAACTTTGTATGCGCAGTATTCCTGGACCTAAGTAAGGTGTTAGATACCATCAATCACGACCTGCTTTTGGTATCCCTCCATAATATTGATGTGGACACCCCCTCGCTGAGATGGTTCTTAAACTACCTACTGGGATGCCAGCAGCACATAAAAGCTGAAGGGGAATTATCATCGCTGAAACTGCTATTGAGGGGTGTACCACATGGCTCTATTCTGGGTCCACTATTATTTGCAATTTATATTAATGGAATTGATGTAGGAATCAAATCTGTCAACATTCATCTATTTGCAGATGATACAGTACTCTATATTGACAGACCTACCTGAGGCAGCATGCAGAGATCTTCAGCAGGAGTTTAATCAGTTGCAACTACAACTACTGAACCAGAACTACTATTGAATGCAAAAAAAAATGAAGGCAATGCTTTTCTCACCTTTTATTAATGCTAACAACCCTGCTTTGGTGGGATCCATTCTCCAGATCACCACATTCCTAGGAGAGCCTCTAGAGTTTGAAAACCAAATTTAAATACCTGGGAGTTTGTATCGACTACAAGTTCTCTTTCCTCGAGCATATTGAGGAGCTGATGAAAAAACTCAGACAGAGGCTAGGCCTCTTTTACAGAATCAAAAATCTTCTCACATAGGACATCAAAAAGAAACTAGTACTCACCACTTTCCTTTCATTGTTGGACTATGCTTACTTTTTGTACAGCCAAGGCCCCGCTTCTGCACTAGCCAAACTAGATATGCTATACCATAGAGCCATAAGATTCATCACTGGTACCCCATATTCTATGCACCATTGCACTCTATATGCCACAGTAGGATGGATTTCTCTTGCCTATAGAAGGCAGAAAAACACCACTCTTTGGCCGTACAAAGCGATCATTAAAAAGTTACAATACATATTGGACTGTCTGCTACTAAGCACAGTAAGTATGTATGCCCTGAGACGTGCCTCCTATATCTCACTTACTGTACCTAAGGCCAAACTGCGCTTCGGTAGATCATCCATAAGCTACGCGCTACCCCTACTATGGAACAATCTACAAAAATCCTTGAAACTGGTCCGCCTCTAAACTTCTCAGCGTTCAAAACGCTGTATGTACACTCTGTCATGGAGACATGTAACTGTTTCCCCTAATCAGAGCCCTGTCATCATGTTTCAGTATCCCTGAACCACTGGCGCAGATCCACCAAACTCCCTTTCCTCCTCCCTCCCTATAGGTACCTAAAACGTACAACAGGTGTTTTGCCATGGAGCCGGTGAATATTCCCCATATGGTTGCACTTGTCCTTTACATTCTGCGGATTGCTACACTGTTCCCCTTCCTCTTCATGTATCCTTGATCTGCCCTCCCTCTCCCACTTTATGTACACTCCAAGCATACCCTCACTTTTTTATCCTTGGTTATTGCCATCAGTCCCTCTCCCTCAAGGATCCCATCAAATTCCATGATAATATATATGCTTCTCAAGGTACCTGCCTGTGTTACTTTGGCACTATTTTGACTGCCTGTGTTATTCTAATATACTGACCCCTGTCTTTTTTTCAGATTGGAGCCTGTCCCTCTGTATACTGATGTGGGCATTATTAACCATCTGTTCTCTCATGTATAAAGTGTATACAAGTTAAAATATGAACTATACTGAGACATGTACATACTGTGTTCTGAATCTGTATAATTATGAACATATGTATGTGTACTGAATATGTATATTGTCCAGGTCCACCTCAAAAATGAGTTTCTCTCAACGGTGTTCCATCTGGTTAAATAAAGATTTGATTGATTGATTGAATGAATGAAGTCAGTGCCAGCCAATCCAGCAGGTTGATGTGGCATTGGGATTCCTCAGGGGTCCAGAGCCCATGGACGCTGTGGTCCCCTATGTGGGCACCCCAGCCCATGAGAGAGGCGTCGGTTGTCAAGATGACCATCGGATTGGGATGGATAAACGGGATCCCTTCCTGCAGATGCTCTGGGATGGTCCACCACTGGAGAATGTCCCACATCTTCTGGGTTAGTGACCAGCTGGTCAAAATGACCTAGTCACTGAGTCCACTGCCTGGCCAGCTCCCATTGAAGGGGGCGCATATGCCACCAGGCCCATCGGACCACGGAGGTGCAGGCTGCCATGTAGCCCAGAAGTTGCAAGAAGTCCCAGGCAGGATGCAAGTGCCCAACCAGAAATGATCGGGCAAAGGAGTTGAGAACCTCCGCCCTGTCCGTCAGGAGCCTGGCTTTGGCACGGCAAGAGTCAAGCTCTGCCCCGATGAAGAAAATCACCTGCAAAGGCACGAGCTATGACTTGGCCTCACTGACTAGGAGGCCAAGGTCAATGCAGATCTGGAGGGCCAGATCCCTGGACCATGTCACATCCTGTCTGGAGGGACCTGCTATGAGCCAATCATCCAGATAGGGGTACACCCTGACCCCTCAACACCAAAGATGAGCCACCACCACTGAAATGCATTTGGTGAAGACCCTGGGGGCCGATGATAGGCCGAACAGCATGGCTTGGAACTCATAGAGGGTTCCCTCTGCCCAGAAGCAGAGGAACCTTCGGTGTGATGGACGGATCGTGATGTGGAAGAACGCATCCTGCAGATCCAGAGAGCAAAACCACATGTTCTACTTGAGAGATGGTATGATCTGAGACAAAGTTACCTCATGAAGGTGCAAGACCTGAGAAACTTGTTCAGGTCATGCAGATCTAGAATGGGGTACCAGCCCCCATCCGTTTTGGGACAAGGAAGTACCTGGAAACAAACCCTGGGTTGACAGGGGGATCCGTAACTCTGACCACTACCCTCCTTGCAGAGGAGTTGGGTTATGTCTCAGAGAGCCGACTGAGTGTCCACAGATACCTTCTTTTCCTGTGGGGTGCGGGCTCGGCTTGGTGGGTACTGCTCGAATTCCAGAGGCAGACCCTGGCCGACCATTTCCAATACCCACCTGTCCATTGTGACAGCAGACCAGGTGGAAAGGAAGTGATGGAGCTGGCCCCCCATGGGAGGACCCAGAGTAGGCATGACAGGCATGGAGGTGGTCACCCCCATCCTGTAACTGAGCAGGCTTGGAGGAGGAGATCCAGCTGCAGGACCACCGGGACCCTTCCCTCTGGGATTACGGACTGCCGAAGCCCCTGACTTGGGCTGAGGGCACCATGATTGAGCCTGCTGCTGCCCTGATTGGTACTGGGGCTGCTTGGCCGCAGGGGAAGAAGGCTGAAAGGGCTTACGCTTCTGCTTCTTGGAACCCTGAGATTCCTTCTGGGTGGAGGCAATGAAGTCCAAGGTGGTACTGGACTTCTCAATGCACTGGAGGTGACCATCAACTCCTGGACCGAACAAGTCAGTATACAAGAAGGGAACATCCACCAATTTGTGCTGGCTGTCCACCATAAAGGTCGAGGCCCTCAGCCAAGCCCTGCAGTGCATGGTGACTGCGGCCACCAGTGAACAGGCACAGGAATCCCCAGTGTCCAGATCCATCTGGAGTAGCTGTTTTGCCACAGCCCGACCCGATTCCAGACCTGCTTGACCACAGTCTGAAGGTCTGTGGGGAGATGAGGAAGTACCTCATCTAGAGAGCCCAGGAGGGCATGGGAGAAGTGTGCCATGATGACAGTCGAGCTAGCCTGATGGAGACCTAGAGAAGAGGCAGCATAGACCTTTCTGGCAGAGTGGTCCAGTTTTTTTGACTCTTTGCCTGGAGGTCAATCAGTGTCCCCTGAATTGCCCGAGCACTGAAACACAGATTCAGTCACCAATCCCTCAGCTGAGGGGTGCTCTGTGAACCCAGAAAAGGGTGCTGATGGGAACCACATAGTTGCGGGCCATCCAGGCCAATGGCACGGGGCAGGAGGCAGGGTGCTGCCAAAGCTCCAGAGCTGGGCGAACAATGGCTTTGGCCACTGGAAAGGCCTCTGTCAGAGAATCCCCTTTTGTCAGAATGTCTGTTAGGAGATATTTAGCCCATTTCTGAACAGGCTTCAGTTTCATCCCCGTGGATTCAGAGATGAGACAGAGAATGCCCATGAAGGACATGGAACCTTCCTCCATCGAGAGACTCCCCATCGAAGCTTCGTCAAACTGACGAGATTGCAAGGAGGAGTCCTCAGACTCTGGATAGATTGGCCGACCACCTGAGTCACTTTCAACCCACCGCGGATGGTCGGGAGTAATGGTCAGGAGGCCCTTAGCGGGCCAAGACTCCTTGACAGGAGCCCCAGAGGGAGGCTGTTTAGGTGGAGGCTTCACCACAATCAGTGGAGAGGTTGGTTTTGACCTAGCCGGGAGGGGCTTCACCGGCTCTGTGGGCTGAGGATCAGTGTCGGCTGGCTCTAGAGGAGTCGGCATCAGCAGAGAGAGCGACAGCCATGTGATGGCTGGTGTGGAAGCCTGGGTCTACTTTGGTCTGGCAAACACCAACTGTTGCCACATGAGATCCTTGTAGCATTGACGCAACTTACGTCAAAGCCTCTCCTCTCCCAAGGAGGACGAGAATGAATAGCGGCAGCGCCGGTTCTTGGAATGCCCAAAATGGTGTTTGTGAGTTCTCCTTGACCTGTCAGTTGAGGATGACTGAGACCTAGACCTTGACCACTGGGGGGACTGATGGGCGCACTCAGAAGGAGCTAGGGAAACCCAAAGCTCCTCCAGGTCAGGGCCAGGGACCGTGAGGAGGTTCCCAGCAAGCTAGGTTTCCTCCTTGGTAGGTCCAGTCAGGACCGAAGTCCTGAACAAGGAAATTGTTGGCCTCATCCAGCGACAATGGGTTGATGGGGTCGATAACAATTTCGACCTGGTTGTCGTCCCGTGTCTTAGCTACATGGCCTGACAGGTGCACCGTGAAGCCAGCGGCCGAGGCAAAAATTTTGACCCAAGTCGAAACTGGAGATTCCTGAGAAATGAAAATTACGTACCTACTATAATTCTGATCTTTCTGTGTATCTTCACCATTCATCACCTTTGGGTTATCGTTGGAGGTCATGACCCACGTGGGGCTATTTTTTTTTTTTTGAATGGGCGGTGTCGATGCCATCGGCGCCGCCCGGCCAACGACCGTCGTGGCGCCTGGGTTGGCTGTTAGGTGCTGTCGACCCCGACCTCCCACCAGTTCTAAGTCACCGGAGAGGTGAGGAAAAGGGTTGGGAGGCTGGGACAAGGAAGTCCAAGGGACAAAGAAAAAGATAAATAAACTAAAAGGAGAAATAAATGACTGAGAGGACAGAAGAAGAAGAAAGACGAAGGGGATTGGGTAGGGCCCCCAATCTCTAGAAATAGGAAAAAGGAGAGAGGAAGAAATTAGGATAAGCTTGGGGGAAGGGGGAGGTAACAACCATACCCTGGAACCTTGACTTGTCTCCGGATTGTATAGGAACTGCAAGGAGTAGCCAAAAGACTCACTGTCAGAATTCAAGGCACAGAATCACTGACAATAACTCCAAAAAGCAGAACACGGCTATTCTGGAGAAGACAGGACACAGGGAATTCCCCCCCAGGGGAAAAAAGTTTTGGTGCAAGAAAGTTTTTACTTTCTTTAAAATAATAAAGGATATGTCCAACGGACAAAGAAAATTAAGGATTGATGGGAACAAAGGAGGAGGAGAGAATGGAGGCCAACTGCCAACTCCCACCCCACAGGGGTGGAGCTAGAGCACTGGAGAAGGAGTGCCTCCATCCTGACCACTCCTTAGAAATATCAGCCCCCATGGTGCCCCTGTTTACCCCACTCCTGACAAAAGAAAGGGGAGGAGGAAGGGTACAGAGAGGAAGGGGGACCCAGAGACTGAGGCCCCAGGGGGATGGCGGGCAGGATTGTGATGAATGGTGAAGATACACAGAAAGATCAGAATTACGGTAGGTATGTAATTTTCATATCTTATCTGTGTCAATCTTCACCATTCATCACCTTTGGGTGAATGCTGATCCCCCCCGAAGGGGGTTTTAACCCTAAGGGACAGAGTCCCTTAGATCTCAGTGGGTGACACACTAAGAGGGAGAATCTTTGGTGCCTAGGGAGGCCCAAGAGTAGGGAGAGTGATACAGGGACCCCCAGGAGGGGGAAGGAAGTTGCCCCAACAAACGCCATCTCGCTCTATGGGAGAAGAGATAGGTTCTCTGGTGAGCGGAGTTAATCACCCTACACCGGGCCTAGGGTGACAACCAGGAAAGACGCAGCCATGCCGCCCGCCTAGTGCAGATCGCTGTCCCTACGACCCTGGTAGCTACCTCGTTGGCATCGTACAATGCCCTCGCTTGGTGTTTTGCTAGCTCCAGGCCACGTGCAGAGTGTGATGGCTTGTCTGGTTTGCTCCGTGTCAGGCAAAGAGGCTAGGAGCTGACCCAGCCTGGACCACAGGAACCTATCATAGGATGCGTAGTGGGCCTGATGTGCTGCAATAGAGAGCAGCAATCATGCCAGGTAGAACATCCTCCTCCCCCAGATGTCAAAATCCAAGGAATCTTGATCTGGGGGCCGGTCACAGTGGAGGGCGCGAAGCCCATCGGGAGTGTCCAGTTGCGTCACTCCTGACTGAGGAGGCATGGGACCTGGAGACTCCGAGGGGGGGCGCAATACTGCTGGCAGAGATCCCTAGGGGCAGGAAGTCCAGAGAAGGACCTCTGCCAGGAACGCAATGACACTTCCCAAAAGGGAGCAGGCCAGGGGGGCACCACAAGGTGTCCTTGCTGAAGTCACTTAGAAACGCGTGCACCGAGTGCTCTGGATTGTGTTGACTGGGAGGGGTGATGTGCAGGTCCTCCAACATCCTCACGAGGAATCGCTGATACTCTGCAAGATCAGCAGCTGGGGAGATGTGGACAGATGGCTCCTCTCCCCCAGAAGAGGGGGGATGGAGAGTCAGAGGACCTCCAGAGGGTGGCTGCTCGGGGGGAGGTTGAAAAACCTATCTGTCCTTTGCCCTGACATAAGCAGGGAATCGAGCAGCCACGGCCCTGAACTGCTCCCAGGAAAGAGGCCCGCTAGGACCAAGGATGCCTGGGAGCACCAGAGAATGTGGCAGAGGAATAGGGGCAGAGCTGACAAGAGAAATTGACTGACCTCCACCTGGGCTAGGGAGTGCACCAGGAGCACCAGAAGATGAAGGTGCTCCGGAAGATTCCACAGCTGACAGTTGAACAACCATATCAGAACTGCCTTGGCTGCACCCAGAAGAATCCCTCCTGTGAGGTGACCGGGGCCGTATAGATCCAGAAGGACGGTCCCCTACCTCCAAAGAATGGGGCCCTCTCAAAGAAACCGAGGTGGAAGAGCAGAGATCCACGCTATGGCTTCTCCCAGAGCCTGGGTGGGCTCCAGAAAAAGGTTGCCGCACAGACCCCATGCTCCTCAACCCCTCGGAATCTGAGAGCGCTCTCCTCCTCAAGAGAGCCACCCTAGGCAACTGACAGCCCTGGTCGGCCCCCGAAGGAGCTATCCAGGGCACAGCACCTTCCCCTCCCATGGGTGCTCTGATTGGCCCCAAAGTTGGGTGATCTAGGCACACCACCTGAGGGGGTACCACTGCTGAGGGGTCAGAGAACCCTCCGAGGCTGGGCTGCAGTGCAGTGGTGGCCTGCACCACTGCCTGCTGGTCAGAACCCTTGACCCCAGCCCCGGCAGTCACTGTCCGCTCCTCAGAGGGGGGCTGACTCCGGCCTGTCGAGGACACTACAAGGGTGCCCACACCAGCAGCTAACACCAAGGAGCCAGACTGCCTGTCTGACTTAGAGTCCGACTCCTCCTCCAAAGAGGTGGAGACCGAAGCCCTGTGCCAAACAGTTGGTGGGCGCCTGCTGCCATTCTGACCAAATAGGGTACCAGAAACAGAGACCATACCCGAGTCGGTACCAGCGTCCTCCACAGCACCGCGAACAATGGCAGAAGAGGACACGGCTCCAACCAGGGCAGCAGTCTCCAAGCCAGAACCTGACATAGAGCCGTCCCACCTCATGGCACTGTGATCGGCACCGAGGACAGAGACGGCGCAGCCGACAGCTCTGATTGCGCTCTCGGCACAGAGGCCAGAGACCCCCATGGCGCTGTCCCATCCCATGGTGCCAGGAGCAGCTCCGAGGACAGAGACGGCACTGACGACGGCTCCGACTGCACTCTAGGCACCAAGATCAGAAACCCCACAGCACCATGCCCATGCCCAGAACTGCGAATGGCCCCGGAGCTGGACACGGCGCCCGTGCAACCTCGGCTCCGTGGATGCGCCGAGGTGAGAAAAATCAGAGATGGCGAACTTCCTTATGGTGCGCCGCTAGCAACTGCCAGCCTACAACAGTGCCGACAGCAGCCACGGTGCCACGCAATGGACCGGCACTCAACGATGACTCCGTCAGGGCCCACGGCACAGCGAACGGCACCAAGGCCCGTAATGGCGCCAACAGACAGCGTTGAGGACGGCGCCGACCCAGGCCTTCTGAGCCACGGGTCCGAAACCGGGGGAGCTTTCGCCCCCAAAGGGGCGATTGCCAGTGCGGTGCCTCCCACCTGTCCCCCGGAGGGAACAGACTGGGCCTCCTGCACCGCGGGAGCAGCCTTGGCCACGGCTAGGCTACTAGAGGTCGAGGCTCCTTCCTCCTCGGTCCATATAGAACCGAGAGGGTACCCGGAGGAAAGGCCGAGAGAACGCGGCTTGGGCTGATGAGTGCGCGCCTGACCCCCGAGAGTTGGCAGAGCTCACCCCACTTTTCAAGCGCACTGCTTGATGACCCGGTGGTCCATGGAGAAACAGGCATTGCACGAGTTCATGTTGTGAAGTGGGCCAAGACACGTAAGGCAACGGTGATGCTGGTCGGTGATGGAGTACTTTCGGCCGCATGGGCACCGTCGTGTGGGGGGCCAGCCCGTCTTGGAAGTCTTTTTGCCCTCCAACCTAGACATGACCTACAGAAAAAAACACCAAACAAGACTCGACATCGCAATAAAACAAATAATGGAAAGATCTTACCAGGTGACATCGAGTGGCTATCAGAACCGGCAGGAAGGGAGCTGACGGACTTCAGCGCCGACAATACTCAACAAGGAATTGAAGGAATTAAATTTACTGCACAGCAGGTAAGCCTGAAAAACTTCTCTGTCTCGAAGCGTCCCACGAGGTGACCTCGACAGTGGGAGACAAAAAACTGGTGGAAGGGCAGAGTCGACAGCACCTAACAGCCATCCCGTGAGCGCCACGCAGTGCGTCGGCCTTGAAGGCGGCGCCGATGGTGCATTGACTCCGCCCATCCGGAAAAAAAAAGACGCTCCTGTGGGGTCATGACCTCCAGCCAATAACCCAAAGGTGATGAATGGTGAAGATTGACACAGATAAGATCGAGGCCTCTCTCGATCCCAAGAACAACGTCGACAAGACTTTTCCTTCTCTCTCAACTCCTTGTATTCCTTTTTACAGGAACAGGAGCTGTGCAAAGCCAACAGGCCCTCCCCTTGGTAGGGAGAGACTGGCACAACTCCTTGAAGGAGCCTGTAAAGGTAAAACCCAGTTTGAGCAGCACAAAGACCGATGCTGAAGAGAACTGATTGGCAGCCCAAGCCGCTTGCTTCGCGAAGGCCTTCAATTGCTCAAGTTGTTCAGCGTACCCCACAGCCATGGAGACCGCCCAACGGGCCTCTTTAGATTTGACCAGCAGGTTCCATTTTTCCAGTTGAACGAGCTGTAAGCGTACGAGGCGATCGTCCAACAAGTTCAGCTGGAACAAGCGACAAAAGTAGCAGGCCTGGGTATCGTGAACGTGGCCCAGGTAACAGATGCATGTGGCATGCAGGTCAGTGCGAGACATCTTCTGCCTGCAGGGGCACCAGTGGAACCCAGGTGAGGACTTGTCCTCCAGCACAGTCGTGATCATAAAATGATGCAGGGAAACGAGTTTGAGCTTAGGTAAGTAATCCGAAAATTTAAGCGCCAGGGCCTACTCAACGTGGAAGCGATATAGAGGGAACCTGAATCTTCCAGTAGAAAGGAAGATCTGGCATCAAGGGGTGGAGCTGAGGGTTATACCACTTGGGTGGGTGGGAGGAGCCAGCTTTTAGATTTTCTGGCAAGATTTTTAAAGGGGAAAGGACATGCCAAGAAGTGAGGCTAGAACAACATATCCACATCCCTAGAAGTGTTCTTTCTTATGTAACTGTTCTTTACTGTCACATTAAATGTAAGGAAACAGACCCCAAGTGAAAGTGCAATCAAATTGTGATTACAATCAGTGCCTTAAAGCAGTAGTGCAACGAAAAATGTTTTCCAAAAAAGCTAGTTTCGGCTATAGTTAACATAGAGGATAATGTATGGTCCTCTATCGTTAACCGGTCAGTTAATAGTCGAGAGGTTGCCAGGGCGACCGTGTAAACCTCGAGAGCGAAGCTCGAGAGGTTTACGTCGCCATGGCAACCTCGAGACGGTTAAAATTGACCGGTTGCCTATAGAGGGACCATACATTATTTTTTATAGTGTATGGTCCCACGTAAAAAGGCTGCTTACTTTTTCATTACTAGTCACCGCCATGGCCGTTCAGTCCTTCCCTAACCGCTGCTGTTCATGCATCGGTTCCTCGTTGAAAAAAAAGCGTGCACATGCACAGACTCATCGCTGTTGTTAACCTATCGATGTGACGTAGCATCGATAGGTTAACAACATATCTACGGCACATCAATAGGTTAACAACCTTAGGAAAAGATGATTTCCTAAGGTTAACAGTGTTCTACCATACATTATAAAAATATTAGCATACCTAACATGGAATCATAGGGCAGGCTCCAGTCCTTTGTTCTTACTTGATATCTTTCATTTTTAGGAACTTCTGTTATGTGATTTCTTAGGGAATGTGTACATTTTGATTTTAACAGCTTAAAGCACCACGTAAGCCAATTATACTCTCTCTTATTTTCTGGTTTCAACCAATTCAGTGCTGAATAAATCTCACAGTGATGTATGTGAGATTTGCTTGAATCAGCAAATCTTTCAAGTTTATTATACATACAATCAATTTTTTGAGAGTTTTTTTTGTCGAGTTCCTATACAAGCCATCATACTCTAACAGTTGTCTAACCAGTTTTGCTCTACATTCATTTGACAAGCAAAAAGACACCGTGTGAAAAGCACCAAGTTTTTGATTTGTCTTTCTGACCAACAAGTTGATATGTTCTTCAAATGACAGTTCTTTATCAACATGAACACCCAGATATCTGTAACAATTTACATCAGTCACCTTTTGCCCATTTTTGAACTCCATGTCGAGAGTTTGATTTTGTAATCAGTTTACCTCTGACGAGAAATAAATGATTTTATTGCCATTTATTTATAAAATTTTGTCAACCGGGTAAGCCCACTGGGCCCCAGAGGTCCCTTTTTCAGGGGCGATCTGGAATTAGTTACAAAAGAAAGTGCAAATACATAAAGATGAAACAGTGCAATGCAAATACATAAAGGTGAAACAGTGAAAGACATAGGACATTAATACAAAGAGAGTATTCAATTATACAGTATTCATTGAAGAGGGAGGTAGTTACAGCACATTTACACAATTCATCAGTGGCAGCTGCCAGAGTTAGGGCAATGGGTTTATAGGGCAGAACCATGAAGGGAGAGTTGTCTAGTATACAGGACAGCAGCATGGGTTGTGGTTTAGGAGGTGTGCCCGCAGACCGTTCTGGAAGGTAGTGAGGGAGGGTGCTTCCTGAAGGTTTCTGGGGAGTTTATTCCATTGCACAGTGGTGATATGGGCAAATGATTTACTGCCAGCCGTGGAGCGGGTCCTGGGCTGGTCCAGGAATTTTCTGCCTGAGGTCCTGAGTAGACGGCTAGGTTGCTTTAGGGCTAGGAGCCCTGTTAGCCCTGCAGGGGGGTCGACATCGACAAGCTCAAATGTCCAGCTCAACAGGGGGTACTGGAGCCTGTCTAACAGGGGTAGGCCAGTTGAGCAAGTCAAGGGCTTCACAGTGGTGGGTCCTTGGATGGGAATTCATGGCGAACTGAGCGATTTTATGGTACAAGGTTTGTAATCTACAGTGGTCAAGTTTTGCTATGCCCAATAGTGTTGGGGCAGCATAGGTAAGAATTGGGAGGAGTATACTCTGCATGATTGCCAGTCTGGTCTAAGGTATCATATTTGCTCTTAGTCAGTAGAGCAGGCCGAGTTTTTGGTGAATGTTTTTTGTCACTAGAGCAACATGAGGCTTTAGGGTGAGCCCTCAGTCCAGGTATTTGAAGGATTTTACCACTTCGATTGTGGAGCCAGATACAGTGACAAATGTGAGGAGGTGGGCTCAGGAAGGACCCAGGGAATTTGGACCAAACAGGAGCACTTTGGTCTTGTTAGGGTTAAGGACTAGATGGTTTTCAACTAGCCAGGCTTCCACCTTGGTAAAGTCTGACTGGAGCAATGGCCCTAGGTCATCCAGGTGCTGTGCAGTTCTGTAGAGGACAGTGTCATCAGCGTACTGCACCATGGAGCTACTCACATAGTGGTTGTGGAGATCATTGACAAATAGGGAGAACAGGAGTGGGCCCAAGATTGAGCCTTGTGGAACCCCCTCATTTAGGGGAAGTGACCCAGAGATGGTACCTCTCCACTTAACCTGTTGGGAGTGGCCCGATAGGTAGTTGCGGAACCAGTTCAGAGAGTGTTGGTCAAGTCTGAAATTGCTCAACTTTGTTAGGAGGAGGGGGTGGTCTACCAGGTCAAAGGCCTTGGTTAGGTCAATGAAGACTGCCCCTGTGGGGGTGCCCTTGTCCAAGACAGCTAGGACGTCAGTAGTGAACCTGATAAGGGCGGTGTCAGTACCATGCTTTCTCCTGAAGCCATGCTGGGAGGGGGCCAGGAGACTGTTAGCTTCTAGGTAGTCCCTCAGTTGGCAGAAAATGAGCTGCTCCTGGATCTTAGCAAGGGGACAGAGGATACAGATGGGTCTGTAGTGACCTATAGTTTCCCTGGCACCACCCTTGTGGAGAGAGAGACAACGAAGCCCTGCTTCCATACTTTGGGGACTACACCTTCTAGTAGTGATCAGTTTATAAGCATGGTGACAGGTAAGGTTGTGGCAGGGGCAGCGGCCTTGAGCAACCGTGGGTCCAGGCCATCAGGCCCTGGAGAGCAGGAGGGTTTCAAGGATAGCAAGAGGGGTAGTACTTCTTTGACATGCACCATCCTAAGGTGAAAGTGCGGGTTAGATGGTTCCTAGGTATCCATGACCAGGGGGCATTGAGAGTGGTGAGGAGGATTAGTCCTGTAAGAGCTCAGGTCAGTGAAGAAACTGTTAAAGGCAGCAGTCGACTCGCCTGCATCAGTTAAGGTTTGTCCATTGTGGGTTAAATTGCCCAGCTGGGGTTTGTTTGGGCCTTTTATCAAGGAATTGATGGTAGACCAAAAGGACTTAGGGTCAGTCAGGGTTTGTCGCTGGAGGCTTTTGAGATAATCCCTTTTTGCCATTTTTGAGGCTTTCTTACACTGGTTCCTGTGGGGCCTGTATTTGGCTAGGTCAACAGGACTTGCGGTGCACCTGGCCTTTTTCTAGGCCTGTCTTTTACCTTCATTAGGTATTTCAGATCGCGTGTGATCCATCTGTGGCATTGGCCTTTTGCGTGCCTTTTTCTTACTGAGGCGTGGAGGTTGGCCACCGCAGAGAAAGTATACTGGAAGAACTTGGCAGCATCCTCGATACTGTCAAGCAGTTTAATTGGCATCCAGTCAACATTTCTTAAACAGCTCTGGAAGGTTTCAGCAGAGAAGCTAGAGAAGTCCCTAGCTGTTATGAGCCTGGGGGGTAACCTGGGCGGATGGTTTTTCCATATGCAGAAGGTGGGGGAATGGTCACTAAGGGCATTGGACATCACGCCAGCAACTTAAATGTTTGCCAGGTTGGAGATGAGGATCCAGTCAAGGGTGGAGTGGTTCCCTGTTTTTGGGTTGTGTCTGGTGACCTCTGTAATGATCTGGGTCAAGTTTGCATCAAGGAGCGAGGCCTTATGAACTTGCTCAGTGGTGGGTTCCCACTTAAGGTTGAAGTCCCCTAGGATCAGCAGTTCAGCGGGAGTGGTCACTGCCAGGAAGCGTGTTAAAACCTGAAGCGCTGAGTTGCCACAACTGGGAGGGTTGTATATGCAGTCTATTGTGAGGCATTTTGCTTGGCCCAGGACAATTTTGATAAAGAGTGATTCGAGCCCTGAGGAGCATGGCTGGTGTGTAGTGGACAGGTAGGCCTCCAGTGAGGTCCACACATAAATTAGGACTCCCCAACCCCCCCAAGTCTGTCCTTTCAGAAGGTGACATAGTTTACAGGCTCCACTTCATGAGGGAGTATGTGAGGCTTCAGCCAGGATTCAGAGATAGCGAGTACATCTGGTTTGTACATTTCCACCCAAGCTTGAACCTCGTGTATCCTAGGTTGGAGACTACAGACATTCATGTGCACAACTCTCAGACCTCTCGTGTGGCACCATAATGGGTCACTGGGGGACCCCAACATTGAGTTGGCAAGCGGAGGTCCAGGGTTAGGTTGGACATTGCCTGAGCACAGTAACAATGCTAAAACAATAAGGCTGTGGACCCCCTGCCTGGTGAGGGAAGATAGTTTTGTATGAATGACTGTCAAGCCAGAGGAGATGAATTAGCAAGCTCCCTTACGAGTGAGCCCATGCATAAGGTGTCCATATTTGGATATGCTGGGCCGACTGTAAGGTGCGGAAGGTGCCAGTCCTGTGCACCTCTGAGCAGGAAGGGGTCATGGTAGGCAGCAATTTTTAAGTCTACCCACAAAATTGCGCCGATATACAGGAAGATCAGGACAGGTAACCTGTATGGGGCTATGTTTAGGTTGGACCATGGGTGCTGGGGGTGCTGCTGAAGTGGGTGGACTACAACTGTGAGGGGCATGGTGCTCATGGCATTCAGTCCAGAGGCAGTGAAACTTGGAGGCAGAATAGTGGGCACCTGGGAGTACCTGCCGTCAGGGAGTAAGAAGCCCCAGTGACAGTCCTGTGGGCGTGGGTGTAAATAGCGTTTGGAGCATTAGGGCAATACCTGCCATCAGAGAGTAAGAAGCCCCAATGACAGTCCTGTGGTCGTGGGTGTAAATAGCCTTTGGAGTGTTAGGCAGAGTTACTTTAAGCAAGGGTGGCTGTTCCTTGCTTTGCAAATATTAGCCAGTGTTGTGTTATCAGTATGCTCATAAGCAGTGGGGCTTGTAGACTCTCAACCCCCACTCTTATCTTATTGGCAGGATACTCTGGAACGAGGCCCAGAATGAGCTGGCTGAGCTTCACTAGAAAAAATGAAGCTAGACCTGATTTTGCAAACTAGGTCTCCATTATTTGGAGATCAGTCTAAAGTTTATGTTCCAGCTCAGGCTGCCAGCACTGTGTCATCCAGTACATTTGAAAGATCATTGACATAAATACTGAAAAGCAGCAGACCCAAAATTGAGATTTGTGGGACTCCTCTTTTAAAATTTTTTGATGCTGATGTAACACACTACTTTCAATTAAGAAAGAAACCACCTTAAGGGTTCTTCATTCATCCCCAATTTTAACATTCTGTTCAATAGAACAGTGGTTAACCAGGTCAAATACTGTACTGAGGTGCATGAGCACAGCCCCCTGTGTACAATCTAGCATCCATAGATCTGGATACTAGATTGTTAAAATCCACCAGGGACAAGTCCGTGGGCCTCCCCACCCAAAACCCATATTGATACTTGGTCATCAAAGCTGTCCATGTACAAGTTATTACAGTACCTTGGGCAGCAAGGCAATGAGTCTATAATCTGAAGGTAATGATACATTCCCCCCTCTTTAAACATTGGTACACTTTTTCCAGTCTTCCAAAAATCAGGAAAAATGGAAAAATTTAAACTCCAAGTGAAAATATAAGTCAGGTTGCGGTTATAATATCTGCACCCAACTTTAAAAATGTCATTTTCCTCCCATCCGGGACTTGGACTTTGTGTGCATTCAGTTTGTTCAACTCTTTTAATATTTTTTTTATAGCATTTTCCCAAATCCAAATTTGAGTCTAAACACTGCATTGCTACCCACACTGCACCCAGCACGAGAAACACCAGTTCCATAATCCATGATTCAGTCTTACACCTCAGTCTCCAGACTGCTCAGTCCCAGATCTGGCAGTTCAATAAAATAATTTAAAATGTCAGCTGCCCTAAGTTGTTCATCCATTATAACACTATTTTCGATCAGTTTCATCTGTGCTCAAGGGTTCACTGGGTTCTGCAATTATTTAATGTAATTCCATTATTTCTTTAGGTCCTTTGTCTGGTTAATATTCATTTTGCAGTATTTTTGCTGTTCTGATTAGATCTGTACATCTATTCTGTCATTTTTTAATAGATTCTAATCCTTCAGTCCATTTTGCTTTCCTCCAAGTTCTGTTTTTTTATCCTTTCCAATATCCAAGGCAGATTATTTGTATTGTAAGTGTTTTGTATTCTGGGTGTGTGTAAATTACATATGATAAATGTCTGGGTAAAGTCCTGTATAGCTACATCTAAATCTGGAATGTGCTTATATCTGTCCCATTTTATTATTTGCAAGATATGTCTAAAACAATTCGTCATCCGGTAGGTCATAGGCCTGGCATTTTTTTTTTTACTTGGTCAAATTTAGGTGGCATTTGATCAGATGCTGCGGAATGCCAATTTTTATGAATCTTTGTGGGTGGTCATTGCCAGTATTTGTCCTGTGACCAAGTTCCCTAGTAATCCATGTTGCAGGCTTCCCTTGAAAAATTGAGGGTGCTTTTGTCAAATCTGTGGGTGCTTGAGCACCCAAGCACCCATGGAGTCGGCTCCTTGCTGGTTAGCTAAGTTAAGTGGGAACATTTCTAGAAGATGTACTTCTATCCCCACTGATATGAATAGTAAATTTAGTATGGAGCCCTGATTTGCTATATTTGTGCAACAAGTGGGCTCTTGAATTACTTGCTTAAGTCCAAGTATGTCAAAGCCATTATTTTTCCCCCCTTCAGTCTGTACTAGTCTCTTGTCTTTTATAGCTTCCAGGAGCCTATCAAGCAGCAGGTCAAATTATTTCGTTTTAGTTCCTGGTGGTTAATGTATTACCCCAACTGTGATTATTATTGGTAAAATCTGGACTAGTTAGCAATCCTCTCTATATTTTTGGACATTAAAATTTTAAAAGACCCCAGACTATTTAAAAAAAAAAACAAAAAAAAAAACAACAGCATAACCCACCCACCCCTTTTTTTTTACTCCCATCTTGTCTAACAAATTTGTAGCCCTGGACCACACTTCATTATCTGTAATACCCTTATGCAGTCAATTTTTCGATATTCCTATCAAATGAAGTTGTTTTTCCACAACCCAAATCCTAAAAGAGACCATCTTCCTAACAATGGTACATCCATTGTCAAGACCAGTGGCCAACGCTGTATTCATCTCCGGCCCCATATTTAATTATATGTCTCCACTCAGTGACAGCAATAAGACCAATACCTGATTGCTGACTCTGAGCTGCACACACAAAAGTCCATTAGTGCCAAGTACAAACCATCCTGTGTAATTTTTCCACTCATTGCTAAAGACATTTCTTCTGTGTGCTGTAGGTCCCTCATTCTACTGAACTGTATTAAACGCTGACATCACCAACATGACATTTTTTAACCTACTCTCTGTGTTCCATAGATATCAGACTGCCTAATAAAAATTAAAAAAAAATCCAAGTAGCATAACTAATCCCTGTATGGTTTTGATTTTCACTAGTTTAGAAGAGCTCCTAGTCAAAAAGCAGAAACACAGTAGTATAGTCCCTAAATACCACTTTCAACAAGCATTACGCTTTTGTCCAAAACTCAAGTTTCGTATTAGTAGTTTAAGTAAAGAATCTTTAGTTGAAACAAATTTCATCTCTGTGGACTATAATACTTGGGCCCTAGTACTGGACTCCTTCAGGAGACTCCAGTTGACTCCAATGCACTTATCTGCATGGCTGCTGCTTCAGACGTTGCCGCATCTATCTAGCCTGCCTTTAATACCAGGACTGCTCGCCCACAATGTTTGGTCAGCCAGATATCAATTAGGCAGAAACAGCTGGAGGCAATTTGCAGCAGTGATGTGTAGCGGCACTAACAGAGATTGGCCTTTTACAGGTAAAAGGCAATTAACAAGTTCTTACAGTGGACTACCATAATAGTAAATGGTAAATGATAAGAAAGTAAACAGCCTGACTTTGCAGCTTGATATCTGTGAGTATACAGTCTATCAATCAATCAAAATCTTTATTTATTCAGTCGAACATCATTGAGCAATGCTCATTTACAAGATGGACCTGATAGGTCAAGATCAAAATAAAGTACAGTATAATACATAAACAAATACAGAGAAGAGGCAAAGAATTTTTATATAAATAAATAGGTACAGTAATAAAGAACGTATATACAAGCAAGGTAGCTAATGGTTTGTACAACTAAACAATAAATCAGACAGGTTTGACACAAATAACTATGAGGTGTTGGGATTGTGAAAGGTTAGAGTGTCTTAATTGGATAGAAACTTAAGGAAGTAGATATGGGGAATAAAGAAGGAATGGCAATGGATTGCAGGGTATAATGTAGCTAAGTTTAAAAGTATATAAACAGAGATAGAGAGAAGAAAAAAAGGGGGTAAAGGGTAAGAAGGGACTAGGCTTAGTGGAAGCAGTTGCATATCTCAGGAAAGAGATTTGTGAAGAGTTTTTTGAAGGATGCTATAGGGATGAAGGTGTTCAGCTTTAGGGTCTTCTGTAGAGAATTCCAGGTAGATGCTAAAAAATAGCTGATTGCAGACCTCCCATGCCGGGTGCAGACTTTAGGTAGCTTCAAGGTGATAAGGTTATTGCTTCTTAGGGCATATGATCTCGGTGTAGCCAGAGTAAAGCAACCAGAAATATAAGGTGGAAGTTTGTTTGACAGAGCTTTGTAAATCCATAATGCAGCATTTTTTTTCCTCCTGAGATGTAAGGATGTCCAGCCAACAGCATTATAGAGGAAGCAGTGATGAGTGTTGAAAGGAAGATCTGTGATGAATCTTAGAGCTCTATGGTACAAGGTATCCAATTTACTTAAATAGGACATAGTGCAATGGCCATATAGGAAATCTGCATAATCGATGAGAGATAGAAATGAAGCCTGAATTAGTCTCTGTTTAGACTCTTTGGTTAGGTAATGTTTGATTCTGAAGAATAGGCCGAGCCTCTGTCTGAGTTTTTTCAGGAGCTCCTCAACATGATGAGTGTAATCAAGTTTGTTATCAATCCATACCCCTAAATATTTGAATTTAACCACATAATCAAGATTTTCTCCAAGGATGGTGGACAGTTGGGGAAGAGTGTCTGTTGAGAGAGAGGAAGAGTATATATTGGTGGAAAAGAACATAGCCTTTGTCTTCTTGGCATTTAAAAGTAGTTTCTTTTCAAGTAGTTGATGTTGCAACAGGGAGAATTCTGATTGTAATAACTCACAGGCCTTTGATGGCAAGGGATTACTGACATACAAGACAGTATCATCAGCAAAAAGATGAACATTGGCAACAGTAAGGTTGGAATCAATGTTATTGATATATATATAGCAAAAAGGCTAGGGCCCAGGATGGATAGGACACCTTCATTTTTCACTTGCTGTATTCTATCAGTGAGGTAGCATCTGAACCATCCAAGAGAGGTTGGATCCAGGCCTAAGGAATGCAGTGAGGAAATCAGCAGCTCATGATCCACTGTATCAAAGGCTTTACTTAGGTCAAGAAATACAGCACAGATGTTGCTTTTTTTGTCTAACTCAGTTTGCCAATCATTTGTTACTTTTGCTAATGCAGAAATGGTACTGTGTCTGGTCCTAAACCCAGATTGAGCAGAGTTAAGAATTAAGAGTTAAGGAGATTATTAGCATCTTATTAATTAATTAATTAATTAGCATTAGTCTATGGGTGGGATATTCAAAAGAGTTGCGCCATGCGCAATAGGGTTGCGCCAGCGCAAGACCAAAAGTGCGCCATTCTGTGATATTCAGCAGGAGGCAGTTGCGCCCCGAAAATATGCTGAGCAACAGCGCAATGCAAAGGAAGGCATGCACAACCGACGTGGGTGGAGCCATGCATAAAGAGCGCAATGCGAAATTTAAAGACTTGCGCATTGCGCAAGAGCGGAACTGCCAGAAATTGCGCACTAGTGGAAATGAGCCAAAATAAAAAGGCTCAAGGAAGCGTGCAAGAACGCTACAAGGATGCCAAGTGGGGTAGAGAGAGAGAGAGACAGACAGACAGACAGTGACAGGCTAGGGCAGGCAAGGCAAGCATTATGGGCCATAGGCTGCAGAGGCCAGCGGGGGGTGCCCAGTGCAGTGGAAGTAGCAGTCAGGACAGCGGGGGTAACACAGCAACACCAGCCGGGGGCAGAAGCCAGGGAGATGGACAGTGCCAGCTTCCACATGGAAGCTGTAATGAGGGGGGTGAGAATGCAAGCTGCAGGGGGACGAGGCCGTGGAAGGGCCCGTCGGCTGTACGCCCCCAACAGGCAGTACTGTGCCCGCATCAGCTATGAGCTGTATACAGATGTAGAGATCGTGGGCTGGTACCGCCTGAACAGGGCAATACTGAGGCGGCTTTGTGAGCTGTGCAGTGATGTGATGCAGGCACCCTCACGACGGAGTCACGTTCTGTCATTGGAGACCAAGGTGACAGTCTGCATGTGCCTGCTCGCCACGAGCACCTTCCAGAGGCCAACAGGGGACACCACAGGCATCACACAGTCGGCCACATCACGCATCCTCACCCAATTCCTTAGCGCACTGCTGCCACATGCTGCGGAGCACATCCATTTCCCCAGCACTGCAGCAGAGCGTACAGCAAACATGTGGGAGTTCCACAGGGTAGCACGTATGCCTGGCGTGCTTAGGGACCATAGACTGCACCCATGTGGCCATTCGCGACGCCACCTGGCCCGATGGGCAGTGTATAGGAACCGAAGGGCTACTCCAGTGTCAACTGCCAGGTGGTGTGTGATGCCACTGGGCTTAATAATCACTGCCACAGCACCCCTGGCGGAGCACATAATGCCTTCATATGGCATCAGTCCGACTGTGCCATCAATTTGAGAGAGTGGGACATCCCCACAGGCCATCTAGTGGGTGAGCTAATGTATGGAATGCAAACTTGGGGCAAGGGTGGAATGCCACAGGTGCCATGGTAGTGGCACACAGGATATGGGCAAAATGGACCTGAACATGACACTGATCTCCACTATCTCCACACAGGTGACAGCGGTACCCACTCCATCCCTGGCTGCTCACACCGTACCAGCGCCCCATGACCCCATAGCAGCAACGCAATAATGAGGCACATGCTGCCACACGCAACATCATAGAGCGGGTGTTTGGGATGCTCAAGGCACGCTTCTGATGCCTAGACACCTCCGGCGGTGCCCTACAGTACAGCCCCCCAAAGGCCTGTGGGATATTCCTGGCCTGTTGCATCCTGCACAACATGGCCAAGGACTGTGGGATAGTCGTACAGGTTGAAGAGGGGGACAGCGATGGGGACGCCAGTGGCGCCGGTGTTGATGTTGATGAGCAGCCCCCCCTAGGACGGCGGGACCCCAACTGATCCGGCAGGCCCAGCTGCACCGGGACACCATCACAGAGGAGCACTATGCACAACACAGGTAAGTCAAGGGGACATGTGCAACCAACACTGTCCATGCGCAAACCACAGGCACACAGGGTAACACACCAGGGGTGCATGATGGCCAGGGGAGTGGGAGGGTCCAGGCATACAAACACACCATCAGGGAGGGGTGAGCACTCATATGGACACACACACACACCAGGCACAGAGCGTACATGGGCAGATGCACAGCACAGCAGAACCGACATTGCTAACACACAGCACCACCGACCACCCCCCCACCTGTACTGTCCAAGTACGTGTGTCAGATGCTGGGCACCCTTGCACCTTGGTATACAGTACATTGCAGGCATCATCATGCACATGCACCTGTGGGCAACAGTTGGGAGGGTGTGCAGGTGGTCCGTGTGTCGGCGTGCTGAGCAGAGCACCCAGCAGTGCACTGCCCACCATGACACACATTGCACACAGGGCAGCATCAGACAGGGCCCGCACTGGGAGACAGGTCAGTCATGTAGCACTGTCCCATGGCCACCGTGGATGCGTGGGCAGCCCCGCCGTGACCCAACAGCACTGGCAGGCTGAGCAGGGGCCACATGGGGTGGCACTGTTGGATCACCAGGGGTCCCACTGCGCGAACGCGACCTTGCCTGCACAGGGGTCTGCAGCATGCCGAACACACCTGCACCAGGGGTGCTTGGGATGCCCACAGCAGAACCCGGCATCGACAGGCCTGGTGTCGCACAACGCCGGGAACGGGGAGTGAAGCGTGAACTGTGTGGGGTGTGTGGTACAGGGTCACCTGACTGTGTGCCCAATGCATCCACGACAGAGACCACTGCCTGGGTCAGCCTATCAATGGCAGCAGTCACATCTATCTGCATGTGGACGATCTCTGCACGGTCCATAGCACACTCCCTGCTGTGCCACTCCACAGCCACACACAGTGCCTCCACGGACATTGCAACCCGCCTCTGCTGCTGTACTGATTCCCGCAGCAGGCAGGTGTGCTCGTCCAATGGGTACTCTGCCACAACAGCAGCCTGTCCCCCAGGGTGTTGAAGGTTCTGATGCACAACACCCCTTGAGGGTGGGCACTGTTCACCAGGACCAGGAATGGGCGTATCACAGGGTGGCGGGCATGTGCCACCGCTGGACACTGTACCCCCATACCTGGTGGGTGACTGCTGCTGCTGCCCCTCCAACCGCTGTGCCACAGAGTCCACTTGTTCCACTGCTGTGGCTGCAACAGTGCCAGACACCTGCACAGCCACCGGTGCTGCCCCCACCGGTGCTGACAGGCACAGCCTGGGACTGTGCCGACATGCTGGCGCACAAGATGGAACCAGCAAGGCCCAGGGGCACGTGATGGCCTGCTGTGTGTCCGTCATGGGACACACACGTCACTGCCCATTGCAGTCCTTGCATCATCAATGGTGCAGGTACGTGCTACAGCCACAGTCACAGTGTGATGGCATACTTGCATGCCAGACTGCTGAGACACAGGCTGTGCACCCCCACACCCGAATCACCGACACCAGAGTTGACAGCCCTGCGTGCATGCTGGTGCAGTGCATGCTGGCTGGTGACAGAGGTGGATGGACCCTCCTCCATGTCCAGCAGGTCATCCTCACTGCCTGGTCCCACCACCACTGTCTCCTGGAGATGAACAGGATCTGCAACAGAAAGAGAGGACATGTGAGTGCATGTGACCAACCTTCCTCCCCCCCCAACACGACCACCATGTCATAACGTGCAGTGATGGGCTTCCACCTGTCTGGAATCCACCTCCTGGTACGCCTTCAATAGCACTGCGCTGCATAGTTGCAGCCAGTCGGTCCTCAGCCGGGGTCAGCTCCACCACCGCTGGCTGGCCCCCACCAGTGCCAGCGCGTGCCGCCTGAGGGCGCCACCTTCTCCTTCACCTCCCGCGGTCTGTCCCAATCTTTTTCATTCCTGCACGGGAGCACTGGTGGCTTCCGTGCAGGTTCACTGCCCAGGCTACCCCCTCCCATGCAGCCGCACGGGCCTGAGGGGTACCCCGGCTTCCACGCAGTAGTGCCTCATCCTCCAGGTAGGCCTGGAAGAGGGCCTCAGTCTCTGCCGTGGTGAAGTTGGGCCTCCTCCTTCACCCACCATCCTCACCCTCACCTTGTCTCTGCTCAGTCATGGTGATCTGTATGGGTGTAAGTGGACACCTGTCACTGTGCAGTCTACAGCATTATCCCATGCCCATTGTCCAGAACATCCCACAGCATGCAACTCACCTCTCACCTGCAGTAACCGACTCTGTCCAGCACAGCCCACTGTCGCACTTTTATAGCGCAATGCATGCAAATTAGGAGAGGTGCAACTGTAATGAGATGCAAATCGTGCCACTGCACCTTTGAATGGCTGATCAGATGATTTGCATGTGTCGGCTGAATATCGCGCCATTGCGCTTTTCGCAAGACGGTTGATCCGGCTGAGCCAATAGCGCAGATCTGTGACTGTGCGGTACACAGCATTGCGCATGCCCAGGTAGCTTACGCAGGCATCTGCCGCGCTGATGACGTGCTGTGCGCGATTGGCAATTCAGGCCATGGCCACCATTGTGCCAGTGGCGCTACAGCACTGGGCACTATATGGCGTTGTGGCACTACTGCGCAATAGTCCACTGTGGCAGTGGTACGCAGGTGGTCGGTCACGCAGGATGCGTATACGTCAGATGGCGCCGTGCGTGGCCTTGCATCATAGACCCCTGACCTGGTGTCTGACCTTTGCCCCCTGGTGCTGTTTGGCTGCCATGTGTACGGCCCTATTGCGCTGTCTGGTGACAGCGCTATGTGAACTGACGGCGCTGTTCGAACAGCGTGATTGGAACCTATGGTGGTCTACTGCGAACATTCCATGGGGTTATGCGCAGCGGGCGCATATTGCCTGCTGTAAACTTGGTAGCATGGCACGAGGAGGGCAGTGCAATGGAGCCCGTGGAGGTGGCCAACTTGGTGGTTCCTGGTGGAGCCCACATGGGCACTGTATGGTGAGGTGCCCTCACCATGGCTAGACCCAGGTCTGGCAGCAAGTGGCCAGTGACCTGGTGGGGTCACTGGGCGCCAGTTTGCTGAGCAGTGCCGGCACATACAGTGACCTCTCCGCAGGAGGGAGCCTGAGCTGCATGAGCGGCTACGCTCACGTACAGGAGGCGGGTGCCTAGGCCAGGTGGGTGTACCGTCTATGCATCTGTATTCTCTGTAGGGGTGTGAGTGTGTTTTGGTGGATGTGCATAGGTGATGGCTCTGACATGGTTGGCTGTGTCAGTGTGTGCAGGTGTGAGATGCATGGGGCTGGCTGTGTGGGCAGGCACTCTCACTGGGGCAGGGGGCAGTCAGCTTTGGAGTCACACTGATGTTTTTCTCAACATATGTCTCCCACAGGCCGGGATGTGAGGATGCAGGCACATGCTGAGGAGGGCTGTGACAGGGCCCCGGTGCCAGTCGGTGGTGCAGCAGGAGGTGGGCCACAACAACAGTGGCGGCAGCAGCAGCAGCAGACACACCTTCTTGCAGAATGTGAGTATCATTACATCATGGATGCTATTGCATGCTGGAGGGGGTGGGCATGACCACCAGCCATGCTCAACACAGCCATGCACGACACAGGCGACATTCATCGCTGTCCAGTGTCACTGCACGTCTGTGTGTGCATCACTGGTGGTCCATGCATGCACTGGGCACATGGCTGTGTAACTGGCATCGCATCACATTGCCACGTCACTTGACAGCCTTGTTTGTGCTGTGATGGACATGGGCAGTGTGTGTGTGTGTGCAGTGGTGCACATAGCTGGTGCCGCCTGTTTGTGATGGCCATGTGCATGTTCACTGTGGGTGGGTGCATGCCATCACAGGTGCGTGACATTGGCCTATATGGCTTGCAGGTTGGGTGGTGTTCAGGGTTGTGGTCAGTCACAGCCATTGACTGTGTTCCCATTTTCCTAGGCCTCAGTGTTCTCAGGAGGATACAGCGGGAACTGCATGGGCTGACGCAAGTGTCCTTGGACAACCAGGCCATCCTCAGGGACATCCAGCGACATGGCCTGCGGAGGAGGCATCGCCAGGCACAGCGGCACCGGGCAGAGAAGGACCAGCCTGCTGGGCCTTAGGCCAGATTCCCCTTCCCATTTCGCCCATCCCTTCCATCCTGCCTTCCCTCTCCAACTTGTTCATCCCTACCCCTTGCCCACCCCTACCTTGTACCCCTAACCCCCCCTTGTAAATAGTTATGGTGTTGATAGTTTTGTGATTTACATTTTCATAATACATTTATATTTTGTTATGAATACTGTGTTGGTCTCTGATTTGCAGCTGGCTATGGTTGCTCAGTTGCAGTGGTGTGCATACCATCTGGGTGGTATGGTCCTGGTATGTGTGTGTGTGCGCGTGTGTGTGCATGGGAGGTATCTCCAGCATGGCAGTGACTTTCTGTTGGTCTTGTTGTCTTGCCACCCACTGCTGGGTGCACAGGGTGGGTCTGGCTTGTATGCTTCTCTGCTGCATGGGGTTGGCGTGTGCCGGGGGATGCATGGTGTTTCCTGCAGTGCCAGTCACTGCACATGGGTGGTGTCTTGGGGTCACAGTGCAGGGTGTGCTGTGCGTGGAGGCTGATGTGCACTGGTTGTCAACCCCTGTGTGTGGCACTCTCAGCCTGCCAGTGGTTGTGCTGGGCGTCATGGCTCTGCTGTGCTTTGTTGGCTTGTCCCCATGGGCCAGTAGATCATCCGTCCCACCCCCAGTGATGCTGTGCTTGGGGTGTGCAGGTGTCTTGTTGGTTCTGCAGTGTGTTCCTGTGCCCATGTGTGGCATGGCTGGCGGTGGGCCCCAGCCTGCCTCCCTGGTTGTGCACTTCCATTGCTCTGCTGGGGGGGCGCTGTGCTTGCGCTATGGCACCTCTGGACTGCTCAGCTGGGCTGCCCTTGTTGCGTTATGGCTCAACCTTACTGCTCAGCTTCCCCTTCCTGGTTGCGCTATGGTGCAGTTAGTGCGATATTCAGATGTTGGCTGCTTGCGCAATTTGTTCTGCTCCATGTTTGAATATCGCATCTGTTGCGCATATGCGCAATTGATTTGAGCTTGCTCCTGCTGTTGCACACATTTTGAGTGCAGTTTGAATATCTGGCCCTATGAATATACAGGTAAACAGTCTGTAGCAGTTTAATTTCACAGCTCAATGTCTGTATGTTATACACAATTACTCAAGATGGTGTTTACTGTTGCTCTGTACACTCGGGTTCACACGCTTAATGTATTTCATGGTTCCACAATGAATCACAGAACTTGATGCAAACAAGAAAGTCTAATGCAAGTCTCTGGGAGTGGAATCAAACACAGTAAAGAGATGTAACAGTACTTAACGGTGCAGGCTGTAGTTGTTTCAGTTCATGTGAGCAGGTCAGGGGACGTTAATAACAGCAGTCAGATGAACTGCACAGGCTTTGTGCTGATGGTCCATCAGGACTACTGATATCACACAGAGCTCAGGCAAGGGAGTCTGCCACCCTCCAGTTGACACCTATGCACTTATTCGCACTTTGCTGCACTGCCACTGCTTTACGGTAAATGGTAACTTATCATCTTGTCTTCGTCTTGAATTGCTAATTCATTGCCTTCTTCATCCCTCCATGTCATCACTCAGTGGGTGTCATGGACATTTTATTCTGATTCTTTTATTCACTCTCCTAATTCTTCTTGCTTGGAATGTTAAGTCAAATCCTGGCCCAACTTTTTCCTTCCCCCTTCTTCTGTCCCTAAAGGCCTACGGATCTTCCGTTGGAACTCCCGCAGCCTTCTTTTAAAACTTGATCAGGTCAGATTTTGGATCCTCCAGCATCAGCCTGACATCCTGGTTATGACAGAGTCCTGGTTCTTTCTCTAGGATCAATGATGGCATGGTTGCTATTCCTGACTACTTGATCCACAGATAAGATCGTGACAAATGTGCAGGTGGTGTTGCCATTTATTCCAGACTCTGTCACACTTGTGATGTGATCACCAAGTATACTGTCTCCTCATCTCATGAAGTACTCCTCTGTCCTCTCTCCCCTTCTTGCTAATTATTTTAGTTGGTGGCATATTTTTCCTAAATCTAAACTCAGCTCTATCTTATTTTCTGTTATCTCCCTTTCTTCTTCTGGTGAGCTTTTGATTCTTGATGACATTAATCTGGACTGGCTCTCACCCTTCTTTTCTTCTACAGTTTACAAAAGTGAGGCAGTGAATCTTACTTAGCTTATCTCCATGCCCATCCTCCTTAATCATACCCCCTAATCAGTCACTATTAGACTGGATTCTCTCTTCCCGCCACTAACACTGTGTCTATGCTGACATTCTGCCCAATACTGTCAGTGATCACCAGATGACCTACTGTGTCTGGAAAATCCACTGCCGTAAAGTTCTCTGAAGTTCATTTGTGCTAGGGCAATGAGCTCTCTTACTTGGCAATACTGACTGGTCTCTGTGTTCACTGACATAGATGAGGCTCTCTTATTTTCAAACCAGATTTACAGTGGTCTGAGATAATCACACTCCATTTTGTTACTCTCGGGTCCAGTGGTTTTATTTACCCTGGATCTCAATTTAAATCTTTGACCATTGTAAGGTTCATGTCTGCTTGGATCTTGCATAAGGCATCAAGCTTCCCCCCTCTGATTTGAGGCGTTACAAGCAGCTTTGTAACACCAGCACTTAATCTACTAAGGATGCTAAACCTCACTGTCTCGCTACTAACCTCCAGACTAATCTTAAACCCCAAGTAAGTTCTAGAAGGTTATCCACTCCCTTTTTGACCCCCCCGCCCAAGCTTCCATGACTTCTTGAATCTCTGGTGATTCATGTAATCGCTGACCCTTGGGTTGTTGCCTCTATGTTTAATGAATTTTTCACTTCCTATGTTGCTTCCATTCTCCTCCACCTCCTCTCTGCTCCTCGTTTTCTAATCTGCTGTCTCCCTATGCTTTCTTCCTCTCTTCAGTCACTCCTTCTGATACTCTCTCCACTTTATTGAACTTAACCCCTTACAAAGGTTATCATCAAAGCCCCAATTTTTCTGTGGCACTTTGGGACCAATTTCTGTGACAAGTTATCATGTGCTGCAGAGTGTCTGTGGCAGTGGTTTGTGATTTCTGCAGCACCTCTGTGGCAACAAGGTACTGCCATGTTGCAGCATCCAGACACTGCATCCATGGCAATGGGTATGGCAACGGAGATGGGGGAATGCACAAAACAACTAGTTCATAGAATAAACCCACAAACTTTGATGAATATTTTGTACAAAGTGTTAAAAATTTATCACACAAAGTTCTATCCAATTGCATAAATGAAATATACAGAGGAGACATTGTGTGATAAATGATTTACATACACTCATGCTGTTAACACCACCCATCAGGTTACTCGAGGTTAAACAGTACTTGTATAGATAAATTATCACACAGGTGCCCACTGTGTGTGTATGTATGTATGTGTATGCATATGTGTGTTATATATATATATATATATATATATATACATACATATACAGACACACACAGTGCACTTCACTTATAACGGACACTGTTATAATGGACAATCGATTATAGCGGACACAAACTGATTTCCCAACCCAAATATATCAAATCCAATGCATTTTTCTCTGGTTATAATGGACAGAAACATTGCTTATAATGGACACTATGAAACTTTTATGGGAATATTTAATGCTTTCTTTGGGGGGGGTGCAAAGCTGGTGAGATTTGGCAGATATACAATTACGATGGAGGAGCTACAGATATAACATTTTTAACAAAATAATTCTACATAAGCTGCATAAACTTTTATTAGTAAATTAAACTAAAAGTAAATGATTTTATATTTCAATAAAACCCTTACTGTACACTTGTCTTTGTTCTTCGTGTCCTAGAACCCCAATATCCAGCCACTGGAGTGATCTTCTTACCTTCTGCAATAAAGTTCCTTAAAAGAACTAATTTTCCCTGCCAGTTAAATAACTTTAAATAAACACATAGCCTAGCATGTGCTAGGCAGGATTCTGAGTAATCTATGAAATTTTATAAGTTCTCATTCGCTCTGAGCCCATGCTCACATATATCAATGCACCCAATACACAGGCTATACCTCTTCTGGATATAATGCACACTGGATATAACAGACAAAAGTTGTGTGCACAGATGCGTTCATTATAACAGGCTTGCACTGTGTGTATATATATCTCTTAGGGATGTGCGGATATCGAAATTTTCCTGGATATCGGATCCAGATACTCTGCGACCACTATCTGATCAGATCCGTTTTTGCATCGGGTTGGATAGTGGTATGTTCCTTTATTTCAGCCCCTATCAAAGAAAAAACTCAGCAGCTATGTCCCCCAATGATACACTGCTGCACTCATTCTCCTTTAAAACTGTAGCAACCACATTGTTCACACATTGACAGATGATTAATTAACCCCCCACTGCTTAACAATGTTAATAACTTTAACTATTAGCAGCATTAACTGACCTTCTTAATTAAAAATTTTAACTGAGGTCTTAGCATAACATCTACACTGTTCACTGCAAGTGCTGCTTTTGCTGCGTTGAGCCAGAATGATCATAGGTTAGCTTCTACTAAACAAAACATTAAGTTCAGGTTTTGTTCTTCGGTATGCCAGGTCTTTCAGGAGCCTCATTGCTGAGCTGTGTCATGAAAGTCAAAAGTGGATTAAACTGTCAGTTTTACAGCCGCTGTCAATGGCTCTTCTACTTCTCCCTGCAGTGCAAAAGCGATCTCCTTAATCGGGCTGTGGCAGACCAACTCTGAAAGGACAGCAAATCTGTTGCCATTGAGGATCTCCATCATTTCAGCTTCGGACACATCTTCTGGGTCCTGGCAGGGGTTGAATTTCTGGTCCTGGGTCTCATTGATCGAAGTCACTTCTGAGTAAGTTTATTTTTCTCAACTGACAGGCAGCAAGTGAACATTCATGGCTCCCCGCTCATTGAAATTAATGTTGCTCTCTGTCTCACCTGATGTGAGGATCAGCAGTTAGCAGCTGATTTTATTATGTGTTAATGTGTTAATTTATTACGTGTTACTCAGCCACTACCCAACCCGATTTAAAGAACAGTATTCGAGTCGGGTCGGATAGGGTCAAAAAGTCTAAAATCCAATTGGTTCCATTTATCAGGTCTGATATCTGCCCATCATATTCATATATATATATATATATTATAGTGGCACGGTAATGCCACTATAGTTAGGGTTCAGTACCCCATTTAAGGTTAAATGGTGAAATTTTGCACCTTAATAACTTTGCCACTGTATGACAGATATGCCTGAAATTTGGTAGGCTCAGAGTGGTAGCATATATCTTGGGATGTGTCAAATTTTGTACCAGTCAGATATACGGTTGTGGAGTTAAATGACATTCTGTAGCGCATTCATGCTTTTTTGTGCATTCTTTGCTTGTACCTACAGGTCACATGGTTTGCGAGACTGGTCTGAAAACTTCAGGGAACATGCAGTCATGGTCCCCGATGTGCCTTTCAAAGATTTCGTTAACAAATATTGAATGGTTCAAAAGTTATTCAAAAAACAAGTTTCCCATTATAGTCAATGGGAAAAGTTAACAAAACGTTCGACAGTGTCGCAAATGCAGTTTTTTGTGTCGCAAATGACCCCTATAGTGTCATGAATCAGCCATTTTTTTCAGTTACTAGTCACAGAAATGCTTGGCATTTAAATTTGGGACCTTCTAGGGACACAATTCTTTTTGTGTTCACCTAGTCGAATCCTGAGGATGCTAGCCATGTCTTTTTTTTGGGGGGGGGGGTTGAACACCCCAGAAATATGTTTTTCAAATTTTGTAATCTGTAGTGTCACACTTGCAACACTTTCGTGATTTGTTTTTCGAAAGTGTCGAAAATCACGACACTACTTTGTAACACTATGGCCAAAATAACAGGAATTGTTTGCCACCCTGCTGCAAAAGAACGGTTTGGTCTTTTGGGCTGAAATTTGAAGGGAAGAAAGCCAACATCCCACAGATATGCCTTTTGGTGGTTTGGTGAAAAAATATTGCAGGGATGCAAACTTTTTCCCATAGACTAACATTGCCACATCCGCCACGCCTTTCACGGACGTATCTCGGAAACGGTGCAAGACATGGACTTTTCGTCAGAAAAACACTTTGCCCCCATCAGGGGGCTAAATGGAAAACTAGCTAGGAAAGTCATGAATCATATGAAATTTTAATTTTTTTGTCTACGTCGTACGGTTCCTGAGATATAAGCAATTTAGTATTCCAAGTGCTCATTTTCTGGTCCGAGGCCCATTATTATGCATACATCCTTTGTAGTCACTGTTTCTCTATGCAGCTGTTGGGGGAAAACCAGGGTGTACGCTCCACTAACTGTTACACTTAGGGTTTCCACTTGCATTTACATACCCATTTGCGTTAGCATTCCTGTGTATGCCACCCTGTGTGTTACCCTTTGCGTTTTTGTTTGCGTTACTGTTACCATTTGCATCTCCACTACTGCTTCTATTTGCATTTCGATTTGCGTCACCATGTGCATTATCATTTGCGGCTGTGTTTGCGTTTGTCTTTCGTTTTGCATCATCATTGCTGTTACCGTTACCATTTGCATTTCCAATTGCATTACCATGACCGTGCGCATTACGGTTTGCATTTCCACACATGTTTGTGTTTCTGTTTCCTTTGGCGTTATTGTTGCTGTTACCATTACCATTTCCATTTCCAATTGCGGTACTGTGACCATGCGCGTTACGGTTTGCATTTCCATACGTGCTTGCGTTTGCATTTCTGTTTCCTTTGGCATTATTGTTGCTGTTACCGTTACCATTTATGTTTACAATTGCAGTACCGTGACTGTGCGCGTTACGATTTGCGTTTCTGTACGCACTTGCATTTGCATTTCCTTTGACGTTATTGTTGCTGTTACCATTACTATTTGCATTTCCAGTTGTAGTACTGTGACCATGCACATTATGGTTTGCGTTTCCATACGTGCTTGCGTTTGTTTCCTTTGGCATCATTGTTGCTGTTACCATTACTATTTATGTTTACAATTGCAATACCATGACCGTTCACATTATGGTTTGTGTTTCTGTACATGCTTGCATTTGCGTTTCTGTTTCCTTTAGCGTTATTGTTGCTGTTACCATTACCATTTGCATTTACAATTGCAGCACCATCACCGTGCGTGCTACGGTTTGAGTTTCCATACTTGCTTGCGTTTCTGTTTCCTTTGGCATTATTGTTGCTGTTACCACTACCATTTGCATTTACAATTGTGGTACTGTGGCAGTGCATGTTACGGTTTGCGTTTCCATACGCGCTTGTGCTTGCGTTTCTGTTTTCTTTGGCATAATTGTTGCTGTTACCATTACCATTTGCATTTCCAATTGTGGTACCATGACCATGCATATCACCAGTTGTGTTTCCGTATGCGCTTGCGTTTGCATCTCCGTTTGCGTCACTGTTTGCTTTGGCATCACTTTGCGCTTGCGTTTCCATTACCGTTTGCGTTACCATTTATGTTTGCATCACCACATGCGTAACTGTTTGTGCTTGCATTTGCATTGCACTTCGTTACTATGTGATAAAAATCACGCGATGGTGGGGCCCGGGACCCGAAAGGCAGCGCTCCCACCACCATTCTAGTCACTATTTCTAGCCCTCATTCTCAAAAAGAAGGGCAATTCATGGCAAAAAAAACTCTGTTTAATGCATCAGTTAGGGTTGTTCCACAGCAACAAAAGCGAGGAAATTTGATGTTAGAGTTGAAAGCCCCCCCCTTGCACCCCCCGCCCCACCCCAACTGGCACTGGGCTGTGCGTTGGAGTCATCAGTCCTAACTCTCACCCCATTCTCCTATACTTCACCACCTCAGCTTGTTTACACATGGAATGGGGTGAGAGTTAGGGCCAATGACCCCAATGCACACTCTGATGCTGGTTGGGAGGACGGGGTGGGGGTGTAAGAGGGGGCTTTCAACCCTAACATCGAATGTCCTTGCTTTTGTCGCTGTGGAACAACCCTAACTGATGCATTAAATGGAGTTTTTTGCAATGAAAATATATAAATAGTATACTGGCACAGTTGCGCCAGTATAGTTAGGGTGAAACGGCACTTCCATGTTAAATAAAGTTCAAACATTGAGCCTTATTAACTTTGGAGCTGTTTAATGGATTTGTATGAAATTTGGCATGCTTAATATCTAGTGGTAGTTCTCATGATCTGCCACATTTCATCAGAATCTGTTGAGAGGTTTCAGAGATATAAAGTGTTGAAAAAACAGAAAAATCTGACTTTTTTGACATTTCTTTGCTCACCTGTATCTCAAGAATGCCTTTATGTTGTGGTCTGAAATTTTCAGCATAGAAAGCCTTTAGGTCACAGATGTGCCTTTTGAAGGTTTGGTGAAAAAAACATTAATCCATTCAAAAGTTATGACATTTTTAATTTTCCAATTATTTCCTATGGGAAAATGTACATGTCGGGCACGAGAGTTATATTTTTTTACACAATATGAGTATTTTGCAAAAAAATAGTTTATTTTCGAACAAAAGGACTAATGTGCAAAAAATACCAGCTTTTTTTTTTTGCAACGAATGCTGGTACTTTTCGCACAGTTCACAGTCCTGTGATTGATTGAGCTATGTTGCGGCTGCCATCTTGTTTTGCCACTTAGCGAGGATGTTGAAGTATCGAACATTTTAAACACAAAAAAAATCTGAAAACCGCGAAAGAGAACCTCTTTAGGTGTTTTCTGATGATTTTTTTTTGTGTTTCAAGCTGGACCCAAAGAAGTTTTTCTCTTGGGTGCCAGCTTATACAGAGAACAGCTTGGATTCCGTTCTCTGTATGAGAAGTGCGGTATTTTCTTGACTTCTGCAGCCACAGCTGGAACTCGTGCTACCAGTTGCAGAGTCATGGAAGACCCACTTTGTGCACACAATAACCCAGTGTGCCCAAATGTATTTATTTGATTAAAAAAACCTGTGAAAAGAAGAAAACCATCCCCTGAGGTCTTTTCTTTGATGCAGAATCCTGCATCAGAATTTTCCATAATTTCTATGCAGGATCCTGCATCGAAGTACCCTAATGTGCCGCCCAATCCCTGTGTGGGTACTGTGCACACATTGTATTCTGGCACACTGGGAGCCCACCCAGTGTGCCCAAATGTATTTATTTATTAAAACCTGTTAAAAAAAAAAATCCCCAAAGTCTTTTCTTCCATACAGAATCCTGCATCAAAATTTTACATGATTTCGATGCAGGATCCTGCATCAAAGTATCCTAATGCACTCTCAGTACTTTCCGACATGGGGAGCCCAATCCCTGTGTTGTACTGTGTGCACATGGCTGTGTCCACACCTCTCACTATTCTGGCACACTGGGAGCCCACCCAAGTGTGCCCAAATGTATTTATTTAAACCTGTAAAAAAAGAAAATTGCCCCCATGGTCTTTTTTTCGATGCAGAATCCTGCATCGAAATGTGCACAAATTTCGATGCAGGATGCTGCATCGACATACTGTAATGTGCTGCACAATGCTTTCCCATACAAAACTATTGTGCGGCACATTACAGTGCTTCAATGCAGGATCCTGCATCAAAATGTATGCACATTTCGATACAGAATCCTGCATCGCTCTAGTCTGCCCCTTTTTGACATAGGATGCCCAATCCCCATGTCGATCTGTAACCCCCTCCCAGTATTGTGGCACACTGGAAGCCCACCCCAGTGTGCCGATATATTTATTAAATTAATGAAAGCTTTCTGACACCAGGATGCCTATTCCCAGTGTCGGATGACCCCCCCCCAAAGCCCACTGTTATGGCCAACGGGGGTGCCAAATCCCCGTCGGCATGATGATCCCCTCCAAAACTTATGTGGCACACTGGGAGCCCACCCCAGTGTGCCCAAATTGTTTTCAATACGTTTGTTCCTGTAAATGAAGAAAACCATCCCTCAAAGTCTTTTTTTTAACCTGTAATGAAGAAAATGGTCCATCCTTGTCTTCCCATCCCCCACCCCATCCTAACCCATCCCCAACCTCCCTCTGCACACCTACCTCCCCGCACTCCCCCTCACCCATACTTACCCTCTGGAGGTTGGGAGCCACGATCTTCTCTGGACCAGGAGAAGTCTGCATTCTTCAAAGCCAAACTGTGAAATGAGGAATCAGGTAAGTGCTGTATAATGGGACTGAATGGGGGTTTCAACTTAGATCAATATCTCAGCCAATTTTAGGAATTTTGGCCCCAAATTTTCAACAGGGGGTTCTTGGGATCTCTTCTCATGACCTCTGTCACTGTAATTTTGTTTATCGATCCTGAAAGGTGATTTCATGATCGCTGCACAGAATCACCTTTTGAGACCGATTCACAAAACGACAGTGCCACTGTTCATGAGATGGGGTCCCAAAAAGCCCATGTTGCAATTTTAGTGAGAAAATTCCAAAAAAATGACTGCGTTATGAGTGTGCATTGCGCAGTTTCTACGCACTCTCCTACCTTCGCCATTTTTTATATTTTCACTCCAGATTTTCAACATTGTCATTTTTATATTGCTTGCACGCATGTGCAAGAAACATAGTGGCATCATCGGAGATTTCGGAGGTGTGTCACCTCCTCTTCCAATTCAGTCAGTGTGCTGTCAGGCGCGGCCCCTGTAAGCCAATGCATTTTGGAGCTGTGTATGACACGCTCCAAAATGCAGTGGCATACTTTTGAAAGGGGGAGCTACGCTTGAGTGAGCACTGATAAGATATCGGCTGCTCACGCCGCAGCTCCCCCCACACGCAGCTGTGCGTGCCTCTCGCGACGCACTGAATAGCCGACAGGTGCCCAATCCCGTCGGCTGAGCTGCATCCCCTCCCCAGTAGTATGCTTTGGCCGAGTGGGGATGGCCAATCCCCGTCCGGCTGAACGTCCCCTCCCCGCCCTTAGTGCTCCCAGCGTGGCACACATTATGGCCGACGGGGTGCCTAATCCCCGCCGGGCTGGAACGCCTCATCGCCCTGTGCCATGCTGGGAGCCCACCCCAGAATGGCAAACGGTCCCGCTGATGTCTTTTTTTAACCTGAAACCGAAAGTGGTCCTGCTGCCGTCTCCTGACCCCCTCCCAGAACCCGCACCCACCCACTGCGCACCCAGCCTCCCCACCCCCTCACCCCATACTTACCTTCTGGACTCTGGCGCGACGATCTTCCGGTGGACGGGGAACACGTCTGCACTCTTCAAAGCCGACCGCGAGAACTGAGGAAATGCCGATAAGCTGTATAATGGGCTAGATAGGGGTTTCAACTTTATTTGCATATCTCAGGTATTTTTAGAATTTTACCTAATTTTCGACATGTGTTTTGGGGCCCCCTTCTCATGATGATGTCACTGTCATGCCGTTATTCGGGCCCAAAGGGGTGATTTCGCGAGTGACTGTGAAATCACCCTTTGGGCCTGAATGCCACCATGACAGTGACATCATTCATGAGAAGGGGTCCCAAAAACCCCATGTTGAAAATTTGGTGCCAAAATCAAAAAATGACTGTTTTATGAGCGTGCATTGTGCAGTTCCTACGCAGGCTCGTAAGTTCGCGAAATTTCAATATTTTCATTCCAGATTTTCAACATTGCCATTTTACCACACCTTCTTATGAGTAGTACAGCTGTCATTTTTCACATCTCACCCAAAATGTGTTTCCGTCCATGTAGCACAGAATGGCGTAGTCGGTGTGCGAAATCAATGTCCGGGACACATTAACAAAATCACAGTGACACTGTTCATGAGCAGAGGTCTTAAAATGGCTATGTTGAAAATTTGGTGAAAAAATTCCTATAAATGACTGTTTTACGAGTGTGCGTTGCGCAGTTCCTACGCACGCTCGTAAGTTTGCAAATTTTCAATATTTTCACTCCAATGACTTCCAAATACCTAAACAGCACATAGAAGCAAGCAACATTCGGCATTGACAAATGCTTGTTTAACATATCCTTATAAACAATACAGTTGTCATTTTCCATGTTCTGCCCAAAATGTGTTTTCGCACCTGTTGTGCAGAATGGCATGGTCAGTGCGTGAAATCAACTTTTGGGATGGATTAACAAAATGACAGTGCCACTGTTCATGAGGGGAGGTCCCATAAAGCTCATGTTGAAAATATTCCAAAAAATGACTGCTTATGGGTGTGCATTGCGCACTTTCTATCTCCACTCATAATTTTGCCAATTTTTTATATTTTCACTCCAGATTTTCAACATTGCCATTTTTTTCACACTACCTTATGAATAGAACAGCTGTCATTTTGCACATCCTGTCTCTGGAATGTGATTTCATACCTGTGGCGCATAATGGCGTGGTCGCTGTGCAAAATCAACTTTTGGGATGGAGTAACAAAATCACAGTTGCACTGTTCATGAGGGGAGGTCCCATAATGCTGATGTTGAAAATTTGGTAAAAGAATTCCAAAAAATGAGTGTGTTATGAGCTTGCATTGCACAGTTTCTATGCACGCTCGTAACTCTGCCAGTGTTTCCCATTTTTCACACTGTTGTACTATCTGGATGGAGGGATGGGAGCACAGGGTCTGAAGGACCTTGGTTCCCACCATAACATATGGATACTGTTGTACTATCTTGATGGAGGGATGGGAACACAGGGTCCAAAGGACCCTGCGCTCCCCAAGTAAAATTAGGCTACAATTATACTATCTGAAAAAGACGGGAAATTCTTTGCAGAAAGCTTTGTTAATGCATCAGTTAGGGTGCATGCCACAGTGACAAAACAGGGAAATGGGGCATTGAGGTTTCCAACCCTAATGCCCCACCCCCAGGGATCCCACTCCTACCACCCGACCCCCATGCCCCCACCTTCCACACGCCAACAGGCATTGGGGTGTGCCTTGGGGTCATGAGGACTCTCACCCCATTGTCCTATACTGTACTGGTAGCAAGCATGTTTACACATGGAATGGGGTCAGAGTTGGGCTTTGACCCATGGCACACCCCAATGCTTGTTGGTGTGTGGAGGGTGGAGATGGGTGGGTGGATGGTAGGGGTGGAATCCTTGAGGGTGGGTCTTAGGTTTGGAAACCCTAATGCCTCATTTCCTGTTTTTGTCGCTGTGGTATCCAATTCTAACTGATGCATTAATAAAGTTTTTGAAAGTATATATATATATATACATACATACACATACATACATACATACACACACATATACATATATATAGATATAGATATATACACACACACACACACACATATATATATATATACACACACACATATATGCAAATATATACACACATATACATATACACACACATACATATATACACACACATACATATATACACACACATACATATATACACACATACATATATATATATATATATATATGTTTATACAACCTATGTTTTAGGATAAAGCCATGTATAAAAAGTGATATCTAAGCCTGCCAGTGAAGATATCATATATATCTCCATGTTCCTATACGTCATACCGAAACTACTGTGATATGTGGAACTTCCACTTTTTTTTTTTTTTTTTTTTTGAACTTTCTCTTTTTATCCTCCTGGGTCGCCCTCGCCACTCTACTCCTTCGGGCTAGCTCAATGCCCTCCAGTCCCTATTGAGTCTGCCCCTAGAGTGCCTTCTGGTGACTCCCTACCTGCCTCCTTCACCTTGCACAGTGGGGTCTGCCCGTGATTTTTGCGGACTGGGTGGCTGGAGCGGCCATCATCCAGAGTGCCGCGGGTTGTTTTCCGGTTTTTCTGTCCCTCCCCTCCCACTGAGGATGCTGGCTCGGGCGGAACGTGCTTACGCACGCCTGCCAAGTGCCAGATGACATCCTCCCCCTCCCTGACTCCCTATGGGAGTCACCGCTGCCCCAAGGGTCGGTGCTCCCACCGGCTCGTGGGCGAAGAGTGCGTTAAACACCCCCCGGTATCCCTCCCCGAAGGAGGAGGAGAGCATCCGTGGGGATGCTTGATCCTCCTTCCCCTGCTAACTCCTGGACGGCCAGGCTCTGCTCCTCGAACCCGGCCGCCGACATGTAGCGGAGTGTGGCGCCCAGCGCCTCAACCCTCAGCGCCACCAGGCCGGCCGGAACTTTCACTTTCTTGTAACTCATCGCTGTCTACGTACATTTACAATAACACATGCTCTGCATAAAAAGAAATAAAACAGCCTTTTCAATGTTAACTCTCCATATTTTCGTGAAACAAAATTTATCTCCTTAATCCTGCCATTATGCTAGAAAAAAAATGTATTTTAAAAGCTTATCTGGTTGATTCTGCCACTCTGAGCCCTTTCACTGTCCCTCTAAATGTAACGCAGCTGAGCGCTATTCACACTGATGCTTGTTATATTGAGAGTCATTTTGTACGAGTTATCCTGGATTCAAAATGTCAGAAAACGCTGTGCTTTATACACAGCTTAGTGTAATTTGTTAAAAAAAAAAAAAACCGCTGACTGCACACAGACTGCAGCGACTGAGTCAGCAGCTTTTGAACAGTAAAAGAAAGCGCAAGCCTCTGTTGCTAAGCAACAGACGCTCGCGCTTCCCTCTGCTGTTCTAAAGCCATGGATTCAGTTACTGCACTCTGTATGCAGTAGGCAGCTTTTTTCAACAAATCACACTAAGCTCTGCATAAAGCACATCCTTTTCTGACTTTCTGAACCCAGGATAACTCCTACAAAATGACTCTCAATATAACAAGCATCAGTGTGAATAGTGCTCAGCCACGCTACATTTACAGGGACGGTGAACGTGCTCAGAGTGGCAGGATCAACCAGATAAGCATTTAAAATATAATTTTTTTACAAAACAATAGCAGGGTCAACCAGATATTTTCAATAACTTTAAACTGACAGGATCAACCAGATATTTCAAAATAGTATATAATCTGTTATGTTTGGGGGGGCATGGAGAACTCTGTAGGGGGTGCATGGCAGAATACATACATAAATACATAGATACATACATAGACAGTGTCGGCAAATAAACCAGATAACTCTTTTTAAAAAATAATCATAAAAACTAGGATACACCAGATATTTTTTCAACAACAAATTACATCTGTTCTTTTCACAGCAATTCTGTAAGGGGGGTTGTATTGCTAGGGCCATCACCTTTATGTCGCCCATTGCACTGAGAGAAGCATGTTGTCGGTTGTGTTGGGGGACAAAACATAGGTTGTATAAACAGGATATGACATGGCCTGACTGAAGATATCATATTTATCTTCACTCGAGGCCAGTGACATCAAGATGTCTCACTCGTGGCTTCACCACTCATGAGATATCATGTCACTGGCCTCTTGTAAGACAAATATGATATCTTCAGTCAGGCCAGGTCATATCCCATCTACACACACACACACACACACACACACACAACATGCACACATAGGTATGAGGTGTTAGGGTTTATAACCCTAGCACCCCACCCTACAGGCAGAAACAGGCATGCAGTGTGCCTTGGTGTTGTCAGCCCTAATGCTCACCCCATTCTATGTGTAAGTAAGTTGAGATGGGCACAGTATATGAGAATGGGGTGAGTGTTGGGGTGGAGTGCTGGGGTTGGAAACCCTAACATCCCATTTCCCTACTTTTGTCACTTTAACATTAACTAGTGCATTAACTACATTTTTTGCAATGCTTTTCCGTACTTTTTGCTATAGTAGAATGGTATTCTTATTTGTCTGTGGGAGTGCAGCGCCCATATCCTTATTTGGATGTGAGAGCGAAGGGCCTTCCATGCCCTCAGTTCCCATCCATCCAGAATCTTTGAGATAGCATAATCGTATCCTTATTTGCCTGGGTCCTGCACTCCCATCCCTAGATCCGAATATGTTGCATAACTTTGTTATTAGTGCATATTTTGACCCCAAATTTTCAACATACCCTTCTTATGACCTCCCCCCCCCCACCCCATGATCGGGTGTTGAACATTTTCATATCCCAACTGAAAAGTGATCTCACCAATAGACTGCCAAATTGCCTTCTGGCTTGGATTTACAATATTCCACCAGTACTGTTCATGAGGTAGGGTCACAAAAAGGCCATGTTGAAAATTTGGTATAAAAATATACAAAAATGGCAAAGTTATGCATAAAATTGAAAACCCCATTGAAATACGTTAGTCTAAAACCCTTTTATGTGACAATGGATCCTAGTTCATAAGAATGAAAAAAAGCTCATGAAAAAGGATCTCTTCTCACAAAAAAAAAAGAACTGGAAAAAACTAAGTCTGAAATCCTTTTTTGTGAGAAGGGATCCTTTTTCATGAGAATGAAAAAAGCTCGCCAAAGGATTCCTCACAAAAAAAGCATTGGGGGAAGGAACTAAGTCAGAAATCCTTTTTCGTGAGAAGGGATCCTTTTTTGTACTCACAAAAAAAGCAAGATAAAAACTAAGTCTGAAATCCTTTTTTGTGAGACGTGATCTTTTTTTGTGAGAATGAAAAAGGACTCACAAAAAAAGTGCTAGTCATGAAAAAGGATTTTAAATGTTTAAAAAAAAAAACACATCCAAGGGTATTTTTTCCACCAAATAAACACAGAATCCACTTGAGTCCCAATGAGCAAGATACATACAGTGAAGCTCACCAGGATGAAGCACAGCACTGCAGAATTCTGCATTACTGCACAAACAATACAATTTGAATGGGAGTTAATCCTTTTTTGTCAAGCAGTAAAACTGTGACACTGTGCTTCATCCTGGTGGGCTTCACTGTACAGGTATTGGTCTGTGGGCAGAATATCATTTTTGTGCCTTTTCACTTTTTTTTTTTTTTAACAGAACACAAGATGGCAGCTCACAAAAAAGGAATTTTCCCCCACAAAAAAGGATTAGTCCCTCATGAAAAAGAATCCTTTTTCTTTCACCAATTCTTTTTTCGTTCTAGGAATCTATCCTGAAGAGTGAAATTCCCATTGAAAATAATGAGAACTTCAAAATTGAATCACTTTGGCACAGATTAATATTTTTTCACCAAACAAGCAAAATATACTTCTGTGACCCAAGCCCTATGTGCCCTAAACATTTCAAACCAAAATTCCAAAGCTTCTGGGTGTAAGGTGACGAGAAAAAGACAGTGAAAAATGGTGATTTTTAACATTTTTGCACTAGCCGCATCTTGGAATCTGCACATCTGACCGGAGCGAAACTTGGCACAAAGATATTTACCCCATGAGACCACACATTCAACATTTTTTGCAAATCTGTTGAACAGTTGCAAAGTTATTAAAGTGCAAAATTTGAGGTTTAATGTAGAAAGACCTGCTCAACCCTAACTACAGTGGCGCTACTTCATCACCATTATACAGATGCAGTTGCACCTGTATATTAGGCTTGTGTAAGCACTTCTATGCTAAACCCTAAGTTTTTGCACCTTAATAACTTTGCCCCCAATTAACTGATTTACATGAAATTTGGAAAGCAGCCTCTGTGCCAGGGTCTCTTGATCCTGTACATTTCATGTAAATCGGTTCAAGTGAGGCAAAGTTACAGAGATGCAAAAAAAAATGCAAAAGTCTCATTTTTTGAAATGTTTGACTTTTTTTGCCACCCTATAACTTAAACAATAGCCTTTGAAACCTGAGACTTTCAGGTTTGATGGAGGTTGGTCCAAGGTGCGTGTGTGTATGTGTTGTTTTTAGGTCCTCTAGTTAAGAAGTTTTTAAAATATTTAGTAAAAATGTTCCATTTCTGAGCATGCGCAGTTCAACAAATCAACGTTCTATTCATAACTGAATTTTTGTGAAAGCAGCAGTTTGCACTATATGACACAGTTGTCTAATAAAAGACACCCATTTCGTATAGTGCAACCCCTACTGCTGTCACCACTCGTAGGTCACGTGTGGGGCTACTGATGTTGTAGTCCCACCATCCTGACTGTGTCTTCAAATTGCACACTTGGGGATCCAATTCCTGGTGATAGTGTATTTATTTAATGTATTTATTCTTTGTTTGTACAATCCAACACCGGGATGCCCACCCCCAGTTTCGGATGCCCCTGCAGCCCCTTGTTTCATATTCACCCCCTCAGCAGAGTGGGCCACTGTGGAGCCCACCCCCAGTGTCCCAAAATAGATATACATTTTATATGTATACCTGGAAAAAAAAAAAAAGAAAACCATCCCCCGCGTCATTTATTTTTCTCATGTAAACCTGAAGTAAAGAAAATGGTCCCTCACGTGATCGCCATTCCCCTACCCCTATCCCAACCCTCCCCCCAATCATACCCTATACTTACTTCTGAAAGTCCTATGCTGTCATCTTCTGTGGACTGGGACATTTCTGCGATCTTCAAAGCCGAACCATGAACTGAGGAATAAAGCTTAGTGCCGTATAATATATTTTGCTGTTAGGAACTGTTTGCACTATATGACACAGCTGTCTAACAAATGACAGCTGTGTTGTATAATGCAACCCTTACTGCCATATAATGTATTTTGTAGTTAGGAGCTGGTTGCACTATACAACACAGCTGTCTAACAAACAACAGCTGTGTCATTTTGTGCAACCAGCTCCCAACTGCAAAATACACTATATGGCAGTAAGGGTTGTACTATACAACACAGCTGTCATGTTAGCTGTGTCGTATAGTGCAAACAGCCCCCAACAGCAAAATAACTGTTTAGAAAATTGCTGCCACTCCTCGCATGAATGCACCCCCCATGACCATAATCCCCTCCAGAAGACCCCATACAGCTCCCCATATATGAATGGCCACCACTCCCAGATAGGTAGGACACAGAGTGGCCCATCAAGCCCATCCCTTGGACAGTACTGGGCAAGTTCCCATTCATCATGCCAAGGCTGGTGTATAGGCTGTTTTGAGACCCCCCCCAAGATCCTTCAGACTTTTTATTACTTTTTCTTATCCAGCATCGGGAGGCCCACCCCGAGTGTCGGATGCTTCCCCACCAACCCCGTGCAGCCCATTCTTTTATAAACACTGCCGACATCAGGGGGCCCAATCCCCATGTCAGCATTTACACTCCCCCCAGCAGTGTTGGACACTGGAGAGCCTACCCCCAGTGTCCAGAAATAGTGTTAATGCTCTCATTTCCCTGAAAATTGAAAACTGTCCCACATCTTTTTTTTATATAACCTGAAAAAAGAAAACAGTCCCTCCTCGTCACAGCAGTCTCACCACCCCGACCTGACCCTCCCTGTAAGCACCCACCTCCCCACACTGTCCTTACCACTGGAGGTCCACTGATGCCATCTTCTGTGTACCAGGACACATCTGCACTCTTCAAAGCTGAAGTGCAAACTGAAGAATCAAGGTAAGTGCCATATAACGGCTGTCAATGGCGTTTTGAACTTATGTTGATCTCAAAGGCATTTTTTGGTCTATTTGCACCAAATTTTCAACATGAGCTTTTTGGGCCCCCACCTCATATACACTGGCACTGTCATTTCGTTAATTAGTCCCAGAAGGTGATTTTGTGGTCACTGCGCGTAATCACCTTTCGGGACCGATTAATGAAATGACAGTGCCAGTGTGTAAGAGGTGGGGTCCCAAAAAGCCCATGTTGCAAATTTGGTGAAAAAATTCCCCAAATTAGCCATGTTACGAGTGTGCATTGCACAGTTTCTATGCAGGGGCATAACTTCAGTAATTTACAACAGTTTTACTTGAATGTTCAACATACCCATTTTTTTACACCACCTCATGAACAGTACAACTAATTTTTCACATCCTGTTCAAAATGCGTTTTCGTACCTGTGGCACGGAATGGCGCAGTTGCTGTGTGGAATCACCTTTCAGGACCGATTAACAAAATGACAGTTCCAGTGTTTATGAGGTGGGGTCATAAAAAGCACGTTAAAAATGTAAAAAAAAAAAAAAAACTGAAAATGGCCACATTACGAGCATGTGTAGTGCAGTTTCTACGCAGGCACGTAACTTTGGTCATTTACAATATTTTGACTCCAGATTTTCAACATACCCATTTTTTCACACCACCTCATGAACAGTACAGCTGTCATTTTTCACATCCTGTCTAAAACATGCTTCTGCACCTGTGGCGTGGAATAGCGTTTCAGTACAGATTTGAAATGTTTCACCTATGGGGTTTATGAGGTGGGGTCATAAGAAGAATATGTTGAATGTTTGGGGTCAAAATATTAAAAAGCAAAGAATTTATTAAGTAACATTTATTGCAGGGATGTCTGTTGCATGTCTTGGGAACACTCTGCCTTACCGTGCTAGTGAACTCAGTGAACCAGTTTAATGGGACAAGGCTGATGGGGAAGCTGCTGCAGCATGCAGCACCAGCCCTGGCCTGGGTAGGGATGAAGCAGTGTTTTGGTGCAGATGCCACACCCTATGGTGGGTCAGGGAACTTCACCCACAGGGTATCGAGATGTGTGCCAGGGTCTGCTAGGCTCACGCACTGCATCATGACTGTCTCCAATATTGTATTTAGCTCATTTTGTGCAGGTCCCAAGAAGGGACCTGCGCAAATGAGGATACAGTTCCACTATCACGAAAAGGAAAATCAGTTGCAAAAAAACTACATTAACACAGACATTAGGGTTGTAAAAACGCAAAGTGTACAAAGACGGGAAATGAAAAAACATTAGGGATTTGGGCCTCTGGAGTATTGGCGAATCAGTCTTGGGGTCTTCCTTGGGGTTTTCAACCCCAATGCCCACCCCTACCCTGGATCAGATGAGGTCAAATGTGATGTCTTCACACAGGGCCCATAGGGCCCTGCCTGCAGAAAGCTTTGACAGATTATGTTGCTCATACTGTATCACTGTGAGGCACAAGGTTGGAGCTGTAGCTTGTGCTTCAGACAGGAGGCTACAGGCTGGAAGGGGTGAGCATTAGGGTTGATAACTCAAGTAAGACCCCACCACTGATTCGCCAATACTCCAGAGACCCAAATCCCTAATGTTTTTTGATTTCCCCATCTTTGTCACTTTCCATTTTTATAGCCCCAATGTCTGCATTAATGTAGTTTTTTGCAACTAATATATATATGCCATACCAGTGAGGATACAAAGTGGCAAATATCTGGGCTATTTTTGCTATGCATGTACCTATAGTGAGACTATCAGTGATATTCTCATTTAGAATGTTCGGCCTCAGTAGAAATACTGACCGTATTCAAATACAAATAACTTTAAAATGAAACATCATAGCATGGTACTGTGAGCATAAAAATATCTACAAAATGAGTGGTGTTTCATTTATACCTAACTTTTTTATAATTAGAAAAAAAAAACAGCAGAAAATTAATTTTCTTTTCACTTTTTGGATAAGCAAATATGAATAACTTTAAAACAGAAAATGTAAGCACGAAATTTGTTCAGCACAAAACCATCTGCAAAATGAGTGGTGTTCAATTTATAAATATCTTTCAGTTTTTTTTATACTTAGCAAAACACAACAGAAAATAAAATATTTTCACTTTTTGCAACAATTGTATAGAAATATCTACAAAATGAGTGGTATTTCATTTATAGAAACCTTTCTAGATTTTTTATAATCAGCAAAAAATGGCAGGATTTATTTTTTCACTTTTTTGGAGGTAAAGCATAAATGGAATATGCTACCCCCTACTGGAAATATTGTTGATATTTTTTTTCCCGACTGCGACACTGTCTATGTTAACATAGTTTTGGTTTGTTTTTTAATGAAGTTCCCCTTTAGTCATCATGAAACTGTATCCTCATTCATGTAGGTCCCTTTGGAAATGGAATAAACAGAATAGTGGCAATATTTCAAGCCCCATTTTCATGCCAACCCACTTCTGCTGACACAGTGCACGGCCCCATCAGTACATGCATGCACACCAAATCAACCCCTTATGAGGGAAGGCTTCCCAGCCTGTCACAAGTGTTATTTATGCAACAGAATGCTGCACAATATCCTCCCAGGCTCAGAGCAGTGGTTAGTGACAGAATACTGGAGATAGTCTTGATGGAGTGCATGGGCCCATCGGGCCTTGATATGCACATTAACACCTTGTGAAAGAAGGCTCCCCAGCCCACCACAAGGTGTTGTGTGTACACTAGAACATTACTCTGTCCTCTCTCTTGCTGGGGCCATTGCCACACACTGCAGCACCTTCCCCCAAGAACTCAGTTCGCTGGCACAGGAAGGCATCATGGTCCCATTGGGCCAATGGATATACCTACAAATGTTACTTCATAATTTTTGTTTTGTTTTGTGATAATTTGACCCACCATTTTTACAGAGTCTTTTTACAACCCCTCCCTCTGAACATGACAGGTGTCATTTATAAAATACTGGATAAAGCGTAATTTTGCACCACAAGTGCGAAATCACATTTTGGCCAGTTTCAAAAATAACAGCTGTCAGGTTCATGAGGTGGTGTGAAAAAAAAAATGGTGATGTTGAAAATTTTGGGTCAAAACAGAACAGTTATGTAAAAACATACTGTAACAGTAGATCTTTGAGAGAATCCCTTGCAGCAGGTCACACCTTAGGAACTATAGCCATCAGGCACAAGGACCACACAAACATTTTGCTAACAGTCTTCCTGGGGCCACCCACATTGACATTCCCCTATATAGCCATGGGTGGCCCCACTCTCTCCCCAGTTCCCTACCAGAGACCCACCTCCGAGGATGAGTCCCCGAGGGAACTGAGGGGGAGCCAGATAGATCTGCCTGAATGAGGCAGGAATGCAGAAGGTTACTTTCCTGAAAAAAGAGAGGATAGGAAAGGAGGAGTTCAGGAGCAGGGCGGAAGGAGAAGGGACGGCATGACCTGCAGCAAGAGATTCTCTCAAAGTGTGCTTCTCTGAGTTGAGGAAGGGGACTACATGATCTTGGCAGTTTGTGAAGTCAGGAGGAGAGCTGTTAATTGGGGCATGTGACTTAGGCAAAAGAAAAACAGGTGTCCGCAATTAGACTTCCCTGCTGCTAGCTTTTGGCAGAGAGTAATCTTACCATCAGAGCAAGGAGGCAGCTAAGGAGCTAGAACTTTACTGCTAGAACACTTCTGATTTGGCAAGAGCCTGTAACACATTGGTATTGCCCTCCTGCCCTCTCAGCCTTAGCCAGTTCCACTTTAATAGACACTGAATTTGACTGACAACAGGAGCATCTCGTTTAGGAGCAGGAAGAGAAGGATCACCGAAACACATAAGATTCATCTTTCTTGAAAGAAAGAAGTAGCTCTCTGTCTCTCCCCTTAGCTGCTGGAGGTCTGACTCCAAGCAAGGAAGAAGGAGACTACCGAGGAATACAGGAAGTTCTTGTCCCAGAACAGGAAGGGAGGGAGGGAGCTGTAAGAGCACAAAGGCAGTAGGAAAGTAGGCTGAGAAAATAAATACATAAACAGAGGGAGGAAAGAGTAAGCATACAAAGTAACAGGAGAGGAGCCAGAAATAAGACATGATGGGAGTGGTGCAGCGCAGTGGCTGTGGGGCAGCAGTCTTCCAGGAGACATTCTGGAGAATACGGTGCTGTCCCATCTGCAGGCACCTCTCTGGGCTAAAGGAAGAGGTTGCTCATCTCCATGCAGAGTTGGCCAGGATTCAGGGGACTTCATCCTTCTTCCAGGGAACACCAAGTCCACCCCCACTGCCTCAAAGATTGCCTGAGTGGAGCAGTGGCTAGACTACAGTGGGCTCGGGAAGGGTGAGGATGGTGGGGCAGAGGCACATCCCTACTATGGTTAAACTCCACAACTCCTATGCTGCACTGGCAGGGTGGGACTGTCCCATGGAGGCAGCCACAGTGGAGACCAAGGAGGATGTGGGTGTCTTTCACAGTGGAGAGCCTGAGGGGGAGACAGAGGACATCAGAGGAGGAGGAAAAGACTCCTGGTGGGGGATTCTATTGTTAGGGGTAGACTTGGGGTGAATGGAGTGGAAAAGGAGGGAGGTTAAGTGCCTACCCAGTGCTAAGACTTGAAGGGATGGAAAGCACATCCAAAGGATCATTGGGGCAACAGGACGGGAAGGAGAGCTAGACATCATTGTCCACTTAAGGACAAATGATCTGGCTGGTGATGAGGTTAGGGTAATGCAGGAGGACTTCAGGGAGCTGGGGAGGGGTCTTAGACAAGTGGCATGCACTGTAACCTTTTCAGAGGTGCTACCAGTCAATGACAAAAGGGAAGGCAGGGCACTTTGCACCACAAGATTCAGTGCATGGTTGAAGGACTGGTGCAGAGCAGAGGGTTTCAGATTCTTTGGAGACTGTGGTCCCACCTGGAGGGTGCAGGCCTATTCAAGTGGGATGGACTGCACCTATCTGGGGGGAACAAAGATCCTTAGTGAAAGGTTTAAATGCTTCATTGGAAAGCATTTAAACTAGCCGGGGGGGTGGCAATAGGCAAGAAGAAGCTAACTGCCCCCCCCACAGGATGAAGCAGTCAGTAACGAGGACCCTAGGGTTGGGAAAGTGACACTAAAACCTAAAACCGAGATAGGTAGAATGGCAGAGATAAGGAAGAATGGGAGTAAAAACAGGAGAAGAAGGGAGGGAAGACATGGGGACAGGAGGGGAGCTGCTAGAAGGGGAGGCTGAAAAACTTGAAAGGCCATGAGCATGAATGCTCGCAGCCTGGGAAATAAAATGCCAGACCTAGTGGCCTTGATGGCAGAGGCAGACCTGGACATTGTCATGGTTACCGAGACATGGTGCATGGGGAACCATGAATGGGATATAGCCATACCAGGTTACATTCTATTTAGAAAAGACAGGGTGGGGGAAAAAAGGGTGAAGGGGTGGCTATCTATGTCAGGGAGGGAATTAAAGCAACTGAAGTTCAAGGAATGCAGGAGGGAGCGGAAGCACTGTGGATCACCCTGGAGACAGGAAATGACACTGTCATTTGCATAGGTGTGATCTACAGACCTCCAGCACAAGGGGAGGAGATGGATGGGGTACTAGTGGAAGCCACCCACAAAATGACAGCCAAAGGTAAAGTGCTGCTGGTGGGAGACTTCAATTTGCCTGATGTGAATTGGAGCACCCAGGTTGCAGTCACAGCCAGGAGCAGAGGAATCCTGGATGCCCTGCAGGGGGCATGCCTCAAGCAGCTTGTGTCGGAACTCACAAGAGAAGGAGCAATATTGGACCTGGTACTCACCAATGGGGACAGAGTAACCAATGTAACAGTGAGTAGCCACCTGGGGTCCAGTGATCATCGTACAGTGTGGTTCAATGTGAGAACAGTGGAGGAGTCAAACCACACAAAAGCAAGGGTCCTGGATTTCAGATGGGTTGACTTTGCAGAAATGGGGGAATGTCTCAAGTTAGCCCTGGCAGGGAAAGAAGGAGGGGGGAAGGTGTAGAGAAACAATGGACTAACCTTAAGGGAGCCATAGCAGAAGCAATGAGCCTTTGTGTTAGGCAAGTAAGCAAAACAAAGAGAAAGAAAAAAACACTATGGTTCTCAAAGGATGTGGCCAGGAAGGTAGGAAAGAGAACAGACTAGCTTTCAGGAGGTACAAGGAAACATAGAGGGTGGAAGACAAGGAGCTGTATCTGGAAAAGCAAAGGGAGGCAGGGAAAGCAGTCAGAAGTGCAGAGGTGCAAACGGAGGAAAAATAGCCCAGGCAATTAAGAAAGGAGACAAGACCTTTTTCAGGTACATTAGTGATAGAAAGAAGACCTGGGGAGGGACTGTGAGGTTAAAAAAGGAGGAAGGGGGTGTGCGGAGGGGGACCTAAAAAAGCAACAATCCTGAACAAATATTTTGTTCAGTATTCACAGAAGAAGGGGAAGAAGAAGGACCACTATTGGGGGATAGGAGCACCAGTGGGAGAGGAACACCAGCCCTTTTACGGAAGAAATAGTCCTACAGGAACTTGAGAATCTGAAAGGGGACAAGGCTATGGGGCCGGATGGGATACATCCCAGAATGTTACAATAACTTAAGAGAGGTGTTGTCAGCACCACTAACAGCCCTATTCAACAAATCAACAGAGACAGGGGTAGTTCCAGTGAACAGGAGAAGGGCAACTATAGTCCCTCTCCACAAAAGTGGGAACAGCAAGGAGGCTGACAACTACAGGCCAGTCAACCTGACCTCAGTGGTGGGGAAATTAAGTCACTGCTAAAAGAAAGAATTGTGATATTTCTTTAATCCAGCAGAGCACAGGATCCAAGGCAGCATGGATTCACAAAGGGAAGGTCTTGTCAAATAAATCTGATAGATTTATTTGACTGGGTGATCAGGGAGGGAGGTAGATAGGGGAGGGGTGGTGGATGTGGCCTACCTAGATTTCAGCATGGCCTTCAACACTGTCCCACATAGGAGGTTGATAATTAAGTTGGACAGCCTGGGAGTGGGCCCTAAGGTGGTAAACTGGGTCAGAAACTGGTTGAGTGAGAGGACACAGAGGGTGGTGGTAAATGGTGTTCAATCCGAGGTGGGGTAACCAGCAGGGTGCCACAGGGATCTGTGCTGGGGCCAGTCCTCTTTAATGTCTTCACAAGTGACATTGCAGAGGGGCTTTAGGGGAAGATATGCCTCTTTGCAGATGACATTAAGATCTGCAACAGGGTCAACACTCCGGGGGGTGGAAAAAATGAGAAATGACCTAAACATGCTTGAGGAATGATCGAGAGTGTGGCAGCTAAGATTCAATGCAAAGAAGTATAAAATTATGCATTTGGGGTGCAGAAATCCAAAGGAGGAGTACAAGATGGGGAAGGAGGTACTGATGGCCACCAGTCAAGAAAGGGACCTGGGGGTAATCATATCTGATGATTTAAAGGTAACTAATGCGAGAAAGCTGTGGGGAGAGCCAGTGGGATGTTAGGGTGCATAAGGAGAGGCATCACTAGCAGAAAAATGGAGGTGGTTATGCTACTGTACAGATCACTAGTGAGACCTCATCTGGAGTACTGTGTCCACTTCTGGAGGCCGCATCTCCAGAAGGACATAAACAAAAAAAGAGGCAGTCCAGAGAAGGGCAACAAAATTGGTGCAAGGGCTGCATCAAAAGTCATATGAGGAAAGACTAGAGGACCTCAATATGTATTCCTGAAGGGGAGGAGAGGAGAGAGAGGGGGGGATATGATAGAGACATTCAAGTACATCAGGGGTATTAACAAGATATAGGAGGGTAGCATCTTTCAGAAAAGAAGGTGTACAAGAACAAGGGGGCATAGTGTGAGGCTAGAGGGAGTAGGCTCAGGGGCAATGTGAGGAAGTACTTTTTCACAGAAGGAGTAGTGGGTGCTTGGAACAGCCTCCCTGCAGAGGTGGTGGTGGGCAAAAACTGGGGAATTAAAGAGTGCATGCGATAGACCTAAGAGTACTCTAGCAATAGGGAAGAGAGGGTAAACCACAGATCAACTAGGGTCTGTGGTAATGCATTAGGTAGGGGAAAAGGGGCAGACTAGGTGGGCCATATGGTCCTCATCTGCCGTCACCTTCTGTGTATCTGTGTAGATCTACTGTTATGGTAAGTTCTTCTGTAACTGTCCTATCTTCTTCAAGGATATCTTGTTCCTCAGGTGTGACCTGCTGTAACAATCCCAAGCCCCCCCCCTTCATGCTAGGATGGATCTCTGCCTCCCCAGCCTCAGCTCTGCCTCCTTGACCACTTTTACTAGAGGCTCCCCTACCAAAATCCTGTCCTTACTGACCCTCTGCCCAACCTAACCTAACTTCTAGTGCCTCTGCATCTTACCTGCACTTGTAATCAACTAAAGTTGATGTTCATATGCTGTATAGTGTTTTAAATGCCTAGGAAACTCTGTAACCTTTTCCTGATTGTTGTGCTGTTCAGTGTCTCAAATGTCCTAAAACTCTGTAACCTTCTTGATTGAATGTCTCTACTCTGTTCACATGATGTGGAACCTTTATAAGAGAGCCTTGGCTCAAAGGTTATTTTCTGAATACCAAATAAATAAAATAAGCAGTACTGCAGAGGGAACAATCTGGGCGGTAGGAAGGCAACAGTCTACAAAAGGAGACCTTGCAGCACAACTAGATCAAATTTTGCCCTCCTTCTCAAGGCAATGTTCAGACTGTAATGTTTAGAGAAATTATGGACAGCACTCCAAGTCACCACAGCACAAATCTCAGCTGCAGAGACCCCTTTAAAACAGGCAACGGAAGTGGCCATGCCTCTGGTAGAGTGGCCATTGACAGCCCCAGGAAATTCCTTACCATACTTCCTATAACAAAAAATGATACAGTTGGCAAACCATTTAGACAAGCATTGTTTAGAAACTGGTACGCCCTTTCCCAGGGGTGAATAAAACAAACAGCTGTGAGGACTTCCTGTAGCTCTGTGCGCAATGAACATGATATCCAAGTATTCTGTGTACCTCCCAAGTATGGAGCAATGCTTCCCTGGATTGGCATGCTCTGAAGAATAAACAGATAAGTGGATGGTCTGATTCAAAGTAAACTCAGACACCACCTTTGGCAAAAAGTTAGGGTTAGTGCGCAAAGATACCCTGTCTCACACATAAGAGCCTGTAGCTCTGAAATCCTTTGAGCAGAAGTAATGGCAACTAAAAATGATGCTTCCCATGAGAGAAGGTGCAGCTCATCAGTCATGGCAGGCTCAAAAGGAGCCAAAGGGAGCTTTGCCAAGACAAAATTCAATTCCTAGCCTGGGACTGGTTTATGGATGAGAGGCTTCAAGTGTAGGATGCCTCTCAGAATGGTATAGGCCACATCTAAATGGGCTACTGTATGACCCTCAATGAGCACATGGAAGGCTGATATGGCAGACAAGTGCACCTTTAGGGAGGAGTACTTTAGTCCAGCATTTGACAAGGACTGTAAGTACTCTATGATTTGGTTCACCAGGCAGGTGAATGGATCCAGGTAATGGGAAGCTGCCCACAAAGCAAAGCGCTTCCATTTCATGAAGTAAGTCACCCTGGTGGAAGGCTTTCTAGCAGCAACCATGACATCGGCCATGTTGGGCGAGACCCCAAACCTGGCTATGTCCTCAGGAGCCATGCATGTAGATGAAGAGACCAGAGGTTCCAATGGACCAGAGTTTCCCATTCCTGTGACAGCAACTGGGGAAGGGGTACGGCAGACTCCTCTTCTAACTGTTGAAGCAGGGGAAACCAAATCTGCAAAGGCCAAAAGGGGGCCACCAGAATCATGAGCTTGATTAGTACCCTCTGAATCAGAGATAAGGGAGGGAAGACGTAAAGGAACGTCCCTTTCCAAGACAGGAACAATGCGTCTCGTCAGAAAACTCCAGGCCATGGATCAAGCAAACAAAAAAGTGGCAGTTTTGCATTGTGTGGGTACGCAACAATGTCCAACTCTGAGTGGCCCCACCTGTCGAACATGTCTTCTACCATTGAGTGAGAGTTTCCATTCACGCATTCTTGCCTGCGACCTGCTTAGCTTGTCTGCCAGGTAGTAGTAAGTGAGTTTATTGTTGATCAGTTCTTTAAACCATTAGAACATTAAAAAGAATCCATAAAATACATTAATACAAACATTAGGTCGTACAAAAATCTGTCAGCATAAAACATCATAACATCATTCCACATACCTAGATTCCTAACTGATAAAAAGGTTACTCATGAATAAGCATATTAATCACACCTTCTATGTACTATAATTTATAAAAGAGACTATACCTTCTTGCTCAGTTTGCTTTTCCTGTATTTAATTTTATTTTTATTTTATCATAAATCCAAGAGGACCAACTGTGATATTTTATAGGAGACCGTCTTCCCAAGTTCTCTCAAAGAGTTACTTGTCACTTCCAGCTGTATCTTCCTCATTCGGTGATCCCACATTATGCCAAGCTGTAGACAAGTTTGTGTCATAGCAACTCACCTTGCTCCGAAATCTATCGGTCAGCATTAGAAACTACTTTAATCCAAATATGAATTATTGGGTCACTGTCTCAGACCCCAGATACAGCCTACCTGTAATAAAGGCTTGGTCCCCACCCTTGGTTCCAATAGGTATACCCCGCAGTGCATGTTGCCCCATATCCCTCTTATATGGAACTCAGATTAAGAACTTTATGCCTGTCTATACTGTGTGTTACAATTACCAGGTCGAGGATCTGGACCCATGGTTACATATTAGGTTACTTCTTTACATATGCCTTACCAGAATTCTGAGTTGGCCCTAGTAGCTTAACTTGAATATTGTCTCCCTGCAAAATGGCTCATGATGGCCACTTACTATAGAAATTCTTAATCTTTGTTGCCAAGCTTCCTTGAGTATACCCATGTAACCTCTCCACATTCACCACAGTTGGACCATTATAATTGTTAGAGTACTTGAAGGCATTACTTATAATCTCATATATAGAATCTCTGATAGGGAACTTAGTTATTGACTACTTAGCAAAGTACACTCTCTAGTTAATACTAATAAAATTATTTGCAAAAAGCACATGTAACCCCCCCTGTTACCCGGGGTTACTAGAATCCCAGTAAGACCTAGTGGTAGGCAAGGAAGGCAGCTTGTGAAACTCCAGTTAAATGGATTTCACACTGTCTCACTCTGTTCTCAGTCTCAGCCGAGACTGAGGGATGACATCATTTCAGAACTTTCGCAGCTGCATAAGCCACACTGGAATGTTGCAGTTGGAGGTTAGAGTAGAACGTTGGGGAATTTGAAGTGATTCAGTCTGTGTTCAGTCAGAGAGAGACTGTAGTGCAGCAGAGTGTGAGCAGGCTCTCAGAACTTTAAGCTCCGTTTCAGAACTACTTTTATAAGGTGTGTCTTTCCACCTGAAGAGGAACACAGGAACTAGTAATTGAAGTGGTGGAGACCACTGTCAATGGTTCAGCAGCCCCATCCCTGAGGGTATGGGGGGGGAGGTTTTTGCCTGTTTTCCAAGGGCAACCCCCTGGGTCCGGCTAGTGGAAAGAAGCTGCCTGTTTGTGTTGTGCTGAGGCACCAGAAGTTCTGAGAGGAAGATTCCTGTGGAGGAAACGCCTGTGGGGCACCTGCAACCAAAGGGTGAGCTCGCTCTGAAAAAGGGCCAAGTGTTTTCACCTGAACAGAATGAGATCTAAAGGGACTGTTACTGTGGGGTCAGGAAAAGACAGCCAAGTACAGTTGGAGATTGTGGGGATTGGACTTAACTCAGTGAGGGGACTAGAGTAATGGACAATGCCACTTAAAAGTATGTTCAAGTCCAGCACAAATGGGAAGCAAGACAAGTAGATGGAATGTGAAATACATTTAGCAAGAATCTACATTGCAAAGCTTTACAGGATGAGGTGTTTACTGTCCAGAGAAATGGTCGGGTATGAATTGTGGGAGCGAGAGGTGGGAGACCCCCCCCCATCAGTAGTAACCAAATTCACCTCTACGGATTTGCTCTGAGACACCTTTTACTTTCCCTTCCTCTGAACAAGTGCGAAATCTGGGAGTGGTTTTTGATGACGTGTGGACACTGCGTTCACAGGTGTCGGCAGTCAAGTCCCTGTTTTACCATCTCAGGGACATCGCCAGAATTAAGCACCTTGTTCCATCTGGCAACCTCTCAACGCTGATCCATGCCTTTGTGACCTCGTGCCTGGACTACTGCAACTCCCTGTACTTAGGGCTACCAGTGGTTGATATCTGCCACTTATAGCTAGTGCAGAATGCTGCAGTGTGGTTGTTGATGGGACTCCTCGTTTGAGTCACATCACACTGGTGCTGCTTGAACTGCACTGGCTGGCGATTCACTGGTGGATCACTTTCATAGTCAGACTTCTGACCTTTAAGGCCCTGCACGGACAGGGTCCGAGCCATCTGCAAGAGCTTCTGCTGCCTTACTGCCCCAGACAACCACTCCGCTCAGCTGATGAGGAGTTGTTAGAGATTCTCAGGGTATGCCTTAAAACATCAGGGGACCCATGCTTTTATGTATGTGGCCCCAACCCTGTGGAATTCTCTACCTCGTCAGATACATGAGTGCACAACTGTGGAGAGTTTTAAGAGGGCCTTGAAGGCCCACTTATGGCATCTTGCCCATCAGGAGTAACTGCATGACCTGTTGTATGTGAATTGTAAGCATTTTATTGGATTTCACTTGTTTTTAAAGTTGTACAGCACCTTGGCTGTAGAAAGGCACTATAAAAATAAAGCTATTATAGTACATTGCCAACATGTTTCCATCATAAACACTAAAACTGCCATATAATTAATGAAAAAAAAGAATACAAACACTATTTCCCAGTTTACCATGTCCCTTCCATTTTATGTTACCAGGGTTCTAAAATAAGTCCTTTTTATTAGTTTCAAACTTTAATAAAACTTAGCAGTAAATCAAACATATTGAAGCAAAGTTGGAAGGCTATTCAGTGCAAACTGCCTGCAGATTAGCTTCAGTTTACAGTATCACTCTAATTACTCCTTAAATTGCTTGATATTTGAATGTAGTTCAACACACATTTGTTAGTATTGCTAAAGTCCACATTTATCTCCACAAATAGATACTTTGCCTTTGTTTGAGCTAAACATAGTGCACCTTTTGACTTTAGGCTAAGGGACGATGAGAGCCAAAACTACATATGGGTTCCTCCTCCTCCAACTCTAGGAGTTCCAGTATACAGGAGTTCTCGGTGAGTGCCCCCACAATCAGGAATCCACACCTATTGAGTGCCCACCTTACATCTCAGTTTCCAAGCTTCCATCCCCTTACAAAACAGTCACTTTTTATCCATGTCAAATATAATTCTCCTGTGTGTTAAAAATGTAATTCCTCCAATACCTTTCCTTTGCCAGCAGTGGGAATAGTTTTACCTGCAGAAATAAGAAAACATGTAGCTCCACTGAGCGTAGTAAATCAGTGAGCACCAGAGACAGCAAACACTGAGTTCAGCCCCCCTAGGTAACAGTGGCATACCTGGTACAGGTGTATATAAGCTTATCAGCACTTAAGAGTGCTAGTTGTTTTGTTGGTTAACCTGGTCCGAGGTCTCTCTTCCACTTTCACTACAAATCATCCGATGGAATGCCATGTCCTTCAGCACAACAACTAGGACAACTCGAAAACCTGTAGAGATCCCCGTATGGCCTGGCATCTTTATGCTCAAACTACTGACTCGGTTTATCGGCAATGTGTGACTTGAACAAGTAGTACTCTTTTCTGACACTCGGAAAAAAAATTTAGTGTGATAACCCGAATTAAAAGCAGAGTTAGCATGAGTTTCATTCAGCTAACTAGCAATAGGGACAGTAAATACAAAACTTTACCGAGCAAACTTTACAAAACCATTACAAAACCTTGAAACATGGAGTTGCGGGGAGCAGAGTAGTGTGGTAGCCATCTTGCTGCTCCACCCCCCCCCCATAACTGCCAAATTCCAAAATAAATCACCCCTCTTTGAGAATAGACCAGGTGGTTATTTCATATTATACAGTGGCAAGAAAATTTCCTGGACTCTGATTGGTTAATGAGCGCTTGTTACAATGAGGTTATTGGAGCACAACCTCACAGCATCAAGTCCAACCAGATTTCATAGCAGACTGAATGACCAGCCACAAGCTCTCTTACCAAGAGAGTTTGATGCCTTGCAATTCTTGTCTGTCAGGTCATTTTGGACATCTGGAACATGGGTGGCTTACAGCTCAAGACCATGGTCCAGAGCCAAGTACCAAACTTTCATTGATTCCCTGCACAGGGGGTATGAGTGCCTCCTTGCTTGTTGATGTCATGTACTACACTGACATTGTCTGTCTGCACTAGTAGATGGCCCAGGGACAGGTGGCACTGGAAGGCTTATAGGCCATATGTGACAGTTCTCATCTCGAAGACATTGATATGTAGCGAGGCCTTGAGTGGAGTCCATGTTCCCTGAGTCTGGACAGGACCTAGATTCATGCCCTAGCCCATCCCCAAGGCATCTGTGGCGGTGATCTGATGAGGGGAGGGTATGAGGAAAGGAACCCTCTTAAGTAGGTGGCTGGGTTTCATCCACCATAGGAGAACTTTCTTTACTGGTGAAGAGACAAGAACCACCTGCTCCAGGTTGTCAGTTTGTTGGTCCTACTGTACCCTCAAAGTACACTGAGGGATGCACATATGTAGCCTTGCTAGTGGAACCGTGGGACTGGTGGCAGTCATCAGGCCCAGTAACGGGAGGCATGTAATGGCTGTGACATACCGGCTGGAATAGACTTCCTGGGCCTACGCTACCAGGTACTCCAACCTGCCTGAAGGGAGGAAGGCTGAGCCCTGGGCCATATCCAGTATGGTTCCTATGCACTGGAGACACTGACCAGGAAACAAGACCAGCTTGGGGAGGTTGACAGTGATCCCCAAATTGTTGAACAATTGTAGAGTCCACTCCTGGGTCAAAGACAGTTGTTCCTGGAACTGATCTTCAAGTAACCAGTTGCCCAAGTAAGGGAAGACATAAAAACCTTCCCTCCAGAGGGCTGCTGCCACCATCACTAGGCATTTGGTCAAAACCCATGGTATTGAAGACAAGTCAAAGGGCAGGACTCTAAACTGGTAGTGCCCCCTCCTCAGAAACAGGAACCTGAAGTATTTTCTGTGGGGGCGGCAGACCTTGACATGCAGGTATGCATCCTGCATATCCAGGGAACAGATCCAGCCTCTCTTTGCTGGAGCACAGACAACAGTCTGGGGTGGGTGACCATCCTGAACATTTTATACTGGATGAAAAAGTTCAGGTTCTGGAAATCCAGAATGGGCCTCAGGTCCCACTGGATTTGGGAATGAGAAAGAAGTGAGACAAGAACCCCAGGTTCCGTTGACTCTCAGGAACCAGTTCTGTTGCCCTTTTCCATAACAGGTTGTGAACTTCCTCCTGCAGCATGGCCATGTGGCTGGGAGGGTAGTAGGTGGTCTTGGGGGAGATCTGGAGGCATCTCTACAAATTCCAGGGTGTGCCCCTGTTCTACGAACTGCAGCACCCAGGCATCTTTTGTGATTTTCCACCACCTGCACAGGTGTAGCAATAAGAGACCCCCCCCCGCCACTACATCCTAGGAAACCAGATGGAGGGAGTTGGGAAAGGAGTCAGAACAAAATGGGGCCTCAGAAGGGACTCCACCTCCACCCTCAAGGACTTTTGGGTGGAGGAGGTGGGGATGGGCGGGGTGGAGGCAGCCTTGCATTTGCTGGGTTGTTTGGTGCCAGCTCTAGGATGGTGAATGGCATGTCAAAAGGACACCCTCTGTCCACTTTTCTGGTTGGTGTGATAGACAGAATGAATCAAACGCAGGGTTCTCCATGTAGCCTGAAGATCACAGAGGATGTCCTGAATGTCTCCCCTGAAGAACTTATGGCCCCTGAAGAAGGCATTCAGGATGGACTGCTGGACGTCAGTAGCGAAACCTGACACTCTGAGACAGGAGTACTGACTCAGGTAAATGCCCACCGTGGAGGCTCTGGCTGAAGCATCTAAGGCATCATAGGCAGCCCTCAATAAATGCCTGCCTACGTCAGCACCAGACTGGAGGGCCTAGAGCATTTCCTCATTCTGGGGACCTTCAGGAAGAGCCTGGGTGGCCAACCTGGCTGATTCCCAGAGGTCCTCCTGGTACTTGAGCAGACACCCACATAATTGAGAATCCTTATGGCCAGAGTAGAAGAGGTAAATACCCTCTTGCCCATGAAATTTAGCTTTCTAGACTCCTTGTCCAGTGGAAGGGAGCTAAGGTGCTGGGGTCTCTTGGACCAGTCTTGGGCCACACTGATGACTACGGAGTCCACTGGGGGGCCCTGCAAGAAAGGGCTTCCTCAAGGGAGCCCGGTACAGCTTGTCCACCTTCTTGAGCATAAGGGGCGATTAGGTTAGGCCTGTGCCAGGTGGCCATGGTGGCATCCTCATATGCCTTAATCGTAAGAGGGATAATAAGAGGAGGGAATTCCATTAGGCCTACATAGTGAGCCAGATTCCATCTAGTGATGGCCTGCTCTGTGGAATCAAACCCCATGGTGGCCTGCAGTTGCTGCATTACTGCAGAGAAAGAGTGGTCAACTGGGGGGGACATAATTAGCAGATTCCTCCCTGCTGAGGAAACTGCAGAAGTGCTAGAGGGAGTTCTGGGCCCTGCATCTTCATCTTCCTCATCCTCCTCATCAAGGAGGAGGAAGTCAGGATGGTAGTCATTGTCCCTGAGCTCAGAGGGGGGGCACCAAGGACAATGACAAGCGCGAGGGGCCTAGTCTCGATGGTACCTAGTGTAAAGGCTAGCTAAGAAGGCCCCACCATTGATGGGGGTTTGAGGCAGGACCTCCTTCTGTACTAGGTCCAGGACACAGGAGTAGAGGGCCTAGAATCTGATGGTCACCCGCATGGGCAAAGATGGGGGATACTGAGGTCCCAGCATCAGAAAAGGTGGTGGAATCACCAATGGAATGGGAGCAAGTTGAAGCACCAAGTGGTGGACCTGAATCCCCAACGTGGAAGAGATGGAGTTCAAAACACCTGTCGATGAATGACCATCGCTGGCCACCAGCAGATAGGCAGTGCTCCCTGACTGTGCCTCCTGAGATGGTGGAGGGGCATTCAGCAGGGGCGGATGCATTGGAAGCGGAAGAGGAGGGAACCCCAGTGACGAAAGGCCAATGTCAACAGAGCCAACGGGCCGCATTGATAAAGTCTCCCCTGTGGTAGATAGGATAAGGGAGGCAATGGGAAGGAGCCAGTTGACACAGCATTATCACCAGAGAAAGGCAATCTGGCAGAGCGTGCTGTCAGGGCCGACCCTGTAGGAGAAAGGGTGTGGGCAGTAGAGGGGGTTGTTGCTGGCCTGGCTGATGACCACAAAACGGTTGGCACAGTGACTGTGCTTCCCAGATATTTTGTCCCAGGCCCTGGCAGGGTATGAGCTGGAGGATGGGGCCAGGGAAGCCGAGGAACTCCTGGCCTTAAGCTCCTTCTCCAGGATGGTGATCTTCTGTTCCATGAGGAAGGACTTGAGAGCCTGAGATGTCATCACTGGGTGGCTTGATTGAAGCCGCTGCTGATCTGGCAAACTTGGATGTCATGGTCAGTGCTGAGACAACGGACACAGACTTCATGAGAGTTCTTATGGTAAATCTTCTTGTGACAGCTAAAGCAATGGAAGGGGTCTGATTTACTCATAATAGGGAAAATCACGTAGAGAGAAAGTGATTACAAAACTAGGGTGAGAAAAAACAAAGCATAGAAAGATCTAGAAGACTGGCAGTTGACTGAAGCAATTGAGCTCTGCAGAGTCTGAGGTGTGATGGCAATGGTGGGAAAAGAACTGAGATGGGAGTGGGGCCACCCATAGCTATATAGGGGGATGCGGACATGGTGATGTCACTGTGGGTGGCCCCTGGAAGACTGCTAGCAAAATGTTTCCATGTGGTATTGGTGCCTGGCAGCTACAGTTCCTAACGTGTGACCTGCTACAAGAGATGTCCTCGAAGAAGATATTGAAAATTACCTAAGTTATGAACATGCATTGTAAAATTTCAATGTACATTCATAACTTTGTTTTACCCCAAATTTTCAAAATAGTCTTCTTATGACCCCATCTCATGAACATTTTCAAATCCTGCCCAAAAGGTAATTTCACAGAGTGACTATGAAACCACCTTTCTGGACAGATTTGAATAATTTCACAAACTTCTCCATGAGGCGGGATCCCAAAAAGGCCATGCTGAAAATCTAGGCTACAAATATTTTAAAATGACCAAGTTATGAGTAAAAGTTCAAAACGCATTGAAAAAGTGATCACATTTACCTTGTTTCTTCAGTTCCCCTTCAGCACTGAAGAAGTATGTGTTCAGTGGAAGAGCTGTGGTGGACCATTTCTAAATGAGTGTGTTTGGGGGGTTGCTGAGTGGGGGGATAGAGTCATCAGAAAAAGACATTGATGGACAGTTTTCTGCTTTTCAGGATAAGTTGCTAAAAAAAAAAAAAAAAAAAGACTACGAGGGACCATTTTTTCTTTACAAGTGCAGGGCGACACTGGGGATTGGACACCCCAGTGTCACAGATGTTTGGCAGCACCAGGGGTAAGCACCTCAGTGTCTGTATACATGAAGGGGTTGGGCCTGCACAACATGGGTAGACACTATGGCCAGCAACGGTCTCAGCACGGGGGGGGGATGTAAATGCATTCCCACTAATGGTGGATCACAGTACAGCCCAGGACGGCTATCATTTTTTTAGGGACCGGTCAAACAGCCTAGAAGAGCTTTCTTTTTCATGGCAGGATGTTAGCCATGGCAAACAGCACAGGAGTGCTTTTGGAAGCTCAATGCTATAGCGGCAGACATGACAGTAATTTCTGCGGTTGGCCACATCTTCCACAGTTGGCTGGGAAATGTGCAGTTTACATGGAAATCTGTTGTAAATTCCATGGCCGAGGACCTATGGAAAACTAGTGGCTCTGGTTATAGTCCTGATGGGTTTGACCCAAAACTGCTCCCTCTCTTTGCACCCGACATTGCAGTTCCTATCTCTGCTCTTCTCAATCTCTCCTTTTCTCTTAGTGTAGTACTGAATCTTTGGTATGGGTGCTCAAAGATGGTGATCCAGTCCCCCAAGGTAACTACTACCCTATCTCCCTTCTTCCAACCCTTGCAAAATGACAGAACACTGTCTTTATCCAGCTCTCTTCCTTCCTTGATGTCTCTGGATACCTCTCTCAGTATCAGTCTGGCTTCCTGAAACACCACTTTACTGTTTCAGAGTCACAGACTCCATTTTCAAAGAAATTGATATGGCTGTATCAACTAAATCATCTTTATTGATCTTGCTAAGGTTTTTGACTTTGACCACGCTCTCCTGCTGGACAAATTGATGCTTGCGATTTCTCTGCAGCAAAAGTGAACTGGTTCCATTGGTATCTCTCTGACCATTACCACCCATTTCAGTTTGGTGACAGTTTCTCCCCCCTCACCATTGGTCCCATTCTTTTCTCCCTGTTTCTTAATGAGCTCTCTTCTGTCTGTGTCAATGCCAACATACACATGTACGTGGATGACACAGTCCTCTATGCTTCTGGTCACTCCGCATCAGAGCTTAAACCACTGCAACAACTGGATTTTAATGATGTTCAGCCCTGGTTCTTGGTTTTCTAAATGCTAAAAAGACCGTTTCCACGTCCTTTGGTACAAGGCAAGAACTAGCTAGGCTTTCCTCCTATCCCTTTTTCATCACCTTTGATGGCTCCCCTTTGGATGGTGTTACCTTCTTGAAGTATCTTGGTGTGTGGCCTGACTGGAACCTTGACATTTCTATACATATCAATGCCATTCTTAAGAAACTACACCCTTAACTTGAAGCACTGTACCATAATAAAGATTCCTCTCAACCTCAATCTCTAGGGAAATTGTTCCAAAAATTATCTTGCCAGTGTTTGACTATGCAGATGTGGTCTGTGGGTATTAAGAGATAATGGGAGGGCCTGAGCCTTCATCTCCAAAACTGAAAATGCCTGAAACCACTCAAATACTAATTGCCAGAACAGAAAGCCCTATTGGAATTGGGAAGTAAAAGAACTCAAAAGTGTTACATGCAATAGGAAAAGTCCCTCTCTCCCAGTTGGTAAAAGGGGTTCTTCTCAAGATATTTTTGAACTCTTTAGATCCTTCATCCCCTTGGCTGTCCCCTTGAACAGCTCACACCGTTTAAGAACTTGTGAGTATTATTGCAGAGATGTGTGAAGTTAGGAAACATCACTTTGGGGATTTTTTTTTGTTCTTTTTTTCTTCCTCTGTCCAACCAGCCCCTTCTGCCAGTCACCCCAGCCCTGTCACCCAGGTGCTCTCCAGAACTTACCTGTATGTATCTTCCCCAGGGCTTACTCCCTGGCAGAGTTGTTGGGGTTCCCCAACCCCCACAGTTGAACAGGATCTAGTGCGCTGGACAGGGCTTAGATAGCCAGGTGCAGGGTAGTGGTGGGCGAAGTGGGCTCAATCCGCTCTGCAAAGTGATTCATGAAGCAAAGGCGGATTCAGGGAGTGATCTGCAATGCGAAGCGGAGTACTTCGCATTATAATGGGTAACATGAAGGCCATTGAAAACAATGACTTCGCATTACTCCACCTTCCCAGACCACTACTCCAACAAATATTAAGGTGAAGTGCATTGAGAACATTGCACTTCGCCTTGTTTTTGAGCTCCGAAGGCGAATTTTGCAGTGATTCATGGGATTTCAGGTCACATGGGCTCTATATTGATTTGCACAGCCTCAGTTCGTGGTAGTATGTGTAGGACAGAGTAGGAGACAGTGTGCTCTGAGAGCTGTCTGTGATTGAAACCTTCTAAAAGCTGTTAAAAAAGCATTGTTGCATTTTTTGGGGGGCTCAAACTTTAGTTCATCGATTGTAGGATATCATCGAGCATTTTTGTTTTTATGTGGATTTTGAATGTTAATGTAGAACATTGAGTGTGTGTAGTGAAAGGCAGTGAAAGTGTGCTTTGGGGGAGGGGCATATCTGTGGTGTAGGTAGATTTAAGTTGGAGAAATAGCGATTTCTTTGTCTTTTGGTTATATTTTTGTCATATAACTGTGTTAAAGTACATACAGTAACATTGTCAGTAATTGTTGAAATTGTCTTGCTGATTGTGTGTTCTGGTGCAGCAGTTCATAATTTCAGGTTGTTTACATAATGTGTGGCATATTACTGAACTTTCCAATTTGCTATGCATTACTCGTTCAGCATTGTAGACAAACTGTTCTGTGTGTGAGTGTGTGTGTGCAGTGTTGCATGACATCAAATAATGCACCTTTTATTCTGCCACAGACTAGTGTAATTGCAGGCACAGCAGTGTGAACCTGCTATCCACTGCAGCTGCCTGATTTGTACTGCGATCGTGGTATCTGTTCTTTGTTTTGCTGCTTGTACTGCCCTAAAAATCTGCAGTCAGTGCTCCCCACCGGCAAAAGGAACTATTTACCAGATTGGATTGTTTTTGTGACCTCATCAGCACCACTGGTTACTGAAGTTGTTTTCATTGCGTGACAGACTAGTCTCTCTATCTGTTGCTGAAGCTACAGTTGTGTTTTTGGCTTCACATCCAGCGTCCCCCCAATCAGAGAGTGAACATATCAAAATCTAAATTTGGTTATAATATTGTGGTTGATCACCCAAAATGCCCAAAGAGAGCGTGCAAGCAAAGCTGTTTCTCGCCATGGCAATGCTGGCAGTAAGATAGTCTGTGGGCATAGTAGTACGCAGAAGTGCATTGCTGATGTGAGGAAATGTATTTCTCCTGCAATGTTTTTTACAGCCCAATCAGTAGCTTCACTCATAGTTGGAGGAGATGATGTTTTCCCAGCCGGTGGTGTTAGTGGTGGTGGTAGTATTAGTATTGGTGCATCAAGTTCGAATTCCGACCAGTGTACCATATCCAAAAATATTGAGTGTGAAGCAGTGCAAGTGAGTGGCAGCGTACATGATGTCATACTTCCCAGTAACTGAACCTTAGGATTCTGATAGTCATGTCAACGATAGCATACAATGTGATATTCCGTCTATCGTGGCAGTTAATGTCACGCATTTTCCATGCAGTGATTCACAGTATGGTGAAAAAATATCAGGTGATGGTGGTGTAGATGCTGATGATGAATGTGATGACGACAATGATGTTGCTGTTGTTGCAACATGCAGTCCACATACTAGCATCCAAGCAGAAGATGTGGATGTGTGTAATGTTGATGAATACGATGATGTAATTGACCCCAGTTGGGAACCGGAGAAAAAGAAATTCAAAGTGGCTGTGTCTAAGTCCGTTTGCAGGAATCCCCCCTCCCTCGTAAAAACTTGTGATTTACCGGTTTTAGTTGATGATGATGACCCAGTAATAAATATGATTGGTAGTCGTGGTGGTCAGTTGCAGTCCAGCTGTGCAGTGCCTGAATCATCACGTTGCCCCCCCCCACTTCAGTGCTTATAATAACGGACTTAAATAAGTCACATCATGGATGTGTTAAAAGCAGAGCATCACAATCCCTTGTTCAGGATTTTTTTGTTCAAGATGCAAATGATGAGTCAGTTGCAATCTGCCAGGTTTGCCATATGCGTGTGAGTGGAGGTAAAAAGGGGAGCTATCTGGGCACAGGAGGACAGCACACACATCTTAAGAATAAGCACTTGGCACTGTGGACCCAGCACAAGCTAGCAGCTAGTACCACAGTGGGGCATTCACCCTCGTCACCAGCAACCATAGCCAGCATGTTATCCCCTTCCATGACTGTTAAGCCCAGTAATAAATTAAATGTGTGCAGTACTGAGGTAATAAGAGCAGAGGATTACTACAAACATGATGAAGTGGAGGACCATAATGACTTTGAAATGTTGTCCAGTGCTGGTGAGAGTAGCAGTTTTTGTGGTGGTGGTGAATGCAGTATGTCTAGTGCAAGTGGTACATCAACCCCGGTTGGCAAATCTGGCAAAATAACTGCATTTCTGGGTTTGTCATCATCACCTGTGCAACTGCCTTCATCAAACATCCACACTCCACCCCCTGCCAATGACATTCATCACAGAGCACAACCATTTGTGATCACACCCCGTGTAAAATGTTTAAGTCAGCCCACGTTGCAGAGCGTTTTTGTGCATAAGCTGAAGTACCCCCGAATCATACAGTGTCACGTGAACTTAATGCTGCTGTAGCAGAAATGCTGGCAATTGATCTTTTGCCCTTCTCCTTTGTGGAGAATTCAGGGTTCTGGCAGTTTGCTGCACGTGTCTGTCCAAAATGGAAAGTCCCATCCAGGACATACTTTTCTCCCCGTGCTGTCCCCCGAGTTGTTCTGCACCGTGTCCGACTCAGTAAGACATGCCCTTCAACATTCCTCCTCTCTATTCATTCATTTAAGTATGGATATGTAGACAAGTGGCAAAACAGCAGGGAGTTCATATCTGTGTATAACTGCACACTGGGCGCAGGTGCCGGGGGTTGTTTGTGATGTTGGTAGAGTGAATAATCAGTGCAATAAGGTGGATTGTCGTGGTAGCAATCTTCCAGGAATTTGACAGCATGCAACGATTGCTATGTGCAATGTGACCTGTTCACACACTGGTGAGAACATGCTGGACATGGTACTGACAAACTGACAAATGGCTAAACCCTCTGTCCTGAGAGCTGGGTTCATAGCAAGTGACAATGGGTCAAATGTGGTGTAATGCATCACGAATGGTGTATTTTTTCGTGTTCCACGCATGGCCCACTGTTTAAATCTTGAGGTGCAGGAGTTTCTGAAGCACCCTCATGTAAAGGAAATGCTGACCACTGCACAACGTATCTGCTCTCACTTTTCAAGATCTGGAAAGGCCTGTGACCAACTGCGGCAGTTGCAGATGCAAAACGGCCTGCTTCAGCACTGCTTGAAGCTGGAAGTTGTCACCCAATGGAATTCCACTTTATACATGGCAGAGAGGTTGTATGAACAATACAAAGCCATCTCTGAATATCTTGTGATGCACACTAGCTGTGACAGTACCGGGGCCTCCATGTGCCCCATCACTCTCTGCTCTCCAACACATTACCTCCAAAAACCATATAAACACTACAAACAGGTATCTGCCTCTATCTCTGAAATCAAATAAAGAGGCAGAAGACACTGCAGAGCAGGACACTGCACAGAGCTAGCACAACAAAACCTCACCCAAATCAGGAACCAAAACAAACAAGCACAAAAGGAAATCCAAAAACTTCTGATCATAGGAGACTCCATGATTGGGAGTTGATACCCATCTCCAGCCAGGGGTGATGGTCAAATGTCTCCCAGGTACATCAGCATGGAGACACTGACCGCATTACAAAATTGTTCACAAAGCAGGAGAAAACATTGATGTCCTAGTACACATAAGGGACTAATGATCTCACCAGCCAAGTTAGTTAGGAGACCAAGGAACACCTGACTAGGCTGGGTGACAACTATCATCTATTTTGTCCGGCATCTCCTTCTCTGAGATCCTGCCAGTCTGGGAGAGGGAGCAGATGGACCGAAGGTCAGAGAAGGGGAGATAGGGAGCTAAACACGTGGCTCAAGGGCTGGTGCCAGGAAAAGGACACAGATTTGTAGGAACTGGCAACAGTTCTGGGAGCGAAAGTTCTTTAAATTTGATGGACTGCATCTGACTAAAGAGGGAGTCAGTGCATTGGGGCAGAAGTTTGACATCTTTGCAGAATATTTAAACTAGCAAATGGGAGAGGGTGCAGCACCCCACGTCGAATGGGAAGAACACCCTCCCCTCAGCTAGTGGTCAAACAGGAATTCAGCATGTTTGCAGTTCATTTGCATCACCAGGTAAGAAAAAGGTTTGTCTCCCCATACGACACACAGGGGTAATGCCAAACTTCACCCAACAACTAACACACCAAAATCTGGCCAATGGAAAATCATGTACACAAATGCTGACAGCCTGGGAAATAAGATCCCAGACCTGCAGGCAATAATGTCAGAGGCTAAACTGGACATAGTAGCAATTAATGAGACGTGGTTTACCAGTAACCACACTTGGGAGACTTCAGTACCTGGCTATGTATTGTTCAGAAGAGACTGAGGTGCAAAAGGGGGAGGAGTGGCCCTGTATGTTAATGAAAATATCAAAGCTACAGAAATTCAGAATACACATAAGGAGCCAGAAGAACTGTGGGTCACCCTGGAAACAGGAAATGGGACAGCCATAAGAACTGGGGTTGTCTACAGGCCCCCAGACCAGAGGGAGGACACAGACACATTATTGTTAGAAGATACACAAAACATGACAGCTAAAGGGGAGGTTCTGATAATGGGAGACTTCAACATGCCGGATACAGACTGGTCAATACCAGCAGGAACATCTGCCAGAACTAGACTCATAGTGGATTCCCTGCAGGGGGAGGGCCTCAAACAACTGGTACAGCAACCCACAAGAGAGAGGGCTATCCTAGATCTAGTACTGACTAACAAAGAAGGGATCACAGATCTCCAGGTAGAAGGTCACCTGGGGGCCAGTGACCATCACATGGTATGGTTCAATTTGGCTACTACATCTAAATCATCCCATTCCAAGGCAAAAATATGGGACTTCAGAGGAGCCGACTCTGATAAGATGGCCAACAGAGTTAAGCTAGCCCTGGCAAAAAGAAACACAGGTGAGGGGTACAGGCAAAGGGCAAGCATTAAGGATGCAATACTTGAAGCAACATCCATTGTGTTAGACAGAAAAGGAAGTAAAAGAAGAAGAAACCACTTTGGTTCTCAAATACAGTAGCAGAAAAGGTCAGAGCCAAAGGCTGGCCTTCAGGAAATAAGGACACAGCGGGATGAAGATAGGGAGGCATACCAAACTGCCCTAAGGGAAGCAGGTAAGGCAGTAAGGCAGGCAAAGTCCCAAACTGAGAAACACTAGCACAAACAGTAAAAGAAGGTGACAAGACTTTCTATAGATACATTAGTGAAAGGAGAAAGTCCAGAGGGGTATTGCTAAGTTTAATGGAGAAAAAGGAGCATGTGAGGAGGAGGACCCTGTAAAGGCATCTATCCTAAATAGATACTTTTGCTCAGTATTTACTGAAGAGAAGGTAGGGGCAGGCCCACAGCTCAGCATCATGGACACAGGGGAGGGAGGTGAGCACTACTCCCTTCACAAAGAAAGGGTCCTAAAAGAGCTTGCTAAGCTCCAGGGTGGATAAGGCAATGGGACCTGATGGCATACATCCCAGGGTACTTAAGGAGCTAAGGAGGAACTAGCAGAGCCATTAGCAGAATTGTTTAGTGAGTCTCTGAGCACAGGAGAGGTCCCAGAAGACTGGAGAAGGGCTCATGTGATCCCGCTCCACAAGAGTGGTAGCAGGGAGGAGGCGGGGAACTACAGACCGGGTCAGTCTTACCTCAGTAGTGGGCAAGATTATGGAGGCACTCCTTCATGAAAGGATAGTGCAACACCTGGAATCCATAGGGGCACAGGATCCAAGACAGCATGGGTTTACAAAGGTCCTGTCAAACTAATCTCATAGATTTCTTTGACTGGGTAACCAGAGTGGCGGACCAAGGGGAGCAGTTGATGTCGCCTACCTTGACTTCAGCAAAGCTTTGACACTGTTCCACATAGAAGATTGATAAATAAGCTGGTAGGCTGGGTGGGTCAGAAGTTGGTCAACTGGGTGGCAAACTGGTTGGACGGGCAGAAACAGAGTGGTGGTAAATGGTATACAGTCAGAAGAGATGCAAGTCACAAGTGGGTACCCAGGGATCAGTCCTGGGGCCAGTCCTCTTCAACATCTTCATTAGTGACCTTGCAGATGGACTAGAGGGTAAGGCTTGTCTGTTTGCAGATGACACCAAGATCTGCAACAGAGTAGATGATCCAGATGGGGTGGGCAGAATGAGAAGAGATCTGGATAAACTAGCAGAATGGTCAGAAGAGTGGCAACTGGGATTTAATGCAGAAGTGCAAAATCATGCACATAGGAAGAGAAACTCTGAAGCCACCTATAGGCTGGGAGGAGTTGCTAAGCAGTCACAAAGGAAGAAAGAGACTTGGGCATCATCATCACTGATGACCTAAAATCATCAAGCAGACCTCCTAAAGCAGTAGGTAAGGCTAGGGGGTGTTAGGGTGTATTGGTAGGGGTATCACAAGTCGTAAGAGGGAGGATAACTCTCTGTACAAGACACAGTTGCTAGGCCTCATCTGAGTATCGTGGCAGTATTGGAGGCCACACCTTCACAGGGACATTAACCAAATTGAGGCAGTCCAGAGAAGGGCAACCAAAATGGTGCAGGGACTGCATCAGAAGACATATGAGGACAGATTAACGGAGCTCAATATGTATACCCTTGAGCAAAGGAGGGAGAGAGGTGATATGATCGAGGCGCTCAAACACCATAAGGGCATAAACAAGGTGAAAAGAGTCTAACATGTTTTAAATATAAGAAAATAGCAGGACAAGAGGCACAGCATGAGATTAGAGGAGGCCGATTAAGGGGAATGTGAGGAAATTCTTTTTCACAGAAAGGGTGGTGGATGCATGGAATGGCTTACCACAAGAAGTGGTGGCTATGAATACAGTGCAGGGCTTCAAACAGGCATGGGATAGGCATAAGGGAGCAATACAAATGACTATGAATAGATAGGCCACTGACAGAGCAAAGGCCGATGGCACATTTATAAGGTAGAAAAAGAAATGGGCAGACTGGATGGGCCTTGCGGTCCTTATCTGCCATCAACTTCTATGTTTCTATGTCTATGACGACTGAACAGTGGCGCCTCATGGACTCTGTAACAACAATTTTGCAGCCTTTTGAACATGCCACACAGGCAGTGAGTGGCGAGTCTGCCTCCATTAGCCAATCAATCCCACTGCTGCGGATGCTGAAGCAGACATTGGTGAATGTGCAGCATGGCCTTGATGTTGCTGGAGACGGTGGTAGCAGTATGTTGTTGTAACACAAGCTGACAGTATTCGACCAGAATCGTCATGTTGTGAGCACTCAGGCAGCGTAGTGACAACTTTGCCATAGCAACAATGCTGGACCCACGATACAAACTTGGAATTGCATTAGTACTGGAGGGAAGACCTGAACCACGTAAAAAATATCAGTGGTCAACTGGTGCGCTTGGTTCATGGGGCACAGAAGTCACGTGCCAAGGTCAGCAAACCTCAGCAGCATTATCTGGCTGAAGGTGTACCTGTAGGACTATCAAGCATATCCTGCAAGGGGAAGGGGACTGCAGTTCCAGGTGGTCTGTCATCCAAAGTGGCTGGTGTCAACCTGCTTTGGGAGACTTCGTCCCAAGTGGGTATTTGTGAAATAAATGATTCGGGAGAACAGGATGATGCATCAACAACTGGACTTAGTGCGGCTCAGAGAATGGTTGAGTCATATTTGCCTGAAAACAGGCATCTGATAATAACTGAAGATCCTCTTTTATACTGGAGTGGAAAGGTCAGTGAATGGCCAGAGCTGACTGCAGTGGCACTGAAGTACCTCACATGCCCACCCTCCAGTGTAAGTGTTGAGAGGGTATTCAGCTCAGCAGGTGCAATAGTCAGGGATTGTCGGACAAACCTGTCTCCTGCAAATGTTAGTTTGCTAACATTCATTTAAATGAATGAGAGGCACATACCAGCACAGACTGCAACCTCAGTATTCGTACCCCGGTCTAGTCAAGGTGATTTTGGTGATGTGGAAATGTACCATCCTGGTAGCACTAGCAGTAGCTGCCTGAAATGGCCCACCACGTATGTAGATAATGACACAATGGAGAAAGAATTTCCCCAGTGGTCAGACTTCAGACATAGATGACTGTGAGGGAAGCTTTCTTTATGAGGATGATGATGTGGTTAATGTTGGCAGGTTTTAACTGAAGTTGTTAAAAGGCGGTGTGCCACCCTGGACCACCAACACCACCACTGGGACTGATGTTAGCCACTGCCACCACTGAGCACGAGTCTGTCTGACCCCTGGACCACCACCACTGGGACTGATGTTAGCCACTGCCACCACTGAGCATGAGTCTGTCTGACCCCCGGACCGCCACCACCGGGACTGATGTTAGCCACTGCCACCACTTGAGCATGAGTCTGTCTGACCCCTGGACCACCACCGGGACTGATGTTAGCCACTGCCACCACTGAGCATGAGTATAACCGGACCACCACATCCATCAGCCACAGACACAAAGCTTCTTAATATTTAAACCATAAAGTGAGTATGAGTACTCATGTTTGTTATGCTGTTTCACTTCCTTTAGTTGTATGTTTTGTTTTCTGTAGCTTTTCAGAGCCACAATGGTCAAACACATACGGTACACTTTTTTTTTTTTTTTTTTTATATATACAGGGTAACAAAAAAAGTCTCCATCGCTAAAACTCGGTGGGAATGGTACTGCAGCTGTACCGTACAGAGAGGAACCTATGGAATATACATGTGAAATCCATTCTGGTAAGTATGAAGATTTTATTTCATCCATTTCATTGTTTTGGAAAGACTGCAGGAAATATTGCACACAGGTTGTGTTAGATGACAAGATGTGGGTTTGAAATGCAACTTGACTTGAGATTGAGAACCAGGGAGGTACAAATAACAATTTAGTTGTAAGAAGTCATTCATTTCTTTTTTTAGGAAATTTCCAGATGCTTTGTTGTTCTGTCAAAATGGCCTTATCCAAAAAAAGTTCTTCTTCTTCTTCTTCCTCTTCCTCTTCTTCTTCATCAGGCACCCCCTGCCCTGGGATTGGGCACACATGCAACAGGCAGAAGTCATTTCATTCGATGACCATGACCATCATTAACAACCGGACTCCAGAAGGATACAGATGAAATCTGTGAAGAAGTAACAAAATAAGAAACCATTACAGACAAACCTGCAAATATGACTCCCCCCCAAAAAATACTTACCTTCATGTGCTTGAGAATTATCCGTTTCCAATTTCAAAGAAAAAAATTCTCATTGAGCACTGGAATGTGCACATCAACAGTTTCTGTGACCTGTGATACAGAACAATACCATAAGTACATGTCAACCCCCTCCTCACCTACAAAATACACAAACATTATATATATATCTACTCACCAAGGCTACTATTAGTGTACAGCCAAAGGGCACCCTTCCATCCACTTGAGGTGATCACATTGCATTTGCTCGAATCGCCTCGCAGAACACACTGGACCAGCAACAGGATGCTCACGGTCATCATTTTATTCTGGGGGACTTAGTATGTGTTGAAACAGTCTCATTTCATTGCGTTACCACTTGTCAATTTTCTGCATACAAGGAGGATACATTTTGGGCCTGCAGAAAAAATCTGGGGACTCTGTGCCACCACTGCATGCATGACTGAGTGCACCATTAATTCTGCGGGACTTTGTACAGTATGTGCTGAAACAGTCTCATTTCATTGTGTTACCACTTGTCAATTTTCTGCACACAAGAAGGATGCATTTTGGGCCTGTAGAAAAAATCTGGGGACTCTGTGCTACCACTACGCGCATGACTGAGTGAGCCATTCATTCTGGGGATGCATTTTGTGTGTTGTGTGATTGTTGTGAGCTCATGATGTCATAAACAATAGGAAAATGTAATAGTATCATCTATTCTATTAAAAAGGCATTTATATCTATGAATAGAGAGTGTGTTCTTAAACTGTACAGGACTTATGTACTCCCCCACCTTGACTATGGATCTCCTATATGGAGTCCATATTTAAAGAAGGACAAACTTAGGGTGGAAAAAGTCCAAAGACGCCTGACAAAATCAATAAAAGGTCTACAGAATATGGAATATGCAGATAGATTATCAGAGCTCAATCTGTATCCCTTGGAAATAAGACAAATTAGGGGAGATTTACTATTCTTATACCGTATTTTGGAAGACAAAACATTAATGTTACAATGTAATATAACAAGGAACTATAAAGCTCTAAATTTAAGATCACATGATAAACAAATTTTTATAAATAGAGCAAGAACTAATAGGCATTTGAACTTTTATAATATACGGACTCCCTCAATATGGAATAACTTACCAAAAAAAGTAGTGGAAGCAACATCATTTGACTCGTTTAAAAATGAGTTAGATAGATTCCTGTTCACAAATAATAAAAAATATATCAATAGATAAGCTCACTAGGAATGGGAGACAATTAAATGGGCCTAGGCCTACTTTGTCTATATATACCAAGTTACTGACATTATCAATTAAAGCAGCATTGCAAGAATGTCGTGACAATTTTGACCTGTACTTTTTTATGCTACTTTACATTGCCACAGCCACTAGTTACTCTGAGTCGTGGCTTGAATGATACGTTTCTTTTCACAATTTGTCTGCTTTACTTAGCTGACTACTTTTTTTTCATGTGTGAAAAAAAAACAAAAAACGAGCACACCTTTCAATATTGTTCTGACCAGGTTTGTATTTATTTCCAGCTGCTTTTCAATAAATATTGTTCCTTGGTGTCATAAAACACTGCCTGCTGCATAACTGTTAATTTACAATAGAAGTGATATATAACAACTAACTGATGTGATGGAGAAAAGCAGAAGAAAACAATGACAAAGACCTGGTCAGCACCAATTTAAAAGGAATGCTCTTTTCATTATTTCACACATGAAAAAGGTAGTACAGCAGACTCAACTACTGGAAATTCTCGTATCATTCCAGTCAGGATGTAAGTAAAGAAAGTTGTAACATAGCATTAAAAAAAATATGGGTCAGAGTTCTCAACAGATTGTTGTGCTGCTGCTTTACAGAGATTCACCTAGTTATGGTGATGCATATAACCTAATATGTGGGGGCCTTACTTCCAGAGGAATATTTCTTGTTCCACAGAGTGCAATATGTTTCTGAGAAAACCGCCCGTAATTTCATTACAGTGTGTCACGTGATGGAGGAATTCCAGTTCAGAAAAGCTGCCCACATTCTGCCCCCCTCAGCAACATTAGGACATGATGGCAGGGGGAGTGCAGGTGCATGCTCCACTATAGTGAATGTCCAGCAGCTATCCCAATGTTTCGTTATGTTATAAGGTTCACTTTGTGGTGAAATGTGTGGGAACATTTCCACTAACAAGGCTCTTCTTACTGGAAACGTGCCCACACGTTTCACCACAAACTGACCATTTTAACATAAAGAAACATTCGGAAAGCTGCCTAACAATTGGACATTCACTGTAATGGAGCACGCACCCATGCTCTCCCTGGCATCACATCCTAACGTTGCTGAGAAGGCGGGCAGAATGTGGGAGGCTTTCCAGAACAGGAATTCCTCAGTCACGTGACACAATGAAATTACGGGCAGTTTTCACAGAAATGTATTGCACAATGTGGAGCAAGAAAGATTCCCCTGGAAGAGAATGTGTATTATTAAACAACAACAAAGAAAAAACACACAAAAACAGTACAACACAGTAGTGGGGAAGGGCAGAAAATAATCCCTTACTGTGGCCGTGGGATGTCGTGGTGGTCCAACAGCAGGTGCAGCATTGTCAGTATTTGCTGCTGCTGTTCTTGTATTGTGTCGACCTGCTGCTGCAAAGCACCGACCCTCTGATTACTCTCCTCCAGGGCTGCCCATACCAGAGCGATGTCAGCCTCTGTTGCAGGGACCGTGGCAGGGTCCACTGCAGGTGGAAATCCAGGTAGTGGTGGTGGTGGAGAGGGTGGTGCTGGTAGCCATGGTGGCGGTGCAGCTGCTGTACTGGCCCTCCTCCTGCTGTGGTGAGGCACAACTTTGACCCCAGCAGCACCCTCGCCCACTGCCACAGAAGGGCTAGCAGGTGGATGCCTGGCCCCTTCCGTGGCAGCCTGCCACTCCACCTTGTGGTGGTTGAACATGTGGGAGCGCTGGCCACTGGTCCCCAAATGTGTCCCCCGGGGGCCATGGTGCACCAGCACACCACACAGATGACACCACGATTGTGCTGTCTCCCCCCACAGAGTTAAAAAACTCCCACACTGGGGAGTTGCGGGGGGGACCAGACACAGTCCTCACATCACCTATGGTTTCAAGGGGCACCTCCTGTGGCTGTGGAGGTGGTGGAGGGGGTGCTGCAGGAGCCCCCTACAGCTGCTACCTGTGGTGGTGGTAGTGGCAGAGAAGGTGGATGCACAGTAGCCACCAGTGGCACTGGTACTGGTGCTGCTGCTTCCACTGGGGGGGAAGCAACACCCAGGAGTTGGGAGCAGTCCAGCATCACATGACTGCCCCGTGTCGGCACTCCCCTCCTCCGACTGTGCCCACGGGCCAGCGACTCACCTTCTTCAGGGTCCACGTCCATCCCTCCCACAGAAGTCCCCGGCGCACACACACACACACACACACACAGTCACACAAAACTTATATATATAAAAAAAAAATTTAACTACCAAAAAAACAATCATAAACACAATACAAAAACTAAATAAAGATAGCTTTTAAAAAAGCTGTTTTAGAAAGGCAATGAAGCACTTTGTCACTGACTCCTACACTGCTCTCTCACAAAGCCTTCTCCCTCTACGAATGCAAAGGAGAAAGTGAAACTGCTTCTTTGACACTTCGTTCCTGCCTGGCTAAAGCATGTGACTTACAGTACTGTAAGCCATGTGATGTGTGGGGGGCTGCCTATTTACTTGTCACTTACCTTACTTGTTTAAGGCATAATGGCAGCAGCGTGAAATAATGAGTCAGCAGTGGCGTTACAGTGCTCACTTCGCAGTTCACTAACTCAAGTGCCCACTTTATGCTCACTTCGCTAGCGGATTAAAAATTCGCTGCATCTCTAGTGCAGGGCCTGCAGGTAACCGGTGTCATCCTACTGGCAGGGACATTTCTCATTTTCTTCCCAGGAGGTGCAGACATACAATGCAATCATAATGCACATCACACCTTCCGCATGATGTGCGTTGATGGCTGCCACATCTCCGTGCACTTCTGGCGGCCATGGACTGCCTTCTTCCTAGCCTCTGCTAGAGGTTAGGCAGTAGCAAGGATGCTCTTTCCTCCCCCCCCCGCCAACTCTGATGCCATGAATTCGCTTCCGAACCCTGGTCGCTCGACACAAGTAGTAAGCGCATCGTTCACAAGCGCCCAGCAGTCCAACTTAGAAACTTTGCTCATGAAATAACTTCACAATGTTTCCAGAGTCGCATAAGTGCTAGTTTATGTGAGTTCTTTCCACAGTTCTTCGTGACAGTAGTCCTACGCGAAGCAATGCAATTTTGTGCCCATTTTTGTATGGGAAAAACACACCCCACCTTGTGTCGCTGAAAGCCATCTGCTCCCAACACATCATATAGAAACACAGAATTTGTCGACAGAAAAGGACCAGCCACTCTGCCCAGATTGTCTCTGCTAGTCTGTCTCCACAGACCCTAACTGGTCACCAGTGACCTTCCCTCCCTGCCTTTCTATCCTGCGAATGCTTGAAGCCCGCTGTTTTTCCTCCACCACTTCCACTGGCAGTGTGTTCCAGGCATCTACAACTCTTTCAGTGAAGTAGTATTTCCTCGCATCCCTCTTAACCTTCCCCCTCCAGCTTCATCGCATGCCCTCTGGTCCTAGCGCTCTTTCTCATGTGAAACAGACTCCCTTCCTGCACCCTGGTAAGGTATTTGTAGGTCGCCATCATGCCCCCTCTCACTCTTGTCTCTTTCCAGGGTGTACCTATTGAGATCCCTCAGTCTTTTCTCGTAGGGATTTTGGTGCAACACCTGCACCATTTTAGTTGCTCCCCTCTGGACTGCCTCCACCCTATGTCTTTTCTGAGGTGTGGCCTCCAGAACTGGACAAAATACTCCAGGTGGGGTCTCACCAGCAAACAATATAGGGGCAACTCCACCTCCCTTTTCCTGCTGGAGATACCTATGCATCCCAGCATCCTATTGGCCCTACCCACTGCTTTGTCACACTGCCCTGCCACTTTGAGGTCATCATCGGTTATGATAACCCTTTCCTGGTTAGTGGCTGTCAGTATCTACCCCATCCTGTACTCAGTTAATGGGTTCCTATGCCCTAGGTGCATGATTTTGCACTTTTTGGCACTGAACCCCAACTACCATCCTCTTGACCACTTCCTGAATTTCCCAAGATCCCTGTACATTCCCTCCATCCTCTTAGTGTCCACCCTATTACAGATTTTGATATAATCTGCAGAAAGGCATACTTTCCTTTCCAGTTCTGCTGGAATGTCACTTACGAAGGCACTGAAGACTGGTCCCAGATATGATAATCCTAAGGTCCTTTTCCTGTATAGAGACTGTTAGTACTCCACCAATCTCATACTCGGCTCCAGGGTTACTATGCCCTTGCACTGTTTGGCACTGACCACCAACTGTCATGCTCTTGACCACACCTTGATTTTCCCAGATCTCTACACATTCTCTCCACCCCCTCCAGAGTGTCCATGCTATTACAGATTCTGGTGTCCTCTGCAAAAAGCATACATTTCCTTCTAGTCATTCTGCAATGTCATCTATGAAGACACTGAAAAGGACCGGTCCCAGTACTGAGCCCTGTGGCACCCCGCTGGTCATGCTCCCATCATTAGAATGTCGTTAAGCACCACCCTTGGTTTCCTATCCATTAACCAGTTTCTAACCCAATTCACTGCATTAGATACCATCTCTAGGCTGCGCAATTTCTTTATCGGTCTCCTCTGCTGCACAGTGTCGAAGGTCTTGCTAAAATCCAGATAGGTCACATCCTCTGCCTTCCCATGATCCATTTACCTGGTCACTCAGTCAAAGCAGCCAATCAGATTTGTCTGCCTTGACCCCCCACCACACACACACACACACACACACACACACACACACACACACACACAGAATCCATGCTGTCTGTGACTTTGCAGCTTATTGGATTCAAGATACTCTAGCAACCTTTCCTTTTAACAGGGTTCCCATTAATTTCCCCACCACTGATGTGAGACTGACCAGCCTACAGTTGCTAGCCCCCTCCCTGACGCTTACATAGAGGGACCACATCTGTTCTTCGCCAGTCCTCTGGAACCATGTCTGCTTCCAGACAGCTGTTGAATAAGGCAGTCTGTGGGGAAGCTAGCAACTTCCGGAGTTCCTTTAGTATCCTTGGGTGTATCCCATCGAATCCTATAATCTTGTTCAGTTTCACAGCTGCAAGTTCCTTCAGGACACTTTCCTCTGAAAACAGACTTATGTCCACCTCCCCCCTTTGTTCCTGCTGCTCCCTGGTGGTCTGTCCTCCCTCCCTCCTTCCTTCCACTGTGAAGACTGAGCAGGAGGATGTCTGCTTTTTCATGCGTCTTCTATACAGTCCCCCTCACCACTCTCCTTATCCTTAGTATCCCTCTCCTGCCTTCCTCTTCTTATGTACCAGAATGAAGTCTTCTTAACCCCTTTAGCTGTCCCCTTGGCTATCCTTTCTTTCATCTGTGCCTTTGCTCACCTTACTCCCTTTCCTGCTTCCTTCTGTTTTACTTGGTACACCTCCCTGTTTTCCTTCCTCTGCATTTCCTTGTACCTCCTCAATGCCACACTATTTTCCATCACCACCATGGCCATTTTCCTAGAGAAATGGAAATTATGTACTTACCGTAATTATTGATCTTCTTGGACAGTCTCCATCATTCATTCACACTAGTGGGATAGCGCCGGAGGCACTAGGACCAAGCGGGAGCCTAAAATTTTCTGAAGGGTCGCCGCCGAGACAGGACCACGCCTGCGCGGCACCGTGAGACTAGCTTGCATCTGTGTAGGCTATCTCGTCGTCGACCCTCCAACCGCCTCAGTACCTTTTTGACCAAGGAGGTGCAGCGTAACTAATGAGAATAAATCATTCTGAGTTTCTGGGCCTGAGAGGGCCCAGATGGCCTTTGCAAGAAAGGTCAAAGAATAATGTCCTCACAGTCTGAACCATAGGACCATGAAGACCAGGAAAGAAAATGAGTGAACCCAGGGGATGGTGGGTGGGCATGTGAATGAGTGATGGAGACTGTCCAAGAAGATCAATAATTACGGTAAGTACGTGATTTCTATATCTTCCTGGGCTAAGTCTCCATCACTCATTCACACTAGTGGGAGAGTACCAAGCTAAAACCAACAACCCTGAGTAGGGTGGTAGGAGATAGGATTCACTCAGAAAGGACAGCCAAGGACTGTCCTGCTAATAAAAAGAGATGTCTTGTAAAGAGCAACTAGAACATAGTGCCTACAAGATAAGCGCCCGTGTTGTAACTCACCACTTTGCAGACGACTGCAATGGACATAAAATGAAAGTCTGCCAGGAAGCCACAACCACTGTAGGAGAGCGGCAAGAACCTGGCCTCACAATTTGGTCTAGGACCAAAATTAATAGTGTCAAAGACATGTACTAATGTATTGTAAGGGGACCTCAGGAACTGAAAGAGTTGGAGATAAGGTCTACTGGTTCAGGGTAGCCCAGAAAGTGCAGATGGAAACCCCCTCTATCAAGTATGGCTGACCTGTAAACAACAGGTCCAGGAGCACTTGAACCCCTTACTTGGTGAGCAAGGGGGTCCAGGTGGGGTTAGCCCATCAAGGAGAATGGTCTCCACTTAGTCACAGGAACTTTCCTGATGGAAGGCCAAGCACGACTTAGAAGCCTCTTGTGGTGGTCTAGTAGAACCAGATCCTACCCACTGCATATTCCAGAGGAATCATCCTGCCTCTGTGTGTACAACTGTAGTAGCAGTCTCTGAACTCAGGGAAGAAAGGAAAAAGAGTACAGGAGGATGTGTCCACTGTGGAAAAAAACATTCTGACAGAAAAAAACGGGCTGGATTTCTAAGGAAAACAGAGGCAGATGTGCGTCGAGGAGGGACACAGCAGGACCAAGTTAGGGCTAACGCATTTGTTGAAGTGACTGAAAGAGGCAGTGACTCAATGCGGTGAGGCACTACCCACTCTGGTCTCCCTGAAGGGAGTAAGAAAGGATTCTAGTTTGTTTGCTGAAAAAAAAAAACATAACTCCATCACGCACTTGAAGAGGATAGCTTCGTGAGTGACTGGCATGGACCAGTGCACAGGAACTGAAGGTGTGAATATTTGAGAAGCTACCTCAGAAAAAAGACCTACTTGACCTTCCGTCAAGAAGGACAAAATCGCCTGTTAAGTCAAGCAAGCAAGGAAGTAGGAACCTGAGTTCCGACTCGGTGGAGAGTCGCTTCTGCTGCTGCAAGGCTCTGCTCAAGAGAAGAAAGCCTGATAAAAAGAAAGGGGAATTAACAGACTGGGCAGTCACCTAGGTCTAGGAGATGTCTCTGAATGAGAGAAATCTCTCTTAGAGAAAGAGATGACCCATACCATCGTCGGATCAGACTTCCCCTAGGGGAAGAAGTAGTCAGGTACTCTTTACCGTACTCTGGAGACGAGCACCTCAGGGGCTGAGGCGGAACCTGACCAGATCCAAAAAGGGGGGTATCAGGTAATTTTGGCTAGGCCCTGTGCTGTGATAAAATTTTTTTTTTTTTTTTTTAGTCCAAGCCTAACAAGGCTTTCAGGCTGCTATTTCGCAAGGATTGTCTTGATACAAAATGACGAAGATGTTCTCCATCTGAGTGCAGAAGGAGCCTGAGCATCCATACTGAAATCATGACCGGACTAATAATCACAGCTGGAGAGATGTTAACCACCTGTGCCAAAGAAGCCACCGAAGGGGCAATATCACAAGGGGGCTATATACCCCTATCAAAGGAGTGGAAGAGCCAGAGCGGCTCCAGACCATTAAATTAGAATGTTCCACAGAGTGTAACTGTTTTGACGATTGAAAAAGTCTAGACACAGAAGTGTATGGTCCACAGACGCAGTGTGAAATGGGCAGCGGTCACAATCCAGCCATAGCGCCTCTACGGTGCAAGGAGCCTGATCCACCCCCCCCCCAAAGAGATAGATAAGGTGCCACTTGCCCTCACGGGCGGTGGTCACGATCCAGCCATACCGCCTCTATGGTGCAAGGAGCCTGATCCACCCATCCCCCAAAGAGATAGATAAGGTGCCACTTGCTCTTACGGGCGGCGGTCATGATCCAGCCATAGCGCCTCTACGGTGCAAGGAGCCTGATCCACCCACTCCCCAAAGAGATAGATAAGGTGCCACTTGCCCCCACGGCGGCGGTCACGATCCAGCCATAGCAAAGAGATTGATAAGGTGCCACTTGCCCCCACGGGCAGCGGTCACGATCCAGCCATAGCACCTCTACGGTGAAAGGAGCCTGATCCACCCACTGATCCAGCCATAGCACCTCTATGGTGCAAGGAGTCTGATCCACCAACCCCCACAAAGAGATCGACAAGGTGCCACTTGCCTCCATGGGCAGCGGTCACGATCCAGCCATAGCACCTCTACGGTGCAAGGAGCCTGATCCACCCACCCCCACAAAGAGATCGACAAGGTGCCACTTGCCCCCACGGGCAGCGGTCATGATCCAGCCATAGCACCTGTACGGTGCAAGGAGCCTGATCCACCCACCCCCACAAAGAGACAGACAAGGTGCCACTTGCCCCCCACGGGCAGCGGTCACGATCCAGCCATAGCACCTGTACGGTGCAAGGAGCCTGATCCACCCACCCCCTCAAAGAGATAGGGTGCCACTTGCCCCCACGGGCAGAGGTCACGATCCAGCCATAGCACCTGTACGGTGCAAGAAGCCTGATCCACCGACCCCCCCAAGAGATAGACAAGGTGCCACTTGCCCCCACGGGCAGCGGTCACGATCCAGCCATAGCACCTCTATGGTGCAAGGAGCCTGATCCACCCCCCCCAAAGAGATAGACAAGGTGCCACTTGCCCCCACGGGCAGCGGTCACAATCCAGCCACAGCACCTCTACGGTGCAAGGAGTCTGATCCACCCCCCCCAAAGAGATAGACAAGGTGCCACTTGCCCCCTCGTGCAGCGGTCACGATCCAGCCATAGCACCTCTACGGTGCAAGGAGCCTGATCCACCCACCCTCCAAAGAGATAGATAAGGTATGATGCTTGAAAAATTGCCACGATTTCTCTGGACTCTGTGAACGCTGAACCGGATCATCACTTGCAATTTGCTGTTTTCAATTTCAGCTCCTTCTCAGGGTAGCGCTATTGGCTCCACGCCTGTGTACAGCTCCCTGATTGACTGGTCTCACTCACCTGAGACAGGAGCACCTGAGACATGTGGCTTCATGTAAGCCTGCATCCCTGTACTCGGCTTCTAATTTATATATTTTAATTTAGCCTGTTCTGCTCGGCCTGTGTAAAGTAACTTACCATTCCCTCCCGCTGCAGTTTCTCTCCAAATGTATGTGCACTGATTCAATGCTAGCTCTGCAAACTTCCCCTTGATTTTTCGTCCCACCCCCCCAGGCCTCCTTTAAATGCACACAGTCTCCGCCCACTCCTATCTAATGTTTCAATTTATTGGTTACTTACTGTCAACAACTGCAATTCCTCCCATCCCCTTTTTGCAACTAGGCCTTCTAGCAGCTTTATCTCATTCTGTCTTGCTGAGGCATACCATTTTGGTACTTTAGGTTTGCTTATTGCTCATTAGCATATTCTGTCTTGCTAAGGCAGTTGATTTAGGTCAGGTGATCTCTCTAGTACTTAGTCTGCTCCAGAGTAGTACAGTAGCTAAGAAATTTGCTTCAAAGCCTCTCTGCCCTTAGTACTACTCTATAGTCAGGTGAACTCTTTTCTTATTAGCCTGACTAGGAGCTGTACTTAAGGATTACTGCTTGAGGCTCCACTGCCTATAGTAGTATTCTGCAGGGATTAAGAAATTCTCCATCGAGAATTCCTCCTCTTGCCCGCACTTGTAGTGCCCATTGGGTGATAGTCTCATAATGAGGGCATATTACCTGCTTCTATGCTTATCTCTGCTCATCTTACATGTATTGGACCCGAACGTGAATCAAAAAATTACTCCTAGAGTGGAGAATGGCTCTCTTTTTACATTGTCCGACTGGGACTTTTCCTATCAAGTAGAAGAACTTGTATGTGCTCTAACTTCCCCTAGGCCACTGCTGGTCCTTCACCTGCACCAGCATACAGGAACTCTCCTAGAGCCTGCCCACAGGGCTACACCACCTTTTGCATACTCCCCCCTACTCTCATTGACTCTCTCGGTCAGGGTATTATTGTATGCAGCATCAGTAAAACTGGGAACTAGCCTCAGAACTCCCTATACTGCCGCAGACAAATCACGTAACCAAAAGAAGACCCAGCCACCCACACTTCTCCTAGGACTCTGCAGGAAACACTTGTTCCTGCTTTTACTATGCTCAGGAAATGTTGAGCTTAATCCAGGCCCTCTGGCACCCATGGAATACCCAGCAGAGCTACAAAGCCTCAAGGGGCTTACATTCGTGCATGTTAACATATGTAGCCTATTAAAAAAAATCACTTCTGTTCAAGCCTGGGTATGTCATACTGCTCCAGATGTTCTGGTGATTACGGAGTCCTGGCTCCGACCGGCGACCAGTAACAATGAAGTTAACATCCCTTCCTACTCTTTGTTCAGAGCCAACAGGCAAACCAGAGGTGGTGGGGTAGCTATTTACATCAAGGATAAATTCCCTGCCTCCATAATTGACTCAACCTCTGTCCCAAAAGAAACACAGAAACATAGAATTTGACGGCAGATAAGGACCGCTTGGCCCACCCAGTCTGCCAATTTCCCTACCTAATGGATAAGCTGCAGATCCTAGTTAACCAGCAGCCTACTTCTTTCTACCCCAACCCCCTAGAATTGCCTTATGGCTGTCCCATGCATGCTTGAATTCAATCACTGTTTTTGACTCCACAACCTCCTCCGGAAGGCCGTTCCATGCATCCACAACCCTCTCTGTGAAAAAATACAGAAAAGAAAAGAATTCGAAAGCTTGTCATTAAAGATTGAAATTGCCACTGGTGTCTCATTATGTATAATAGGATGCTACAGACCCCCATCAGCTGGACTACAGTTGTTAAAACATCTCAAAAACATCCTAGGTTCAGCATCTTCAGAGTGTATCACACTAGGGGACTTCAACTTAGACTGGCTCTCCAGTGCATCCACCCCACTTAAAATGTTCTGTGATTCCCTTGGGTTGTCACAGCTAATAAACGAATCTACTCTTCCTAACAAGCTCAACCCTAATAACAGTACTCTCTTGGATATCATTTTAGTTAAACCCCATTTATTCTCCCATGCTGGTGTCTTTTTCGCTGATATTAGCGACCATTGCTTTATCGCATGTGTAAGATCCACTCTTAAATCCACAACTGTACCAAAATTCTCCTTTAAAAGGTGCATACTCAACTTTGATCTCCATGGGTATATATTAGACCCAAGAGACTCCATGTGATGGCAGGACTTCTATCTAGCCAAGTCCACGACTACGGCTTATGATATTTTCTCAGAAATTGTGCTAGGGACTCTCAACAAGTATGCTCCCATAGTAAAAGTCTGTGCCAGAAACAAATCCTGTCGGTGATTTACAGAAGACCTGAAAGATACTTTGAGGAGTAGAGACGTACTCTGGAGAACTGCTAGGAAAACTAATTTAATAAATGACTGGAATTCTTTCCGGAGGGCGAGGAACCTCTGCACCAAAATGGTCAGAGAAGCCAAAGCTAATTTTTACCGCTCTCAGCTGGAGAGCTCCTCAAGAAATGCCTCCAAATTCTGGAGGACTATCAAAGACATTGAAGGTCACACCACTGTAAATTCCCTACCTACTAAATTATTGATCGACAGTACTGTCATCTCCAACAGACCGTCTATCCTCGATGCTCTCAATAATCATTTTGCCACTGCAGGGCTAGCCTTCAACTCCTCTCCCGCGAATATCCTCCGCCAACAACTTAGATTGGATACACAAGAAAAACCCATCCCCAGTCCATCCTTCTCTCTGCAGCCTACCTCCCTGAAAGAAGTCAAAGATCTTCTCCTTCAGCTGGACACTAGGAAAAGTGCTGGGGCCGACCTCATTGACCCGTACTTCTTAAAGGTCGGCTACAGTGTCCTCGCAGTCCCAATTACTCATCTCTTCAACTTATCCTTGTCCCAGGGTGAAGTACCGCCCATTTGGAAAAATGCACTTGTGGTCCCTTTGTTTAAGTCAGGAGATCCTACTGACCTTAATAACTACAGGCCAATATTTTTACTTCCAATCCTGTCAAAGATGCTGGAGAAAATAGTGAACTCCCAGCTTCGGAAGTACCTGGAATCAGAAAAATTGCTCAACCCCTTACAATCCGGTTTTAGAGCACAGCACAGTACAATCTCTGCTCTAGCCAAGGTGACAAACGACTGGCAGCTTGAATTAGACAAAAAACTTTGGCGCAGTTTTCTTGGACCTAAGCAAGGCTCCTGAGTATCATGATCACAGACTGCTTCTGTCATCCCTCCAGAACATTGGTTTGGATTCCCTATCCCTTAAATGGTTCTCCAACTACCTCTCAGGACGACTTCAACAAGTAAAGGCAGAAGGGGAAGTTTCTCCACCAAAACCCCTATTGAGGGGTGCATCGCAAGGTTCCATTCTTGATCCCTTGCTCTTCACCATTTATATTAACAACGTAGGTGCCCCCATCAAAGAAGCACAACTACACCTATTCGCGGATGATACGGTACTCTATGCTAGTAGCCCCACACTTGAAGCGGCCTGTAAAGCCCTTCAAAATGAATTTAATCTGCTGCAACATCAGCTTATAAACCAGAAACTGTTCTTAAATGCAAAAAAAATCAAAGCAATGTTCCTCTCACCCCTTCAAAATGCAATAAATCCTGCAATTGCTGGGACACTCCTGCAGATCACTACCATTCTAGGTGAGCAGTTGGACTACATACCAAAGTTCAAGTACCTGGGGGTCTGGTTAGACCATAGACTTACTTTCACAGATCACTTAGAAGAACTGGCAAAGAAACTTAGACAAAGACTTGGTCTGTTCTTTAGGATTAATAATCTCCTCACAAGAGACGCTAAACTGAAACTGGTTCAAACTACCTTTCCCTATTGGATTATGCAGACTTTCTATATAGTCAGGGACCTGCAGGTACCCTAGCCACACTCGATACACTTTATCACAGAGTCATAAGATTTATCACGGGTCTTCCATACTCAACCCACCACTGTGCATTGTACACGGCAGTGGGATGGTCATCCCTTGCTTACAGACAGCAAATAAATGCTGCGGTTTGGACATACAAAACTATTTCAAATAAACTGCCCCAGTATATCTCTGTCTGTTTACCTTTGTGCACTCTGGGGAAGTATGCCCTGAGAAGCACCTCATATATCTACCTTTATGTTTACAAAGCAAAATCTCGCATTGGCAGAGCAGCCATCAGCTTTGTGCTCCCTCAACTGTGGAACAAGCTGCAAAAAACTTTGAAATTAACTCACCCCATCAGCCTAGCAGCTTTTAAATCTCTATATCTACATCTACATCATAATAAGGAGTCCTGTGCCTGTCTACCCTAAATAGTGACTCCTATAAGTCCAAGCACACTCTAATTACTACTGTTAAAAGACTGATCACATCTACGATCGACTCTTCCCTCTCCCCTTTTTCTACCCCCTTATCTGTCCCTTCCACATTCCCTTGACCCTGGTTCCAGCTCTAAATTCTCCATACCGTATCACTATATATCTTTTTATATTAGGTTTTATTTGTGTTTGATGCACCTGATATGTATATTTCTTTACTTTTATGAAAAATTGTGTCCTACCCAAAACTAGCTGTATCTTCTGTTCTAAACATATACTACTGTCAATGCTACCTGCTGATACTTTGTATATACTGTATTATTGTATCTCACTTTATTTGTATTACTATTTTCTTGTGTGTTGCATCCCATGTATATTGTCTCTTGTTCCTTAACAAACCCAGGTCCACCTCGAAAATGAGCTTGCTCAACAGTGATCGCCTGGTTAAATAAAGACTTTGATTGACTGATATAGTGAACCCCATTACTGAGGAACTACTGAAAAGATTTTCCATCACGGACTCTGATAATAGAGAGGACGTGCCCTTCAGTATATAAAATGAGTCGTCTGCAGTATTAATGACCAGAAGGACAGGGAAAGACCCATCTAGATGCACTTCTACCCTAGAAGGACCTCCAAGAGGTGTTTAGGTCAGAGTCACTAAAGACTCTGCCATCAGGAAGGATGTCGAGGAGCTTGGTACCACGTAGGGTGCCAAGAAAGTGCTGAGCAGAATGAGATTCCGTTGGCAGAGCAGTACAGCCGAGTTCCATCAGCAGAAAACCGCTGGGTGACAAGATCCCACATAGACCGCCACTCACTAAGATATGTAGAAAAAACAATCCGCAGAACAGGAGTTCATTCTGCGATAAACATCCCGCCACAAGTTCTGTGGAAAGGAAGTCCGAAAAGGGAAAATGTGTCACTACTTCTGCCATACAGCACCCACTAGCACCAGCATCACTCATGACACAGGAGAGCACCAAGCAGTGCTTATGCCAACCTGGGCGATACCGAGGGCAGCCAGCGGCAGTACCAAGAGGCACCCCGCACCCATGTAGCAATGGCACCGAGGGCACCCATGGCACCATGGCACCCATGACACCCTATGGCAAGAATGGCACCCGAGGCACCAGTGGCACCCATGGCACCTGTGGTAGCACCCACAGCACCCATGGGTGCCCCCCAGCACCACCCATGGTACTCATGGCACCAGTGGCACCTATGGCTACTCACGGCACCACCAATGGCACCCCTGGCACCCATGGTGCATGGCACCACCTGTGGGCGCTCTGCACCACCCGCAGGTGCACGGTGCCACCCAGACACCCGCGGCACCACTGACTGTGCCAACAACCAACGGCAGCAACAAGAGCACCAACGGCACCACACAGAGCGATGGCGCCGACCCACGGCACCGACCAAGGCACCGAGGCACAGCGCCTACCAAGGCACCGAGGCTCAGTGCCTACCAAGGCACCGAGGCTCGGCGCCACTGCAGGCACCGAGCCGTCGGCTCTGAGGCACAGCACCGACCAAAGCACCGAGCCACGGTGCCAAAGGAAATGCCAATGGAAATCCTGAGAAGGGAAAAGGAAAAAGGTGGTGCCCGTGCTGGCCCCTGCATGGAAAAGGGAAAGGGGGTAGGCACGAGGGGTCAACACAATGGCAAAGGCACCAAGAGGGCACCTCGTCCATCGTGATCCAATCGAGCCGGCTCTGGTTCAATGGCTCTGAGGCCCGGAGCTCCCGAAAGCAGGAACAGAGCCAGGAAAAACTGGAAAGTCAAACCCCCTGCTCCATAGGAGTGGCCCAGAGGTGAAACTGCCCACCAGAGCTCCAACGAGGACAGAGATGGAGCTCGGAGTCGAGAATGAAGCCGTTAGGAGCGGGGCCAAGAGGAACCTACCAAAGTCAGTTCAGGCCCAATGCCCCTCCAGACGAACAATCCTTGTGCAGACATACCAACGGGCAACCTCGAGTGGCACCGATTCTTCTTCCCCCAACAAGGAAGAAGAGCTCGAGGTTAAGCGGAGCCGGATCCCCAGAACCACTAGATTTGTGCTTCGGAGGACTGTCCTTCACCCCAAGCACAGGACTGTCCGTAGTCAGACCCCCCCCCGTTAATTAAGGGGCGGACCAGACACAGCCCCTCTGCCATAAAAACTTTCAAACTAAGTCCTCCTACTGTCACCACTACCATCTAAGAATGACTCCGTTGATGGCAGGAAAGAATTTCTTTTTCTTCTTCTTCATAATCTTCTTGTTCATAAAATAGGAAATTACTACTTAAAATATTAAATTAAACGTTAAAGCTGCTGTCATATAGACGAAAACTTAGACTCTGGCAGACGAGCGACATTGACATCTAAGCACACTTGACGGTGGAAGAAAAGGAAATGAGGTGGTTGGAGGGTCGACGCTGAGATAGCCTACACAGGCGTGAGCTAGTCTCACGGTGCCGCGCATCTGTGGTCCTGTCTTGGCGCCGACCCTTCAGAAAATTTTAGGCTCCTGCTTGGTCCTAGCACCTCCGTCGCTATCTCACTAGTGTGAATGAGTGATGGAGACTTAGTCCAGGAAGATCCATAATGGTCTGTTTCTTTCTGTGTTTGCTTACTCCGCGCAGAGGCTGGATGCCTTAATTATGTGATGGGAGGAGTGAAAGCCTGCAGGCCAAGAACAACAGCACTCATCTCCAGAATGTGGGAGGGCGTGAACTGAGGGGGCCACACACCCTGGGTTTTATGTGCAACAAAATGGACCCCAACACATCCAGGAAGCATCCGTGGTGAGGACCACCCTCGGACTGAGAAATGAAAATTACGTACCTACCGTAATTCTTGATCTTCTCTTGTATCTTCACCATTCATTACTGATTGGGTTAAGCCGGAGGCGCGCACCCGCTACGGGAGTTTTTTTTTTTTTTTAAGAGTCGGCTCCAACGGCGCCCATCCCAGGATGACGCATCAAGGCCACAAGGGTGAGGGGCGGGCCGTTAGGGTGCCAGAGACTCCTCCTCCCTCCATCTCAGTTCTGTTAGCCTGGAGAGGCGTAAAATAAGTGTAAGAAAAAGAAAGTGAGGCAAGAGAGCCGAGGGATAGAAAAAGGAAAGGAAATAAACCGAAAAGGAATAAGCCGATGGAGAATAGACAGAGGAGAGACAATTCCTACCCTAAGGGACCGCAGGGCCTCTTTTCCGGGGCGGCTCTAGGGGAGGAACAGAGAGAGGGAGAGGAAGTAGAAGAAGAAGAAGAAAAAAAGAAAGAAAGAAAGAGGCATGTTGAGAAGGAGAACAGTGCCCATCGAGCATTGTTGGTTAAGAGGCTTATAGGCTCGAAACTAATAAGGGAGCAAGAATCCCAGTTGTTAGGACTGAGGAGAGGTTCCACCGAACCTCCTGAACAGACCCAAGAGAGGGCAAACTCCCTGAACTCTCAATATGCCAAGTCCCTTCATCCTAGTTGAGGGCTCCTAGACTGTTCGAGCAGAACCTGTTCCGGAAGAGCGCCCATCCAGGAAGAGGACTAAGTTCCTTAGCACCCTGTTAAGTGCTACCACAGAAGAGCATGGAAAAAAACATGCCTTCTCGGAGGCAGTTGGTAAGAAAATAGAGAGGAACTCAATCTGACTTGCTAAGACAAGGTAGACAGAGGCTTGAAGCTGACAAGTTCAGTCAGCAGCTGGAAAAGCTTTGAAAAATAATGCCTGCCAGATTCCAAACTTTGAGGAGGCCAAGACAGGGCAGACACCAGGCTGTGAAATTACATGGACCTGAAGAAGGTAAGGAATTGCACCATAGGGGCAGTCAGAAAGAGTTCCCTCAGATTAAAGAAATTTGCAACCGTAGTCGCTCCTCTCACCTTGAGGAAAAAGCTAATCCATTCACAAGAATGGGAAAAAACAGATTTTTTTTTTTCCGCATAAAGGCCAAGGGAGGCTAGAGGAACAAGACAGGAAGGAGACGCCACAGAAGGAGGCCACTGAGGGAAGGTGGGGTATCAGTAATGAATGGTGAAGATATAAGAGAAGATCAAGAATTACGGTAGTAGTAATTTTCATATCTTCCCTTGTCAATCTTCACCATTCATTACTGCTTGGGTGAGTACCAAGCCCCTTCCCCCCTTGACAAAAAGGGGGGTAGAACCCTGAGGGAACAAGACCCCCAGCCTCCTGTTGGTGAGGAACCGAAGGGGAAGACCCTGGCTAACACAAGGGAAGCCTAAGTGAGAGAAGAGCTAGGAGGTGCCTCCCGAGGACGGGGTGACGGAGAAAGCCCCTGCAAAAGCCTCCTAGCTCTGGAGGAGAAAAGATGGGTCCCCCGGAAAGTGGAGCAGATCACCCTACGCCGGGCCAGGGGTGACAACCTTGATAGATGGAGCCATGCCGTCTGCCTAATGCAGATCGCTGTCCCCGCAAGCCTGGAAGCCACCTCATTGGCATCATAAGATGCCCTTGCTTGGTGTCTTGCCAGCTCCAGGCCTATAGCGGAGAGGGCAATAGCCTGTCTGGTTTGCTCCGTATCAGGCATTGATGCTAGGAGCTGGGAGAGCATCAACCACAGATGCCGATTGTAGGCAGCGTGGTGAGCCTGATGTGATGCAATGCAAGCCACCGCACGAGAGGAAGAGAACACTCTTTGCCCCCACCGGTCGAATTATAGAGAATCCGAATCTGGTGGGCGGTCGTGCGCCAGGCGGCGGCACCCGGAAGGAGTCTCTAGGTACACCAAACCCGAGAACGGGTTGGGAAGGGTACCCAGGGATTCCGAGGGGGCACAATACCTTCGACGACAGTCTGCCGGGGCTGGAGAAAGGGTGGCTGGCGACTGCCAGGAACGGATAGATTCCTCCTGGAAGGGGATAGGCCAGGAAGGTACCACCAGGTGCTGGGCACTGAATTCTCGTGTCTCCCGTTCGGTATTGTCTCACCTAACGTAAGAGATTCAAAGATCCCTCACCATCCTCGAGAGGAATCGCTGATATTCAGTGAAATCAGCGTCGGAAGAAAGATGAGCAAGGGGTTCCTCTCCCTCAGAGGAGGAAGACGAGGATGATGGAGAGCTCGAATGTCCTGAAGATTCCTGTGGCGGTGGGGAAGAGTCGAAAGACCCGCCATGCATGCATCTAACGAGTGAGGGAAGGCCCATGAGAACCTTCTGAACTGCTCCCATGATAACGCCCCGTGAGGGACCGACGATGGCCTGGAAGAGCAGGGGGGTGGATGCAGAGGTACTGGAGAAGGGCATCTACGAGAAGGCAACTGACCTCTGCCAGGACTCTGAAATCCGGGGAACGGAGCCCGAGCTAGCGGGATCCCGGACAACAAACCAGGCCGCAAGATGAGACCCTGAGGATGCGATGCCTGGAAGAGCCCAGGGGGGAACCTCCCCTGTGACGAACCCGGGACTGCATGGGTCCAGAAGGGCAGTCCACAGCAACGCCACCGGAGGGAACCCTGGGGCCCAAGAGGGAAGGGCGGGGTTCGGCGCTACGGCTCCTAGCCACCCCACAAGGGGTGGCTGGCAGAGACCGGGGCACTCGTCCCCTGCCCCTCGACCCCTCGGATTCCGAGAGAGCCCTCCTCCTCGACTGCAGCGTTCCCCCACCCCGAGAGGAGGCAACAGCACCCGGGAGGGCAGCTGTCACAGGCCCCCTAGGAGGGGAAGCCTCCTCCTCAGTCCCCACATCACCCCCCTGGGACCCAGGGCCACCCCTAGCCCGAGGACCCTCAGGGGAGGACGGGAGTGGGGACAGTGGAAGGGGCCTACTGTGCCGCCTAGCACCCTGTGCCACCGGGGACCCTGACCCCGAAGAGTCAGGGTGCCAGGATGGGTCCACATCTGTGTCATCGGCCTCCGAAGAGGACGAGACCAGCAGGACCTCAATGCTGGCAATCCCAGGGATCCCCGGAGCAATGGTGCCACGAACGGCGCTGGTGCCAGGGACGGCGCCGGACAACCCCCGCCCACTTGCGACAGCCAGGCCCGGTCCTGGCTCCCCTGCCGCACCAGTTAGGCCCACAGCACCGCTCCCGGCGTTGGAACCCAACCCGGCACCGCCGGGACCACAGACCGGGCCGCGGCGCCGCGAGCGGCACCAAGCTGAGTGGCGCCATGGCGCCATCTCAATCACCGTGCCGCAAGCGTGCCAGGATCCGAAATGGCGCTTGAGGGCGGGCGTTTAGGGTCCACCGTGCCAGGGCCCAGAAATCGTGGGCCTCGACACTGGGGGAGCCTGCACCTCCGAGTAGGTGACTGCCGAGGCGGTGTCCCCATCGCGGCCCCGGGAGGGACCACAACGTTCCCCTGACACCGCGAAAGAAGCTTCTTCTTCGGCAAGAGAAGAGGAGGAGGAAGCTTCCTCCTCCGCGGACCGTATAGGCCCGGGAGGGGACCCAGGGGAAGGGCCTAGATACCTTACCTGGGAATCCCTGGAGCGACGCCGTCTCTCGGCGTCGGCGGGCCTTGCTGGAGCTTGAACGCTGCGACTTCGAGGACACGACGGTCCATGGAGAAACAAGCATTGCACGCGTCCATTTCGTGGTTGGGTCCCAGGCAATGGAGACAGACATCATGCCGGTCCGAGACGGAGAAATGCCGGCCACAGGAGCACCGACGCATAGGGCCGCGGCCCGCCTTCGACTTACGCCTTGCTCCCGAACCGGACATGATGCGAACTAAACAAGTAAAAAAAGAGATAAAGCACTCGGCGCTGCAGAACAGAAATAAAAAGAATGGTCTTACCGGAATACGGCGTCGAGTGGATGTCTTGAGAAAAAACGAGAGCGTCTTCTAGCTGAGGAAAACCCGATCACTATACGCTACTCGCCAGGCAGGTGCAGCCTCGGACGGGCGGGAGAAACAGAACTGAGATGGAGGGAGAGTCTGTAGCACCTAACGGCCACCTGCGCGCTGGCGATGCGTCATCCTCGAGGGCAGTGCCGTTCAAGCCGACAAAAAAACAAAACTCCCGTAGCGGGTGCGCGCCTCCGGCTTAACCCAAGCAGTAATGAATGGTGAAGACTGACAAGGGAAGATATACGGATAGGTATAACAGATTGGAGCAGTCCTGTCACCAGCAAAGAGCTCTGTGTAGAGGGCACGTGGCTAGAATAGGGTGATCAGAGATTGGAAAGCTTGAGTTCACTAGGCATGAAGCATCAAATGGGGAATGCGTAGATCAAAGCAGGCCATGGAACTGTCACAATGGTAGCAGCCATGAGGCCCTGGAGCTCAAGCACAGATCTCACAGGGACCCAAGGTGTTGGAGGTGATCGGTGTTGCCTGGGCTATGAAAATGTGATTCCAGATAGAACACCAGTACTGCAGATATGTCCAAGACAGTGCTGATAAACTGACTGTTTTGGCAAATGGTCAGAATTGATTTGGGTTTGGTTACCAGGATACCCAGTTGGTCAAAAAATTGGCAAGTCTAGTACAAAGTCTATACAGCTACTTCCCTGCATGGTATCTTGAGGAGTCAGCCAGGCAAGGGAAAATGTACAGGGTCTCCTGCTGTAAGGTCACAGTCTAGCACACTGAATCACTTGTTGAAGACCCACAACATCAAGGATAACCCAAATAGAATAAAATATTGATTGTGCCAACCCTCAAAAAGGAAGCGCAGGTACCGCCAATGGCTGCACCAAATCTAGATGTGAAGATATGCATTAGGGGGTGTTGGTATATCTAATTTTCTTCCCTGTCCAAAATTAAGATTTTTGGATATAGCTGCCAAAAATTCTAAATATTAGGATTCCATATCAGATCTGGATACTGAAATCTAATTCAATGTATAATCAGACAGTACTGGTTTAAAAACAAACTCCCCTCAACCTGTTAAATTTTCCCCATCCTATCCACTCGAATCCCCAACCTCTCTGTTCCTCTCCAAGCCACCTGTGAGCATATTAGCAGTTACAGTAAAATGTGCTGTATAATAAAACCCCATCCTCCCCACCCTCGGCAAATCATAAGCCACCCACCATCCTCCACCCTGACACCATTACAGAACTGCACAGTTCAATAAACAACCCCCACCCAACACACCCTCTAGCTCACAACTCCCTTCACCCCCCAAAAAAAAGCCCCCCATATTTGAAAGGATATTAGAATATTAGGATAAATTAGGATTTAGCTGAGACAGGTCCTTGGGTGTAGTGGTCAGCATGAGCTTGTCTTCAGTCCCAGGTTATAAATGTAATGATATGAACATACGAATGTGCCAGCAGAAACAGACCTCCTAGTCTATCAACATCTGCTTGAGTGTGCAGCTAGGTCCCCTAAGTTGCAGCTACCACAACCCCTCCCCTTTTGTCCGCCCTTGGGTGTTCTCAGCCTCATCCAGCCATACTCTCCCCTGTTCTCTGTCCCATGCCCTTTTAAAGCTACCCAGAGTTTTGCATATCATCACCCTCTCTGGTAGGGCATTCCACTTCGACACCACTCTCTCTGTGAGCTAATGCCTCCTCATCTCCCTCCTAAATCTTCCCCCCTCTATTCTTAGCCCATGCCCACACTGTCCCTTCCCTTCCTCAGTTTAAAAACCCAGTCTGCTCCATACTTGTTGATTCTCCTCAGATACTTGAAAGTTCTGATCATATCCCCCCTATCCCTCCTCTCCTCCAGGGTGTACATATTCAGCTTGATGACCAGTTATTGCTCAAAAATTCAAATAGCCCTCCTAAAAATGTATAACAAATAACAAGAGGAAATTCTGATTGGGAAATAATCTAGGCTAATACAATATTAGCTAGCAGATCAATTCACAAGAACTGGAACAATGCAGATATAAATAAAGGCCTTCCATTGGATGAATGGAAACAATTCTTAACTTTGACAACCAATTTTTGAAACATTTTTAATACACCACTGAATGCATGGGAAAAAGATCTTTTCACTGTATAAGAATGAATAATTATCATGGCTAACCTATATAGAAACAGATGTTGACGGCAGATAAGGACCGCAAGACCCATCCAGTCTGTCCATTTTTTCTACCATATGAATGTGCCATAGGCCTGTACTCTGTCAATGGCCTATCTATTCATACTCATCTTTATTGCTCCCTTATGCTTATCCCATGCCTGTTTGAAGCCCTGCACTGTATTCATATCCACCATTTCCTGAGGTAGGCCGTTCCATGCATCTACCACCCTTTCTGTGAAAAGAACTTCCTTACATTCCCCCTTAATCAGCCTCCCTCTAATCTCAGGCTGTGTCCTCTTGTCCTGCTATTTTCCTTATATTGAAACATGTTAGACTCTTTCACTTTGTTAATGCCCTGAAGATGTTTGAATGTTTCGATCATGTCACCTTTCTCCCTTCTTTGCTCTAGGGTATACATACTGAGCTCCGTTAATCTGTCCTCATATGTTTTCTGATGCAGTCCCTGCACCATTTTGGTTGCCCTTCTCTGGACTGCCTCCATTTTGTTAAAGTCCTTATGCAGGTGCGGCCTCCAGTACTGCACACAGTACTCCAGATGGGGCCTAACCAGTGTCTTGTAAAGAGGGATTATTACTGCCCTCTTACGACTTGTGATACCCCTACCAATGCACCCCAACATCCCTCTAGCCTTACCTACTGCTTTAGTGGTCTGCTTGGATGATTTCAGGTCATCTGTGATGATGATGATGATGATGATGCCCAAGTCTCATTCTTCCCTTGTGATTGTCAGCAACTCCCCTCCCAACCTATGGGTGGCTTCAGGGTTTCTCTTCCCTATGTGCATGATCTTGCACTTCTTTGCATTAAACCCCAGTTGCCACTCTTCCAACCATTTTGCCAGTTTATTCAGATCTATTCTCATTCTGTCCACCCCATCTGGATCATCTACTCTGTTGCAGATCTTGGTGTCATCTGCAAACAGACAAACCTTACCCTCCAGTCTATCTGCAATATCACTGATGAAGATACTGAAGAGGACTAGTCCCAGGACTGATCCCTGAGGTACCCCACTTGGGAGGTGCATCTCTTCTGACTGCATACCATTTACCACCACACTCTGTTTTCTGCCCGCCAATCAGTTTGCCACCCAGTTGACCAACTTCTGACCCACCCTGAGCCTACCCAGCTTATTAATCAATCTTCTATGCGGAACAGTATCGAAAGCTTTGCTGAAGTCCAGGTAGGTGATATCAACTGCTCCCCCTTGGTCCACCACTCTGGTTACCCAGTCAAAGAAATCTAAGAGATTAGTTTGACAGGACCTTCCTGTTGTAAACCAATGCTGTCTTGGATCCTGTGCTCCTATGGATTCCAGGTGTTGCACTATCCTTTCCTTAAGGACCACCTCCATAATCTTACCCACTACTGAGGTAAGACGGACTCGTCTGTAGTTCCCTGCTTCCTCCCTGCTACCAGTCTTGTGGAGCGGGATCACATGAGCCCTTCTCCAGTCTTCTGGGACCGATCCTGTGCTCAGAGACTCACTAAACAGTTCTGATAATGGCTCTGCTAGTTCCACCCTTAACTCCTTTAGTACCCCGGGATGTATGTCATCGGTCCCATTGCCTTGTCCACCCTGAGCTTAGCGAGCTCTTGTGGGACCCTTTCTTTTATGAAGGGGCTAGTGCACACCTCCCTCCCCGTGTCCATGATGCTGAACTGTGGGCCCTGCCCTACCTTCTCCTCAGTAAATCCTGAGCAGAATTATCTATTTAGGATAGATGCTTTTCCTTGGTCCTCCTCACACTCCCCCTTATCCCCTTTGATCTTAGAAATACCCCCTCTGGACTTTCTCCTTTCACTAATGTATCTACAGAAAGTCTTGTCACCTTCTTTTACTGTTTGTGCTAGTGTTTCCTCAGTTTTCACCTTTGCCTGCCTTACTGCCTTCCCTGCTTCCCTTAGGGAAGTTTGGTATGCCTTCCTATCTTCGTCCCGCTGCGTTCCTTTATATTTCCTGAAGGCCAGCCTTTTGGCTCTGACCTTTTCTGCTACTGTTTTTGAGAACCAAAGTGGTTTCCTTCTGCTTTTGCTCTTGCTTTACTCTCTAACACAGTGGGATGTTGCTTCAAGTATTGTATCCTTAATGCTTTCCCACTTTGCCTGTACCCCCACACCTGTATTTCTTCTTACCAGGGCTAGCTTAACTCTGTTGGCCATTTTATCAAAGTCATCTCCTCTGAAGTCCCATATTTTTGCCTTGGAATGGGACGATTTAGTTGGCCAAACTGAACCATATCATGTGATGGTCCCTGGCCCCCAGGTGATCTTCTACCTGGAGATCTGTGATCCTTTCCTCATTAGTAAGTACTAGATCTAGGACAGCCCTGTCTCTTGTGGGTTGTGGTACCAGTTGTTTGAGGCCCTCCCCCTGCAGGGAATCCACTATATGTCTAGTTCTGGCAGATGTTCCTGCTGGTATTGACCAGTCTATCTCGCATGTTGAAATCTTCCATTATTAGAACCTCCCCTTTAGTTGTCATGTTTTGTATATCTTCTAACAGTAATGTGTCTATGTCCTCCCCCTGGTCTGGAGGCCTGTAGACAACCCCAGTTCATATGGCTGTCCCGTTTCCAGGGTGACCCACAGTTCTTCTGGCTCCTTATGTGTATTCTGAATTTCTAAAACTTTGATATTTTCATTGACATAAAGGGCCACTCTACCCTCCTTTTTTGCACCTCAGTCTCTTCTAAATAGTACATAGTCGGGTACTGAAGTCTCCCAAATGTGGTTACTGGTGAACCATTTCTTGCTAATGGCTACTATGTCTAGTTTAGCCTTTGTCATTGTTGCCTGCAGGTCTGGGATCTTGTTTCCCAGACTGCCAGCATTTGTGTACATGATTTTCCATTACCCAGATTTTGGTGTGTTAGTTGTTGGGCAAGGTCTGGCATTTTCCCTATGCGTCGTATGGGAAGCTGGACCTTTTTCCTTACCTGGTGATGCAAATGAACTACAAACATGCTGAACTCCTGTTTCATCACTAGCTGAGGGGGGAGGGGTGTTCTTCCCACTAGACGTATCGGGTGCTACACCCCTCTCCCAATTTGCTAGTTTAAATATTCTGCAAAGACATCAAACTTCTGCCCCAATGCACTGACTCCCTCCTTAGTCAGATGGAGTCCATCAAATTTAAAGAACTTTTACTCCCCAAACTGTTGCCAGTTACCTACAAACTTCTGTCCTTTTTCCTGTCACCAGCCCTTGAGCCACATGTTTAGCTCCCCTATCTCCCCTTCTCGGACCTTCCATCCATCTGCCCCCCTCTCCCAGACTGGCAGAATCTCAGAGAAGGAGATGCCGGATGAAATGGATGACAGTTTGTCACCCAGCCTGGTCAGGTGTTCCTTGGTCTACACAACTGATAGGCTGGTGAGATCGTTAGACCTGGTCACAATTTATGGACATCTAACATTTTATGTAAGTATTAGGAGACTTATACCCCTGCATAACCCAATTACTTATCTAAATCCTTGTTTGTATGAATTATATCTTTAATCCAAAACAAAAAATACTTGTTGTAGTAATGTTGTTTCTTCCACAGGATCCCTCACAATGCTTAACTGCTATCATTCCCTTGGAATCAGCTCCCCCAGCATCAAGAATTTTATGCTAAATATTGAATCTTAGAATGAAATTCAAAACTGTTGTGTGGTCACGCTCACCTTTGCCCTCTAACAGCAGATTTATTTCTGAATCTAAGGTGAGCAATGACCACTAAATTAGCTAAATGACTACCAAAACTGAATCAACAGAATTCAGAGTCTTGGAAGACTTAAATGTGGCAGAACAGATTTTAGGTCACTGAACATCAACTGTAAGGTACTGTAACAAGTAATGCTCTCGCAAACTGAAAAGAACCGATTCTTGTGTGAACCTTGTACCAGGTTCTGGAAGGGGAGGTAGGGATTAGGGATCGTTAAACATAGTGAGGGATCCCTTTGGGAGAAACAACATTACTACGATGAATCATTTTTTCTTCAAGCCCCAGGAATCTCACACTATGCTTAACTGCAGACTTCATAGCAGTACCTTGGGAGGGCGGGTACAGAACCTACTTAGGGAAAAGGGTCTGCAAGACAGCAGTGCCAAAGCTGGCATCCTTCTGGACTGTGTGTCCAGATAGTAGTGCTTCGCGAAAGTGTGTACAGTTTTCCAGGCAGTTGCTTTACAGATTTCCTGCAAGAAAACACCTCTTGATGCTGCCACAGAGGCAGATGTGCCTCGTGTGGAGTAAGTTCTCAGCCCTTCAGGTGATAGCTTGCCAGCTTTGCCATAACAGAACTGTATGCAGGAGTCTATCCAGCAAGAAATGGTTCTCTTGGATGCTGGTTTACCTTTTCCCAATTCACCATAGCTGACAAAACAACTATTAGTGGATCTTACCTCCTTTATATGGTGCAAACAGAGCTCAGCACTCTAACACCCAGACTGTGGAGCTTTTGCGCTTCTGAACTGGAGTTTGTTGTAAAGAACACTAGGTGTGTAATTGACTGAGTCAGATGAAATCCAGACACCACTTTAGGGAGGAATTTTCTGTTCGTTATTAGGACTACCTTGTCCCTGTGGCAAATTATATAGTTAAGATCTGTGCAGAGGGCTTGCAGCTTGCTCGCCCTTCTGGTAGAGGTCATTGCCACCAGGAAAGTTGTTTTCTAGGTGACATACTTAAAAGCAGCAGTTGCCATAGGCTTGAAAGGAACCTCCATCAGTTGGGCAATGCAGTGATTCAGGTCCCATGGTGGGACAGGATCCCTTACTGGAGGGTACAGATGATTAAGGCCTTTAAATAACTTTCTGAAAATGGCATATGAGGCCACTGACCTGCTTTTGCCAGCTGAAGCATATGCTAACACTGCTGCCAAATGCACCTTCAGGGTTGAAGGCCTGATGCCCACGTATTGTAGGTGGACCAAGTAAGTCTAATATTGCAGGGAGAGCTGCCTGAAATGGACGGAGTTGCCTAGAGGAGCACGTAGGGAAAATCTTTTCCACTTTGAGGCATAGGTTTTCCTCATTGCTGGTTTTCTGGCAACCTTAAGCACAACTAAAACCTTCTCAGAGAGGTTTAGAGTAGAGAACTCTAACTCTTCAAGCACTAAGCTCTGAGACACAGAGTTCTGGGAAACACTATCCTGCCCGAGACAAGGTCAGCACATTGCATCTGGGGGAAGCATGATGGGGCATTCAATGGAGAGGAACAGGAGATGTGAGTACCAAGTCTGCCTGGCCCAATCTGGAGCTATTAGAATCATTGTTGCAGACTCCCTTCTCAGTTTCAGCAACACTCTGAGCAAGAGTGGGAGTTGAGGGAAAGCATAAGGAAAACTTCCCTTCCCAATCAAGGACTAGGGCATCCTCTGGGACTGTGTCTAGCGAGGGGGCCTGCAACAGAACAGATGGAGCTGGTTGTTTTCCCAGGATGTAAACAGGTCCATCTCTGGTGTGCTCTGTCACGAGACCCTGGCCCCCAGACAGCCCAGTAGGACCTCCTGTTTGCAGAGAGGATAACCCTTTTTCAAGAACTTTTGAGCAGTTGTAAAGGTTCAGGAAGAATCACCAACCTTCCTTTTCCCAGTGGGAGGGTGGAAACAGTGGTTTAGAGTTCCCTTGACTCTGTACTATGTTCTGGGTTTGAATCCCACCATGGCCACTGGCTACTTCTTGCCTAAGTAGTTTTATAGGATAGCTGAGCAGACACCATCTTTCAAGGCACACAGTCTTTGCAAAACTCTTCTTTTTAAAATGTTAGCTCATACAATCAGACCCCAAGCAGAGTTAATAAGAAAACTCATAAAAGTTTACTTAAATAAAAGCAGCACAGTAAATTCTGAAATTTGGAAGAACTTTGAAATGCAGACAATGACAAAAACAACACTGGATGGTTTACAGAAAACACTAGATACTGTTGTTCTAAACTATACCTTATGTTGATGTTAGAGTACAGAAAGATTGAAATCCTTGTGGAGATAACAGTTCATTAGGTAACAGAGTTGTAGCAAGCTTGTGTTCCAGTTCTCTTGCTGTCCTTTTAAAATTCTCCAGGTACTTCCTTAGTGAAAGGTCTTGGTTTCCAAAATTCTGACTTAAAATCTGAATTTTCTGTCCAGTATGTGAAAAATCAGTTTTCATACACTCAGGTCTGGTTTTAGAGATTTTTCCAGGCCTACACATATACTTCTGGTTTACAAGTATATATCAGCTGGTCAGGCTGACTCCCAACTAAACTGTTTCAACAACTGCTCTGAATTCAAAATGTGTGTCTGATAATATACATGATGGTCATTTTTAGGACAAACCCACATTTTTTTCCCCTCTGGGGTAGGATTAATGGTTCCAAGACAATACAGATATTAGGGTGCAACAGTTTGCCTTTTGCTGCAGGTGTCATTGTGGTTCTATGTCAGGTTTCATGTCAACACCAGTAACATCTGGTCCATGCATTTGGCTTAACCCCTGACCCCAAGGTCATCCCCTGACCACCTCCTGTCATGGGAAACTACAGTAGGATATTTTATGCTTCCTGGGCCATATACCCATCTCCCTTATCTGGAGACATAACAGATACACACTAGCTGTTATAGAAATGTTGGCTATTTTGTAGTTACTCCCAAGGATCCCTGTTAAAGGGACAGTGTCTTAATTTTAAAGTACATTACAGCATATACAATATGAACCCACATAAACGGATCTAGGCCTATCATGCAACTTGTCCCACCTTCTTAACACTGTAGCTAGCACCTGTTTGTTCAGTCTATTCATGGTCTTTCCCTGGCAGGTGTACTGCCGGTAGCTGTACCTCCAGGGAGTGTGCCAGATTCCAAATCTTTATTGTTTCTATGAATAGCTTTGAAGATCTTGTTCCCCCCTACTTCTTTATACAGTACATGGCAGTGGTGTTCTCTGTCTTAATCTGAACAGGCTGACCCCGATGTGAGATGAAAAGACTTGCATTGCCAGGTACACTTCCCCGAGTTCCAGGAGGTTTATGTTCTCCCGAAACTCCTGTGGGCTCCACACACCACTTACAGTGAGATCCTCCAAGTGGGCACCCCAACCTAGGAGGGAGGCATCTGTGAAGAGTACGACAGGGGTGATTACTGGAGGAAGGGAACTCCCTCTTTGAGGTTGTCTTCTTCCATCCATCACTCTAGTGCTCTTAGCAGACACCTTTTGACAGGCACTAATTTCGATAGTGGGTCCAACCTTTGGGGCCAATGGCTTCCCAGGTGGAACTGGATATCCCTTATTGAGAATCTGGCACTTTGTACTACTGCAGTGGAAGAGGCCATGTTCCCCAGCAAGTAAAGAAAATTCTCTTGCAGATCCAGGCTGACCTCCTTTGAAGAATTTTACAAGTGCTATCAGGTTTGCCACCCTCTCCCAAGGAAGAAATGCCTTTCCTTGGTGGGCCTCCAACTCTGCACCTATAAAGCCCAGGACCTGAACTGGTTCTGTTGGGACTTTTGGGCATTTATCAGGAAGTCCAGGTTTTCCAGGATGTGCTGGTGTGACTTTACTGATACTAACCAATCCTCTAGGTAGGTGAAAGACCACTACCCTTTGCCTCCTGAAATGTACTGCCTCTACAGCTAGGCACTTTGTGAATATGCTGGGTACTGAGGATAGGCCAAAGGAGAGAGCTGTGAACCAATAGTGATAGTTCCCTACCCTGAATCTGAGGTACTTTCTGTGAGTGGCCCTGACTGGAATGTAAAAGAAGGCATCTTTCAGATCTAGTGATCCTAGCCAGTCTCTGTTGCAGTAATGGAATTACTGAACCCAGTGTTACAATCTTTAACTTTTCCTTTTTAAAGAGCTCCTGACACAGTTGAGACAACTTTGAAAAAATGTAATATTCAGACAAAACTGTAGCTTATATTTTGTATTTTGTTCTGTAATGCTCAACCTTATTTCCTTATTCTAGGGGTATTTGCATCAATACATTATTTCTGTTCTTTGAGCTCTGGCTGCCTGCCTACACCTGACATCATAATTCTGTTTATGACATCAAAATATGTTGCTGTAGAGATATTTATGATGTCAAACAGGAGATAGTGATGTCATGTGTAGAGAAGCAGCCAGAGTAGACAGAGTCTAGGTAACAGGGATCTTGTTTTCATGCAACTGTTTTCAGTAATAAAGAAAATGGGGAATTAATTACTGAAAATATATGAAGTACTAAAGAATATGGGATTGAGCTGAATATAAATCTTATTGTTTTCAAAATTTTGCTAATGCTGTCAGCAGCTCTTTAAGTGTTTATTCAGATATGTCATGTCTAAAATAGGTCACATCTCCCCATTCTGTTTGTGGGTCAGGAAGTATCTTAAGTAAAGCCCTTTCTCCCGCTGGAGGGGGACTTCCTCCACTGCATTTTCTTGCAGCAGCTTTTTTACCTTCAACTGCGTTATTCTACAGCTGGTCAGGGGGACACCTGCTCCTGAAAGAACTGCCATCTGCAGAATTCGTGTGGCAAAAGCACTGCAGTCTTTTCCACAAGCTGTCTCCTATTCTTACAATGTAGGCATTGGAGAGAGCACTGCTGGAAAGTTACCTCTCAAAATGCAGACTGGAACTTGCTCTGGTTTGCAAAGCCTACCATTATTTAGTTATATTTTGTACTATTATCTGGGACATTTTCTCCTCAAGCAGCCCACGGTTTGGATTCTTTTTGCTATAGTTTGTAATTTGTGAAATGTTTAGTGGCTGGGAAGTGTTTTGTGATTGGGAGAGGCGCTGATGTGAGTGCTTTAGGTTAGTGGTTGAATGTATGTGTTAGATGGACTTCTGTATTAGAACTGGCTGGCTGTATGCATAGGGAAGAGGGTAAGGGAGGGGTTTCCTATATTTTTTTCTTTTATATATTGTTCTAGGGGTGGGTTGGGTAATTTTTAGGGTGTTTTTATACCACGTTAGAACTGTCATTTAATTGTGATTAAACAGTAGCTGAGGAAGACGTGCTTATGCTTCAGAACCCAGAGGATCACCTGCTCAATATTCCTGTCTGCTAGACCTCCCACTGTCATCTACAGCAATTAGGCACTGTAGGGAGGCCAGGATTGAGAAGCAGCAGGATGGTAGGTGACGGGGTACTTGGGTTGTAGTGGGAGAGAGCCATATTGCGGTGGTTAGGACCAGGAGGTGCTCTGGGGTGAAATAGGGCCTATGGAGAGGCCAGACACATTTGGTACCCATACCCAGGGTTCCCACTTGACCGAGTGGGCAGGCAGCGTTGGGCCAGCAGGATCTGCCTGTCTCCTTCAGGCAATCCTGTGCAATGAGAGATCGATCAGGAAAAAGACTGCAATTATAGCTAACTTGATTTCCTTGGTCAATGTGGCTTGTGTCACAGAGACCTGCATGATGCTGGCCCAGTTCTGGAAGCATCTATCCTGGTTGGTTTCTCTGTAGTGCACTGCCCAAGGAGGTAATGCAAGGGCGGGGATGTGGCAATCTGTTTTAAACCTAACCTGAACTTTTCTGTGCACTCAGTGGGTTCTACTTCATCCTCTGAATTCATGGCCGGGTGTAGGGGTCCAGGTGCTGTTTGCAGAATCCTTCTCCTGTACTGGTCTCTGGGACGCAAGAGGGAATTTCTGTAGGAAGCCACAGACTTTGTTGCTGAGAAAGTGTTGTAATCGCCCAGGTGGCTGGTCCTAGGCAATTTTAATGCCTCGATCGACTATGAATTATTGCAGTTTGGTCAAGACTTCCTCCAGATGATGACCTTGCTGGACCTCGCACAAGCTGTTGCTTCTGTGACCCACAGCCACGCCTTGGATGTAATATTCTTGCTGGGGCTTGAGATATCTGACCTCAGGATTGATCCAGTTGCATGGTCAGATCATTGCACAGTAGAGTTCCCGTTCGGGAACCCCTTGTCATTTCCTCTACTGTGGTGTTGGTCCGCTATTGCCTTTTAAGGGCATTATCCCCAGAGGAACAGGTGGCAGTAATAGATCTCTCAGAAATGAGTGCTTCTTGTGGGACAGGTACAAGTGAGATGGTGGTGGCCTATAATAAGGTTGTCACCTCAGCGCTCATTTCTGTCATGTCAGTCTGTATACAACACAGGTCTTCTTACCTGAGATCCCCTTGGTTTGAGAGGTAGCTCAAGGAGATGAAGACCAGGTGCTGAATGTTGGAGTGTGGTTGGCAGAGATGGTGGTCTGAGGAAGACAGACTGGCTTTGGGAATGGACTACAGTGAGTATCAAAGGGCAATCTCCCATAAGAAGGCAGTATTTGTATCCAGGGAGACTGCTGCATGGAAGAACAGACCAGCTCAACTCTTCTGGATTGTAGACAGGCTACTTCACCCAACCTGCTTGTAGCTGAGAAGAGTAGTTTCAGCCGCTGAATGAAGAATTGGCTCTGTTCTTCTCGAACAGTGTTCTCCTTCAGGTCTGGGATCTCTCCAACAGGGCAGTCACAGCCCAGCAGTAGTGGGATGGTTGTCTCTGGAAGCACTCTCCTTGCAAGGAAGAAGTTCAAACCGGGAGGGGGTGGTGGGGGTGGAAGAAGTCTGTGGGGTGATTTCGAAGCTGCAGCCCACATACTAAGCTAGACCCAGGCTTGACCTACCTTCTTGTGGGATGCATCGAGTCCGTAGGTCCGGTGTTCACAGAGATATTCTGGTGCTCACTTTTAGAGGGTCTATTCCTTATGCCTTTAAAGAAGCACTGGTGAAGCCCCTCCTGAAGAAACCATCTCTCGACCCTGACATCTTGGCGAATTGTAGACCGATCTCCATCCTTTGCTTTCTGGGTAAGGTTATCAAGAAAATAGTGGGTTCTGCAGCTCGAGGCACACCTCACGGCCTTCATAGAAAGTGATGGCAGAAGGGGATTGCAAGTTCCATCTAGTCTACCCAAGAACCTACCTGGTGCTATTCCCCCTTCCCCTCCTTTGCCTTTCTGTATTCTACCGTTACGTCTATCCCATGTGTTCTTGAACTCACTTACCATTCTGGCCAGCACTACCTCCTTGGTAGGCTATTCCATGGGTCCACCATCCTCGCTGTAAAGAATAACTTCCTTGTATTACTTCTGAACCTCTCTTCCTTCAGTCTCATGTCATGCCCTCTCGCTCTTTCAATTGGAAAAGCTCCTGAATGTTAACCTTATTTATACCCCTCACATATTTAAAAATCTCAATCATGTCACCCCTCTCCCTTCTCTGTTCCAGGGAGTACATTTCGAGTTCTCTCAGCCTGTCCTGATATGCCATATGGTGCAGTCCCTGAATAATTCCCGTGGCCCTCCTCTGCACTTCCTTGATTCTATGTCCCTTTTGAGGTGCAGTTTCTAGTACTGCACAAAGTACTCCAAGTAGGGGTTGCACTAACGCCCTGTCGAGTGGTAACACCACCTCCCCCTGTGATTTGATGATTCCCCTCCAGATGCAGCCCAGCATGCCACTTGCTTTTAGCGCCTCCTTTTTGCTCTGTTTACCCATTTTCAAGCCTTCTGATATAATGTCCCCTAGATCCCTTTCCTAGCTGGTGGAGGCTAGCTTCTCTCCTCCCAGGTAGTAATCCTCTTTGGGATTGTTTCTGCCTAAGTGCATGACTCTGCACTTTTTGGTGTTGAATTTCAGCTGCCATGTTTCCAACCACTCCTCCAGTTTCATCAAGTCTTGAGTCATACTCCTCACACCCTCAGGAGAGTCCACTCTGTCGCATCTATGAGCCTCTGCAGTCGGGATTTAGGTCCAGCTATAGTACTGAAACTGCACTGGTCTGAGTGCATAATGATCTCCTCAGGGCTAGAGATAGAGGGCAGCAGTGAATTCTTGTTCTCAATCTTTCCTCACTGCTTGACACTGTGGACTATACAGTATTGCTGTATGACCTAAGGGAGCTCTGTGGACTCACCATCATCAGCTGGTTCGAGTCCTTCCTCACAGACAGGATACAGAGGGTGGTGATGGGGAGTTTCTCCTCTCACCCGAAGCCCTTGCCCTGTGGAGTTCACCAAGGCTTGATCCTCTCGCTCATGCAGTTTGCAGTGTATGTGCTGCCCCTGGGTGAGATCAGACAATAGTGTGGAGTTTCACTGTTACGCAGATAACACCCAATTGTATATGTCATTTGCACCTGGGACACATGATGCAGTGGCAGTTCCCAATAAATGTGTGGCCAAGATCCAGGACTGGATGTCCCCTAACTGGTTGAGGATCAGTCCAGACAAGACGGAGGTGCTGGTGATTGAACCTGGTTGCTGTTGGGATGCAGCAGCTGCTGGGGCAGGGACAATCTTGATGCTTGGTCCCACCCCTCTTACAGCCTTGGCAAAGGTGAAAAATCCAGGTGTGATCCTGGACAACAGACTTACATTTGAGGCCCATGTGACTGCTGTCCAGAGTGCTTTCTACCACTTTTAGAATGTTGCCTGGATTAAAGCCTTAATCCTGCCAGATGATATCCTCACCACTGCATGCTTTTGTGACATCCTGACTTGACTATTGCAATGTTCTTTACCCTAGGGTCAAGAGAGGGGCAGCTGGTGCAGAACGCAGCAGTCGGGTTGCTGATGGGCCTTCCGAGGTCCTGTTATGTGACCCAGGACCTGGGATCTGAACTGGCTGCCAATGAGGTGGAGGATCACCTTCAAGGTGGGCCTTCTCATCTGCAAGGCCCTATACAGACCAGGGCCTGGCTACCTGAGTAATAAAAAATTACTCACTGTAGTAATTTTCTTTCGTCCAAGGTGTCCTTTAGCATCAGTAACTATTACAGTGAGCCGACTAGGTAGTACTGCCCCAGAGGTGGAGATTATGGTAATGAGTTTATGAATTAGCTAATCAATCAAACTGAAGCTTGTGGGTGTGCTGAGCAGAGAGAGTGAGGAAGGCTCGATTTTTTTTTCGAAGCTAGAATGGGCACATGCCCACACAGGAATGAACCAACAGGATTCAAAAATATAACAAGAACCAGAATAAACAAACATGAAACTTGGCTCAAAATACAATTCAATGTTTAAAATGACCAAATTGCTAGAAAACAAGAATCAGAGCCCTCTTCTGAAGGTTATCTGGGGAGGAAGGGTAGGGGCCTACTGATGCTAAAGGACACCTTGGTAAGATTACTATAGTGAGTAATTTTTCCTTCTCATCCCAGGGGTTCTTTAGCATCAGCAACTATCGCAGACTATTAAAGCAATGCAGTTGGCAGGTGGGTAGAGAACCAACTTCAGGAAGAAGCTCTGCAAAACCGCCTTGCCAAATCTGGCATCAGATCTAGACTGTAAATCCAAGCAACAGTGCTTAATAAATGTGTGCACAATCTTCCAAGTAGCTGCTTTACAGACATCCAGTAAGGGTATGTCCCTTGCAGCTGCCACAGACACAGCAGTGCCCCTAGTACAGTGGGCCCTGAGGCCCTCAGAGGGCTGTTTACCAGCCATGTCATAGCAAAATCAAATACATGAGACTATCCAATGAGAGAGATTTCTCTTAGTGGCTGGTTTTTCTCTACCTACCTCCCCATAGGTGAGGAATAACTGTGTGGATAGGCACCTGAACTGTTTGGTGTGATCCAAATAGAAAAGCGGGGCCCTTTTGACATCCAGACTGTGGAGCTTCTGCACCCCTGGAGTGGATTTCTCAGTAAAAAACGCAGGTAAAGTGATGGACTGGTTAAGGTGAAACTCTGAAACCACCATAGGCAGGAATTTTCTGTTCGTCCAGAGCTCAATCTTATCTCTATGACGGATGGTGTAGTTGGACTCAGTGCAGAGAGCCTGCAACTCTGAAATCCTTCTTGCAGAGGTAATGGCTACTAAAAATACAGTTTTCCAAGTGACATACTTGAGGTGAGTAATAGCCATGGGTTCAAAGGGTGGCTCCATGAGTTTGGCAATACAGAGATTCAAGCTCCAAGGAGGGACAGGTTCCCTGACTGGAGGCTGGACATGGAAAAGACCTCTGAAAAACTGTTTAAACACTGGCTGGGAAAAAACAGATTTAGTCTTCTCAATAGAAAGATAAGCAGAGATAGCAGCCAGGTGAAACTTCAAGGATGAAAGCCTGAAGCCTGTAAGTGCTCTAGATAATCCAGGAGATTGAAAGTAACGCCTTAACAGGATTAACGTATTTCCTCTTGCACCAGAGGGAGAATCTCTTCCATTTGGCTGCATAGGTCTTTTTTGTACTAGTTTTTTTGGCCATCCTCAGAGTCTTTAGAACTAGAGTACTGAGTGGCAGGAAAGTCGAACTCCTCAAGAGCCAAGTTTTGAGGTGAAGAGATTTCAGATCCTGGTAAACCACCTCTATTTGATGGAGAGTTAGGAGGGAGTGACAGAGTGGAAGGCGAATGGGCTTGTTGCAAGAAAGGGTCATTAGGAGAGGATACCAGGCTTGCCTTGGCCAATCCGGTGCCACCAGTATCTGTAGTGCCCCAGGGAAACTGGGGGAGCCTCAGAGACATGAGAGGTCAGACAGTTATGGGGACCCTGGCAGCTTAATGGGAAACCCTTGAAAAGCTTTGGTGACCCTCAAATAGAGAACAGCCCCACTCCAGCAGACAGTCCTAGCAGTCTAAATTCAGGGTTTTAAAAGAAAAACATTTTGTTTTTCTCTTCTTTGTCCTCCCTTCCCCTTGCTCAAGACCGACACCTAGTCAGCCAAGACCAAACCAGTTGGGCCACATTCCTGTCCTAGCAGGAGAGAAGGAAGCCAGGTTGAGCCCTCTCGCCAATCCCTGTGGCCAGGATAGATTCAAATCTGGAGTCTTTTTTTTTTTTAAGCCACTGACCCAGCCTCAGGAGGCCGACCTCTGGCAGAAGGAGCCAATCCCCTGGCAGGTAGCCAGAACCGCCCCAGCCTACAGGAGGCTATGCACAGGCTGGAGAGATGAGAAAGAGTTTGACCATGGAGGTAAAGCAATGGATGTCTGCTTCCCTGTTAGGCGGTTGAAGCAAACCCCCTGGGTCCCTTTGGTGTAACTCCCTCCAGAAGATCTCCAGTAGCAGCCTCGGTCATTTTTTTGCAGAAATTTGCCATCTAGTCGGGTCCCCCAGTGCAGCGAATCAGTCTATTTAGCCAGGAAACAGACCCAGTGACCCTTTTATGCAGCAGTCTCCAGCAGAAGAGGCCTTAACACTCCTTTGTGGTTGTGCATTCCACAGGGTACAGAAATCCTTGTTGAACTCTAGGGGCTCCTGCACACACCTCATCTAGGATTCCTCCGGTGCCTCTTCCTCAACTCAGGGAGGGTCCCCGGGAAGCCCAGTATCACCTGCACCCACCTCCAATGACCTCCACCAACTCCAAGTGTTCACTACGAAGCCCCAGGTTCGAGTTGATGGTCATAAGTGGCAGCCAGCTGGTAGCTAGGACCCACCAAAGTGAGTGAGGTTAGGGGCCACCCCGGCTCTAGCTTGAGGGACTTCAGTCATCTGCCAAACTCGGAGTCACACTGCCCATTCTCCTGCATAGACATTGTCCCAAGGTGGCAATAGTACTGGTGGCCTATATCAAGGCCTCGCCAAGGATTGCCAGGCTCTGTGCCTCATTCCCCAAGGTGGTGCAAGTACCGGTGGTCCCTGCAAGAGGCCACACCGAGGCTCACCACGCTCTTAATTGTACTGTCCATAGGTGGCTCTTGTTCCAGTGATACATCAAGAGGTCACACCGAAGATTGCTGGATTCTGAAGCTGCAGGGGTGAGGTGGTAAGGGTTCCGGGGACCTACCCAGAGGTTGTCCAGTGGATCATCGCACCCAGCATCCTTTCCTCAACTGGATAGCACCTGCCCTCCTGCCCAAGGTCACCACAGTGACAACTCCAGATAAGGGTTCTCCTCACCTACAACCAGGTGCTTCCCTTTCAACGTTGCCTCAGTGACACCAGGGGTCACCTTCTTCACAGGGCTAGGAGGCCTACAGTGCTTTACTCTGTTTCTGGTTCACTGGGGGATGCCCAATGTTATGGCCAGTATAGGAAGCGCTTCCTTTGGTTCACACTCAGTGGTCGGTCGACCAAAATACTAGAAACCCAAGCTTGGTGCATCAGATTGATATGTTCTTAGGACTTGAATCACCTGGACTTTTGTAGACATTTGTGGGGCCAGTTTCTGGTCCCAGTAATCTTATTCATTCTTTCTCATTTGTGATAGTAAATGATAAGTCTTTTCTGTGTGCTCCAACTATTGTTCATAAACCTTGCATCTTGGCTCTAGAGTACACCTCCAGCCTCTCCTTCCAGATTTATCTGGCATCACCCTAAACTATAGGGGTACGAACCACCACAGCTCATCCACCACATATCACTGTTGCAGGCTGAGCTTTGAGCTTCAGCAGTACTCTGAAAATCAGAGGAAAAGATGAAAAGGCATTTAAGGAATTTCCCTGACCAGTCCAGGACTAGGGTATCTGCTGGGACAGTGCGCCCAGGGCTAGAGGCCTGCAACAATACAGAGGAAGTTGATGGCTTGAGGCGAGAGGCAAAGAGATCTATTTCTGGTATGCCCCACCTTCTGAATACTGTGGCCAACACCTGCTTGTTTAGATACCGTTCGCAGTGCCCTTGATTGATGTGACTAGGAGCATCCGCCAAGGTACTGTCCTTGCCTGGAAGATGTATGGCTAAAAGACTGAGGTCCAGGGAGTAGGCCAAACCCCAGATTCCCATGGCCTCCAGACATAGAATGCTGGACTTTGTGCCACCCTGCTTGTTTATGTAAAACACTGCAGTGCTGCTGTCTGTTCTGATCTGCACTGTATGACCCTTTATCTGTAAGGCCAATGCCTCCAGTGCTAGGTCAACAGCTCTGAGTTCCAGCAGACTGATATGGGCCTGTGACTCCTGTGGAGTCGAGGAGCCACTGATGGAAGTACTGTCCATATGGGCTCCCCATCCAAGCAGAAAAGCGTCTGGAGAAATTATTCTTGTGGGAGAGGGTGCTTGGAAGGAGATTCCTACTGACAGGTTGGCAGTTTCCTTCCATCAGCATAGTGTGTGAAGGAATATCTTTGTGACTGGAACCAGTTTGGACAATGAACTTTTGCTTTGGGACAAGTGAGACCTTAGGCGCTGCTGTATGTCCCTCATTCTGAATCAGACTCCTGGAAATACAGGTTACTCACCTGTAACAGGAGTTCTAGGAATGGTATATGTTGTTCATCCACACTCATTGGCAGTATCCTTGCCGCTTTAAATCTTGCCGGAAGGTCTTCAAGCTTGCTCCTCCAACCCACCCGGGTGGTATAACTCTCGGCTCCGCCATGACGCCAGATCTGGCCGCTGGAAGCTCAGGGCTGTGCGCCGGGCCGGGAGAACAGGAAATGTGGATGAACAACATACCATTCCTAGAACTCCTGTTACAGGTGAGTAACCTGTATTTCTAGGGACATGGATATGTTGTTCATCCACACTCATTGGCAGACTCCTAGCAGTTCTCCGGGAGGAGGGAGGCAAGACGCACACCCCACATACTTACTTGGGAAAGAGAGACTGGAGAACCGAGGCCCCCAAACCAGCATCCCGGGCGTGACTCAAGGTCGATGTGGTAGTGGGTAATGAAGGTGTTTGCTGACTTCCAGGTAGCAGCCCTGCAGATTTCCTGGATAGGGACGTCCCTGGAAGCAGCCACCGTTGCAGCAGTATGGCGGGTAGAATGAGCTCTTATCCCTCTGGGAGGCTCCATGCCCGCTAACTATAGCAGAGATCTATGCAGGAGGTTACCCACCTGCTTATCGTCGCAGCTGCAGGTCTGCCGAATCACGGCTTTAGCGTAGGTGACAAACAGCTGGCGAACCTCTCCCCGAATTTCAGCCGTGCGCTCCTTATAATAAGCGAGCGCCCTTCTAGGATCCAGAGTATGGAGCCTATATTCGGCCTCCGAGGTGTGATTGGGGTAGAACACCGGCAGAGTCAACACCTGGTTAAGGTGAAACTCCGACACCACCTTCGGAAGGAATTTCGGGTGGGGCGCAGGACAACCTTGTCCCTGTGGAAGACCAGGTAAGGAGACTCGATGGAAGCGCCTGGAGCTCTCCCATCCTTCTGGCTGGACGTAATAGCCACCAAGAGGCGGTCTTCCACGACAGGTGAGAGAGCACACCTGTGCATAGGTTGAATGGCTTGCCCATGAGCTTTGCCAGTACCAGCAGTAGATCCCACGGAGGTGGGGGTTCCCGCACTGGAGGAAATGTGATCAAGGCCTTTGAAAAAGCGCCAGACCACCTTCTCCTCTGCGCCAATCCGACTGCTTCTCGCCCGTACCTGTAAGCAGAGATGGCTGCCAGGTGCACCCTTAGGGTCGTCGACCTAAGCCCTTGACTAGAAAGGGACCATAAATAGTCCAAGATGCTTGCCAAGGAACAGGAGGAAGGGTCCAAGCCCTTGCCCTGACACCAAATGGAAAACCTTTTCCATTTGAAGGCATAACATTTTCTGGTCGACTCATACGGACGCCTCAACTACATTGAGGACCTCGTCAGGAAAGACCCAAAGCCTGGAACTCTAGCCGCTCAGGAACCAGGCCGTCAGGTGCAGGGATTGAAGGTCCGGATGGAACACCTTCCCTGATTGACTGAGAGCAGGTCGGGCGAGCTGGAAGCTGCCGCGGAGTCCTGGAGCTGAGACTGAGGAGATCTGGGTACCAGAACTGGCGAGGCCAGTCTGGGGCTATCAGAATCACCTGCGCCTTGTCCCTCCTCGCCTTGAGAAGCACCTTGTGGATCAAGGGAAATGGGGGAAAGGCGTAAAAGAGGCCCGGGGTCCATTGCCTCGAGAAGGCATCCCCCTGCAGCGAGCCCTGCTGAGGGGGGCGGGCATGGAACAGACTCAGCCTCGCGTTCTCCATGGAGGCAAACAGGTCCACCTGAGGTGTGCCCCAAAGGGAGAACAGATGCTGTACTACCTCCGGCAGGAGAGACCACTCGTGGGATGCAGCCCCTATCCGGCTCAGGGCATCGGCCAGGGTGTTGGAGGCTCCTGCCACGTGAATGGCCAGGGAGATCCGCCTCCAGGCTGCGCACAGAGACCAAATGCGGAGAGCTTCCTGCATAGAAGCATGGAGCGCGCCCCCTGGCGGTTTAGATAGTACATGGTCGTGGTATTGTCCGTCTGACTCGGACCACTTGACCCCGGAGGAACGGAGCAAAGGCGGTGAGAGCTAGGCGGACCGCTCGGAGCTCCAGCAGGTTGATGTGGCATCGGGACTCCCGCGGGGACCAGAGGCCATGAGCCCGGTGTTCCCCCAGATGGGCACCCCAACCCATCAGAGAGGCATCGGTCGACAGAGAGACCGTCGGCTCGGGGCGGACGAACGGGATGCCCTCCTGCAAATGATCTGGAACGGTCCACCACTGGAGAGCATTCCACATCCCCTGTGTCACCGACACAAGCTGGTCCAAGGGATCGCAGCGTTGTGACCACTGGCTGGCCAGTCCCCACTGAAGGGGACGCATGTTCCAGCGGGCCCAACGGACCACGCTGGTACAGGCCGCCATGAGACCCAGGAGGCGCAGGAAGTCCCGGGCAGGGCGCAATTGCCCAACCAGAAATGATCGGGCAAAGGAGGAAAGAACCTCGGCCCTGTCCGCGGAGCCGCTCTGGCTCGAAGAGAGTCGAGCTCGCCCGATGAATAAAATCACCTGCTTGGCTCGGTTCCGACTTGGCCTCGTTGATAAGGAGGCCCAGTTGAGAGCAGACCTGGAGGGCCAGATCTCTGGACCCTCCGCCTCCTTCCTGGAGGAGCTGCTATCAGCCAGTCGTCCAGGTAAGGGTACACCGGACCCCTCGGCCGCAGAATGCTGTCACCACTGCCATGCATTTGGTGAAGACCCTGGGAGCTGGAGACAAGCCAAGGGCATGGCTTGAACTCGAAGAGGGATCCTTCCGCCCGGAAGCGAAGGAATCTCTGGTGAGACGGACGGATAGGGACGTGAAAAAACGCGTCCTGCAAGTCCAGAGAGCAGAACCACACGCCGCGTTCCAAGGATGGTATTATCTGAGCCAGAGTGACCATCCTGAAGGTTCGAGACCTTAGGAACTTGTTTAAGTCGTGTAGGTCGAGAATGGGGCGCCAGCCCCCCGTCCGCTTCGGAACCAGAAGTACCTGGACACAAACCCTGGGTCTGAAGGAGGGTCCACCACCTCTTACCACCTCCTTCTGGAGGAGGAGAGTGATGTCGGCTCGACGAGCCGCCAGTGAGGCTGGGATCCCGGCCCCCGAGGGCGACGGCTCTGAAGGGTGGTGCCTGCTCAATTCCAGAGGCAGGCCTCTTCCCACACCTCCAAGACCCACCTGTCCGTGGTAACAGCGGACCAGGCGGAACGGGAAGTGCGCGGGAGCCGCCCCACGGGGGACCCAGGGTAAGGTGACGGGGATGGGGCGACACCCCTCAGCCCGGTCACTGGGCAGGCTTGGAGGAGGGACCGGCCGAGGGACCTCCTGGGCCCTTTCCTCCCTGCCTCCTGTTAGAGAGCGGCGGCTTGGGTTTGGGATGCCAAGGCCGAGCCTGCTGGCCCTGGCGTTGCTGGGCCGGGGCCGGGGCACAGAAGGACGAAAGGAGCTTAGGCTGTGGTTTGCGGCCTTTGTCCTTCTGAGCGGAAGAGACCGGAGTCCAGGTGGCATTGGACTTCTCGATCCTCTGCAGGTGACCTTCCACCCCAGGGCCAAGAGGTCAGTCCCAAAGAGAACATCCGCCAACTGTGCTGGGTATCCGAGTAAAGGTGGATATCCTCAGCCAAGCCCCGACGCATAGCCACCGGCCGCCGCACCGATCTGGCACATGAGTCCCTACATCCAAAGCAGTCTGGAGCTGCTGTTTGGCCACTGCCCTGCCCTGGTCCCGCACCTGCTTAACCGTAGTCTGCAGATCGGGGGAAGATGAGGATGACCTCATCCAGGGAGCCCAACAGGGCATGAGAAAATGTGCCATGAGGGCGGCCGAACTGGCCTGGCGAAGCCGAGAGAGGGCCATAGCGTAGACTTTTCGCCCGACATAGTCCATTTCTTGGACTCCTTGTCAGGGAGGTTTGTCCACATCCCTGGCGCGGGCGCTACCGAAAACGCTGTCGGTAACCAACCCTCAGCAGAGGGGTGTCTCAAAACCGACAAGGAACCGGTAGGGACCGATACTTCCTGGCCATCCTGGCAAGGCGCAGGGCAGGAAGCAGGGCGCTGCCAAAGTTCCAGTGCTGGACCCACTATGGCCTCGCCACCGGAAAGGCCTCCGTCGGAGAATCCCCTCGGTCCAGAATCTCCGTGAGGGGATACCTGGCCCGCTTGGAAACGGGTTCGAGCTCCATCCCGGTAGACTCCGAGATGAGCCGAAGCAGTCCTAGGAAGGACGACGGGCTATCGTCCATTGGCTGACCTCCTGAAGACTCCAAGTCCAGTCGCTTGGAGAAGAAGGAGGAATCATCTTCGGACTCGGAAGAGTCCTCGAAGATGCCTCTGGCCTGAGCCACCCTTCACCTGCCGAGGTCGGTCGGGAGTGAGGGTAACTGACAGCCATGGGGTAGAAACCCTTAGCCGACCGAGAATCCTTGGTCGGAGCCCCAATTGCTGGCTGTGGAGGGCGGAGGTTCCACCGGAATCGGTGGAGCAGCTGGTTTTGGCCAACAACCGCCTGGGTATAGCTCCTCGGACAAGTCGAGGGTTGTGTCGGCCGCTCCGGCACAGCCACTTAATGGCCGGGAAGGCGCGGAGCCGGCTTATTCCCGGCCAGGAGGAGCTGTTGCAACATAAGGTCTCGCACTGCCGACGAATTACGCCGAGCCTCCTCATCCGAGGAGGAGGACGAGGACGAGCGGCGACGCCGCTTACCGCGGTGCCGAGACCGAGACCGCCTATGACGGTGGGAACGGCTGGACCGCGAAAGGGTCCGAGACCGAGACCGAGAGTCCCGGAATTTCCGGGGTCGGTGCGGGGAGGTGTCGGCCGGAACCGGCACTCCCTTCGGCTCGGAAGGTCCATCCGAGGGCTCCGGAACCAGAGGCACAGGCGAGCCCACGGGATCCTCAACTCCTCCCGGGGGAACCGGGGAGAGGGGAATCTCGGCTGCTAAAGGCGACAGCCCGTCCAATGGGTCGAGAAAAATCTCGACTTCATCAGTGGGAGTCTCGGTCAACTGACCTGACGGGGACACCGTGAGGCCAGTGGCCGAAGCCGAGCGGTCGAGAAGCCTGGTCGGCCCGGCCGAGAGAGGGACCTTTCCGCTCCCCAAGAGCGTCGACGGAGGACTTACCTTGTCCCTCTTTTGGACCGAGAAAAGGTCCAGCAGACGCAGGCCCTTCTCCTTTAGTGGAGGACGGAATGAAAAGCTCCTAAAAGGAAGCCGTGTAGGAAGAACCCAGAGAGCGGGATAATACGCGGCCGAGGAAGATCGGCCCGCCGCTTCCTCTTGAGGCGACCATCCGCCGAGCTGATCCGCCGAGCCCGCCGCCGCGGACACCGCCAACCGGGCCTCCTTGGACTTCACCGGAGGGAAACGCTTCTCGGGACGGCCCAGTTGCAATCGGGCAGCACGGTCTTCGAGGACGTAGGCCGAGAAAGATGAGCACAGGTCTCAAGCCTGCGGGTCGTGCTCAAGGCCTAAGCAGTAGACACACGTGGAGTGTGGATCCGTCCGAGACATCTTCTGCCCGCATGGGCATCTCCGAAATCCGGAGTCGATTTATCCATCGCGAGTCAGCTGAGGGATCAAGACTGAAGTCTTTTGCAAAATATTATTTTTAAATCCGCAAACGGAGAAATAGGAACCAGTCGCAAACGCAGAGCGTTAAGGAGGGAACCTGAGCTTCCAAGCGGTAAGGAAGATCTGGCGTCATGGGGCGGAGCCGAGAGTTATACCACCCGGGTGGGTGGGAGGAGCAAGCTTGAAGACCTTCCGGCAAGATTTAAAGCGGCAAGGATACTGCCAATGAGTGTGGATGAACAACATATCCATGTCCCTAGAACCATGGCTGTCATAGATGCCATGTGTCAAAGGAGCCTTAGGAAGTGTCTAGCTGGCCTGGGCTGGCCCTGGACAAGAGTTTGCCACTGACAAGAAATTCTGAATTCTTTCCAGAAGAAGGAAAGCTCTGCTCTGTGAAGTGTCCAACTGTGCTCCTATGAAGACAAGGAGTTGTGTTGGTTCCAGATGGGATTTCTTTCGGTTTATAAGAAACCCCAAGGAGCGCAGTGTCTTGTCAGGGAAAGGACCTCCTCCTCTTGTGGAGGGGTTTTACCCCACTATGAGTCAGTCGTCCGAGTAAGGGTAGACTGAAATACCCTTTTTTCTTACATGTGCTGCCACTATGGCCAGTCTTTTTGTGAATACAGTACTCTTGGTGCAGATGTCAGGCTGAAGGGCATGGCTGCAAACTGGTAGTGCCCCTAAGTAAGTTTGAACCTCAAACGTTCTGTGGAACTGCCTTATTGGGATGTGAAAGTAGGCATCCTTCAGGTCTAGGGAGGCTAGCTAATCTCCCTGTTGTAGAGACTGTATTACCATTTTTAGGGTTACCATTTTGAATTTGGGTTTCAGAAGATGCTTGTTCAAGTACCTGAGGTCTAAAATAGGTCGCCACTACCCATTTTTCTTTTGTGTCAGGAAGTATCTGGAGTAGAGACCCTTGCCCCATTGATGGGCGGGTACTCTTTCTACCACCCTTGCTGCCAGAAGTTGTTTTACCTCTAGCTCCAACAGAAGCCTCTCTGTTGGGGTTAGTGACTTGGACACCTGGGTACCCCAGACGGCTGGCATATTTTTGAACTGAAGAGGCAGGCCCTTTTCCACTACCTCCAGGACCCACTTGTCTAGTGAAAAGGGTCCAGAACTGGAGGTAATGGGAGAGCCTACCCCCTACAGCCAGAGGGGAGGCCACCTGGACTGAGGAGTCTGGGCTTTTGCTGGATAGCAGGAACGGGGTAGAGGTAGCTCTTCTCTGACCCCTCCTGCCTTTTCCTCTGAAGTAACCTCTGAACTGAGAGAAGTCAAATTGAGGAGGAAGAGAATGTTTGCTGGGGCTTTTGAGGAGCAGAGGACTTAAATTTGAAGTGTTACTCTGATAGGTTATATTCATCAACCTTTTTCATGTAATCCTCAGTTCTGGAGTCGAAGAGAACATTCTTGTTGCAGGGAAAGTCCATGGCTTTGGACTGAGTGTCCTGTGCAAGGTTTGTTGTCCTCAGCCAACCAAAGCGCCTGAGGGAGACAGCCTGGGCCATGACCCTGGAGGTTGCATCATTACTGTCATCTGCCATATGGAATGGATACTTTGAGACTTCCAGGGCATTTTTAGCAGTCTCTACCGAGTCTTTTGCCATAGTGTCCGACCCCTGCTTAACTATGGCTAGAACAGAGTTCCAGAGGGCCTTTTACTTGGGTGTATAAGCCATGTATGAAGACAGGTAGATGAGTAAAGAAGCTGAGGAATAAGTCTTCCTAGCCATAAAGTCCAACCTTTTAGAATCCTTTTCAGGAGGCCGAGAAGAAAGAGGGACTCCTGCTTTGTCACATGCTGCCTGTTGCACCACTCCTTCATGATTGGGGTGCACAAACAGAAATTATGTGTCTGTTTTAGACAACTGATACTTCTTGTCTATTCTCTTCTCGACCCCTGACAGAGATGAGGGAGTCTGGAGAAGCTTCACAGTATTCTTCTTGAAAGGTTTATACATAGGAAGTACTAATTTCTTGAAAGGGGGAAGATCTTTCATTTTTCTATAGTCCTGGTCTTCCTCCTCCTCTTCCTGGTTGGACTCTTGAGAAGGGAGGTCAAGAGTGTCTACCATATGCTGTAAGAAAGTGAACATGGAGGAGGTATCCTCCTGCTCTGTAGGTGATGCCCCAAAATTGGGCTCAGGTGGCATCAGGTTCTGGGGCTTTACCCTCTGAAATGTCATCTGGAGCATCATAAAAATCATCATCCCCGTCATCAGCCCATGTATCAGAGGGAGCCGCGGATGGGACCTGCCTAGGAAAAGCAGGGGCACCGAAAAAGGACCCCATGCCCTGTATAGTTTGGTAAAGATGCCAGGCTTTAGCCATATCCTCCATAGATTGTAAGTCCCCCTGTACATCTTGGGGATTACCCTCCTGAGGTTTAATGTTTTTAGACTTGTCTTTATGTTTTTTACCAACTGCAGCCTCACCCTTAGCACTGCTCAGAGGTGCAGTGGCCTTTTGTGGTACTCGGGGGCTGTGGGCAGGAGGGAAGCAGGGCAAAACTAGACTGCTAGACACTTACACACTTGCTGTAATTGTACCCTCGCTGTTGTTTGGCACTCACCCTTGCTGTAGTCACCTGAACTGATTTGCCCAAATTACATGATACTAGGCTGTGTGGCATTTGATTTCACCTATAAGTTGTGCGGTTGCTCCAAACAATCCTGCCATAGCCTAATAACTGCTATGAAAACATTTAAAAAAACATATTGCTGACTAGTAGAGGGGAGCAACTGCTGTGTAACTACAGTACTAGTTTTAAATCCTCTCTATGACGCAGCTTAAAAGAGAATGGTCTTGAACATGCAGGCCTATCATTTGTGTAGAAGTCTATTTCAAATACTGGTTTACATTCTCTGATCCATCTTTACTGGCCTTTTAGTAAATCTGTTGGGTGTTTTCTGAATCACACACAGGTAAGGAGTACCATTTTACAAGTGTGTGATGCAGTTCATGTTCTTGATAAGCTCTTGCATTGTTGTCCCAGTGTATCGATGGTCAACTATAGAACTCTGTGGGGGCTGGCAATATAGCCTAGAGGTTACAGTAACGAGCTGTGAATGAGCTTGGTACATCCAGCAGACCTGGGTTTGATTCCCACAACCTCCACTTGCATACTGTGCAACTCTGAGCAAGTCACTTAACCTCCCCAGTGCTCCCAGGTTGCCCCTGAAAACAGGCACTTGTGCCTAGTCGGCCTTACCCAGTTACCAAAGACTAAAACAAAATAAATACAGATACATTTTTCTCTTTACATAGCTTTTTTGCAGCCACCTCATCAGTGACTTGTTCAGGCTTCCTTTTTGAACTAGGCAATTCATCAGCATCTTCGGAAGTTTTTGATTTAGGAACTTCATCTGCCCCTTTTGAAGCCTTATTTTTAGCAGGCACTTCATCAGTACCTGATTTTGTGTTCTTTACGTTTAAAGGCACTTTATCAGCACCTGTCATAGGCTTAGATTTTAAAGATGCCTCATCAGCACCTTGATAATTATTTTTATTCTTTGAAGGCCCCTCATCAGTAGCCTTGAGTCTGTGTTTGGGAACAGAGGAAGACCCTTCTTCAGCCATATCTCTAAACCTTTTATAGCTCTATTTCTTAAAGTCTTTGAACAAAATTTAGAGCTAAGAACACAGTAATGATCTAAACACCAGTCATGGGTATCAGCTTTGGCCAATATTTTCTGGCAATTGAAAAACATTTTAAAACCTGTGGGTCCCATCCTTTTCTTAGGGATTTCTGACATGCCAATACCAGAAAACCCTGTAATAATAAAGCTCAAATAGTATTTAGAATAGGTATGCGGTCGGTTCCCTCGTGGTAAAGAACTGCAACTTTTCTGAGGTAAAATATTTAAAAAAACACCGGTTCACGCTTAAAAAGTAAAAGGAACCGTGGAAAACACTGTACATTATAACTTTTTTTTACTAAGAAAATAAAGAGAAGGAACTGTGAGGAACAGCGGAACCGAGCAAAAAACCGCAGTTCCCGGGAACCGAGAAAAGGCAGGAAACAATACTGAGCACATTACAAAAAATAAATAACCATTTTTTTATAGCTACCAAGTCCTAGGAAAGTTTTTCCTCGGCCAAAAGAGAGCACCTCAGAGGCAGTGTTGCTCAGAAAGGAGGAGAAACAAATTATGGAGCCTTCCTCACTCTCCCTGCTCAGCACAACCTCAAGCTTTGATTTGATTGGCTAATTCATAAACTCATTACCACAATCTCCACCTCCGGGACTGTACTACCTAGTCAGCTCATTGCAATAGTTACTGATGCTAAAGGACCCCGGGGTGAGAAAGAACAGTTATGTAAGAACTTACCATAACAGTAGACCTTCGAGGGGATCTCAGTGGCCAAGTAACACTGTAGGAACCTTCGCTGTTGGTGAAGGGGAATCCACACGGAAGATTTTCAGCAGTACAACTGGGGCTGCCCACACCGTCTACATCCCAGATGTCACCAACCCTCCATAGGCATGGGTGGCTCCGCTCCCTCAATTCCCCCCCCCCGGAGACTGAGGGGGGCAGGGTTCTTGCCCTGGGGGACCAAGGAGAGAAAGAGGCAACCAGACCTAAGTAGAAAGCTGGATACACCAGATAGCCAGTTCTGAGACAGGAACCCCAAGAAGGAGGATGGTGAGAGGAAACATATACCTGATGACTAAGATCCCCTCAAAGATCTTCTGTTATGGTAAGTGCTTACGTAACTGTTCTATTTTCTTCAGGGGTATCTCAGTCATCAAGTAACACCGTAAGAACAAGTACCAAGCAGCTATGGTGCAAATAGACACAGTCTGAGAGGAGGCCCCGCCATAAACTTAAGACAGGAGTCCCTGTAACACAGCCCTGCCAAATCCTGCACGGGTTCTTGAAGCAATATCCAGACTGCAGTGCTTGATGAAAGTATGGACTGTACTCCAGGTGGAAGCCACACAAATGTCAGTGGTTGAGACCCCTTTGAAACAAACCACTGAGGCAGCCATTCCTCTAGTGGAATGAGCTTTGACAGCATCCGGCAATTCTTTGCCATACCTGTTGTAGCAGAACTCAATGCAATTAGCCAGCCATTTGGAAAAACACTGCTTAGAAACTGAAGCACCCTCTCTGCCCGGGGTAAAGGAAACAAACAACTGCTTTGACTTTCTGGACCTCCTGAGTCTGAAGCAGGTAGTACTTCAAAGTTCTACGCACATCTAACATATGGAGCTGTGCTTCCCCTGGATTGGCATGCTCTGGAAAATAAACAGGAAGGTGGACAGACTGAGTGTAAACTCAGAATTCCCCTTAGGGAGAAACTTAGTATTTGTGCGCAAAAACACCCTGCCTTTGTGAAGAATCAAATAAGGCTCCTCACACCAGAGGGCCCGAAGCTCTGAAATTCTTCGAGCAGAAGTAACTGCAACTAAAAACAATGCTTTCCAAGAAAGAAAGCAAAAATCGCAAGTCGCGATAGGCTCAAAAGGAGACAGGGTCAACTTTTACAAAACAATGAACAGACTGGGGGTTTGAGATGCAGGATGCCCCTAAGAAAGGTATGGGAGACATCCAGCTGAGCAACTGTGTGGTCACCCATGGGCTCATGAAAGGCCAAAAGGTGGACCTTGAGGGAAGAATACTGGAGGCCTGAGTTAGATAGTAAGATCAGGTTGTCCAGGATATGATTCACTGAACAGGTGAAATGGTCCAGGGCATGTTTGGCAGCCCAACTAACAAACCACTTCCACTTCATGGAATACATAGCTTGAGTGGAAGGCTTCTGGATGGCCAACAGGATGTCCGCTATTCTGTTAAGAGACTCTGAACCTGGCAATGGCTATATTCTCAGGAGCCAGGTATGCTGATGGAGGGACCTGAGGTTGGGATGGACCAGGGTACCCTGATCCTGGGTCAGCAGATTCCTGCAAAGAGGAAGAGGGACCGGAGGTTCCTCCGCCAACTGCTGAAGTAAAGGGAACCATATCTGGAGAGGCCAGAAAGGGGCCACCAGAATCAAGCTGGCCCCCTCCATCTGCAACTTCATTAGCACCCTCTGTAGCAGGGGAAACGGATGGAATGCATAAAGAAACCTTCCGCTCCAAGAGTGGAACAATGCGTCTTGCCAAAAAATTTCAGGCCCTGGATCTAGCAAGCAAAAACTGGGCAGTTTTGCACTGAGTGGGGATGCAAAAAGGTCCAACTCTGGATAACCCCATCTATCAAACAAGTCTTAATAGTAATGTCCAGGGAGCAGAAATGCTGGAGAGTGCGCTCCAGAGTAAGCAAAAGCTGTTCCCTGGATGGGGCCTTCAGGAGCCAATGATTCAGGTAAGGGAAGACATACAGTCCCTCTCTTCTGAGAGCTGCTGCGACTGCTGTCAAGCACTTGGTAAAGACTCTCAGCGCAGAGGATAAGTCAAAGGGCAGCACTTTGAACTGATACTGCTCGCCCTGAAAGGAAAAACAGAAACATCCTGTGTGGAGGAAACACCAAGATGTGCAGGTAGGCATCCTGCATGTCCAGTGAACAGTCTTAGTCCCCAGCTTTGAGGAGGGTCATTAGACCTGGCAAAGATATCATCTGGAACTTTTTGTACTGGACAAATAGATAGGTCCTTTAGCTCTAAGTTGGGCCTCAAGTCTCCAGTTTTTTTGGGGACTAGGAAAAACCTGGAATAAAACCCCTGGGCACTGGTTCGATGGCCTGCTTGCGAAGGAGAGACTGCACTTCCTCCCAGAGAACAGACAAGTGATCCAGGGGGTAATTGGGAGGGTGGAGGTGGGGTGTCTGGAGGCTGCTCTGAGAGCTACAAGGTGTGACCCTTTTCTGTGATATGCAGAATCCATGCATCCAAAGTTATGGTTCTCCATTGATTCAGATGGAGGGAGAACCGACCACTAACTACCACCTCCTGGGTCTGGACCAGAGGAGGGGAGTCTGGCAAGGAGTCAAGCAGAAGCGGAGCCAACCACAGAAGCTGGTCCCTCACTTCTGGGGCACTTGGCCACTGCTCCAGTACCAGAGGGGGTGGGCAAGGAAGCCTGGGCTCTACACTTTCCCTGGATACAGAGAGTTGTTCTGGGCCTACTGTTCTTTTGCGTGGAAGAAATCTGGAATGGAACTCCTTTACTCCCCAGCTTTACCCTCCTTTCTCACAAGGATGGGCTATATTCAGCCTACCCTATCTCCCACAATGCCATCTCCTCTGACCTTCCCATCTACTTTTACTGTCTTACATTTCTACACACTTTCTTCACCTAGCCCTGTTCTTACTCCTAGTTCATGAAGCTTGCCTATCAGAAGTTGGGTTGTGTCTCTCCTTCTGTTAGTTTACCTTATGTTAGATTAGGCCACTGCATGTCATAGCATGCAGTCACATATCTGTGCCATCTGCCTTATTGTGATACATTGCCTATGCCGTGCCTTTCTGTATAAATATTACTGCTCTGTCTTATGGCTGTATATCCTGCAACTGTCTTGTAACTGCAAGTCCTCAACTTTGTCTTACCAAATGTACTGACTGAACCACTTTATGTTTTTTGACCTCATATTAAGGTGTGTATACCCCTGTATTGTATTACTATTTTACTGCATCCATTTTATTGTATATGTTATTGCTTGTTGCCTGCCACTGTGTGGCCTGGGTCATAACTGAAAATGGTCCTTTGGATCAGCTCACTCACCCGGTTACCAAAGGAATAAATAAAGTAGGCTGCCCTCTGCCCCTTGGCAGAGTGTGGCCAAGGGAATGGTCCATTTTGATGGCCATGCCAGAGACCTGCAGATCATTTATGAGGTACTGGACATCAGGGCCGAACAGCTTAGTGCCACTGAAAGGGGCATTAAGCACTTTATGCTGCACATCAGCTGCAAATCCAGAAACTCTGAGCCAGGAGTGCCTACGAAGGCATATACCATCAGGAAGGGCCCGGGGTCGCCACCTTGCCATTTTTTCCAGTTGGCATTTTGTTATTTAACCATGTGTGGCAGATAATTTGCAATACTCAAGCCTAAGGTGGAGGAGACATAAACCCTTTGACCCCATAGATCAAGCCTACAAAATTCCTTGTCTGGGGAAAGTGAACTAAGATGTTTTAGGCACCTTGGATCTGTGACAGGGGAGACCCTGAGTGGCATGATAAAGTTTGTCCACCCTGCGTGGCATAGCTGACACCATGTCTGGTCGGTGCCAGGCTGCTGTGGTTGCATTCTTCAATGCTGGGAGCATTGGAGGAATGATCTTTGGGGGAGATTCTGGAATCTCCATGAAGTCTACCAGATCTTTTCTGGCGACAACCTCCTCCTCAGTGTGGAAGCCCATGGCTGAGGACAGCTGTTTCATTACATTAAAAAAATGTGGAGTCCTCAGGAGGAGACATGGGAGTGTGTTTCTCAGAGTCCTCACTGACAGAGGAGGCTGTAGACCCGCCATGAAGAATGAGGTGTGTATGGTACTCCTCGACTTCAACCTCTTCAATCTCTGGGTCCCGTGTCAGATGTGCCAACGGCCCATGAGAAGCCTCCTGGGGCAGATGAACTGGCATTGGCAAAGGGGGCCTGTTTAAGGCGCAGCTGCTGCACAAGCACACTGGTGAACCTGAGCAGAACTTTGTTGATGTCGACCATGGTTTTCACCAGCACAGGTGCCAACGACCCGCTTGCTGTGTCCTGAGAACCCGAGCCTGTAGTCCTGGTGGGAGAAGGGGCAGGCCTCAGCAGGAAAGTAGACGATGATGAACCTGTCGACGATGGAGGGGCAGATGACCCGGCTATTGATGGCCGGGCACCCTGTGGATTGGGCAGAGGTGCAGTCGGTATAGGTCTGGTGGGCACAGAAACCTGGACAGCAGTTCTCTTTGTTGGAGCAGCCGCAGTCAACGAAGATCCCCCAGAAGGAGAGGCTGATGGGAAGCGAGACAGACATGGGGTGGGGGTCGCAATCTGTCTTTTTATGACCTTTCCCTGAGGACTTGTCTCTGGCCTTGGGGGCCTGGGAGTTCATAGATCTGGTCGGCGACTGGGAGGCCAGGGCCCCAGAAGATCCCTGCCTGGAGCTGGCTACCTGTTGATCCATTAGGAATTTTTTATGAGCCATTTTGTGTTGCTGAAGTGTAGTTTGATTAAACTTCTGGCAGAGCTCACAGTCAGAAACTTCGTGGTCAGGCCCAAGACAGCAGACACAAATGGAGCATTCATCTGTAGAGGCAATCTTCTTTCGGCAGCGACGGAAAAGAGAGGTAAAAGGATCAACTCTTGACAAACAAAAAGAAATCTCTTGAAAGATATTTTGCAAGGTAAGGGAAAAAAGCCTTTGGATGGGAAAAAAAAAAAGGCGCGTATACTGTTATGGAGCTGCCATGGATACCATTGCACTTGAGTCGACGGCAAAGAACTGAGGTGGAAACAGGGATGCCCACAGCTACACAGGGTTGGTGATGTCAGCAGCGTGAGCCGCCCCAGTTGTACTGCTGAAAATCTTCTGTGTATTCCCCTTCACCGATGGCAAAGGTTCCTACGGTGTTACCTGATGACAGATATCCCCGAAGATCCTCCTGACCCCTGCTCGGTCCTTGTGTTCCCTCCGCTCCTCCTTTGAGGGCCTCATAGCAGTTCCCCGACCTTGTAAAACTCGCTTCCAAGGTCCTTTGGTGGAGGCTTTCAAATGGGGTCTGAAGGCATATCTGTTTAGAAAGGCATTTGGGATTTCTTAATTTTACCTCTAGCTACCCTAGATGCTGTAATTCTTTTATGCTGAATTTTTACGTCTTTTAGTCTTCTGTTTATAGCACTATTTTAATTCTTGCCTGTTTCCTCTAGTGCTCTGAGCCCCAGAGAAAGGGCACTTAAGAAATAAAACCTTACTTACTAACTCTAGCAGGAGTTTCTCTGTTGGAGTATGAGGGGTGGAGGTTTTGTGATCCTGCAGTCTTGGAAATTGTTTTTAACTGCGAGGCCAGACCTTGTCTCACTATTTCCAGGACTCACCTGTCTATGGTAATTCTTTCCCATGCCTGGAAATAGTGAGTCAGCCTTCCTTCCACAGGCAATGGCTGGCCCACCAATGCAGACTTGTCAGGGGTTCTGTTTCACCTGGGCTTTGGGGACCTACGCTATATCCGCATGCCTAGGAATCCTTCTGCCTCTGAAGAATCCTCCCTGAGGGGTAAAGTCATAAGTAATGTAAGCATGGGGGTAGTAACCCCTGTCCCTACCTCCCCTTCCATAAGGCCTGTGGAAAGTGGAGGCCTTTTCCTTCTCAGTACTACACTTGTAGGTGGTCTTGTACTCATCCACCTTTTTCATGTAAGCCTCTGTCTTGTCACCAAAGAATATCCCTCATAAGGGAAATCCATGACTTTTGTTTGTGTCCCAAGAAAGGTCTGTAGTTCCAAGCTAAGTAAATCTCCTTAGGGACACTGCATGTGCCATAACACTAGATGCAGTGTCACTGGTGCCTACTGCCATGTGGAACTGGTACTTATCCATGGTAAGCTTTGCTGTATCCGCCAGATCCTGTGCCAAGTCACCAGCAGCTTTCTCACTTGTTGCCAGAATGGAGCTCCATAGGGCTTTCTGGTATTGAGGTGTGAAAGTCATGTATGCTGCCTGCCTTACAAGCAGGGAAACTGAAGTATAGACTTTTTTGCCCATACTATCCAGCTTCCTGGAATCATTTTATGGAGGCTGGGCAGAAAGGGGTAGCCTGGCCTTATCAGAGGCAGCAGTCTGGACCACTCCCTCATGATCAGGGTGGGAGCACAGGTACTCAGTGCTCTGCTTGTCCACCTGATATTTCTTTATTATTTTCTTGTCAATGCCAGCAGCTGAAATGGGAGCTGACAGCACTCTGGGAGTGGCCTTCTTGATGGTTTTATGGATGGGCAAAAGCAGCCTTTTTGTGAGTGTTAAAGCCCATCATATCCAAAAACTCCACCTCATCCTCATCAGTTTCCAGCAATGGGAGCTTGAGAATGTTGATCATTTGCCTCACAAAGGTGTAGTTATCAGAGGAATGAGGAAGGGAATCTAACTCTTGTTCAAGAGTACCATCAAGCTCTACAGGGTCTCCTTCCTCCTAATAGTAAAATTCAACCTCCTCCACAATCACTGGAACCGGTACTGGAATCTGGGGAAGGGATGCAGGCATGCGCATAAGGCTCCCCATAGCCTGGAGGAACTGCCGTGGCCTTAGTCATGTCCTCTATTGAGAGCATCTTAGTTTTGTCTACTGGCATCTCCTTTCCTTCTTCAGGAGAAAGGACAGTGATATGCTTTTCTTTTTGGTTTTTCTTAGCAGGCATCGGATCCAATGCCTGCTCAGAGGCTTTTATTTTTGCTGGGTTCAGATGCTTATCTCTGAACCACTTTCAGTAGCCTTATCCTTTTGCTTACTTTGAGGAGCTGGACCCGCTTTTGAACCTTTAGGTGACATGAAGGCAGACTGAGAAGCCATAAGGTCATCTTCTTTAGCCTTTTTCTTTTGCGTTCTATGGCAAAACGTAAGAGATCACAACTGACGAAACTGATCTCAACCCAGGTACCTCAAACACAACTCATGACAGTCAGCCTTAGCTAGGAGCTGAAAACAGATTTTGCAATTTTTAAAGCAGAGAAGATGCGGTTCACAACACACCAAAAGAAAAATTTAATAAAATGTGGCTTGGTTTCCTTCGGAAAGAAGAATCACTGTGGGAAAAGATCAACTAGAAATATATGCCCAAATAGCATCCTGGTTCTGATAAAAAGGGAACTGGGATCAAGAAACAAGGAAGTGCTAAGTGGTTTCTAAAGTTGCTAATAAACTTTTTTTGTTAGTAAAGTGGTTCCCAAAAAGCAGGACTCGCAACATAACAAGCCTTTCTCCGTTCCTAGGAACCAATGTGGAACCAGAGAAAACAGACAATATGTCATGTAACAAAATACACCCTAACACAGAGTTATTAAAAACTCAACTACAACTTCAACTAAGTAAATTTTAGAAAATAAACTTTAAATGCCTCTGAAGTAGGAGAGTCGACTTTGGGACAACTGCTTCCTTCAGGCGGAGAAATAAATCCACCATTAGAGGGCAGAGATGAGCGTGACCACACAGCAGAGTTTTGAATTTCATTCTAAGATTTCATATTAGCATAAAATTCTAGGCTCTGGGGCAGCTTATTCCAAGGGCATGACTGCAGTTTTTTTTTATGCCCCCCCCACCAAAAAAAAGAATAAAATGATGATGTCCTCCTACAGTAACACCAGATTGGCTGACAAACAACCAATCAGTCATTACAAAAGGAGGACAAAGTTTAATTCATAACTAAGAACCACAGACAAGTGCACACTGATCACTTAACACAGAAACATAGACAGACATAGCAGAAAAAGACCATTGGTCCTTTTAAGCTGCCATGTTATACAATATCACACACTGTGACCTATTGTCTCGACAGGGTTTTGCCCTTGCCTCCCCCGTCTCACTGCTGCCCCCGTTACCATTAATTCCTTAACTCTGTTCCAGCAGCTGGTAGGCTGTTCCACAACTCAACCACCCTCTCTGTAAAGTAACACTTTCTCATGTCTCTCTCCACCCCATCAGTATCCACTCACATCCCCGTGTTATTTACTCACCCCTCCTGCTGAATAGTTTCTCGCAGTTTACCTTGTTAATTCTTTTCAGGAACTTTAAGGGCTCCATCATGTCCCCCTCTCCTTTCTGGCCTCCAGTGAGCACATGTTCAGTGCACAAAGCAGATCCTTGCAGAATTCTGCCCCATTGGCCCTGAATCATTCTGGTTACCCTACGATGCACCATCTCCAGCTTTTGTCATTTCATTAGGTAGGGATCCCAGAAATGAAAATTACGTACCTACCGTAATTCCTGATCTTTCTCTGTATCTTCACCATTCATCACCTTTGGGTAATGTGGCTGGAGGTCATGACCCAGCAGGAGCTTTTTTTGGATGGGCGGAGCCGATGGATGGAGCCTCACCAGTGATCTACAGAAAAGTAGTACTAAATTCCTTCCTCCTGATATCAAAGTTCCTCACAATACACCCCAGCATTTTGGTCCCCCTGCTATAAGCCTTATTGCTTTGGCTAAACTGTTATAGGGAGTCGAGTATGATGAATTCCAGATCCTTTTCCTCAGAAGTAGTGCCCAGTTTAACCCTTCTCATCCAATATTTGTCCTGGGGTTCTTGTTCTCCAAGTGCACCACCTTGCACTTTATGGAATTTAGTTTCAACTCCCAAACCTTGGACCACCTCTCTAACCTCTGCAGTCCTTCTTCATCTACCTTACCCTCTTCTTACTGCCTACCCTGCCACAGAGAGTAGTATCATCTGCAAATAGACATCTTGCTGTGTATCCTTCTCCTATGTCACTCGTGAAAATATTGAAAAGGACTGGTTCAAGAACTGACCCCTGCAGCTCCCCCACTGTTGACCTCTCTCTCTCTCTCCTCACCGACTTGACTCCATTTACCACTACTTTCTGCGGACCCCTGACAAAGGGATTTTTAACACAAAGTGCTGGGTCGATCAATCGACCACCTCTGTGCTGTCTTAATTTTGTGCTTTGCCAGAAGTTTACAGGGGTGTGCCACAGAATCCCTGCTTTATGAAGAACTAGCGTTATGTATGCTGCTGTAATGAATTTCATCTGTGAACTGCAAGCTTGTTTTCCCTGAAGTCTTCCTATGCAAGCTGTGAGTGTCACAGCGCTCAATAAATAACAAAGTATTCTTTACTTTTAAATTCATGTGCTGTGCTTAACTACTTGGGATTAGTAGATGAGAATTTGGACTTTCGCACCACCAATCATGAGTGCTGAACTGGAGTCCATTTGGATGTTTCATGTCCCCCCAACTGAATTTCCACCCATCAAACAAGGTTTTTGGCTGTACCTAAATCCTCTAACTTCTTCAGCAACCTTCTGTATGGCAGCAAACTGAATGCCCTGCTAAAGTCAAAGTGGAGTAAATTAACTGCTTGTTCCTTGTCCACTACCCTAGTTAATCAGTTAAAGAATACTATTAACTTGGTCTGACAAGATCATCCTTCCACAATCTCATGTTACTTACTATACTGAAGCCCAATTTTCTCTATGTAGACACTGCGCAAGGTCCTCCTAGACTACCCACAGCAGAGGCAAGACTGACAAACCTGTATTTACTCAGTTGCTCCACATTCCTTCCCTTGTGAGTGGAACAAGGTTCGTTACCCTCAATCATTCAGAACAACCTGACTGTAGTGGGTATCAAATAGCCCTATACGTGGTTCAGACAGTTCTGATGCTAGTTCCTGGAGCATCCTCATATGCATCCTATCCGGCCCTGGGGCCTTACTTATTTTAGGGCTGCTAGCCCTTTTCTGACCCTTTCAACTGTGATTACCACTTGCCCCATTTCTGGGATCCCCCTTGCCGCTGCCTTTATGACACTTTCTAGCAAAGACCTGCTATCCTGCACAGTGAATACTGAGCAGAAGTAGTTACAGTAAGTACAGCTACCTTCTGGCTGTTCTCCACAATTACCCTGCCCCCTTCTGCCAGCCTTACATTTCTCTCCCTCATTTTCCTTCTCCCAACCCCCCCCATATATCTGAAAAACAATTTTTATCCTCCTTTGACTCCTTCCACAATATGCAGCTCTGTGTCTGCTTTTGCATCCCTGACTGCTCGTCTTGGCCTCCCTCATCTTTCCTTGGTAACCATTTCATTCCTCATTCCTGTTTTCACACAGTCCCACACAAAAGATTAATAAACAAATTAGCCAGCCTGGGAGTGGGTCCCAGTGTGGTAGCCTGGGTAAAAAATTGGCTGGACAACAGGACACAGAGTGTAATAGCAAACGGAGTCCACTCCGAAGAAAGGGAGGTTACTAGTGGGGTACCGCAGGATTCAGTACTGGGTCCAGTCCTTTTTAATGTCTTTATAAGTGACATTGCAGAAGGACTGGAAGGAAAAGTAAGCCTCTTTGCAGACGACACAAAGATCTGCAACAGGGTTGATACACAAGGGGGGTGGAAAGGATGAGAAGGGACTTGGCAAGGTTGGAGGAATGGTCAAAAGTATGGCAGCTTAGATTCAATGCAAAGAAGTGCAAAGTAATGCACCTGGGAAACAAAAACCAAGGGGAAGAGTACACAATTGGGGGGGGGTATTAAGAACAAAAATGGAAAGGGACCTAGGGTAGTCATATCAGATGACCTATACGTAAGCAAGCAATGTGAGAAGGCAGTAAGGATGGCTGGGATGTATAGGGAGAGGCATCACCAGTAGAAAACAGGAAATTGTTATTCCTCTGTACAGACAGTTGGTGAGACCCCATCTGGAGTACAGCGTGTAGTTCTGGAGATCTCATCTCCACAAGGGCATTGCCGGGATGGAGGTAGTCCAGAGGAGGGCAACTCAAATGGTGCAGGGTCTGCAACAGAAGCCATATGAAGAAAGACTAAAGCAGCTTAATATGTATAGCCATGAGGAAAGAAGGGAGAGGGGGGACATGAAAAACTTTCAAGTACCTCAAGGGAATCAACAAAGTCCAAGAGGGTAGCATCTTTCAGAAAAAAATGTGTCAAGAACAAGGGGACACAATCTGAAGATAGAGGGGGGACAGCTCAGGGTCAATGTGAGGCAGTATTTTTTCACAGAGAGGGTGGTGGACGCATGGAACGGCCTTCCTGAGAAGGTAGTGGCGTCTAAAACAGTGGGGGAATTCAAGAATGCATGGGACAGACATAAAGCAATACTGGTGGGGGGTAGGAAGAATTAGGTTCTTGGTTAACTAGGATCTTCAGCTTATCCAATAGGTAGGGAAATGGGCAGACTAGGTGGGCCAAGCGGTCCTTCTCTGCCGCCAAAGTCTATGTTAAATTTGTATCTGACAACAGCCCTTTTCTTGACCCTCACTGCTTTCCCTGACTTTCTCAGAAAACAAGACTGGTCTCTTGTGCCGATTTCTCTTGGTAACTGTTCTTAAGCATGACTTAGTTGCCTCAAGATAACCCTTTTTTATTACTGCCCACCCTCATTCACACCTGTGAACTGATCAACTCCAACCAACTTATCCTGTACTAGTTTCCTCATCTGATCAGAGTCTGCCTGTCTGAAATCCAGAACCTCAGTCTTTGACAAAGGCATACTGGTACTCGGGGCCAGTTCAAACCATATGGTGTTATGGTCACTGGACCCGACTGGCTCCCCGAGCTGCACTCTTACCATCTGCAAGTTTGTTAGCACCACATTGAGAATGGCAGCCTGTCTTGTGGGTTCAGACCAGCAGGCAGTCCTGCTATGTATCAAGCAGGGCTGGACATCTATTGCTCCTTGCTGCTGGAATATCTCAATCTATGTCTGGTAGATTGAGTTCCCCCACCACTACCTCCCCTTTTACAGCTCCCATTCTCAAATGATGGCCCTGGTTCCATCACCCTCGTCCCCCGTCCCTGTAATGTACAGGCCACCCCTTGTGCACAGGTTCTTACCTGATGGTGTTCTGAGCTGTATCCACAGTGATTTTGTCACCTCATTCCCTTCCTCCTTGACAGATCCAATCCTCTACTGTCTCTATTTCTTTTTTTTAATACAGAGGGCTATCCCTATTCCTTTTCCATTACCTGATGCTGGGAGAAAGAACAGATGAGGCATGAGACTGCCCACATTATTTAAGTGGCACCAGTGTACGTCAATGTGGCTAGCCTCAGCTAGACAAATGTTTTCTAGCGGCCCTGTAACTTTTTTTTAAAGGGACACTGTCAACCCATTTAGTCCTCAAAGTGTCTCTGGTTTGAAAAACACGTTATGATTGTTCATATTCTGTAGAACTGCCAATATAGTTGGCTGTTTGATTCAGACTCCTATTTCCTTTTAAAAAGTGAAAAACAGACTGCCCACCATACTGGTGTTACCACACAAAAACGTTTGTTTACATTCAACTCCAACTGCATCTTTCCTGGACTTGGAAACACACCAAACACGGTCTAGACACTCAAGACTCAGTGAGAGGAGAGGAGACTATGGCAGCTTGAGCAGCTGTTCTCGGGGTGTTCCTAATGTTCAGGAAGTATGCAATAAGTATAGATCAAGGATATGAAACAAAACAAGGATGGGCATAATTACACCATTAGCATGCATTTATGTTCTACTAAGAAAGGAAGCAGATAAAATAACCAGCAACACTGATGAATTTTAGAGAAGGTGAGCAATCATAACAGGTGGGTTTTTAACTAGAAATAATATGATGGGGGAAAAAAAAAGTTGACAGCGTCCCTTTAAGCACATTTTATCCTTTTATTTGTAGCCGATATGCATTTTTTTGTTCTTATAAGATGGATGACAATTACGTATTGTAACCAAGGGACATTATCTGTTTTCTGCACACTCAAGCGACAAGGCTGAGCAAAGATGTTTGAGCTGGAGTTCTCCAGCAGGACATGGTGACAAGCCCTGAAGCTCAGAGGTGGTAAATCCAGGGATTAACTATCGGAAGCAATTCTCTCAGAGGATGGTACAGCTACAGAACAACCTACCACTGTAAACAGTGGAAATGAAAACAGTAAAGGTCTTTGAGGTAAGCTTGGACAAATGTCTGCTCACCAGGGCGACTCACAGGGATACCCCAGGGTAGTAGAGAAACACAGAAATTGAAAGCAGATAAGTACTGCTTGCCCTCCTAGTCTTCCCATTCCCCCCTTCCTACAGTGTCACTGCTGATCCTACTGGATCTCTGGCTTTCTACCCCCCCTCACTTTCCAACTTTCCATTAAGATTCCCTTATGCATAGCCCATGCATTCTTGAACCCCATGCCAGTTTTTCGTCCCCTACCATTTATGCTGGAAGAATGTGAAGTACTTCCTCATATCTCTCCTGAATTTACCCCATCGGGTTCACTGCTCATCTCCCTTGCCCCTTGAGCATCTTTCTTCTGAAAAATACTCACCTCCTGTAGCTTTACTCCGTGAGGTATTTAGAGGTATCCATCATATCTTCCCTCCCTCCTTTCTTCCACTGTATACATATTGATTGAGGTCATTTAGTCTCACCTTATAAGGCTTCTTACGCAGACTCTACACCATTTTAGTTGCCCCCCTCAGGACAGCCTCCACTGGGTCTATGTCCTTCTGGAGATGTGGCCTTCAGAATTGAACACAGTACTCTAGGTGGGGTCTCGCCAGCAATCTATATGGAGGCAACACCACCTCCCACTTCCCTCCTTCTGCTAGTGATATCCCTCCCTATGCACCTCAGCATTCCACTGGCCCTCCTTACTGCACTGTCACACTCCCTGGCCACCTTCAGGTAATCAGATATGATTACCCCAGGTCTCTTTCCTGTTTGATGGCCACTACCTCTTGTCCCATTTGGTACTCCACCTCCGGGTTTCTGTACTCTAAATGCATGATTTTGAACTCTTTGCACTGAAATCTGTCTGCCATACCCTTGACTATTACTCGAGTTCTCAGGTTACCAGCCCATCTGCAATGTCACTTATTAAGACATTAAAGAGGACTGGTCCCAGTACTGAGCTCTGAGGCACACCACTGATCACCCTCTCTTCTCCAGAGTGTATTCAGTTTACCACCACCCTCTGTCACCTATCGCTTAACCAATTTCTTACCCAGTTTACTACCATTGAACCCATCCATAAGCTGCCCAACTTCCTTACAAGTCTTCTGTGTGGAACGGTGTTGAAAGCCATACCAAAATCTAGGTAGGTCTCATCCACTGCTCCACCCTGATCTACTTCTCTGGTCATCCAGTCAAAGACATCTATCAAATTTGTGTGAGATGACCCTCCCAATGAACCCATGCTGCCTCAGGTCTTGTAACATGCTGGGATTCATGATACTCCAGAATCCTTTCCTTCAGCAGTGTCTCCATTAAGTTCCCCACCACCGATGTCAGGCTGACTAGCATATAGTTGCCAGCCTCCTCCCTGCTACCACATTTGGGAAGTGGGACATCTGCCCTCATACAGTCCTCCGGAACCACTCCCATTTCCAATAAGCTGTTAAATGGGACTGTCAGAGGCACAGCTAGTACCTCCCTGAGCTCCCTCAATAATTTTTGGATGCACCCAGTCTTGCCCTTTTGCTCTGTCCACTTTCAGATATGAGAGTCCCTTTTGAGACTCTTTTTCCTCTGACAAAAGACTAATGTCTACCTCCCTTCCTGCAATGCTCCTGTTGCTTTTGTCTGGCCCCTCTCCTTCTCCTTCCTCTGTGTACACTGAAGCATTTGTTTAGGATGTCTACCTTTTACTGGTCCTCCTCAGCACAGTCCACACCTTCTCTTCTTTACAATCCCTTCCGTCTTCCTCTTTTCACCTATATACCCCCAAAATGTCTTTCCCCCTTTTGTTCCCCCATGGCTATTCTCTCCTCAGTTTGCGCCTCTGTGCTCCTTACTGCTTTTCCTGCCTCCCTCTATTTCTCCTGCTGCACCTCCTTTCCTCCTCCCTCTGTCTCCTTATACCTTCTGAATGCTACCCTTTTAGCCTTTACCTTTTCAGCCACTTTCGAGAATCATAGCGGTCTCTTTTCCTCTTGCTTTTGCTCAATTGCTTTGCACTGAGATTTGTTGCCTTCACTATGCCCTCTTGCAGCTTCATCCACTGTTCCTCCACCCCACCCAGGTCATCCTCCCCTGCTAACTTGTCCCTGAGGAATTCACCCATCTTTTTAAAATGTGCCCCCCTGAAGTCCAGGACTCCCACCCTTGTGTGGCTCAAGTCCACTGCTGTCCTTATGTTGAGCCATATTGTACGGTGATCACTGGTCCTCAGGTGGCATCTCATCTTGACATCTGCAACACTGTCCCTGTTAGTGAGCACCAGGTACAGTATTGCCTATCACGAGTATGCTCCCTGACTAGCTGTCTGAGGAATGCCCCTGCAGGGAGTCCAAGATGCTTCCACATGAAGCTGCAGCTGGGAGGCTCCAATCTACATTTGGCAGACTGAAATCCCCCACCAGCAGCACCTCTCCCTTTTCTGCTATTCTGCCAATGGCTTTCACCAGTACCTTATCTAAATTCCCCCTGTGCTGGAGGTCTGTAGATCATGTCAGTGTGAATAGTGGCTCCGTTCCCATCTCCAGGGTGACCCACAGTACCTCCACTCCAGTGGCAGCTCTACACCAGGGCCCGCCAGGGCACGTGCCCCGGTAAAAAATTGCTGTGCCCCAGTTGGTGGCCCATATGGTGCAGAGCTTCCCCCATAGTAACAATATATCAGTGCCCTGGCTTCCATCTGTTGTGCCCCAGCTGTGCTCTGGTAACCATTTGTGGCTAGAGCCGCTACTGCTCCACTCCCCCCTGAATTCCCTGCATCTCCATTGCTTTTATGCCTTTCCTTACATACAGCACTACCTCTTCTCCCTTTCTTCCCAGAACAGAGTACAGCCTGATATGGCCATGTCCCAGTAGTGGCTTCCAGTGCACCATGACTCTGTAATGGCCACAATATCCTGGTCTGTCTCTGCCACAATGGCCTCTAGGTCTGGAGTTTTATTTCTTAGACTTGTTGCATTTGCCTGCCACTCCAGATTTTGTTACCACTCTGCCTGCTACCCCCTTATTTCCTTTTTGCCTCCCTCCCTCCTTCCCCACTTTCCTTCTGTTGCTTGCATTCCCATTCCCTTTCATTTCTATCACTCTGCTTCTTGAATTTTTTTGCACCGAGGGATTTGTCTCCCCTTGAGTCCTCCCTACTTTAGTCTATGTGTGTGTGTGGGCAGTTTATGCCTCTCTGATACTGGTCGCCACCCCCCTTGGCTAGTTTAAATGTTCATCAAGGTAACATTTAAACCATCCACTGGGGACTACTGTTCCCCTCCCAGACAGATGCAGGTATCACCCCTGTATAAGCTCTTATTCCCTCCAGGTTGGTCCCCAGTCCCCAATGAAGCTTAACCCCTCCTCTCTGCACCATTCCTTCCACCATGAATTGAAGCTGCTGGTGCAGAAAGCCCCATCTTCCACCTGTTGTAAAAAGGCAGCACCTCAGTGAGTGGGTAGGAAACCTTATTAAAATAGTATGTTTTCATAGCATAGTCAGTCATATTTGCATATGAAATGGGGGGGTGGATATGTTGGACCTAGATTCCCGTCTGGAGTTATGTTACAAGTCTGTTTACCCAAATATTTAATAACCAATACAAAACAATTAAAAATAATTTATTGTAAAATACTGTAAAATTTGACTAACACGAGGTATAAAAACAAACTTAGCCCCTAGTTTGTGTATCTGAAGTCAGACAGCGTTGTAGTAAGTTGCTGATGTGTAGACCAAGTGGAAAAGAGACACATCAAATGACCAGGGTACGTATTAGTTGGTGTATTTGTTTCAGGCTTGGGATTTGGTGCTGGTACAGTGACAATTTCATAACTGCAAGTTTGGTTTTCTATCACGTTGTCAGAATCAGGTTTTTCGATGATGACAGGAGAATCTGCTCGCATTTTTTCTGCCTTTTTGATGACTGCTCTCATGGTAACTGGTATTGACATGCAACTGAAACAAATGAAGAAAAAAATATGATTAATTAAGCTCTGCATGCAGTATTCAGCAAGTGGTCACAGAGCATGCCCTAGAACTTTTTCTTTTTAATTTTAGTTTCCTCAAGATTGTGGTGGATCAAAAACACCAGATAACTGGGTGACCATCTCCTCCGTAATTATATGCTGTCCCTGTAATGAAATGGCCTTATTTGTTTTTTGATAACTGGGTAAGTGCACTAGCCATTAAATGTGCCTATTTTCAGGCATGACCCAGGCGAGTACAAGTCAAATTAATAGTGACACGTAGTAAAAAGAACATTTTTTTTAATTTAGTTTTTGTTTACTGGGTAGGGTGCACTAGACAGATAGTTGCCCATTTTCAGGCATGACCCAGGAAGTTACAGACAAGAGTTCATTTTTGGACATAAAATAATCACGATAATTCAACTGGATCTGTACAGAGCATAGCAAAATATTTAAATGTGACAAGGACACGTAAGTGCATACAGTGAAATTATTCAAGAGCATGTCGTTTACCCATAGGGAGCCGTGTATACAAGATGCAGACAAATAAAATCACCTAGACAATGAATATTTTCCACAACACCTTTACACATCAGATACCAGAAACAGCCCTAGTTAGGGGCGAAAGTAAAAAGCCTAACCAGAAAACAAGAGAAAGAGGGATAGGAGGAACTGGAATATAAAACTTAATCAGGAAAGTAAGAGAGGAGGAGAAGAAGAAGGAATGCAAAACATAAGTAGAAGGAGTTTTAGGGCAGGGGAGGAATTACCCCGAGCAAGTGCACTGGGAGTGCTGGGTCAATCGGGTATGCAGTTGGTGTCTAAAAGAGATGGGTTACTAGCACTGTCATACGTTTAGGGGGATCTATTCCACAGTTTGGCGGCTGTACTTGCAAAGGCCACAGTACCAAATTTGAATCTTGTCCTTGGGATGGACAGCAGGTCACAGAGGATCTTCGGGAGTAATGGTTATTGTTGGATACCAGAAGGGATAAAAGGGAATGTGGCATCTGGTTGTGTAGGGTTCTATGGATAATTCTCCCTAAGGAAAGATCAATCAGACCTGAGGGGAGAGCCAGCCCAACTTGTTGTAAAGTTTGCAATGGTGGGTAAGATGATTATATGCAAGTGCAAAACAACAAATATTACTGTATCCCACTTCCCACTTGTGCAGTGGGGTAAGTGGGGGCACAAGAGAAGACTGGCACACCGTAAGTGAGCTTGGGGAGGAGACAACTGCAGGCAACTGTCTTGCGTGCCCATGAGGAGAGACTGAGGCTGGCACAGTAGGCTGTTCCGATGCTGGAGTTTACCGCCTTACAGATAGACGTAAGATTCAGACAGAAGTCCAAGGAGGGGTCAAGAGTGACCCTGATGTACTTGAAGGCAGAAACCATTTCAATGGGGATGTGTCATCACACAGTACTATTAATAGGGGGCAGCTGTCAATCTATGGGGGGTTCCGAATAGCATTGCCTGTGACTTGGCATGATTCCGGAGAAGCTTATTTTCTCTTAGCCACTTTGGCAGCATTATTGAAGAGCACCAGATCGTCCACATGAAGGAGAGGGGTGCTATATTTGAAGCAGTATTGTATAGAATTGATATGCAGCAAGAATAGCAGCGGTCCAAGTATGGAATCTTGGGGGACACCTTGGAGGGAAGGGAGGTACTCTGAGAAAGCTGTACCGAACTGGACTTGCTGTTGCCTGTGGGATAAATAAGTTTGAGAACCAGGATAGGGTACTTTCTGAGATCCCCAGGATACTGAGGTTGCTGCGGAGGATGGGAAGGTAGACAGTGTCAAAGGCCTGCGTGAGGCCTATGAATACTGCCCCAGTGTAGTTGTCCATCTAAGGAGGTGAATATACTGTTAGTTAACATTAGTAGTGCTTAAGTGGTGCAGTGGCCTTTTCAGAAGCCAAACTGGGCAGGCAAAAGAGGTCATATTTAGTAAGATAGGTGGTTAGTTGGGCGGCAACAGTTTTTTCGAGGATTTTACTCGATGCTGGAAGAATGGTGATGGGCCTATAATTAGAAAAAAATTAGCAATTTCCTTTTTTAAATATAGGGACAATGTTGGCCATTTTCCAGGCAGATGGCATGGCACTGGAAGAAAGAGACAAGTTGACAAATCTGGTCACTGGGGCTGACAGTTCCCTAGCAGCAATATTTAGCAGTTTAGGTTCTATGCCATCGGTCCAGCGATTTAGATGTGGGCATTTGTTTGAGGAGTTTGAAGACTTCAACTGTACTGACAGGTGAGAAGTGGAATGGGAGCGGAGATTCCGGGGGAGGGGGGATGTTCCGTGGTACTGAAGAGGGGGGAGGTGAAGGTAGGGAGGTCAGAGAAATTTTTATTAAAGGTGTTAGCGATGGTAAAGGGATTACTGCACTTAGTGCCAATGATATTGAAGTTAGAGGGGTTAGATTTATTTGTGAGTCCAAGGGATTGTTTGAGATGGTTCCAGTACTGAGGCGGGTTATTGAGGGATCCTAGGTGTGTGCTAAATTATGCACGTTTATTACAATGGATAGCTTGTTTGCATTTGTTTCTAAAGGATCTTTAAGTTGTCCAATCTGCATCAGTGTTAGTGGCTTTAAAAGTAGCCCAGTTGGTCAGTCCAGTGGAGCTGAGAGTTGAGGCACTGGATGCCACACCTCATGCCATGCCAGTGACCCAGGTTGCCTCGGGTCAGGGTGCCGGCACTGGGGGGGGAAGATGGAGCAGGATCAGGAAGTAACGGCAGTGCTCCTCTCCTGGGGTGGTTTTCACACACACCCGCAGTTCCTGGGTGGAGGTCTGGTGGCAGTACAGGCGGGAGGGGGTGGCAAGTTGAGAGGGTGCCTCAGAACGCGACACGCATGCCCGGGGAAGAGGGCAGACAAAAACAGGGGGAAAACACCAGATAGAAACATATTAGAAGAAAGCATCCCCAGCTTTTGTCCGTTTCAGGAGAGCTACAAGTGGGTGAGGTAGCCATTTGGTTTGTTGGCAGCTGTGTAAAGTAAGCTAGTAACAGATGCAAAAGTAGATGAAATAGGTAAATACAATGTAACAAGGAGAAATCACATAATATTTTGAAAATGTAGGGGGTGAATCAATAGCAAATGCAAGTGGTAAAGAAAATAGTCTAACATAGAAAAAAAAACAGTACAAGAACATCAAAGGCGGAAAATTAATGAAAACAAGTTGGCTAAAGCAGACATGAAGCAGTATGCATAACAGCATAATGTTAAAACAACAAGGACAAACAGTAGTCAGGAAACATAGGTAGAGGTGTGTCAAGGACGAAGGAAGCAGGTGCAGGCATCAGAGACTAAGGTAGTGGCATAGCTCCCTTTCGAAGCAGGCATGTGTAGTGGAGAGATGAATGGACGCAGGCAGGGAGTTCCAAAAATGCGGGCCAAAGTAGGAGAAAGCCCATGATCCCATGGTCGTTTGTGCCGAGAAACAGATAGCAGAGGCTGATCTCCAGAGCAAGCAGGTAGTAGAGGCTTGGTGGAGTTAGCAGTAAGGCAAGGCAGGAGGGATCTCCAGTTCTGATGATTTTATTAATCAGGGTGCCAAGGGCATAGGAGTGGTTTGCCTCGGGATAGCCAGTTTAGACCACTGTAAAGATGACAGTGGGGAGCGAGACGATGTGAAGTCAAAGCAAAATGACAATATTATTGTAGGTGGTGTCCCATTTATGGAGATTAATTTTGGCAGTACCTACTACTATGGCAGAGCCATAGGTGAGGGTAGGAAGAAAGACACCCTGCACAATAGCGATTCTGGCAGACGGTGTAAGGGCATAACTAGTTTTAAAGGCCAAGCCAAGCTTGGAGTTAATGCTACAGGTGTTTAAGATGTGTTGGGCAAAGTCAAGAGAGGGGTCAATTGTAATTACAAGATATTTACAGTTAGTTATATCTTCAAGGAGAGAGCCATCACAGCAGGAGACAGATAGTTGACCCATACATTTTCTTAATCTAGGGGAAAAGCCAAATAGCATAGATTAAGTTTTGCTAGAGTTAAGTAATAGCTTGTTAAGGGAGAGCCAGGAATGGATTTTATGGAAATCAGATATAAGGGTAGTAGTAAGGTAATTAGAGCTATAGTAGAGGACTAAGTCATCAGCGTAGAGCAAGGAGGAGCAAAAGGCAGCATTTAGGGAAAAGTCATTATTGAAAGTGGTGAAGAGAAGAGGGCCAAGGATAGATCCTTGGGGTACTCCAATGTTAAGGTTGGATAGGTCAGATACAGCAGAGTTGAATTTAACAAATTGTTGCCAGTCAAGTAGAAGTCATATCAGGTAACCACCTCAGAGGGGAAGCACAGGAATAGCATTTTAGATTTGAGAAGATGGTCTATATAGATACTGTTGGCAGATAAGGGCCTATGGCCCACCCAGTCTGCCCATTTGAGCTTGTAAGATCACTAAGTTTTCTGTTGCCCCTTACCCCCGACCTCCAGGATTCCCTTATGTACATCTCATGCATTCTTGAATCCCGTGATTGTTTCAGCCTCCACCATTTCCTCAGGCAGGGTGTTCCACTTGTCCACCACTCTTTCTGTGAAGAGATTCTTCCTCACATTTCCTCTGAATTTCCCTCCCTCCAACTTCATTCCATGCCCTCTAGTCCTGGAACATCTTTTCTGCTGGAAAATAGTGTTTTCCTGCACCCTGTTCCTCCCTGTAAGGTACCTGCATGTCTATCATATCCCCTCTCACCCTTCTCTCCTCCTCAGAGTACATATTAGAGTCCTTCAGCCTGTCTTCATAGGACTTGTGATGCAATCCCTGTACCATCTTTGTTGCCTTCCTCTGAACCTTCTCCACCCTGTCTATGTCCTTATATAGGTAAGGTCTCCAGAACTGGACACTGTACCCCAGGTGGGGCCTCACTAGTGTCTTGTATAACGGAATTATGACCTCCCTTTTCCTGCTGGTGATGCCCCTGCCTATGCATCCCAGCATCCAATCTGCTTTGTCGCACTGTTCCCTACCTTGAGGTCATCAGAGATGACAGACCCGTCTACTAGGTCAAAAGGCCTTTGGAAGGTCAATGAAGGCAGCACCTGTTAGTAGACCATTTTCCATGACAACTTTTGTATCGTTAAGTGAATCTGTGGTGAGCAGCGGTGGTACTATGGCCTTTCCTGAAACCATGTTGGGCATCAGAAGGTGGTGGTCATGTAGGTAATTGATAGTTTGGATGGAGACAATTTTTTCTAGACATTTGCGCAGGACAGAAAGGATGGTTATGGGGTGGTAATTGGAGATACATTTAAGGTCATCCTTCTTAAAAACTGGGACAAACTTGGCAATCTTCCAGACATCTGGAACAACTCCTGAGCAAAGACACGGATTAAATATTCTGGCTATCGGGGCAGCAAATTTTATCAGGCTAGGCTGAAAGTCATCAGAGCTAACACTACTGCAGATGGAGATGGAATTTAGTAGATTAAGCACTTCCACATTAGTAACAGTATGTAAGCAGAAGTGAGGGGTTGTAGTGGGAGTGTCCTTGGTAAGCAAGGGGATAGAAACAGGGAGTGTCAAGGTAGTACAGATATATACTATATCTGGATAGGTCAGAGAAGTAAAGGTTGAGGGCATTAGCAATAGTAATAGGGCTACCACAGTGAGAACCATCAAGCACCATATCATTTGTAGACTGATCATGTTTACCACCCACCCCTAAAGTTCTTGATGCGATTCCCCCAGATTTGTTTGGAGTCACCAGTAGCATCAAGCAACACATTTTTACGATAAAATAATTTTGCAATGTTTATGGCCTTTTTACAAGCATTTCTCTTTGCCCTGCATTCATTCAAGTCAGCCTGTAACCCAAAGGTCCTACATTTAGTCCAGCCTAAAATGGCCTTCCATCACTACGGATGAAATGTTCTCCTAAAACGGAGTAAAAACAAATAAATGCTTAGTTTTTACAAAGCAAACCCTACTTAAAATCTAGGCATTTGGTGCGTTGGTGCAAAATTTGATGCTCTGCAGGCATGGACACTCCAACATAAACCGGATGTCCTCTTAATTGTGGAAACATGGCTTACCCCTAAAACCTCAGACTCGGCAATCCAACTGGAGGGTACACAATCTACAGGGTTGACAGACTAGGGAAAAGAGGTGGAGGCTGTGTCATATATGTTAAGGACACCCTCCAAGGCAGAGCACTCCCTGTCCCATCCATAGAGGGCAGCTCACAGCTGTTTGCAATCCAGTTGCAAACTGGGGCCCATGGGAAGTGTCTCACTGTAATATCAGTGTACATTCCCCCCCCCAAAAAAAATCAGGAGGCTGGTTTTAAACTAGCTCTTGACTACATAACTGACCTTCGGAATTCCTCTGAAGTTCTAATGCTTGGGGATTTCAATGTAAATCTGTTATCCCCTGAAGCAGCTCCTAACAAGGATGCCATTGTGGCCACTAATATGATCCAACTTGTCCAGTCTCCTACCAGGGTAAACTACGGCACTGGCACCAGTACATTTATAGACTGGATACTAACTATTCCGCCACAAAGAATATCTAGCACCACCATGCTAGCAGATACTATCAGCGATCACTCACCTGTTTTAAGCACCCGGAGGAACAAGTCTCCAAAAAACCCTCCCAGAATAATAACTACGAGAGTACTATAAAAGGAGCATCTTTCCTTCCTCACAGCCTACCTCGGGATGCAAGATTGGGCCAGGGTCTTTTCTGCTGCTGATGTGGATTCTGCACAACAGTGCTTTACTAACACTTTCAATATGGCCTGCAACATATTTGCCCTGCTAAAAACAAGGAAAATTAAAAGCTCCAGTAAGACGTGGATCACACCCCAGCTCCTCGAACTCATGTGGGCTAGGGATAATCTGTGGAACATAGCCAAAAGCACAAGGTCTCCTACAGACATCCAAAAGTACAAAACAGCTAGGAATAAGTGCATCAGAGCTATCCACCAAACTAAAATATCCCACTTCAAAAGAGAACCATACAACTCCTGGGGTGATAGCCACAAGTTCTGGGAGAACATCAAATCCCTAAAAGGCCACACCAGCAAAACCCCTCCCACGCTACTAAATATCAATGGAGTAATCACCCAAGACCCTAAAAATATTGCCGATGCCTTCAACAAGGCAGTCTCAGACCTCAGTGGAGTTCTCCCTCCAGACTTTCTCCTTCCCAAGCGCTGCAATAACCCATGCCACAACTCCATCCCATCGGCTGGTGCAACATCTCCCCTTCTACCTTATGATTCTCACGACTTCCAAGGCCAAAAAGTACCTAGGTAAGGTACTCTGAAAAAACAGCTCTAGCGGTGACTCACTTGAACTTAGGATCATAACTCTCACTCTGGATGTTCTCCTCCCTCCCCTCACCAGGATCTTAAATCTCTCACTTACCACAGGCAAGGTCCCCCAACACTAGAAAGCAGCAGTGGTCACCCCAGTCTTCGAATCTGGTGATAGAACTTGCCTCGCCAACTACCGGCCAATCTCTATCCTTCCCCCTCTCTCTCTAAAGCCCTAGAGAGAATCGTCTACGACTAGTTAGTAGAATACTTCGATAAGCACAACCTTCAATGTCCACAGCAACGTGGGTTTAGGAAGGCACATAGTACTTCCACGGCCTTGACTGAATTTACCGGCTATATCCATGATGCACTTGATCAGGGGCTGTTGTTGGGGGCTACTTTCATCAACCTCACCAAAGCCTTTGATACGGTCAATCACAGCTCACTACTCAATCAATTGGCTAGAATTGGACCATCTCCTCAGTCTCTGGGCTGGTTCTGGAATTACCTATTCAATAGAACACAGCAGGTCAAGATCTACAAAGCCTTATCTGACCAACGTACTGCCACCACAGGAGTACCACAAGGCTCCATATTAGGCCCCCTACTTTTCAGCCTGTTTCTGAATGAGCTTCCAGGGATATGCCAAAACAGGGTCCTTTCATATGCAGATAATGCTGTGCTTGACACATGCCACTCTGAACCTGAAGCACTTGAAACAAACATGCAAGCAGACTTCAGAGCCATGGAAACCTGGTTCCATAACTCCAAGCTCTTGCTTAATTACAAAAACCAAAAACTATGTTGTTCGCCTCCTATCAAAACCATCATAAGTCCTATTCTCTTAAAATACATAATAAGTTCGAGCTACTTGAAATGGTTAACAGCTTCATGTACCTCAGTCATCCTTAATGGCTCTCTCTCTCTCATATAGCAACATATTGATCATGTCGCTAAGGCTGCCAGTGCCAGAATAGGCCAACTCTATCGGCACAGGCACTGCATTACGGAGAATGCTATCAAACTAGCAGTTACCAGCTCAGTGTTGTCTATTAAAGATTACGGCTTGGTAGTCTATGGTGCAGGCACCAACACTGCCCTTAAGAGGATTAAGACTGCCTTAAACAAAGCCTGTAGGCTTGTCCTGGGTGCAGATCGCCTTACTCACACATGTGAGCTGTATTCCAGTACTGTTTGGCTTTCCTTGGACAACAGAATCCAGTACCAAGTTTGATTGCTAGCTAAAACATCCACACTTGGCCTTGCTCCCCGTGGTGTCCAGAATATCCTCAAATATTCCTCCAACCCTAGATTAACCAGTGGATCCAGCAAAGCATGCTTCCAGATCCTGTTCTGCCATACCACTCAAGGACAAAGGCCCTACAAATACAGGGCCCCCCGCTGTCTAAATTCCCTTAGCACTAAATTGACTGAGGAACCCAAACTTGGCCCCTTTAAATCAAAACTGCGAATGCACCTGACGGCTAGCAGTATGTGTGACTGCAACTCAACTTACTAGAGCTTCATGGCTTTCACACTCTTTACCCTCCTCCTCAACCTCCTTCTTCCCCTCTTAACTGACCTTAACCCTGATACCAGCACCCCCAGAACACGCCTCGTAGCTCTTCTCCTCCCCACCCGCCCCGCCTCCTCCCTCTCCTGTCCTTGTTCTCTGGCCTAACACTGTTGTATCTCCTTTCCCTCATGGACCAACTCCACTGCAAACATCATGCTTAGTCAACTATTCCAGTTGCCCCCTTTGTACTACACCTCTCTACCCCCTTTCCAATCACACTCTCTTCTCTCTAAACAACACCTGGGGATCCATTCTATATTGCTCAACATCTCATTACCCCTCTATTAAATCCTTCACCACCCCTTCCCTTTTCCTCCTCCTCCTGACCCCTCCTCCGCTTATCCTGCCCATTTCCCACGCAGTCTCTCATTTCACCACCAACACCCCCCCACCACCCCTGCCCCTTGACTCAATCTCCTCAGTGGCACTTGTCGTACCTCTCCTCCTGTTCAAGATGAAGTAGGCTGCTGGGCAGCTAGGATCAGTATTCTTACCCAGCTGGTAGTAATTTGAGCAGAATGTGAGAGATAAGCAGTCCTAGCTACAATACAGTATAAGTCAATGTCTATAAATTGTCATGTTAAGACCTTACTCTCATTTATTCTTGTACTTGCTATTGTATAATTGTCATGTGTTGGCGTGCAGTGTTCAATGTTCATGTACTTTTGTCTGTATACCAGATGTGGAACCTTTGTAAATGAACTTTTAGCTCAAAGGTATTAATCCGAGTAGTGATGGGAGAAGTGGCCCCAATTTGTTCCGCGGAGTGAAGGCGAAATCGCGGAGTGCTCAACGCCAAGGAGTACCAGATATTAATGGGTAACGCTGGAGTCCATTGAAAACACCGACTTTATCGTTACTCCATCTTCCCAAACCACTACTCCATCATTTCAAGGCGTACATTGAAAACAATGTACGCCGCCTTATTTTTAAGCTCCAAAGGTGAATTATGCAGTGATTCATGGGATTTCAGGTCACATGGGCTCTAGATTGTTCTGCACAGCCTCAGTTTGAGATAGTGTGTGTAGGAAGTTGTAGGAGACAATCTGCTGTGAGAGCTCTCTGCGATTCAAACCTTCAAAAAGCTGTTAAAAAAGCCTTTGAGTCATTTTTTTTTGCTGAAACTTTAGTTCATCGATTATAGGTAACCCTCCTGTGCTCATATCAAGCGTTTATTGCTTGTGTATGGATTTTGAATGTTAATGTACAACATTCAGTCTGTGTACTGAGAGACAGTGGAAGTGTGCTTTGGGGGAGGGGCGTATCTGTGGTGTAGGTAGATTAACTTGGAGAAAAGGACAGTGCTTTCTGTTTTGGTGATATTTTTCTTGTATAACTGTGTTAATGTACACAGTAATATTTGCAATATTTCTTGCCATTTTTTTGCCGACTGTTGTGGTACAGCAGTGCATAATTTTAGTTTGTTTAAAATATGTGGTTATATTACTGAGGTTTTCAATTTGCTATGCATTACTTAGTGTATGTGAGTGGGTATGTGTGTGACGCGTGTCATCAAATCAGACACCTTTTATTGTGCCACATAATTTCAGCAATGTGAAGCTGCTATCCACTGCAGCTGTGTGATTTTTGCACTTCTTTGTGGTATCTTTACTGGTACTAGTACTAGTGTTACTGCCGCAGTGCAGTACACGGCCCCCCAACCGGCAGAGGTATTCTTTTCCAGATTTGAATTTCAGATGGTGAGCACTGGTTAAGTGTTGTGCCTTTGTGTCTGCATCTCTTCAGTGCACAGCGCACTCAATCTGTCTGTGCATTTGCATCTCTTTAGGGCCCAATCTCCATCTGTAACTTAAGTCACAGTTGTTTCTTTGGCTTCCCTTCAGAGTACTGGACAGGTGTGGTGCTTAATTCTGCATGAACATTGTACTCATTAATATGCATTTTTAAGTCAAGACCATAATCACGAGTCACTCGTGATACAAATCATTCTTCATCATCACGGTCACAAATGCAGTTACAAATCACGATTCACAACATTCATTTTTTTTCTAGTTACTTGGATGTATTGTAAGCCTGTTTTGTAGTATCTCTCCAGGCTTCACCACCCCACCATTGTACTCACTGATACGTGTTTTTAAATCTGGGAGTTTTAAGCTACAGCTCATCGGGGAAGTACAGCCGTAGGCGGTAGGCATTCATGTTTCTTCATCATCACGGTCACAAATACAGTCACAAATCACGATCACGTCACAAATCATAATATTAATTTTTTTTAATAGTTACTTGGATGTATTGTAAGCCTGTTCTGTAGTATCTCTCCATGCTTCACCTCCCCACCATTGTACTCATTAATGTTTGTTTTTAAGTCAGGGAGTTGGACAGTGTCTGCAGTACATACACAGACTGGAAAGAAGACTGACTGCACACATGCAGTTTAGTACAGTATACTTGCACTGCTCAGAATACAAAGCATCACGAATACGGAAGGCAACAAAAAAAGGGCATAATTACATAGAGGGGTCGGGGATGGTGGAGGAATACATTTTATAACAAAGCAAGGAAGTTGTGGGGGGGCACATGGTGTGAGGGAAAAAAAAAAAATAATGTGGGATCCCATGGTGATCCAGCAGCAGTTCCAGCATGGACATAATTTGCAACTGATCCACCTGCTGCTCCACAGCACTCACCCTTTCATTGTTATCCTTGACAGCACTCCAGAGAACTGCCAAGTCAGCCTGTGTTACATGCAGTTCTCTGGGGTCCACACGTTCTACAGGCTGACCTGCTGCTGGTGGTGGTGGGGATGCTGGTGGAGCAGGAGGTGCTGCTGTGGCCCTCCTCTTCTCAGGGATGCCGCAATGCACAGCTGCACCCTCTGCCACAGAATGGTCAGCAGGTGCAGGCATGGTCCGTTCTGTGGCAGCCTGCCACTCCCAACTGCTGGTGATTGAGCATATGGGTGTGCTGGCCCCCAGTCCCCAGGTGAGTCCCCCGGGGGCTACGGTGCAACTCCACCTCACATAGGCAGCACTTGACCACACTGCTGCCCCCCCCCCCGACAGTCAAAAAACCGCCAAACAACGGAGGTGTGAGAGAACCAGACGAACTGGCAGCCGGCTGGTCACGGCGCTGAACAGGGATGGGATCCACACCTGGGCCTTGGGGAACAAGCACATCCTGCTCCACAGGACCTGGTGCTGGACTTGATGGTAGTTCAACTGCCTCAGAGTCAGGACAGGAGGCGGTGCTGGTCCTGCTTCTGGGGGGGGGGACACACAAGTTTTGAGCGGTCCAACAGGAATGGGCGCCCATGCCCTCCACACATGCGCATGGTACAACGCTTACCACTACCACGCTCTCCCAGAGCTGCCCCGCCCCAGACATTCCCTCACCCTGGTCCATCTCTCCTACTGAGCTCCCTCAGTCCGAGTGTAATCACTACTCACACTGTCACACAACACACACACAGACACAGAAACAACTATTTATAAAGGTAAGAAAAACAACATTTACAGAAAGAATAAATTAAGTAAAAAAAAAAAAAGAGTACAGGTGTAACCCCCCTGCAAATGGGGGTTCCCAAAGGACTTCCAGGAGCTTGCTTGAATGCTCCAAGCCTGAATGGTGTTTGGCGTTTAAGCCATTTATCAGTGAGTGTTTTTAGAACCTCTGGTACTGTCTCTTTAAGAGCTGTCTGCTTGCAGACATAATTAGTTTGTATGGGGGACTGTGTGTTTCTTTGATTGAGTACCACTCAAGCTGCTGCCAATTCACTCCATTTTGCAGTCACTAGGAGTGCAAAGGGAACCTATCTGAAAGATGTAACTGTTTGCCAGAAACCATTTAGAGTAATAATGAAATTACAGTTTGTCTAACCTGCTTTCTTTTGCAGTCAGAACAGTGTCTGCCTAGTTCCCATTCTGGTTTTGAACTGCTGAACTGGACCAATCAGTGTGGGGTAAGCTAGCTCTAAAATGGTGCCTTGGATGAATCAGAACTTGGACTCATAATCTGAGCCAGACACAAGAGGATTGTATGAGCAGTGACTCTGGGAGATGTAGTTTAGACTTCGGCGCCTTTTTGGACCAACAGCAGCAGTCTATTGTGAGTGACAGCCAATCCAGTCAAGAACTGGGAGGAACTCAAAGGAAGTGCCCGGTTTTGTCTGTTGGAGTTCAGTTTAGATCTGGCAGTGAAGGGGAAAGAAACCCTGTGCTCCTTCAGTGCACAGTTTCAGTCAAAAAACGTGTGTAAGGCCCAGAGTTCCGGTCTGCAGCTTGTGTAACTGCTTGTTAGGACTGAATCCGTCCTGTGAAAAGAATCAAAGGATCTCTGAAGAGTAGAAACCAGGCTCACCCTGTAGAAGACTGGAGAAATTGTTGAATTGCACTCTGTCTGTCAGGAACTGAATCTGCTGTGTGTTCTCCCGGTATTGTGCAGTAATTGCGATCGGGATAGAGAAACAGCCTCTGTAGGTGGTTTCTTTTACCATATAAATGTGTGAAGAGTCTCGTGGAGCTCAAGAGTAGCCCTGCTGATGCTGAAGGACCCTATCTTGTTTGGAGGTCGTGAGTACTAATTCAGGGTCGCTCCCGGTTGAATTGCCACATTAAATCCAACTGGAATCACTGTACTGCTGACTGTTTAAACTAATTTTTCTTTTCACTGTGTGAAAGGGCCCCTACCAGCTGCCACGGTTTGGACTAGTCACTGGGGCTTGGGTACCCAGGGACAGTAACTGGTAGGGATAGGCCTGTGCACAGAGCCATAGGTAGATAGTAAAGTGATAAGCTAATTAACCTGATTTCCCCCTGTCCTTGTTATATTCCCCCTAAATAAATCCGAGCTGCTTGTTTCAGCAAAGTTATACTGCCTGAGGTATTTGTCTATGTTAAAGTATTGTACTGTATCTTATTGTACAGGAGGTCCCAGTGCCTGAACCACCCCTGGGGGTAAGTGTATACTGTGAAGGTAATTCCGATATATTGTGTGGGCCACTAGTGGGAAGAAAGGGGGGTTGCAGTGTCCCAGAGGGCTGTGACCAAGTAAGTTTAACTATTGCAAACCCTGACCTCTGGGTGGAGGCACCCGCCATTGGATCCAGGCCCCTCAACCTGTTAGTGGCAAATCAGGCAGGGGTAGTAGCCCCTGGGATAGCGCCATCTAGGGGTTACACAGAAAAGACATAAAATGTAGCTTTCTAAAAAAGCTGTTGGGTCTAAATCAAAGTTTAAATCTCCTCCTCGCTCTGATCTCAAAGTATCAGCAGTCACAAAACACACTACTCTCTCTCCATCTGCACAGGAGAAAGTAAAAGTTTCTGCTTGTATGACTCACTTTCTTCCGCCTAGCTAAACAGCATGCGACTTACAGTACTGTAAGCCATGTGATGTGTTGGGGGGGGGCTGCCAAATCTGAAACACCAAGTGGATCACTTAGAATCATAATGAGGAACGCGAAATCCATTAAAAACAATGACTTCGCCTTATTTCATATTGCAATTCCACCTTAACGCGAAGTGGTAATGACAAGGTGGAGTGAGCACTTTGCATTACCCACTCTGTGTAGCAGAGTGGCAACGCGAAGTGCCCACTTCGCGTTCACTCCGCCGGCGGAATTTAAATTCGCTGCATCTCTAAATCCAAGACTTCAATAAATAAAATAAAATGCCAGTATTACGCCTTGCTTAGGTATTACTGTAGTTTAACTTCTGGTACTCCTTCCGCATTCATACTAGCTAGCAGAACCTATTCAGCACAAATGGGCTATAGCCTGTGCAAATATGGAAGGCATTAGAAATAGGTAATGTAAACCACAGATCTTCAGAGACATCTCCCTCCACTGAGCCACGCCAATGAAACTGTAAATCGTGGACATAGGGGCCACTGGGAAACTTGTCAGCTGGGCCTGACCACGCAGACATAAAATCAACACTGTCTAAATAATGTGGGTGGCCCTATTACTCCTCTCTTCTTTCTCCCTCTGTAAACTGTTTGTCAAATCAGGCGAAAATCAACACCAGAACTCCATCGCTTGGCTGGTGTTATTTATTTATTTGTTTGTTTTCTTAACATTTTATTATATGCTGCCATCAATTGACAGAGCCTTTGTTCCATTTCTGTTGTTGTAGCAAAGTAAATATTTACAAGGATACAAGAATGACACTCTCACACAGTGTGACTGTTGCCTCAGTCTCTCGCACAATGTGAAAAGTTGCACCATTTGACAGGGCTTTGACGAGGTCATGAGGAGTTATCATCCAAAGGCTTTAAAAGTTTTTCTTACTGTGCTGGCCTGTCGGCACAGCGGTAGCATTACTGCTTGAGACACCAGTGACCCACATTTGGAAATGAGCATGGACTGTCAAGGTGCCAGCTGGAGGGAGGAGGATCGAGTGACCCAGAGGACAATCTCCTCCTCCGGGGGAGGGAGGGCAGCCAGCTATGGCACATTACTGCCACCTGGGTGACCACAGGTGGCAGTGTAGCTGGAGCAGCACCTCGCACACTTGCATGCGTGGGTGCCTGGCGTGCTCTTACATGAACATCCTGAGGGAAGAGGAAATGGAAAAAGGAAAAAGCCCCATCAGATTGAAGCTGACCCTACCCACAGGCTCCATACCTCGCTACTCGGACCCTGCCTCACAAACCAAACCAATGTGTGGCAGAGGTATGGGAGGGCCCCATCACCCTCGCCAGAGAGAGAGAGAGAAAGCCCTGGAGAAACACAGAAGGTCAGATAAGTCCTAGGGGGATGCCAGGATTACAGTGCTGGGATAGGATGCAACTGATGGGGGCCAGCTGAAGTGCGAATGGGAAAAAAAAAAAGAGAAGTCTTTCTTACAAATATGGAGAAAGCACAGCATTCAGCACTGGTGATGCTGGTTTTGTCTACCCACTTTACCGACTCCTGACACAGGTATCCTGCGCCATAGGCATCCCAGTAGTCACCCGGCATTTGGGAACAGCCACAGACACTGAAACTGAAGGAGAAGCCAAAGGAAAAATCATCTTCTGCTGACAATGAACGACATCGCCATTAGGGAAAACAAAGATTCCAATGTAAGTTGTTGGCATCAGGACCACTTGGAAACATTTGCTAGCTTGCTAGCAGGATGATGTGGGACCTCAGTGCCTATAAAACATGGGCAACCCCCTTGCTCCTCAGTTTTCTACTTGAAACTAGCTTGGAGGGCCTCTTGCTGTGACGAACCAGAAGATCAAACCAGTACCAGGCACTCAAGGAGAGGTATGGGACTGGATATATAGTATACATAAGGCACTTATGGACACCTCCAGACAAGGCAGTGGACAACTTGTCAGCTTATACCTGAGAAAGGGGGAAGGAGTGCGGGTTCACTGTGACCCGATGGAGGAGATTCTCGAAGATCTACGGCTACAGTGAGTGACTGTTCTATCTTCATTAAGGATATCTCCTCCATTGAGTTAAACCCTTGGAACGATTCCCAAGCAGTACACAAGGTATCCAGGGAAGATGGCGAAGTCTGATATGCAATCGGGGCAGAAGGCCATGCAGGAAGCAAGATGAAATCCAGCATGTCTGCGTGACAGAATGTCTGTCTGTAGTGTTTAGTGAAAAGGGCGCACAGGGCTCCATGTGGCAGCAGCATATACGTCAGCTGCAGAAACATTCTGAAAACACGTAATAGCGGTGGCCACATCACTTGTAGTCGCCATGCACAGCACCAGAAAGTTCCTCATCATACTTCCTATAACAAAACTCAAAGTAATCCAGCCACTGGGACAAGCACTTTTCAGTGACAGGTGTGCCTACGTCCCATGGCGAATGAAACAAAAAGCTGAGAGGACTTTCTGCAGTCCTTAGTGCAACTGAGATAGAAAATAACAGTTGCGTAAGAACTGACTGTAACAGTAGATCTTTGAGAGAGGTTCCTGCAGTGGGTCTTCACATATAGGACTGTGCCCCCTGGCGTCAGGTTCCAACGGCAAACTTGTAGCTAGCAATCATCAGCGGGGAACGCCCTAATGTCAGGTGACACGACATCAGCCAGACAATAAAAGGGGCGGTCCCGCGCCCTCCCTCCAGTTTTTTTCCACCGGAGACCTAAAGAAAGGTAAGTAGAAAGGAAGGAGTAACAACTCCTGGGACCTTGTGCCCTATCTAGACCTATGGGCTAGTTAGGATAAAAAGAAACATTTCCAGGAGCTGGGGGAAAGTGGGTGGGAAACCAGATCTACTATAGGAACCTCTCTCGAAGATCTACCGTTATGGTAAGTTCTTACGCAACAGCTATATCTTACTTCGAGAGGGTTCCTGCAGTAGGGCTTCACATATAGGACTGAATACCAAGCAGTCTAAGAAGGAGGAGTCGGAGACGAGGTTCCGGGAGGAGGAAGATGTCCACCAGCTAAGGTTCTGCCTTAGAACAGAAGACCTTGCAAAACTGCAAGGCCAAAACCAGCTCTATGCCTAGAGGCAATGTCCAGACTGTAGTGTTTAGTGAAGATGTGGACAGAAGACCAAGTGGCCACTACACAGATCTCTGCAGTCGACACATTCCTGAAGAAAGAGGCGGAGGTGGCCACGCTTCTAGTGGAGTGACCTTTAACTGCCCCAGGAAGGGTCTTTCCATATTTCTGGTAAGTTTAGTGAATACAGTTAGCCAGCCACCTAGAGATAGTCTGCTTGAGATAGCCTTGCCCTGGCACTGGGGGCAAAGCCACAAACAGTTGGTTCGATTACAAACCTCCTGAGTCTGTGAGGTATAGTACCTCAGTATCCAAAGCACATTCAAGGTGTGCAACAGATATTCCCCGTTGGAATGCTGAGGATAACAGACTGGCAGTTCAATACTCTGGTTGACAGTTGACTCCGAAACCACTTTCAGAAGAAAGAAAGAAAGGATTAGTCCTCAGAACCACCCGGTCCTTGTCAAAAATCAAATAAGGCTCTCTGCAAACAAAAGCCTGAAGCTCAGAAACTCTTCGAGCTGAGGTAACCGCAACTAAAAATAAAGTCTTCCTGGACAGGAAGTGTAGATCGCAACTTGCTGACGGTTCAAAAGGGGGTACACATTAAGTTTCTCCAACATAAAATTAAGATCCCAGGGAGGACAGGGGTTCTGGACTAGAGGTTTAATGTGAAGGATGCCCTTCAAGAAAGTTTCTGAAACCTCTAGTTGTGCTAGGGTTTTGCCCTCCACTGGGAGGTGGTAGGCTGATACCGCAGAAAGATAGACCTTAATGGAGGAGTAACTAAGGCTCAACTCAGAAAGATGTACGAGGTACTCTTGCACCTGGAAAGCCGAGCAAGAAAATGGGGCCAAGCATTTAGCTTTAACCCAGATAGAGAATCTCTTCCACTTCATGGCACAGGTAGATCTTGTAGAGGGTTTTCTGGCTTCTACCAGGACCCGAGCGACATAGAAACATAGAAGTTGACGGCAGATAAGGACCGCAAGGCCCATCCAGTCTGCCCATTTCTTTTTCTACCTTATAAATGTGCCATCGGCCTTTGCTCTGTCAGTGACCTATCTATTCATAGTCATTTGTATTGCTCCCTTATGCCTATCCCATGCCTGTTTGAAGCCCTGCACTGTATTCATAGCCACCACTTCTTGTGGTAAGCTATTCCATGCATCTACCAATCTTTCTGAGAAAGAATTTCCTCACATTCCCCTTAATCGGCCTCCTCTAATCTCATGCTGTGTCCTCTTGTCCTGCAATTTTTCTTATATTTAAACATGTTAGACTCTTTCACCTTGTTTATGCCTCTTAAGGTGTTTAAATGTCTCGATCATATCACCTCTCTCCCTCCTTTGCTCAAGGGTATACATATTGAGCTCCGTTAATCTGTCCTCATATGTCTTCTGATGCAGTCCCTGCACCATTTTGGTTGCCCTTCTCTGGACTGCCTCAATTTGGTTAATGTCCTTGTGAAGGTGTGGCCTCCAATACTGCAATGCAGTACTCCAGATGGGGCCTAACCAATGTCTTGTACAGAGGGATTATTACCTCCTCTTACGACTTGGATACCCTACTAATACACCCTAACACCCCCCTAGCCTTACCTACTGCTTTAGAGGTCTGCTTGGATGATTTTAGGTCATCAGTGATGATGATGCCCAAGTCTCTTTCTTCCTTTGTGACTGCTAGCAACTCCCCTCCCAGCCTATAAGTGGCTTCAGGGTTTCTCTTCCCTATGTGCATGATTTTGGGAGGAAACTCCATAGTGGGAAACCGCTATGTCCACAGGAGCCACGCATGGAGGTGAAGAGACTGAAGACTCGGATGTACCAGGGTGCCCTGCTCCTGAGACAGACAGTAATGAGATATTGGTAGGAGGACCAGTGGTTCTAGAGCCAGTTGTTGCAACAGCGGGAACCAAATCTACCGAGGCCACAGAATGTCAATCAGAATTAAGTGGGCTCTTTCCACCTGAAGTTTCAACAGAACCTTCTGAATAAGAGGAAAGGGAGGAAACACGTACAAAAACCTCCCTGTACAAGAGAGAGACAGTGTGTCTCGCCAAAAAGCACCATGCCCGGGAACGAGCGAGCAAAAGCTGGGTAGTTTTGCATTGAATGGGGAGGCAAACAGATCTAGTTCTGGCCGGCCCCATCAAAGAAACAGGTTTTGACTACTACCTGCTTACATTCCCACTCGTGAGTCCTGGCTACTGATTGGCTAAGACTGTCTGCCAGGACGTTGTGCACACCTGGAACGTGGACTGCTGTCAGAAACAGGCCATGATGAATTGCCCAGTACCATACTCTCATTGCTTCCCTGCAAAGAGGGTACGACTGGGTTCTTCCCTGTTTGTTGAGATACCAGAGTCTCGCCATGTTGTCTCTCTGGACCAGAAGTGTTCCCGGGAGGAGTAACGGCTGGAAGACCAGGAGTGCAGAGTACTGCTCTGGTTTCCAGGACATTTATATGGAGCTGCTGCTCCTGGGGAGACTGCAAACCAGATGGGCACCCCAACCCATATCAAAGGCGTCCGATGTGAGGGTCTGGGTAGGGGCCTGAGAGTGGAAAGAAGCTCCCACTAACAGGTTGGAGAGATCCTGCCACCAAAGAAGATCCTTCTGCGGTGTTGGAGATCAGTACCAGTTGGTTCATGTTGTCCAACTGTTGGTCCCACTGGACTTGAAGAGACCACTGGGTGACCCTCATGTACAGTCTGGCAAGGGGGACAGTAGGAATGGCTGCTGCCATAAGCCCCAAGAAATGAAGCACTGAGTGTACTGGGGTCCATCGAGCCTTGGCCACCAAAGTGGCCTGGGAGGCTAAAGCTCTAAAATCAAAACTGGAAAAGGATTGGATTTCCTTTAAAGCTATTAGAAATAAATGTAAAAGGTTAATTAAGGCTTCAAAAATTTCATTTCACAGAAATAAAATAGACTCAAGTACAGAACCAAGACAGTTTTGGAGAGTGGTTAAGAAATTGACTAAACTAGGATGCGATTCCTCAGAGGAGATACTTAGATTAAAAAATGGTAATATTTTATTACTGAAAATCCGGAGGAAATTTGTAATGTCTTAAATAACTTCTTTGTTGATCTCCCAAATTGCGAAATACCTTGTCAATTAGATTTAAAACAAACTAAAACAGAGTCTACACAAAATGGATTTCCCCCATTTAGATTTAAAGTTTTGACTGTCACTAAAGTACATAAAATACTTCAGAACATAAATATTTACAAAGCTTTTGGTAATGATTGTTTGGAAGGTAAAGTCTTGAAACTAGCTGCTTTTCATATAGCACCAATTATTACATATCTATTTAATTGGAGCCTTCAAATTGGATATTTTCCCTTACTCTGGAAAGAGTAGCAGAGTTAAGCCAGTTTTCAAGGGGAAGATGTAGAAGTTAATAATTATAGGCCTATAGCCTTATTACCTCTTTTGTCAAAATGTTTTGAAAAACTTGTCTCTATCCAAATAATGGATTATCTGGATAGATATAGTTTGCTAACAATTAAACAATCTGGCTTTCAAAAAAACTATTCTACCACAACAGCTCTTTTGGAATTTTATGACCAAATAAACAGGTCATTGGGAGAAAATAAAGAGACAGCTATTTTTTTTTTGACCTTTCAAAGGCCTTTGACCTGGTGTACCATCCCTTGTTAATTGAGAGACTGCATGAAATAGGTCTTAGGGATGATCCTTTAAATTGGTTAAAATCTTATCTGGGTGATCGTTCCCAGAGAGTGGAGGGTACAGGGATGTTTATCAGGGAAGAGGAACATCAATAGAGGGGTTCCTCAGGGATCGATTTTGGGACTTCTTTTGTTTCTAATATTCATAAATAATCTTCCATCGATTGTAGAACAAACAGATTCGACTTTATGCCAATGATACGGTAATAACTGCGTCTGGAAGAATGGAAGAAATATTACAGATTTATCTGTAGTCTGATTTTCGAAGGATAGAGGGGTGGTTCACCAGGTCAAGGCTAATAATGAATACAAAAAAAACAAAGTGTATGAATTTTCCAGTTAAAAAAAGTGGTGATGTTGTTCATAATTTATCTATTTACAAAGGGAATCAAACTAAATTAGAACAGGTTAAGGAATATAGTTATTCAGGGATTATATTTGATGAACATCTGTCTTTTCAAATCACATTACTGCTCTGATTAAAAAGTTAATAGAAGGGTAGGGCGTTAGAAGAAGCACTGATTGTTTAACATTTTAGATAGAAAAACTGGCAGATCAGTTAATCATTCCAGTGTTAAGATATGGTGAACTAATATATAGAAATACAAATAAAGTTCTATTGTCTAGATTAGATAAAATGTATTATCGTATAGCAAGATATGTATTAAAGGGAAATTATCGGACTCATCATTGCCTATTGCTGAGGAAAGTAAACTGGTCGCCTTTAGACAAATTATCAGTGCTATTGGTTATCTTTAATACACAAAATGAAATATTTATTGGTAAATCATCCAATTTCACTAATATTATTTATAGTCAAAAATTGTCAAAAACGGTTGTTAAGACCAGTTCATTTAAATAAAATAGCTGTAGGTAAATTTCATAATAAATACTAGGACAGGTCTTTGTTATATCAAGCTGCTGTTTTTTGGAATTCTCTTCAAGATAAGGTAAGAGAAATTACAAGTTATTCTTTATTTACTCAAACTATAAAGGAGCTATGTGAGTGCTTGAATGGTCCCTGGAGATGTTTTTGAGAATTAGTTAAGATCTTTTTTATAATTTAGTCATCTGAAAGTGTTCTAGGTATACTGTGTTGTTTGTATCTATATGTATTTAAATATGGAACTTACTTGTATGTATTTAGATAGGAATTTACACAGGTCTGTCTTATAAACTGGATTATGTCCAAATGACATGTATTACCTGTATAAAAATACGTTTTACCTACCTAATTTTACCTAAAGTCTCGGCTTGATCCAATGGCAAGAAGGCCTTGCTCTGGACTGTGTCCAATACTGCCCCAATAAATTGGAGGTGCTGAGAGGGTACTAGCTAGGACCTGGGGAGGTTGACCGAGATGCCCAGCTGGACAAACAAGTCCAGAGTGAAAGACAGAGACTCCTTCAGACTGTCCGGGAAGGGGGCTGAAAAAAGCCAGTTGTCTAGGTACAGGAACACATATATGCCCTTGCAGCTGAGAAACGCTGTTACTACTGCTAGGCATTTGGTGAAAACCAGGGGCACTGAGGACAGGCCAAAAGGAAGTGCCCTGAATTGGAAATGGTTCTCCCAAAAGGAGAACCAGAGGAAGCAGCGGTGGGCTGGGAGGATGAGGATATGTAGGTAAGTATCCTGCATATCCCATGAGCACAGCCATGTGTTTGACTGGAGCAGGGGTAGGAGTCCCTGAAGGGTCAGCATGCAGAACCTCTTGTACTCCACTAAGAGGTTAAGCGTGCTGAGATCCAGGATAGTTCGCAGATCCCCTTCCTAGTTGGTCTGGAGGTACGGGTTCTATGGCCGCTTTTTGTAGCAGGGCCTGGATTTCCTGATGGACAATGAGGATCTGACCCGGCAGGTAAAAGGACTTTGTGGAGGTGGAACCTCCAGCAACTCGACAGAGTGACCTCGTTGTATGAGCTGGAGAACTCGTACATCTGCGGTGATGGCCTTCCACCCTTCCAGGTGGAGGCCGAACCTCCCTCCTACCGGTTCCTCAGAGGGGAATGGAGGTAGCGGAAGGAGAGGGAGTGAGTCAGGACACCAAGGGAAGGGAAGCTTTGGTCCCTGAGGCTGGTTTGGCAGACTTTGCCTGTAGGGTTTGAGCTCCAGAGCCAGTGGCACGTCTTTTGCCTTGATGCTTATTCTGGGTCTTATTCCATTGTCTCTGGCGACGAAAGGGCAGCTTCTTTTGACCCGTCCGATACATCGAGCGTACATCTTGAAGAGATCGTCCACTCTCCTGCAGTCCTGTTATAATATCCTTCACGTCGCTGCCAAAGAGGACAGAACCCCTGAAGGGTGCATCCAAAAGGGACGACTGGACATCCTGCGCCAGACCTGCAATACGGAGCCATGATAGGCGTTGAAGGCAGATCCCCATAGCCGCAGCCCGAGCCACGGAGTCTACGGAATCATACGTGGCTCGTAGTGCGTGACGGCAGGAAGATTTGTTCATATGAACTTTGTCTAACAACTTGGCCCTGAGGTTTTCGTCAGGGATATCCTGAAGGTCCCTCTCCAGCTCTGCGAGGGATGCGTTTTGGAAGGCCACCATATGGGACACGTAACTGAGTGATCGGATGGCACAACACATGGATGAGTAGATCTTTCTACTGAATTGGTCCAGTTGCCACGAGTCCTTGTCTGGTGAGGACGAACTCAAGTGCTTGGGTTGAGCCAAACAATCATGAGCGGCTGTGATGACCATGGAGTCGGCTTTCGGGTGCGAAGTCAAATGGGTGATCCCTTCCAGGGGGAAGTAAGTACTACTGGCTTTTCTGGAAACAGCCGGGATAGAGGAGGGCTGTTGCCAAACGGTAGGGACCAGGTCCTCAAGATGGCCCATCCAAGGGGGGATGGGCAGAGGGTCTGTAGTCGCTAAATCCAGGTGCTCAGCCAGTCTTTTGCACTGAGGATCTATCTCCTTAGAAGACCAGCCTCCAGCTGTCTGGATAATTCTCAACAGACCCCCGAATGAAGGGTCCTCGGGGATTCTGGTGATTCTTTTGGAGGAACTTCGACCAGTGATCGAGGATCAGAAAGGTCAATGTCAGAGTCTATATCCGAATCTGAGGGCTCAGAACCACTGGGAAGGGAAGGATCCAGTCCAGTGCCGCCCACAGGAAGTGAACCCGCTGCTCGACCCAGAGGGACCGGGGGGGGGGGTTCCTAGGAAGGGGAATACCCCCCAACAGTTGGGACTATCTGATTTCACTGATAAGCTGGGTCCTGGCATCCTGCCACCACGCCAGGACGGACTCTCAATCAGGCGGTGGTGGAGGAGGAGGTGGAGGAGGCTGGTACCCTGGTGGTGGAGGAGGAGGAGGTGGAGTCAGGTGGTGCCAGTAAGGGTACTGATACCTGGGCATCCCTGGAGGATAGCCAGGTGTTGGATATCCCTATTTCGGGTTTCCTGGTGTTGGTGGCACACAGCCTGGCGTCGGTACGAAGGATCCGTCGGAGGGCTGCCCGGCAGTGGAATGTGGGGTGCAGGCCCCAGAAAACCGCCAGAGGTTCCTGCAGGACCGGCCGGGGGGGATGCCGAAGGGCTACTGGGAAGTGGCAGGGGATCAGGTGTGGCACCTGAGGGTCCAGAGGAAGAGGGCTCCATGCCTAACAGATCTCCGTCCGGCGATGGACCCCTAGGAGGAGGAAGGTCGTGAGCCGGAGTGATGAATGGTGAAGAGAAGTGGGGAGCTCTGGGAGAGACCCCAATGACAGGTCGGGTAACGATCCCGAGGGAAGGGACAGGTCGGGATCGGGTGGCGAATCCCTTGGGGTAGAAACCTGCAGGGATGAAGGGCCTTCTGTGAGCACACCCGTGCAGTCGCCAGGGTCCTCAAGGGAGCCCAACGGGCAAGTAGGTATGGCTGTGTGGTCGACAGGTGGTTCACTGTCCAACTTATCAGTCGCGACCGGGCTGACTACAGCATAGGGCCCGTGGACAGGCTGATCGGTCTGGGCCAGGTGCCCAGCGGCTGGGCTGAAGGGCGACTTAGCGGCAGTGCTACACAATGGAGAACTAATAGAAACCTCAAGAGAGGCTACCCTTGTCTGCCCGCTCACCTCGGCAGGAGGGGAGAAGGCGTCCAGCCCACAGAAGCAGACGGAGGGCCCGGAATAGTAGTACTTATGGTCCTGGAGGTAGAAGGCCTTCCTTGTGACGAATGGCTCCTCTCCCGGTGCTTCTCCTTGTCCTTTTTCTTTCTTGGAAAAGACAACGACGACCTCTCCCTAAGCTCCTTTTCCATAGAAGCTAGCCAACGGGTAAGAAGGTAGGTCTCGAGGGTCCGCTTGCATTGGGTCTGGGTGGCTTGGTTGAATCTCTGGCAGACAGCACACTTGGCCGAGTTGTGCTTAGGCCCCAGGTAAAGGAGGCAACGGGAGTGGTCATCCCTGTGTGGGATTTGGGTGCCGCACTTGGTGCACTACTTTTTTAGATGAGCCGACATACACTCGTTCAAGAAAAGCGGAAAAAGTGATAAGGAAAATGAATAAAACATTGCATATACAGCGGGCGACTGATCGCTGTTCTAACATGTCTGCCAAACAAACTGAGGTGACGGCGGGAAAGAACTAGAGGGCTGGCACGGGACCGTCCCTTTTACAGTTGGGCTGACGCGCTTCACCTGACGTCGGGGGCGGTTCCCGCTGATGATTGCTAGCTACAAGTTTGCCGCTGGAACTGGACACCAGGGGGCGCAGTCCTATATGTGAAGACCTACTGCAGGAACCCTCTCGAAGTAAGATCATACTGTTCTATGTATGTCAAGCATATGGAACAATGCCGCACCTTTGTTAACACAGGATAATACACGGGAAGGTGTATTATCTGATTCAAAGTGAAATCAGAAACCACCTTGGGTAGAAAGCATAGACTGGTATGCAAGGATACTCTGTCCTTGTGGAAAAATCAGGTAAGGAGGCTCATGTGAGACAGCATGAAGCACGGAAATCCTCCAAGCACAAGTTATAGTGACTGAAAATAGTCATTAATGAAAGGAACCACATTTCACAAGTTGCGGCATGCTCAAATGGAAACAGTCAGTTTTTCAAGGATGAAATGTAGGTCCCAAGGCAGAAATGAAAATTGCCTACCTACCGTAATTCTTGGTCTTCTCTTGTATCTTCACCATTCATTACTGCTTGGGTTGTGCCGGAGGTGCGCACCCTTCTGAGAGATTTTATTTTTTGGGTCGGCACCAATGGCGCTGCCCCGACAACGCACCCGTCATGCACAAGGGGCCGTTGAGGTGCGCAGACCGACTCCTCCATCTCAGTTCTGCTAGCGAGAGGCGAAAAAAAGGGTAAGGAAAAGGAAAGCGAGGCAAGAGAGCCGAGGGACAGAAAAAAGAAAGGATATAAACTGAAAAAGGAATAAGCCGGTAGAGGACAGAAAGAAAATGAAAATTACGTACCTACCGTAATTCTTGATCTTCTTGGACGAGTCTCCACCACTCATTCACACTAGTGGGATCTGCGCCGGAGGCACTAGGACCCATCGGGAGCAACTTTTGCTGGAGGGTCGGTAGCGCGAGATGATGGCGGGCATGGCGCCCATGACGCATGTCATGTGGTAATGATTATCTCGGGACGACCTCCAACCGCCTCAGTACCTTTTTACCAAGGAGGTGCAGCGCAACTAACGTAAAAAGTAAACCTAACCTTAAAAAAGCGGACATAAGATAGTCGGACGACCCGATATAGAAGGGTCAGCAAAGAAGTCTTCACGGCCTAAAGATCTGAGGGTGAAGACCAACACAGCAGTGAGCTCGGGGATGGAGGGGTGGGCGTGTGAATGAGTGGTGGAGACTCAGTCCAAGAAGATCAAGAATTAGCAGGTAATGCAATTTCACATCTTCCTGGACATAAGTCTCCACCACTCATTCACACTAGTGGGAGAGTACCAAGCTGATAATCCCCCAAAAGGGCGGAAGGGGAGCCAGAGCTCACACATCTAGGACAGAAGTCCATTAAGGATAGTTCTGCGGAAGGCGGAATGGCGCCTGGCATGAACATCCAGTGCATAATGCTTAATGAACGTATGCACTGAGCTCCACGTGGTGGCATTGCAGATATCTGCAATTGGAACATTGCGAATTTCCGCTAGGTATGCCGCGACCGCCCTAGTAGAGTGGTACACTCTACCTTCCAATTTAACCTGTGCCATGGAATAGCAATGTGGAAGACATGCCACTAACCATGATGAGATGCATCTGATAGCGACAGGCTGACCCAGCCGGTCTCGCTGAAGGAAACAAACAATTGCTGAGTCTTGCAAAATTCTTGGTTCTATCTAAGTAGAACCATGAAAGCTCTCTTAACATCAAGGAATGAAGAGACCGTTCTCCTTCATTTTGGAAGTTGGCGAAGTAAGAGGAAGCACCAGAGGTTGGTTTAGATGGAATTCTGACACAACCTTGGGAAGAAATTTAGGATAGTCTGAAGAACTACTTTGTCCTATGGAACACAGTATCACGGAGGTCCGTAACCAGGGCATGTATCTCAGAGACCCTGCGGGCTGAGGTAATGGCCACTAGGAAGCTGTCTTCCAGGTAAGAAATTTTAGCTCACAGGTAGCTAGGGGTTGAAAGGCTTCGAGGTGAGCATGTCTAGCACAAGGTTAATGTCCCAGGCTGCGACGGACGTCTAACAGGGTCTGGTATGCAGAATTCCTTAAGAAATCTCTTCACCATAGGTAACTGAGCCAGAGACAAGGAAGAAACGGCTCATGGAGCGCAAAATGGCACTAAGGTGAACTTTAACCGTGAGTACTGGAGACCTGAGTTTGATAGGTCCAAAGGTACTCCAGAACCTTGTCTGGAGGACAGGAAAAGGATTCAAGAGGACTTTGCACACCAGAGAAAAGCGTTTCCACTTAGAAGCGTAAGTTTTTCGGGTAGCTGGCTTCCGAGCAGCCAGAAGGACGTCTGAGACTCTCTGAGAGGCGTTAAACCGGTTCACTTCTACCTCTTCAGGAGCCAAGCATGAAGGTGAAGTGACCTCAGGTTAGAGTGGACCACGAACCCTGAGTCAAAGATTGATTTGCAAGGGAAGTGGTCTCGGAGGGCTACCGACATACTGTTGAGTAGAAACCATAGTTGCCGAGGCCAGGAGGGAGCAATGAGAATCATCTTGGTCCCCTGAGACTAGAACTTGAGAGAACTCTGAATTAAAGGAAGCGGTGGAAAGGCGTAAAGCGTTTTGTCACGCAGCCTGAAACATCCTGACAGAAAATGCCAGGCCCTGGATTTCTGGAGCAGAAGAGAGCAGTTTTGCGTTGAGTGGGGATGCAAAAAGGTCCAGGTCTGGAGTCCCCCACTCTTCAAACAGTGACCGAGCTACGGCTGGGTCAAGAGACCACTCGTGAGGGTCTGCCTCCGTCCTGCTGAGGTGATCTGCTAAGTCGTTTTGTACACCCGGCATATATACCGCTTGAATTAGAGACTTGTGCTCCAAGCACCACTCCCACACTCTCATAGCTTCCCTGCAAAGGGTTTAAGAGTGAGCACCGCCTTGCTTGTTGATGTAATACATCACAGCTTTGTTGTCCGTTTGAAGGAGAATGTTCTTGTGACAAAGAACATCCTTCAACGCTCAGATCGCATAGAGGACTGCTCTCATCTCCAGGACATTTATGTGGAGCTGAGTTTCGAGCTGAGTCCATACACCTTGAGTGTGGAGAGAGAGACAGTGAGCTCCCCATCCCATTAGCGATGCGTCTGTGGTGATGGAGATCTGATGATCCAGAGGAGCAAAGGGGAATCCTTCCAGGAGATTGCTCTCTTGAGACCACCAGGTGAGAGACCTTCGTGGGGGCTCCGTCACCTTGATGGGATAAGACTGGGGGTGAGAGGTCGGTGACCACTGGCGGGAAGAGCATCCATTGGGTGGTCCTCATGTGTAACCGAGCTGAGGGTACAGTGAACACTGAGGCGCCATGAGACCCAACATCGTTGCATCGAGAGAGCTGTGACCGATCGGTTCTCCCGATGTAACGGGCCATCTGAAGGATGTCGAGTCTTCTGTCCTCTGGAAGGAAAGCCCACGGAAGAGGTGTCCAGAAGAGTCCCTATGAAAAAACCTCTGGGAGGGCTGCAGTTGTGACTTCTTCAGATTTAGCAGAACTCCCATGGATGCAGAGAAGCGAGGAGGCCGTTTGAGCGGCTTCCAGAGTCCCTTGGCTGGAAGGACTCGCTAGGAGCCAATCGTCTAGGTGAGGAAACACTGAGTCGAGCTTCCTGAGATGCTGCGAGAACTACAAACACTTTGTAAAATCATGGCGCCGAGGATAGCCCAAAAGGCAGGACTCTGAACTGATAATGCTGACCCAGAGCTACAAACCTCAGGAATTTGCGATGGGTCGGGTGGATCAGGGATATGCTGGTAGCGTCCTGCATATCCAGGAGGCCAGCCAGTCGTGCTGATGCAGCAAAAGTAACAGGGTACCTAGGGAAATCATTTTGAATTTCTCCTGGGAGGAATTTGTTTAACTTTCTGAGGTCTAGAATGGGCGCATCCCCAGATTTCTTTGGAACCAGAAAGTAATGGGAGTAGAACCCTGTGTTTACGCTGATGAGGGGCACCAGTTCTATTGCCCTGTTGTTTAGAAGGCCCTGGATCTCGGCGGTGAGGAGGTCTGACTGAGAGGTCGACAACCTGGGTTGTCGTTTGGGAGAACAGTCGGGGGTTTCCAAAAGATTGAGAATAACCCTCATGAATTATCAGAGGACCCATTTGTCTGAGTTATGGACTTCCACTGATTGTAGAAGTACATCAGGCGACCTCCCACCGGAGGAAAGTTCCATCTCGGGCAGTGTGGATGGAACTGGGGCGGCAATTCATAGAGTAGCGCTGGGGGCTTTGGGCCCTGTGCTTTCTGCTGCGCCTTCTTTTGAGGTTGGGCAGGTTGGCTTTTATGGAAGCTTCCTCTGCCTCTGCCTTGAAAGGACTGGCGACTATGAAACTAGCGTTTACCTACATGCCCCGAGGAGAGGTAGGCGAGATCTAGCCAGCAATGGCCGACCTAGTCTTCTGAGTGGCCTCTGGGGCTTGCTCTACACTGAGGCCCAAAAGATAGGAGCCATCAAGGGACAGCGCCATTACCTGCTGCTGAGCATCATTCGTGAAAGCCAAAGTGCGCAGCCAGGAATGGCGTCGAGTACAAATAACTGGCTGCTGCTGAGCGAGAAGCAGTGTCGAAGCGTCCATGGCGGCTTTGACCTGTTGGTTATTGGACTCAATACCTCTGATAGCAGTTAGAAGGAGCTCTGACTTGGGTCGAATCTGGAAGAGCTCAACCATTCGTTTCATAAGTGCCACAGGATATACTCATACTGAGAAAAATAGCCTTGATAGCTGGCAATATGCATACTTAAAGTGGAGGCAGCAAGACTCTCTTACCTAATGTATCAATTTCACGAGACTCTTTGTTAATAAATTCGAGGCTGTAGTAACAGGAAGAACGACCTTGTCATTCTCTGCCAGGACTACAATAGGATCCATAAGGCTTGGGATGCCAAAATGGGACGATCCTTGGGAGCTGAATATTTCTGATCAATGGATTTAGCCACTGAAGGAATAAGAGCAGGATTATTCCATACCATTTGAGACAGCGTCTCGAAGGAGGAGTTGAATCGGAGGAGTCAAATCCGTAGGGATCTCCGAACATGAAGATACTGAGTCTTAATATTTTCCCAGGATCGATGTCCGTAGTCTGGAGAGAAAGAGTGGATCTCAGGTTCCTCAACAGAGACTTAAAGGATAGGTCCTCGACCACAGGCTCTGTGGCGGTGAAGGATCCTGTTTCCTCCACTTCATCACAACCGAAGGTCTGGGTCAGGCTCAACATCATCTCCTGATAGTCCAGGAAGGACTGCTTGGACAGAAAAGGGTGAAAAATAGGAGAAGAAGAGCAGATAGAAGGGAGACCGAGGGGCCCCGGAGGGAGGCGAGAGTCGAAACAGCCAGCGAGGCCTGCGGCGCCGAAGAAGCATTGGCCATAAGACACCAGCCCAGTGCGCCTAGACCCTTGACACCCGGGCGGCGCCGCAGGCCTCAGGCCCGACAAGCGCGTGACCAGCGGGCGCCGAGACACCCTGGAACCTGGAAAGCAAGAGAAGGGAAAAACCAGGAGATAAGGGCATCGGTGTGGCCCCTGCGCCGCAGCCATGTGAGAAACACCTAAGCAAAGTCGCTGGCATTAAAGGGCGCGGCGTGACTAGGAAGGTCCAACCGCCCCTGCCTGATCGCCCGGCAGGCCGAAGGCTCCGGGGCAACCAAGCCAGGCAGAAGAACCAACCTCGAGCCCATCTCTCCATAAGGCCCACTGATGAAACTGCTCATCTGGAGCCCTACCTATAGGCGGGTGGGGCTCCGATGTCAAGGCAGCGGAAACGGAGTTGGCGACTCCGGAGGAGGACCGGCAACTGATGCGATAACCGACCGTCGACCGCGAGGCGTATCAGAAGGCGACCTCCAGTGATGCCTTCTCTTTTTGACCTGTGGGCGAAGAAGAGCTCGAGCGGAGCGGTGCCGAGAATGCGACCGTTTATTTTTATGCGTGGGGGACGCCCATCCCCGGGCATCGGACTGACCGTTATCCGGAACCCCACTGAGGGAAGGGGCTGACCGGACCCAGCCCGACTGACTGAACAGCTTTCATACGAAGTCTCCCTACCGTCACCTGACCTGCTCATGGTCGACTCCGTCCAGTAGGCCGAGACTTCTTTACTATAAGTTAAATTTTAAAATATAACAGAAACAGAATAAAATTAAGCGATACTACTATCGAGATAAAATTACAAAAAAATAAACTGAAAACTATGCGCTAGTTTGAAGTTTGACTCCCGACAGGCGAGTGACGTTGTCACTGAAGTGCACTCGACGGTGGGAAAAAAGGAACTGAGGCGGTTGGAGGGTCGTCGCCAAGACAGTCATTACCGCGTGAGCCACAGCTCGTGGCGCCATGCCTCGCGGCGCCATCTCTCGCGCCGACCCTCCAGCAAAAAGTTTGTCCCGATGGGTCCTAGTGCCTCCGGCGCAGATCCCACTAGTGTGAATGAGTGGTGGAGACTTATGTCCAGGAAGATGAGAGAGAATGCCTTCCCTAAGGGACCGCAGGGCCTCCCTTCTGGGGCGGCTCCAAGGGAGGAACAGATAAAGAGAAAAAGGGAAGAAGAAGAAAGGGAAGAAAACAAGGGATGTTGAGAGAGGAGAACACTGCCCATAGATATACTGATTGAGAGGCTTATAAGCTCGGAACCAAAAACAAAGGAGCAAGAATCCCTCCTGATAGGACTGAGAGAAGGTTCAACTGAACCGCTTGTACAGATTGGACACAAAGGGCAGATTCTCTAACCTCCCATCATCCCAACCCCCTACACTCTAGCTGAGAGCTCACAGACTGCACAGGTAGAAATTCTGTTCCTGAAAGAGAGCGCCCAACTAGGAAGGGGAATAAGCCCCTTAGCACCTTGTTAAGTGCTAACACAGATGTGTGTGGGGAGGGGGTAAGCCCTACAGAAGGCAGCTTTGTATAAAAGGATAAACTGGGAACTCAGTCGGACTCCCTGAAGGCAAGGCAAGAACAACAGCTCAAGGTAAATGAAGTGCCAGAAGCACCAACTAGAAGAAGCTGACACAATATTAATTTATACCTGCCAGAGGGAACTTGAAAACTGGGGCCGAGCCATAGAGGGACGGTCTCTTCAGCTGTGAACTGAATAACATGGCTAAGAAGCCAAGAGGTCACCCCTAGGAGCAATCAGAAAGAGTTCCCTCGGGATAGAATAAATCCTATTCGTTCCCCTTTACCTTGAGGAAAAAGGATCCGTCCAGAGAAGAACGGAAAATCAAGATAGGGTTTTTTTTTTGCTTAAAGGCCAACGAGGAAGGGAGAGGAACAAGTAGGGAGGGGAGGGAGGCATACAGTAGAGAGGCCACTGAGGGAAGGTGGGCGGGTATCAGTAATGAATGGTGAAGATACAAGAGAAGATCAAGAATTACGGTGAGTACGTGATTTTCATATCTTCCTTGTCAATCTTCACCATTCATTCTATGAGTGATATCACTCCCAGGGGAGATAATAGAAACCCTAAAGGGAACAAGACCCTCAGCCTCCTGCTGGTGGGAAACAGAAGGGAAGACCCTGGGCTAATCAGGCGAAGCCTATGGTGGAGGAGCTAGGAGGTGTCCCCGGGGCAGGAGGCGAGGAAGCCTGCAGAAGCCTCCTAGCCCTGGAGGAAAAAAGATGGGTCCCCCGGAAAGCGGAGCGAATCACCCTACACCAGGCCAGGGGTGATAACCTTGATAGACGAAGCCATGCCGTCCGTCTAATACAGATCGCTGTCCCTGCAAGCCAGGAAGCCACCTCATTGGCATCATAAGATGCCCTTGCTTGGTGTCTTGCCAGCTCCAGACCTATAGCAGAGAGGGCAATGGCCCGTCTAGATTGCTCCGAATCAGGCATTGATGCTAGAAGTTGGGATAGCATCGACCATAAATGCCTATTGTAGGCAGCATGGTGAGCCTGATGTGAGGCAATGCACAGCATCGCACGAGAAGAAGAACACCCTTCTCCCCAACCGGTCAAATTGTAAGGAATCTGAATTCGGTGGGCGGTCGTGCACCAGGCGGCGGCATCCGGAGGGAGTTTCTAGGAATGCCATTCCCGAAGATGGGTTGGGAAGAGAACATAGAGACTCCAATGGGGCACAATACCTTCTCCTGCAGTCTGCTGGGACTGGAACAGGGACGGCTGGCGACTGCCAGGAACGGATAGACACCTCCTGGAAAGGAATAGGCCAGGACAGTACCACCAAATGCTAGGCACTGAATTCACGCGTCTCCCGTTTGGTATTGTCTCACCTAACAAAGGAGGTACGAAGATCCCTCACCATCCTCAAAAGGAATAGCTGATATTCAGTGAAATCAGCTTCGTCGGAGAGATGAGCAGGGGGTTCCTCTCTCTCCGAGGAGGGAGATGAGGATGATGGGGAGCTTGAATGTCCAGAGGACTCCTGTGGCGGTGGGGATAGGCAAAACACCCGCTCATGCATACATCTAACGTATGAGGGGAAGGCCGCCGCAGAGCCTCTGAACGTCTCCCAGGATAACGGGCCCGAAGGACCGACATGGCCTGGGAGAGAGGGGGGTGGCTGCAGAGGAACGGGAGAGGGACACCTACGATGAGGCAACTGTCCTCTGCTGAGGCTCTGAAATCCGGAAAATGGAGCCCGAGCTGGCGGGGTCCCAGACAACAAACCAGGTCGCAGAGCGGGCAGCTGAGGATCTGAAGCCTGGAACAGCCTAGTAGGGGATCCTCCCTGTGGCCGAACCTGGGGCTGCATGGGTTCAGAAGGCAGCCCACAAGCCGCCACCAGAGGGGTCCCTGGAGCCCAAGAGGGAAAGACGGGCCCAGCGCTACGGCTCCTGCCCGCACCCCGGGGGGTGGCAGGTGAAGACCGAGGCACCTCATCCCGCTCTCTCAACCCCTCGGACTCTGAGAACGCCCTCCTCCTCGACCCCAGCGACAACCCACCCCGAGCAGGTGCAACAGCACCGGGATCGGCAGCTACCGCAACCCCCTCAGGAGGATGAGCCCCTCCCCCCACCTCCATGCCATCCCCCTCCAGGGACCCCAGACCACCACCAGCCTGGGAGGCCTCAGGAGAGGACAGCAGAGGAGACAGAGGAATAGGCGCACTGGGCCACCTAGCACCTCGTCTCACTGGAGACCCTGACTCAGAAGAGTCAGGGTGCCAGGACGGGTCCACATCCAAATCCTCCTCGAGGAGGGAGAGACCAGCTGGACCTCAATACTGGCCACCCAAGGGGTCTCCAGAGAAACGGCGCCTCGAACGATGTCAGTGCCAGCTACAGCGCCGGGTGGCTTCGATGCACCAGAGACTGCCAAACCCGGCCCTGACTCCCCAGCGGTGCCAGTCAGACCCGTGGCACCACCCTTGGCGCCGGGACCCGACTCTGCACCGCTAGAAGTCTCGACCGGGCCCACAGCACCGTGGGCGGTGCCAAGAGCCAACACGGCGTTGCGAACAGCGCTGCCCCAATCACCAGCACCGCGAACGGCACCGGTTTCCGCAGTGGCGCCGGAAGGGGGCATCGAGGGTCCACCGATGCTGGGCCCAGCAGACCTGGGCCTCAACAATGGGGGAGCCTGCACCTCCGAAGAGGTGACTGCCGAGGTGGTGTCTCCACCACGGCCCCGGGAGGGACCACGGCGCTCCTCCGACACAGCGAAAGAGGCCTCCTCCTCGGCAAGACTAGAAGATGAAGAGGCCTCCTCCTCTCCAGACCATATAGGCCTGGGAGGGGACCCGGAGGAAGGGTCTAGAGATCTTACCTGGGAAGCCCTGGAGCGACGCTGTCCCGCGAAAGTCGGCGGTGCCTTGCCGATCTTGAACGTGCGAACTTCTAGGACGCGACGGTCCATCGAGAAACAGGTATCGCATGAATCCATATCATGGTTTGGTCCTAGGCAGCGAAGGCAAACATCATGCCGGTCTGTAACGGAAAAATGCCGGCCACAGTAACACTGATGCATAGGGGCACGGCCCGCTTTCGACTTACGCTTTGCTCCCGAACCGGACATGATGCGAAAACAATATAAAACACAGAAAAGCTCCTGGCGCCGTGAAAAAGAAATGAACAATCTTACCAAAATCAACGGCGTCGGGAAGAACTACTCAGAGAGAGGAGTCGTGAAAAGTTGGCCTCTGACGCAGACGAAAAACTTCTCACGTAGCAGATGTAGCCTCGACGGCGGGAGAAACAGAATTGAGATGGAGAAGGAGTCTGCAGCACCTAACGGCCGCCCCTCGTGCATGACTCAGTGCGTTGCTGTCGGGCGGTGCCCGTTGATCACCGACCTAAAAAAAAAAAAAAAAAATTATTCTCCGTAGCTGGTATGCCCGCACAACCCAAGCAGTAATGAATGGTGAAGATTGACAAGGGAAGATCTGGTTTATAAATCAGGTAACGTGCAGAATATCCTTAAGGAAGATACAGGATACTTCTAGCTGTGCCACTGTGTGCCCATCTATAGGGGCATGAAAAGCCAAAATGGCAGCGAAGTGCATCTTAATGGATGTGTATGGCAGACCACAGTCAGAGACAGAAGGCAGGCCAGTACAGTATTGACAGGACATGTAAATGGGTCCTCAGAATGGGAAGCACACCATATTGAGAAATGCTTCCATTTTAGCAGATTGGTGTGTCTTGTGGAAGGCTTTCTATCCACCAGTAAGACATCAGCCATCTGGGAAGAAACTCCAAGGCAGGCAGTGGCTACCTCCTCAGGAGTCAAGCATGCTGATGTATGGACCGCAGGTTCGGACGGACCAGGGACCCCCCTGTCTTTTGACAGTAGACCCCAACACAGAGACAGCTAAACAGGAAGTTCCACTGCCATATACTGCAGCAGGGAAGCCTTATCTGGTGCAGTCAGAAGAGGGCTACCGCTATTAGGGTGGCCTGCTCTGCTCGCAGCTTCAGTAGAACCCTCTGAATGATGGGGAATGCATAAAGGAACTTCACTTTCCAGGAGACGGACAACACATCTCACCTAAAAAATCTAGGATCTGGAGCAAGTGAGCAGAAATGTGGCAGTTTTGCATTGTGTGGGAATGTAAAAAGGATCAACAGTTCCCACTTGTGTACTCATGACTGGGACCAGCTTAGTCTGTCTACTAAGATATTTAGGACACCTGGGAGAAACACAGCTGACAGATGAAGGTCGTGAGACTTTGCCCAGTACCAAACTCTCATTGCTTCCCTACACTGCGTGTAAGAGTGAGTTCCCTTCTTGCTTGTTGATATAGTGCATTACATTGACACTGTCTGTCCTTATCAACAAAGGACAGAGACTAGGTGTTCCGTGAAGGTTTGGAGACCAAGCAGAACAGCCCCCTCTCCAGAACACTGATGTGGAGATCCGAATCCAGATCGGTCCGCAAACCCTGGGTCTAAAAGGGTCTCAGATGGGCACCCCATCCTGTCTGGAGGCATCCATTGTGAGGATCTGCCTCAGCATTGGGGAGAAGAAATAGATGCCCTGCAACTGGTGCTGGAGTTCCATCCACCAAATTAGTGATTTGCAGAGAGGAGATGTGACGGAAAATGAAAATCACATACGTACCATGATCTTGCAGAATATCTTCACCATTGATTACCACTGATAGGTCTGGGACTGGAGGCACTAAGACCCTGCAGGACCACATTTTTCACAGGGAGGGAGTGGACGCTGGTGCTCGCGCACCTCATGTGATGCTACACACACCAGCCAACAACCATTGCTGGCTCCCTCGGCACCTCAGTTCTGTTTGCCGGCAGAGAAACAAAGTGGAGGGAAATAAAGAGAGGACTAGATATTTTCTAGCCCAAGGAACAGGGACAAGACAAAGGAACAGCAAATGAACAACAAAATAAAACCAGACTACTGACTTAGAATAAGTACAGGGCACACTAGTGGCACAAGGGGTAGTTGGGTATATACATAGCCAGAGTCTCGTACCACTAGCCAGAAAAAAGGTTAATAGTGGTCTTAAAAAACCAAAAAAACCAGGGCAACAGCACTGAGCATGTGGCTTCAGCAGAATCATGAGGAAAATGCCCATAATTGGGGCCTACTTGTAAATGAGATGGCACAATGTACCACAAAAGGAAAAGAGACAAGCTCCTGGAAAAAGGGGCAACTCCATGCTATCAGGCAGAATTGACTGGACTTGTGAGTAAACTACACCTCTGTTTCTCACAGCGGGGAAAAGAAAAGGGGGAATCTAGGTACATCTGGAGTTGCAGGACTGGACAGTCCATGGGAGTCCAGATGTGCTCATCTCCCTACACACCCCTAAGGGTAGTGAGCTAAAGGCTACAATACACAAAGAGGGACGGGCATATCAATCAAAACAGTTTGACCTAGTCAGATGAAAGATTCCCTCAAAAAAAATGACCTGCTTCTCCTGCAACCACAGGGATGTCCCCCACCCCCTCACATTGTGTGGCACACTGCCGCCGCTCACACAAAGCCGACCGTGTCAGCATGTTCCTCCCCGCCACCCATTGTGTGGCACACTATATCTGGCTCCAGTTTTTTTTGTACCTGAAAAACGGTCCCTCATTGTCCACGGCTCCCTCCCCAACCCGCACCCACCTTCCGCGCACCCCCACATCATACTTACCTCCAGAAGTCCAGCCTCGATCTTTGGTGAGCGGGAACATGTCTGGGCTCTTCAAGCTGAACTGCAAAATGAAGAAATGCCAGTAAGCTGTATGGGGGGTGTTCAACTTAGGTGGATATCTCAGCCATTTTTTTGAATTGTGGCTCCAAATTTCAACAAGGGGTTCTTGGGACCCCACCTCAAACACATGCACTATCATCACGTTATTTGGTCCCAAAAGGTCATTTCGTGGTCACTGCATGGAATCACCCTTCAGGACCGATTAATGAAAGGACAGTGCCACTGTTCATGAGGTGGGGTCCCAAAAAAAACCTATGTTGCAAATTTGGTGAAAAAATTCCAAAAAATGACTATTACCCGTCGATGCATTCGATGTTTCCATGCAGCAGTAACTCGACAATTTTCAATATTTTCACCCCAGATTTTCAACACTGCCATTTTTTCACACCTCCTTATGAACAGTATAGCTGTCATTTTTCACATCCGGCCTGAAATGTGTTTTCGCACATCTGGCACACAATGTCGCAGTCGCTGTGGGAAATAAACTTTTGGGACAGATTAACAAAATCACAGTGCCACTGTTCATTAGTGGAGGTCCCAAAATGCCTGTGTTGAAAATCTGGTCAAAAAAATCCCCAAAATAATTGTGTTACGGGTGTGCATTGCGCAGTTTCTATGTAAGCTCATGACTTCAAGTTTTCATATTTTCACTCCAGATTTTCAACATTGCCATTTTTTTTTTTTAACACCTCCTCATGAGCAGTACCGCTGTTGTTTTTCACATTCTGCCTGAAATGTGTTTTCACACCTGTGGCGCCAAATGGCAGTCACTGTGCAAAATCACCTTTCGGCTAACGAACTGATAGTGCCACTGTTCATGAGGTGGGGGTCTCAAAAAGCCCATGTTGAAAATTTGGAGTGAAAGTACCAACAAACGCCTGGGGTGTCAGAGTTTCCAACTGTAACGCCCCACCCTGTAGAGACTGACAGGCATCAGGGGTGTGACTTGGGATTGTCGTCTGTAATGCTCAAGCCATCCTGCAGCCAGTGACAGGCATCGAGGTGTGCCTTGGACTCTTCGGCCCCAAAGTTCACCCCATTCTTCTATACTGCACCCATCACAGCGTATTTCCTCATGGAATGGGGTGAGCATAAGTCTCTAAGACCCTATATACACCGCGACACTTGTCTGTGTCTGAAGGGTAGGGTGAAGTGAAATGGCATGAGCATTATGGCTCGATGACCCAAAGGCACACCTCAATGCCCGCCAGTCTCTGCAGGTGGGGTGGGGGTGGGGTTGGGCGACAGTTCAATATTTCACTGCCAATCCTATTATGCATCTCTAACTTCTGCACTATCAATGCCAATGCCAGCAAGGCAACATTCGGCATTGACAAATGCTAATTTTATATATATTGGTGATAAGGCCGCAAAGGAACCTCAATCCATTTTTTGTGTGGTAGGAGTCAGGCACCAGAGGGTGCCCAACTCTCTTTTCAGTTTGGTAGAACAGGAAACAAACAAAAAAAAAACCCTATAGGAGGGGTATGACTGAAGAGATGCCCACTGAAAACCTCTGCAGTGCTACCAGCACTAGCAGGGTGAGCTCCTCAGAGGCCCTGGCTCTGCCTGGGGGGGGGGGGGATGATGGTCAGGGTGTGGTAGTCAATGGTAAAGATATTCTGGAAGACCAACAATTACAATAAATATTTCATTTTCATATCTCCAGAAATCAATCTCCACTACCGATTCCCACTGATGAGTTAGAGTACCAAGCTTCCCTTTTCTATGAGGGAGGAGCTGGCTCACCCCGAGGGAAATGGAAATCCCTAAGCCCTCTGTGTGGGCTGAACACCTGAGGTCAGGGGCTCTTTACGAGTCTGGTGGGACCAGAGACAGGTCAGGGTCAGGTGGGTGCTCCTGTGGCACAGGAGTCTGATGACACCGCAGAAGCTCTCACCTGACCCTGTGGGACAAGAAATCAGCCCTTTGGAAGTGTGAGTTCAGCACCTTATGCTGGGCCAAACGTGCTAGCCTGGAAAGTCTGATGCAGACTGCAGTTCCTGCAATCCTGGTGGGCCATCTCATTTCACATTGTACGATGCCACTGATTAATGCCTTGCCACCTCCAGGCGTCTAGCAGAAAGGCAATGGCTTGCCCAACTAACTCACTGCTTAGCCCTGCAGCTAGGAGTTGACCTGTCTGCAACCACAGGCGTCGACTGAAAGCTGATACATGCCAAGGAAAACCAAGCACAGGGCATTTCAGCCCTGTCTGAGTCTACAAGACCTCTAGCCCTGAAGAGGGGCGAGACACTGCCCTGTAGATTCTGAGGGTCTGCAAAACGGTAGCCAGAGGTCCCTAGAAGCGACACCTCCATACCATCCCTGATGAGTCCTCAAAGGCACTAGGTCAGGGAGGGATGACTGCAAAGCCATCGCTAAAGCTCCAAGGAGTCTCTGCTCCAATGATATGGGATCATGACTAGAGTAGGAGTCAGCTTCCAGCGCCTCAGGTATGTCTGCCAGGAATCTCTGGTACATAGTGTACTCAGAAGCCAAGGATTAGTGAAGGGCTGATTCAACGGAGATGAGGTGCTGAAACCAGACTGTGATGGCACCAGTGTGGGGGGGGGGGGGTCTAAACTGAACCGGTGGACTCTCCTATGGTACTGCCTTAAGGCATCAATCACTTCTCTGTGCTAAGATCAGGTAATTGCCCCCCCCCCACACACATAAGGCCTATGTACCTGGGTAGCTCTGGCAAGAATGGCAGAGGTCCAGGAGGGAAGAGAAACCCAGGGTCTCCAAGACCTCTGCCTGGGTTGCACAGGGGACCTCTAGAGGGAGCACAGCCTGGCAGGACTGCCCAAATGGGGCTGACCTACACTTGAGGAATTACCTGGTTGGTTCCCATGGGAAGGGGTGGGGCCCTGGTCCCCACCGGTGACAAGATCAGCACATGGCTCCGGGAGAACACCACCTGCCGGCCATCATCCGATTCCAAGCTGGTGCCACCACCGGCACTGAGCTCTGGGCTGACAACAGGTCTGGAGAGCGGTTCACCCTTGTCATTGTGGCTAGCGCCATCCTTGGTGTCGGGCCCAATGACTCTGGAGCCATCCCTGTCCCCAGGAGTGGCACTGGGATGTCAAGCCTGACATCAACCCTGGAGCCATCCCTGTCCCCAGGAGTGGCACTGGGATGTCAGGCTTGACATCAACCTTGGAGCCATCCCTGTCCCCAGGAGTGGCACCAGGAACCGACCAGATGCCTGTGTCATGTTCAGTGCCGGGTCCAGGACCAACACCATGGCTGTTGCTGCATAGTCGCTGGGGGGCAGTGTTGCCCTCCTCTTTGGCATCGCTAGTGATGGAGGAGAGAAACACCTCCAGCTGAGCAACAGGATACCCAGTGTTGGTCCCTCTTCCGCCACAGGGAACGATGTTAGAAAGGGACCCAATGTCGCGGGTGGCATTGCCCTGCTCACAGACACTGAGAATGGTGCCAGAACCAGGGCAGCACCAGGCCACAACACCGAGGTGTTCGCTTAGGAAATCAAACATATAGCTTCGGCCTGACCACTGAGGATGTCTGTTGCCTGGGGCAGATAAACTGTTGGGGGGGGGGAGGGGGAGGTCTGCAGCTGACCGTCTAAAAGGAGACAGCTGTCCACCAGACCCACCCGCCAGGACCTCCAATGCCTCAGCGGGGCAAGTTCAAGGATGATCCTGTGCTTCCTCGAAACCAGAGATGCCAGGAAGGGGCCCAGGAGAAAAGGCCCAGAGACCTTACCGTGGCCTCATGAGTGCAATGCCTGCCTTCAAAAGTGGGAGTCAGCCAACTCCACCTCATCACATGGATTTTGAGTGTGCAGCAGTCCACTGAGATGCAGGGGTCGCACTCATCCATACTGTGATCCGTATCAAGGCATAGTAAGGATTAGGAAGGAGGGGGGTTGGGTGGAAGCAGGATGCGATAAGGCAGAAGCACTAAATGAGCACTTCTGCTCAGTATTTACTAAAGAGAAGAGGGGGGCGACACCCAAGGGGAAGAAATGGCAGAAGCAGGAGAGGAGGTGACAGATGGGAAATCATGGAGGCAGAGTTGGGAGGGTTTGAAGGCACTGAGGGTGGATAAGGCGCCAGACCCAGATGGCATCCACCCAGGGTACTGAAGGAGCTGGCAGAGGTCCTTGCAGGACCTTTGGCAGACCTATTTAATGCCTCACTACATTGAGGTGTGTACCTCAGGACTGGAAGATGGCTCATGTGGTCCCTCCACAGAGTGGCCCCAAGGATGAACGAAACTACAGACCAGTGAGCCTCATCCATCATGGGTAAGCTAATGGAGACTATCCTGAAGGAGAGGCTGGTGGCCCTCCTAGAGGTTAAAGGACTACAGGACAGCAGATAGCATGGCTTCATACAGGGCAGATCCTGCCAAACCAACCTGGTGGAGTTCTATGACTGAGTAACTAGGCAACTGGACAGGGGCCATGCAGTGGATGTCCTGTATCTGGACTTCAGTAAGACATTCGACTCAGTGCCGCATGGAAGGCTGGGAAGTAAGTTAGTAGGCACAGGGGTAGGTGCAAAGCTGGTGAGATGGGTAGGGAACTGGCTTCAGGGAAGGCAACAGATGGTGGTGGTTGGTGGGGAGCTCTCACACCCAAGGGTAGTGACGAGTGGTGTTCCACAGGGCTCTGTGTTGGGACCAGTGTTTGGGATATTCACTGCAGACATATCACTGGACATCAAGAGCAAGATCAGTCTGTTTGCTGATGATACCAAAGTAGGAGTGGTGGTGGATGACCTAGGGGGATGGCAGGGGTTACAGGATGATCTGGCAAAGCCTGAAACCTGGTCAGACACCTGGAAACTGGAGTTTAATGCCAAAAAGTGCAAGGTGCTGCATTTTGGGATGAAGAACCCAAGGAGGAGTTACCAGCTTGGGGGAGTGCAGCTAGCCCAGACAGAGGAGGAGAAGGATCTGGGGTGCTCATTACAGGGTCAATGAACAGCTTGGTAGAATGTCTGAGGCAGCTGCAAAGGCCAACAAAATGCTGGGTTGTATTGCAAAGGGTATATCCTCGAGGAGGAAGGAGGTGATTCTGCCACTGTATAGGTCATTAGTTAGACCGCACCTGTAGTACTGCGTGCAGTACTGGTGCCCATATCTGAAGAGGGACATTAAGTTACTGGAGGGGGTGCAGCGCAGGGCGACAAAGATGATCGAGGGGCTGGGGGACTTATCATATGAGAGGAGGCTGAGGGAGTTAAACATGTACTCACTGGAGGAGAGAGGGACATGACTGAAACCTTTAAGTACATGAAAGGAATAAACAGGACAGGTACAGAGGGGCTGTTCAAAGTAAGGGAGGGGAGGGACACCAGGGGCCATGATATGAGACTGGAGGGAGATGAGGAGACACTTTTTTACAGAGAGGGTGGTGGCTGGGTGGAATGCGTTACCTGCAGATGTGGTATGCAGTAGAACAGTGGACTGCTTCAAAAGGGGATGGGACAGGACAAGGGGGAGGGTCAATGAAGGGGAAGGAAGGAGCAGCTGCAGAATAAGGGGTGCTAGCTGCACATTCAAGTAGACTTGATAGACCTCTAGGCCTTTATCTGCTGGCAAATTTCGTATGTTCGTAAGGCAGGCTGCATCGGTTTGATACCAGTTCATTGTTGTCATCATTGTTTTCCACAGTGGCACCAATGCATGACGGGGGGCACATGGTGTTTTTAGTCCCCTTCTTTTCTGGTTTCAGCATCATTGGAAAATAAAAACAAAGAAAGTGGCATCGCAAACTGAAAAATGGTCACACAGTACTGAACTGAGGCACTGCTGCTGCTCCCAGTGTGCACTAGATGGCAGGAAGAACCAGGCTGAGCTGCTGAGGGAGCCAGCAATGGTTATTGGCTGGCATATACAGAATCATGTGAGATGCACATGCACCATCAGTATCTAACATTGACTCCCTCCTTGCCAAAAAATTCGATCCCATAGGATTCTAGTGCCTCTTGGCAGAAGCAGGAAACTACAGACCTGCTAGTTTGATCTCAGTGATAGGGAAAATGACGGAATCACTTTTGAAAGAAAGAAGTGTCGAGTACCTAGAGGCCAGAGGGGCACAGGACCCAAGGCAGCATGGATTCACAGCAGGAAGGTCATGTCAGACAAATCTAATTGATTTCTTTGACTGGGTGACCTAAGTAGTAGATCAAGGAGGGGCTATGGACATGGCCTACCTAGACTTTAGCAAGGCATTTGACACAGTCCCACACAAAACATTAATATATTAGCCAGCCTGAGAGTGGGTCCCAAGATGGTAGCCTGGGTAAAGGATTGGCTGGACAACAGGACACAGAGGGTAATAGTAAAACGGAGTCAACTCTGAAGAAAGGGGGGTTACTAGTGGGGTACCGCAGGGTTCAGTACTAGGACTGGTCCTCTTCAATATCTTTATAAGCGACACTGCAGAGGGACTGGAAGGAAAAGCATGTCTCTTTGCAGACGACACAAAGATCTGCAACAGAGTTGATACACAAGGTGGGGTGGAAAGGACGAGAAGGGACTTGGCAAGGTTGGAGGAATGGTCAAATGTATGGCAGCTTAGATTCAGTGCTAAGAAGTGCAAGATAATGCACCTGGGAAACAAAAACCCAGGGGAAGAGTACACAATGGGGGCTGAAATACTAACAACAAAAATGGAAAGGGACCTGGGGTAGTCATATCAGATGACCTAAAGGTGGTCAAGCAATGTGAGAGGGCAGCAAGGAGGGCTGGGGGGATACTGGGATGCATAGGGAGAGGCATCACCAGTAGAAAACAGGAAGTTATCCCTCTATACAGACGGCTGGTGACACCCCATCTGGAGTACTGCGTGCAGTTCTGGAGACCCAATCTCCGCAAAGACATAGACAGGATGGAGGCAGTCTAGAGGAGGGCAACTAAAATGGTGCAGGGTCTGCACTGGAAGACATGTGAAGAGAGACTTAAGGAGCTTAATATGTATAGCCTCGAGGAAAGGAGGGCGAGGGGGGCATGACAGAAACTTTCAAGTACCTCAAAATGGAATCAACAAAGTCCAAGAGGGTAGCATCTTTCAGAAAAAGAGGTGTGCAAGAACAAGGGGGCACAATTTGAAGATGGGCAGGGGGCAGCTCAGAGGTAATGTAAGGAAGTATTTTTTCACAGAGCGGGTTGTGGATGCATGGAACAGTTTTCTGGAGGAGGTTGTGGAGTCAAAAACAATGGTGGAATTCAAGAATGCATGGGACAGTCATAAGGCAATTCTAGGGGGTGGGCGTAGGAAGAAGTAGGCTGCTGGTTAACTAGGATCTGCAGCTTATCCATTAAGTAGGGAAATGAGCAGACTGGGTGGACCAAGAGGTCCTTATCTATCATCAAATTCTATGTTTCTATGGCCCCATACCTATCAGTGGGACTCAATAGTGATGACTGATTCTTGGAAGATCCATTTGTTCCAGCTTGTCCATCAATTCCACTGTACCCAAAGTATCCCACTGTGGGATTCGCATATGAAGGAGGGCCACAGAAACTGGCACGATGGCAGCCGCCATAAGTCCTTGGAGACAGAGCATGGTCCAGGTGAGACATAATGGCTCCTGTGAACCAGCCAGGCCTAGGCAACCAGGGCCTCAGCTCCATATGTAGGCAGAAATGCACTGCCCACTGTCGTCCGCGCTATCCCAATGTATTCTAGATGGTGACAGGAAATGGGTACAGATTTTGGCACACTGATCGTAACAGGTCCTTGAACAACTGTTTTTCTCTGAACAATGTGTGCTGAACTGCTTTCCTGAATGGGCCCTTCAGTAGCCAGTTGTTCAGGTAGTGAAGACATATTCACAATGGAAGAGGAGTGGGGGTACCTAAACCAAACAAGAGAAACACTCTGAATAGAGGGGTTGATACCAGTCCATTCACAGAAGAAAGGGTTTTGAAAGAACTCTTGAAACCAAGGGTGGACAAAGCAATGGGACCTGATGGGATTCACCCAAGAATTCTAAAAAAAATTAAGGGTAGAACTAGTAAGGCCACGGACTACTCTCTAACAAATCATGGGAGGATGGGGTGGTACCTGAGGATTGGAGGAGGGTAGATGTGATTCCACTTCACAAAAGTGGGAGCAGGGCAGAGGCAGGTAACTACAGACCAGTTAGTTTGACCTCAGTGGTAGGGAAAATGATGGAATCACTTCTGAAGGAAAGAATTGAGTACCTAGAGGCCAGTGGGGCACAGGACCCAAGGCAGCATGGTTTCTTAGCAGGAAGGTCATGTCAGACGAACCTAATAGATTTCTTTGACTGGGTGACCAAAGTAGTAGACCAGAGAGGGGCTGTGGATATGGCCTGCTTAGATTTTAGCAAGGCATTTGACACAGTCTCACACAAAAGATTAATAAACAAGTCAGCCAGCCTTGGAGTGTGTCCCAAGGTGGTAGCCTGGATCAAAAACTGGCTGGACAACAGGAAGCAAAGGGTAATAGTAAAGGGAGTCCAGTGAAGAAAGGAGGGTAACTAGTGGGGTACTGCAGGCTTCGGTACTGGGGCTGGTCCTCTTTAATGTCTTTATAAGTGACATTGGAAAGCACCTGGAAGGAAAAGTATGTCTCTCTGCAGATAACACAAAGATCTGCAACAGGGCTGATGCACAAGGTGGGGTGGAAAGGATGAAAAGGGACTTGGCAAGGTTGGAGGAATGGTCAAATACATGGCAGCTTAGATTCAATGCAAAGAAGTGCAAGGTAATGCATCTGGGAAACAAAAACCCAGGGGAAGAGTACACAATGGGGTGGTGAGATAATGAAAAAAAATCGAAAGAGACCTAGGAGTAATTATATCAGATGACGTAAAGGTGGGCAAGCAATGTGAGAAGGCAGTAAGGAGGGCTGGGGGGATACTGGGATGCATAGGGAGAGGTATCAACTGTAGAAAACAGGAAGTTGTCATCCCTCTGTACAGACAGTTGGTGAGACCCCATCTGGAGTACTGCATGCAATTCTGGAGACCCCATCTCTGCAAAGACAGAGTGGAGGCTGTTCAGAGGAGGGCAACCAAAATGGTAAAGGGGCTGCACCAAAAGACATATGAGGAGAGACTAAAGCAGCTTAATACAGTATGAGAACCTCTGCACCATGCAAGTCTGCTTAAAGTTGGACCAGCATAACATTCTGTGGTGATTTGCATATGCAGCCCATGATGCTTTGCATTGTGGGGGCATGTGTGATTTTGTATTTTCTTAATGTGTATACCCTTGAGGAAAGAAGGAAGGGGGGGAACATGATAGAAACTTTCAAGTATCTCAAGGGAATTAAAGTACAAGAGGGTAGCATCTTTCAGAAAAAATGTGCAAGAACGATGGGGCACAATTTGAAGATAGAGGGGGGACGGCTCAGAGGTAATGTTAGAAAGTATCTTTTCACAGAGAGGGTTGTGGACGCATGGAACAGCCTCCCTGAGGAGGCTGTGGGGTCAGGAACAGTGGGAGAATTCAGGAATGCATGGGACAGACATAAGGCAATTCTAGTTGGGGGATAGGAGGAAGTAAGCTGTTGATTAACTAGAATCTGCAGCTTATCCATCAGGTAGGGAAATGGGCAGACTAGGTGGGCCAAGCGGTCCTTATCTGCTGTCAAATTCTATGTTTCTATAAAGCCCTTCCCTTAGGAGTGCTGTTGCCACAACAGTGAAGCATCTGGTAAATGCCTGCAGTGCTGATAAGCCAAAAGGTAAGACTCTGAACTGAGAATAGCTGCCTTCTAGCATAAATTGGAGGTACTGCCTGGGGCATTTTCTGAGTTTTTTTTCATGAAGGTAGTACTCCTGCAGATGCAGTGTGCAGAGCCAATCCCCCTTTTGTAAAAGGGGGATGACAGCCTGAAGCGACACCATTCAAAACTTTTTGTATCTGATAAATTTGTTCAGGTCTCTGAGGTCCAGTACCGGTTGCAGATGATCTGTCCGTTTGGGATCCAGGAAGTCTCTGGAATAGAAAGAACTGTTACCCAAGAACTCACCACAACAGCAGATCTTGGGGATCTCAGTCATCAGGTCTTACTGTAGGAACTTCATCATCAGTGAAGCAGGATCCACACAGAAGATTTTCAGCAGTACAACTGGAGCAGCCCATGCAGATGTCATGTGATGACGTCACCAACCCTATAAAGGTGTGAGCGGCCCAGCTCACTCTCAATCCCCGAGACAAAGGGAGCAAACCTCTATCCATGGGGGACTGAGGAGAGAGAGAGTGCCCAGGCCAATAAGAAAGGCTGGATACACCAGATAGCCAGTTCCAGAAAAGAACCCCCCTGCCCCAAAAGGAGGCTGGTGGGAGAGAAGACAGACCTGATGACTGAGATCCCCTCAAAGATCTACTGTTACAGGAAGTTCTTACGTAACTGTTCTATCTTCTTTGAGAGTCTTTCTGTCATCAGGTCTCACTGTAGGAATGAGTCCCAAGCAGTTACTGGTGCAAACAGTCTGGGGAAAAAGGCCAACCTTAAACTTAAAACAGGAGGCCCTGCAGTACAGTCCTGCACAGGCTCTAGATGCAATGTCCAGACTGTAGCGCTTGGTAAAAGTGTGGACAGTACTCCAAGTGGCAGCCACACAAATGTTAGCAGCTGAGACCCCCTCGGAAACAAGCCACAGTGGTAGCCATGCCTCTTGTGGAATGAGCTTCGACAGCTCCAGGCAATTCTTTTCTGTACTTGTAGCAGAACACAATGCAGTTTGTCAACCATCTGGACAAACATTATTTGGGAACCTTAAAGCCCTCTCTACCTGGGGCCAAAGAAACTGCTTTGACTTTCTACATTCCTTGGTTCAAAGCAGGTAATATTTCAAAGTTCTGTGCACATCTAATGTATGCAGCACTGCTTCCCCTGGATTGGCACACACTGGAAAATAAAACAGGAAGGTGGATAGATTGGTTCAGTGTAAACTCAGACACCACCTTAGGAAGAAACTTAAGATTTGTGTGCAAAGTCTTTGGTGTGAGGAGCCTTAATTGATTTTTCACAGAGGGCCTGAAGCTCTGAAATTCAAGCTTAAGTAAGAACAACTAAAAATAATGCTTTCCAGGAAAGAAAGCGTAGCTCGCAAGTTGCCACCGACTCCAAAGGAGACAGGGTTAACTTCTCCAAAACAAAATTCAGATCCCGAGCTGGGACAGGGGAATGGACTGGAGGTTTCAGATGCAGGATGCCCCTCAAAAAGGTACGAGAGACATGGTCACCCATGGGTTCATGAAAGGCCGAGATAGCCAAAAGGTGCACCTTGAGTGAGGAGTACTGGAGGTCTGAGTCAGACAGAGAAATACGGTAGTCCAGGATCTGGTTCACCGGACAGGTGAAAGGGTCCAGATTATGCTTGGCAGCTCATATGGCAAAACGCTTCCATTTCATGGCATAAGTGGCTCAGATGGAAGGCATTCGGATGGCCACTAGGATGTCTGCCACTGTATTGGAAACCCCAAATCTGGCAATGGCTACGTCCTCAGGAGCCAAGCATGCAGGTGGAGGGACCTGAAGTTGGGCTGGACCAGGGTCTCCTGATCCCGGGTCAGCAGATTCTTGCAGAGGGGGAGAGAGACTGGAGATTCCTCCACCAGCTGCTGTAGAAGAGGAAACCATATCTGTCGGGACCAGAATGGAGCTACCAGAATCATGGTGGCCCCTCCCTCTGCAGCTTGATTAGTACCCTCTGAATTAGAAGAAATGGAGGAAGGCATAAAGAAACCTCCTGCTCCAGGAGAGGGACAATGCGTCTTGTCTTGACAGAAAACTCCAGGCCCTGGATCTAGCGAGCAGAAATTGGGCAGTTTTGCACTGAGCTGGGACACAGAAAGGTCCAACTGCGGATGACCCCATCTTTCAAATAGATCTTCTGTGACGGATGAGGAGTTCCCACTCGTGCATGCTGGACTGAGTCTGGCTGAGGCTATCTGTCGGAGTGTTTAGCACTCCTAAGATGTGGACCGCTGAGTCTGGCTGTGGTCCAATGCCCAATACCACACTCTCATGACCTCCCTGCATAGGGGGTAAGAATGCGTTCCCCATTGTTTGTTGATGTAGCACACTACACTGAGGTTGTCCGAATGAATCAGCAATTGGCCTGGAAGGAGATGGCTCTGAAAGACCTGCATAGCAAACAAACCGCCCACGTCTCCAGGACATTGAACCGCCCACATCTCCAGGACACTGATATGCAGGGAGGTTTTGATCTGGGACCAAGAACCCAGAGTTTGAAAGGGACCCAAGTGTGCCCCCCCCCACCAAACGGGAGGCATCTGTGGTGAGGATCTGATGTGGGGACAAGATCTGGAATGGAACTCCCTGCAGTAGGTTCAGGTGATCCATCCACCACTGGAGCACTTTGTGGACTGGGCAAGAGACCAGCACTAACTGATCAAAGCCATCTGTTCGCTGGTCCTACTGTATTTGGAGAGTCCACTGGAGAGTGCGCATATGGAGCCTGGCCAGTGGAACGGTGAGTACGACAGCCGCCATCAGACCCAACAGTCTCAGGTGTACACTGGCATGGATGTAAAGGCTTTGGGCCACCTTCCGAGTCTGAGCAATAAGGTACTCCGCCCTGGCTTGGGGCAGAAAGGCCTTCCCCTGTGCCAAATCTAGAACTGCCCCTATGTATTGCAGTCTCTGGGACAAAACAATGACTGACTTGGACAGACCGACAGTAATGCCCAGGGAGAGAAGTAATTGGATAATTCTCTTTAAGGTCCCCAGAAGCAATTCTCTGGATGGGCCCTGTAATTCAATTCAATTTTTGTTTTACCAGGATAACACCATTGAAACAACTCATTTGCAAGGAGGTCCTGGAGGACACAGATGCTGAACAGCTCATACAGAAGACAAAAATACAGTGCTTACGGAATACTTGTACGTATAAAATTAAAAGGCTAAAAACCACTCTAAAACAATACTTATATAGTGGAACACTAAAGGCATACGCAGACAACTAGTCAGCAAAAAACAAGGGGAGAAGAAAAAGGGATAAGAAAAATCAATACAAAGGAATCAGAAGGTATGAGTCAATTCTAAGGTTGTGGCACAGGACGACAAAGGAAAGCAGTGGGAGTGAGTACTAACAAGGGTAGGGCGGGATAGAAAGGGAGGCGCAGGTAAAAGGGAAGCTAAAGGAAGGCAGGAGGAAGGTGCTTGAGAAGTGGAGTGGGGGAAGAGAAGGACATGAAAGCTGTACAGGCCAGGGGATAGGAGCTGAAAGGATGACAAGATTAGGGGGGAGGTAAGGGTGGGGGAAAGAAAAAGAGCCAGGGATATGGTTAAAAAATCAGCATGAGGATTCACGCAAAGCAGCTGCATTCTTCCTTCAACGTGAGTCTAAGCATGGACGTGAATGTACGCAGGCCAATGATATGCTTTAGTTTTAATGATTTTTGAAGGGAGTTCCACAGTGAAGTCAAGGCATGACTTACAGATGAGGAACCAAACCAGGTTCTAATCCTAGGGATGTCAAAAGTTATACGAGTGTTTTCTGAGTGTATACATAAGGAAAGCGCGTTTAAACATGGAACAGATATAAGGGGGGAGTTTGGCCGATAGTGCTCTGTAAACCCAGAGGGATGCATTTCACCATCTCCTGGTACTAAGAAGTGACCAGCCAATCTGCACGTGAAGGGAACAGTGGTGTGTACTGAGGGGGGCATCTGTGACAAATCTTAGGGCCCTGTGATAGAGTGTATCCTGTGTAGATGAAGCTGACTTAGGGCTGTGACTGTATAGAAAGTCTGCATAGTCGAGTAGTGCGAGAAAGGTCGTTTGGACGAGTCAGAGTCTGGCGTCATAGGTAAGCAAGTGCTTTATTTGATAGAAAAGACCAAGCCTTTGATGCAATTTTTTTTGGCAGTTTCCTCAATATGCATGACATATTTGCAAGCCAATCGTCCAGGTACAGGAAAACATACATTCCCTCCCTTCTGAGGGCTGCAGCTACTGCTGCTAAGCATTTGGTAAAGACCTGCGGTGCAGAGGACAAGCCAAAGGGCAGCACCTTGAACTGGTAATGCTTGCCCTGAAAAAAAAAAAAAAAAAAAATGGAGGAACCTCCTGTGAGGGGGAACACCAAGATGTATAGGTAAGCATCCTGCACATCCAGAGAACACAGCCAGTTGTCTGGCTTGAGAAGGGGCATCAGACCTGGCAAAGTAACCATTCTAAGCTTTTTATACTGGATGTACAAACTGAGGTCCTTTAAGTCTAAGATGGGCCTCAAATCTCTGGTCTTTTGGGGACCAGGAAACACCTGGAATAAAACCCCTTGTTCCTCTGGTGCCTGGGCACTGACTCTATGGCTGTTTGCGCAGAAGGGTCTGTACCTCCTCCCGGAGAATAGCTAGATGAGCCGCGGGGTAGCTGGAGGGCAGAGGGGGAGTTTCTGGGGGTTGCTCTGTGAGCTCCAGAGTGTGACTCCTTTCTATGATTTGCAGAATTCAGTGATCCGCTGTGATGGTTCTCCATTGATTAAGATGGAGGGAGAACCGACCTCCGACCACCACCTCTTAGTTGGGGACCGGAAGAGGGGAGTCTGGCAAGGCAAGCGGAGGCGGATCCAGCCACTGGAGTTGGTCTGTCACCTCTGGGACGCTTGGCCGAGGAAGCGGGCAAGGCGGCGGAGGCTCTCCGTTTGCCTTGAGGCCAAGAGGCTGCTTCTGGCCTACTATATGCCTTTTGAAAGGGAGGGCGCTGCCTGCTCTTAGGTTGCATGCGGTAGAGCGAGTGAACAGATTTCAGAGCCCTGCCAGATGCCTTCAGGTCATTAATGATGTCCTGGACATCTGGACCAAAAAGCTTAGAACCGTTAAAGGGGGCATTCAGCATATTTGGCTGAACATCAGCAGTGAATCCAGAGACCCTCAGCCAGGAGTGCCTACGTAGGCAAATGCCAGTGGCAGCAACTCTGGCAATAGTGTCCGAAATATCAGAGAGGGCCCGCAGGAGGCGCCTGCTAATGTTCTCAGCGGCCTGCAAGCATTTGAGAATCTCCTGCTTTTACGTACCTTCTGGGAGGGCTTGGGCAGTGGCTGTGCCCTTCTTCCAGTTGGTATTTTGGTACTTTACCATATGGGACAGGTAACTGGCAATCCTCAGCCCGAGAGTGGAGAAGGCATTAACTCTCTTAAACCAAAAGTCAATCCTGTGTGACTCCTTGCCAGGGGGGGAGGGAGCCAAGGTGCATAGGCTCCTTAGACCTGTCATGAGCTGTCTTTATAACCACTGAATCAGTTTCAAGCTGGGCAGCATAATGAGGAAAACCCTGAGGGGCATGATAAAGTTTATCTGCCCTGCAGGGAATTTCTGGCACCATGTCAGGCCTATGCCAGACTGCAGTAGTGGCATTCCTCAGAGCAGGTAAAATGGGAGGGATCTTAGGAAGACACCCTGGGGTCTCCAGGAAGTCCAATAAATCCTAGGGGTGTGCTTAGGTGTCAGCGTGGCTCAGTTGGTAGCACATCCGCCTCTGGACCAGAAGGTCGTGGGTTCTCGTCCCACACCAGGATTGGACTTGCACCTAAAAATCGCTGGCATCTGAATGCAGTATTGGGGGGTGCTGTACTGCTGGGGTGTGTCGTCCTTCGGATGAGATGTTAAACCGAGGTCCCTTCTGCCCATGCTGGTGTTGTCCTGGTGGGTGTCCAGGTGGAAGTAAAAGAACCCAGCGCACTCTTTGCAAAGAGCAGGGAACATTCCCGGTGTCCTGGCCAACATTCCCCTTCCCATAAACTGGTTCGTGCAATTATCCAGGCTGTGTGTGGGTGATGATGTACGATATGGCCGCCACCACACATTCAGTCACTTCACCATCAGTCTAGCGTTGCTTGTAAAGCGCTTTGGGATACTGTGAATGAAAAGCGCTATATAAATGCTGATTCTTCTTCTTCTTCTTCTTAACAGAGTCCTTGCTGACGAAAGAAGCAGTGGACCTGTAAGAAGGTGGCCTTCCTCCTCCTCCTCTTCCTCATCAGGAATAATGAAATCAAGATAATACTCCTCCTTGACGTCGACCTCTTAGAGATCCAGGTCTGACGTGCGAGGCATCGATGACGGCCTGCGGCTGTCTAGGAGGAACTGACAACAAAGTTGCCGTTGGCGAAGGCCTAAAGCCAAGCTGGTGAACAATCATTGAAATGAATTTAGTCAAAATCTCATTGAGGTTGATGACCGAAAACTGTGTCGACGGGGTGGTCAATAGAGAAGCTTAACAACCAGACGCAGTCAACGGCAACACCGCGCTCGTTTTCAAAATGTACACTTTCAACAAAGAGGACCGGGGCAGTGTGGCAGAAAAAAAACAGGACCAACTACTAATTAATAAAATCCTAAAAGGTTCTCTTTCCAGTAATGAAGCTAGTGCATGTGATGAAATATGCAATTTGCAGTCTCCTTTAGTTACTTCTGTTTTTTGTAAACATCACAATGAAGTAATTGAACCCAAAGTTATATCCACAGCTGACATGACAATAATTCCTAGGACACCAGGGGATGTACCAAGTTTAACTGAAGGTGTTAATTGTAATTCCAGTGAATTTTTTCTAATGGATAACCAATTAAATGCATTGATGGATACTAACAATCATGCAAGTGAGACCCCTTGCAGTTCGCAGGATGTTTCATTTGAACACCATAATGGTTATCATGTTCAAAATATCAGTAAATCATTACAAAATGAGCTTGAACCTGAATCTTTATCAGTCGATAAACAATTAAATCCCTTGGTACCAGTCATTAATTTATCTAATCATGTTTTGACACAACATAAACTTTCTATTCTGAGTAAGGATTTGTCTTTTTGCCCATGACAGGTGTGGATTATTTCAATACATTTGTAGATTTACGCAAGTTAGGTAGAAATTTAACTTTTAAGTGTATAATGAACAAATCAGAGGATGACTATGATAACAGTGGTGATACTTTAAGACTACAGCTGAGATCTGAATATTGCCCCCCCCCATGAATTCCACAGTTGCAGTTTTCATAAAAAAAATGTGAGATAGATTTGAGACATCTACAAGAGAAAAGAGAAACACAATATTATGATAATTGCACCAGGGAAGAAAGAGATGCTTTAAAAACTTTGAATTTAAATCAGCATATAACTATTAAGCCAGCAGATAGGGGGAGCAATTATGGTACTTAACACTAAAGACTACATTCAGGAGGTAACCAAACTTGTTAGCGATGAGACATTCTATGCAAAGGTTACACATAAAACTGTGGACCTTTTTAAAAATGAGGTAGACCGAATTCTAAATGGGTTTCTAAAAGGATACATTTCTGATGTTGAGTATAGAACCCTTACAGTTATGCATCCAGTTATTCCAACTATTTATGCCTTACCCAAAATCCACAAGAGTTTAACACAACCACCCGGAAGACCAATTGTCTCAGGTAGGGGCTGGCTTACTGAACCTATCTCAATGTACCTTGATAGTTTCTTGCAGCCTATTGTACAGAACTTAAGATCATATTTGAGAGATTCCACCCAGGTAGTGCAAATAGTTGAGGAACTATTTATTGAACAGGATTGGTATTTCGCTGTAGTTGATGTCAACTCCTTATATACTGTAATACCACAACACGAGGGACTGAGAGCCTTGTCTTTCTTCCTAGATAGGAGATCAGAGGAAGACAGAGTAAAGTCACCAACACAATTTTTGGTACAGTTAGCAGAATTGGTTTTGACCATGAATATTTTTTAATTTGGTGGTAAATTGTACCATCAGTTACAGGGTACAGCAATGGGCACTACCATGGCCCCAAGCTATGAGAACTTATTTGTGGGAAAATGGGAGTTGGATCACCTGTACAGCGCCGCCACAAATCCACAATTTTACAGTTTGTATTTGTGGCGGCGCTTTATTGATATATTTATCATCTGGAAGAGCACAGAAGATTTTGAATGTTTTATTCAGTGGATGGAATGTACAAGCAATAGCCTGAGATACAAGTATGAACTAAACCAGACTAACATTACATTCCTTGATTTAAGAATATATAAAGATGGTGAAGGTGGAGTTTGCACTACCTTGTTTAAAAAAAAATACTGATAGGAACACCCTGCTAAGATATGATAGTTGCCACCCCTTCCATACAAGGTTTAATATCCCTAAGGGACAATTAATAAGAACTTTAAGGAACTGCACTGAACGTGCAGAATATGATATAAAATGAAGTGAACAGGTGCATTGATTCCTGAAAAGAGGCTATAGTAAAAAAAAGTATTGCATCAGCTATTAAAAAAGTTGATGAACTGGATAGGAGGGAAACACTACTGTATTAACAACACATCAGTAAACAAAAACTAGAGTGCCCCTTTGTGACCAGTTTTTCCAAACAGGCTTGTGAAGTAAAGCAAATTATTGAAAATAATTGGCCCATCCTGGAACTTGAACCTGAATTAAAAGAGGTGACCAACAATGGACCCAAAGTTATTTTTTAGAAAATGTAAAAGTGTAAAAGATAATGTAGTGTCCAACACAGTAACCACTAGTAGTAAGGATAAACAAATGTTAACATCCAGGCCAAAAGGCACTCATAGGTGTGGTAACTGCACATACTGTAAATATGTTGTTTGTTGTAAATACTTTAAACACCCCGTTATAGGGAGCAACATAGAACTAAATGATTTCATCACATGTAACAGTTCTGGTGTAGTATATTTATTAAAATGTGATTGTGGGGCATACTATGTTGGACGCACTACACGCAAGTTTACGGTAAGGATAGGAGAACATGTGAGGGCAGTAGAAAGAGGAGATACTACCTATGCTATTGCTAAACACATCTTAAAACAAGTTCCCAGAAACATTCCTTTAAATTTTTGGGTCTGGAATTGGCCACCATGGGCCCCAGAGGTGGCGATTTGAACAAAAAGACTGGACAGAGAGAAAGTTATTGGATTTATGTCCTAGGGGCTTGTTCCCACATGGGTCTCAATGAAAATATTGAGCTTTCAGCTTTTTGGAAAAAGTATAAATGACGATACATAAATTTGTATACTATTTCTTTCTCCCTGTTGCCATGATTTAAGATAGTGCCTGGTTACCTCATACAACATGTTGTTTTATTTACAACAATAAAATAAATCATGTCCTATAAAAGTAATATATATGGGTTGGGACCAATATTGGGACTGATTTGTAGAATAAATATAAATTGGAATTTATTTGTCCCTAAACTGTAAAATATAATATAACATTGTAAATATTAAGGACATGTACTTTTTGAGGTCACCAAGTCAGTTTATTTGTGCTACTACATTGAAACATGGAATTAAAGAGTTAATATATTGAATTAGGGATCTAATCAAAGACCCTTTGATTTTAATCAATTAATAATTACCCACTTAATGGGTGCACAATATGAATTGGTGAGTTTGAGTCACATGTTTAACTATTCTGGGTATTTAGTGAAGCATTTGTAGGCTGGTATTTTACTCTGATGAATCCTGGCAGTGTACAAGGTGAAACGTTAGTACTTTCCTAAGCCACTATTTTGTACTTGTGCACGTCTGCATAAACTTTGGAGTTTCATTCTGCTTGTTGTCCGATTCATTGCTGTATGGGTGCTTATATGCTCATCTTTCCAAGCTTAAGAACCTGTAGCTCGAGGGCCTGTACTAGGATCAGGCATCGTCGGGAGAACTGTCGATGACGAGCCCATTGTCAATGAAGGAGGGGCTGAAAAGCCCGAGGTCGATGGCCGGTCGCCCTGGGCATTGCGCAGAGGCGCTGTCGGTATGGTTCTGGAGAGCACAGAGTCCTGGACAGTGGACCTATGTGTCTGTGCAGCCGATGAAGAAGAGGAGGCTGCCAGGGAGTGAGACTGCCACCGTGGGGAAGCGGTCCAGATCTTGGTCCTTTTTGTGACTTTTCCCTGAAGACTTGTCTTGGGTCTTAGAGGCCTGGGAGCTCGATCTGCTGACTGGGAGGCTGGGACCTCGGAGGACCCTGCCCAGAACTGGCTACCTGTTGCTCCATTAGAACATTTTTAAGATCCTTTTTACATCACCTGAGGGTTGTTGGATTAAACTTCTGGCACAGCTCACAGTTGGAGACTTCGTTGTCAGGCCCACGACAGCAGACAGAGAGTGTTAGTCTGTGGAGGCAATCTTTCCGCAGCGGCAGTAACGAAAGAAAGAAGTCGAAGGATTAATTCTTGACAAACAAAAGAAAGGACTCTATTAAATAAAAAAAAAAAAAAAAGATTCTAAGGTAAATATAAAGAAAAAGTCGTAGGCAAAATAGATGCGAAACCGCAACTGAGTTTCCACGGAGACCTGTACGAGCAAGTCGACGGCAGGAAAGAACTGAGGAGGGAGCGGGGTCGCTCACGCCTCTATAGGGTTGGTGATGTCGTCACATGACGTTGACGTGGGCAGCCCCAGTTGTACTGCTGTAAATCTTCTGTGTGGGCTGGCCTGTTGGCGCGGAGGGTTAAGGCACTGGACATCACACCTCGTGCCTGTGATGATGACCCAAATTAGGGAACAGACTTGGGTTGCTCAGGGGTCAGCAGGGGTGAGGAAGGACTGAGCATCCACAGACAGCTCTCCTTCCTCTGGGGGCCGGGGGGCAGTGCATCGTGCTGTTGCCTGACACCCAGCGGTGGCTGGGTGTCGGCACAGGCAGCTGCCAGAATGGGGAGGGCCCACATTCAGGGTGAAGGCTGCTTGTAATTCCTTGAACCCCACAGAAGCCCCTGTAGAAAAGAATAGGAGGCTGGTTCCCCAGCCTGTGTCTCCTGTAAGGGAGAATAGTGAAAGGGAGGTAGGACTTCCCCAAGTAGTCGTTCACCAAACAGCTACAGAAGGTTACTCTGAGGAGGGAGTAGTAACACATGGTCAGAAAGTTAGGGATGGCAGTGACTCCAAATGCCCTGATGCTAGAGCTAAGGACCTCAGTTTAGGAACGGAGGGGGACATGTCCCATGCTTTGGGACAATGTGAAGATTTTGCAGCTGCTCAGAGGACTGACCCTAGTTTGGAGAGGATGAGGGCATGTGCAGAATCTGATGGGACACAGGGAGGTAACATGAAACAGAGTATTTTGGGACAATGGACTGATGTATACACAGGACATGAGGACAGAGGGAGGGGTGATGGGCAGGAAGCTTGTGGTTCCCCAGGGATATCATGAGCAGTTGCTCAAGATCGCTTATGAGATCCCCATGTCTGGACAGCTGGGCATCGCTCGTACCACGCAGCAATTAGCCCAAAATTTCTATTGGCTCAACTTCACCCAGCAGGTGAAGGAATATTGCAGGTCTTTGTCACCGGTGCAACAGGTAGGGAAGGCAGGTAGTAAAACAAAAGCTGCCCTAATTCCCTTGCCCATTATGGAGGAGCCATTCCAGAAGATAGGAACAGATGTTGTGGAACCCTTGAATATCCCAAGCTCCTCTGAGAAAAAGTTTATTCTGACGGTGGTCGATTTCACCACTAGATACCCAGAGGCAGTCGCTCTCTCCTCAATTAAGGCAGACAAAGTGGCAGACGCCTTGCTAGGGATTTTCTCTCGTCGGGTTTCCGCAGGAGGCTCTCTCTGATCAAGGGGGTAGCTTCATGTCTGACCAGATGAGTTTGTGGGAGAAGTGTGGGGTGGTGCAGAGGCGCATGACACCTTATCACCCACAAACCAATGGACTTGTGAAAAGATTTAATGGTACTCTAAAAATGATGCTCTGAACGTTTGCTGAACAGCATAGGAGGGACTAGGAGAAATACCTTCCCCACCTGTTGTTCGCATGCAGGGAGGTGCCCCAAGAGTTGACAGGGTTCTCCCACTTTGAACTCTTATATGGACGTAGGGTGCATGGGCCCCTAGACTTGATCCAAGAAAACTGGGAAGGCAAGCATGCCACTCAGGAGCTCCCATCTAGAGTATGTCCTTAAGTTTAGGGAGAAGCTGAAGGAGCTTATGTGGGTAGCCCAAAGCAACCTGTCAGCTGCCCAGCAGAAACAAAAGGTCTGGTACGATCGTGAAGCCAGAGATTGCTTGTACAGTGCAGACTAGGAAGTAATGGTTCTAATTCCAGTCCGGAAGGACAAGCTGCATGCCAAGTGGGCGGAACCATACAAGATCGTCTGAAAAGTCAATGACATGAACTATATTGTGGAACTGCCTGACAGGAGACATACCCAAAGAATGTACCATGTCAATATAATGAAACCATATGTAAATAGGGCCGACATGGTGTTTGGAGTGTGTAGTCCTGGGGAGGGGACAGGCGATAAAGACCCCCTCCTGGACTCGCTGGAGGAAAGCAAGTGGGAGTCACCTGTGGAGACAATTAAGCTGTTGCTGCAGTTGACCTTGAAACAGACCCAGAAAGTGAGGGAAGTTTTAGAGGACTCTGTCCCGTTATTTATGGTCAAGTCCGCACAGACCCTCTTAGTGACCCATGACAAACATGGGGACGCAAGCGCCCATCTGACGGACAGCATACCGGGTGTCTGAGGCTCTCCTACAGGACATTACGAAGTAAGCGGAGCAAATGCTGTACTCTGGGGCAATCCAGAAAACCCACAGTCCCTCGGCCTCGTCCCTAAGTTGACTGAGTCCACTTGCTTCTGTGTGGACTATCGTGGACTCAATGCAGTCACAAAGTCTGACACCCACCCAATGCCACGGACAGATGAGCTACTAGACAAGTCAGCAGAAATGACATACCTTACCACAAATGACTTAACAAAAGGGTACTGGCAGGTGGAGCCAACTACAAGAGCTAAAGAACGGTCAGCCTTCATCACTCCAATAGGATTATTCAAATTCTGGGTAATGCCTTTTGGAATGAAAAACGCCCCTGCCACATTCCAAAGGTTGGTCAACCAGGTGTTACAGGGTACTGAAGAGTATGCAGTGGCTAATCTGGATGATTCTGCCATCTTTAGTATCAGCTGGAAAGAACACCTGTTCCATCTGAAGGAAGTGTTGGGCAGGATACAGGCAGCAGGTCTCATTTTAAAGGCCGAAAAGTGTCAGGTGGCATACCTAGACCATGTAGTGGGGTGGGGGCAACTCAGTCCCAACCAAGCAAAGACTGAGGCAACAGAAGCACATCCCACGCCTGGAACCCAAAAATAAGTTAGGAGCTTCCTAGGGACCACGGGGTGCTATTGAAGGTTTATGTTTATATCTAGCTTGCTAAAGACAGCCCAAAAAGGTACACTGGGAGCCAGCCTGTTAAAGGGCATTCACACGGCTAAAAGCAGCACTGTGCAGTGCCCCTGAACTGGCCAGTCCAAATTACAATAAGCAGTTTGTGTTACAGATGGCTACCTCGGATGTGGGGACTGGAGCAGTCCTCAGCCAGACATCCAATCAGGAACTGACCACCTGATAGTGTACCTGAACAAGAAGCTACTTCCCTGGAAGCAGGCATACTCCATGGCAGAAAAGGAATGCACTGTGCTGGGGTATGGGCCTAGAAGAAATTAGAGCCGTACCTCTATGGGAGGTGCTGTGAGGTACCGACCGACCACAACCCTCTGGTGTGGTTAAGTTAAATGAGCAAAACAAACGGACAGCTCCTCGGATGGAGTATTGCCCTGCAGGCCTAAGACATGACCATTATGCACAGATCAGTGTCTGCTAACGCAAACGCATATGGCCTATCGCGCCAATTAGAACAGTGACCAAATTGTGGAAACCCTGCCATACAATAGGGGCGTGTTCTCACAGATTCCGTCTTAGGAGGGATGCACTGATTTGGCCACTGCTGTCATATTTCTCTGTAATTGTTTAAATGTTTAATTTCCAAAAAGGCCAGGATCCAAGATTTGTCAGAGAAAATGCCCATTTTTCTGCAAAGGTACTTAGAAAGAGTTGATGTGTATTTCAGTGTCTGACATCTCCCCTTTGCCTAGGACAAAGGCTTGCTTGCAGGTAAACAGGAATTACGTTTCAATAGGGGATTGGAATTTCCTGGTAGCTGATGAAAGAGGAAGATTCCATAAATGACAGGAGATGGAAGGACCATCTACTCCATTTATAACAATTTTAATTTTAAAGAGAAATAGTTTTATAGCAGGGTTCTGCACACGCCCAGTCTAAGAAGCTATTGTTAAATTCTCTACCAACTGCCACTATTTCCATTTTAATAGTGTCAGGAAGGTAGTGTAGATCAAAACCAGCCAGGGAGGTGGGACTGAAGAGAAATCAAAATACTGATAATTTTGGTTCACTTGCAACTTTGGAAAGAGCAAGAGACCCCCCTGCTGGTCTAGAGATGAACAGTTGGACCTGGAAATATTAAAGCCACTGGCCAGTCACAAGCCAGTTTTGCAGACTGCAGAAGAGGGCTGTACAAGCCCTCTTAAAGACTCTGGGCAGAAGCCAAATTTCTTGACACACATGAAGACTACCAAACACACTGAAGACCACTGCAAGAAACGTTGGGACTCAGACACAGCAGAGAGAAGAGAGAGACTCTGCAAAACTCCTTTATTTTCTGGACTCCGATTCTCTACAGAAAATGTAGAAATTATTCAGTTAATTCACCAGTTCGTTTTGTATGTATTTTTCAACTTTTTTTGTAGTTATCCTGTAACCAAATATCTACAGTTGCAGCCAAAGACATGGTCAGATATTTCGTGAAATTTCTAAAGTGATTTTCTCTGCTGCCCCTACTGTGGAACTGCAGAAAGCAGGATATTTCTCTAGAAACATCACAGAAATTTCAGGAAATATCTGACCATGTCTGGCTGTGACTGTAAATCATTTGTCTGCAGGTTTGATAATTACAGTATTTAAGGTAATCAATAAAAGCTCTTGCTTTTATTTTTAAAGTATTACTGCCTGGGAGTGATTTTGTTGTGTGTGAGGGTTTGGGGAAGGTTTATTCAATCTGTATCACACCTGTTTAACGCTAACGTGCCACACGCTACCCAAACTAGGATCCTGGAAGGGAATCTGGGGTCCTACAATAGGGTAAAAGTACACAAAGTCTTCAGAGAGGAACTGAGGGGTTTGAATTAGGTTCCTGCACCCCTGTGGGGGAAGACACAATCAGGGTTACAAGAGTAGCCCCAAAGAGCTTGTAATGCCTGGGCCCCCCCCCCCAGCGCAGCAACCAAAGAGGGTTGTCACCTGGCTAGACTCGAGACTGTATTTTACAGATACCCAGAGAGATGACACCCTAGGCCCTCGTGGCAAGTGTTCAGTTGTGAAATCAGCAAGCATTCTAAAACTATACATGGAGGGCATTTACTCCCCCCCCCCGGTCATGGGTTGCTCTTAGGGGAGGGCACTCAGCACTCAGTGGACCTGGCCCCCAGGAGTGGGTTCATGACACTGACTATATAGAGATACTATCAAAGCACGGTGCTCTACATAAATGCTCCAATTGTAACATGTTTAGCCTGGGGACTTATTCGACTCTAATGTGCAGCAAGTGTAGCAGATTAAATGCTCTACAGCTTGAGGCTGACATCTTAAAAACTGAACTCCACAACACTGTTGAAATAAATAAGTTAGAAAGATTTGTTAACTCAGTAGATAAAGAAACATTCACCTGCAATAAAATCTCATGGGATAAAAGAAAAAGGCAACAAGAAACTAAAGAAAGTAATATAAACTCATCCTCCACTGAACATCAAGCTAAAAAATGTGATGAAGATGAGACTAATGAATGAAGTAAGGTTATCTACAGAAATCATAAAACTTGCAAAAGGGCCCAAAAAAGTCAGGCAAACCTGATAAACATCCATAATAGATTCGTAGCCCTAGCTACAGGAAATTAACCTGGTAGCAATTCCCCAGTTACTACAACTATTGGACTACTGCAACTCCCTTTACCTAGGGCTTCCTGGAGTGGAAATCCGCCGCTTGCAGCTAGTGCAGAACGCTGTGGCCCGGCTTTTGACGGGGACTTCCTGGTCCTGTTATATTTCGCCGGTGGTGCGCGGACTGCACTGGCTGCTAGTATAGTGGTAGATCACCTTTAAAGTCAGTTTAGCTAGAGATTCCTAGGGAGTGCCTGAAATCTTCTGGGGCCCGTGCATTTATGCATGTGGCTCCAACCCTTTGGAATTCTCTACCCTGTTGGTTACGGGACTGCACGACCGTGGAGCGATTTAAGCAGGCATTAAAGACATACTTGTGGTACCAGGTGTTTAGTGACCGATTTTTTTTTTTAACTGTATTACTTGTTTTATTTTTACAATGTTTGGACTGTCTGATATGTTTTATATTTGTTAGGCACCTTGGTTTTTGAAAGGCACCATAAAAATAAAGAATATTATTACAACTCTGCCATTTAGTACAACAAAGGGGCAGTATCCTCAACCTAGCAAAGTCCTGCACCATTTAAAATTGTCTTAGGAGATTCCATCATTAAGTACATGCAGAAAAGATCAACTGAATAATACTGTGCCTTGCTTACCAGGTGCAAAAATTAGCAATGTTAACTCAAGTATTGATAAGTTGCACCTTACTCTAAATTCATCTGTCATCATACATGCTGACACAAATGACACAGGAAGGAGTCATGAAAAGAACATCTGTTTGAATTTAATCAATCTGGGAACAAAGCTAAAAGAAAAGAGGCATAAGGTAGCCATTTCTGAAATTTTGCCCGTACTCAGAGCTCATCCAGAGAAAAAAAAAAAAACGATCTCTACAATAAACTGTAGGTTACTCATTTGGTGCAAAAATAAAGATATTTGTTCAATCTGAAATTGGGACTCCCCTGTAAACAAGAAAGACTTTACTCAAAGGATGGACTTCATTTAAACAAACTACACACAAAAATTATTGCTATTAACTTTAAGCAGTGCTTTGATGAATCTGATTTAAACTAACTGCCCAAGGGGAAAATGCTAGTAGTGTACCAATTGAGACACAGAGACCACACCCAAATAAACAGAACACTGTGGAGCAGTTTATGACTCAATGCTAAGTGCTTAAACTAGCAAGGTGGAAGAACTTAAAGAGCTAGTGTACTGCCTGGACATAATAGTAATTTTCAGATGCAGTCAGCTATCACTTCCTATACCTGAAGTAGTTTATTAAAGCAATATACCCCGACAGGGTGTGGGTATACTGGATGATTTACCACGGCTGGTGTGGTTCGGTCACGAGGTGCAGCTGATCGACTTGACCACAGCAGTAGTGGTAAATCCTCCAGTATACCCACTCCCTGGAGGGGTATATTACGATTATACAAAGACCCTGTTTGTTTCTGTAGAAAAATAAAATATTTAAAACGTCTGTTTGTTTTCAAAGTTGCTGCTCATTTGTTTTTTTACTGCGGACGCACTGCTTGGATTTTTTTGCGAGTTCTGCGCATGTGCCACAGGATCGCTGATTGCCACTGCTACTGTTACGATTTTTTTCAGCTTATTAGCTGTCGAGAGAATGAACTGCATTTTCTTTTCTTTTTTTCTTTTGGGTGCGTTGCTTTTCTGGAATGGTGCAGCACTTTTTTTTAAGTTTTGAGGGTAGTGACGGAGTATCGGATGTCAGGTTATCGACTAAGCAATCTCGCCATCAGTCCGTGTGCTGCAGTGGTGTGTTTGCGATGAACGGAGAGATTTGCCAGGGAGTTCCTGATGCGGCTGAGTGGTGGCTGGCACCATTTCCAGTGGGTACTCTGGAGGATTTTCAACGCTGAAAAGGTGCCAGCCAGTCAAACAAAATGCAGGATTCTGTCCATTTTTTTGAGCCCATTGTATAATATTTTCTGTTTGCTAATTAGGAGATTTTCCAACTGGCAGTACTGGGGTGATGTGTGGAGCAGCACTCTGGAGGCAAAAAAAAGTCAGTTCTGTTCCTCCCACTACATCGTCATAAATAAGACCAAACACCTTGAGGCACCACAATCCTTGCAGCCTGAGCAGTGACTTACACAAGCCACCAATCAAAATGAAGAAAACTGTGATATCACTAGTAACCAGGGAGAGCCAGTCCCTGCTGCTTCACGTGAAAGTGAAACCTGGCAGCGAGAAATTGTTCTCATTGGTTACTAGTGATATCGCAGTCAGAGTGGTCTCAGTGCGGATGTAGTGGGAGGAGTATGTTCTGCTTCAAACAGTACTGCCAGGTGGAAAATCTAATTAGCAGACAGAAAAGGAAAATAAAAGTACAGTTACATAAGAACTTACCGTAACAGTAGATCTTCGAGAGAGGCTCTTGCAGTAGGTAATTACATATAGGACTGACGCCAGCCAGCGGCAGGACCCCACGGAAAAATTTCTAGCTAGCAGTCCCTGGCGAGGGACCGCTCCCACGTCAGGTGACCGGCGTCATACGACATCGGTATAAAGGGGCGGTCCCGGACGCCCACCTTCCAGTTCTTTCCTGCCACAGGTCAGGAAGGCCCGGACAAGAGAGAAGTGGATGTTTCCATTTCTGGAAAAGGAGCTGAAAAAGCCCAGGGGGATGGAGGGCGGGAAGGTATTACCTACTGCAAGAGCCTCTCTCGAAGATCTACTGTTACGGTAAGTTCTTACGTAACTGTACTATTTTACTTCGAGAGGGCTCTTGCAGTAGGTAATTACATATAGGACAGAATTCCAAGCAGTCTGGAACAAAGAAAAGCTCCGGGAGGAGGAACTACTCGAAAAAGTAGCAATAGCCTTGCAAGCCTTAAGACAGGAGGCCTTGCAAAACAGCCAGCCCGAAGCCTGCTCTACGGTGAGAGGCAATGTCCAAACTGTAGTGTTTCATAAAGGTATGGATGGAAGTCAAGGTGTCGGCAGCGCATGTCTGCCGCAGACACATTCTTGAAACAAGCCGCAGAGGCAGCTACCCCTCTTGTGGAGTGGCCTCTTACTTGACCCGGAAGGGGCTTGTTGTACTTGTCATAACAGAAAGTGATGCAATGAGCCAACCACTTAGACAGGCATTGCTTGGAAACAGCACTGCCTTCCCTTCTGTGAGCAAAAGAGACAAACAACTGATCAGTCTTTCTGAGATCCTTCGTCCTGTTGGTGTAGTATCTCAGAATCCGGTGAACATCCATAGTATGGAGTAAATATTCCCCTTGGTTAGAGTACTGTGTAAAAAAGGCAGGTAGCTCTATGGACTGATTTAAGGTAGACTCTGCTACTACTTTAGGTAGAAACTTAGGGATTCGTGCAAAGTGCAACTCGTTCTTTGTGAAAAATCAGGTAGGGAATTTTACACATCAGGGCCTGAAGCTCGGAGATTCTTCAAGCCGAAGTTTGTTTGTTTGTTAATTTTTATTCTGTATAATCAGTGAGCAATAATGCCCATTTTCACTGATGCCCAGTCACAACATAATACATACATAAATAATATACAACATATAAATATAAGAAACAAACATACATATAAAATACATTATTTAAAACAACAACACTTTGAATTAATGGCCACCAAGAAGAGCGTCTTCCACGAAAGAAACTTCAAATCTGCAGAAGCTGCAGGTTCGAAGGGAGGAAGGGTAAGTTTCTCTAGAATAAAATTCAAGTCCGGGGGGGGGGCAGGAGTACGGATGAGGGGCCTCAGATGGAGGACCCCCTCTGAGAAAGGTCTTAGAGACCTCCAGTTGAGTCAAAACTTTATCTACGAAGGGAACATGGTAGGCTGAGATAGCTGCCATGTGAACCTTCAAGGAGGAATGGCTTAGACCCAGGTCGAACAGATGACATAAGTACTCCAACAGAAAAGCCACTGAACAGGAGAAAGGTTCCACGTTCTTAGAGGCTGCCCAAATAGAGAATCTCTTCCACTTCATGGCATAAGTGGACCTGGTGGAGGGCCTTCTAGCCTCCACTAAAATCTCCGCCACTTTTGGAGATACACCAAAACGGGCTTGGGCTATGTCTGCATGAGCCATGCATGTAGTTGAATGGATCCGAGGCCTGGATGGACCAGGGTCCCCTGATCCTGGGTCAGCAAACCTCGAGCTAGAGGAAGAGGAAGAGGAGGATCCTCTGAATATTGTTGTAGAAGACAGAATCAGATTTGTCTGGGCCAGAAAGGAGCAATCAGAATCATTCTCGCTCCTTCTGTGGCTAGTTTCTGCAATACTCGTGGGATCAGAGGAATTGGGGGAAAAGCATAGACAAATCTGTCCTTCCAGTCTAGAGACAGAGCGTCGCTCCAGAAAGCGCCTCGCTCTGGAACGAGCGAGCAAAATATGGGAAGTTTTGCGTTTTGGGGGGAGGCAAACAGGTCCACCTGCGGAGTCCCCAAAGCTGAAAGATGTCGTCTAGTACCCCTTGATCCAGTTCCCACTCGTGAGCCAGGGCAGAAGAGCGGCTTAGCTTGTCTGCTAGAGTGTTGTCGACTCCTGGAACATGAATCGCCGTTAGGTGAAGGTCGTGTTGCGTTGCCCAATCCCAAACCCTCATTGCCTCCCTGCATAGAGGGTAGGACCGAGTTCCTCCCTGTTTGTTGATGTACCACACACACACATGTCTGTCTGAACGGGCGAGGTGGCCGGAAGGAAGTATTGGTGAAGGGCTTGAGAGCTGCATAAAACAGCCCAAGCTCGAGCACATTGATGTGGAGAGCTTGTTCCAGCCTGGACCAGGAGCCCTGGGTCCGATGAGGTCCGAGATGGGCTCCCAACCTTTGCTTGACTGTTAGTCAGAGTCTGGGAGGGGAGGATGAAAGAAGGGACCCCCGAAACAGGTTTCTCTCAACCATCCACCATTGCAAGTCTCGCACCATCGGCGATGAGATCAGAACTAATTGATCTAGGTCGTCCACAAGTTGATCCCACTGAGAGCGAAGAGTCCACTGAGAGATCCTCATATGGAGTTGAGCTCGGGGGACCGTCGGAATGGCGTCCGCCATGAGCTCCAGAAGACGGAGGACCGATCTCGCCGAGACTCTCCTGCATTCTGACAGCAGGGAAATCTGGGATTGAAGAGAGGCCGCCCTGTCCGGAGGCAGGAAGGCCCTGCTGACAGTTGTATCGAGGATGGCCCCGATGAACTGTAGTCTCTGGGAAGGATCCAGATGAGACTTGGAATGGTTGATGGTAATACCCAGGCAGGTGAAAACCTGCTGGGTGAGGGAGAGAAAACACAGGAGTTCCTCCCTGGATGAGGCCGCCAGGAGCCAATCGTCCAGGTAAGGGAACACCTGTACTCCCATTGTACGCAGTGGGCCGCTACCACAGCTAGGCATTTGGTAAAGACTCCGGGGGTGAGGATAGACCAAAGGGGAGCGCCTTGAATTGGTAGTGGTCCCCCTGAAACGCAAAACGGAGATACTTGCGGTGAGAAAGGCGAATGGGGATGTGCAGATAGGCATCCTGCATATCCAGTGCACAAAGCCATTGACCCGGCCGAAGGAGGGGCAGAAGGCTCTGCTGAGAGAGCATCCTGAACCTATTGTATTCTACATAAAGATTCAGGGAACTGAGATCTAGAATCGGTCTGAGATCTCCCGTCTTCTTTGGGACCAGGAAGAAATGGGAATAGTAACCCGTCCCCTGAAGATGCAGGGGGACGGGCTCTATCGCTTGCTTCGAGAGAAGGGCTGAGATATATTCCTGGACCAAAGGAAGGTGTTCCCTTGAATAGGTCGACTTCAGAGGTGGGTGGCGGGGTGGTTTCTGAAGAAACTCTATGGAATGCCCTTCCGCTATAAGCTAGAGCACCCAAGAATCCGTGGTTATCCTCTCCCATCCTGGAAGGTGGAGGGAAAACCTCCCTCTTACCGGTTCCTCTAGGAAGTCCAGAGGCGGTGGGAGAGGAAAGGAGTCAGGTGGTGTGGGGCAGCTGAAGCACCCGCTGCTTTTTTGGGCGGGGGGGGCTTAGCAGCTGCGGGGCCTGACGTTTGGTGGCCCGCTTCCTGTGGTTTCGCCTGTCAATCCGCCTGGGCGTAAAGGGACGGGCATGGTTGTTGCTGGGGACGGTACATGGAATCAACTGATTTCAGAGCCGCCCCTTTCTCCTAAGTCGGTGATGATGTCCTTGACATCACCCAAAAGCACTGACCCCCGGAAAAGTGCTTTCTGAATAGCGGATTGCACCTCTGGGACCAAACCTGACACTCGGAGCCAGGCATGATGCCGTAGACCCACGGCGAAAGCGGAACTCCACCCGGCAGTGCCACTGCATCATATGTCGCTCGCAAAATGTGGCGACTGGCCGAACGAGCAGAATGGACGAGGTCGGCTAACTCCTGTTTGACCTGGGAGTCAGTTAAGGATTCCACCTGAGTAAGGGCAGCCTTCTGGTAATCCCCCATGTGGGTGACGTAATTCAGGGCCCAAATTCCCAGTGTGGAGAAGGCGTAAATCTTTCTTCCATACTGGTCCAGAAGGCGAAATTCCTTATCAGGAGGAGACGAGCTCAGATGTTTTGGATGTGCCGACCAGCCGTGAGCGGCGCTAATCACAACTGAGTCGGCCCGAAGGTGAGAGTCTAGGTAGTCCACACCTTCAGGAGCCTGGTATAGCCTGTTTGACTTCCTGGGAAGTGGGGCTAACGCTGACGGTTGTTTCCAAATCGTGGTAACAAGGTCAGCATGAGGCTCAATCCAGGGTGGCACTAATGTTGGAGCTGTCACGGGCAGATCCAGATGTTCAGCGAGTTTAAGTCGCTGAGGATCTGGTTCCAAAGAGTGCCACTGGTGTACTTCCTGGATTTTTCTAAGCAACTCCGTGAAAGATGGATCCTCCGGAGGAGACTTCGGAGGGGTCCTCGGCCGGGGCTTAGATGGAGAGCGGGGCTCGTGGTCTCTCTCGGAGCATCCCTCGGAAGAGTCAGAGGAATACGAGAGGGAAGAATAAGACTCCCTTACACGACTCTGGGGAGGAACGGGTTCCTTGGGTGGTACCTGTGAATGCGTATCCTGCCCCTCTCTGCACCCAGAGGGAAGAGCTCTGGAGTCTGGAGGTGGTGAGGGAGTGTGCCACCGCGACGCACGGAGTCGTGCTGCACCGGTCGTCGAAGGCGGCCTCTACCTCCCCTGGTGAGTTGAGCCTTGGTCTCGGCCCAACAGGAGGCCAGAGTCTCCTGCAGATCCACCGAGGCCGTGGGGCGGTGGAGGTGGAGGAGGAGGAGGGAAAAGTGCACGGGTTGCACCCGTGGCGAGTATCCAAACCGGTGCTGGGAAACCCACGTCGGGTACTGCAGCGCCGAATGACCGGCGACGTGTACTGTGGCACAGGATACTGTGGTCCTGGGTACGCCGGAGGCCAGATAAGATGGCGGGGTACCTGGGAGCCGGGGGCCGCCGAGCAGACGGGTTCGCTGGCGGCCTCCGGTGGGTCCACATTAGGGGCCTGAGGGAACATCTGGAAGCGGATGTTCTCCTGAGCCGGTAGAACCGGCGTCGGAGGCACTGGCAGAGGTACCGCGCCTGGGGGCGACGCCAGATCCGTTCGACGGAGGAGGAAGATCCCGCATCGTCGGAGGATGGAGGAGAGAAACCCAGGGTCAGGCTGGGGTGAACCGGATACGCACGGACATGGCAGGACTGCATTGTCCGGTTCCGCCGCCTGGGCGCACATCGGGAGAGCTGACATGAGGCTTAGGGGCGAGTTCAGCGGCCGCCGGAGGAGCCGTGTCCGCTTACGGAGGCGGGCCGAGGGACAGGATTGGCCCGTCCGGGGAGAGGTCGCGCCGCCCAAAGGTCGGGCGCCTTATCAACCTTCCATGCGGACGCCGGAGGAGCCAAGTCCGACTTAGAGGAGTCGCCGCGATAGTAGGCTGCAAGCCTGCGTCGAACCGGGGTGGAGGCTTCCAATCACGCTGAGACGCCTGCAAGGCCCGAGCGCGAGCCAGACGGGTAGGCAGACGCCCTCCAAAACCTTGGAGGCGGCTTGCCGAGCGGTCCCTGGGGGACGCTCATTTGTCCTGGCGTCTCCAGCGGGAGACACAGTAGAGGAGGACTCCTCCCGGTGCCTCTCCTTATCCTTCTTTTTCCGATGTCCTTCGGGGGAAGTAGACACCTGCTTCAACTTTTTCCAACTCCTTTTCCATAGAAGACGACGACTTTTTCTTGAGGAGATGGGCTTCCAGGGATTGTTGGCGCAGTTTACGGGTAGCCGCGTTGAAGTTGAGGCAATGCTGGCACTTCTCAACCGGGTGATCGAGGTCTAGGCAGAAAAGGCACAGGGAATGGCCGTCCTTGTGTGCAGTTGCTGCGATGAGTCGACTTTGTTTTTGTGCTTGAGGGTGTAGGGACTACATACACCGAATGGCGTACCTGACGACTGATTGAAGAATAATTATTTTTCGCAAAAACGACGTAAAGGTAGGGGTTGACGGCACGCAACTTTACCGCGTAGGTGCTGCATGAGCTAACGCGGAAAGAATCGGCAGGCGGGCGCCCGGACCGCCTTTATACCGACGTCAGATGACGCCGTCACCTGATCGTGGGGCGGTCCCTCGCCAGGGACCGCTAGCTAGAAATTTTTCCGCGGGGTCCTGCCGCCGGCCAGCGTCAGTCCTATATGTAATTACCTACTGCAAGAGCCCTCTCGAAGTAAGATCTTGAGATATAAGAAGTGATAACTGACATCTGAAAGTTACAATTAATTGCAGGCAATACACTAGTTATTTAAGATATGAATTGCACAGTAGAATGTAGCTATAAATACAGGTTACTCACCTGTAACAGGAGTTCTAGGAATGGTATATGTTGTTCATCCACACTTATTGGCAGGTTCCTTGCCGCTTTAAATCTTGCCGGAAGGTCTTCAAGCTGGCTCCTCCCACCCACCCGGTGGTAAAACACTGCCCGCCCCATGATGCCAGATCTGCCCGCTGAAGCTCAGGCTGTGCTGTCAAGCTTGGGAGGTCGGTGGGTGGATGAACAACATATACCATTCCTAGAACTCCTGTTACAGGTGAGTAACCTGTATTTCTAGGACATGGATATGTTGTTCATCCACACTTATTGGCAGACTCCTAGCAATTCTCCGGAGGAGGGAGGCAAGGCACACCCCTACTTCAGGAATAAAGACTGGAGAACGAGGCCCCAAAACCAGCATCCCGGCGTGACTCAAGGTCGATGTGGTAATGGGTAATAAAGTGTGCTGACTTCCAGGTAGCAGCCCTGCAGATTTCCTGGATAGGGGATCCCTGGAAGCAGCCACCAATGCAGCAGTATGACGGGTAGAATGAGCCTTATCCCTCTGGGAGGCTCCATGTCCGCAACTTACAGCAGAGATCTATGCAGGAGGTGACCCACCTGCTTATCGTCCGCTGGCTGCAGGTCTGCCAGGTGCGGCTTCAGCGTAGGTGACAAACAGCTGGCGAACCTCTCCATCGGTTTCCCAGCCGCATGCCTCCTTATAATGTGCGCCCTCTAGGGTCCAAAGTATGGAGCCTGTATTCGGCCTCCGAGGTGTGATTGGGGTAGAACACTGGCAGAGTCAACACCTGGTTAAGGTGAAATTCCGACACCACCTTCGGAAGGAATTTCGGTTGGGGGCGCAGGACAACTTTGTCCCTGTGGAAGACCAGGTAAGGAGACTCAATGCAGAGCGCCTGGAGTTCTCCCATCCTTCTGGCTGACGTGATAGCCACCAAGAAGGCGGTCTTCCACGACAGGTGAGAGAGTTCACACCTGTGCATTGGTTCGAATGGCTTGCCCATGAGCTTTGCCAGTACCAGCAGTAAATCCCACGGAGGTGGAGGTTCTCGCACCGGAGGGGAAATGTGATCAAGGCCTTTGAAAAAGTGCCAGACCACCTTCTCCTGCGCCACCGACTGCTCCCCGGCCCGCGCCCGGTAAGCAGAGATGGCTGCCAGGTGCACCTTTAGGTCGCCGACCCAAGCCCTTGACCAGAAAGGACCATAAATAGTCCAAAATGCTTGCCAAGAACAGGAGGAAGGGTCCAAGCCCTTACTCTGACACCAAATGGAAAACCTCTTCCATTTGAAGGCATAGCATTTCCTGGTCGACTCCTTACGGGACGCCTCAACAACATTGAGGACCTCGTTGGAAAGACCCAAGGCCTGGAACTCTAGCCGCTCAGGAACCAGGCCGTCAGGTGCAGGGAATGAAGGTCCGGGTGGAACACCTTCCCCTGATTGACTGAGAGCAGGTCCGGGCGAGCTGGAAGCTGCCTCGGGAGCCTGTAGCTGAGGTTGAGGAGATCTGGGTACCAGAACTGGCGGGGCCAGTCTGGGGCTATCAGAATCACCTGTGCCTTGTCCCTCCTTGTCTTGAGAAGCACCTTGTGAATCAAGGGAAATGGGGAAGGCGAAAGAGGCCCGGGGTCCACAGCCTCGAGAAGGCATCCCCTGCAGCGAGCCCTGCTGAGGGCGGGCATGAAACAGCCTCAGCCTGTATTCTCCTGGAGGCAAACAGGTCCACCTGAGGTGTGCCCAGTGGGAGAACAGATCTTGTACTCCTCCGCAGGAGAGATCACCTGTGAGATGCAGCCCCTATCCGGCTCAGGGCATCGGCCAGGTGTTGGAGGCTCCTGACACATGAATGGCTAGGAGATCCACCTCCAGGCTGAGCACGCAGTGACCAAATGCGAGAGCTTCCTTGCATAGAAGCATGGAGCACATCCCCTCTGGCGGTTCAGGTAGTACATGGTCGTGGTATTGTCCGCCTGGACTTGGACCACTTGACCCGGAGGAACGGAGCAAAGGGGTGAGAGCTGAGGTGGACCGCCAGAGCTCCAGCAGGTTGATGTGGCATCGGACTCTGCTGGACCAGAGGCCGCACACGGTGTTCCCCAGATGGGCACCCCAACCCATCAGAGAGGCATCGGTCGATAGAGAGACCATCGGCTCGGGGCGGACAAACGGGATGCCCTCCTGCAGATGGGATGGAACGGTCCACCACTGGAGAGCGTTCCACATCTCCTGGGTCAATGTCACTAGCTGGTCCAATGGATCGCAGCGTTGTGACCACCGGCTGGCCAGTCCCCACTGAAGGGGGCACATGTGCCAGCGTGCCCAACAGACCACGCTGGTACAGGCCGCCATGAGACCCAGGAGGCGAGGAAGTCCCGGCAGGCGCAATTGCCCACCCAGAAATTTTTTGGGCAAGGAGGTAAGAACTCGGCCCTGTCCGCCGGGAGCCGTGCTCTGGCTCGAAGAGAGTCAAGCTCTGCCCCGATGAACAGGATCACCTGCTTCGGCTCGAGTTCTGACTTGGCCTCGTTGATGAGAAGGCCGACTTGAGAGCAAACCTGGAGGGCCAGATCTCTGGACCGCTCCACCTCCTGTCTGGAGGGGGCTGCTATCAGCCAATCGTCCAGGTAAGGGTACACCCGGACCCCTCGGCGCCGCATTAATGCTGTCACCACTGCCATGCATTTGTGAAGACCCTGGAGCTAGAGATGTCGGCGATGGCTTGAACTCAAGAGAATCTTCCGCCGAAAGCGGAGGAATCTCCGATGTGACGGACGGATAGGGACGGGAAAGAACGCTGGCCCTGCAGGTCCAGAGAGCAGAACCACACGCCGTGTTCCAGAGATGGTATTACCTGCGCCAGAGTGACCATTCTGAAGGCTCCGAGACCTTAGGAACTTGTTCAGGCCGTAGAGGTCGAGTAGAATGGGTGCCAGCCTCCGTCTGCTTCGGGACCAGGAAATACCTGGACATGAACCCCGTGGTCTAAAGGGGGGTCCTCTACCTCCATGATCACTTCCTTGGAGGAGGAGAGCGTCGGCTCGATGAGCTGCCAGTGAGGCTGGGACTTGAGGCCCCCGAGGACGACGCTCTGAAGGGCGGGCCTGCCTCGACTTCTAGAGGTAGGCCTTTCCCACCACTCTCCAGTACCCACCTGTACGGGTAACAGTGGACCAGGCGGGAAAGGAAGTGTCGAGCTGCCTCCCACGGGGAACCAGGGGTGAGGTGACAGGGATGGGGGCGACACCCCTCAGCCCGTCACTGGGCAGGCTTGGAGGAGGGACCGGCCGAGGGACCTCCTGGGCCTTTACCTCCCTGCTTCCTGTTGGAGGAAGCCGACGGCTTGGGTTTGGGATACCAAGCTCGAGCCTGCTGGCCCTGACGTTGCTGGTCGGGCACAGAAGGACGAAGGGCTTAGGCAGTGGCTTGCGGCCTTTGTCCTTCTGAGCGGAAGAGACAGAGTCCAAGGTAGCATTGGACTTCTCAATCCTCTGCAGGTGATCTTCCACCCCAGGGCCGAAGAGGTCAGTCCCCAAAAAGGAAACATCCGCCAACCTGTGCTGGGTATCCGAGGTAAAGGTGGATATCCTCAGCCAAGCCCGATGACGCATGGCCACTGCGGCCACCACAGACCTGGCACATGAGTCCCCGATGTCTAACGCAGTCTGGAGCTGCTGTTTAGCCACTGTTCTGCCCTGGTCCCGCACCTGCCTGACCGTAGTCTGCAGATCTGCGGGAAGATGAGGGACAACCTCATCCAGGGAGCCCAACAGGGCGTGAGAAAAATGTGCCATGAGGACGGCCGAACTGGCCTGACGAAGGCCGAGAGAGGACGCAGCATAGACTTTTCGCCCGGCATAATCCAATTTCTTGATTCCTTGCTGGGAGGTTTGTCCATCCCCATGCCTCGCACGCCGTGAAAACTGTCGGTAACCAACCCCTCGGCCGAGGGGTGTTCCGAAACCGGACAGGAACCGCAGGGGACCGCGATACTTCCTGGCCAACTTGGTCAAGGCGCAGGGCAGGAAGCAGGACGCTGCCAAAGTTCCAAGGCCGGACTCCATCATGGCTTCGCCACCAGAAAGTGCTCCGTAGGAGAATCCCCTCGTTCAGAATCTCCGTGAGGATACCTGTCTGCTTAGGAACGGGTTCGAGCTTCATCCCGTGGACTCCGAGATGAGTCAAGCAACCTAAGAAGGACGAAGGGCTACCGCCCTTTGACTGCCCTTCCTGAGGACTCCAAGTCGATGCGCTTGGAGAAGAGGAGGAACCATCATCGGACTCAGAAGAGTCCTCAAAGAGCTGCCTCGGGCCTGAGCCACCCTCCACCTGCCGAGGTTTATCGGGAGTGAGGGTGACAGACAGCCTATGGGGCAAACCCAAGGCCGACCCAGAATTTTTGGTCGGAGCCCCAACTAATGGCTGTGGAGGCGGAGGTTCCACCAGAATCGGTGGGGCAGCTGGAATTGGCCGAACAACCGGCCTGAGAACAGGCTCCTCGACTACAATGAGGGGTTGTTTCGGCTGCTCCGGTGACAGCCACTTAATGGCCGGGGAAGACGACTGGGTCGGCTTATTCCCGGTCAAAAGGAGCTGTTGCCCTGTAAGTTCCTCGTACTTCCGACGCATCTTGCACCGAAGCCTCCCTCGTCCGAGGAAGAGCGGCGCCACTCTGCCGCGGTGTCGAGACAGACCGCCCATGGCGGGCGGGATTGGTTGGACCGCCGAGGATGTCAGGAGACCGAGAGTCTCGACTGGTCAGAGGAAGGCGAGGAGAAGTGTCGGAAATCGGCACTCCCCTCGGCTCGGACGATCCCACCGAAGGCTCCGGAACCGGAGGCACAGACGAGCCGACGGGATCCTCAACTCCCACCGGGGGAACCGGGGAGAGGGGATTCTCAGCTTCTCCAGCTGACAACCCGTCTAACGGGTCGAGAAAAATCTCGACCGCGTCGACAGGAGTCTCGGTCAACTGGCCTGACGGGGACACCGTGAAGCCAGTGGCCGAAGCTGAGGGGTCGACCGAAGTCGACTGTCGACAAGGGGAGGGGGATCTTTCCCGCTCCCAAGAGCGTCGACGGAGAGACTTACTTTTGCTCTTTTTGGACCTGGAAAAAGGTCCCGAAGAAGTTGGACCCTCACCTTTCGTCGAGAGGGTCAGACAAAGCTCCTTAAAAGAAGCAGAGTACGAGGCACCGAGAGAGAGCGGGACAAATGCCGCAGCCGAGGTAGAAGCGGCCCGCGCCGCCTCCTCTTCGAGGGCGATCATCTGCTCGAATCGATCCGCCGAAAGCCCGCCGCGCGACACCGCCAATCGGGCCTCTTTAGATTTCACCGTGGAATTTTTCTCGGGCTCCCAGTTGTAATCGGGCAGCACTGCCCCAAGGACGAGGTCAAAAGGAAGAGCACAAGTCGCAGGCCTGCGGGTCGTGCTCAAGGCCCAGGCAGTAGACGCACGTGGAGTGCGGATCCGTCCTAGACATCTTCTGCCCGCAAGGGCACCTCCGAAACCCGGGAGTCGATTTGTCCATCGCAGCCGCGAGGAGAAGAAGACTGAAGTCTTTTTAGCAAAACACTTTTTGATTTCGAACTTTAAGAATTAGGAACCAGTCTTAATCGCAGAGCATTAAGGAGGGAACCTGAGCTTCTAAGCGGTAAGGAAGATCTGGCGTCATGGGGCGGAGCCGAGAGTTTTACCACCCGGGTGGGTGGGAGGAGCCAGTTTGAAGACCTTCCGGCAAGATTTAAAGCGGCAAGGAACCTGCCAATAAGTGTGGATGAACAACATATCCATGTCCCTAGAACTGTGGTTACAGAAACCTGGTGGGACAGCATATCATCATGGGATTTTAAGATGCCTGGCTATGATGGCTATAAATATAATCGTGCTACTAGAAAAGGAGGTGGTGTTGCACTGATCATTAATAATGAAATGTAATCCGTTGCTGTAACTGACAAGGTGTAAAATCATAAAGTTAATCTTGAAACACTCCGGGTCAAATTAATATTTAATCAAGCAGACTCACTTTTGTTGGGCACTTGTTATCACCCCCTGACTGTCCAAGTGAGACTTATGATGCAATTTTATCAGAAACTGAACACGTGGGGGGATCATCATCATCATGGGCGGTTTTAATATGAGGAACATAAATTGGAACAAAATCACTCGGCACTCGGTCCTAGTGGCAGAAAACTATTGTGCATTTGTCATCACCTTCACCTAAAGCAACATGTTTCATTACCAACTAGGGGTGAGAAGATTCTTGAACTAGTGCTAAGCACAGATTGTCTGTCTATAAAAAAATGTTCCATTTCCTCCTCATTAGGAAATAGCAATCCCAACACCATTACTTTTACCCACTCTCGGGACATCCTTTATAGTTATGGCAAGACTAAAGTTTTCTTATATGGCTAGGCCAACATCAACTAAATAAAGTAGACTGGAACAAGGAATTCCAGAATAGTTCAATGCATGATTGCATGGATTTTTTTTAAACACACCCTTGTGTCCATATGCAATAAATATATACCTATCAGATTCAAATATACAAATAAAAAACCTTACCCAAAATAGATGAACAAAACCATAAAAAGGGTTAATAAACAAAAACAAGAAATGCCGTTGACTATCTTAAACATCATAAGTTCATCTTGGGATACATACAGATGTGACAGCCAGGATGCAGTGCAGAAATGCTGCAGTTTACTGCAGGAGCCATTGTAAGTCCATGCCAATGAAGCCCTTTTGTCGTGCAGGATTTTGTGACATGTTATTACTGCAAGTAATTGCGCGTCATCATGGCTGACTCCACTGTATATGACTACACAAAAAAAAAAATGTAAAAACAAAATCAGAAAAGCCAAAAGAGATTGGGAGTACTGCTTAGCTGCTATTACAAATAAAGATAACAGAAAACATATTTTAAGCTTATATAAATATGTTAAAAAAACAGCCAAGTTGGTCCCATTCTGCACAATGGAGATTTGACCAGCATAAAATGGCCAAATATACTCAATGAAAACTTACGATATATGGTACAGAACAGTGTATCACTACTTCCTTTGACCATCTAAAAAATAACCATGTGTTCTTTACAGCAGAACAAATAAATAAATTGTTAAAAAGGAAAAACTACACCTGGACCTGACAATATAACAGGCCATGTGTTACATTTGTTGTCAGAAAATATTGTTTATCCTCTAAAACTGCTGTTTGAGGGTTGTTTAAATAACAATTTTGTGCCCATTGACTGGAAATAGTCATATCAATCCAATACACAGAAAGGGTTCAAAGCGTGAATGGGGAAATTGCAGACCAATCAGCCTAACCTCATCGGTATGCAAGATCTTAGAAGGCCTCATAAATTATATGATATTTTCAGAGATTAAAAATAATGATACAAAGCAACATGGGTTCAAGCAAGGAAGAGGATGCCTCTTCAATCTGATGTGTTTTTATGAAAATATTAACTATCAGCTGGATAAAAAAGTACCTTGCAATATCGTTTTCCTCAGTTTTAGCAATATCTTTGATTCAATGCCACATTGGGCCTTGCTAGAAAAATTAAAGAATCTCAACATCAACAGAGCCATTGTAAAGTGGATGAGAAACTAGCTGACGGACAGATCACAGACAGTGCCGATGAATGGTTATTTGTTGTGGAGGGGTTACTAGTGGAGTCCCACAGGGTTCTATCTTGGGTCCCTCCCCTTTTCAGGTTTTTATCTCTGATATGACCAAAGATACTTTATCTCCCTCTTTAAAATTTGCTGACCATGTCAAAATAGGATGCCCATGTATAACAGTCCAACAAGCTCATGAACTTCAGAGAGACCTTGATAAGATATCAGCATGGGTCAACAAATGGGGCATGAAGCTTAAAACAGATAAGTGCAAAGTTATGAACCTAGGTACACATATCCCAAATGTTTCTTGCGTGTTGGGAGGTTAAACCCTCCGTGGAACTCCTTTATTGCAGGTCAAGTGCCCCAAGCCTGGAAAACTGCTACAGTTTTGCCCCTCCACAAAGGGGGTGACCCCTCTACACTGGGCAACTACAGGCCCACTTCCCTCCCTTACTAAGCTACAGGAAAAGTTCACTTACACCAGACTTCTAGACTTTATCACCTCCGCTGGGGCTCTATCTCCATATCAGTCTGGCTTTAGATGCCAACACTCCACAGTACCCTCCCTCCTTCATGTTACCAATCTAATACTAACTGCAATGGACCGGAACCAACTTACAGCAGCAGTGTTCACTGATCTTGCCACGGCTTTTGACTGTGTCTAGCCCCTGCTCCTAAGTAAGCTATCTACATTTGGCATTGCCTAGCCTGCCACAAAATGGTTTGCTTCAGACTTTCATGATAGACATTAATCCGTAAAAGTGGGTAACATCATCTCCCCTCCACTCCCCATCAGCTCAGGTGTCCCACAAGAATCTGTTCTGTGTCCTGTCCTTTTTTTGATTTTCATTAACGACCTTCCTACATTATGCAAAACTTCATCTATCCACCTGTACATCGACGATGCTATCTTATTTACTTCTGGTCCATCCTACGCCAATATACACCCTCCCTGGATGACCTCAACAATCTACTTTCCTGGTTAAGTTCAAACCAGTCAAGAGTCAACATCAACAAAACAGTGACCATGGTTTTTGGGACAGCTGAAAACTTGGCCAGGCCCCCCCAACTTTCACTACCCTGGAAGGATTCCACCTGGAATATGTACCCAGGTTCAAATACCTCGATCCCTCTCAAAACCTGACACCCTGCTAAACTCATTTTGTAGATTTATCTCCAACGCCCCATCCTGCACTCATCACTGCAACCTACTTTCCTCCCTTTCCTTTCCTCCACTTTCCTTTAGACGGTCCATGCATTGCCTTACCTTTACAGCTAAATACTGGTTTGCTTTCCTTCCTCCCTACCTTTCATCTAAACTGTCCCCTTCCAACCCCTCCCTCCACATCTTTGCGTAGCCATGAAACCAGTTCATTTGCACTTCTGCAAATTCGCATCTTAGCAAGGCAATCAGCCTTCTCATACAGATTTCCTGCCCTCTGGAACCTACTCCCTAAACAACTATGGTCTGCAACATCTCTTACTACCTTCAAACACCTGCTCAGTCTCCGCCCTCCTCTCCCTTGCTCCTGCCCTCAAGGCTCATGTTCCCAGGTATAAAACAACCTCTCCCGATCAATAAACTCTCCCCTTCGATTCAGGTACACAGTCCTCCTTTGTATAACTCATTGCAAGGTTTTGAAACTTTTTTTGTATATAATGTCCTCCTTTGTAATTGTTATAGTTAGCCTGATATAGTTGTATATATTGTTTCTACTGTACATTTTTGAGTGTATATATTGTTTTGATTGTATGTTGGTTATGCAATGTTGATTTCTCCACTGAACCCTTTTGACAATGAGCTTTGGCTCAGTGTGCCTATCCGGGTTACCAAGATTTTAAATAAAATAAATAAAAACAACTAGTAAAGAAAAGGATCTAGGTGTCTACAGATCACAGAATTTAAGCAACACAAAACAGTTTAATGAAGCGATTAACAAAACTAATAAAGTAATTTAGGCAATAAAGCAAAATATTCAATCAAAGGATGTTAGAGTGTTGATGCCACTGTTTAGGTCATACACAAGACCACAGTTGAGAATATGCCACCCAGTTGTGGCGATCTTTTAGGAAATCAAACTGTAAACAGCTGGAGAGGGTACAGCGCAGATATACTAAACACATTTATGGCTTACAGGACATGCCCTATGAGGATAGGCTGAAATCATTAAAGCTTGTGTCGCTTGAGACTAGAAGATTAAGGGGTGACTTGCTTCTACTGTATATCATATCATAAATTATCCATTCCTTATGTCCGAATTGGGGATCGAGTTTAAAAATAATTTAAGGGACACCAGAGGTCATCCACCACAAATTGTTGGAAAACAATTCAATATCTTGAAAAGAAAATACTTCTTTACTCTTAAGAGTGGTGAACCCCTGGAATTAATTGCCCTTAGAGGTGGTTATTAGCAAAACTTAGTGTGAATTTAAGAAATACCTGGGTAATTTCATACTCTCTGGGGGAAAATTACAATACTATTCTATGTAAATTAAAGGAGCAATTATGGGCAATTTGCCTTCTCACTCTTCAAACTTCTTAGTATGTCTGTGGTGATGGTTTTCCACTCTTGAGAAGTAATAAGTCAGGTGGCCTCCCACTGGTAAAAGTTCTATGGCAGGCTGCACAGTCAGGAGTTTTGTTTTCCTTAAGGTTTAGGAGCTGGTGTTTGCTTCTGCCCTGCATCGTTAGTGCCTCTGCCTTTTGCAGCACCCCTATGAGGAAGGTGGTAAGAGTACGGCCTCTGATAGTAGCCCCTGTCCCTACCTCCCCTTCCATATGACTTGAATGAAGCAGTTATCTCCAGAGTCAAGTTTTTGTGGGTTGTTTTTTGTTCATCAACCTTTTTCATGTAGGCTTCTGTTCTATCCCCAAAGAGGAAGGGATCCTCAAATGGGAAATCTATAGCCTTTGTTTTCATGTCCATTGACAGGAAGGTTGCTCCGAGCCAAGCAAACCTCCTCAGAGCTACTGAATGTTCTGGTACCCCTGAGGCCGAGTCATTTGCATCCACAGCCATGTGGAATAGATACCCGGTGGCTTCCAATGCATCTTTTACAGTTTCTGCTAGATCACTACCAAGTTTGCCTCCCACCTTTTCATTAGGGCTTGCAATGTACTCCAAAGGGCATTTTAGTACTGCTCAGTGTATGCCATGTAAGCAGCCTACCTTAAATGCAGAGTGGCTGAAGAGTACACTTTCCTTGCCATATAAGCCAGATTTCTGGAATCCTTCTCTGGAGGCATGGAAGCTAGCGATACCTTACGTTTTTCACATGCAGCTGCTTGCACAACTCCCTCATGATCAGGGTGGGAAGAAAAAAATAAAAAAATACTCAATGTAGTAATGTTGTTTCTTCTTAAGGGTGTACTATGTTTACACTTTATGCAGTCATCTTGTCAGAGACTGCCGCCCCGGAGATGGCACCTATGCAAATTTTAGAATCTGGAATGTAGGTTCAAACTCGCTCTGGCTGTTGCTCAGATCTGTTTCCAAGCCAGAGTTGAGCAGCGGCTAGTGAAACTAGCTAAAATGCTCCCAAAAAGTTTTTTGAAAAATGTTATAGACTTTTTAATACACCAAACAAATTAAAGCAGACTTGTGAAATGTTACCATATAAATAATAACAAGCTTACAGTTGTAGGAACTGCAATAGTATTGCTCAAGCAACCTCAATGAAAAAGGAACGGATTCTTGTGTAAACCTATGTCAGGTTCTGCAAAGGGAGGCAGGGTTAGGAAGTGTAAACACAGTGAGTGATCCCTTAAGAAGAAACCTTACTACAGTGAGTTATTTTTTCTTCTAACCCCAGGAACTCACTTAATGTTTACACTTTATGCAGACTCTGTAGCATTACCATGGGAGGCTGGGTCCAGAATCTAGTTAGGAAAAAGGTTTTCCAAAGCTGGCATCCCTTCTGGACAGTATGTCCAAACTGTAGTGCTTTGTGAAGGTGTGTAGTCCTCTAGGTACTTACTCTGCAAATGTCTAACAATGGGATACCCCTTGAGGATGCCACAGAGGCAGAGTTGCCCCTTGTGTAGTGTGGCCTTAAGTCTCTTGGTCACATTTTTCCAGCTTTTTCAAAGCAGAACTAAATGCAAAAGACTATTCAGCGAGAAACAGATCTCTTTGTAGCTGGTTTGCCTTTGCCAGCTTCATAAGTTACGAAAAGCTGGGTACTGTGGGACCCAACATCATTTGTGCGGTCTATGTAGCTAGTCAGGACTCGCTTTAGGCCCAGGTATGCAATTTTTCCTCACCTGGACTGGAATGCTCTGGATACAGTACAGAGATGGTCACTGACTTATTCAGGTGGAATTCAGATACCACCTTAAGAAGGAATATTCTGTTGGTTTGATGAACTACTAGATCCCTGTGTGGGATTATGTAATTTGACTCTGTGCAGAGGGCTTGCAATTCACTTACCCTCCTAGCAGAGGTCATTACTTCAGGTCAGCAATTTCCATTGGCTCAAAGTGAGCCACCGTAAGCTGGGCAGGGTATATGCTGAGGTCCCAACATGGGACAGGGTACCTCAGTGGTGGGTACAGGTGGCTTAAGCCTTTAAAAAAAACTTCTGAAAATGGGTTGAGAGGCCAAAGACTTTCCCTAACAGCTGATATGTATGCTGATACTGCTGCTAAGTGCACCTTTGAAGTTGAAGGCCATAGGCCTAATAACTGTAGATGTACTAGGTACTGCAGAATTATAGGCAACCTTGCCTCTACTGGGTTTATTTCTCCTCTGGTGGCACACCAGTAAGATAACCTTTTCCATTCAGAAGAATAAACTTTCCTGGCAGCAGGTTTCCTTGAAACCTTAGGCATCTTCAGTACTTCTGATGAAAGATCCAATCTGGAAAATTCTGATGAGATCTCCAATCGGAAAAATTCTAACTCCTCAAGAACCATGCCCTTAGGCGTAGGGTGCAGAAATGTTATTTTGCCATGGCATGTCAACAGATTGTAACTGAGTGACATGCCGATTGGATTCTTGTCAGCCAGGACCAGAAGCATTGAGTACCAGGTGTGTCTGGCCCAGTCTGGAGCTATCATGATCATTATTGCAGGTTCCCTCCTGAGTTTCAGGAGTACTTTCTGAATGAGTGGAAATGATGGGAAGGCACAGACAGAGAAACTTCCCTGTCCAATCCAGTACCAGGGCATCCTCTGGGATGGTTCCTCTGGCTGGTGGGTTGCAGAAAAACTGCAGGAGCTGATAGTTCTCCCAAGATGCAAATGGGTCTATATTGCGAATGCCCCACCTTCTGAGCACTGTGGCCAGAATCTGCTGGTTTAAGGCCTAATTGTGATTTCCCTTCCTGATTTTTAGGGTGTCTGCCAGAACATTGTCTTTATCTTTGCCTGGCAGATGCATTGCAAATATGTTTGTTTCAAGGGCTATGCCAGGTCTCAGATCCTTATTGCCTCTGAACACAGTTTTGAGGATCTTGTTCCTCCCTGCTTGTTTATGTAATACATACAGTTGTGGTGTTGTCTGCCCTGATTTGGACAGCCGAACCCTGTAGCAGGGAGGAGAAAGACTGCACTGTTAGCAGTACTGCTCAGAGCTCCAGGAGGTTTGTGTGTTCTAGTGACTTCTGTAGGCTCCATGCGCAACTCACTGTGAGGTCCTGCAAATGGGTGCACCACTACAGGAGTGTCGTATCCATAGTAAGAATACTTGTTGGTGATTGCTAAAGTAAGGGAATGCCCTCTCTGAAGCCGCTTTCTTTCTTAAACCACTGTAATGGATTCCACTATTGCTTTTGTCACTGCCACTAGTTTTGAAAGTGGATACCATCTTTGGGACCAGTTGTCCCTTAAGTGGTACTGGGTATCTCTCATTTGGAATCTGGCCCATGGAACCACAGCATGTGCCCTAGTAAAGTACAGTTACATAAGAACTTATCATAACAGTAGATCTCTGAGAGAGACTCTTGTAATAGGCAACACCATAAGAACTGAGCCGCCAGGCACTAGGACCACACAGAAAACTTAGTTAGCAGTGTCTGGTGGGGGACCGCCCACCTGACGTCACGTGACTGTCGGCCCAACAGTATATAGTGGGCGGCACCCCACGCCCATCTCTGTTCTTCTGCCAGAGACCTGGGAAAGGTACAACAGGAGGAGTGGGCTCCTGGAGTCACGAGTAAGGTTGACAAGAAAAGAAAGGAGCAGCAGGGGGAGGGAGGGAGGGAAACCCTTGCCTACTGTAAGAGCCTCTCAAAGATCTACTGTTGTGGTAAGTTCTTACTTAACTGTACTATCTAGTCTTCAAGAGGGCTCTTGCAGTAAGCAACACCATAAGGACTACTGAGTCCCAAGCAGTGCAAGTCAGGCAAAGACTGAACACGGGAGGCAGGATAAAGACCTGCAGTAGGCAAAAAAAAAAAAAAGGACAGGACAGGAGGTCTTGAAGGATGGCCAGTCCAAAGCCTGCCCTATGCCTAGAAGCAATGTCCAGACTGTAGTGCTTAGTGGAGGTGTGGACAGAGCTCCAAGTAGCTGCCACGCAAATATCTGCGGCAGGCAAATTTCTGAAGCACGCAGTAGATGCAGCCATGCCTCTGGTGAAATGCCCTTTAACTTCCCCCAGAAGGGGGTTATTGTACTTCTGATAGCAAAACAAAATGCAGTCTGCCATCCATTTGGATAACACTGTTTTGAAACTTCAGCGCCCTCCCTTTTGGGCACAAAGGAAACAAAAAACTGGTCCGGTTTCTGGACTGACTTTGTCCGGCTCGTATAGTAATGCAAAATTCTGTGCACATCCAATGTGTGTGCAGAAGTGCCTCCCCTTGGTTAGAGTGCCCCAGGTAATACACTGGTAAGTGTACAGTCTGATTTAAAGTAAAGTCAGAAACCACCTTTGGTAAAAATTTAGGATTAGTACACAGAGCCACCTGGTCTCTCTGAAAAATAAATAGGGCTTCTTACATAAAAGGGCTTTAAGTTAAGAAATCCTTTGAGCAGAAGTAATAGTAACTAAAAACAATGCTTTCCAAGATAAATAGCGCAAGTCGCAACTCATGGCAGGTTCAGAGGGAGGCAAAGTGAGTTTCTCAAGAATAAAATTCAGATCCCACAGGGGAACAGGGTTCCTCACTGGAGGTTTCATGTGGAGGATCCCATTCACGGACAGGTATGGGAGACATCCAACTAAGCCAAGGTTTTGCCTGCCATTGGGGTGTGGTAGGTGGAGATGGCTGACAAATGAACTTTCAGAGAGGAATAACAGAGTCCTAGGTCAGATAGGTGCAACAGGTACTCCAAGACTTAAGGAGCAGGACACGAGAAAGGGTTCCAACCTTTGGAGGTCATCCAGATAGAGAATCTCTTCCACTTCATAGAGTAGGTGGTGCGTGTGGAGGGCTTTCTATCCTCCATGAGAACCTCAGCAACTCTGGGAGAAACCCCAAAGCAAGAGACAGCTATGTCTGAAGGCGCCACGCATGAAGGAGAAGAGACTTGAGGTTCGGATGGACCAGCATGCCCTGATCCTGGGTCAGAAGGCCCTGACAGAGGGGAAGAGGAACCAGAGATTCTGCCACTAACTGCTGGAGCAGAGGAAACCATATTTGGTGAGGTCAATATGAAGCGATTAGTATCATTAGAGCTGCCTCCGCTTGCAGTTGAGGAGCATCCTCTGCAGCAGCGGGAAGGGAGGGAAGGCATACAAGAACCTCCCTGTCCAGAAAAGAGACTGCGCGTCTTGCCAGTAAAACCCAGGTCCAGGAACGAGCAAGCAAAAACTGGGAAGTTTTGTGATGGATGGTGAGGTGAACAGATCGAGATCTGGTCGACCCCAAAGGTCGAGGATGTCCTCAACCACCAACTGACTCAGTTTCCACTTGTGAACCCTTGCCTGAGTGCGGCTGAGACTGTCTGCCAGGACGTTTTGGATGCCCAGGACATGAACTGCCGTGAGCTCGATCTGGTGCTGAACTGCCCAATATCACACTCGCATCGCTTCCCTGCATAGAGGGTACGAACAAGTGCCTCCCTGCTTGTTCAGGTACCAGACCACACACACATATTGTCCGATTGGACTAGGAGTGGTCTTGGGAGAAGATGAGGCTGGAAGACTTGGAGGGCATGCATTAGAGCACACATCTCAAGCACATTTATGTGCATAGAGAGTTCCCGCTAAGACCAGGATCCCTAGGTTTGTGATCTCCCAGATGCGCTCCCCAGCCCTGACCTGATGCATCTGTCGTCAGGGTTTGGACTAGGGGAGGAGGTTGAAAAGGGGCTCCCCCTGGCAGAGATTTGTCAAATCCTGCCACCAAAGGAGGTCAGTCCGCATAGGATTGGATACCAGAACCCTGTGATCCAGGTCGTTTGACCTCTGGTCCCACTGCACTCTAAGCATCCACTGTGTGACCTGCATGTGGTGCAGTGCCAGAGTTACAGTGGGAATTGCCGTTGCCATGAGACCTAGAAGGCGGAGAACCGTTCTGGCCATTGTCCAATGGCTGGAGGTCTCAAGCCGGGCTCGTCTCTGCAGTGTTTCCGCCCTGTCTAGGGAGAGGAAAGCCTGTCCCTGGATTGTATCCCGCACCGCCCCAATAAACTGGAGGCATTGGGAAGGAACAAGGTGGGACTTTGGGTGGTTCACCATAATTTCCACTCTGGAACAGGTTTAGGGTATCTGCTAGGGAAGCCTCCACGTGATCCCTCGATGGGGCTGACAGGAGCCAGTCATCAAGATACGGGAACAAAAAGTGGCCCGGACGGTGTAAAGCCACTGCCACCACCAGGCACTTGGTGAACATCCTGGAAGCTGATGACAGGCCAAAGGGGAGAGCCTTGAATTGGAAATGCTACTTCTGGAAGGTAAACCTGAAGAAGCAGCGGTGGGCAGGAAAGATAGGAATATGCATGTAAGCATCCTTCGTATCCAATGCGTAGAGACAGTGTCCCTGTTGGAGCAGTGGCAAGAGTCCTGGAAGGTTCAGCACTTGAAACATCTTGTACTCGATGTACATGTTGAGCGTGCTTAGGTCTAGGATTGGCCGAAGGTCGCCTGTCTTTTTTCGGACAAGGAAGAAGTGGGAGTAATAATACCCCCTTCCTATCTGGCCCTGAAGAACGGGCAAAATGGTGGATTTTTATACCACAGTTGCAATCTCCTCTCTGATGAATGGAATGTGACCTCTTGGGTAATGAGAGTGACCTGGAGGATTTTCTGGAGGTCATGCCATGAACTGCAGCATTTGACCTTGAGACACTGGCTGAAGGACCCAGGAATTGGTCGTGATTGCCTCCTAAGTGGACAAGTGGCTGGTGAATCTGCTCTCGACTGACTCCTTTAGAACTGTAGGCGGGGGGCTTGCCATGAGTCAAGGCAGGAAGGAGAGTTGGGGTGTGCCGCCCGGAGTCTGTCTGACTTGCGGGGGCAGACAGAGATGATGGAGCCTGACATTTGCCCTGACGTTTGGCAGGCTGCTGTTTTGCCTGGCTTTTGCTGATGATGAAAGACTGCCGAGGCTTAGCGCTGGTGTAACAGAGGAAGTGCATCGAACAAAGGGCCTTCCCTCTCTCCTGCTGATCGGTCATTATGTCCTGGACATCCTGTCCGAAGAGCACTGAGCCCCTGAAGGGGGCGTCCAGGATAGATTCCAGAACATCTTGGGCGAAACCAGACACCCTCAACCAAGCATGCCTGCGAAGGCAGACTACAGTCACCGTACTTCTGGCAGAAGCAACAACAGCATTGTAAGTTGCCCGTAAGGTGTGGCAGCAGGTAATCTCTGCCGTCCTTACTATCTGCTCAGTTTTGGTCTTTGCTTCAGAGTCTGGCAGGGCCTTAAATTCCACCTTCACCCAGCCATGAGTGTACTTTTTGTAGCAAACCATGCAGGCCAAGTAATTTAGAGCCCGCAGAGCCAAAGTGGAGGATGAATAGACCATGCATCTGAATTGGTCTAGTTGAGACTTGTCTGGAGGAGAGACGCTCATGTGCTTCAGTTTCATTGTGAGCAGTCACAAGCCCCATTGATGACCATCAAATCTGCTTTGGGGTGGTTAACTAGATGATCTTTCCCCCTCTGGGGCGCGATACAATCTGTCTGCCCTTTTGGAGGTGGCTGTGACAAGGTTGTTGTCATATAGTGGTGGTTACTGTAGGTCACTGTGAGGTCCCATCCAGGGAGGAATAAGGAGAGGGGTGAGCTCTGGGAGGTCCAGGTGCTTTGCCAACCTCCGTCGCTTGGGATCCTGCTTCTTGGTCCTCCAGCCATTGGCCTCCTGAATTTTTTTGAGGATATCCATAAAGGAGGGATCCTCTGGTGGAGACTTAGGAGTCTCCTTGCGCTTAGGGTCGTCCAGAGGGGATTCAGAGCCCGAGGAGGAAGAGGAAGAATCCAATTCTAAGCCTGGGGAAGGGCTCCTGACAGAGGACTTGGCCCTCTGATGGGGATCCTCTCTCTTTGAGGGTCAGCCATCTCTTGCCCCCGGTCCTCCAATGCGGAAGCACCCATCATGTGACTGGAGGATGGAGAATGAGTTCCAATAGGGGGCAGGGACCTCGGAGTGGGAGTTGGGCATACTGGCACAGGAGCTGTGTTCGGCCATCTGTCTAGCTCCAAGGATAGCTGGTGCCTGGCTTTGTTCCACAAGGAATCAAAGAAAGCCTCATAATCCACCGGCATGTGAGGAGGAGCTGGTGGGGGATATGGGTAGGCCAGAGTGCGATACCCAGATGATGGATAGCCCGGTGTTGGGTACCCCAGAGTCAGGTACTCATGCACTGGATACCCAGGCATCGGGTAACCTGGCGTCAGGTACCCTGGAGTAGGGTAACCCAGCGTAGGGTAGCACAGCATTGGGTAACCCGGGGAAGGGCCCAACAGTGGAGCAGAGGCACCCGGCAGAGGGCCTGAAGGCACGCCGGAGGGCCCAGGCTTGGGGGTGGTGGGTGGCGGTAGACCCACAGGGGAGCCCAGCATCAGCCCAGATGGGGCTATTGGCTCCTCTGGAGTCTGGAGCAGGGAAGGAGACCCAGACGGAGGGTCTACCAGAAGGTTCTCAAGAGGGTCAGGCATAGGTCGGCCCGGTGCTGGCTGACTGACAAGGCCAGCAGGCAGCTGATTCTCCAGCACAGGGTGGGGTAGAGAGTCTGAAGGCCCCATCAAAGGCAGCGAAGGGTTGTCCCAAGAGGGGGATTCCTCTCGGGATGGCTAAGGTGGCAGTGGGTGCTGGTCCAAAGGACCAGCATCAGTCCTCGAATCGAGATCCAACATGAGCGCTGGGGCTGTCCAGACATTGGCAGAGCCAGTGCCCGACTTAACAGCCACGCCACTTAACTTAGGCCCTGTAGGAGGTTAGAAGGACCTAAGGATGGGAACCTCCGAATCCCCGGAGGCCCCCACCGGAACCATTACCAGCTTGGGCGGGGGAGGGGCCAGAGGCAGCTCTGACGAGGGGGGAGGAGCAGGTTTGGCTGGAGTGGTGCCTCCCTTACCGGTAGACAGTTGCTCGATGGTCAAGACCTCCGAAGACAGCCACGGCTTGGAGGGAGACTGATCCTGGTCCCACTTCCTGTCCTTGTCCCTCCTGTGCCTCTTCTGCTTGTAAGACTGGGAGCCAGAAGAACCCCCGGGGGAAGAAGAACTCAGCACCTGCTGCAGTTCCTTTTCCATGGAAGCCAGTTTTTGTTTTAAAAGATGGGCTGCCAGGACTTGTTGATGGTGTTTCTGTGTGGCCTGGTTGAAACTCTGGCAAGCCTCACAGTCCTCGGTGTTGTGGTTAGGCAAAAGGCAGAGAATACATGAGGTTCATCCGTTTTTCTCCAGGATCTGCTTCCTGCAGGCACACTTGTTCTTGCAGGATTTGGACGACGCTGGAGAAGACGTACACAATCAAATGTCGAAAATACTGATTTTTGACAGAAAAATAAAATAAATTCGAGAGATGTACTTGTTAAAAATGGTGATCAACTGTAGCAGTGTTCTGTGAGGTCCAATGTGCACAGGTTGATGGCGGGAAAGAACTGGGGGGGCGCATGGGGGACCGCCCGCTATAACCGTTGGTCATGTGACATCGGGTATGCGGTCTCCCGCTAGACACTGCTAGCTAAGTTTTCCGTGTGGTCCTAGCGCCTGGGGGCTCAGTCCTTATCGTGTTACCTACTGCACGAGCCCTCTCGAAGTAAGATCTGTAGGAAGTCTCTTGCAGGTCTTGGCTGACATGCTTGTAATTCTGGTCTGCGGGAGGAAAGCTTTCCCCTGCAGTATGTTCAGCTCTGTTCCTATGAAGTGCAATATTTGAAGAGGGTCTACCTATGACTTCAGTAGGTGTATCAAGAATCCCAGGTTCTCCAAGGAGTTTTTGCCAAGTGAACTGAGCACCTCGTCTCTTGTCCCCCCCCCAAAAAAAAAAAAAGACTAGCCAGCTGTCCAGGTAGGGGAAAACCACCACCCCTTATTTTCTCAGATGTGCTGTCACCACAGCCAGGCACTTTGTGAAAACCCTTGGAGCTGAAGTGAGACCAAATGGAAGAGCTGTGTACTGGCATTGGCAGTTCCCCAAATATTTTCCATGAGACTGACAGGCATCTGCTAGATCCAGGGATCCCAGCCAATGACCTTTCTGCAAAGACGGTATAACTGTCCTCCTTAGCGTGACCATCGTGAAGTTTTCTTTTTTCAAATGCTTGTTCAGAAACCTGAGATCTGAAATGGGTCTCCACTCTCCATTTTCCTTGTGGGTCAGGACGTACCTGGAAAATAGGCACCTGCCTCACTGGGAGGCAGGGACTTTTTCCTGTAGCTCTTGATATTAACAGTTTTTTTTTTTTTTTATTTCCAGTTCCAGCAGACTTTTTTCTGTGGGAGAGTGAGCTGGAAAATGTCTGGGTTTCTGCAGGTTTGGAAAGTGTGTGAAATGCAGACACAAGCCCCGGCCCACTACTTCCAGAACCCACTTGTCTGTGGTAACGTTTACCTATTCGTGGAAGTAGTGTGTAAGTCTTATTCCCACTGGCAATGGTTGGGTGTGCTGGGCAAAACTGTCAGGGATTTTGTTTTGGCTGGGGCTTAGGTGCTGGAGCTGCAGCATGACGCCTGGAAACCCTTTTCTCCCCTTCTCCTATAGTAACCTCTTGGTGGTTGGTACTCATGGGGGTGTAAGAGACATAGGTTCTTGGGAGTATCCCCGGCCTCTGCCTCCCCTTCCGTATGACCTGTAGTAGGTAGAGGCCTTATCATTCTCATTTGTTACTTTTGAAAGTGGGTTTGTACATCCACTTTTTTCATGTAGACCTCTGTTTCATCATCAAATAATGAATCTCCCTCAAAGGAAAAATGCATGGTCTTGTTTTGAGTATCCTGGGAAAGGATGGTAGTCCTTAGTCAGAAAAACTTTCTTTATAACACTGCATAAGCCAAACCTCTGGCAGCAGTCATCAGTGTCCACAGCAGTGGGGAAATGATATTTTGTGGCATCCGGCGCTGATCTTGCAGTGGCTATCGGGTCCTGTGCCAGACCATCATCTGCCCTTTCTGCTACTGACACTCCTGTGTTCCAAAGTGCTTTCTGGTGCTGTGCTGCATGTGCTGAATAAGCTGCCTGCTAAGCAGGGAAGCAGCTGTTTAAACCTTTTTACCATAGTATCCAATTTTTTAGGAGTCCTTTTCAGGGAGCTGCACAGATGGCGTGATTTTTGCTCTCTCACAAGCAGCAGCCTGGACTACCTTATGATGATCAGGATGGGCATACAGATATTTCACTCCCTGCTTGTCCACCTGATATTTTCTCAAAATTTTTTTTTTCCGGGGGCAATGACTGCAGCCACGATTTTGCTATGACCTTTTAAGTGGCTTGTGTATGGGAAGTAACATCCTTCTTGGTGGAGCTACTCCCAGCATATCCATAAAATCAGCAGCTCTTCATCCTCCTGTGTGTTTTCGAGGGGGGGGGGTTGTCAAGGCATGGGTTAGGAAGCATATGCAAACCAGCAAAAGTTATAAAATTCGCAATCAGTGTTTTATTATTAATAAAATAAAAAAAATGTACAGGATAGCTGTTTATACAGGCAGTTCAACAAACATAAGTCCTTCTGGGAGTCTGTTCCAAATATCTAGCTTTATCTGTAATCAAAACATTGCTCTCTTTTTATATTCTGCATTTTATACATTAATCTTCCTAGTTCACTGTGCTCTCTTTCACTAACTATTGATTTTGCCTAGTGTACTAGCAGTAGCCTGTGGTTTCTGCCTTTGCTTATGCACACTGTTGCATATAGTCCTGGCTAACCGGGACTAAAGTGACATTTTGTTATATTTTGACCCTTCTGGCAATTGTGCATCTGTCTTGTGCTCTATTTAGTTGTAACCATTCTCATCATGCTCCTATCCTTCCTTTCTACATTACCCTTCTCCCCCTCCCTTTTCTTAACCCCTCCCCCTGCAGGCTGACTTACTTGCCTCTCTTCCCTCCCTCCGACTCCACCACCCCTCCTCTACTTCCAACTCACCTCTCCCCTTTTCTACCCCTTCCATCATCAAACTCCCTCCCTAACCCTAGAATTTCTTCACTGAGACTGTCTTTCCTTTCCACTCCCCCGCCCCTCTCAAGAGAGCGGAAGTCTCATTCCATTCTCCTTGTTCTTTTCCTCCTCCTTGCTGGTGATGTAGATCCCAATCTCACCCACTCTCCGTCCTCTTCCCCTGCTTTACCCAATGGCCACAGTTTCTTCCACCTCAGTACAAGAAGCTTCCTCCCCAAGCTTGACTCTATTAAAGTATGGATCTCCCAGCACTCTCTTGACCTCTTGTGCATTACTAAAACCTGGCTTTCCTCTAGGATACCAGACTTCAGCTTAGCTCTCCCCGATTTCCACCTCTTCCACTAGGACCATGGCAAGGGTGGCGGTGGGGTGCCTTGTATTTCCATCAAACCCTATCCTGCTCCATCTCGTTTAGTGATGCATTCCCCTCCTCTCACGAGCTCCTGGCAGCAAAGCTATCCTCTCCCTTCCACCCTCCCCATCTTTGTCAGCATCTTCTGTGCCTCGCCTGAGATCTCTCCCTCCTCTCTGGTCAACTCTATCTCATCTCTTGTCTCCCATTCTGCCTCTGGGTGAGCTCATCCTCCTTGGGGTCTTCAATTTAAACTGGCTTTCCCCTGCTGCCAGACCCACTCTCCATAGGATCAAGTTCTTGAACCTCTAGCAGTTAATCACTGATCTCCCTCCCCAAACCATTCCCTCCTTGACTGGGTGTTCTCCTCCCACCCCCATCGCATCACTGAGTCAGGAATTCTTCCCGATGCCTTTGGTGACAACTAACCACGTGTGTCAGGAAAGTGTGCCCCCTGTTATCTGTTCCCAAATACCTTTGTTATAGGCCTCTCAGGTCACTTGACACTGATGCCCTCCTAAACTATCTTGCCTACTCTGACTGGGTGCCCATCTACTCAGCCCTAGACATTGACACAGCTCTCTAACTCTTCACTGCCATCTTTAACAATGTTCGGAATACTCTTAGAACTCCTGGGTTAAATGCTCCCACCAGCCCTGGATTACATCCAAACTTATTGAGTTGTGCAGGTCCTGGGACCTTGCTGGGGTAGGATTTAAGTCTTCCCATTACCTGTCTGACCTCCAACACTACAGGGTACTCGGGGACTTCTGTACTAAGGCAGTCTGCACTGTGAAGGCCCCATATTTTAAGTCCAACCTAAGCTCCCCATCAAAATTCTGGAAGGTCACCCACTCTCTGTTCAATCCCCCAGACCATTCCGCCCCCCACCCGTTCCTCCTGGTGGATGACTCAGTTTCTTCACAACCTGTGCAGTACCCTGTCATTGTTCTACAGATCACGCTAAATCTTCCTCTCCCCACTTGCCAGAAAGCTTTCACTCCTTCCCGTCTCCCCTCAGGAAGTCTTCCTCACACTTGCATCACTTAACCTTTCCAAGTCCATCCCTGATGGTCAGGACCCTAAACTCCTGCAAATGTGTGCACCAACCATTGCCCTTCCACTGTCTCACCTTCTGAACCTCTCTTTCTCCCTCGGTGTTGTCCCTCTGGCCTGGAAAGTTGCTAAGGTTTTACCTATGCACAAAGGTGGTAACCCCTCCTCCTCAGGCACCTACATGCTGAACTCACTCCTCCCCTCTCTTGCTAAGCTTTAAAAGGCCATTATTTACTCTAGGCTTGTTGACTTCCTTGATTCTTCAACTTTCCTTTCACCTTATCAGTCTGGTTTTAGAAAGACCCATTCTACTGTCTCATCCCTGCTGCGCGTAACTGACCATCTTCACTGGGATGAATCAGAGACATAACACTGCAGCCATATGCATCAGTTTTGCCAAAGTTTTTGACTGTGTCCCACCCACTCCTCCTGGACAAGTTGTACTCTGCTGGCCTCTCTGCACCCATAGTGGACTGGTTTCAGTTATACCTTATGGGTTGTCAACAGTCAGTTCAGGTGGGTTGTGTCCTATCCCCACCCAATCCTAGCAGGGGTCCCAGGGCTCCATCCTGGGTCTGATCCTTTCCTCAATTTTCCTAATGTACCTCCCCTCTGCCTGTGTCTCTTCGCATGTCCACATGTATGCGGATAACTCATCTATACTTCTGGCCCTTCAACCTCAGCCATGGACATCCCACTCCAGATTGACTTTCACAATGTGCTGCACTGGTTCCAAGCCAACCAACTCATGGTTAATACTGAGACGACATTGTCTATGACCTTTTGCACTAGCTAGAAACTGGCAAGGCTCTTGCCTTCCCCTGCCTTCACCTTGGATGGCACTCACCTGGAGGCTGTTTCTGCCTTCTAGTACCTTGGTATGTAGAAAGATAGCAAGCTTGACTTCTCTGTCCCCATTGATGCCATCCATGACAAACTACGCCCCAAGCTTGGTGCCTTTTACTGCAACAAGAACTGCCTCCCCCCTGGTCTGCCAGGAGCTGGTAACCCAAAGGGTTCTACCAGTTTTTGACTATGCGGATGTGGTCTATGGTACTGCTCCCTCCTCAGACTGGACACCCGATGTAGTGCCTTCTGTTGCTTCGCAACCAACTCACCACTGCTCCCTCTATTTCTCCCTTTCCATCCTCCCACTTCCTCTACATCACCAGCCCCACTGTTCCACCTTCCTGGCCCAATACTGGTTTGGTTCCTAAGTCTCCTCACTGCTCTGCTCTGCCCCGCTCCTCTTCTTACTCTGAATGCTCCAGGGACTCCCACACATTCTCCATTTGCCATTCTCACTCTTGTGCAGGGCAAACTGCTTATTCCTACCATTTCCTCTCCCTCTGGATCCTTCTCCCCTCCTCCCTTCGTCTCCATCCCTCTCTCCATATCTTTAGACACCTGCAAAGGCTAATTCCTGCTCTCCCCTGTACCTGTCTCTTCCCTGCTTGAAACGTCAGGGAAGAAAGAAAGAATAGAAACAGCAAGTGAAGGAAGGAAGGAAGAAAGAAAATGGGAAAATTGTTGTACCGGAGTGGCCAGTTCCTAGGCGTCACAAGGATAATCTAGTTGTACAGACAGGGAAGAGTTAGACAAAAAGACAGAATAGGAAAGGACATAATAGATCATTGCTTTTAACTATCACTGCATAACAAACAGGACAGGGTCTTACCCAGTTTGTCACAGGGGGATGCTGAGGGCATCAACCATGTGTCTGACAAATGAGGAAAAAGACGAGCAGTCCTCAATTTTGCTTTGAGGAGGTTTAAAATGTTGTTCAGGTGTGCCCTCTAACTCCATGGGGTCACCTTCCTCCATATGCACGTAACAGTCTTCTTCCTCCTCCTATGCAGGCAGATAGGTTGGAGGCTGAGCCTAAGGGAGGAAGGGGGTGGCAGGTATTTAATTTAGATTTCCCATGGCCTGGATCGCCTGGAAAAATGGTCACATTTTTGATTTGTCGTCTGTTTAGGGCATTTTTTCTGTGCCATCTGCCTGCTCCTTTCTCCATGCAAGAGGAGTGGTAGTAACATTATTTTATTTCAATTTATTTTTGGCAGACGCAATTTCCAGTGCCTGCTCTAAGGCTTTTTCATTTTTATTTTGCCATCACTAGATTCAACGTTCCCCATTTTGGACACCCTAATATCGGAACCATCTTTACCAAGCCTTTCTGAAGGCTGTGCAGCGTCATCTTTTAATTTTTTTCTTGTAACCTTTTACATTATTTGTTGCTGTACATGAGGAGAGAGCCCCTCTAGATGCATTTTTGGGACCACCCTCAGAGCCTTTTTAATTTTTTTTTATGTGACAGACAGAGATGAGAAGGCTTGCCTCTTTGTGAAATTGTTACTATATATATATATATATATATTTTTTTTTTATTATGCTTTTTGCCCCACCACAGAGGACCCGGCACCTCAGCCGGGTCACAGACCGCTGCCTCCACCTCCACAATAGACCGCAACCCCTCGGATACCCCCTGGCTTGCCCCCCAGGGTGGGGTGCAACGCTGCCCCGGTACAGCACTGCAAACCGGGACCAGGTCAGAGGGTCGGTCCTGGAGGTTGATGAAGGCCAGGGTAGGCTTCACCTAGGGCCATTCGTGGGAGAATTTTTTGCAGGCTGTATGTGGGGAGCAGGAACACGCAATGACGTCCAGTGCCTGTCCCGACCCTCTGAGTTACTTCTGAATGGTGGTTGCTGTGGTACCTCTGGCCTCTGCCAGGGGTCTGTCAAGCATCAGACATTTGCCCAGCCCTCTCCCCAGAGAAGGAGAGCAGTCCCTAGGACGCTCGATCCTTCTTGCCCTCGCCAGCCCTCTGACGACTCGGGTCCGTTCCCGAATCCGGGTCACCGGCATCACAAGCAGAAATCCAACCACTGTGCCGATGGGCCAGCACTAAAATTGTTACCATTTTAAATAAGGCTTTTGGGCAAAAAATCTGACAAGACTTACAATTTATAAAGTTGTGTTGTGGACCTAAATGCTGCTCTTGCCAAGAGCTGGAAACAATTTGTACAATTTTTTGATGGTTCACGTTTCTCTGATATACCAATTAGAGAGAACCTTGAAATAATCAAAACAATTTAAAAAAAAAAAAAAAATAATGCAGTACCAGAGACCAATTCACCTCTCCACAGATGACACCAAGCTCTGTGGGAGGACAGACAGCATGCAAGAGGTATGAAGGTGGTCCAGGATATGGCAGTTGAGGTTCAGTACTAAGAAATTTAAAGTAATGCACGTTGGGAACAAAAACCCGAAAACACAACACCTGATTTGGGGGGGCAATAGACAGCACAGCCGAGGAAAGGGACCTGGGAGTGATAGCAGGAAGCTGGAAAACTACAGCACAGTGCAACAGAGCAGTGGCAAAGTCAAACAGGATGCCGTGGTGCAAAGAAACAGAAACATAGAAGTTTACAGCAGATAAGGGCCCACAGCCCCAACCGCATCTGCCCATGTTAGTGCATTTTGTGCACCAGTGTGTATACAATTAGCCACATTAAGGAAGGGGGATCAGTAGTGAACGCAAGTAGGGGATCCTTCCCCATGTGTATGCTCCCTGTTTTGCTACCACCTGGAATACTCTGCAAGGTTCTGAAGCTCAGATCTGAGGAAGTACTGTGGTAGGGTCGGGGCAGTGCAGAGAAAGGTGACCAAAACAGTCCACAGGCTTGGGGAGAAACGATACAAGGAAAGGCTGAGGGATGTCAACACATATACTCTGGAGACAAGGTGGGAGAGGAGAGTCATGACAGAAACATACAAATATCTCCATGGAATCAACAAGGCGAACTTTAATTAACTGTTCACTCTAAATGCAAACAGAAGCACAAAGGGGAATCCACTGAAGCTTTCTTAGGATAGGTTCAAGAGAAAGAGTGGTGGACAGATCAAAACACTGCCTCAGCTGGTCTGTTTCAAAACAGAGTGGATTCAAACATGGTTGGGACAAGCATATGGGCCTGATAAGAGAATGGGTAAGTGAAGCAGGGATGTGAAAGGGGGAGAGGCTGATGGTCAACAGGGCCACCACACAAGTAAAAAGTAGGGCTAGGCAGACTAGATGGGCTAATGGTCCTTTTCTGCTGTCACGTTCTATGTTTTTATATTACCCATCACTCCTTTATATCTTGGTAAATATACACTGAATGAGCATAAAAATGGAACAACTCCTTGTTCTGTGCCCTGTTGTGCCATGCACAGAGGTCGCAAGCAGTTTCCCTGCGTGACTGTGGTACACATTGTGACCGTGTGGGGAAACGGCGCAGGAGTCACCACACAAACAGCCCATAATGCCACTCCCAAAGCATGGCGACCCTCAGCAGTGGCATAGTTCTGAAACAGCCCTTGCCAGTAGAACTAACTCAAGCAGGTGGTAGGGAACTTCAACAGAGTCAGCGAAGGACCAGGATCACCCTTGGACAGTGTTCAGAATCTGTGTCAGGGACTGGGGCTAGGAAAGTGGGTACCACTGGATGTATGGATAATACAAAGGGAAGGGGCCACTGATCCACCAAGAGTAAACAAAGAATGAAAATTAAAAATGTCAATCCAGATCATAAGTGGGCCTAAAGGGGAGGGTTTAGTGGGTAGAGGAAGTCTATGGCAGCTGTGTAGCTTTCAACAGGTTCTGGCCATGACATAGTACCATGCGACTGGTGCTATGCTATGGCCGAACTCACCGAGTGTTGCAAACCACTAATATCCAACATCTGGCTTACTGATTAGTATTGTGACTTACTCACTGGAGGCATAGGTGGGATCCTCCCCAGTGACTGCTTAGACTGTTGAGTGTGGCAGTGTGCAGGTATCCTCTTTGCATTTCAAATCTGTGCTGCCATCAACTGTGAGTGAGAACTGGCCCTCATGATTCCAATGTCTGACAAACTCCACAAACTGCCTGAGAGTGCAAAGTCCATGCATGTAGCCCAAGATCTAATGCGCAAGGCTGCCCCCAATCTGCACATACTGTAAGTGCCACTTAAAAGTTTTTAATTAGTTGCCCGACTACTAGTGAACTTTTATCTGGTTGATTCTGCAATCCCTCTGTCCACCATGAACTTGGAAAAAAAAAGTCACCATGCAACACCTTAGAATTTCTCAAAGATGATGTCACAGATGGTGATCAGGCATGACAATCACTGTAGTGCAGGTGTTATAAAGCTTTTACATACTCCAGCATACTTGATGCAAATCCTGGGCTACTCTGGAAGCTAAGAGGAGGCAGCACTACTGGATCCTGAACCCAGGCCTCCAGTTCACAGTGCAACACGCAGCTATACTAGAGAGTTGGATACCTGAAAACATCTTCAAATAATGGTTATCAAACAGTAAGTAATGAGGTGCTCTCCTTCCTTGAGGGAGATATGGGTTGACAGAGGGTCAGCATCTTCCGGATTAAGTAATATTTCTTTTCTGGACAGGATACAGGACAGTGCAATTTACTGTTTGCTTGCTCTCTGATGTTTGTTAATTAACTGTAGTGGATTAGAGTATTGTATTTGCCTTGCTGTGATCTTTAATATACTGAAGTTTTTTCTAAAAAAGTGCCAGTAGAGCAGGGGGCTGGTTCAGTGATTACAGCATAAAATGGTTGAACAAAAAAAATCCCAGTTAAGTCACTAACTCTCTGTACTGCCTTGAATAAGTCATTTTAACTCCCAGTTCCTAAAGTCCTGTCAGCTACGTATATGTCGGTTCTTTTGGTGACAAGAGATGTGACATCACCGCAGAACAAATCTGGGTATATAAATAATATCTAAAACATGAAAAAATATCTACTGCTTACCACATCACAACATTTGAGATGAAATCGTCGCTGCAGATGCAGGGCTTGTCTGACAGATCTCTGTAGAGTTTACAGCTTACTTGCCGTGAATCCAGCACATCCATGACAACTTGGTGAAAAGGGAGAAGGAAAAAAAACAACTATCAGTTACTTACTGGTGAGAGTAGCGCTCTGAGAGAATCTCCTTCATACAGCCCCACATACTGAACTGTAAACCATCGGCACAAGGACCACTCAGAAACTTTTGCCTAGCTTGGACCCTCACCCATGTTTTATAGGTGTCGCCAATGACGTATGTCGGAAGTGCCTATATAACACGAGCAGCCGGATACCTCCTTAATTTATTGCCGGAGAAGACAGTTGTACAATTCTGAAAGGAATGGGGGAATAAAAACTCAGCCAGGCCAACAGAAGAGGAGAGACCCCACTGAGGGTTACGAAGACAAGGAGCACAAACATGCAGCAATCAGCAAGTCTACCACAGTATTCTACCTGAAATACAAAAGGAGGTAGGTGGCTGGGTTGGCAAGCTGTGGTTCCATGGAGGACATTTTCTCAAAGATCTGCTGTTACGGGTAAGAAACTGAATTATCTTCTTTGAGGACATCTCCCTCCATATAGTCACATACTGTAGAACACCAAATGTTCACTGTTAAATAAATGTCACCTATATTCGCTGAGCACATCGGACCATTAAATTAATGAAACCGCAATGTTTGTCCAGCATCATACTTTAACAGCTATATTAAACTAAAATCAAAACAAAGGCACTGCAAAGGGAAAGGGAAATTTGTGTGTGTGGGTGGGGGCTCCAAACAAAAAATGAAAACTGAGCACTACTGTGATGTACAGTTGCAGCTGGTCTCACAGACAGTCATCAGCTGGGTCCTGAAATAAAAAGAATACCATGTGTAGTGCACACTGTGTAGACTGTTGAGTAGGCAAACTAAATAAAACTACTGCACTGTATATATTAAAAAGTGTTTTCTCACCACATCTAAGCAGGTACTGTGCATCTAATATACCCACCTGCTGGAAGCCGCAGATGCAGTCCTCCCTTCGGGTCTTTGGGTCAAAAGCGGTCACCAGCCATTCTGCATGCTTCGTTTTTATGTTGGTCATTCTTAAATCCACCTTAACATCATCAGACTGTGAGCCTGCGTTCAGCAGCTCAGTGATAATCCCAGCAAACGCTGTTTTCTTGTAGTCTTTGAACAATTTGTTGATAGCCACATTTAGTGGCTATTGTAAATCGCTGCAACTTGCTGGCATGAATACCGGGATTACTGCGAGGCTCTCAACTTTGGCTATCACTTCTGTGGTAGCGTGGGCATGGTAGAGGTCAAGAATCAATACTGACCTTTGTTCAGGTGGAAGATCATGCTTTTTAATAAAGGTGGCAATGCAGTGCTGCAGGATTTCATCAATGAAGCGGGGGGTTGTCTCATTATTAGCCCAGTGGTCTTCCCCTGGTACATTACTTCAGGTGGAAGGAAACCACTGGACAGTGTGCACCCCATCACCATTGAAATCTGCTGCTTGTCCCCTAGGCCTTTTACCTCGACCTGCTGTCCCCCACACTCTTCCACAGTCCACTGGCTACAGGGAACGAAGTGCATGCCGGTTTCATCGATGTTAATAACCAGCTCCGGTGGCACTAGCTCCTGTATGGATGCCTTACTGATCCTGGCCAAGAAGTTTTCTTTTAGCTGCACAAAATCAACAGGGGTCTTGCGACCAGCCTTGGTCCTCTTCACAAACTACATCCTGTTAAGGAACTGCCAAGCCCAGTGTCGTGTAATAGTCAGAGGGCCATCATATTCTGACAGCATTTTATGGTTGGTGGCTATCACTGCTCCGCATTTCTAATCTTATTCAGTATAGCCTCTGACCATATGTGGGATATAATAGAATACTATGAACAGCTAAGATTCAATGCACACACCAATTTAGTTGGTTAGTTCGTTCAGTTGCTGTATTTTAATGTACTGACAGGTGCTATGTTGGTATGATTTAAGTAGGATTAATTGTTATTCGGGGATTTTTTGTATAAATTGAAAAACATCAATAATATCTGAAGTCTCAACTGCAGATATAATACATATTATGTAAGACAGATTGCAATTTGCAATAATGGATATTTGCTGCTAGGTTTAGAAATAATAGTACTGCCGCTTTAAAGCTGGCTAGCAGAGTATCAAAGAATCAGTCTTTTTCAATGCAATTAATAATGAGGTAACTTGCCTGGCAACCAATAAATTATGAGCACAGAGAACCTTGAGCCACGCCCCCTGAGGAAGGCTAGGAGCCGAAGCACTGGGGCAAGCGTGTTCTTGTTGCAGCTCCACGGTGTTATTAAATGTTTAGTGCAGTGATCTGTTAAAGTTTTATCTGCAATAAACACAGCAGTAGTCGCTACTGAATGGTGCAGTGAACTCTTCTGTGTATGCATGGAGTGGTGTCTGAAAACATTATGAATCTGATTCAATCAGGCTGGAAGCCCTCTAACAGATGCACCCCGCCTATTCCCTGGGCAGAGAGAAGGTCAGAACTTTTTTGGAAGCCCTAACGTTTACAACTGCCCCTCCAGTACTTAGTGATTTTATCATTTTTTTCATTTCCAACTCCACATCCTCCAGAATGAGAGTTGGTTTGCCTCTGGGTTTGGTGGGGAGAGCAGGGACAAGCAGTGCTGGATCCTTCACAATTTTTAATTGCTCCCAATAGTCTTTTTTGAACTTCCTTATGGTACTTTCATTTATGATCTGTCCGTATTTTGACCTGTACAGGCGGACTGCATTCATGACCCCACTATTAGCAGCATATTGTCCAAGCTCAAAACGAAGCTCCGGACTGTAGTGACAGTACTCAGTTCATCTTTGTTTTGGGGAGGTGGGGGGATGCTTCTGAAGCTCCTGAACGACTAGGTCTGCTGTCTTCATCGAAACACTGGCACAGTCACTTAGGGCAGCCGGCGTGAGATCATCTGTCAGGGAAAGCTCACTCTTGACTTCTTTTCTCTTCTGCAACCACTGGACAAGTGACATGCTGAAACAGTGCAGTACAACGGCAAAGCAAAGTGAGGTAAAGGTACAGCTGGAGTGTGTTGAGTGCTGCTCACACATACTTTGAATTAAGCGGTTGTAACAGCACTGTGCAACTGTCTGTAATCACAGTGTGAATTGGCTAAATGGCGAGGTGTCGGGTAGAGAGGGGATTACAGTGATTAAAGTGCAGTTACACAAGAACTTACCGTTATAGTAGATCTTCAAGAGAAGCTCTTGCAGTAGGTATTTACATATAGGACTGACCCGCCAGGCGTCAGGACCCAATGGAAACATTTCTAGCTAGCAGTCTCTGGTGGGGAACCGCCCCCACGTCAGGTGACCGACGTCATGCAACGTCAGTATAAAGGGGCGGTCCCCATGACCACCTTCCAGTTCTTTCCCGCCAAGGGCCAAAAGAGGCAAGACGAGAGAGAAGAGGATATTCCCCCCCATGGAAATGGAGCCAAAGAAGCTTAGGAGCTGGAGGGTGGGAAGGCAATACCTATTGCTAGAGCCTCTCTCGAAGATCTACTGGTACGTTAAGTTCTTACATAACTGTACTAGCTTACTTTGAGAGGGCTCTTGCAGTAGGTAATGACATAGAAACATAGAATTTGACAGCAGATAAGGACCGCTTGGCCCACCTAGTCTGCCCATTTCCCTGCCTAACGGATAAGCTGCAGATCCTAGTTAACCAACAGCCTACTTCCTCCTACCCCCACTAGATTTGCCTTATGTCTGCCCCATGCATTCTTGAATTCCCCCACTGTTTTTGACTCTATGACCTCCTCAGGAAGGCTGTTCCATGCATCCACAACCCTATATTCACATATAGGACTGAGTCTCAAGCAGTCTGGAACAAGGAAAATCACTCGGGAGGAGGAAAACTATCCATAGCATGGAACCTCCAGCTGAACAGGTCTTATGAAAGAAGACCTTGAAGCACAGCCAGCCCAAAGCCTGCTCTACAGTGAGAGGCAATGTCCAAACTGTGGTGTTTCGTAAAGGTATAGACAGAAGTCCAAGTTGCGGCTGCGTAGATTTCTGCCGCGGACATATTCTTGAAACAAGCTGCAGAGGCAGCTACTCCTCTGGTGGAGTGACCTCTGACTTGACCCGGCAGGGTCTTGTTGTACTTGTCGTAACAGAAAGTGATACAATGATCCAACCATTTTGATAGGCATTGCTTAGAAACAGCATTGTCTTATCTTTTGTAGGCAAACGAGACAAAAAGCTGATCAGATTTCCTGAGATCCTTAGTCCGAGTGGTGTAGTATCTCAGTATTTTGTGAAAAGGAACTCCCCTTGATTGGAGTGTTGCGTAAAGAAAGCGGGTAGCTCAATGGATTGATTCAGTGAGATTCAGCCACCACCTTAGGGAGAAACTTAGGGTTGGTGCGCAGCGTCACATGTTCCTTGTGAAAAATCAAATACGGGATTTTCTCGGAAATTCGCCGAGCTAAAGTAATGACCGCTAGGAAGAAAGTCTTCCAAGAGAGGAACTTTAAATCTGCTGAGGCTGCCGGCTCGAAGGGAGGCAGAGTAAGCTTCTCAAGAATAAAATTCAAGTTCCATAGAGGAGCAGGAATGCGGATGGGGGTATCAAATGGAGGACCCCTCTGAGGAAAGTCTTAGAGACTTCCAACTGAGCAGAAGTCCCGTCTCCGAAGGGAACATGGTAGGCTGAAATCACTGCCATGTGGACCTTTAAAGAGGAATGGCGGAGACCCAGATCGAAGAAATGGCGCATGTAGTCCAGGACTCTATTGGCTTGGCAAGAGAAAGGTTCGAAGTCCTTTGAAGTGGCCCAAATAGAGAACCGTTTCCACTTCATGGCATAGGTGGACATGGTGGAAGGCTTTCTGGCCTCTACCAATATGTCTGCTACGAGCGGGGAAACCCCGAAGCGGGCTTTAGCTGCGTCTGCAGGAGCCACGCATGCAAATGAAGGGATTTGAGACCTGAATGAACAAGGGTTCCCTGATTCTGGGTCAACAAATGTTGCAACAGAGGAAGAAGAAGCGGAGGTTCCTCTGAAAACTGTTGCAGAAGAGAGAACCAAACTTGCCTGGGCCAGAATGGAGCGATGAGGATTATTCATGCCCCCTCTGATCTGAGCTTGTTCAGGATCCTCAGAATTGAGGGAATACGAAGGAAGGCATAAACAAATCTGTCCCTCCAATCGAGAGACAGAGCGTCCCGTCAAAAAATGTCTCGCTCTGGAGTGAGCGAGCAGAAGGCGAGAAGTTTTGTGTTTTGGAGAGACGGGAAAAGGTCTATCTGAGGCATTCCCCATTGCAGAAGGATGTTGTCTAAAACCTCTTGATGCAGTTCCCATTCGTAGGCCCTGGCTAAGAACCGACTTAGGTGGTCTGCCAGCGTGTTTTCCACTCCCGGGACGTGAATGGCCGTCAAGTGAAGGAGGTGCTGGGTAGCCCAGACTGACACTCTCATCACTTCCCTGCACAGAGGGTAGGAACGTGTTCCTCCCTGCTTGCTGAGATACCAGACTACACACATGTTATCTGTCTGTATGAGGAGATGACTAGGAAGGATGAAGGAGTGCAGGGCCTGAAGGGCATAAAGGACTGTTCTTAGTTTGAGCATATTTATGTGCAGATTTTGTTCAAACCGGGACCAACTGCCCCGAGTCCTGCGAGACCCAAGATGGGCTCCCCCAGCCTTCGCCTGAGGCATCTGTCATCAACGTCGGGGTCGATGTTGAAGTGAACTCCCTGGAAAAGGTTCTCTTGCACCAACCACCACTGCAAGTCCCTGATCATGGGATCGGAAGCTAGTACTCCTTGGTCTAGATCGTCCAGTGTTTGGTCCCATTGAGACCAAAGCGTCCAGAGACATCCTCATTCGGAGCTGAGCGTGTGGGACTGTCGGAATGGCAGCCGCCACTAGCCCGAGGTGACGGAGGACTGACCTTGCTCTGACCCTTCTGCGACTGGACAGGAAGCTGGCTTGAGTCTGAAGGGTGTCCACCCTGTCCTGAGGCAAAAAGGTTTTGCCGGTGGTCGTGTCCAGAATTGCCCCTATAAATTGGGGGCATTGACAAGGGACCAAATGGGACTTTGCCCAGTTGATGGTGATACCCAGGCTGGTGAAAACCTGCAGGGTAAAGGACAGAGAGCGTAGGAGTTCCTCCCTGGATGAGGCCGCCAGGAGCCAATCGTCCAGGCACGGGAAACCTGGACTCCTGGGTATGCAGGTGCGCCACCACAGACAGGCATTTGGTAAATACTGGGAGTGAGGAAAGACCAAATGGGAGGGCCTTGAATTAGTAGTGGTCCCCTGAAAGCAAAACTGGAGGACACAGTCCCTGCCGAAGAACAGGCAGAAGGCTCTGCAGGGAGAGCATTCTGAAGCATCTATACTTCACGAACATGTTCAGGGAACTGAGGTCTAAAATAGGCCTCATGTCTCCAGTCTTCTTTGGAACTAGGAAGAAATGGGAATAGTAACCCGTCCCCCGAAGGTGGTTGGGGACTGGTTCTATCGCTGCCTTCGAGAGAAGGGAGGTGATTTCTTCTAGGACCAGAGGAAGATGTTCCGGGGAGTAAGACGACTTTGGGGGAGGAGGTCTTCGGGGTGTTTTCTGTAGAAACTCTATTGAGTGTCCTTCTGCAATCAACTGGAGCACCCAAGCATCCGACGTTGTCCTCTCCCAACCAAGTAGATGGAAGGAGAATCTCCCTCCTACCGGTTCCTCTGGGACCTCCTGAGGCAGTGGGAGAGGCGAGGAGTTAGGAGGTCTGGAGAAGCGCAGCAGCCAAGGCTCCCGTGGCTTTTTTAGTAGGGGGAGTCTTGGTTGCTGGAGGGGCCCCGACGCTTGTTGGCATGTTTGCCCTGTGGTTTTGGTTTCTGTCGGTTCAGTCTACGAAAAGGGCGATGCTGCCCCTGAGGGGGCCTGTACATAGAGTCAACAGACTTGAGTGCAGTGCCCTTCTCTTGCAGGACGGTAATGATGTCCTGGACATCACCCCCAAACAGCACTGAATTCCTGAAGGGGGCATCCTCAATAGCAGATTGCACTTCAGGGACCAAACCCGACACATGGAGCCAGGCATGACGCCGAAGGCATACGGTGAAAGCTGAGCTCCGTCCTGCTGTGTCCACTGCATCATAAGTGGCACGAAGCATGTGCTGACTAGCTGAACGTGCGGAATGGACAAGATCCGCCACTTCCTCTTTCGTCTATGACTCAGGAAAGGAGTCCAACTTTGATTCCACCGGACTAAGGATGGTCTTCTGGTAATCCCCCATATGTGCTACACAATTCAGGGCCCTAATACCCAGGGTAGAAGATTAATAGATCCTCTTCCCATATTGGTCCAGAAGCTTTGATTCCTTGTCAGGCGGAGATGAGCCGAGGTGTTTAGGATTAGCGGAGCGGCCATGAGCGGCGCTAATCACGACAGAGTCTGCCTTGGGGTGTAGGTTCAAGAAATCTACTCACTCGGGAGCCTGATGTAGCCGATCTGCCTTCCTCAGAAGGGGGGCTAATGCGGAAGGTTGTTTTCAAATAGTAGAGACAAGATCCACATGAGGTTCTATCCAGGGTGGAATCAATATAGGAACGGTCTCGGGCAGATACAAGTGGGCAGCGAGCTTCTTACACTTTGGATCTGGCTCCAGAGATTGCCACTGATGAACTTCCTGAATTTTTTCTTAGTAGCTCTAGAAAAGAAGGATCCTCCGGAGGAGACTTCGGAGGGGTCCTTGGCCTAGGTCAGTCTGGAGTACGGGGCTCATCATCTGGGTCAGAGCGTCCCACTGAGTCAGAGTCAGAGGTCTCCGATGAAGAAGAGGAAGACTCCTCCCTACACGGGGGAGGGACGGTCCCTTCAGGAAGTTCGCTGGGATGCATATCCTAACCACCCCTGCTGCCCGAAGGTTCACCTCTGGTGTTGGGTAACGGGAAGGGAGTCTTCAGTCTCTGACGCAGGGGATCCCGCGAAGGGTCCAATGTCGGTAGACAACTCTCTAGCCTCGTAGTGGGCTGAAGCCAAGGCTCAACTCACCAGAGAGGTAGACTCTCCTTCAAATCTGCCGGCGGCTGGGGTGTGGGTGGCGGAGGAGGGGGATACGGATACTGAGGATATCCATACATAGAGTATCCATAACCCGACGGCAGGAATCCAGGTGTCAGAATTGAGGCGCTGGGTACTGCAGCATCGGGTACTGGGGCATCGGGTACTGGGGCATCAGATACTGTGGCATCGGGTAAGACGGCACCGGGTATTGAGGTGTCGAATACCTGGGGGCCAGGGGCCCTGGTGGAACAGAGGGACCTGGCAGAGGCCCAACTGGTGGGCCAGGGGAAGGAAAAACTGGCCCCACGGGTGTCAGGCCCAGCGTGGGAGCGCTGTCCGGTAAGAAGATGTCAGCTGGCGTCAGGGTGTCTGGTCCTGAAGGAAGGGGCCCCGATGGCAGCGTGTCCAAATCCTCTGTGAAGACCAGGGAGGGAAGTGGGGTTGGAATCCCTGGGGGTCAGTAGAGACGACGCAGGGACCTCAGAGGGCAACACCAAGCGTTGCAGAAAACCTGGGGCGTCGGACTGGTCGGGAGTCCAACGTAGGCTCCTTGGCTGGGCGTCGGAAGGGGCGACATCCGGCTTATCAGCCAGATCTGGGAGGGCATCGGAGGAACCGGCGTCTAACTTATCGGATCCCTTGCTCGATGAAGGCCGCCCTGGGGATCTGGCCTCGTCGGGCGAAAGAGTGACTGTGCACCCTCCCGAATGAGTGAGCGGCCTACCAGCCTTGTCCGGGTGGACATTGGTGGCACCGGTGTCCGACTTAGCGGACCAGCTCAAACCTGAGGGCCATGTGGCAGCAGCCTTCCCGGGAGCGGAGGCCTCCTTTACCACAGAGGTACCCGAGGGGCCCGAGCGCGAGCCCGACGGGAGGGGCGACACCTTCTTGGACACCACCAAGACTACTGTTGTGGAGCAGTCCCCTGGAGGGGATGTTACTTTTAGATCCGCGACTCCAGCCGGAGTCATGGTGGCCCTGGAAACTGAATCCCACTCTCGGTGCTGCTTCTTTTTATGGCTTTCGAGGGATGTGGACGCCTGCCTCAACTTTTTTAGCTACTTCTCCATGGATGCCATTTTTTTCTTTAAAGTATGGGCCTTCAGGGACTGTTGCCTTTGTTTTCAGGTAGCAGAATTAAATTGCTGGCAGTGCTGGTACTTCTCCACAGGATGATCTGGGCCGAGGCAGAAGAGGCACAGAGAATGGCCGTCCTTATGCATCAACTGGGAGCCGCACGATTCGCACTTGTGCTTATGCGATTTGGAAGGCGTCTGGGATGACATACACAGCGTATCGAAAAATAATCGATAGAAGTAAAAACCGGGTCGAAAAGTTCGAAAACTATACTGATGAATGATTGACAAGCATTGAACTCTACCGTGAGGAACTTTCACAAGTCGATGGCGGGAAACAACTGGAAGGCGGGCGTGGGGGACAGCCCCTTTATACTGACGTCACATGATGTCGGTCACCTGACGTGGGGGCGGTCCCCCACCAGAGACGGCTAGCTAGAAATTTTTCCATGGGGTCCTGACACCTGCGGGTCAGTCCTATATGTGAATACCTACTGCAAGAGCCCTCTCAAAGTAAGATCTGTTATTTCTCTCTCCTGACACCTATCCAACAGCCACTCCTTATTTTGTACTCTTTTTTGTCTTTTTTAAACAGTAGGTGCTCTTGCATGTACCGTATAACCTGTAGTCTATGCATGCAAAGATTCTGTAGTGCGAAAAAGCGCTCGAGGGGCGGACCGCTAAATAAAACAAATGCGCTAATTTTCTGTTCTACAGTATGATTCCCAAATAGTTCAACATCACAGTGTGGGAGAAAAGCCAGGCAGGGAGGACATACAGCTCCCCTAAGACTGTACAGCTTGGGGAATGGCAAGGCTGAAGCCAGCCAATCTACGGGAGACCAGAGCCAAACAGTAATGTTTAATTAAAGTATGGAGTTTGCTCTACGTGGCAGCAGAGCATATGTCAGCAGCCAAAATGGAATGGAAGCAAGCCACAGAAGTGACCATACCACAAGTGGCATTTCCACAAACAAGACAAGAAAGCCCTCTTCCATGATTCTGGTAATCAAAGGAAATACAGGATGCCAGCCACTTGGAAATGCACTGCTTAGAAACAGGGGTGCTCACCATCTAGGGGCAAAAGAAGCACAAAGATGTGACACTCCTTACAGCCCTACATGCGTTCCAAATGAAAGTACAATGTTCCACGGACAGCCAGAGAACGCATTATAAGTCTACCTGCAGTAAGTGGGGAAGAGTGTGGAAAAACACAGGAAGCTAAATAGTCTGATTCAGGATAAATGCAGACAACACCTAGGGAGATTTCTCAAGACAGGTAGAGAGCAGATCCTGGTGAAAATGAAGGTATGGAGGATCCATAACAAATACCTACAGCTCGGTAACCCACTAAGCCAAGGTGACGGGCACCAGAAAAAGCATTGTTCACAAGACAAAACGAAGCCCCTGGGTGGCAGCAGGGTCGAAAGGAGCCTGAATAAGACTCAAGAATCATGTTGAGGTCCCAAACCAGAACTTGAACATACAGATGCAGAGGACCTTTTAGGAATCTGTAGGACACCTCCAACTGTTTCACAGCTGATCCCTCTAAAATGACTGCAAGATGACAGGAGTTAGTCCAAAATCTACTGACCTGAACAGGAAAAAGTCCAGGGAGCAAATGGCACATTAAATATGACCATACAAAATAGCCAGCAGAAGAAGCCCTTATGGACTATTGAGTCTGCTCGACTGTGGTGCCTCTGAGCCAGAGATGTACTGAAACATTTCCATTTCAGGGAATATGTGTGAAAGGCAGATGGTTGCCTAGCAGACAAATGCCTAAACACTAAGAGAACATTTGATACAGCAGGGGAAATCCCAAATTGGGGCAGTGCAACTGCTTCAGGAGCCAGACAGGAAACAGCAGTGGCAAAAGGACTGGATGCAACAGTTCACCATGACAGTGAGAAAGAAGTCCCACCTGAAGAGGGAGGGGAGACAGAAGTCTAAGGAGAAGGGGTTATAACAGAGGCAACCAAAATGGATATGACTAGAAGAGTACCACCAGAATCAAGGTTACCAGTGCCACCCAGACTGGTAGCAAGTTCTCTGTAGACAAAGCAGAGGACTGGGGTTCTGGAAAGACACAACCAAAAGATGATAACCAGTCAGTGCCAGACAAAACACCAAGCCTAAGAGCCTGGGGCCACAGGACAGGGAGTGTGGAACCACTGGGGATGCCATAACAGGAAGGCAGGTCAGTGGGACAGGCAAACCCAGAAAGGGACCTAGAAACTTCAACAGGGCAAAGTGAGACCAGTGCTAAGTGCGGAGGTAGTGCCAGCTGCAATGAAGCAGGCATAATGCAGGGAAGTCCCCTGTATGACTACAGTTCAAAGATAATTCCACCCAGGACAACAGGAGAAGGAGTGACTGAAACAAGGAAACAAACAAAAAAAAAAGCATTTGTCAATACCGAATGTTGTCTTGCTGGCATTGGTAGTGCAGGAGTTCGAGAGATACATAACAGGAATAGAAGTGAAGTACTGAACTGATGCCAACCCCACCCCCACCCTGCAGAGACAGACAGGCATTGGGGTGTGCGTCTTCGGCCATAATGCACATGCTATGTCACCTCACCCTACCCTGCAGACACAGACAAGTGTCATGCTCACCCCATTTCATGAGGAAATATGCTGAGATGGGTGCAGTATAGGAGACTGGGGTAAACTTTGGGTCCGAACAGTCCAAAGCACACCTCGATGCCTGTCACTGGCTGCAGGGTGGGGGTGGAATGGCGTGAGCATTACAGCCGACAATCCCAAGTGTCACCCCTGATGCCTGTCAGTCTCTACAGGGTGGGGCATTTCGGTTAGCAATCCTAGTGCCCCGGGCGTTTTTTGGTATTTTCACTCCAAATTTTCAACATGGGTTTTTTGTGACCCCACCTCATGAACAGCGGCATTATCAGTTCATTAGCAAAAAGGTGATTCTGCACAGCAACTGTGCCACTTGGTGCCACAGGTGCGAACACACATTTCGGGCAGCATGTGAAAAATGGCAGCTGTACTGTTCATGAGTAGGTGTAAAAATGGCAATGTTGAAAATCTAGAGTGAAATATGAAAACTGCAGAAGTCCTGACGTGCGTGAGAAACTGTACAGCATGCAGGCCATAACTATAATATTTGGGGAATTTTTTTAACCAAATTTTCAACATAGGCATTTTGGGACCTCCACTCATGAACAGCATCACGGTGATTCTGTTAATCTGTCCCAAATGTTGATTTCCCATAGCAACCGCGCCATTTTCCGCCACATGTGCGAAAACACATTTTGGGCAGGATGTGAAAAATGACAGCTATACTGTTCATAAGGAGGTGTGAAAAAATGGCAATGCTGAAAATCTGGAGTGAAAATATTAAAAATTGTCAAAGTTACGAGTGTGTGTGGAAACTGCACTATGTATGCTCGTAAGTGTAATTTTTTTGAATTTTTTCACCAAATTTGCAACGTAGGCTTTTTGGGACCCCACAACACGAATAGTGACACTGTCGTTTCGTTAATCGTTCCCGAAAGGTGATTCCGTGTAGTGACCGCAAAATAACTTTTAGAGACCGAATAACGAGATGACAATGCATGTATTCATGAGGTGGTGGTTCCAAGAACCCCATGTTGAAAATTTGGAGCCAAAATTCAAAAAAAGGGCTGAGCTATTCACCTAAGTTGAAACTCCCCATTTATGCCATAATACAGCTTACCAGCATTTCTTCATTTTTGTAGTTCAGCTTTGAAGAGTGCAGATATGTTCTCGCTCCACTGGACCTCTGGAGGTAAGTATGGGGTGTGGGGAGGTGGAGTGCGCAGAGGAGGCACCATGGACAACGGACTGTTTTTTTTTTTTCCAGGTACACAACAAATAAAAAAAAAAACTGACCTCATGGGACCATTTTCTTTCTTTACAGGTGAATTAACACAAATGTTGGGCACACTGGGATGAGCTCCCAGTGTGCCCAATGATTTTGGAGGGACCTGATGTTGGCAACACTGGGGTGGGCTCACAGGGTACCACACAATGGGGCTAGGGTGGGGGAGGGACAGGAACATGCCGACGTGGTTGGCTTTTTCCGAGCGGCAGCACCCCGGGGTGGGCTCCCAGTGTGCCACACAATGTGGGGGTAGGTAGTGGCGGACATGCCAACACGGGGATTGAACCCCCAATGTCGGCCTTCTGTTGGGATTGTGTGGTGTCGACATGACCTGCTGCCATGTTTATCGAAGTGTTTCACCAGCAAAGGCACGTAGGGAGGAGTATCATCTATGCCGCTGCATGACAAGCTCGTCTCTGATTGCAGCGGCACATTTGTTTCAAGTTGGTGGCACTTTGCATAAACTTGTGTCAGCACTAGCATGCTGGCTAATTAGTGAATGAGGGACGTACCTACTAAAGCGTGTCCTGCAGTCACCAACACTGACACACCTCTGCATTTCTCCTACTACCACATGTTGCTTGCGCATGCGCAAGACAACATAAAAAGACGTACAAAATGGTTATTGATGCAATGGACAGAGCCCTGAAGGTTAGAACATCACGTAGACTACACCCAGCTGTTGCTAGAGCAGGAAATACCTAGAGTAAACCCCCCTCCCCTAGATCCACACTGAGGAAGGGACTGGTAGCAGAGCCAGTAAGTTCTACAGAGTATGCACATGGGCTTGTTCATAAGATGAGGATAGCCACTCCCTGAGGGATGGAAGTCCAATCACCTGGCCAAAAATTACAGAGCCGGCAAGGGCAGCACTGAAAGTCGAACACTGGCATTAAAACCAGGGATGTGCAGTCAGGAGCATGATTTAGTGAACAGACCCTGGAAGTCGCAGGAACAACAAAATCATCCAACATGGCCCGATGCAGAGTACAGTAAAGCGGGACATCGTTCAAGTCACTGGGTACAGAATTTGCTGTGTGGGTGAGAAATGTACTAGTCCTGAGGTGCCATCAGGCATACTGCCCACAAGGAAACCAGAGATCAATATCACCACCAGTGTACCGCATGTTGACCAATTCGCAGAACCCAGAGAAAATGATAATGCCTAGACCCATGGGAAGGATGGGCAAAAAAAGGCAGCCACCTCATGGCATTCAAAGTATAAGAGTTCCCCCCGGGGCAACGGATACAAAGTATGTTATTAACATACGACGAACCCAGCAGAATAAGGCCATTAGGTCTATCCAGTCTGCTTGTAGTGCACGGTCCTCAGCATCAGCTACTGACCCTGCCCTCCCTCACAATCCAACCTTCCCCTCCGTCCACCCCTCCCTGATTCTTATTTTCCCCTTCACTCTTTCCCAGCCTCTCCTGAAGCTACCTACCATTTTCAGTGAAACCACCTCCTCCACAAGCACATTCCAACTTGCCACTACCCTCTCTGTGAAGAAGTGCCTCCAGCCTCACTCCTAAACCTCCCCCCATCCAACTTCAGAATGTGTCCCCTTGTGTTTCAGTTCCCACTAGGCTTGAAGAGACCTTCCTTGTCCACCCCATTTATTCCTTTCAAATACTTGAAGGTCTCAATCATGTCCCCTCTCTCCCTCCTCTCCTCCGTGGGGAGGGCACCACAGAACTGATAAAAGAAATAGAGCATGAGCAAAACACAGACACCCAAAACTGCACTTCATAAAGACTGCACAAAGTAATGACAGCGTGGCGATTTAGTATTCCAACTCCATTGGAGAATGAACTTGGGGGTGGGGGGATTTACTATTCTAACTACAGGGGGGGCCCCCAATAACATCGGGCGTTTACTATTCCAACTCTGGAGGGAGGCAACTTGGGGGCCATTTAGTAGTCCAACTCTAGGGGTTGATTTACTATTCCAACTCCCGGGGTGAAAGGGTGAAAGTCAGGGGGCAGGGGGGACGAATCACTAATATCCCCACGCTGTTATGTCTATGTAGCTATTTTCACCCACCACCCACACTATTTTCACGGCGTGCATTTCACTGCGCTGTTATTCGAACGCAGTTTTGATGACCCCTCCAGGGAGCATATGTTCAGGGCCTCTAACCTCTCCTCGCATGTCCCACCTGCTGGCCCATTATCATCTTTGTTACCCGAGTCTGCACTATCTCTAGCAGGTTTATGTCCTTTTTAAGGTATGGGCACTGGTACTGCACACTGTACGCCAGACGCAGCCTCACTAATGATCTGCACAAGGACAGTATTACCTCATTTCACCTGCAGCTGATACCTCTGGCAATGCAACCCAACATTTCCTGTCCCATAAACCTATCAACAGCCATCACAAGACCCACAGAGCCAGTTCCAGGCAGGGTAATAGGTATCACTTAAGAATCAGCAGGGCAACATTTCAAGAAACTATGGATGATAGGAAGTCCCACGTCCAAAAAAAAAAAATTACTTACCATAGTAATCTTGTTTGTTCCAAGGGAATCTTTACTGTATTCTGGCATATGCAGTTAGCTTTCACCATTCAACTGCCCCGGAGAGAAAGGAGTTAATAGAACCTATGCTAATAGTGGAACGTTGATAGGCTCATGCTTGGTTTTCAAACCACTGTCCCCAGTGTATTCTACGCAACCATCAGATTCTTACGAAGCATACATAAAAAAAATACTAACTATACTATCCTATCTTAATTGAACACAAATTCACCCACCAATACATAGTTCCCCCTTTAAACAACAGTGGCATCCCCAAGACTCAAGTCACAGATGCCCAAAAAAGTACAGTTACGTAAGAACTTACCGTAACAGTAGATCTTCGAGAACAGCTCTTGCAGCAGGTTACACCATTAGGACTGAAGCCGGCAGGCATCAGGACCCCACGGAAAAATTCTAGCTAGCTATCTTCAGCGGGGACCGCCCCCGACGTTGGTCCCGCCTCCGACGTCAGACGTAGTACATAAGGGGGCGGTCCCGCCCGATTCCCCAGTTCTCCCGCCGGAGACTTCCGGCCGCAGGCTGACATCGAAATGGGAGACCGAGGATCCACCGTCAGAAGTCAAAAGGAAAAAATGCCTGTTAGTAAAGGCCTAAGCCATGCCTCCTCCAAGGGGGAAGGTGGGCGGGAAGGTACCTGCTGCAAGAGCTGTTCTCGAAGATCTACTGTTACGGTAAGTTCTTACGTAACTGTACTATCTTAGTTCGAGACACAGCTCTTGCAGAAGGTTACACCATTGGGACCGATTCCCAAGCAGTAACGCTGCAAACATTCTGGGAGGAAGAAACTAGAAATTACATTCCAGGTCCTGAATCTAGGACAGGAGACCCTGTAGCACAGCCAGGCCGAAGCCGGCTCTTCGCCGTGAAGCGATGTCCAGGCTATAATGCCTGATAAATGTATGTACAGAGCTCCAAGTGGCTGCAGCACATATGGCAGAAGTGGAGACGTTTCAGAGTGCTGCAAAGGAGGTGGCCACACCCCTAGTGGAATGACCCCGGACTGATCCCGGGAGGGGCTTTTGTTTGATATCATAACAGTATGAGATGCACTGGACAAGCCAGCGAGACAGGGACTGTTTGGATACTGGTTGGCCCATCATCCTTTCAGAAAAGGAAATGAAAAGTTGCTCCGAACTACGAAGCTGTTTAGTTCTGTTGAGGTAATACCTCAAGCTGCGGTGAACATCCAGGGTGTGGAGCAGTGCCTCTCCTCTATTAGAGTAATTTGAGAAGTAGACCGGCAGGTCAACATCCTGATTGAGAGTGAGTGTAGAAACCACCTTAGGCAAAAATTTAGGATTCGTCCTCAGGGATACTCTGTCCCCCGGTGGAAAATTAAATAAGGCTCTTTGCACATAAGAGCGTGAAGCTCAGAAACTCTTCTCGCTGACGTAACAGCAACCAAAAACAGCGTTTTCCACGACAGAAAACGCAGCTCGCAATCTGCGGCAGGTTCGAAGGGGGGAAGCGTGAGTTGTTCCAGGAGAAAGAGCAAATCCCATGGAGGCACTGGGTCCTTAATGGGAGGCCTAAGATGTAACACCCCTCTCAAAAATTCCCGAGAGGCATCTAATTGTGCCACAGTGCACTGTCCAACCGGAAGGTGGTAGGCTGAAATGGCACAGAGGTGCACCTTGATAGAGGAGTAGGCGAGGCCCGAATGGAAAAGGGAGAGCAGGTAGTCTAACACCCGCTCGACAGCAACCTAAGGGGAAAGGCCGCGTGCTTGCGACCATAAACAAAAACGGCGCCATTTCATGGCGTACGTCGCATGCGTTGCCGGCTTTCTGGCTGCGAAAAGAACTTCTGCAACCTCTTGCGAGACCCCGTGACGCAAGATGGCTATGTCTCTAGGAGCCATGCATGCAGGTTCAATGAGCGTAAGTCTGGGTGGACCAGTGAACCTTCCTCCTGAGACAAGAGATGGGAGCTGAACGGCAACGGGAGCGGAGGTTCCCGGGATAGCTGAATCAGTAAAGGGAACCAGATCTGCCTGGGCCAGAAGGGGGCCACAAGGATCATGGTTGCTTGCTCCCTGCGCAGTTTGAGAAGAACTCTCTGGATCGAAGGGAGGGAAAGCGCAGAGGAATCTGTACGCCCAGGAGAGGGACAACGCGTCTCGCCAGAAAACACCAGGCCCTGGATCTAGCGAGCAAAAATTGGGCAGTTTTGCGTTGGATGGGGAAGTGAACAAGTCCAACTCTGGAGTTCCCCATCGAAGAAACAGATCCTCTGCTACCTCTTGAAGAAGTTCCCACTTGTGGACTCTGGCCTGGGAGCGACACAGGCAGTCTGCAATTGTGTTGTCCACCCCGGGAACATGTACTGTGATCAGATTCGCGCCGTGTCGGATTACCCAATCTCACACCCTCATGGCCTCCCTGCAAAGGGGTTAAGAGTGTGCGCCTCCTTGTTTGTTGAGGTAATACATCACCGCCGTGTTGTCTGTCTGAAGCAGGAGAGTACTCGGCGGGATTTCTGACTGAAAGGCCTGCAGGGCATAAAGGACTGCCCTCATCTCTAGGACACTGATATGGAGGTGGGCCTCCAGAGGGGTCCACGTACCCTGGGACTTCACCCCGTCCAGGTGTGCTCCCCACCCTAGACCTGAGGTGTCTGTGGTGAGGATTACCTCCGGGGACGGCGCTATAAATGGGACGCCCGTGGAGAATGCCCCTGGGTCTAGCCACCACTGCCAGTCTCGAATCACGGTGTTCGTGATTCTGACCGGATGCTGCATGTGGTCTTGCCTTTGATCCCATTGCACCTTGAGCATCCACTGAGTTACCCGCATGTGGAGCCTTGCAAAAGGGATGGTAGGAATGGCCGCAGCCATGTGTCCGAGCAAGCGAAGGACCGACCTGGCTGGGATGGTCTTGTTCGTCGAAAGCTCCCTGATGAGGGATCTGATGCGCTCCGCTCTGTCGTCTGGAAGAAGTGCTCTTCCCTGAACGGTGTCCAGTACTGCGCCTATAAAGTGCAGCTTCTGCGATGGTACCAGGAGAGACTTCTCATGGTTGATTAGGATGCCCAGAGATCGAAACAGGTCCTGGGTGCTCTGGATCGCTCGTAACAACGCCTCTCTGGAGGCAGCCATGAGAAGCCAATCGTCCAGGTACGGGAACACATAATGGCCCTGTCTCCTTAGAGACGCTGCCACGACTGCCATGCATTTGGTAAAGACCCTGGGTGCGGATGACAGTCCGAATGGGAGGGCTCGGAACTGAAGGTGGTGGTCGAGAAACTCGAAGCGCAGGAACCTCTTGTGCACCTGAGCTATAGGGATGTGCAGGTATGTGTCCTGCATGTCTAGAGACGCTAAGAAGGCGTCTTGCTTCAGCATGGGAATGAGACCCGGAAGAGTCACCATGCGGAATCTCTTGTAGGCGACCGACACGTTGAGGTCGCTGAGGTCCAGAATCGGACGGAGGTCCCCTGTTTTCTTTGGAACCAGGAAGAAGTGGGAATAGTATCCTTGTCCTCTCTGGTTCTCCGGGACGTACTCTATCGCTCCCTTTTGCAAGAGCGCGAGTATTTCTTGCCAGATCAGTGACTTGTGCTGACCCGGGTACCGGGAGAGCAAAGGAGGCCTCGAGGGTGGCTTTTCTGCGAATTCTATAAAGTGGCCTCTTCCGACCAACTGAAGAACCCACCTGTCGGTGGTTATAGCCTGCCATCCGGCAGGAAGTTCTATCGACCCCGACCATGATTTCCCGTTGATCCTGAGGGGCGGGGGCCGGAAAGGAGTCAGGCTGTGGCGGCTGAGGGTCCCGCTGGCTGGACCGGCTTAGGAGTACGCTGGCTTCGGCCTGCGGGTTGTTTCCCCTGGGCTCTGCGAAAGCCGGAGCCCCTTTGTTTTGGAGCGGGGTGGGACTGTTGTCTCTGCGTCCATCCACGAAATCGGCTTTGGTTCCTACGAAAGGAACTAAGCTTGGGTCGGTACATGGCCTGGACTGACCTCACCGCCTTCCCGGCCTCTTGGAGTCTGGTAATTATCTTCTCTGAGGGTTTACCAAACAAAACTTCTCCCTCGAATGGGCGTCCATGATATTCTTCTGGACGTCCGGGGTGCTCGGAGCAGCGTAACCAAAAGGCGTCTCCGGATGCATCGCCTGAAGCTGCTGCTCGGGCCGAGAGTCCATGAGTCATCTGCTGCTCGTAGCACTTGGGTTCCCACGTCCGAACCCGTACGAAGGAGCTGAAGCATCTCCTCCTTCTGCTCACCTTCCGGCAGTTTCTCAGCTGCATCCAGACCCTGTTCCCACAAGGCATTTTGGAACTGCACCATGTGGGTCAAATAATTCAGGGATCTGATGGCGCAGGTAGCGGAAGCATACGTGCACCTACCCATGGCGTCCAGCTGTTTGGACTCTGGGTCCGGTGGCAGGGTGCTCAGATGTTGCGGTCTCTGGGACCGGTCATGCGAGGCTGTTATGACCAGAGAGTCGGCCTGAGGATGCCGAGTCAAGTACTGGTCTTCCCTGGGAGCCTTGTACAAGCGATCAGCTTTCTTCGGCATCGCCGGGAGCGAATGTGGATGCTTCCACGCTGCCTTGGTGACGTAAGGGTGGCACCACCACAGGCTTGGGGTCCTTCTGCCTAAGATACTTTGCAAGGTGTAGCCTTTCGGGGTCTAGCTCTTCCGCATCCCATCTTCTCTTGGATTTGTCTCATAATATCCGAGAACGAAGGGTCATCCGGAGGAGACTTTGGCATCTCGCGTGGATCTGGAGAAGGGATGGAGAGGGGAGATGGGGATCTGGATGTTGAGAACTCTGATCCCGTGTCCTCCGTCAAAGGCGATCGTCGGCGTCTTCTGGGTCTCTTAGGGCTGGGTGACCTGGAAGAGGATTTGGACGGAGGTCTCTGTTTGTCTGGTCTCCCCCTTGGAGGTGTTCTGTGCTCCCAGGGAGAAGGTAGCCGGCCTGCCGACCCCGATGGAGAGGGGGGCGCAGGAACCGGAGGAGTAACCGGTGTAGGAGGAGGAGGAGGTGGAGTGGGAACCATGTCCTTCTTTATCGTGTCCCACCAGTAAGTAAACAGCTCCTTCACTTCTAACATGGAAAGGCCCGACGACGGTCCGGGCGCCGGTGGACGGTCGTCGGGTCCCGGCGTCAGCTCCACAGGGGGCTCGGGTAGTGGCAAGGGTTCCCTGGGCGTCTCGACAGGACTGGGGTCACCCGTCTGGTCCTCGGGCTGAGTCAACTCCTCCTCAGTGATGGTCTCCTGACCGACGTCGGTCGGAGGCGTCGGGGTCCTCTTCTCAATAGGAGCGGGCACCGGTCCCCCTACCGGCGTCCGGTGATGCGTTTGCCTGGCTGGCGACAGTCGTCTGGCGAGGCCAGCGGCTCCAGGGACCCGTGGCGAGAGGTCGATGATGGACGCACCGGCGTTGGGTCTTGCGGCCTCTTCAGAGAGGTGAGCTCCTTGGTCTTGCGAGGAGGCAAGGAAGCAGACCTGACGTCGGGTTCAGAAAGGCAGGAACCCGACTTATGATGATGGTGGCGATCCCCCGACTTGGTCAGGGCCTTGGAGGATGAGGAAGGCCTGGGAGTCTTGGCCTGGGAAGAGGAAGAAGACTTTCTAACCGCAGCAGGTGGAGGCTGAGAGCTGGCCCGGGAAGGGGAGCGGTCGGACCTGGAACCAGAGCTGCGCGAGTCTGAGGCCCTAGACGGGGACCTGGAAGGGGCCTTCCCCCTATGCTTCTCAGCGTGCTTGTGGGCCTTCTGTGAAGAGTCCCCCTTGGAAGACATGGTCTTGAGTTTTTTCTTCCAGCAGGAATGCCTGAAGGGCCTTCTGGCGACGGATCTGGGTTCTGCTATTAAACCCCTGGCAAAAGGAGCAGGACTGGGTGTCGTGGTCTGGGCCTAGGCACCGGACGCAGGCCGCGTGCGGGTCCTTGAAGGGGATCTGCTTCCCACAAGCACACTTCGAGGAGTGATCAGAGGTCGGAGAGGACATCAGCGAAGAACTTGACTGTAGAGAATCGAATTTCTCGTAGGAAAAAACTACCACGCGTCGCGCGCTAGAGACTGAACCGAAGGGTCGAGACATGCAAGTCGACGGCGGGAAAGAACTGGGGAATAGCGGACCGCCCCTTATGTACTACGGCCTGACGCCGGAGGCGGACAGACATTGTGGGCGTCCCGCCAAGATAACTAGCTAGAATTTTTCCGTGGGGTCCTGATGCCTGCGGCTTCAGTCCTAATGGTGTAACCTGCTGCAAGAGCTGTGTCTTGAAGTAAGATCAACCAATTCAAACAGGTCTCATCAATAACATGGACAGCTGGAATGCAGTGCCCACTAGGTTCTTGTAGGGGAGGGTAGGGTGGGAGCTCAGAATACAGTCAAGATTCCTTTGGAAGAAACAAGATTACTGTGGTAATTTCTTTCTTTAAACCCCAGGTAATCTTTATTGTATTCTGACATATACAGACTACCCAAGCAGTGCCTTTGGAGGTGGGCATAGAACCTACTTAGGAAACAGGATCTGCAATACTACTGTGCCAAATCTGGCATCACTTCTAGCTTGGGTGTTCAGGCAATAGTGTTTAGTAAATGTGTGAACAGTTTTCCAGGTAGCTGCCTTACAAATTTCTAACAGAGGAATATCTCTGGCAGATGCTATGGAGGCAGCTGTATCCCTGGTAGAGTGGGCTCTGAGGCCCACAGGGGGCTCCTTGCCCAATTTGCTGTAGCAAAACTGAATACAGGCAACAATCCAGCGTGCAATGGTTCTCTTTGAAGCTGGTTTGCCCTTCCCCACAGGTCAGGAAAAGCTGGGTATTATCCTGCCTATGGGCTTCTGTGTGATCCAAGTAGTAGCCAATAGCCCCCCTGACATCAAGGCTCTGTAGTCTATGTTCCCCTGAGCTGGGGATGAACTTCCTATTAGTCCAGAGCACTATCTTGTCCCTGTGGACTGAAATGTAGTTAGGTTCTATGGACAAGGCCTGCAGTTCACTGATCCTCCTGGCTGAAGGGACTGCTACCAAGAACATGGTTTTCCAAGTCACATACTTGAGCTCTGCTGAAGACATGGGCTCAAAGCGGGGACTGCATCAGCTGTGCAATGCATATATTCAGGTCCCATGATGTGGTTGGTGCCCTGTGTGGGGGGTGCAAATGCAGGAGTCCCTTAAAGAACTTCCTGAAAATGAGGTTGGAGGCCAGGGAAGAGCCCTTCCCTCCCGAGAGGTAGGCTGAGACAGCAGCCAAGTGCACCTTGAGGGTGGATGGCTTCATCCCAAGGAAATGGGAGATGGGCTAGATAGTCCAACAATACTGGCAGCCCAGCCTGATGAGGATGTATGTCATTCCACTGGCACCACATGGAGAAACTCTTCCACTTGGAAGTGCAAGTCTTTCTAGTAGAAGGTTTTCTAGAGACCCTAAGAACCTCTAGGACCCCTCCTGAAAGATGCAGACTAGCATATTCTAGGTCCTCAAGAGCCAGGCCCTGAGCCAGACACAGTTGAGGTTGGGGTGGCGCAAGATGGCTATGTCTCTAGGAGCCAAGCATGCAGGTTCAGAGAACGTAGATCCGGATGGAGCAATGAACCGTCCTCCTGAGACAGTAGGTGGAAGCTGAACGGCAACAGAAGCGGGGGTTCCCGAGATAGCTGTGCCAGCAAGAGAAACCATATCTGTCTGGGCCAGAACGGGCCACCAGAATCATTCGCCAGGTTCTCTGTGCAGTTTGAGAAGAACTCTTGATCAGCGGGAAGGAGGGAAGGCATAGAGGAATCTGTTCACCCAGGAGAGGGACAACGCGTCTCGCCAGAAAACACCAGGCCCTGGACCTAGCGAGCAGAAATTGGGCAGTTTTGCGTTGGATGGGGATGCGAACAAATCCAGCTCTGGAACTCCCCATCGAAGAAACAGATCCTCTGCCACCTCCTGAAGAAGTTCCCACTCGTGGACTCTGGCCTGGGAACAGCTCAGGCCATCTGCGATCGTGTTGTCCACCCCGGAAACGTGAACCGCAATCAGGTTTGCGCTGTGTCCAATTACCCAATCCCACACTCTCATGGCCTCCCTGCAAAGGGGGTAAGAGTGCGCCTCCTTGTTTGTTGAGGTAATACATCACCGCCGTGTTGTCCGTCTGAAGCAGGATAGTGCACGGTGGAATTATCAACTGGAAAGCCTGAAGTGCATAGAGGACCGCCTTCATCTCTAGGACATTGATATGGAGATGAGCCTCCAATGAGGTCCATACACCCTGAGACTTCACCCCGTCTAGGTGTGCTCCCAACCCGAGACCTGAGGTGTCCGTGGTGAGGGTTATCTCCGGGGACGGTGCTGCAAACGGAACACCCTTGGAGAGCGACCCGGGGGCTAGCCACCACTGCCAGTCGCGAATCACGGATTTCGTGATCCTGACTGGATGCTGCAAATGGTCTTGCCTCTGGTCCCATTGCGCCTTGAGCATCCACTGTGTTATCGCATGTGGAGTGGAGTGCGAGAGGGACTGTGAATGGCCGCAGCCATGTCCGAGGAGCAGGCAGAAGGACCGACCTGGCGAATGCGGTCTGGTTCATGATAAGGCCCCTATAAGGGACCTGATGCGTTCCGCCCTGTCGGCCGGAAGAAAAGCTCTTCCCTGGACCGTGTCCAACACTGCACCTATAAACTGCAGTTTTTGCGACGGTACCAAGAGGGATTTCTCGTGATTTATAAGGATGCCCAGCGATTGAAATAAGTCCAGGGTGTCCTGGATTGCGAGCAGGAGCGCCTCTCTGGAGGCGGCCATGAGAAGCCAGTCGTCTAGGTACGGGAACACATAGTGGCCCTTTCTCCTTAGAGATGCTGCCACGACTGCCATGCATTTGGTAAAAACCCTTGGTGCGGATGACAGTCCGAACGGGAGAGCCCAGAACTGAAGATGGTGGCCTAGAAACTCGAAGCGCAGGAACCTCTGATGCGCTTGAGCTATGGGGATATGCAGGTATGCATCCTGCATGTCTAGAGACGCTAAATAGGCGCCTTGTTTCAGCATGAGGATAAGACCCGGAAGGGTCACCATGCGAATCTTCTTTGCACGCCGACCCATATATTGAGGTCGCTTAGGTCCAGAATCGGACGGAGGTCCCCTGTTTTCGTGGGAACCAGGAAGAAGTGAGAATAATATCCTTGTCCTCTCTGGTTCCCTGGGACGTACTCTCATCGCCTTTTCTAGGAGGCCTTGAGTACTTCTTGCCAAATTGGGTTCCATGCTGACCCGGATACCGGGAGAGCAGAGGAGGCCTCGAGGTGGCTTTTCTGCGAACTCTAAAAGTGCCGACGCTGACCAACTGCAGAACCCACCTGTCGGTGGTGATCGCCCTGCCATCCCGGCAGGAAGTTCGAATGCAACCCCACCATAGCTTCCCGTTGATCCTGAGGCGGGGGCGGAAGGAGTCATGCTGTGGCGGCAGATGGACCCGCTGGCTGGGTCGACCTAGGGGTGCGCTGACCTCTGCTAGCGGGCTGCTTACCCTGGGTTCTGCGGAAACCAGAGCCCCTCTGTTGTGTAGCGGAGCGGGGCTGCTGCCTCTGTGTCCGCCCACGAAATCGGCTTTGGTTCCTACGAAAGGAACCGAGCCTAGGACGGTACATGGCTTGTACCGACCTCACCGCCTTCCCGGCCTCTTGCAGTTTGGTAATAATCTTCTCCGAAGGATTACCAAATAACACATCTCCCTCGAAAGGGGCGTCCATAATGTTCTTCTGGACGTCCGGGGTGAAGCCGGAGACACGATGCCAGGAGTGTCTCCGGAGGTGAACGCCGGAAGCTGCTGCTCGGGCCGATGAGTCCGCGGAATCGTATGCGGCTCTAAGCACTTGGGTCCCCACGTCTGAACCCGTGCGGAGGAGCTGGAGCATCTCCTCCTTCTGCTCACCTTCAGGTAGTTTCTCAGCTACCTCCAGACCCTGTTCCCACAGAGTGTTCTGAAACTGAACCATGTGGGTTAAGTAATTTAAGGATCTGATGGCGCAGGTAGCGGAAGCGTACATGCGCCTGCCCAGAGAGTCCAATTGTTTGGATTCTGGATCCGGTGGCAGGGTGCTCAAATGCTGCGGCCTCTGTGACCGGTCATGTGAGGCTGTTATGACCAGAGAATCGGCCTGAGGTTGTTGCGTCAAATACTGGTCCTCTTTAGGAGCCTTGTATAGACGGTCAGCTTTCTTCGGCACCACCGGTAATGAATGTGGACGCTTCCACGCGGCCTTGGTGACGTCCACAAAAGTGTCCACCAAGGGTGGCACCACCACAGGCTTGGGGTCCTTCTGCCGAAGATACTTAGCCAGGCGTAACCTTTCGGGGTCTAACTCCTCAGCATCCCACCCCATGTTCTCCTGGATATGGCGCATGATATCCATGAACGAGGGGTCATCCGGAGGAGACCGTGGCATCTCACATGGGTCCGGAGAAGGGATGGAGATTGGAGATGGGGATCTAGAGGTGGAGTATACTGATCTCGTGTCCTCCGTCGACGGCGAACGTCGGCGTCTCCTGGATCTCTTGGGGCTGGGTGATCCAGAAGATGATCTTGACGGAGGTCTCCTCTTTGATGGTTGAACCCCGGGAGGAGATTTGGACTCCTGGGAGGAAATGGCGACCAACCGACCCCGCAGGTGAAGGGGGGGCCGGAGCCGGAGGAAGAGCGGTGGGCGCCACGTCCTTCTTGATGGTGTCCCACCAGTATGTAAAGAGATCCTTCACATCTGCTATAGATAATCCCGACGACGGCCCAGACGCCGGGGGGCGGTCGAGTCCCGGCGACGGCTGCACAGAGACCTCGGGTGGCGGCGAGGGAGTTCTGGGAGACTGCACGAGGCCGGGATCGCCCGTCTGGTCCTCGGGCTGCATCAGATCTTCCTCCGCTAGCGACTCCTGCCCAACGACAGTCGGAGGCACAGGAGTCCTCTTCTCAGGCGTTGCGGACGCTGGTCCCCCAACCGACATCCGATGGGAAGACTTGGCGGCGACAGTCTGACAGCTGGCAGCAGCTCCGAGAGGGTAGCGGGACGGTCGGCGGAGATCAGGCAGCGTCGAGTCTACCGGCCTCTTCAGAGGAGTAGCTCTAGGGTTTTCGGGCGGCACTGAAGAGGACCGACGTTGACTGCCGGAAGGGAGCCCGACTTATGGTGGTGGTGATGACGCCCCGACTTCGCTGAGGCCCTTAGGGAGTGGAGGACGCACGACGGCCTGGCGGTAGGGCCTGAGAAGATCGAGAAACAACTACACGCAGCGGGGAGGGAAGAGGCCCTGGATGGAGACCGGTCTGACTTAGACCGGAGTTGCGGGACTCGGAGGCCCAAGTTGGAGACCTGGAAGGGTCCTTCTCCTTCTCTTCCTTTCGGGCGTGCTTGTGGGTTTTGAAGATTCCCCTTAGAGGACATGGCTCTAAATTTTTCTTCAAGTAGGAACGCCTGAAGAGCCTTCTGTCGCGGATCCTCGTGCGGCTATTAAACCCTTGACAGAGGGAGCAGGCCTGGGTATCGTGCTCTGGGCCCAGGCACCGGACGAGGCCGTGTGAGGTCCTAAGGGATCTGCTTCCCGCAAGCACACTTAGACGTATGCCCCGAGGTCGGAGAGGACATCAGCGAAAAAATCCTTTGAAGTAGAGGAAATTCCCGTAGGAAAGTTCAGAAACCACGCGTCGCGCGCTAGACTGAGACCGGAGGGTCGAGGCATGCAAGTCGATGGCGGGAAAGAACTGGGGATTCTGGCGGGACCGCCCCCTTATGTACCACGCCTGACGTCGGAGGCGGGACCGGCGTCGGGGGTGGTCCCCGCTGAAGATAGCTAGCTAGAATTTTTCCGTGGGGTCCTGACGCCTGCCGGCTTCAGTCCTAATGGTGTAACCTTCTGCAAGAGCTGTGTCTCGAAGTAAGATCTATAGATCGTCCCTTTCTGTTTGGGATAATGGAAAAATATCTGGGAAGACAGTAATTCTTTGGGGAGGTAAACAGATCCATCTGTGGAGTGCCCCATAAGTTGAAGATTTCTTGGAGCACTTGCTTGTGAAGTGTCCATTCGTGAGTTGTGGACTGGTGACTCAGCCGGTCAGCTAACTGGTTGCAATGACCCAGTAGGTGGACAGCTGCTGGCATCAGTTGCCATAGGGCTTCTTGCCAAACTGCAAGGGTCTCTGCAGAGGGGCGAGACTTCATACCCCCCTGCTTGTTGAGTTAGAACACTACTGCAGTGTTGCCTGATTGGATCAGTAACGATCCTGGCTCAAGGTAGGGCCGGAACGCCTGGAGGGCTAGATGGATTGCTTTCATCTCTAAGAAATTGATACGAGACAGATGGGGAGAAGTGGGCCATTGGCCTTGGGTCTGATAAAGACCGAAGTGTGCTCCCCAGCCCTGCAGGAAGCATCCATGGTCAACGTTTGCATGCGGGGGGACTGGAAAGGTATTCCTTGATTCAGATTGATTCTGATTGCCCACCATGTCAGGGAAGATTTAGGAGAGGAGTGACCCTGATTTTGTCTTCAAACTGTCCTGTTTTTGGGACCACTAATTCTGAAGGGTCCACTGGACAGGTCTCATGTGGAGATGGGTGAATTCCACCATAGGGATGGCAGCGGACGTGACCCAGAAGGCACATCTGTCTGGCTGTGACTATTTTCTGAGTCTGTATATGTAATGCCAGAGCTATTAGTGTGCCCTGCCAAGCAGGCGGGAGGTAAGCCCTGGCTGTAACTGTATCTAGAACAGCTCCAATGTATTGGAGAGACTGTATTGGATTTGGACTGGACTTGGCCAACTGACAGTGATTCCCAGATCTGCGAACAGTTTCAAGGTAGCATCTAGAGAGGCAAGCAGAGCTTTTTTGGAGTCTGCTTTTAGCAAATCATCTAGATATGGAAAGATGAAGTGCCCTTCTCTTCGTAAGGCTGCTGCTACCACCGCTAGGCACTTGAACACTCTGGGGATTGATAAGAGGCCGAAAGGGAGTGTTCAAAACTGGTAATTTTGACCCAGCAGGTGGAAGCGCAGAAATCTGTGATGAGCAGTGTGGACGGGAATATGAAGGTAAGCATCCTTCACGTCTAGGGCGCAAAGCCAATCACCCTGTTTCAGGATCGGCATGATGGCAGGTAGGGTGATCATGCGGAAACGTTTGTACTGAATGTAACGATTCAGTTGTCTGAGATCCAGTATTGGTCTGAGGTCTCCCGTTCATTTGGGCAACAGAAAGAAGTGGGAGTAAAATCCCATTTGATGTTCCAGAAGGGCACTGGTACAACGGCCTGTTTGGTCAAGAGGGCCATCAATTCTTCCTGTAAGATGGGTATATGATCTGGAGGATAATGAATCTGCCATGGAGGGCAAGGGCATGAGGTGGAGAGAAACTCCAAAGTATGATCCTTCTGTATAATCTGAAGTATCCAATTGTCAGAAGTGATCGTTTGCCAGGCCTCCAGATAGATGGTAAAATGACCCCACACAGCCTCCAAGGCCTGGTCGAGGAGGCGGGGTGAAGGCCCTAGTGGGTCACGGGGAGGAGGGCTGCGCAGCTCAGCCTGAAGGGTGGGAGCGGGCACCCCAGGCGGCAGAGGTGTTGCCTCTGGTGGATTGTGCACAACCTCTGAAGCTGCCTTTATTATTACCTCTGTATCTTCCACCTCTTTTGGAATAAGATGAGTGTTGAGTACGGTAGGTTGTAGCAGGAGTATGATACATGCCATGGACCATGCAGAGGGTTCTGCCTGATGCTTGTAAGTCATCCAGTAAAGTTTGAGTACCTGGCCCAAACAGCTTGGACCCGTTAAAGGGGGCATTAGCTACTTTATGTTGTGTATTAGGTGCAAAGCCTGAAACACGAAGCCAGGCATGGCGACGCAGAGCGATACCAGTGGATGATAGTCAGGCTGAGATATCTACGGCATCATATCCCAACCTGAGGAAGTGACGGGAGATAGAATTACTGTCACTGTGGCCAATAATTTATCCCTATCCTGTGAGGGACTTTACCGATAAGCTCAATGGCAGAGGACGCAGATATTTAATCATATGACCCATATAGTTCAAGATTCTGATATTCATAGCACCTGAGGAAAATACCTTTTTCCCCCCAGATAGTAAATTCTTCTGGATTCCTTATCAGGGGGTAAAGAGCTTATGTGCTTGGGTTTTATGGTACGGTCATGAGCAGCAGTAATGACCACAGAATCTGCCTCTGGAACACTAGACAGAAAGAGGTGGTCCAGAGGAGCCTGATATAAATGGTCCGCTTTGCTGGGGGCCAGCTGTAATAGCTGAAGACTGATACCAAGCAGCCAGCATGGCATTCTGGTAGGTTGGTATTAGTGGGGGACCACTAAAAAAGGCTCCTCCGGTAATTCAAGGTATTCTGCCATGTCCTTGCATTGTTTATCATATTCAGTAGTGGAGAATCCCATGACCTTTTGGATTTGAGCCATCATTTCACTAAAGGCCGGGTCATCTGGGGGAGAGGCTGTTGAAGGGAGAAGCAGATCCTCATCCAAAGAAGAGATTTCTGAGTAGGGGGATTCAGGATAAGGAAAACTCAAATCTTGAAACTCTTCATCTTCGAGATCACCGGCGAAATCAGGCAGAAAATCTTGGTCATCTGATGAAAGAGTCCTCTATGGATGGAGGAGGAGACCAGGGTGGCATGATATCCCTGTCAGTATGAAATCTTTTAGGGGGAGGAGGGAGAGGAGATCGGGTAGGATCATCCAACTCTTCAGAGGGCTGAGAATGCTACATGGCATGCAAGACCAGTCGGACTACGTTGGCGAGGTCCCTTTCCTTCGGAAGGGGGGGGGTGAGAAGGGGGGCATGTTGTGAAACAAGAGGGTTGATAGAGGGAATGGGACGTGTAACATGAGCAGGTCTCGCCCCTGGGTGGTAAAGACCAGGGTCCTGATCTCTGTCTGCCTGACCCCTATAAGAAGCCACCTGTGTAGGTGGAGGGGCAGTCAATAAGGCATAAGCCATAGGTTCCCTCGAGGAATGTGGGGTCTCTTCGATGGGCCCACAAGGGAAAAAGTTATTTTCACTTAAAATGTCAGATGCCGTCGACGGGAGAGGAACCCCCTTGATGCAGCAGCAGTATATTTAACTGCATATAAAGCACTGGAAAGCGTAGTTGACGAGAGGGTATAAGCCTCTGTCGACAAGGCAGTTACCGTTTGAACTGCATTTAAATTGGTGGAAAGTGCTGTCGACAAGAGGGTATGAGCCCTGTCGATTAAGTGTTTAAAGGACACCCCGTCGATGGAGGGACACCAGAAACGGTGGCCACTGACGGGCGATGAGGCAGGGAGTGTGAGGAGGGTTTCTCCTCCTCCTTTCTCTGCCTGGAACCAGAACCAGTAGAGGGGGAGCCCTTGGTACAAGCCCCCAGGTTCTCCAAGAGAGGCATTTTCTGCTCTATCAAAAGGTGTTGAATTTCAAGCAACTGTCGTCGACGAGTTGCCTTATTAAATTCCTCACATAAACTAAAGGAATTGGTGGTGTGTGTAGATCTCAGACATCTTACATAAAGTGTGCGATTGTCAAAGCGGTATATCTTCCTACCGCAACAGCAGGAACGAAATATAGTTTGTTTCTTTGAAGAATCTGTAGACCTTCATCTTAGTTCCAAATTTCTCATCCATGACTGCTACACAGAAGCTGCACTAGCTGCTGCGCGTGCTGAAGATTGTGGTAAAATGAACGGAGGATACCAGGGACCGCCCAAACGTATACAGGAAACTGGAAGCTGATGTCATGTGTGGGCGGTCCCTGGTGAAAAACTGCTAGAAGAGCTGCCGTGCACTACGGTGACCTCTGCTGGATACCCAAAAGTATTACCTACTGCAAGAGACCACTCCGTGGAAGATCTACTGTTATAGGCGAGTAACCAGTTTTTCTAGGATCGTGGATATATTGTTCTATCCACACTTGCTGGCAGACTCCTAGCAGTTCTCTGGGAAGAGAAAGGCAAGGCGCATACCCCCTATTTAGGGAACAGAAATTGGAGAACTGAGACCCCAAAACCAGCATCCCAGCATGACTCTAGGTCAATGTGGTAGCGGGTAATGAAAGTGTTTGCTGACTTCCAGGTAGCAGCCCTGCAAATTTCCTGGATAGGGATGTCCCTGAAAGCAGCCACCGACACAGCGGTATGGCGGGTGGAATGAGCCCTTACCCTACGGGAGGGCTCTCGACCCACCAACCTAAAGCAGAGATCAATGCATGATGTAATCCATCTGCCAACTGTCCACTTAGCTGCCGGCCTGTCAGGTGTGGCTTCAGCATAGGTGACAAACAGGTGGCGAACCTCTCCCCGAACTTCGGCCGTCCGCTCCTTATAATAAGAGAGCACCCATCTCAGGTCCAAAGTATGGAGCCTGTACTCGGCCTCGGAGGTGTAATTAGGGTACTACACCAGCAGAGTCAACACGTGGTTGAGGTGAAACTCCGACACCACGTTCGGAAGGAATTTCGGTTGGGGGCGCAGGACAACCTTGTCCCTGTGAAAGACCAGGTAAAGAGACTCGACAGTGAGCGCCTGTAGCTCCCCAGTCCTTCTGGCTGACGTGACAGCCATGAGGAAGGTGGTCTTCCACGAGAGATGCGACACCTCACACCTGTGCATTGCTTCGAATGGCTTGCCAGTATCAGCAGTAGACCCCATGGTGGTGGTGGTGGTGGTGATGGTTATGCACTGGAGAGGAAATGTGGTCAAGGCCTTTAAAGAAGCACCAGACCACCTTTTCCTGGGCCACCATCTGCTGATCGGCCCGTAGAGATGGCAGCCAGGTGTACCTTAAGGGTCGTAGACCAAAGATCTCTTTTGGATAGAGACCAAAGGTAGTCGAGGATGCTAGCCACTGGACAGGACAAAGGGTCCAAAGCCCTTGCCCTGACACCAACTGGAAAATCTCTTCCATGTAAAGGCATAGCACCTCCCAGTTGACTCCTTCCTAGATGCCTCCACTATGGTGAGTATATCCTTAGAGAGATCCAAAGCCTGGAACTCTAGCTGCTCAGGAATCAGGCTGTCAGGTGCAGGGATTGAAGGTCCAGATGGAATACCCTCCCCTGATTGATCGAGAGCAGGTCCGAGCATGCTGGGAGACACCTCGGGAGCTTGGTGCTGAGGCTGAGGAGATCTGGATACCAGAACTGGCGGGGCCAGTCTGGGGCTACCAGAATCACCTGTGCCTTGTGTCCCTCCTGACCTTGAGGAGCACCTTGTGGACCAAGGGGTGTGGAGGGGAAAGCATAGAAGAGGCCTGGGTTCCATGGCCTCGAGAAGGCATCCCCCTGCAGTGAGCCCCGCTGAGCCGGGCGGGCATGGAACAGCCTCAGCATGTTGTTCTCCCTGGAGGCGAACAGGTCCACCTGAGGGGTGCCCCAGTAGGAGAACAGGCTGTGTACTACCTCTGAAAGAAGAGACCACTCGTGGGACACCTCACACCCACGGCTGAGGGTGTCCGCCAGCTGATTTGAGGCTCCTGCCACATGGATGGCTAGGAGATCTGCCCCCAGTTGGCTTACGAGGGTCCAGTTGCGGCGCGCTTCCCTGCATAGAGGTCGGGAGTGCGTGCTGCCCTGCTTGTTGAGATAGTACATGGTCGTGGTATTGTAGTCTGGACCTGCACCACTTGACCCTGAAGAAACTGAGCAAATGCAGTCAGTGCCAGCTGAACTGCTCGGAGCTCCAGTAGGTTGATATGACATCGGGATTCCTTGGGGGGGTCCAGAGCCCGTGGATTCTGATTTCCCGTGTGGGCACCCCCAGCCCGTGAGAGAGGCATCGGTCGTCAGAACACCTGTTGGCTCTGGACAGACAAATGGGATCCCTTCCTGCAGATGTTCTAGGATGGTCCACCATTGGAGAGCATCCCACATCTTCTGGGTCACAGTGATCAGCTGGTCAAAGTGACTGAAATGCTGAGTCCACTGGTTGGCCAGCTCCCACTGAAGAGGTGCATATGCCACCGGGCCCATCAGACCACTGCGGTGCTGGCTGCCATGTACCCCAGAAGGCACAGGATGTCCCGGGCAGGGCGCAAGTGCCCAACCAGAAATGATCGGGCAAAGGAGGAGAGAACCTCCACCCTGTCCATCAGGTGCCCAACTCTGGCTCAGCAAAAGCCGAGCTCTGCCCCAATGAAGCAGATCACCTGCAAAAGTGCGAGTTCCAACTTGGTCTCGTTGACCCAGAGACCAAGTTCGATGCAGGTCTGGAGAGCCAGATCCCTGGATTTTCTCCACCTCCTGAATGGAGGGACCCGCTATGAGCCAGTTGTTGAGATAGGGTACACTTTGCCCCCGCCAGTGGGCTGCCACCACTGCAATGCATTTGGTGATGATCCGGGGTCCAATGACAGGCCGAACGGCATGACTTGAAACTTGAAGAGGGCTCCCGCTGCTCGGAAGTGGAAAAAACTTCGGTGAGACATACGGATCGGGACTTGAAAAATGCATCCTGAAGTTCCAGTGAGCAGAACCTCATGTTCTGCTCGAGAGATGGTATGCTCTGAGACAGAGTTACCATCCTGAATGTGTGAGACCTGAGAAATTGGTTCAGGTTGTGAAGATCTAGAATGGGGCGTCAGCCCCCTGTCCATTTTGGAACCAGGAAGTACCTGGAAATGAACCCTGGGTTGACAAAGGGATCTACGACTCTGGCTACCGCCTCCTTTCGGGGGAGAGCCTACTCAGTGTGCATGGATACCATCTCCTCCCGTGGGGCGCAGGCTCGGCTTGATGGGTACTTCTCGAATTCCAGAGCCAGTCCCTGGCTGACCACTTCCAGAACCCACCTGTCCATTGTAAAACCGGACCAGGCAGAAAGGAAGAGGCGGGCCGCCCCATGGGGGACCCAGAGCTGGTGTCACGGGTATGGGGTTGGCAACCCCCATCCCGTCACTGTGCAGGTTTGGAGGAGGATCCAGTTTGGGGACCACCAGGACGCTTTCCTCTGGGCTTACAGGCTGCTGGAAGACCATGACTTGGGCAGAAAGCGACAAGGTTGAGCCTTCTGCTGTTGCTGCCCTGACTGGAAATGGGGCTGCTTGGCCGCAGGGGCAGAAGGCCAAAAGGGCTTTCTTTTTTCTGCTTTTTGGAAACTTGGGATTCTTTCTGAGCAAAAGTCACAGAGTCCATGATGGCGTTGGACTTCTCTATGCGCTGGAGGTGACCATCCACTTCTGGACCGAAGAGATCGGTACCCAGGAAGGGGACGTCCATCAACTTATGCTGAGTGTCCACCGTGAAGGTGAAGCCACTCAGCCAAGCCCTGCAGTGCATGGCAACCATGGCCGCCACCAAGCAGGCACAGGAATCCCCAATGTCCAGAGCCATCTGTAGTTGCTGCTTGGCAACCGCTCGGCCCTGGTCATGGACCTGCTTGACCACAGTCTGGAGGTCTGCGGGGAGGACCTCATCCAGAGAGCCCAGAAGGGCATGGGAAAAATGTGCCATGACGACGACCGAGCTTGCCTAACAAAGGCCAAGCTAAGAAGCAGCAGAGACTTTCCGGGCCGAATGGTCCAGTTTCTTGGACTTTTGTCTGGGGGTCTACTGATGTCTCCCGAATTTCACGAGTGCCTGAACACAGATTCAATCACCAGCCCCTCAGCTGAGGGGTGCTCTGTGAATCCCGAAAGGTAGCCGACGGGAACCATGTATCTGCAGGCCATACAGGCTGAAGGCACAAGGCAGGGTGCTGCCACAGCTCCAAGGTGGACCAACAATGGCCTTGGCCACTGAAAATGCCTCTGTCTGAGAATCCCCTCGTTTGAGGATATCCGTGAGGGTGTAGTCAGCCCATTTCTGAACAGTCTCCAAGGGCATCCCTGTGGATACAGAGATGAGACAGAGGATACCCATGAAAGAAGTGGGGCCCTCCTCCATCGAAAGACTCCCTATGGATTTGTCGTCCAAGGGACGAGAATGTAGGTCCGAGTCCTTGGACTCTGGATAAATCGGGCGGCCACCAGAGTCACCTTTCACCCGTCTAGGACGGTCGAGAGTGAGGGTGACAGACGGCTCTTGCGGAAGGCCCTAAACAGGCCTAGATCCCTTGGCAGGAGCCCGGGGGTGGGCTGTTTTGGTGGTGGTTCCACCCAAATTGGTGGACAGGCCAGTTTTGGCTGAGCTGGGAGGGTCTTGACCATCTCTGCAAGTGGAGGGACGGTTTGGACCGGCTCCTGAGGAGTCGACAGCCTGGAGGGCGACAGCCAAGTAACGGCTGAGGAAGAAGCCGGGGTCGACTTCTGGCCAGACATAATCAGCTGCTGCCACATCAGATCCTCGTTGCGTTGATGCAGTCTGCGTTGAAGCCTCTCCTCTTCCGAGGAGGATGAAGAAGAATGGCGGCGGCACCACTTTTTGGAGTGCTTATGCGCCTTCTTTGGCCTGTCAGTCGAAGGAGTCAGAGACCTAGACTTGGACCGTCGGGGTGGGGGGAGATGGGGACCGACAGGGTCATTTGGAAGGAGCTGGGGGAAAACCGTGGCTGTTCCAGGGCAGGGACCGGGACCAAGAGGAGATTCCCAGCTGGCTGAGTCTCTTCCTCAGTGGGTCCAAGCAGGACCGGGGTCCTGAATAAGGAGTTGTCTGCCTCATCCAGGGACGACGGGTCTGATAATTATTTTGACCAGATCATCGTCCTGCGTCTTGACCGGCTGGCCTGATGGGGGTACCATGAAGCCAACTGCCGAGGCAGCAATGTCGACCGAAGTCGAGATAGCAAATTCCTGGGACAGAAATCTCATGATTCCAGGAACATTGTCGACAAGATGAGCCTTCTTTCTGCTTTTTCTTTTTACGGGACCGAGAGACGTGCGCACCTGAGGGACCCTCTCCTTTGGTAGGGAGAGACTGACATCTCCTTAAAGGAGCCTGAGAAGGTGGAGCCCAAATTGAGTGGAATGAAAACTGAGAAGGAAGAGGACTGATCAGTGGCCCGTGACGCCTCCTCTTCAAAGTCCTTCATCTGTTCCAGCTCCTCAGCAGACCCCGCAACCGCGGAGACTGCCCAATGGGCTTTTTTTGGATTTGACAGGCGGGTTGTGTTTTTCTGGTTTGCCCAGGTGTAATCGTGCGAGACAATCATCAGCACGTTGGGATGGAAAGCACAACACATTTCGCATGCCTGAGTGTTGTGATCATGACCCAGGCAAACACATGAAGTATGCGGGGTGGTCTGAGACATCTTCTGCCTGCATGGGCAGCGATGGAAACCGGGCAAGGACTCCATCACAGTCAAGATCACAAAGCGATTAGAAGAAACTCGTACGAGTGTGAGTTTTGGTAAATCAGGAGATTTATTAGCCAGGGCCTACAGTAACACATGAGCGATAAGGAGGGAACTTGAATCTTCCAGCGGAAAGGAAGATCTGGTGTCAAAGGGCGGAGCAGAGAGAAATACCACCCGGGTGGGAGGAGCCAACTTAAAGATCTTCCAGCAAGATTCTTAAAGGGAAAGGACATGCCAACAAGTGTGGATAGAACATCATATACACAATCCTAGAAAGTACAGTTACGCAAGAACTAACCGTAACAGTAGATCTTCAGAGGACTGTCTCTTGCAGTAAGTCATTACTTATGGGAGTATCCACCAGGTGGCGCTGTCACATGGCAGCTTCTTCCAGCAGTCTTCTGTGGGGCTGCCCACATGACATCACTTCCTGTGGATGTGTATAAGAGTGGGTGGCCCCCAGTACCCTCTGTTCAGCACCGGCTTCAGTGAGCACGGCCTGGACTGAGGTAAACGAGGGCCAGAAAAACAGAGAACAGTGACCCCACCCAATGTCCTGAGTTGCAGATTCGAGGCAACAAGGCAGGGGGACGGAGAGGTTGGGGGACTTACTGCAAGAGACAGTCCTCGGAAGATCTACTGTTACGGTAAGTTCTTACATAACTGTACTATCTTCTACGAACTGGTCTCTTGCAGTAAGTCATTACTTATGGGAGATTACCAAGCAGTAAAATCCAAATGGGAGGAAAGGCAACGGCAAAGATGTAAAAGCACAATAAAACGTCAACTTCAACCGCACCCCCAAAGGCAGATAGGCCGGGGTGTGGTAAGGACTAAATGTTTGATAAGGAACAGAAATGTCCAACTCAAACCTCTTCCGTGCAGGCAAATAGGCAAACGGTTAGGCGAAGACATTTGGCATGAAACCAGGAGAAATGTCCAACTCAAACCCCTTATGTGCAGACAGATAGGCCAACGGTTAAGCGAAGACATCTGGCATGAAACTAGGAGAAATGTCAACTCAAACCACACCCGCTCAGGCAGAAAGGCACAAAGGTGCGTGTGGACAGCATGCAGGAGGCATGACGTAGAAAGAACGGTAGGTGGCCAGGCACACTGATTCATCCCGAAGAGGCAGAGGTTGACAGGCCCTGGCATAAAGTCAAAGTCAGTAAATAGACAAGGAGAGCGGATCAGATAGTAGAAAAAGGAACACCAGGGAAACAACATCCCAGATGGTCATAGGAAGTAACAACTGAAGGGCTCCAGCAGGGAGAGTGGCAGGAGTTCCAATCAGATCTGCATGGAGGAGTGAAGCATCCAGTCCGGAAGCAAACCTCCAAGAAAGGCAGAGAGATCCCTGGGCGCCTCTGAGGCCTGTAAGAGGAGGTGGGGGATACCCAAAAAGCGGGTAAGGCGCAGAAGCGGATCCTGCCCTGCATGAGGGACAGGGATGCTGTGGAGGGGCAGACTGAGCCATCCCCTGGAGGCTCTACTGCGGTCCCGAGAGGCACCCCGGTAGGGGGGCTGGGCAGGAGGCGACCCACCTGCTGGGGCACAGGGGTGGGACCTGGGGGCGTAATAGAGATCCTGAACAGACCAGTAAGTATTCCCCGAAGCCTGAAGGGAATCCAGGATGGACTGAGCACCAGGTCCAAACAGCAGATTCCCAGAAAAAGGGGGCACTGGCGACCGACAGCTGGACGCCGGACGGCAAACCCAAAACCCGCAGCCAGGCGAAGCACCAAAGAGTGACGCCAGAGGCCAAGTGGCAGGCCGATGCGTCAACCACATAGAAGCATGCACGGAGCAGGTGACGGGAAAGGGAGGGCGTGGCAGACAGCAGCTGAGCTGATCAGGGCCATGAGGGGCAGGTTGAGCGGAAGCAGAACAAGACCAAATATGAGAAAGTGTGTGAAAATACACAGGAATCAAAGGCAGGACAACCATGGCAGGCTCCTCGGGAATGTCAAGGTAGACAGCCATGTCCCAAAGAAAGGAGTCCTGAGCCGCAGAAGGGAAGCCAAAAGCATGCCGGATCGGCAGCATGAGCTCCATGAAGGAGGGAGCAGGGGGTTCAGGTGGCGCAACCTCCAAAAAGGAGAACTGGGTGGGGGAACCAAGGTCGCCATGGTCACAGAGGTCCCCGCCAGGAACATCTTCCATCCCAGAATCTCCATAAAGGGAGTCCACATAAATGGGGGGGGGGGGGGAGCGCTGGATCCGGGTGCAGGCGCCCGGGCGGGGGTGAGGTGGAACGGGACGAGGCTGGACCCTGGCCCATGGACAGTAGGACCTCCAGCACAATGCGGGCGATGCCCGGCACTTGTGATGGGGAAATGGTCCAGTAACGGAGGGCACCCAAAGGTGGCGCTAGGAGGAAGGTGAGCCAGCCTGGGAACTGCTGACCCCGAAAAACAGGGGAAGGCACTCTGATCCCTGTGGCCCAGAACCAGCAAAGGGTAAGGGACTCAGGGTTGGGTCTCCTCAGCGGGGCCGAAGGCCCGGGAAAAGTCACGTCCAAAGGGTGCAAAACGGGCGACAGGAGGGAGACCCCCCCCAACCAAGGACGCCGAAACAAGGAGCCAGGATGAGGCCCTCATCACCAAGGGAAGCATCTCTGTCAAGGAGGGAAGGAGGAGAGGCTCCTCTGTTGATGGTGGAATCAGCCCCGTGGACGAGAGACCAGAAACAAGCCTCTCCGTCGACTGTGGAAGCCGTCCCATTGACGAGGCATGCAAAACATGCTATTCCATCAATGGGAGAGGCTTCCCCATCGACTGAGAATAAGTCTCCAACGATGAGAGAATAGCAGAATCATGTCCCATCGACAGGAGAAGAGCTCCCATTGACGAGGGAGAGCAAAGAACACGTGTCGTTGACGGGGGAAGCATCCCCGTTGATGGGGCAACACAGCCCATTGACAGATGTTGTTCAGAAACAAGCTCCGTCAACAGGATGAGGCCCGAAGATAAAATAAGCCTAGCAGGCTCATTCGACGGGGGGAGCAGCCCCGACCACGAGGAATGCTCCATCGATGATGGAGGAGCCACTGTCAATGGAGTAAGGCAGAGGGAGTGTGAGGAGTGTGAATCCTGCTCCCTCCTATGCCTCCCTCCCTTGACCAGAGAGCCGTTAAGGTGCCCCCCCCGAGGTCCGTTCAGGCCTGGGCCAGGGAGCAGCAGGTGTGCTGTGAGCAAGGAGGGCCGGGGGCACTGTGAGGAGCACAGGCCCAGCCTAGTGGAGGTAGAAGAGCCAGGGCCTGGGAGTAGTAGTCATACCCAGGACCAGAGGCAGGAGCCAAGGGTGCAGCAAGTGGTGCACAGGCCTGGGTCCTGGAAGTAGAAGAGCCAGGGCCTGGGAGTTTTCCACAGGCCTGGCAGAGAGAAGCAAAATTGGGCTGGGCTGTTAATAGCAGCCCTAGTGAATCCCCAAACCCAGCATGAGTGCCTGGGCCAGGAAGCAGCAGGTGTACCGGAAGCTCTAATGGAACAGTGGGCCTGCTGTAGAAGAAAAAGCGGTCTAGCCACTAAAGAATCCCCAGACCCAGCAAGAGAGACAGAGTCTGGGAGCAGCCAGGGGTACTGTGAGTAGGTCACAGGCCTGCTATGGAAGTCTGGAAGTGCTGAGAACAAATACCAGGCCCAGGACCCAAAGGTAGAAAATCTGTTCAAGTTCGAGTCGATAGGGTTACCACCTGTCCCTACTTTCGCAGGACAGTCCTGATTTGGGCAGCTGTGTCCCGAGAAAAAAAAAAAATACTAAATGTCCTGACATTGTAGTACAAAACAATATCTTCAGACTTTCCTCTAAATGCTGCAAAAACTATAGTACCTTAACTAAAATACCTTAAAATGATTAGAAACACTAGGGAACATCTAAACAAACTGCAACACTTAGACTTAATTCTGATTATTTAGATAAAAAATCTGTTATGTTGGTTGAGGTTACATATTGTCCTGTGAAAAGTCATATTTCAGTAAGAAAAGTCCCACTTTGGGCTTCTTAAAAGGTGGTAACCCTATGAGTCGAAGATTGCAATCCAGGAGGGCAGGAGAGCTGAGTGTGCGAGCTGAAGCCGGCAGGAAAATGAACAGAGAATGCTAGGGGCCGCCCACTCATACACATCCACAGGAAGTGATATCGGTGGGCGGCCCCCACGGAACACTGCTGGAAGAAGCTGCCGTGTGACAGTGCCACCTGGTGGATACTTCCATAAGTAATGACTTACTGCAAGAGACCAGTCTGTAGAAGATCTAAAAGTTCTCTGATATAATTACTGTATTATGCTTTTTTTTTTTTGCAGTCTGTTCAGCAACTGATAAACAGAGAAAAAACTCGGTAAAAATCCCACACTAAAATAGGAGAATCCGGCTGACAGAAAAATTTAAGAAAAATAAAAACGTTGCCTTAAAAAAAAGAAAGGGTCCGGTTCCTTCCCGCTTGCTAGGAAATGCAAAGGAACCACAAAATGTACCAAAATAACACTAAATCTAGACAATTCTACCTGTACCGCAGACAGTGCTTTGTAAAGCCTAAATAAAATTATTCGGTACTATGAAAACTGACAAAGTAAAATCTTCAAGAGAGCTGAAGGAGAAGTCGCTGAGGCGTCATACTAAGCAGGCAGAGTAAAGAATCTGACAGCTGCACAGAATGCACCAGGGACAGTGGTTTGAAAACCGAGCTCGAGCCTATCGATGTCCCACTATTAGCACAGGTTCTATTAACTAATTTTTCTCCGGGGCAGTTGAATGGCAAAGGCTAACTGCATATGACAGACTACAGTAAAGATTTCCTGGGGTTTGAATGAAAAACGTACTGCCCCTGGTGAGGCACAGTAGTGCTGGAACAGGCAGACCTGTAGCAGAAAACCACAAGCCTGCCTTAGCAGTGGATATGACAAGAACATTTGTGGCAACACATGGTGTCAAAGATGGCTGAAGTGACACTGATGATGAAAATATTGGCTGACAAAGGCAGCAGTCTTTGGAGTAAAACCACAAAACAGAGCCAAAATCGCAGCAGGAGTGTTGGCCAGGTGAACTGACAACAACCTTTGAGTAGCAATCTGTAGGCCTGTATGAGGACCTGATTCAAAGCCTGCAACTGACCTTGGCATCATAAAGACAGTCTGAGCAGCATGAGTGGACCCAACAATCGAATATTGACGGCAAAAAGTAGAGCCAAAACTGCAGCAACAGCACTGACAGGATGAAGTCTGACAATGACTGGCAAGAAAGAAGTTGCAGGCCTGTATAAGGACCTGAGCTATTGCCTGCAACTGACCTTGGTGTCACAAAGATGGTCAGAGTGACAATGGAGGCCTGTGAAGTAGCCTGAATTAACCCTCATGAGGAACCAATAACTTGGGAAGGAAGACCACCACCACCAGCCCACAGCTGAAGATGAGGGCACGTCCAGCCAAGAATAGCACTGTTCCGAGACATCAGTCATTAAGAAGTGGAGACCAACAAAGCCCATTTCAATGAAGCTGAAGCCAGGAGCAGGAGAAAAGCTATTACAGACTTCCAACTGTATCTTCCTGACAGTGGTTAATAATGTTAGAGATAACTGTAAACACAAAGCAGAGAAAAAACATTAATAGCAAGCTGCACTGAAGCAGAGAAGAACAAGAGTTTGTCAATGCAGAATGTTCGCCGCTGGCATTTTTAGTATACATTTACCCAGGATAGAGCAGATGAGATGCAGTATCTCATTTTCAGTGGTGTCCTGCTTTGACCCATTTTTATATTGTAATTACCCAGGAGAGGGCGGCTGAGAGGCAATATCTACTTTTACTTGTGCTCCCACATTTTTACCCCAAAATGTCCAACAGTCTTTTTATGACCTGATGTTATGATCAAGGCAGGTGGAATTTTTAAAATCCCATCCAAAAGGTGATTTCACTGTGCGACTGTGGAAACAAGTTTTGAAGGGGGATTTGAAAAATGACACCTGCAGTGTTCAGGAGGTGGGGTAACAAGGGATATGTTGAACATTTGGAGCCAAAATCTGCAAAAAATGAAGTTATGAGTAAATGTTGGAACAATTAGTTTCCTCATAACTAAGTTGGTTTTTCACATTTTTATCACAAATTTTCAACATAATCTTTTTATGACCACTCCTGAACATGACAGGTGTTATTTATAAAACAATAGCTGAAATGTCATTTTGGCCACAAGTGTTCCAACACATTTTAGGAAGCTGGCCCAGTGGCACGGAGGGTTAAGGTGCTGGATGCCACACCTAGCGCTATGCCAGCAACCCAGGTTTGGGATTGGCCCCGAGGGGGGGGGGGGCAGGAGTTGGACTGAGCAGTCGCAAAGCAGCTCTCTTTTCCTGCGGATAGATCTCGCCACTCCCACTCTACGGCTGCTCCCAGGTGGAAGCCTGAGGGTAGCGCAGATCGCGAGTGACACAAGAACAGGTGGGTGCTGGGTGATCAAGAGCATGCGCTGCGGCTCCACACGAGTGGCCGCAGCAGTGGTAGGGAGAAAACCGGAGCTGGCAGAATACAAGATGATCCCAGTGGATGGCCCCAGTGGATGGCGGGGACCAGATGTGACCCCCCCCCCGAGAAAGGTGACAGAGCCACTTGCCAGCTCCCCAGAAAAATGGGAAAAAAATCTAAATTAAAAAAAAAAACAAAAACAAAAAAAAACTGTAGGCGTTCATGAGGTGGTGTGAAAAAATGGCCGTTAAAAATTTGGGGTCAAAATATTGAAAATTACGAGCCTATGTTTATAAATTTCAATGTAGTCTCATAACTTTGTTGCTTTTTAATATTTTGTACCCCAAATTTTCAACACAGTCTTCTTATGACCCCACATCATGAATAAGGGCAGAGAAAATTTTCAACTTCTGCCTGAAAGGTGATTTTGCACAGCGACCGTAAACCTTTCGGAACAGATTTGTCTAATTTCACTTCCATTGTTCATGAGGTGGGGTCCCAAAAAGGGCATGTTGAAAATTTGGGGCAAAAATATTCAAAAAGGGCCAAGTTATGCCACTAAGTTCAAAACTCCATTGAAATACTCTGAACCGCATACCTGATTTCCTCAGTTCGTGGTCTGGTGTTGAAGAGTGAAGACGTTTCTACTGTCCAGAAAGGATTACGACGTTGGACCCTGTGGGTAAGTAAGGGCTGGGGATGCTGAGTGTGCTGAGTGGAAGGGGTTGGGGGACTAACAGCAGCAATAGACATCGATGGACATTTTTCTTTTTTTACAGGGTGTATCATACGGAAAAATATAACTAGGAGGGACATTTTTCTTTATTTCAGATAGTGACACTGGGGGACTGGGCACCCCCCAGAGATGGTGTTATGTTTTTTGGGGGGGGGCTGTGGGGTGGTAGGTGCTGAGTGGGAGGGTTGGGTAGACGGCTAACGGCATGGCAGCAACAGACATCGATGGACAGTTTCCTTTTTCACAGGGTATATAATACGGGAAAAAAACTACGAAGGACGTTTTTCTTTATTTCAGGTAGTGACACTGGGGGACTGGGCACCCCTGTGTTGGTGTTATGTTTGTTGGGGGTGTGTGTGGGGTGGTAGGTGCTGAGTGGTAGGGTCGAGTGGGGGAACAATTAACAGGGGAAAAAGGTATCACCTGCAAATTTGTTTTGTACACTTTAGAAGTAACAGCAGAGCTTCTAGTAGTCAGGAAGAGAAAAAAATAAGCACACATCAGCCCCCCTAAAGGTGCTCCAGCCAAACCAAGGTATCATGAAAGAAGAAAAAAGCTGGACACACTCCAAAAGAACAGCAGGTGGAAGATTTATTGTGTATAAAACAACACTGCAAAACACAGTGCTAACACCCCTACTTAGCAACCCAGCAAATGAGTACCCTGATGGCTCTGACATAAAAATGGCAGATTTTCAGTCGGGAGGTGCAAGACATTCGCAAACAGTAGGGACTCCAACCAGTGTAAGATTTCTGTAATGAAAGGTACTCTCCATCAATTGCATTTTGCTGTGAAGGGAACTTATTGCATTAACATCTGTTGTTGCCAAAGTCACATTTGTAAGAATGTTTTGATGGTTTGTCAAGACCTGCTGCTAAAGATCTTCCTATGACTCTTGTACTGTTTTGACGTCAGATTTTAAAAAACTTTATTCCTGTGCCTGTGGAGTCGGAACATTTAATTAGCAGGTCAAGCTTTTTATCAAAGTTTTGCAAATAAAAGTAAACAAGTCAGTGAAAGAGGACAATACCTCCGCTTTATATTTTTAAACTCGGTTCACACTGACGGAACATATGCAACAGTAGTACTAAGGTTCATACTAAGGTTTAGAGAGAGCAAGAGAGCCAAAGGCCCATAAGAGCTCCCATGCTAACCAAAAATCATATCTTGGAAATGTATCTGATAATAAATAAGTATCCAACCGTGCTTTAAATTCTGTTTTATTTTTGCTAATAATGATGTTAAGTGGAAGTCTGTCCCAGGGATTGATAACCCTCAAAGTAAAGAAAATGTTCCTCCTTAGGTAATTAAAGGTTCTTCCAATTAATTGGAGAGGGTTACCTCTGGTATTGTAAATGTTGCCCTTAATTGTAAACCTGAGTGTCATCAAGGCGGGGTCCTGTATGATGTCATATAAGGTGGGGTCTTGTATGATGTCATATAACTATAATAAATCCCAGCCAGCCTGTCAGTGCAGTGGTTGGATTTCCGCATGCAAAGCCGGCGACCCAGGTTCAGGAACAGATCCAGGTCGTCATAGGGCCAGCCGCGGGGAGAAGGATTGAGTGTCCCTGGACTGCTCTCCTGCTCGGTGGGGGGCCCCCCCCCCCCCCGAGTGTTTGGCGTGGTGGCGACACCTGGAGGAGGCTGGGTGCACTACTATGCACCGGCACCTACCAGAACTCAGGGGCGGGGCAGTCACTGGTCGTCATTGCACGTCCCCGCCCCTGCTTATAGGGGAAACAAAAATTGCGTGGGGCCTCCGTCTCTATGAAGTCCTCCCCAGGCTTCAATTAGCCTCCATCACTGGCTCTCCCAAATAGTTACTGGTTCCACGGACTGGGGCACGGGGGAGCCAGTGCCCTGGCCCCACCCTCCAAGGGGAAAGCCAGGGGTGTCTGGGAGAGCGTTGGCAAAGTGATGGTAGGTGGAAGTCCGGGGGCCGTGACCAGGGCAGAAGCTTGACGGGTGGCCCTGCCTAGAAAAAGTAGACTAAATATGAAAAAATATATATATAAAATAAATCCCCACGTAGGCGACTAGTCTCTAGTACAGCAGGTTGAGGCCATTTAATCTTTTTTTATAAGACTGATTATGCATTCCTTTTATGTGTTTGCTGTACTTCCGCTGAACTTTTTCTAACTGATTTATATGGGACTTCTTATATGGGCACCAGCACTGTGACACGCTCTAGATGTGGCCTGGCATAGGTCCTAAACAGAGGCATCATCATCCTAGGGTCTCTCGTTGTGATGTTACATTTAATAGACCAAATGATATTTGTTCTATTAACCACTTCATTAATATGATGGGCATATTCCATATTGTTAGAAACTAGCACCCCCAGATCTTTCTCATCTCTAGTGGTCACTAAAGTGCAATTTCCCCAAGACATATGATGTCATAGGATTCTGCGGGCTTAAGTGCATGACCTTGCATTTGTTGTTATTTAACTTCATGCCCCATTTAATAACAGGTGTAGATTATGTCCAGATCACGTTGGATGATGTCAGTGTCGTCATTATTGGCACTAGGGTCTCCAATTTTGTAAATTTTCGTAGTAGTATGTGATTTTGTATCTGGCTTTAAAGGGGACAGGAAATCTGTGCTAATTAGTAGCTGTTAGTAATGTTACTACTAACAGAAATGAAAGACTTGCCTCCAAATGAGCAATATTGAACTGTATCTGAATAAACACTGATGTGAAGAATTGTTTTCAGTTGTTTCCTTTTTATGCACAACACTGTGTACAGTTTCCTTCACGGAACCAATAATTTGGAGTTTTTACTATGTCATGGTGTGAGTACAGAATGCTAAACATGAGCTACTGTCCTATCAGAACCATGTTTGGAGTTCTGAGCTCAAACCATGACATAGTTAATATTCCAGATCACTGGTTCCGTGAAGAGAACTGTAATAGAATGCTGCCCAGAAAAATAAAACAATGCAAAATGTAGTTTTTCACATCACTTTTTATGCAGGTACAGTTACATATAGATCATTTAGGCATGTGGATATAATTTCTACAACTGAGAACGTCAAACAGTTGCAGATTAGAAATCATTTCCTGTCCTCTTTAAAGTTAAATCAGACATTTTTTTCCTTAGCTGCTAAACTTGCTGGAAGCTGGAGAAGCCATGGTAAGTACATTCACATTCAAGGACACCATATCGGACTTTGAATTAGAGTAGAAAACAAAGGCTAGAAGTGAAAGGAACCCCTGACTCCAGGTGAGTTAAAAGACGGACTGCATTTGGTATTAGTCCACATAGGACAGACATAAAGGAAGTCCAGCGACAGGAAAGAGGGGGTAAGCAGCAGATCATTTAGGATTTGTGGTATATGAAACAGGTAGGGAAAATGGGCAGACTAAGGGGCCAAGCGGTCTTTATCTGCCATCAGATTCTATATTTCTATGTTTCTTTTTGTCCTCAGATCAGTGCTATCTAAGCCCCGAGGCTATGGCAGGCTTTTGGTGTCATACCTTAAATAGAGCACTTTTATCTATTTTATGAAATAAAACTTTTTTAAGGAAACAAAGCTTAAAGGTGATTGTTCTGAACCAAAGGATTATACATCCCTGAGTAACGTGTAATCTGCCGATGTTGAGTAGGAATTAATGTCGCAGCAACATCCCGCATAATGGGTCAGGCCACCGCTTGTGAGTTGCTGTGCACAAAGTTGATGATGGAGCCCATCTGGCGGGGGACCGATCTGGCATGACCATACCTCTCAACTGTCCCTGATTTTGCCTAAAAATTTTCCTCTGTCCCTCGTAAAATTTGTGTTTTTGTGACAGAACAGTAGGGATTAAAAACACAAAATAATGTCAAACATTACAGGAACATACTTGCTCTTCTTCAGAAAATGCATTTTAAAATAAATCCCTTTATTCTGTCACCTTTCTGACTGAATAGCACCAGTTTTTAAGATGTGTCCCTGATTTATTTAAGCCATGTCCCTGATTCATGAGGCAAGAGGTTTAGAGGTATTGGCATGACAGCGGCAGCAACAGACATCGATGGATGGTTTTGTTACAGGAGGCTGATTATGACAGATCAGTTGTGTTTCCTGAGTGGCACAGATCAAAGGAAAGAGATGACCTATGATTGGGTCAGCTCTCTCCTTTGAAATACACAAAGTTACTGCCCAGCAAGACAAAACACTGTCATGATCCGCCTGACTAACTGGTGTGACACTGATGAGCCCCTTGCAGAACACTCTGCATTGGACTGACAGCCTCACACCCCTCAAAAGCCACTCTTCTAACAAAATGTACGCTGAGCGTGAGTGCACGGCGAACATAAAAAGTGAGAACTCTGACTACTGAGATAACAGCAAACAAAAGCATTGCATTGTTAAGGGAGAACAACTTCAGCAATGGAGATCAAAGTCATTTCAGCAGTCCAATGAGGAGTTGACAGTAGAAGAAAAAACTGTGGAGGTATGGTGCCACCCACATTATACAAGCACCTTTAATATATTTCATTGTGTGTGGCCTTAGTTGGGTAAAAGCTTCTGAGTAGTCCTGATGCCAATGACTTACAAATCAGTATGTGTGGCTCTATGCAGGGAGATGTCCTTAAAGATCAATGCATTAGTATTTCTAATTTTTCTTCAGTTGGTAAAATGCACTTGATTAAAGTCCTACAAGTTTTTATTTTAAAACTGGCACCAATAGTGATCAGGAAACTATCAGTAGCATCTTATCGCTCCTAAGAAAACTAGAAAAAATAAATGTGGTTCTCTTTCATGGATTAACACCAATACTTTCCAATGCAGCAGGTATTCTTTCAAGTCCCAGCAGCATCCCCTGCCAGGCCACCCCAAGGTGTTGCTGGAAGTCTAGCACAATGCATCCTTCTCAAAATGGGTCCTGCTTGATGCTTTGTTGCCCCGCATGCTTCGTCTGTTCCTACCAACCTCAGCTCACAGAATACACTGGCTTGCCAACATGCCAGAGTAGTCCTTCAAGACCTGGCTCATCACAGCTAGCTCCAGTTACTTTCAGATTTAATAAAATGGCCAGAAGCCTTGGCCCTTGGAGTCAATGTCATTACAACTGCCCTGCTCAGAACTTTTGCAGTCTAAGGGCTTCGGACATCAACATTGCTGCCTCAGTTTCTGCTGTTGGCAGGTCTGTCATGCCCTTAGACTATGGGGTGACCCCTGCTCCACCACAGTCCTATTGTGCTTTCTGTGTTGAGGAAGGCTATAAAAATGTAATTGTTTCCAGTAGATAAACTTTCAATTGTGCACCCCCCCAAACGAAATTCTCTTGGAATGACTTCCCCAGCTGTTGGTGACGAGAGTTCTTGGAGGAATAGCCTGACCCTTCTCATCAATGTAGCAGAAGGTAGCACTCCTGTCTCTGGGCAGCCTGATATGCAGGGGACCCAAGCTTGCTCCTGAACCTTGCTTCCCACGTGGTAGGACAACAAACGACTGTGGTGCTATCAGGACAGTCCCACCCATGGCGATGTCTGACACAAAATAAAGTGAGGAAGTGAAAACGTGGCCCAGTTGGGACCTGAACCCACAGAATTATCCAGGTATCTACCAGTTGAGCTCTCAGTCTGACTAGCTGGCCTGAACTTTCCAGTTACTGTAAGTCATGTTCTCTTCTCACTTCAATTTGTGCTTCCAGTAGCCAGCACTCGCTTACACCACATACACAACTCTTTCCCCATCTAAAACTGTCCTGGCAGGTCACTGGCAAACTGGTTAGAACCGAGCAAAAAAAAAAAAAAAAAACACTGGTTCATGCACAGTAGTTTCAGTGTGGAAGGAATACTCACTGCTGAAGTGGTTGACAGTGAAAACCTCAATATCTTTAAACAGAATTTCGACACATACAGACATGAAAGATAAGGTTTGTGGTTATGAATGGTGGGCACTACCAAGCAATCTAGATGGGCTTCCAGACTCCTTTTGTCTGTACAAATCCTATGAGCTGGTCTGTAACTGGTCATGGAACCCACATGGCAGGAGGCACTGCTGGACCTGGTGCTCACAAACAGGGACAGTGTGACGGGGATCACAGTGGGGGAGCACCACCTTGGGAACAGTGACCACCGGTCAGAGTGGTTTAACGTAACTGAAGAGGCAGAACCTAGCCAAACAAAAATGCGAATCCTGGACTTTAGGATGGCAGATTTTGAGAAGATGGGGAAATGCTTGGTGGAGGCACTAACGGGAATCGGAAGGAAATTAGGGGTGGAGGAACAGTGGGCAGTATTCAGAACACGGATAACGAGGGCAACACAAATATGTGTAAAACAGGTTATGAAGGGGAAGAGGAAACCACTATGGTACTCCAAGGAGGTAGCGGTGAAAGTGAAAGGAAAAAAAAAAAATTTCATACAATATGAAAAACCACAGGCAGAAGGGGACAGGGAGAGGTACCTGGAGAAACAAAGAGAGGCAGGAAGGGCAGTAATTGAGGCCAAAGCACAAACAGAGGAACGCATAGCAAAATCAGTGTTTAGAGGGGATAAAACCTTTTACAGGTACGTAAGTGAAAAAGGAAGACAAAGGGAGGAATAGTGCGGCTAAAAGGGAAGGACAGGAATAGAGTGGAGGATGACAACAGCAAAGCAGACATACTAAACAAATATTTCTGCTCAGTCTTTGCAGAGGAGGGGACGGGTAATGGGCCAGAAGGTAGTAGAGAGGGTAGGAAGGGCACGGAAATGGATACAAGTCCACTTACACGGGAAAGGGTCCTAAAGGAACTGGAAGGAATAAGGGTCGATAAAGCTATGGGGCCAGATGAGGTACACCCCAAGGTGCTGAGGGAGCTAAGATAGGTGGTGGCTGAACCTCTGGCTACCCTGTTTAGCCAGTTGCTGGAAACAGGTGAGGTACCCAAAGACTGGAGGACAGCTGACGTAGTCCCCCTTTACAAAAGCAAGAACAGGGAGGAAGTGAGAAACTACAGACTGATCAGCCTGACCTCAGTAGTGGGGAAGATCATGGAAACACTACTGAAGAAAAGACTATGGAACACCTGGTTACAAACGGTCTACAGGACCCAAAGCAACATGGTTTTACTGGGGGGAGGTCATGCCAGACTAACCTTATTGAATTTTTTGACTGGGTGACAAAGGAAGTGGATCGGGGAGGGGGGTGTGTGTGCAGCAGACTGGACTTCAGCAAAGCCTTTGACACTGTGCCACACAGAAGGCTATTAAACAAGCTGGGGAACATGGGAGTGGGTAGGAAGGTGGTGCGGTGGGTGGGGAACTGGCTGGATTGCAGGACACAAAGCATGGTGGTAAATGGCTGTCACTCCACCGAGGGAAGGGGTGCCACAGAGATCAGTGTTGGGTCCAGTCCTCTTCAACACCTTTATCAGCGACATTACAGAAAACCTAGAAGGGCGTTGCCAGTTTTCTGATGACGCAAAGCTCTGCAACAGGGTGGACACACCAGAGGGAGTGCAGAGAATGAGGAGAGATCTGCAGAAGCTTGAGGACTGGTCAAGGGAGTGAAAGTTGAGATTTAATGCCAAGAATACAAAATAATGCAAAAGGGGTACAAAAACCCGGGAACAAAATATCAGTGTGGGGGATGCTACAGAATGCTTCAAGCAGGAAAGAGACCTAGGGGTTTTCATCTCTGACAACCTCAAGGTAGGGAGACAGTGCGACAAGGCAGCAGGAAAAGCAACCAGGATGCTTGGGTATCACCAGTAGGAAGAAGGAGGTCATAATTCCACTATACAAGACACTAGTGAGGCCCTATCTCGAGTACAGTGTCCAGTTCTGGAGGCCTTACCTGCTTAAGGACATAGACAGGGTGGAGGCAGTTCAGAGGAGGGCAACCAAGATGGTGCATGGATTACATCACAAAACCTATGAGGACAGGCTGAAAGACTTAAATATGTACTCCTTAGAAAAGAAGAGGGGGGATAGGATTGTGATATATAAGTACCTCACGGGGAGGAAAAAGGTGCAAGAAAACACAATTTTTCCATAGAAGAAGATGTTCCAGGACAAGGAGGCATGGGATGAAACTAGAGGGAGGGAAGTTCAGAAGGAACGTGAGGAAGATGGAACGCCCTGCCGGAGGAGGCGGTGAAGGCTGAAATGATTGCAGGATTCAAGAATGCACGGAACAGGCATCAGGGGATCCTGGTAGTTGGGGGAAGGGGACAACCTAGTTCTAGAAAAGCTTGAAGAAGCAAGTATGTGAACACATGGGCAGACTAGGTGGGCCGTACGCCCTTATCTGCCGTCAACATCTATGTATCTATGGAAGTGTTCGTAGCTGAAGGAACTGTAACACAAGGAAAAGGGCCAAAAGGACAGCAAGGAAAAAACCCAGTTTTAAATGGTGAGGGTTTACACTTTTAATTATTAGCTATGCCCTCTGCAATCCCCCCACGCCCCAAATTGCAGTGCTTACCACAGACCAGGCTGTCTCCAAAGGGCTCCTGGAATGAGATGGTGAAGCTGGTGCCCATCAGTGGACTTACTTCAAAATGAAACTCCTCGCTGGAATCTGCAGAGAAGAAGTAGCACAATGGACCCTGAATTCTTGTATTGTACACCGACTTAAATGAAGTTCTCATCAGGACAGCATTATGAGATACAGTATCTTGCTTTCATGAGTCCTGTTTAATGCCATGCCAGCCGTTATTAACTGCATATAGTATCCATAATACACTGCATTAAGGGGATGTGTGTGAGTTTCTGCTTCTTCTATTGTTGCTGCTTGTATGCTTTTAGGGCAACCCAGTCTCAGTGCTTTGCACGGGGGTGGGGTTCTTATTTTAAAGTGCTGAACTGCTTTAAGTTCACCATGACCCAAAAGATCACCACCCTAGGATGGTTGAATTCCTGTGCTAGGCTGAGACAAAATGGGTCAGCTATGTCACACAAAAGAATCCTAAATACAATGAAACTCATGGGTGTGGTTAGCATTATTTATTCACAGTGGTTGCACAGATTACATGATTTAAGTGATAAAGCATGACAGGATAGGTTATTGGGAGATAATGGCATACCTTGGGAGTTAGGTTCCTTCAATTTGTTTCAAAATTGAAAAATGAGATTTAAAAAACTAAGCATGTCTGACCAGTGCAGTTGTGCTGTAATAGCACAGTTATTTGACCATATTTGACCAATGACATCTCTGTTCAGTCTGTCATTTTATTTGAGCCATCATGTCAGCTCGTTAGCTTAAGCATCCCTTAGCCACATCTTTAACCATCAAGCTTAAAATCGTTAATATACAGTAGGAATTGTGCATATGAAAAGATGTTGCTTTTAGGCAATTAACCACTGCTATATGTTGAAGACAGGAAACTGCCCCAACCACTAAATTCAGATGATTTAGAAACAGCAGATCCCAGTAAGCATCATGCCAAAATTGAGATCTCTTTGTTACTCTTAAAGTTACGAGCCTTTTTAAAACTCTGATTTCACTGCCTATGAAAAGAACAGTTAGGCACTTACCGTAACAGATCTTTTGAGATAATCTCAACAGGCCACACCTTTATAACTGTACCTGCATCAGCACTAGGACCACACATAAACTTCTGCAAACCGGGTGCCGCCCATGCTGACTTCATGCATTGTCCCCCTCTCCTCAGTTCCCTGCTGGAGATTATGCTCGGAGGACCTCTCTATGGGGGAACCTGAAGATAAGGGCAGCACCCAGCATACCAGGCTACAATGGGTGCTGAAAAAGGCAATGATGGAATGACTTCACTGACTCAATGCAGGAAGCCTGGTGTCATACCCCTGAAGAGGGAAGGAGGGTGGGTCAGCATGGCCTGATGAGAGATTCTCTCAAAGATCTACTGTTACAGTAAGTACGTAACTGTTCTAGCTTATTCGAGTATCTCTCTTTTATCAGGCCACACCTTTGGAATGAGTCCCAAGCAGTACAAAAAACTTAAAAGACTGGGCAGATGGAGACACACAAGATCAAGAAAGCAGTCCCTGTAAGACATCCAGGCCAAAGCCTGATTGTGAGACAGAATACAGACTGTAATGTTTAGTGAAGATGTGGACAGTGCTCTATGTGGCAGGTGCACATATTTCTGCAGTGGAGACATTGCGGAAACAAGCAACAGAAGTGGCCATGCTGCTTGTAGAATGACCATTAACTACTTTAAGTTCCTTATCATACTTCCTGTAACAGAACATAATACAATGTACCAACCATTTGGACAGGCACTGCTTAGACACAGGGCTCCCTCTTTCCTAGGGATGAACAAAATAAAACGCTGGCTTTTCTGCAGTCCTTGATGCAATTTACATAATATCCAAGGATTCTATGCACATCCAAAGTATGGAGCAATGCTTCCTCTGGACTGGCGTACTCCGGTTAGTATACTGGAAAGTGCATGGTTTAATTTAAAGGAACATAGGAATGTGATGGCAGAAAAGGACTGCAGGCCCACCTAGTCTGCCCAGTTATCCAACAGGCCTTTCTACAGTCATCCCCCCAACACTCAGACACCGCTTGGTAGAATTGTAGATTCTTATAAAGGCACCCTGTCTTAATGGAAAATCAAACAGGAGTGTGACGCCTGCCCCTTGCTTATGACTATTGTATGATATTGGTATTATAAATACATGGTCTGTGTATGACATTTCAGTGTGAGAGGAATTTGGCCTGTAACTTCAAGGTGTCAGTGGCTGAGAACTACAAGATGTAATTAAACAGACCAGAAGGAAAACAGTTAAACAAGACATCCTTCCAGAGACAGTTTATTGCCTGCTGCTGCTTTTGAAATTGGAACTTAAATATGAATTTTACGATGTTTCAAGAGAAAGGTAATTGGGCTAGTTCTTCTCCTTTTAGCAAATAGCTGAAGAGCCATAAAATACCTCAGATCTCACCGGCAGGAAATCAACCAAGGGACATAACAGATGTGGGAATGTTAAGATCAAAGGGAATTGTTTAATTAAAGGATGCCATATTTAGGAAATGATTTTTTCTTCTGATATACCATTAATTTTAAAATACCCCCTGGTAGGAAATTATGATTGTAAGAATTAATTCTAAAAGGAGGAGCTAGATGACTCACCAAGAGGGTGGGGAGAAATTGTTGAAAATGTATCATCGTTCCTGAAATGGGTGATATTCTTGGGACTCGGAGAGAAAGACAGTTTTCTGATTTAACAAGCACTTAAAGGAAACGGAGAATTGTCTGTGGTAGGAGTTTGGATTTCTGTAACTTTCCTTTTTATTTGTAGATGACTGATATTTGTGATATTTGTGCTGTATGTTATTTTACCTGTTTTCATCATATTCTAGTAAATCACATTTTCTTTAAAGATACTGCCTGGGTGTCTTCTCAGTTTCTTTTTGCATGTGAAGTGTCTGTATTTTAAATCTGACAACTGTTTAAAAAGGTTTGATGTGTTACTAAGCTTGAAAAAGGTAAGAATATACTGAAGGTCTCTTATAGAGTTTTAAGGGTTCATTTTGGAGACGTGGCTAGGTACCCTGGCAAAGGATTGTACCACAATCCCCAATGAGGGTACATATCTGAGCCTGTACATTGGGTATGCTAGCATAAGGTTCACAGTTTGAATCCCCCGAGAACTCGAGGCTAAAGGTGATTTGGACCCAAGGCAGACAGGAGGGTTACCCTGTCTGTTACCTGTTCACACTACTGCGCTCTGAGGTTGGCACTGTGGGAGCAGAAGGCCTAACCTGTGGAGTGTGTTTGTGACAGGGAGGTGCACCCATTAAAGCCTGTAGCTCTGAAATCCTTTTAAATCTCCTCCTCCTCGCTTTGTCAACTACCAACGTATACAGCTGGCTGGACAACATATGGAAGTACAGCTTGATTTATGTTCTCGTCTACTCACAACCCTCATATGTCCAGAATTAAAAGTATAATCAATGAGCATTGGAGTGTTTTGCAACATTCTTCCTTCCAACAGCACTATATTCAACAACCGTCCTATTGTTACAACTAAAAAGGCACCTAGTATTAAAGATACATTGGTTCACACTGACCATACGAAACAAACTGTGGATTCTAATCCTGGGGGTCAACTTGTACTTAGGCCCCTAAGAAGAAGGATGTTTCCATGTGGCCGATGCGGAGTGTGTGAACACACATCTACAAAGGAAAAGTTTCAACACCTGTAAATGGGTAAAATATACTTTATAAGGAGTCATTAATTGCAACACTATGAGGGTTATCTACATTTTGCAATGCCCCTGTGACAAGCTTTACATTGAAGAACGCTCAGAGAACTAAAAAACAGGCATTTGTCAATGCCGAATGTTGGTTGCTTATATGTGCTGTTTTGGTATTTGGAAGTGGTAGTATCATGCCTAAGAACTGTCATGTGCACCCCCAAAGACATCCACTCTGTCTTTCTGTTCAGTATTCATAGAAGAGGGGGAGGAGGGGCAAGGGGCACAGCAGTACAGCAGTTGCCAAGGGGGTGAAGAGGTGCACAATAGTCCATTCACAGGCAAGAGTCCTGCAGGAGCCGACTAAACTGAAGGTGGACAAAGTGATGGGACCAGAAGGCATACACCCAAGCATATTAAGAGAACTATGAAGGGAAACAGCAGTACCTCTGGCAGCCACGTTCACAGAGTCATTCAACACAGGGGTGGTACTAGAGAATTGGAGGAGGGCACATGTGGCCCCGCTACACAAATTCGGCAGCAGGGAGGAGGCAGGGAACTATAGGCGGTCAGTCTTACCTCAATAGTGGGTAAGATCATGGAGACATTGCTTAAAGAAAGGATAGTGGGGCATCTTGACGCCATTGGAGCCCAGGACCATAGGCAACATGGATTCACAGTGGGGAGGTCATATCAGACAAATCTGGTTGATTTCTTTGACTGGGTGACAAAGGAAGTAAATCAGGGTGGGGCAGTGGACAACGCTTACCTTGATTTCAGCAAAGCCTTTGACACCGTCCCACATAGGAGGCTGATAAACTAGCTGGGTAGGCTGGGCATGGGAGAAAGGGTGGTAAACTGGGCTAGAAACTGGCTAACAGACAGGATGCAGAGTGGTGGTAAATGGGGTGCAGTCTGGGGAGAGGGGGTGACCAGTGGGGTGCTGCAGGGATCGGTCCTGGGGCCAGTCCTGTTCAATGTCTTGATTAGTGATATTGCTGAAGGGAAAGGTCTGCCTGTTTGCAGATGACACCATGATCTGTAACACAGTGGATACTCCAGAGGGGGTGAAGAAAATGAGGAGGGACCTGGGGAAGCTTGAAAAATGGTCTGAGGACTGGCAACTGAAGTTTAATTCAAAAAAGTGCAAAATTATGCACCTGAGACACAGAAACCCTGGGGAAAGCTACAGGATGGGGGAAGGCGAGTTGCTGACAGTCACAAAGGAGGAATGGGACATGGGAGTTCTTATTTCAGATGACCTGAAAATGTCAAAGTGCTAAGGCAGCTGAGAGGGCCAGTGACATGATGGGGTGCACAGGCAGAGGTATCACCAGCATAAGGAGGGAGGCAGTGATGCCATTATATAAAACCATGGTCAGGCCTCACATGGAGTACTGTGTGCAGTTCTGGAGGTCGCACCTTCATAAGGATATTAACAGGCTGGAGACTGTCCAGAGAAGGGTGAAAAAGATGGTACAGAGCTTGCAACACAAGACTTACAAGGAGAAATTAAGGGACCTCAATATGTACTCACTGGAAGAGAGGAGGGAGAGAGTGGATATGATAGAAACATTCAAGTACCTCAAAGGTATAAACAGGGTGCAGGAGGGAGACAATTTCCAATACAGGAGGAGCACAAGAATGAGGGGGCATGACATGAAATTGGAAGGTGGGAGGTTAAGAGGGAATGTGAGGATGTTCTTCACAGAGAGGGTGGTGAGTGTGTGGAATGGTCTGCCTCAGGAGGTGGTGGGAGCGAGCACTAAGGATGGATTCAAGCATTCTTGGGACAGGCATAGGGAAACCATACAGGTACAGCGGCAAGTGGTTCAGAAGCAGTAATCCAGTACAAGGGCTTATGGGCAGACTAGATGGGCCAGGCAGTTCTTATCTGCTGACAATTTCTATGTTTCTATGTCTGTGTCTGTGTCTCTTATGAATTAGAGAGAGAGACACAAGCATATGTCACTTGTATGTGCTGTTCCCCACTATGTCCTCCCTAACACATTACTATCCACAGATACACAGAAAGGACACAGCACACATTGTCTCTTCAATGCTGCTCCCCCAGTGTCTGTCTCTCTCTCTCACTGTTAATCTCCCTGTCTCGCTTTCTCTATGTCGCTCTCTCTATAAGCACCAAGCTCCGTTCTTGAACATGGGGGGGGGGGGACACTCAGTTGCACTCTCTCACTGGGATGGGGGGGTGGTTGGCAGAATGGGACATAGAGCTTGTTGTATGGGAGTTGGGAAAGCAGCACAGAGGTTCCAAAAGAAAAAGACAGAGAGAGAGACACACAGCAAACACACAAGTCTCTCCTGCACACAAACTGTAGCACTGTTCTGTACCGGGAAGCAAGGGGAGGCCACAGACAACAAAATCCCAATGTTTTCACTCTTGCTGTCTCACAGGACATTTCAGCCATGGTGCAGGTGCAGAAGAGTGATGCACTGAGGGTGGGGGACAGGCAATGGGGCAGCCACAGTTGAGGGGGGTGACAGGAAAGGAAACTCTGGGTTGCCACTGTCACGCTCGCTCTCTCCTCTGCTCTCCTGTATTACAGCCTGTCAGAGGGCTCCATACTGCTGATCATTGCTTCCACTGTTTCTGCGGACACAGAGACAGACAGAGAGAGAGAGAGAGAGAGACGCAGCACATTGCCGCAACTTTGGTTCCTACCGTCTCCCACTGTCTGTCTCTCTCTGTCTTACATGCCAGACTGCATGGCCGCTGTCGCTCTCAACTACCTCCTTGCCCACTTGGACTGCTGCTGATCTGCAAACTGGATAGGGTAGCGGCAGGCGGAACACACAGACACTCTGTCTTACAGCTCGCAGGCTACACAGCTGCCATGCATCTCTCGCTGTCTTGCACTATGTGGTGTTTCTGTGTCCGCTAGCCACAACCTGTCACACAGACACGAGACTGACGTACAATTGCTTGACACTGTGTCTGTCCCAGTCACGCACTCTGTGTCAGACTGCACAGTGGGATCACTTCACCCGGCTTGTCCCTATTGCACTTCACCAACTTGGGGACATAATCTGTCTGTGCCGTTGGACTGCAGTCTGAAAATGCAATCTGACTGCACACAGCATGGACTGGGGCCTCATAAGCTACAAACTGTGCAGGATGGTACTGATTCTACCATGGGCTCGGTGCCCCGTGGTCTGCGGGATGGCACAGTGTGTACACAGAAGTTGGTAACTGTGCTCTGGTTGCACGGAGGTCTGTATTAACGCACTGTCAGGTGCTGCCACACAGTCAATTGGTGCATTCTTAGAGCCATGGGAATATTTGGAGCACTACAGGAGTATTCCGCTATTCACAAAATGCATGCACAGTCTGAGTCGGCCATTCACTCTGGCTCTTGAAGCATATCAGGTTTCAGCTCTTACAGCAACGCTTGTCCCAAGGAGCACTAGGCAGCTTTGTGGTGCATTGTTTAAGTTAAAGCTTCTCTGGTTCCTACCATAATTTGTGAGGCTGATAGCAGCACAGCTTAGCAAGTCACGTTAGCATGGTCACTGAAGCCTGGCTCGAGGAAATGCAAAACATGAGGAGACAGGAGGGTCAGAAGGACAACAAGGGAGAAATGAGGTATGGGGAACACACGAGGCAAAAGGTGTGTGCAGCGGAGCAGGGAGAGACAGCACGGAAAACGGAGCGATGGAGGGGAGGGGGGATGGCTTTATGTATATGAAACGGAAGTGTTCTCTCATTGGAATGCTTCATTTGTTTCAAGTACACAGTTTCCTTCCCATAAACTGTAAACCATTGTCATACTGTACTTAGCTTGCATTATAATTGGTCTATCAAGGATGAGCCCAATGCAGCTTGATCTGCACTGAGCTAGTCAGTGACACACCTCTGCAATGCCATTCTCTGTAGCAAAACATTTCTTGTGCAAGCACAAGCAACGTAAAAAGGAAGAGAAAGGCAGAGAGTGGATGTAATTAGGGAGTAGATTCAGTATTCTGAAGCTTTGATAGGTGGAGGAGGGGAAGCCACCTCACAGTTCAGACCGATAACAGCATGTTTGCTTGCCTTGCAAATGAACACAAGCATTTGTCAATGCTGAATGGGCTGCTTGCTGCATTAGCAGCAGAAGTGCAGGAGTTGGACAGATGCAGTATAGGAATGGCAGTGAAGTATAGAACTGATGCCAACTCCACCCCCACCCTGCAGAGATGGACGGGCATTGGGGTGTGCCTTTGGGTCATCGCCCATAACGGTCACAACATTTCACCTCACCCTACCCTGCAGATACAAGTGTCAAGTTGAAGAGCTTCTGGTGCCCTACACCCCTCTGAGACAGCTCCGCTTTGCTGACGAGGGGTTGCTGGAGATTCCGAGGGTAAATTTGAAGTCCTCTGGAGCTCGTGCCTTCGGTTTTGCGGCTCCTGCCCTTTGGAATTCTCTGCCCCGTCAGCTCCAAGAGAGTACGACGGTGGAAAGTTTTAAAAAGGCCTTAAAGTCCTTTTTATGGGAGAAGGCATTTCCTGTTATGTTGTAATTGGTTATTTTAGCTTGTAATATTTGCTGTGTTGTTTTATTGTATGTATTGATTATGCTAGTGTTCTCATGTTTTTATGTACAGCGCCTTGAAAAATTTGAAAGGCGCTTAACTAAATACATTTTATTATTATTATATTATTTATTAAGTCGTGCCTTGGGGTATTCAGGCTTTACACTCACTTCATTCCATAAGGAAATACGCTGAAATGGGTGCAGTATAGGAGAATGGGGCGAACTCTGGGGCCAAAGGGTCCAAGGCGCACCTCGATGCCTGTCATTGGTTGCAGGGTGGGGGTGGAATGGTGTGAGCATTACTGTCGACAAATGACAGCTGTACTTTCATGAGGTGTAAAAAAAATGGTAATTTTGAAAATCTTGAGTAAAACTATAAAAAAACTGGTGAAGTAACGAGTGTGCGTAGAAACTGCACAACGCACACCTGTAATTATTTTGGGATTTTTTTTTTTTTTTTTTATTATTACACACCAGATTTTCAATATAGGCATTTTGGGACCTATGCACATGAACAGTGTCACTGTCATTTTCTTAATCTGTCCCAAACACTGATTTCCCACAGTGACCGCGCTATTCTGTTCCTGAAGTGCAAAAAATGAAAATTACGTACCTACTGTAATTCTTGATCTTCTTGGACGAGTCTCCACCACTCATTCACACTATTGGTATCTGCGCCGGAGGCACCAGGACCCATCAGGAGCAAACTTTTGCTGGGGAGTCGACGCCAGAGATGGCGCCGCGAGCCCCAGCTCACGCGGCAATGACTATCTCGGCGTCGACTCCCCAACCGCCTCAGTACCTTTTTTACCAAGGAGGTGCAGCGTAACTAACCTAGAAGGGTAGCCTAACCTAAAAAATGGACATAAGATAGTCCGGACGACCCGTGTAAGAAGGGTCAACAAAGAAGTCTTCAAGGCCTAAAGATTTGAGGGAGTGAAGACCAACAAGAGAGGTGAGCTCGGGGGATGGAGGGTGGGCGTGTGAATGAGTGGTGGAGACTCGTCCAAGAAGATCAAGAATTACGGTAGGTACGTAATTTTCATACCTTCCTGGACATAAGTCTCCACCACTCATTCACACTATTGGGAGAGTACCGAGCTAATAATCCCCCGAGAGGGTGGCAGGAGAAACCAAGAGCCCACGTTTCTTAAGACAGAAGTCCATTAAGGATGGCTCTGCCAAAGGAAGAATGTCGTCTGGCATGGACATCGAGTGCATAATGCTTAACGAAAGTATGCACTGAGCTCCAGGTGGCTGCATTGCAGATGTCTGCAATGGGCATGTTGCGGATTTCCGCTAGGGATGCAGCTACCGCTCTGGTAGAGTGAGCGTAAACTCTACCCTCCAACTTAACCTGTGCCATGGAATAGCAGTGACGAAGGCACGCCACTAGCCATGCTGAGATACATCTAATAGCGACCAGTGAGACCCGGCTGGGTCAACCTAAGGAAACGAACAGTTGCTGGGCTTTATGAAAATCCTTGGTTCTATCTAAATAGAAACGCAAGGCCCTCTTAACATCCAGAGAATGAAGAGAGCGTTCCCCTTCATTTTGGAAGTCCGCAAAATAAGAGGGAAGGACCAAAGGTTGGTTAAGATGAAATTCTGACACAACCTTACTAAGAAATTTAGGATGGGTACGAAGGACTACTTTGTCTTTATGAAACACAGTGTATGGAGGATCTGTGACCAGGGCATGTATCTCAGAGACCCTGCGGGCTGAGGTAATGGCCACTAAGAAGGCAGTCTTCCAGGTGAGGAACTTTAGTTCACAGGTAGCTAGAGGCTCAAAAGGTTTCCGAGTGAGCATGTCCAGCACAAGATTAATGTCCCAGGCTGCAACTGGATGTCTTGTAGGAGGTCTGGTGTGCAGAATGCCCTTAAGAAATCTCTTAACCATAGGTAACTGAGCCAGTGAAAGGAAAAAACGGCTCATGATACGCTGAAATGGCACTAAGGTGAACTTTAACTGTAGAGTACTGGAGACCTGAATTTGAGAGGTCCAAAAGGTACTCTAAAACTTTATCTGGAGGGCAGGAAAAGGGATTCAAAGAGGACTTTGCACACCAGAGCGAAAAACGCTTCCACTTAGCCGTGTAAGTTTTCCGAGTGGCTGGCTTCCGGGCAGCTAGCAGGATATCAGAAACTCTTCGAGAGACATTGAACCGATTTGCTTCTACCTCTTCAGGAGCCAAGCATGAAGGTGAAGAGATCTCAGATTGGGATGGACCACCGGTCCCTGAGTTAAAAGGTTCATCTGCAGGGGAAGTGGTCTCGGAGGAACTGCCAACATACTGTTGAGAAGTGGAAACCACAGTTGTCGAGGCCAAAAGGGAGCAATGAGAATCATCTTGTCTCCCTGAGACTCGAACTTGAGGAGTACTCTCTGAATTAGAGGAAGAGGCAGAAAGGTGTAAAGAAAGCGTTTTGTCCACCACAGCCTGAACGCATCCTGAAAAAATGCCAGGCCCTGGATTTCTGGAGCAGAAGAGAGGCAGTTTTGCGTTGAGTGGGGACGCAAAAAGGTCCAGGTCCGGAGTTCCCCACTCTTCGAATAGTGACTGAACTATGGTTGAGTCGAGAGACCACTCGTGAGGATCTGTCTCTGTTCTGCTGAGACGGTCTGCCAAGTCGTTCTGTACACCTGGCAGGTAGATTGCTTGAATTAGAGCCTTGTGCTCCAAGCACCATTCCCAGACCCTCATCGCTTCTCTGCATAAGGGGTAAGAATGAGCACCGCCCTGCTTGTTGATGTAATACATCACTGCTTTGTTGTCCATTTGGAGGAGAATATTCTTGTGACAGAGAATGTCCTTCAAAGCTCGGACCGCATAAAGGACGGCTCTCATTTCTAGGACATTTATGTGAAGCTGGGACTCGAGTTGAGTCCACACACCCTGAGTGTGGAGAGTCTGACAGTGAGCTCCCCACCCCATTAGTGAGGCGTCTGTGGTAATGGAGATCTGATGGTCCAGAGGGGCAAAGGGGTATCCTTGCAGGAGATTGTCCTCTTGAGACCACCAGGTGAGAGACCTCTTTAAGGGTTCTGTCACCTTGATGAGATAGGATTGCTGGGGAGTGGTTGGAGACCACTGAGTACTGAGCATCCACTGGGTGGTTCTCATGTGCAGACGGGCCAGAGGTACAGTGAACACTGAGGATGCCATGAGGCCCAGCATCCGTTGCATCAAGAGCGCTGTAACTGACCTGTTTTCTCTGATGTAACGGGCCATCTGAAGGATATCGTTCCTTCTGTCCTCTGGAAGAAAGGCCTTCGCACAGGAAGTGTCTAGAAGGGTCCCTATGAAAAGGAGCCTCTGGGAGGGCTGCAGCTGTGATTTCTTGAGGTTTAGCAGGACTCCCATGGACGTCAGGAGGCAAGAGGCCGTCTCTACGGCATCCAGAGTCCCTTGCCTGAAAGGACTGCCAGAAGCCAATCGTCCAGATAAGGGAACACCTGTATTCCGAGTTTTCTGAGGTGCGCTACGAGAACTGCACAACACTTTGTAAAAACTCGCGGCGCCGAGGATAGCCCAAAAGGCAGGACTCTGAACTGATAATGTTGTCCCAGAGCCACAAACCCTCAGGAATTTGTGATGCCTCGGGTGAATGGGAATGTGCTGGTAAGCATCCTGCATGTCTAGGGAGGCTAACCAGTCGTGCTGATGAAGCAAGGGTAACAGGGTTCCTAGAGAAATCATTTTGAATTTCTCCTTGGGGAGAAATTTGTTTAACTTTCTGAGATCTAGAATGGGGCGCATTCCCCCAGACTTCTTTGGAACCAGAAAGTAATGAGAGTAGAACCCCGTGTTTCGTTGATGCGGCGGCACAAGTTCTACTGCCCTGTTGTTTAGAAGGCCCTGAATCTCGGAGGTGAGAAGGTTTGACTGAAGGGCAGACAGCCTGGGCTGTGGTTTGGGAGGACGATCTGGAGGGGTTTCCACAAAATTGAGTGAGTACCCCTCGCGAATTATCCGAAGGACCCATTTGTCTGAGGTTATGGACTTCCACTGGCTGTAGAAGTGCATCAGCTGAACTCCCACCGAAGAGGAAAAGTCCACCTCGGGCAGTTGAGGTGCGACTTGGGCCAGCAATTCATAAGGTAGCGCTGGGCGCTTTGGGGCCTTGCGCTTTCTGTTGCGCCTTCTTTTGAGGTTGGTCAGGTTGGTTCTTATGGAAACTTCCTCTGCCTCGAAAGGACTGACGGTTATGAAACTGACGTTTACTGGCATGCCCTCGAGAGGGGGCAGGAGGGGGTCTAGCCAACTTAATGGCTGACCTAGTCTTTTGTGTAGCTTCTAGAGCTTGCTCGACCTGAGGACCAAAAAGATATGCACCATCAAAAAGGGCAATGCCATTACCTGTTGCGCATCATTGGTGAAGCCTGAAGTGCGCAGCCAGGAATGGCGGCGGGTGCAAATACCAGCAGCTGCTGAACGGGAAGCGGAGTCGAAAGCGTCCATGGCTGCTTTAACCTGTTGGTTGTTAGATTCAATACCCCTGGAAATGGTTTGAAGAAGCTCTGGTTTTGAATCCGACTCCGGAAGAGCTTCAACCATTTGCCTGAGAGAGTGCCACAGGATATATTTGTACTGAGAAAAATAGCCTTGGTAACTGGCAATACGCATACTTAGGGTAGAAGCAGCAAATACTCTCTTACCTAAGGTGTCTATCTTACGAGATTCCTTGTTAATAGGTCGAGCTGTAGTGGTTTGAGGAAGGACGACCTTATCACTCTCTGCCAGGACTACAATAGGATCCGCAAAGGCTTGAGATGCCAAAATGGGACGATCCTTGGGGGCTGAATATTTTCTATCAATGGATTTAGTCACCGATGAAGAGAGAGCAGGATTATTCCATACCATTTGAGACAGCGTCTCGAAGGAAGGCTGAATCGGGAGGAGTCAAATCCGTAGGGATCTCCGAGGCGTGAAGGTATTGGAGTCTTAATTTCCCAGGATCGATGTCTGTAGTCTGGAGAGAAAGTGTGGAAATCATATTCTTCAGCAGAGACTTAAATGACAGGTCCTCGACCACAGGCTCTGCAGCAGTAAAAGATCCTGCTTCGTCCATCTCATCGCCCAGCCGAAGGTCTGGGTCAGGCTCAACGTCATCTCCTGACAGTCCAGGAGGGACTGTATGGACAGGAAAGGGATGAAAGCCAGAAGAGGAAGGAGGAAGCGAGAAAAAGGAAGTCCCGAGCCCCAGGCGCGAGAATGGCGCCGAGAACCCATGGCCCTTCTGGCCCTTGAAGGACAGAAGCGCCCATGAGCCGCATCGTTGATTGGCACACAATAAATGGGGGCATCATGCCAACGGGATTGGGCTACCCTGTCTGCAAATTAACTGGGGAGGGAATCATGCCGACAAGGGGATTGGGCACCCCCCCCCATCGGCTTTTATTTTATCAAAATGTTTCACCATGAAGGCACACTGAATGGTACAACCCCCTCTAGGATCTAGCGATCATGCTATGGTTAGTTTTAAATACAAGGGTAGACTAGGAAAAGCCACAGGGAGTACCATAGTATATAATTACAACAAAGCAAATTTTGATGTCATGAGACGTGACCTAACTACATGGGACTGGGAAAAGGAATTTGATAATCAGCCGCTAGCACACGTGGGAAATTATGACAAGCATACATTCCAGTAGTCCACAAATATGAAGGGAAAGGTAAAGCATTGTCACAGTGGTTAACACCGGATGTAAGCAAACTAATTAATAATAAAGCATATAGGAATGCAGAGAAGAGTGGAGATAGTAAATGCTGGGATACCTATAAAATGCTCTTGGAAAAAAAAAATAAAATCAAAATTTGGCATTAAAAAAGCCAAGCAAAAACATGAGCTTATGCTTCCCAGAAGGGTGCAAGATAACTATAAGTCTTTCTACACTTATATTAATAATCAAAGAAGGGCAAGTAAAACTATTGGCCCCCAACAGGCCTGGACGGCACTAAGGTTACAGACAACCTGGTGATGGCAGAGCAGTATAATGGCTTCTTCACCTCAGTTGTTAATAAAAAAACCTATCCCAAGACAGCACACCTAGATCAATCTGCTAATACACGTCCTCATATTAATAAGGAAGATGTATTCAAGAGACTCCAGAATACAGATCAAAATAAGTCACAAGACCCAGATGGACCAAACACCAAAATCATAAATGAACTATCAGAGGTACTAGCAGGACCAATTACATCCATCTACCAGAAATCATTGGATGAGGGGATAGTCCTGGAGGCCTGGAGACAGGCGGTCGTGGTACCAATTCATAAAAAGGGTACCAAGCATAAGGTAGAAAATTACAGACTCATTAGCTTAACGGACATATTTGGAAAGATCCTGGAAGGTTATTATAAAAGATTATATAATCAACCACCTTAGGTTAACAGATGCCCGAGATTATACCCAGCATGGATTCACCCAGGACAGGTCATGTCAGACCAACTTACTTGAGTTTTATGGTGGGGTCAGTAAAGCCTTGGATGACAGACATTCAGTGGATGTTATCTTCCTAGATTTCTCCAAGGCATTTGATAAGGTACCACACGGGGAACTGATCGATGTCTTAACAGAACTCTGAATTACCGGTACAGTATCACGTTGGATAGAATCATGGCTTTCTGATAGGAAAATAGCAGTTACACAAGAACTTACCGTAACAGTAGATCTGCGAGAGAGGTTCCTGCAGTAGGTCTTCGCATATAGGACTGCTCCCCCTGGCATCAGGTCTGCACGGCAAACTTGTAGATAGCAATCATCAGCAGGGACCGCCCCCGATGTCGGGGCATCGTGACGTCAGCCCGACTATAAAAGGGGCGGTCTGCGCCCGCGCTCCAGTTCTTTTCCAATGGAGACCTAAAGATAGTTAAGGAGAAAACCAGAGTGAACTCCAAAGACCCTAACCAGAGTGAACTCCAAAGACCCTACTTCCACTCTAGTCCAGCTGGACTAGATAGGATGGAAAGTAAAGCATCCAAAAACCGGGGGAAGGAGGGAGGGAAACTAGACCTACTGCAGGAACCTCTCTCGAAGATCTACTGTTACGGTAAGTTCTTACATAACTGCTATATCTTACTTCAAGAGGGTTCCTGCAGTAGGTCTCCACATATAGGACTGAATACCAAGCAGTCCCAAAGAAAAATAAGGCACAGATGCATCCGGGAGGAGGAGAAGTCGCCAAGAGTGATCACGACAGAAGGCCCTGCGGGACTGCAAGTCCAAAGCCAGTTCTGCACCGAGAGGCAATGTCCAGACTGTAATGCTTAGTGAAGGTGTGAACAGATGACCAGGTGACCGCAGCACAGAGCTCTGCCGTGGACACATTCCTGAAAAAGGCAGTAGAGGTCGCCAGGCTACAGGTGGAGTGGCCTTTGACTGCCCCCAGAAGGGACTTCCCATATTTCATGTACAAAAAATGGATGCAGTTATCGAGCCATCGGGAGATGGTCTGCTTGGAAATAGGCTTGCCCTGGCACTGAGGGGCAAAGACTATGAACAGTTGGTTAGATTTCCTAACCTCTTTAGTCCTGTTCGTGTAGTACCTCAAGATCCGGTGCACATCAAGCGTGTGCAGCAGGTGTTCCCCCTGTCGGAATACTGTGGACAATAAACCAGTAATCCCATGCTCTGGTTCAAAGTGGTTTCTGAAACAACTTTGGGCAAAAAAGAAGGGTTAGTCCGAAGGAATACTCGGTCCTTATGAAAAATGAAATAAGGTTCTTTACATACGAAGGCCTGTAATTTGGAAACCCTTCTGGCCGAAGTGACAGCGACTAAAACCAAAGTCTTCCAGCAAAGGAGGCGCAAGTCGCAAGAAGAAGCTGGTTCAAATGGTGGTAAGGTCACCTTCTCGAGCATGAAATTCAGGTCCCAGGGAGGACAAGGATTCCGGATCGGAGGTTTCAAATGAAGGATGCCTTTCAAAAAGGTTTTGGCAACCTCCAGTTGAGTCAAGGTTTTCCCCTCCACCGGGAGGTGGTAGGCCGACACCGCAGAGAGGTGGACCTTAATGGAGGAATAGCCAAGGCCCGCCTCAGACAGATGTGCGAGGTACTCTAGAACCTGGGATGCCGAGCACGAAAATGGATCCCAGCTCCTTGCTTGGGCCCATATCGTGACTCTCTTCCACTTCATAGCGTAAGTGGATCTAGTGGAGGGTTTTCTGGCCTCCACTAGAATGTGCGCAACCTGCGAAGAGACCCCACAGCGAGAAATCACTATGTCCACAGGTGCCATGCATGAAGGTGGAGAGACTGAAGGCTTGGATGCACCAGGCTGCCCTGCTCCTGAGTCACAAGGTCATGAGAAATGTGCAGAGGAACCGGAGGTTCCAGTGCCAAGTGTTGCAGAAGAGGGAACCAAATTTGGCGTGGCCAAAGAGGAGCAATCAGGATTGCGTGGGCCCGCTCTTGTTGAAGTTTCACCACGACTTTCTGAATTAGAGGAAAGGGAGGAAAGACATACAGAAACCTCCCAGTCCACGAAAGAGACAGCACGTCTCGCCAAAAAGCACCATGCCAGAGAAGGAGCGAGCAGAAGACAGGTAGTTTTGCATTGTATGGGGAGGCGAACAGATCCATCTCTGGCCGACCCCATCGAAAAAAGAGATCTTCGACTACCTCTGACTTTAGCTCCCACTCGTGGGCCCGGGCCACTGATCGACTGAGACTATCCGCCAGGATGTTGGTGACGCCTGGAACGTGAACTGCTGTCAGATAAAGGCTGTGCTCAATCGCCCAGTACCACACCCTCATGGCTTCCTGGCAAAGAGGGTAAGATCTGGCCCCCCGCTTGTTTATGTACCAGACAGTGGACATGTTGTCCATCTGTACCAAGATAGATCCCGGAACCAGCAGCGACTGGAATGCCTGGAGTGCGTGAAGAACCGCCCTGGTCTCCTGAACACTGATGTAGAGCATCAGCTCCTGATCGGACCGAGACCCCTGTGTCTTTTGACACCCCAAATGAGCACCCCAGCCCAGATCTGAGGCGTCCATAGTGAGAATTTGAGTTGGAACTGCTGGCAAGAAAGGGACCCCCTTCGACAAATTCGAGAGATCCTGCCGCCAGTGTAGATCTCTCTGGAGGATGTTGGAGATCATGACTTTTTGGTTCATGTCATCCGTCCTCTGGTCCCACTGGACTCAAAGAGACCATTGGGTGACCCTCATGTGAAGCCTGGCCATTGGGACTGTCGAAATGGCGGCCGCCATCAGACCCAATAAAGGAAGCACTGAGTGTGCAGGGATCTATCGGGCCTGTGCCCCCAGTGCGGCTTGAGAAGCAAGGGTCTTGGCCTGATCTGATGGCAGGAAAGCCTTGCCCTGAATTGTGTCTAGTACAGCTCCAATGAACTGGAGTCTCTGGGAGGGTACTAGCTGGGACTTGGGAAAATTGACCGTTATGCCCAGTAAAGCAAACAAGCTCAGAGTAAAAGAGAGCGCCTCTTTCAGGCTGGTAGGAGAGGGTGCTGAGAGGAGCCAGTCATCCAGGTACGGGAAGACATAAATGCCCTGGTGGCGCAGAAAGGCCTCCACCACCGCTAGGCATTTGGTGAACACTCAGGGGGCCGAAGAAAGACCAAACAGGAGTGCTCGGAACTGGAAATGTTTCTCCAGGAAAACAAAGCTGAGAAAGTGGCGGTGGGCCGGGAGGATAGGGATATGCAGGTAAGCGTCCTGCATGTCCAGGGAGCACAGCCAAGAGTTTTGATGGAGCAGGGGAAGGAGCCCCTGAAGGGTCAACATATAAAACTACTTGTACTCGAAAATGTTTAGTGTGCCGAGGTCCAGGATCGGTCTCAGGTGGCCCATTTTCTTAGGAACCAGGAAGAAGTGGGAGTAGAATCCCCTTCCTAGTTAGCTTAACGGGACAGGCTCTATGGCTTTCTTTAGGAGAAGTGCCTGAATCTCTTGAGAGACTATGGGGACCTGATCCCAGGGATAGAAGGACCGTCCTAGTGGTTGAGGGGTTGGAATTTCGCTGAATTCTATCAAGTGACCTCACTGGATGAGCTGAAGCACCCAATTTTCTGTGATGACAGACCTCCAGACTTCCAGGTGGAGGCCGAACCTCCCTCTGACCAGTTCCTCCTGATGTACTGGAAGTAGCGGAAGGAGGGGAAAGGAGTCAGGATGCCGAGGGAAGGGGAGCTTTTGCCCCAGAGGCCTGTTTTTGAAATTTGGTCTGTGGGGTTTGAGCTCCTGATCCAGGTGCACGTTTCTTTGCCGGAAGTTTAGCCTGGGATTTGTTCCACCTTCTTTGGCGGAGAAAGGGCTGCTTTTTCTGTCTTGTCTTGTATAAGGAACGGACGTCCCGCAAGGAGCGTCCGCCCTCCTGCAGCCCAGTACTGATGTCCTTAGCGTCACCACCAAAGAGGACGGAACCCCTGAAAGGGGCATCCAACAGAGAGGACTGCACGTCCTGCGCCAATCCCGCTATACAGAGCCAGGAGAGGCATCTGAGGCAGATCCCCGTGGCAGCTGCTCTCGCCACTGAATCCACCGAGTCGTAAGTAGCCCGAAGGGCGTGGCGACACAAGGATTTCCCCATCCGTACTTTATTCAAGAGCTTCCTCCTCAGGGTTTCATCTTGAACATCCTGGAGGTCCCTTTCTAGATCCAAAAGAGAAGCTTTCTGAAAGGCGACCATGTGCAAGATGTAATTAAGGGAACGTATTGCACAAGAAGAATAAATTTTGTGCCCAAACTGGTCGAGTTGTCACAAGTCCTTGTCGGGAGGCGAAGAACTCAGATGTTTGGGCTGGGCTGAACGGTCGTGAGCTGCTGTGATAACCATAGAGTCAGCCTTGGGATGGGAGTTCAGGTGAAAAATCCCTTCCATGGGATAACAGGTGCGGTCAGCTTTACGGAAGACTCCGAGAATGGAGGACAAGTTGTTGTCAGACTGTGATAACAAGGTCCTTGTGAGGTCCCATCCATGGCGGAATGGGAATAGAGTCCGAGGTGGCCAGATCCAGGTGCTCCGCAAGATGTTTTCTTTGGGGATCAACCTCTTTGGACGGCCAACCACCAGCCGCCTGAATAAAATGCAGCAGGTCTCCGAAAGAAGGATCCTCTGGAGGGGACTTTGGGGAGTCTTTTGGAGGACCCTCCATGGGAGATCTGGGGTCCGACACATCTGAGCCGGAACTAGTGTCAGAAGAATCAGAGCCAGAAGGAACGGAACGGTCTGGTTCAGTAATGCCTACTGCAATAGAGGTAGAGGCTCTGGTAGCAGGAGGTGGTGGAGAATTCACCCTAATGGAGGGTGTCTCCCTCACCGGCTGTCTATGACAAGCTGCACTCTAGCCTCTTTCCACCACCGAGGGACGGACTCAAGTTCTGGCACCGGAGGAGGTGGTGGCTGATAACTTGAATAACCCGGGTACTGAGGATAGTGTCAGGATGAGTAATAAGAGTACCATGGGTAACCCGGTGTGGGATGTCCTAGAGTAGGATAACCCATTGTCGGGAATGATGACGTCAGAAAAGCCAGCGATGGAGGCACCTGGCCCGGCGTCGGATATTGAGTAACCGACGGAGGGGCACCCGCAGGCGGGAAAAAGGATTCCGGGGCAATGAACCCAGACAAAGGACCCGCAGGGGAAGGTGCCATGGAGCCCGAAGGGGGCATCGGTGCCTGGAGCGCACCCAAAGTACTGGGGGTGGAGGCTCCATACCAGGGTCCTCTGTCGGCAGCGGAATGAACTCCAGCAACGGAGGAAGGCCTGGCTAGGGCAGGGGAAGACACGAGGGGGCCCCGATGGCAGGTCTGAATGAGACTTTGCTAAAGCAAATAGCAAAGGGACGGGTGGCGAGTCTCTAGGGTGGAGGACCCTGGGAGAAGACAGGTCGACTAGTCCCTCACTCTGTCCACAGTCGGGGGCCAAACTGAAGCCTGACGGGAGAGTGGACGGATCTATGTGGGAGTTGGAGGAGCCGGCGTCCGAAGGAACAGATCCGGCCAGGCTAGAGACGGCTGGAAGACTGCCGCTACTCTGATCGGCAGAGGCCATGCGCCCTTTGCCAGAGGCGAGGGGTGACTTACCAGCAGGATCAGTCGACAGAATTACCACCTCCAAAGAGGCAACCCCCGGCTGCCCGCTCACCTCGGCAGGAGGGGGAGAAGGGCCCGGCCCAAATAAGCGGACGGGGCACCCGAAAAAGTACTCACAGATGTCGGCCTCAGACGGCAACGGACTCCTGTCCTGACGCTTCTCCTTACTTTTCTTTTTCTTCGGGGCCGGCGAGGACAACCTTTCCCTGAGTTTTTGTAGCTCCCTTTCCACAGACGCCAAGCATCTGGTCAAAAGATGGGCCTCAAGGGTCCTCTTGCGCCTGGTTCTGGTCATCTGGTTGAAGGCCTGGCAGATGGAACACTCCTGGACATCATGCTTCGAACCGAGGCAGAGGAGGCAGCGGGAATGGTAGTCCCTGTGCGGGATTTCAGCGCCGCACTTTGAGCACTTTTTCTTCTGTCTAGAAGACATCAAACTGAAGAAAAATCTTGAGATTTTACAAGAAGCGAAGAAACACTTTGGGAAATATAACGTGGACATTAGATTGCTGTTCTGACACGAGCCGAACGTGACTGAGACAACGGCGGGAAAGAACTGGAAAGCAGGCGCGGGACCGCTCCTTTTATAGTCGGGTTGAAGTCACGAAGCCCTGACGTCGGGGGCGGTCCCCGCTGATGATTGCCATCTACAAGTCTGCCGTGTGGACCTGACGCCAGGGGGCGCAGTCCTATATGTGAAGACCTACTGCAGGAACCCTCTCGAAGTAAGATCAAAAAGTTTGTGTAAAAGGGACATATTCAGAATGGGCAGATGTGACTAGTGGGGTGCCGCAGGGATCTGTACTGGGGACATGTCTGTTCAATGTCTACATTTCCTCTAGGAGTACCATTACTGGTGCATGGTCATCCAAGTTCACTGATGACACAAGAATTGGGCACTTTGTGGATACTCCTGAGGATGCAGATACCCTCCAGCTAGCTTAAACAGATCTGGAAACCTGGGCAAATGACAAGAAATTGTCATTCAATGTGGACAAATGCAATGTGATGCATTTTGGGGAAAAAGAATAGACAGGAAGATTACCTAAGTGTGTGTGTGTGTGGGGGGCAAAGCTCAACACTGTAGAGGATGAGAGAGACCTGGGCGTCAGGATCACAAAAGACTTCAGTTTCAAGACACAGTGTAACCAAGTAATTAAAAAGGCTAGCAGTATATTACACTGCATTAATAAACACATCAAGTGTAGAAGTAAGGATGTTTTGCTACCACTGTATACATCCCTGGTATGACCACATATGGAGTACTGTACACAATTTTGGTCCCCTGGTGGCAGAAGGAAGACCCAAGCCCTGGAGAGGGTCCAGAGAAGGGCAACACATGGGATCAGGGAGGTGTAGGGACTGGACTACCAATCCAGACTGAATATCCTGGGACTGTACTCATTGGAATTCAGACGTATGAGGGGATATGTGTATGCTGCACAGAGCCCTTACTGACACCCAGTTGTGGGAACTCCTAGGACTGGAGTTAAAGGATAAGAGTCATCATACTAGATCTCATCTCCTGCAGATTGAAGTTGAAAGATTTAATACCACCAAAAGGAAACACTGGCTTACTATCAGGGCAATAAAAATCTGGAACAGACCCCCTAGAAGTAGTGGCTAGTGGTAGTATGCACAGTTTTAAGGCACAACTGGATGCACACCTGATTAGAAACATCTTGGGATATCACTGATAACAGCGAGCTATAATGGACCTTGATCTATATAGAGCTCTGGACAACCTATGAAACCTATGGTGGGTGGCGGCTTTTCATCGACTTCGTGGGGACTGTGAGGCCGACAGAGAAGCAGTCACCATGGGGACACCACATAATGCGGTTTGTAATTGGCTGCTGCAGTCAGGGACGCCCCGCAGCAAAAACAGCCGACTGCGCTGACACGGGGTGCTCCCTGATTGTAGCGGCATGCTCATTAACTGCCATCATCGACAGCATGCTCCTCTATTCACCGTGGCAGAGACCAGTCCCAGAATGGACTGCTACCATTTGGCACAACACTGCAATGCCTCCACAACCCGCTTGAGAAGGAAGGTGATGTAATGTGCATCTTGCACATGTGTGCAAGCAACACAAAAAAAAAAAAAAAAAGAGAAGAGAACTGGATAACACAGAAGTACCATCAGAAGGGGTGATGAAACATCCAATGTGGCTTTACATTTCAAAGAAAGAGGCCACAATGGAGCTTCCCAAAGTTTTGGGGGCTTACAGTAGGTCCACCCTCCTGAAAGAGGGGGGACTACAGCAAACTTTTAGAAAAACAAGAGGTATGGTGGATCACGGAGATAGGGACTTATAAACAAGCATCTGTCAATGCCAAAGTTTGTTTGGAATTGATGTTGGTATGTACCGATTGGCAGGACTACAGTCCCCCGTAGAAAGAACAAGTTATGCCACCAAGTTCACATTCCTGTTGAAATAGTGAAGTGCATACCTGTTTCTTCAATTCGTGATCTGGCTCTGAAGAGTGATGATGTGTCTGCGGTTCAGAGAAAATAAGGGCACTGGAGCCACACTATTGGTTGGGGGAAGGAGAAGAGACGTTATGGTTAGAAGCCCTAACGTCCCAGGCGTTTGTTGGTATTTGCACTATAAATTTTCAACATGGCCTTTTGTGACCCCCACCTCATGAATGCATTTGGGACCTCTGCTCATCAATAGTGGCACTGTGACTTTGTTAATCTCTTCCGAACACGAATTTCCCAAAGCGACAGCGCCATTCTGCACCAGATGTGCGAAAACACAGTTTGGGCAGGATGTAAAAAATAACAGCTGTACCATTCACAGGGAGGTGTGAAGAGAAGGCAGTGTTGAATATCTGGAGTGAAAATATTAAAAATGCTCGAATGTACAAGCATACGTGGAAACTGCACAACGCATGCTCGTAACAGTCATTTAGTGGAATAATTTCACCAAAATTTCAACATAGGCATTTTGTGACCTCTACTCATGAACACTGTCACTATGATTTTCTTACTCTGTCCTGAACGTTTATTTCCCACAGCGACCATGCCACTGGGTGCCAGATGTGCAAACACATTTTGGGCAGGATGTGAACAATGACAGCTGTATTGTTCATAAGGAGGTGTGCAAAACTGACAATGTTGAAACTCTTGAGTGAAAATATTACAAATCAACGTTACGAGTGTGCGTGGAAACTGCACAATGCACGCTCATAAAATAATTTTATGGACTTTTGTCATCAAATTTTCAATACAGGCATTTTGGGACCTCCGCTCCTGAACAGTGGCACTGTGATTTTCTTAATCTGTCCCGAACACTGATTTCCCACAGCGACCGCGCTATTCTGCGCTGAAAGTGCAAAAACACATTTCGGCCAGGAAGTGAAAAATGACAGCTGTACTGTTCATATGGAGGTGAAATAAAATGCCAATGTTGAAAATCTGGAGCGAAAATATTACAACTTCATGAAGTTACGTGTGTGCATGGAAACTGCGCAATGCACACTCATAACAGTCATTTTTTGGATTTATTTTCACCAAATTTGCACCATAGGCTTTTTGAGAACCCACCTCATGAACAGTGGCACTGTCATTTCGTTAAATCGGTCCCGAAAGGTGATTCCATGCAGTGACCGTGAAATCACCTTTCGGGACCAATTAACGAAACGACAGGGCCACTGTTCATGAGGTGGGCACTCAAAAAGCCTATGTTGCAAATTTGGTGAAAAAAATCCCCAAAATGCCTGAGATATGCACCAAAGTTGAAATAACCCTATTTATGCCATTATACAGCTTACTGGCATTTCTCCAGTTCGCTGTCGGCTTCCAAGAGTGCAGGCGATGTTCCGGTCCGCTGAAGATGAATTGCGCCCGTTGAGCATAAGTATGGGTTGGGAGGGTAGGTGTGCAGAGGGTGGGCGCACATTGGAGGGGACACGGACTCAACGAGGACCGTTTTCTATTTACAGGGTTAAAAAAAAAACAAAAAGCGTAACATTGCGGAAGGTTTTCTTTTTTTTACGAGAACATTGTGGCGTGCCATGAGTGTTTGTGGGTAGGGGCTGTAGCCAATGGGGATTGGGCACCTCCTCAGCACACAAATAATTGGGGCATTATGCCGACGGAATGGGCTCCTATCGGCAAATTAACTGGAAGGGGGCATGCCGACAGGGGGATTGGGCAACCCCGGTTTGTGCACAGCCGCACACAACAAATTGCAAAGTGTTGGGTGTAAAAATAAATGAATACTAGAAAAGAATATATAGCTACAAGGTTCCTTTAAGAACCGTTCCATCAGCACTCCCAATCAAAGAAGACCACAAATCATTATTACTTCAGCCCCTCAGTTTGTTTATTTTTAGTAGTAATAAACTATATTTCCACTTTATTTTTGGTTTTTAGACACAAGGCCATATTTTATGTAAACTTTTTCAGTAGTAATGGGAGAGAGAAAATAAATAATCATTATACCAGACCATATGTGGAAGTATTCACTGTAATTTTCTGCAATTTTGCTCATGGCTCAATTGCCTAATCCAGTTATTTATTTCGTTCCTTCCAAATATTTCTCACTTGGATACCAGGTCAGGAGACCCTTCCCAGTGTGTTCTTCCTTCACGGTTTGCTGGCAGATTTTTACTTTATTTTAATCGCAAATAGCAGGTCCCAAATTGTACAAGCTGTATGCTATCCTTAGGCTTTCAACCATGAAAAGCCGGTGGCTTCTGTGTCATTTCTGTTGCCGTTTGTTTCTTGCTGTGTATTCCAAATGAACAATTCAAAATGACTGCCATTTCCCAATGATGTGCTTATGTTTCAGAGCCTTAACACTCCATCACTACAGCGGATTCATTGCAGGGATAGTTGCCTTTTTGTGCGTGGGCGTAGTCAAGGCGACAATACGGAACTCAGAGTTGGTGCTGGGCCAGAGTCTGTGTCGCACCTTGGAACTATTCAAAACAAAGCACAACAGGATCCAAAATAACAGTCAGGAACCCCTTTTATCCAATTTATCTATTAAATGTCCACAGTTGGCACTGTGGTTTGATGCGGTCAGATTAAAATTCCAGGGGGTTCTGGAGGATACTTCAGACTGAATCTTTATTGAAAGGCTCATTAAAGTTTTATGTATCTGAAACATTCTGTGGGAGATGTGATATGTGATGTAAACTTTAAAACTCCTGCATTCCTCGAGAGATTTTTGTCAAAATACAGAAAAGTTAGCAATACCACCTTATGGGCCCCCTTTGTGTCATCCCCCAACCAGACCCATTACTAAAGTAGTTGCTGCTGTGTTTAAGAATGAAAGGGTTAACATAGCCAATATTCAGTTTTAGGTGTTTCAGTAGCATGAAATCATGGGTCTGCCAACCAGAACCCATTTGTGACACAGACCAGATATGGACTGATGTGGAAATTTCATATGATACGACGACAGACAGAGGCATGCTTTCAACATTTACTAGGCAGTTTCTTTTTAGACATTGACTGGGGCACTTGTTTTTTTTCCCCCCAGAGGCTAGCCAAAATTGTGCTACGAATGTGGTTCAAAGTTGCACTTAAAACCCCATTCTTACTGGTAGCGCTATATGGCGTAGAAACCATCCATTGCTTAACCCGACCCAAAATGGCCACACAAGAGAAAGTTAAACAATGCTTGCGATAAGCTGTGGTGTGGCATGTGCATCAAACATGGTCATGTTAGCCTGCAGTGTGAATAGAGGTTACTTACCTGTAACAACAGTTTTTCTAATACTATTTAGTTCACATCCACACTTAGGCAGATTCCACTGAGCATGCTCAGTCATTAGAACAGTCAAGCTTGGCTCCTCCCACCACCCACAATGCCCTCAGGCTCCACTCTGAATGATATCAGATCAGCGCTCTGGAAGCAGGAATCTGAGCAAATCTTGCCAGGGGAGGTTGTGTGGATGTGAACTGAATAGCAGTAGTAGAATTATGGTTACAGGTAAGTAACCTCTATTTCTAACAGCCTGAATTCAGTTCACTATCCACACCTGGGCAGACTCCTAGCAGTCCTCCAGTAGAAGGGGGCGGGGGGGCAAGGCATGCCCCTCCAAATTAGGTGGAAAAACAGGAATATTAAGATCTCAGGCAAAGCACTGTGATGACTGAATGTGCTGACTATAGTGGAATATGACTGTCAAAGGACCAGGTAGCAGTCCTGCAGATCTCCTCGATCAGGATGTACCTGGCATCAGCAACAGAGGCAGCAGTGTGTGTGGTAGAGTGAGCCTTAAACCCCATGGGCAGCTCCTGCATAGCCAACCTGTAACACAGAATAATGAAGGATATTGGTCACAGCCAATTAACCATTTTGCTGATGGTCTCTGTGGAGCAGCTTCAGCATAGGTAAGAACAGCTGACAAGCCTCACCATAAACCCCTGTTGAGCACTCCCTGTAATACAGTAGCGCCTGGTGTACATCTAATAAGAGGAGTGCACGCTCAGTATCTGAAGTGTGCAGCTTCATAAAGAAAATGGAGAAATACTCTCCAAGACCACGTATGGCAGGAACTTGGCATGAGGGCAAAGGACAAGCTTGTGTGTATGGAAAACCACAGACAGACTCCACAAAAAGCAGCTGCAGCTCGCTCATCCATCTGGTCAAGGTGATGGCGACCACATAGACAGTAATATATAGGCAACCACACACAACAAGGTTGTGTTTCCATCGAGGGGTTGAGATTATATCATATGGACCTCGAAAGCGAAGCTCAAGAGGTCCATACTGTCATCTCAACCCTGAGATGAACACATGCAGAGTTGTGTGTGGTTGCTCATATTTGGCTTTATACAGTTTGTGTTTTCCGGTACGTGTGTGTGTGTGTGTGTGTTGTTACACAACAGTCACAGAAATGACCCCTCCCCAAGGTAAAAAAGGAAAAAAAACCTTGCCAATTCTTTGTTCTCTTCTGTGATTGAAATTAAATTTACAAACTTTTACAAGTTAAAAGGTGCAACTTTTGGCACTGGATGGTTAACAATAGGCCAGGTGTGGAGTGAATGAGAAATTTAACATTTTATGACTTCTGAATTGTGCTGAACGCTGTACGAAATGTGCACAAGAGAGTTTGGAATGTGTAGAATGTGCACAACATGGATTCTGAGCAGACTGATTTTTATACAGACCAAAGGCCAACCATATCCTATAAATGTGATTTTCCATGACAGGTGCGACATCTCACACGTGTCCATATGTTTGAATGGTTTCCCCATCAGCTTAGAGAGCACCAGCAGTAAGTCCCACTGTGGTAAAGGCTGCCCCACTGGAAGGGACAGGTGATCCATGCCTTTGACAAAGCACCTGACTACTTTCTCCTGAGCCACAGTTGACAAACCAGCCTGCAGCTAGTATGCCGAGATGGCAGCCAGATGCACTTTAAAGGACATGACTCGTAACCCAGTTTGAGACAGGGACCAAACATAATCGAGGATGCATGCAATGGGGATCAGCCTACAACTAGTGCAAAAAACATTTCCATTTAAAGACATGCGTCTTAGGTCTTATGCGTCAACTCCTTAAAGGAACTTCTTCAAAACGTAGAGGACATCTACCAAAATGCCCAGAACCTAGAACTCTAGCTACTCAGGAACCAGGAAGACCAGGGCAAGGACTGCAGGTCTGGGTGCCTGACCATCCATCCTGATCTTGTCAGCAGTTCCAGATGCAGCAGAAGCTGCTATGGGGGCCTGCTACGGAGGATGAGGAGATCCTGATACCAGAATTGCCTTGGCCAGTCTAGCGCTATCAGGATCAGGTTGCCTTATTCCTGCGTGTCTTGAGAACCACCTTAAGGATCATGGAAAATGCAGGGAAGGCATAATGAAGACCTGGGGTCCATTGCCTGGAAAAAGGCATCCCCCAACAACATGCCCGTCTGAGGGGGGCAGACACAGGACTACAGTTTCTAACAGGTCCACCGAAGTTATGCCCCATTGGGAGAACAGTTGGGTCACCACATATGGAAATTACATACCTACCGTAATTCTTGATCTTCTTGGACGAGGTCTCCACCACTCATTCACACTGATGGGAGTATGCCGGAGGCACTTGGACCCAGCGGGAGCCAAACTTTTTCAGGAGGGCCGGCACAGAGAGAGAGAGCCGCCAGGAAGTGGCACTGTGAGCCAGGCTCGTGCGATATAGACTATCTCGGCGTCGACCCTCTAACCGCCTCAGTACCTTTTTTTCGAGGTGGTGCAGCGTAACTAACCTACAGGACTAACCGAAAAATCGGACATAAGATACTCTGAATGACCCGTGTAAGAAGGGTCAAAAACAAAGTCTTCACAGTTCAACCACTGAGGGAGTGAAGACCAGAAACAGAGAAGTGAGCTTGGGGGATGGTGGGTGGGCATGTGAATGAGTGGTGGAGACCTCGTCCAAGAAGATCAAGAATTATGGTAGGTACAATACGTAATTTCCATATCTTCCTGGACATGATGTCTCCACCACTCATTCACACTGATGGGAGAGTACCGAGCTAAATAATCCTGAGACATGTGGCAGGAGAGAGAGAGGAGCTCACGTTTTAGGACAGAAGTCCGTTAAGGATTGTCCTGCTAAATGACCAATGTCACCTGGCATGAACATCCAAGGCATAGTGCGTAACAAAAGAAGGCACAGATCTCCAGATAGCCACATTGCAAATATCTGCAATGGGGACATTATGAATTTCTGCCATAGATGCCGCGACTGCTCTAGTAGAGTGGGCGTACACTCTGCCTTCCAGCTTGACCTGTGCCATGGAACAGCAATGGCGAAGGCATGCCACCAGTCATGCTGAAATGCACCTGATGGCAACAGATTGTTTCCTTTAGCACAACCTGGCTGGGTCAAACAGTTGTTAAGCCTGGCAAATTTCCATCGTTCTATCCACATAGAACTGCAAGGCTCTTTTTTACATCTAGGGAATGAAGGGTACACTCTCCTTCATTCTGGAAGTTTGCAAAGTAGGTAGGAAGGACTAAAGGTTGATTCAGATGGAATTCTAAGACAACCTTAGGCAGGAACTTAGGATGAGTCCTAAGAACTACTCTGTCCTTGTGAAATACAGTATACAGGGGGTCTGTGACCAAGGCGTGTATTTCAGATACCCTACGAGCAGAAGTAATGGCCACCAGAAAGGCAGTCTTCCAAGTGAGAAATTTCAACTCGCAAGTAGCTAGAGGCTCGAAAGGTTTACGAGTGAGCATGTCTAGCACAAGGTTAATGCCCCAGGCTGCAACTGGATGTCTAATAGGAGGTCTGGTATGCAGAATCCCCTTAAGAAACCTCTTAACTGCAGGCAGCTGAGCCAGTGACATGGAGTACTGGCTCATGATATGCCGAAATTGCAGAAAAATGAACTTTGACTGTGAAGTATTGCAGACCTGTGTTTGAGAAGTTTAAGAGATACTCCAAGACTTTATTCGGTGGACAGGAACAAGAATTCGAAGAGGATTCTGCACACCAGATAAAGAAACGCTTCCATTTAGCTGTGTAGGTTTTTCTGGTGGCTGGCTTGCATGCAACCAGAAGAACATCCGAAACCCTACGAGAAACATTAAAACTATTCACCTCTACCTCCTCAGGAGCCAAGCGTGGAGGTGAAGAGACCTCAGGTTGGGATCAACTACAGGGACCTGGGTTGGAAGGTTCGTCTGAAGAGGAAGCAGTTTCGGAGAGGTTTCCAATAGTCTGTTGATTAGGGAAAACCAGATCGGACGAGGCCAGAACGGGGCAATGAGAATCATTCTGCACCCCCTGTGCCTCCAGTTTGAGCAGTAGCCTCTGAATTAAGGGTAGAGGAGGAAATGCGTATAGAAAGCGTTTTGTCCACTGCAGTCTGAATGCATCCTGACAAAAAATGCCAGGTCCTGGATTTCTGGAGCAGAAGAAAGGCAGCTTTGTGTTGCGAGGGGACGCAAAAAGGTCCAGGTCCAGAGTTCCCCACTCTTCAAAGAGTGACTGAACGATGGTTAAGTTGAGAGACCACTCGGGAGGATCTGTCTCCGTTCTGCTGAGACGGTCTGCCAGCTCGTTTTGTACTCCTGGCAGGTAAATCGCCTGAATCAGAGCCTTGTGCTCCAGGCACCATTCCCACACTCTCATTGTTTCCCTGCATAATGGGTAACAGTGCGCACTGCCCAGTTTGTTGATGTAATACATCACTGCCTTGTTGTCCATTTGAAGGAGAATGCTCTTGTGACAGGGTATGTCCTTCAAAGCTCGGACTGCATAGAGGACAGCTCATTTCCAGGACGTTTATGTGAAGTTGAGACTTGTCCAGAGTCCAAGTACCCTGGGTGTGGAGATCCTGGCAGTGAGCTCCCCAATCCATCAGGGACACATCTGTGGTAATGGAGATCTGATGATCCAGAGTGGCGAAGGAATATCCTTCCAGAAGGTTGTCCCCCTGAGACCATCAGGTGAGTGACCTCTTCAGAGGGTCAGTCACCTTGATGAGAAAGGACTGAGGGTGAGTGATTGGGGACCACAGAGTACTGGGCATCCATAGAGAGGTTCTCATGTGGAGACAAGCCAAAGGTACAGTGAACACCGAGGATGCCATGAGAACCATCATCCGCTGAATTGAGAGAGCTAGCACTGATCTGTATTCTCTGATGAAGCGGGCCATCTGTCCTCCGGAAGAAAAGCTTTCACACAGGAAGTGTCCAGAAGAGTTTATATGAAAAGGAGCTTCTGGGAGGGATGCAACTGTGACTTTTTGAGATTCAGCAGGACTCCCATGGATGGGAGGAAGTCTGAGGCCATGGCCATGGTCTCCAGAGTCTCTTGCCTGGAGGGGCTTGCTAGAAGCCAGTCGTCTAGATATGGGAACACTTGGATTCCAATTTTCCTTAGACGTGCTGCAAGAACTGCACAGCACTTTGTAAAAACTCGAGGCGCCAAGGACAGCCCAAAGGGCAGGACTCTGAATTGATAGTGTTGACCCAACACCACGAACCTTAGGTATTTGTGGTGATTTGGGTGTATAAGAATGTGCTGGTAGGCGTCCTGCATGTCCAGGGAGGCTAGCCAATTGTGTTGACGAATCAAAGGTAGCAGGGTACTGAGTGATATCATCTTGAACTTTTCCTTGTGCAGGAATTTATCTTGCTGATATCCAGAACAGGACGCATGCCGCCAGTTTTCTTTGGAACCAGAAAGTAATGGGAGTAGAAACCTGTGTTTCATTGATCCAGTGGAACTACATCTACTGCCCTGTTGTTCAGAAGGCCTTGTACCTCGGAAACGAGAAGGTCTGACTGTGCTGCAGACAGCCTGGGCTGTTGGTTGGGAGGATAATCCAAAAGGGTTTCTGACAGATTGAGAGAGTACCCCCTCACGGATTATCCTGAGGACCTATTTGTCTGATGTTATAGATTTCCACTGGTCATAGAACTGATTCAAATGTCCTCCCACTGTCGAGGAAGAGTCCCCCTCGGGCAGCTGAGGTAGGACCTGGGCCGGAAACTCAGAAGGTGGCACTGGGCGCTTTTGGGCCTTGTGCCTTCTGCTGCGTTTTCTTTTGCAGCTGAGGGGTTTGGTTTCTGTTAAAGCCTCCTCTGCCTTTGACACGAAAGGACTGACGGTTGTGAAACTGACGCTTGTTCCCACCTCCTCGAGAGGGAGCGGGCCACAGTCTAGCTGTCTTAATAGCAGACCTAGTCTTCTATGTGGCCTCTAGTGCTTGTTCCACTTGAAGCCCAAACAGATACATACCATCGAAAGGTAAGGCCATGACTTTCTGTTGGGCGTCATTCATAAAGCCCGAAGTATGCAGCCAGGAATGGCGACGGGTGCAAATGTCAGCTGCCGCCCAGGAAGCAGTATCGAAAGCGTCCACTGCAGCTTTAATTTGTTGATTATTGGACCCGATACCCCTAGTTATGGTCTGTAGTAGCTCTGAGTTAACCTCCGACTCGGGCAGAGCTTCTACCGTTGCTTTGAGTGAATGCTAAAGAACATACTCAATACTGAGAAAAACAGCCCTGGTAGCTGGCAATGCGCATGCCCAGGGTTGAGGTAGCAAAGACTCTCTTACCCAAGGTGTCTATCTTGCAAGATTCTTTGTTTATAGAATAGGCTGTAGATTCCTGAGGGAGGACAGCCTTACTGTCTTCCAGGACCACAGTGGCATCAGCAAAGGCTTGTGAGGCCAAGATGGGGTGATCCTTGGGAGGGGCATATTTCCTATCTGTGGAATTGGCCAGAGAAGGAATAAGAACCGGATTCTTCCACATCATCTGGGAAAAAGTATCGAAAGAGGGCTGTACCAGAGGGGTTAAATCCATAGGGATTTCTGGAACATGTAGATATTGGCGACGCAGAAGCTTCCCAGGATCGATTTCCATGGTCTGGAGAGAAAGAGCAGAATTTAAATTCTTGAGCAGAGACTTAGAGGAAAGGTCTTCAACAACAGGCTCTGCAGGAGGACTGATCCGTGCCCCCAGGGCAGAATCGGCATCAACATCGTCACCCAGACAAAGATCCGGATCAGGCTCAAAATCATCTCCTGACAGTCTGGGGGAGACTGTATAGACAGGAACAGAATGAAAACCAGGAGAAAGAAGAGAGGGAGAAAGAATCGGAGTCGAAAATGTCTGGAAACTAGATGGCGCCATACACATCCTCGGTGCCGAAGAGAATGGCATACAGAGATGGCTCCAACACAGAAAATGACGTCGCACCTGGCGCCAACAGGGAACGCAACACCACACACAGTGCAGATTCCACCCCTGGCACCGAAGAGGGTGCCAACAGGTAGTGTGGCACCCCACACAGCGCTGACACCAACCCCAGCACCAAGGATGGTGCCGCAGATGGCACCACCACCCGTGGCATCGAAAAGGACCTCGGCGCTGGAGAAGTCCGCACCACAGTCGACGGCACTGTCGTAGAAGTCTGAGAACTGCGATTTGAAGGTAAAGGATGAAAAATGGCAGGAGATAAAGGCATCGGTGTGGACCCCTGCGGTGCAGCCATGTGAGGGGGATAGACACCGGAGCGCGGAGTAGACGGCACCAAAGGCGCCGTGTGACTAGGAAGTCCTAACCACCCTGCCTGCTGATCCGAAACAGACAGGCCTGAAGGCCTCAGCAATGGACTGGCTGGTTCGGGCAGTCGGGACAACCTCCGAGCCCACTGCTCCATTAGAGTGGCCCAATGGTGAAACTGCTCATCGGAAACCCCTCCAATAGGCGGAGGGGAGCTCTGGTGTCAAAGAGGCCGGCTACCAGAGACAGAAACCAGTGACTCTAAAAGAAGTGGAGACCAGGTCCTGACCCTAACGACCAACCGTCTAGACGCATTAGAGGGCTGCACTCATCTAGTTTCTATGCTTCGACCGGTGGGTCAAGAACAACCGAGGTCGAACGGTGCAGTTTATGGGACAGTTTCTTTATGCTTCCGAAGGAACCGCCCCCGAGCACTGGACTGTCCGTTGTCAGACCCCACCCTCCGGAGAGGGCAGCAGACCAGACCCGCCCGGCTGACTGAACAGCTTTCATACAAGTCTCCCTACCATCACCTGCACCACTCATGGTTGACTCCATCAATGGAGGGCTGAAGATTTCTTTCTTTTACAAGTAAAAAATTTATTAAAATATAATCTGTACTTTTCATGATAAAATACAAAATAATAAAACTGAAAACTAAGCTGCTAGTTTGAAGTTTGACTCCTGGCAGGCAAGTGACGTCACTGAAGTGCACTTGATGGCAGGAAAAAAGGAACAGAGTCAGTTGGAGGGTCGGCGCCGAGACAGTCTATACCGCACGAGCCTGGCTCACGGTGCCACTTCCTCGTGGCTCTATCTTGGTGCCGGCCCTCCTGAAAAAGTTTGGCTCCCGCTGGGTCCTAGCGCCTCGGGCATACTCCCATCAGTGTGAATGAGTGGTGGAGACTATGTCCAGGAAGATCCTCGTGCATGGACCACTCATGCAAAGCATCTCCCACCTGTCAGAGTATCCACCAGCTGGTTGTCCTCCCCTGTGATGTAATTACAAGCAGATCTACCTGCAGGCCATGTACTAGGGACCAGGTGTCGAGTGCCACCTGAAACAGGAGAAAGGCACCCTGCCTCGTTTATTCAAGTAGAACATGGTGGTTGTGTTGTCTGTGTTAACCTGCATGACCAGACTGTGCATCTGCGGAGCAGACTTCATTAGTGCCAGTCACACTGCCTAGAGCCCCAGCAAATTAAAATGCTGTTGGGTCTCATTCAGCTACCAGAAGCCATGAGCTCTGTGATTTAGCAGATGAGCACTCCACCCCACCGATGAAGCCTCGGTTATCAACGTGAGAGGCAGCTCCACTCAGACAAAGGGAAATGAATTCTGTTTAAATATATAGTGAACTGAATTCAGGGTGGTAGAAGTTTTGATTAGATCAGACTGGTTTTGAGAGATTTGGGCATCTCCCACTCCCAGCAGCTACCTGCCAAACTGAAGCCATCCTATAGCTAGCAAGAACTGTCTTTTTATTGATCTGACTGATGTGCGCAAGCTGGTTAATCAATTGAAAGGGGCCTATACTGTTCTTCAGGAGAAAATGAAAATGACTAATTTAGACAAGTGACTATAAAACCTTATTAGTTGCAACACTTTAAATCTTTCTGAATAATGACGACACTGCTTTGAGAAACAGGACTGTTGCTTTATTAAATGTTGGGATCTGTGATATCTGGGGCAATCCGAGTAGTTGTGTAATTACAGAAACATAGAAAATGATGTCAGAGAAAGGCCTAGTGGCCCATCCAGTCTGCTTGAGCCTGTCTAGTTTTGGGACACTGCACTAGTCAGTCCTGTCACCCTCCCCGCCCCCACTCGTCTTGCTCACTTACACGCTTTTCCCATGTGCCAGTCCTATCCCCTGTTGAACCGTCCCACTGTTTCAGCCCCGATGACCTCCCCCAGAAGCTTGCTTCAGTCGATCACCACTAAGTACCTCCAGGCATAACATAATTCATATTTATAGTCCTTATAGTTTGCCTTGCGACTACCACCAATTATTTTTTGGCAGGAGCTCCTCCCGAGTGCCTTCTTCAGCATTTCAACATGAAATGGCAGCAGCCGCGTAGCCTGCTGGGGCACTTTTGTACTCTGCCAGGGGAAATGAGACAGACAATTGGCTCAGCGCTTGAAGAACTGGCCCACATGGAAGAGGAACAGTTTGGTATGCTCCATTTTTTTAATGCCCGATATCACCATGTACAGTGTTTTACTTCATGACTTGATCCTGATCCACAATTGTTAGGTTTCATGATACCAATGCTTATCTTTGCATTTCACGGATTGCCAGTAGACCATACTTTAAAGCAGTATTATGTGCTGTGGAATCTCACTATGACAATAACCTGAAAGGGTATGGGACTTAACCTATCTATTAAGCTATAATGTAGATACAGTACTAAAGCTACTAAAAAGTTCTTCTCAGTTTACTTTACGGACAAAGTACTGTGAAACATTCAAATGGAGATTTTTGTTTGAACCTTTTATCTACTGAGCTAACCCCCCTCCCCTCCGATGTTAGTGACGTTATGGACTATGAAAGACAACTGTGATGAGATTAAATGTTTTATATATGTATTAATATGTTTCACTGTCTAGATGTTAATGACATTACTGAAAGACAACTGCAATAAGATCGAATGCTTTATGAATGTATTGATATGTTTCACTGTCTATACATCAAATGCACTTGCGTACAACTTGATAAAACAGAATAGTGGGCGAGTGTAACCAGAATTTTATACACACTTGAGGTACGGGATGCTACATAAACCACAAGAGCAAAGCTCGAGTGGTTTATAAAAGCATCATAGAAACATAGAAGTTGACGGCAGATAAGGACCGCAAGGCCCATCCAGTCTGCCCATTTCTTTTTCTACCTTATAAATGTGCCATCGGCCTTTGCTCTGTCAGTGGCCTATCTATTCATAGTCATTTGTATTGCTCCCTTATGCCTATCCCATGCCTGTTTGAAGCCCTGCACTGTATTCATAGCCACCACTTCTTGTGGTAAGCCATTCCATGCATCCACCACCCTTTCTGTGAAAAGAATTTCCTCCATTCCCCTTAATCAGCCTCCTCTAATCTCATGCTGTGTCCTCTTGTCCTGCTATTTTCTTATATTTAAACATGTTAGACTCTTTCACCTTGTTTATGCCCTTAAGGTGTTTGAATGCCTCGATCATATCACCTCTCCCTCCTTGCTCAAGGGTATACATATTGAGCTCCGTTAATCTGTCCTCATATGTCTTCTGATGCAGTCCCTGCACCATTTTGGTTGCCCTTCTCTGGACTGCCTCAATTTGGTTAATGTCCTTGTGAAGGTGTGGCCTCCAATACTGCCGCAGTACTCAGATGGGGCCTAACCAGTGTCTTATAGAGAAGTTATTACCTCCCTCTTACGGCTTGTGATACTCCTACTACTACACCCTAACACCCCTAGCCTTACCTACTGCTTTAGAGGTCTGCTTGGATGATTTTAGGTCATCAGTGATGATGATGCCCAAGTCTCTTTCTTCCTTTGTGACTGCTAGCAACTCCTCCCAGCCTATAGGTGGCTTCAGGGTTTCTCTTCCCTATGTGCATGATTTTGCACTTCTTTGCATTAAATCCCAGTTGCCACTCTTCTGACCATTCTGCTAGTTTATCCAGATCTCTCTCATTCTGCCCACCCCATCTGGATCATCTACTCTGTTGCAGATCTTGGTGTCATCTGCAAACAGACAAGCCTTACCCTCCAGTCCATCTGCAAGGTCACTAATGAAGATGTTGAAAAGGACTGGCCCCAGGACTGATCCCTGAGGTACCCAACTTGTGACTTGCATCTCTTCTGACTGTATACCATTTACCACCACTCTCTGTTTTCTGCCGTCAACCAGTTTGCCACCCAGTTGACCAACTTCTGACCACCCGAGCCTACCCAGCTTATTTATCAATCTTCTATGTGGAACAGTGTCAAAAGCTTTGCTGAAGTCAAGGTAGCGACATCAACTGCTCCCCTTGGTCCACCACTCTGGTTACCCAGTCAAAGAAATCTATGAGATTAGTTTGACAGGACCTTCCTTTGTAAACTCATGCTGTCTTGGATCCTGTGCCCCTATGGATTCCAGGTGTTGCACTATCCTTTCCTTAAGGTGCCTCCACAATCTTGCCCACTACTGAGGTAAGACTGACCGGTCTGTAGTTCCCCGCCTCCTCCCTGCTACCACTCTTGTGGAGCGGGATCACATGAGCCCATCTCCAGTCTTCTGGGACCTCTCCTGTGCTCAGAGACTCACTAAACAATTCTGCTAATGGCTCTGCTAGTTCCTCCTTTAGCTCCTTAAGTACCCTGGGATGTATTCCATCAGGTCCCATTGCCTTATCCACCCTGAGCTTAGCAAGCTCTTGTAGGACCCTTTCTTTTGTGAAGGGAGTAGTGCTCACCTCCCTCCCCTGTGTCCATGATGCTGAGCTGTGGGCCTGCCCTACTTTCTTCAGTAAATACTGAGCAAAAGTATCTATTTAGGATAGATGCCTTTACAGGGTCCTCCTCCTCCTCACATGCTCCCTTTTCTCCATTAAGCTTAGCAATACCCCTCTGGACTTTCTCCTTTCACTAATGTATCTATAGAAAGTCTTGTCACCTTCTTTACTGTTCGTGCTAGTGTTTCCTCAGTTTGGGACTTTGCCTGCCTTACTGCCTTACCTGCTTCCCTTAGGGCAGTTTGGTATGCCTCCCTATCTTCATCCCGCTGTGTTCCCTTATATTTCCTGAAGGCCAGCCTTTTGGCTCTGACCTTTTCTGCTACTGTATTTGAGAACCAAAGTGGTTTCCTTCTTCTTTGCACTTCCTTTTCTGTCTAACACAATGGGATGTTGCTTCAAGTATTGCATCCTTAATGCTTGCCCACTTTGCCTGTACCCCTCACCTGTGCTTCTTTTGCCAGGGCTAGCTTAACTCTGTTGGCCATCTTATCAAAGTCAGCTCCTCTGAAGTCCCATATTTTTGCCTTGGAATGGGATGATTTAGATGTAGTAGCCAAATTGAACCATACCATGTGATGGTCACTGGCCCCCAGGTGACCTTCTACCTGGAGATCTGTGATCCCTTCTTTGTTAGTCAGTACTAGATCTAGGATAGCCCTCTCTCTTGTGGGTTGCTGTACCAGTTGTTTGAGGCCCTCCCCCTGCAGGGAATCCACTATGAGTCTAGTTCTGGCAGATGTTCCTGCTGGTATTGACCAATCTGTATCCGGCATGTTGAAGTCTCCCATTATCAGAACCTCCCCTTTAGCTGTCGTGTTTTGTATATCTTCTAACAGTAATGTGTCTATGTCCTCCCTCTGGTCTGGGGGCCTGTAGACAACCCCAGTTCTTATGGCTGTCCCATCCTACAATGAGAGTGCATATAAAAGAAAAAATGTCTTACCGTAGTAATATTGTTTCTTCCAAAGGGATCCCTCACTTCACTTGACAAATGCAATCATTCCCCTGGAATGAGCTGCCCCAGAGCTTACAATTTTATGTTAATTACAAAATCTTAGAATGAAATCCGAAACTCTGTTGAGTGGACAATCTTTCCCTTGCCCTGTAACAGCAGATTTACTGCAGGAGACTTTTCGCAGGGACTAAAAAAAATAATCGCTAGTCACTATTGGACACTTTCAGTGATCATTATGTTCCAGTGAAAACTAGTGGTATTGCACGGCCAGCCTGCTACCATCATTACAAACCGGCAATTTCAAAAGTAAACTACAGTATCGATTTCAATGTGCACAGTTCGCGCAGTATTTTTATGTTGTTTTAAGTAGTTTTAACTGAAGTACAGTACTGCTCTAGTCACCGAGTGTACAGCAACAGGACGAGTTAGAGCTGCGATGACAAACGATTTAAACTTTATTGTATCAAACGCATTAAACATGGTATCATCAGATTAAAGAAAGAAAAAACAAACATAGAAAGAAAAAGATTTCAATTAGTCAGATTTCGGTTTGTACGCTGAAGTTCATTCCGACTATGCTTCTGAATCAGCCACTTCTGCTGCTTCCGCATCTGATGCCATGTGGTCCTGGTTGGTGTCTGACGTCAGCACTATGGTTGTTGCATCCTGAAATTGACAAGACGACGTGCTGAAACCGAAATGTTCTTGAATGCAAACGGTCCACTTACAGGAAAGTCCGGTAAATAATAACATACCCAGTTAAGACAGTTTGTGTGGGCTTGCAAGATACCTGCCTTATCGATCCCCTTGCTAACATCAGCTTTCCTCGAGCATAGCTGCACAAAACTTTGAGCCAGGCTGTGTGTGTCTCCTTTAGGTGATGCAGCTTGAAATCAATTTTGAACTCCCGGCTACCTTTTGCTACATAATCTGCAACCAATCCATCATACCAGTTCATAAAGTATGTACGTAGGTTGTCCTTCAACAGTTTATTCATGCTGATGTCGAGGGGTTTCAAGAAGTCGGTGCAGGGATCAATAAGGGTACAATGTTAGACACCTCCAATAGATTGGAAACAGTGGATGTGGTGTGGGCTCGGAACAGATTGAGCAGCAACAGTGCCTTTTGTTCAGACGGAGACCTAGCTTCTTTTTCATGACCTCAAAATACGGAATTGGCACATCATTTATGTAATCTACCATGGTGTACTCGTTTGCCCAGCAATTGGTTGAGTGAGTAACTGATCATCCTTTGGGAAATTTATGTGCAGGATGACATGCCACAGTCTTTCCTTTATAAATAACCTGTGGTGGCAGAAAATCGCCAATGTGCATGCCAGCAACTTCGAGACTGGTCTTTTGTCCCCTAAGCCTGCAACTGAGACTTGTCTGGAACTGGTGGCAGCCACTGTCCATTCGGACACTGGAATCATGCCTACCCCGATTTTGTCAAGGTTTATTATACGTTCGGGGGTATGAGCTCCTGAGCCACGCACTTGGCTATTCCTTTAGGAAAGATGCCTTCAAATTAATGTAGTCGGGGGAGTTTTTCCAGCTGTTTTAGTTCCTTCCTTTGCTGTACCCCATCCTGTTTAAAAACCACCAAGCCCACTGCATACTGAGCTCCGTTGTTTCACCATTCTCTTTTAACAAGTATGAGGCACTACTTTTAATGATACCATGAGCTATGGCAAGCTCAACAGGGGCATTAACAACAACCCCCTCAGCACGCAGAGTGCACACAATTTTTTTTTTTTTTTTTTTTAACTGCTCCATTATGTCAGACACGAGCAGAGTGGGGCGACCATGGGGTTTTCAGGGCAGAACAGCAGAAAGGTGCAACGGGTCAGGAGTTGCTTTCAGTTCGTCAAGCTAGTTTTTTTTAAACTTGCAAATGGAGCGTTTGTTATTTTCTGTTTTTTTTTTTGTTTGTATAGACGCACCACAGACATGACCCCATGATCTGCGGCATATCTCCTGAATTCAAAACGGGCCTTTAGTATATAGTGTGCCTATACTGCAGGACAGCTCTTCTTGGTAGGTGGGGGGATACAAGCAAGTTCACAGGCAACAGCAACTGCAACTGGTGCACCCACACCAGATGTCAGTGCAAGCTTGTCTGGATCGATGCCAGTAACATTCAGCGGGTACTCCCGCTTTGCTGGTGTCCGCTTGGTTTTCAACCAGGACAGCAAAGACATTGTTCAAAAGTTTAACAACTCAGTAAATGCAGCAGATGTAAACACTGCAGTGTAGCACTATAGTGGTGTAGCGGTGAAGCAAACTGAATACAGAGATGCCAGTTTCATTTACTGCCCACTAACTGACAGCTGCTACACTACAGCGCTTGCACTAAAATCAAACTGCCATAAAGTAGTTTGACAAGCTGTCAGTGCGATACCTAGTGGGCACGATTTCACTGTCTTCTACAGTATTTCTCAAGATGTGGGAGAGCAGTGACCACTAAATCTAGCTAAATGACTACTACAAATTAGACAAAAACTAAACATCTGAAAGCTTTTTTTTGCTGTAATAGGAAAAGCAAAAAACAAACTGAACATGTGAAACACTGAGCATCAGTTGTGAAGCAACGTAACAAGTAATGCTCAACTATAAAGAAATAACAGTTACGTAAGAACTTACCGTAACAGTAGATCTTTGAGAGAGGTTCCTGCAGTAGGTCTTCACATATGGGACTGCGCCACCTGGTCTCAGGACCACACGGGAAACTTCTAGCTAGCAATTCCTAGCAGGGGACTGCCCTCGGCGACACCTGACCAGATGTCAGCATGACAGTATATAGGGGGCAGTCCCCACGCCGGCCCTCCAGTTCTCCCGCCATAGACCTCCAAAAAGGAAACGGGAGAAAGGAGTAAAACAACTCCTTAGGCCCTGGGCTCTGGAAATGAAGCCTTGGTAAAGAAAAAGAGGACAAAATAACAGGAGCTGGGGGAAGGTGGGAGGGAAATCTAGACCTACTGCAGGAACCTCTCTTGAAGATCTGTTATGGTAAGTTCTTATGTAACTGTTATATCTTACTTCGAGAAGGTTCCTGCAATAGGTCTTCACATATGGGACTGAATACTAAGCAGTCAAAAGAATCAAAGCATTGGAGACTAAGTTCTGGAAGGAAGGAGCGCCTGCCAAGTAGATGCCTACTTAGGAAAGAAGGCCTTGCAGAATGGTGAGGCAATGTCCAGACTATAATGCTTGGTGAATTTATGGATGGAAGACCAAGTGGCCGCTGCACAGATGTCCGCAGTGGACACGTTCGTGGGGAAGGCTGTCGAAGCAGCCATGCCCCAAGTAGAATGGCCTTGCACGTCCCCTGGAAGGGGCTTGTGGTAAATGTACGAGATGCAGTTAGCCAACCATTTAGACAAACCCTGTTTGGAAATGGCCTTGCCCTGACATTTGAGTGCAAAGGTCACAAACAACTGGTCAGACTTCTGAATCGCTTTGGTCCTAGAAATGTAATATCTCAGAATCCTGTGCACATCTTAAGTGTGTAAAAAGTATTTCCCCCGTTGGAATACTGTGGGTAATATACCAGTAGTTCAACATTCTGGTTCAGAGTAAATTCCGAAACAACTTTTAGATGAAAGAAAGGGTTAGTACGCAGAGCCACCCGGCCTCTGTGGAAAATCAAGTAAGGCCCTTTACAAACGAGGGCCTGAAGCTCTGAAATCCTTTGAGCTGAAGTTATAACAACCAAAAAGAGCATTTTCCAGGATAAGTAACTCATGTTGCAACTTGCTGCCAGCTCAAAAAGGGACAAAGTAAGTTTTTCTAAAATAAAATTTAAATCTGGGGGGGACCGGATTACGGACCAAAGCTTAAGGTAGAGGATCCCCTTAAGAAAGGTTCTGGAGACCTCCAACTGAGCAAGGGTTTTGCCCCCCACCGGAATGTAGCAGGCAGAAACTGCAGATAGGTGGACCTTCAGAGAGGAATAACTGAGGCCTGAATCAGACAGGTGCAGGAGGTACTCAAGGAGCTGGGGTGCCAAGCAAGAGAATGGGTCCAGGCCCTTGGCTGTGGCCCAGATAGAGAATCTCTTCCACTTCATAGCATCTGTGGATCTGGTAGAGGGTTTCCTTGCCTCTACTAAAACCTGGGCGTCTCGAGAAGAGATGCCATAACGAGAGGCAGCTATGTCCAGAGGTGCTACACATGCAGGTGGAGAGACTTGAGGCTCAGGTGCACCAGGCTGCCCTGGTCCTGAGACAGAAGGTCGTGGGAGAGGGGAAGAGGTACTGGGGGTTCCAATATCAGCTGTTGCAGCAGAGGGAACCAGATCTGCTGAGGCCAAAGAGGGACTATGAGAATCATGTGAGCCCCTTCTGCCTGTAGCTTCAGCAGAACCTTCTGCAGATTTGGAAAGGGAGGGAAAGTGTACAGAAATTTCCCTGTCCAGGATAGAGACAGCACGTCTCGCCAGAAAACACCATGCCCTGGAACGAGCGAGCAAAAGATGGGTAGTTCTGTGTTGTATGAGGACGCAAAGAGGTCCATCTCTGGTTGACTCCATTAGAGGAAGAAGTCTTCCCACTTCCTGCTGCTTTAGCTCCCACTCGTGAGCCAGTGCGATGGTGCGGCTGAGACTATCCGCCAGGACGTTGCTTACCCCAGGAACATGGACCGCTATCAAAGACAGGCCATGATGGACTGCCCAGTACCACACCTGCATCGCCTCCTTGCAAAGGGGGTACGATCGGATGCTTCCCTGCTCGTTGATGTACCGGACTGTTGCTGTGTTGTCAGTCTGGATCAACAGTGTTCCCAGAATCAAGACGGACTGGAACGCTTGGAGTGCATAGAGCACCACTCATCTCCAGAATATTTATAGGTAGATGTTCCTGTAATGGAGACCATCCCCGCCCCCAAGTTCAATGGTCTCCAAGGTGTGCTCCCCATCCCTGGCCCGAGGTGTCTGTTGTCAGGGTCATGGAAAGGGGTGGTGGGCAGAAGGGAATCCCCAAGGATAGGTTGGAAAAATCCTGCCACCAGAGAAGATCCCTCTTCAGGCTGTTGGAGACTAAGACCATGTGGTCCACGTCATCCAGAAGTTGATCCTACTGGACCCGGAAGGACCACTGGGTCACTCTCATGTGCAGAAAAACACAAAAAACAGAGATTCACCATGGAGACCAAATAATTTAGCAAAATTTATTGTGAGGTGCCATAAAGCATTCCCTGGCGCTTCGAGGGAAAATTCCCTCTTCATCACCCTCATATTTATTTATTTATTGAAATGTTTCACCAGGAAGGCACACTGAGCAACAAGTTGCTTATCTCCCGGTGCGACCTGGGGTACAAACAGGAGTGAAACATTAAACATTCACATTACACAATCAACATTAACATAACAGTTCTAAGGCAGATGTTACAAGCAGTGGTACAACAATGTTGCCCATAACAGGTAGAAAGAGTGGACAATAATAAGTGCCGGGTTAATAAGTAAACAAGTGCTTATGTGAAAGAAAAGAGGGCAGTGAGAAGGGGGAAAGGAGAGGGAGGAGTTGTGTTCAAGTTACAAGATCAACATTAACATACAGTTGTAAGACAGGTGTTACAGTGTAAAAAGAGTTATGCATACTATGTAGAAAAAGTGAATAATAAGTGCCGGGTTAGTAAGTAAACAAGTGCGTACGTGAAAGAAAAGGGGGAAAGGAGAGGGAGGGGTGAGGTGAAGGGATATAGGAGGAAGGGAGTAGATGAGGAATACAAGCTCCTGGGGGAGGTAGGAGAGGGACCCATGGAGAGCATTTGGCATCCCTTACATTCTGTAAGAGATCAAGGGACTCCAGGAAAGGGGAGCAATTTGGGGGGGAGGGGAGGAGAGCTAGAAATTTAGGGAGTGGGGGAGAAAATGAAGGGGACAGTAAAGGGGTAGGGTTTATTCAGGGCTTAAGATGAGGGAATTAGGGAGGGCCATGGCAGGAGCAGCTTGGTGCAAGGTAATTTTTGAGGGAAGAGCTGATGGAGTAGGTGGGGTACAAGTGCCGGATTTTAGGGGGAAGTAAATTCCAAATTTTTGGGAGGCGGTGAGAGTAAGCGGATTGGCCGATTAGGGTGGATCTGCAGGGGACTACCAGGGTGTGGGAGTCAGTTGATCTAAGGGAATGGGAGGATGGGGGGGCTGTCATAAAGGAGGAGGTTAGGTAAGAAGGAAGCTCACTCGACCAGTGCTTGGAGGTGAATTTAGCACTGTGGGAAAGTCGCCTATTTGTAAGAGAGGGGAAGGACAGGGTGTCACAAATGTACTCCGCAGGTCAGGCCCTCTGCTCCCACAGTGCCAACCTCAGAGTGCAACAGTGTGAACAGGTAACAGACAGGGTAACCCTCCTGTCTGCTTTGGGTCCGAATCACCTTTAGCCACGAGCTCTGGAAGGATTCAAACTGTGAACCTTATGCTAGCATACCCAAATGTACAGGCTCAGATAATATTCTCTTCGGGGGGATGCAATACATCTTTCGCCTAAGGGCACCTAACCAGATATCCAAAATGAACCGTTTTTAACTCTATAAGAGACCTGGGTATTTCTTACCTTATTATACAAGCTCAGTAACACAATCAAGCTTTTCAACAGCTGTCAGACTTAAATACAGGCACTTCACATGCAAAAAGAAACCAAGAAGACACCCAGGCAGTATTTCAAAGATAAGGGTGTTTACTAAAATATGATAAAAACAGGTAAAATTAAATGCAGAACAATATATCATAAATCTTACAATCATGTAAAGCAAAAAGGAAGTTACAGAACAAACACTCCTACCACAGATACTCAATTTTCTATCCAAGTATTACCTTTCAAGTGCTATTTAAGTTAGAGATCTTTCTGTCTCAGAGCCCAAGATTCATGTCACATTTCCCAGATACAATGTTTCATTTTTTAACTTTATCTGCCCCACCCCCTTTTGATGAGGTCAGCTAGATCCTCCCTTAGATTTTAATTTCTAACATAGTTATCCCTGAGGATGAGTCATTACTTTGAGGAATCTGTAACTAGCCATTTCCCAAATATCACAGTCTTTAATCAAACATTTCTCTTTGATATCCCTTCTCCTTATTTCCTGCTGCTAGTGTGATCCGAGGGGTTTAGGACCCTTCACATACTTCTGGCTATGTGCTAAAATGAGAGGAACCAGCCCAATTACCTTTCTTCCTGTAACGTCATAAAACTCACATTTAGTTTCAGCTTCAAAAGCCTGGGCAGGTCATAAAATGCCCTTCTGTAAGGAAGTCTTAAATGATTCCCCTGGTCAGTTTAATGTCATCCTGTGGTTTCAGCTACTGACCTTTAAAGTTAAAGGCCAAATTTCTCACATACTGACATTTCATACACAGACCATTTATTTATAATATAACTATCATACAATAACCATAAGCAGAGGACAGAGTGTCACAATCCTCCCCACCTAGACTGAATTTGGGGGCTCTATCCCCTGCATGGGATGAGCTCCCTAAGTTAGTTCATTCCTCATATAGACGCAACAAGCCATCTGCATTTTCATTGGTTGTTCCAGCCCTATGTGAGATTGTCATGTCATACCCTTACAAGGCAAGACTCCATCTTAAAAGTCTACCATTCTTTTTTCCTGTTTGTGTTAGCCAAACCAGGGGATTGTGTTCAGTTTGTACCTCAAAATGCTGCCCGTATAGGTATGGCTCTAACTTATTTAGGGCCCACACTCTGGCAAGACACTTTTTCCACAGTAGAGTATGCCTGCTCCCTGGGAAGTAACTTTTTACTCAGGTACACTATGGGATGCTCTTTCCCTTGGTTGGCAGTCTGACTCAGCACTGCCCCAATACCCACATCTGAGGCGTCAGTTTGGACTATAAAGGGTCTGCTATAGTCTGGACTTGTCAATACTGGAGCACTGCACAGTGCCTCCTTCAGTCTGGTAAAGGCTTTTTCACAGTCTGGTTCCCAGGTAACTTTCTTAGGCATCCTTTTCTTTATCAGGTCAGATAGGGAAGCAGCCAGGGAAAGTACAGTTACATAAAAACTTACCATAATAGTAGATGTTAGAGAGGCTCTTGCAGTAGGTAATTACATATAGGACTGACGCCAGTAGGCGGCGGGACCCCATGGAAATATTTCTAGCTAGCAGTCCCTGGCAGACCGCCCCACATCAGGTGGACCGCGCCAGCGACGCTGGTATAAAATGGGGCGGTCCCGATGCCTGCCTTCCAGTTCTTTCCTGCCACAGGCCGAAAGAGGCCGGACGAGAGAGGAGCGGATATTTCCCTAAATGGAAAAGAAGCTTAAAAAGCCTAGGGGGATGGAGGGTGGGAAGGTATTAGCTACTGCAAGAGCCTCTCTCGAAGATCTATTGTTACGGTAAGTTCTTACGTAACTGTACTATCTTACTTCGAGAGGGCTCTTGCAGTAGGTAATTACATATAGGACTGAATCCCAAGCAGTCTGGAACAAAGAACGGCACCAGGAGGAGGAAACTACTCCAAGAAGTAGCTGTAGCTGTGCAAGCCTCAAGACAGGAGGCCTTGCAAAACAGCCAGCCCGAAGCCTGCTCTACGGTGAGAGGCAATATCTAAACTGCAGTGTTTCGTAAAGGTATGGACGGAAGTCCAGGTGGCGGCAGCACATATGTCTGCCACAGACACATTCTTGAAACAAGCCGCAGAGGCAGCTACTCCTCTTGTGGAGTGGCCTCTGACTTGACCCGGGAGGGTCTTGTAGTACTTGTCATAACAGAAAGTGATGCAATGAGCCAACCACTTAGACAGGCATTGCTTGGAAACAGCAGTGCCTTCCCTTTTGTGAGCAAGAGAGACGAACAACTGATCAGTCTTTCTGAGATCCTTCGTCCTGTTGGTGTAGTATCTCGGAATCCGGTGAACATCCATAGTATGGAGTAACTATTCCCCTTGGTTAGAGTACTGCGTGAAAAAGGCAGGTAGCTCTATGGACTGATGTAAGATAGACTCCGCTACTACTTTAGGTAGAAAATACAGGTTACTCACCTGTAACAGGAGTTCTAGGAATGGTGTATGTTGTTCATCCACACTTTCTGGCAGGTATCCTTGCCGCTTTAATTCTTGCTGGAAGGTCTTCAAGCTGGCTCCTCCCACCCACCCGGGTGGTAAAACTCTCGGCTCCGCCCCATGACGCCAGATCTGGCCCGCTGGAAGCTCAGGTTGTGCGTGAGCCGGGAGGTCGGGTGGGTCGTGGGTGAACAATATATACCATTCCTAGAACTCCTGTTACAGGTGAGTAACCTGTATTTCTAGGGACATGGATATGTTGTTCATCCACACTTTCTGGCAGACTCCTAGCAGTTCTCTGGAAGGAGGGAGGCAAGGCGCACCCCCCCCCGATACTTACTTGGGAGAGAGAGAGACTGGAGAACCGAGGCCCCAAAACCAGCATCCCGGTGTGACTCGAGGTCGATGTGGTAGTGGGTAATAAAAGTATGTGCCGACTTCCAGGTAGCAGCCCTGCAGATATCCTGGATAGGGACATCCCTGGAAGCAGCTACCGATGCTGTGGTATGGCAGGTAGAATAAGCTCTTATCCCTCTGGGAGGCTCCATGCCCGCCAACCTGTTGCAGAGCTCTATGCAGGAGGTGATCCACCTGCCCATCATCTGCTTTGCTGCAGGTCTGCCAGGTGCGGCTTTAGCGTAGGTGACAAACAGCTGGCGAATCTCTCCCCGAACTTCAGCCGTCCGCTCCTTATAATAAGCGAGCGCTCGTCTAGGGTCCAAAGTATGGAGCCTATACTCGGCCTCCGAGGTGTGATTGGGGTAGAACACCGGCAGAGTCAACACCTGGTTAAGGTGAAACTCCGACACCACCTTCGGAAGGAATTTCGGATGGGGGCACAGGACAACCTTGTCCCTGTGGAAGACCAGGTAGGGAGACTCGATGGAAAGCGCCTGGAGCTCTCCCATCCTTCTGGCTGATGTGATAGCCACCAAGAAGGCGGTCTTCCACGACAGGTGTGAAATATCGCACCTGTGCATTGGTTCGAATGGCTTGCCCATAAGCTTGGCCAATACCAGCAGTAGATCCCACGGAGGTGGAGGTTCTCGCACCGGAGGGGAAATGTGGTCAAGGCCTTGGAAAAAGCGCCCGACCACCTTCTCCTGTGCCACCGACTGCTTGCCGGCCCGCGCCCGGTAAGCAGAGATGGCTGCCAGGTGCACCTTAAGGGTCGTCGACCAAGCCCTTGCTGAGAAAGGGACCACAGGTAGTCCAGAATGCTTGCCAAGGGGCAGTCGGAAGGGTCCAAGCCCTTCCTCTGACACCAAATGGAGAATCTCTTCCATTTGAAGGCATAGCATTTCCTGGTCGACTCTACGGGACGCCCAACAACGTTAAGGACCTCGCCGGAAAGACCCAAAGCCTGGAACTCTAGCAGCTCAGGAACCAGGCGTCAGGTGCAGGGATTGAAGGTCTGGATGGAATACCTTCCCCTGATTGACTGAGATCAGGTCCGGGCAGGCTGGAAGCTGCCTCGGGAGCCTGGAGCTGAGGCTGAGGAGATCTGGATACCAGAACTGGCGGGGCCAGTCTGGGGCTACCAGAATCACCTGCGCCTTGTCCCTCCTCGCCTTGAGAAGCACCTTGTGGATCAAGGGAAATGGGGGAAAGGCGTAGAAGAGGCCCAGGGTCCACAGCCTTGAGAAGGCATCCCCCTGCAGCGAGCCCTGCTGAGGGGGGCGGGTATGGAACAGACTCAGCTTTGCATTCTCCCTGGAGGCAAACAGGTCCACCTGAGGCATGCCCCAGTGGGAGAAGAGATCTTGTACTACCTCCGGCAGGAGAGACCACTCGTGAGACGCAGCCCCTATCCGGCTTAGGGCATCGGCCAGAGTGTTGGAGGCTCCTGCCACGTGAATGGCTAGGAGATCCGCCTCCAGGCTGCGCACGAGGGACCAAATGCGGAGAGCTTCCTTGCATAACAGCATGAAGCGCGTCCCGCCCTGGTGGTTCAGATAGTACATGGTCGTGGTGCTGTCCATCTGGACCTGAACCACTTGACCCCGTAGAAACGGAGCAAAGGCATTGAGAGCTAGACGGACCGCTCGGAGCTCCAGCAGGTTGATGTGGCATCGGGACTCCCGAGGGGACCAGAGGCCATGCGCTCGGTGTTCCCCCAGATGGGCACCCCAACCCATCAGAAATGCATCAGTCGAGAGAGAGACTGTCGGCTCGGGGCGGACGAACGGGATGCCCTCCTGCAGATGTGCTGGAACGATCCACCATTGGAGAGCGTTCCACATCTCCTGGGTCACTGTCACGGGCTGGTCCAACGTATCGCAGTGTTGTGACCACTGGCTGGCCAGTCCCCATTGAAGGGGACGCATGTACCAATGGGCCCAACGGACCACGCTGGTGCAGGCCGCCATGAGGCCCAGGAGGCGCAGGAAGTCCTGGGCAGGGCGCAATTGCCCAACCAGAAATGACTGGGCAAAGGAGGAAAGAACCTCGGCCCTGTCCACCGGGAGCCATGCTCTGGCTCGCAGACAGTTGAGCTCTGCCCCGATGAACAGTATCACCTGCTTTGGCACGAGTTCCGACTTGGCCTCGTTGATGAGGAGGCCAACCTGAGAGCAAACCTGGAGGGCCAGATCTCTGGACTGCTCCACCTCCTGTCTGGAGAGGGCTGCTATCAGCCAATCGTCCAGGTAAGCGTACACCCGGACCCCTCGGCGCCGCAGGAATGCTGTCACCACTGCCATGCATTTGGTGAAGACCCTGGGAGCTAGGGAGAGGCCGAAGGTCATGGCTCGGAACTCGTAAAGGGATCGAATCTCTGATGGGACAGACGGATTGGGACGTGAAAGAACGCGTCCTGGAGGTCCAGGGAGCAGAACCACATGCCTCGTTCCAAGGATGGGATTATCTGAGCCAGAGTGACCATCCTGAAGGTTCGAGACCGTAGGAACTTGTTCAGGTCGTGAATGGGGCGCCAGCCCCCCATCCGTTTTGGGACCAGGAAGTACCTGGACACAAATCCCGGGTCTGGAGGAGGATCCGCCACCTTCCTGATTACCTCTTTTCGAGGACAGGGCAATGTCGGCTAGGCGGGCCGACAGCGAGGCTGCGGACCCGTGGCTCCCGAGGCGACGGCTCGAAAGGGTGGGGCCTGCTCGAACTCCAGAGGCAGGCCTTTTCCTACCACCTCCAACACCCAGCGGTCCATGGTGATAGCGGACCAGGCGGAAAGGAAGTGGTGGAGCCGTCCCCCCATGGGGGGAACCCAGGGGGGAGTGATGAGGCTGGGGGCGGCACCGCTCAACCCGCCACTGGGCAGGCTTGGAGGAAGAACCGGCCAAGGGACCTTCTGGGCCTTTACCTCCTTGCTTCCTGTTGGAGGAAGCCATCGGCTTGGGTTTGGGACGCTAAGCGCGAGCCTGCTGGCCCTATTGCTGGTGCTGCTGGGCCGGTCGAGAAGCAGGGACCGAAGGACGAAAGGACTTCTGCTGCTGACGGCGGCCTTTGTCCCTCTGGGCAGAGGTGACAGAGTCCAGGGTGGCATTGGACTTCTCGATCCGCTGGAGCTGTCCCTCCACTCCAGGGCCAAAGAGGTCAGTCCCCAAGAAGGGGACGTCCGCCAACTTGTGCTGGGTATCCGCCGTGAAGGTGGATATCCTCAGCCACGCCCTGCATCGCATGGCCACCGCGGCCGCTACTGACCTGGCACAGGAATCACCTATGTCCAGAGCAGTCTGGAGCTGCTGCTTCGCCACCACCCTACCCTGGTCCCGCACCTGGCGGACCATGATCTGCAGGTCAGGCGGGAGATTAGGAACAACCTCATCCAGGGAGCCCATGAAGGTGTGAGAGAAGTATGCCATCAGCACGGCCGAGCTGGCCTGTCGGAGGTCGAGGGAGGACGCAGCATACACCTTGCGCCCGGCAAAGTCCAGCTTTTTGGACTCCTTGTCGGGGGGCTTATCCACATCCCAAGCATTACTGGAACGCCAGAAAGCACTGTCGGTAACTAACCCCTCGGCAGAGGGGTGCTCCGAGAAACCGGTCAAAGAGTCGGTAGGGACCGCATACTTCCTGGCCATCCTGGCCCAGGGCGCAGGACAGGAAGCAGGCCACTGCCAAAGCTCCAAGGCTGGGCCGACAATGGCCTCAGCCACCGGAAAGGCCTCCGTGGGAGAATCCCCTCGGTCCAGAATCTCCGTCAGGGGATACTTGGCCCGTTTGGACACGGGCTCGAGCTGCATCCCGGTGGACTCCGAGATGAGTCGAAGCAGACCCAATAAGGACGATGGGCTATCGTCCACTGACTGGCCCCTGGAGGACTCCAGATCGAACTGCCTGGAGAACAGGGAGGAATAGTCATCGGATTCTGAAGAGTCTGCGAAGAGCTGCCTCGGCCCTGAGCCACCCTCCACCTGCCGGGGACGGTCGGGAGTAAGGGTGACCGACAACCTGTGGGGCAGGCCGTGACCCGACCGAGAATGGTTGGTCGGTGCCCCCGACTTCTGTTGTGGAGGCGAAGGTTCCACCACAATCGGTGGAGCAGCTGGTTTCAGCCGAGCAACCGGCCCTGGAGCGGGCAACTCGACTGGAACGAGTGGTTGCCGGACGTCTCAGGCGACAGTCACTTGATGGCCGGGGTTTTGGCCGGGGTCGGCTTAGGCCCGGATAACAGCAACTGCTGCCACATAAGGTCCTCGCAGCGCCGGCGCAACTTGCGCCGCAGCCTCTCCTCACCCGAGGAGGAGGACGAGGAAGAACGGCGTCGCCGCTTACTTCAGTAATGAGACTGCCGATGTCGGCAGGAACGGCTGGACCGAGAAGAGGTCCGAGACCGAGACCTCCGGGGGGACCGAGGGTGGGTATGGGAAGGGCCGGGGGACACCCGCTCTTCCCTCGACTCGGGCACTTAACTGGGGACTGCGGCCCAGAAGGCGCAGGCAGATCCTCGGTATCCACCGGGGGAACCGGTGAAGGAGGGATGTCGGCTTCTCCAGTCGACAGCCCATCTAACGGATCGAGAAAAATCTCGACTTCGTCGACAGGAGTCTCGGCAGGCTGGCCTGACGGGGGCACTGTGAAGCCAGTGGCCTCAGCCGCAACCTCGACCGAAGTCGACGGTCGGCTGCCCGGGGAAGGGGACCTCTCCCGCTCCCACAAACGCCGACGGTGGGACTTACCTTTCGACTCCTTTTTCTTGGGCTGAGAAGAATGTCCCGAAGGCCCCTCTCCTTTCGTGGAAAGGGACTGACAAAGCTCCTTGAACTAAGTCGTATGCGAGGAACTCAGAGAGCGGGATAAATGCCACGGCCGAGGAGGAGGAAGATGCGGCCTGGGCCGCCTCCTCCTCCTCGAGGGCGATCATCTGCTCGAGCTGCTCAGCCGAGCCAGCCGCCGCAGACACCGCCCAACGAGCCTCTTTAGATTTTACCGCCGGGAAACGTTTCTCGGGGCGCCTGAGCTTCAATTGGGCAGCACGATCGTCCAGAACGTTGGCAGAGAAAGAGCGGCACAACTCTCAGGCCTGCGGGTCGTGATCTAGGCCTAGGCAGTAGATGCACGTGGAGTGCGGATCCATCCTGGACATTTTCTGCCCGCAAGGGCACCTCCGAAAGCCGGGAACAGATTTGTTCATCGCAGCCGCGAGGGAAGATGAAGACATAAGTTTAGAAAACTTCAAAACCAATTTCGGACGAACCGAAGAGTTAGGATCCAGTCTAAACAGAGCTAAGGAGGGAACCTGAGCTTCCAAGCGGTAAGGAAGATCTGGGTCATGGGGCGGAGCGAGTTTTACCACCCGGGTGGGTGGGGGAAGCCAGCTTGAAGACCTTCCAGCAAGAATTAAAGCGGCAAGGATACCTGCCAGAAAGTGTGGATGAATATCATATCCATGTCCCTAGAACTTAGGATTCGTGTGAAGAGCAACTTGTTAATTGTGAAAAATCAAGTAGGGAATTTTACACATCAGGGCCTGGAGCTCGGAGATTCTTCGAGCCGAAGTAATGGCCACCAAGAAGAGTGTCTTCCACGAAAGAAAGTTCAAATCTGCAGAAGCTGCAGGTTCGAAGGGAGGAAGGGTAAGATTCTCGAGAACAAAATTCAAGTCCCAAGGGGGAGCAGGAGTACGGAAGGGGGGCCTTAGATGGAGGACCTCTCAGAGAAAGATCTTAGAGACCTTCAGTTGAGCGAAAGCTTTGTCTGCGAAGGGAACATGATAGGCTGAGATGGCCGCCATGTGTACCTTCAAAGAGGAATGGCTGAGACCCAGGTCGAACAGATGATGTAAATACTCCAGCAGAAGCCCCGATGAACAGGAGAAAGGCTCTACGTTCTTGGAGGCGGCCCAAATAGTGAATCTTTTCCACTTCATGGCATAAGTGGACCTAGTGGAGGGTTTTCTGGCCTCCACTAAACTCTCCGCCACTTTGGGAGACACACCAAAACGGGATTGGGCTAGGTCTGCAGGAGCCACGCATGCAGTTGAAGGGATTTGAGGCCTGGATGGACCAGGATCCCCTGATCCTGGGTCAACAAACCTCAAGACAGAGGAAGAGGAAGAGGAGAATCCTCTGAATATTGTTGTAGAAGAGAGAACCAGATTTGCCTGGGCCAGAAAGGAGCGATCAGAATAATTCTCGCTCCTTCTGAAGCTAGTTTCGGCAAGACTCCTGGGATAAGAGGAACTGGGGGAAAAGCATAGACGAATCTGTCCTTCCAGTCTAGAGACAGAGTGTCGTTCCAGAAAGCGCCTCGCTCTGGAACAAGTGAGCAGAAGATGGGAAGTTTTGCGTTTTGGGGGGATACGAACAGGTTGACCTGTGGTGTTCCCCAAAGTTGGAAGATATCGTCTAGGACCCCTTGGTCCAGTTCCCACTCGTGAGTCAGAGCAGAAGAGTGACTTAGCTTGTCTGCTAGGGTGTTGTCGACTCCTGGAATGTGAATCGCCATGAGGTGAAGGTCATGTTGTGTTGCCCAATCCCAAACCCACATTGCCTCCCTGCATAGAGGGTAGGACAGAGTTCCTCCCTGTTTGTTGATGTACCACACTACGCACATGTTGTCCGTCTGGACGGCTAGGTGGCCGGGAAGGATGTATTGGTGAAGGGCTTGGAGAGCATACAACACTGCCCGAAGCTCGAGCACACTGATGTGAAGAGCCTGTTCTAGCCTGGACCAAGAGCCCTGGGTCCGACGAGGGCCTAGATGGGCTCCCCAACCTTCACCCGAGGCGTCTGTGGTTAGAGTCTGGGAGGGGGGAAGATGAAAGAAAAGGACCCCCCAAAATAGGTTCTCTCGAACCATCCACCACTGCAAGTCTTGCATCATCGGCGATGAGATCAGAACTGAATGATCTAGGTCGTCCACTAGTTGATCCCACTGACAGCGTAGAGTCCACTGAGAGATCCTCGGTATGGCGGCCGCCATGAGCCCGAGAAGGCGAAGGACCAACCTTGCCGAGACCATCCTGCGGTCGGACAACAGACATATTTGGGTCTGAATGGAGGCCGCCCTGTCCGGAGGCAGGAAGGCCTTGCCCATGGTCGTATCGAGGACTGCCCCGATGAACTGTAGCCTCGGGGAAGGGTCCAGATGAGACTTGGAATGGTTGATGACAATGCCCAGGCAGACAAAAACCTGCTGGGTGAGGGAGAGGAAACGCAAGAGTTCCTCCCTGGACGAGGCCGCCAGAAGCCAGTCGTCCAGGTAAGGGAACACCTGTACTTCCTTGGTAGGCAGGTGGGCCGCCACCACTGCCAGGCATTTGGTAAATACTCGGGGGAGCTGAGGATAGACCAAACGGGAGCGCCTTGAACTGGCAGTGGTCCCCCTGGAACACAAAGCGAAGGTATTTGCGAAGGGAGGGGCGAATGGGAATGTGCAGATAGGCATCCTGCATATCCAGGGCACAAAGCCATTGACTCGGCCGGATGAGGGGCAGAAGGCTCTGCAGGTAAAGCATCCTGAACCTTTTGTACTCTACATAAAGATTCAGGGAACTGAGATCTAAAATCAGTCTGAGATCTCCAGTCTTCTTTGGGACCAGGAAAAATTGGGAATAGTAACCCGTCCCCTGAAGATGAAGGGGGACGGGTTCTATGGCTTGCTTCATCAGAAGGGCCGAGATCTCCTCCTGGACAAAAGGAAGGTGTTCCCTTGAATACGACGACTTCAGAGGAGGGTGGCGGGGTGGTTTCTGAAGAAACTCTATGGAGTATCCTTCTGCTATAAGCTGGAGTACCCAAGAATCTGTGGTTATCCTCTCCCATCCTGGAAGGTGGAGGGAAAACCTCCCTCCTACTGGTTCCTCCGGGGAGTCCGGAGGCAATGGGAGAGGAAAGGAGTGAGGTGGTGTGGGGCAGCGCCGTAGCTGAAGCACCCGCTGCTTTTTTGGGCAGAGGGGGCTTGGCAGCCGCGGGGGCCCGTTTTGTGGCCCGCCTTTCCCTGAGGTTTCGCCTTTGGCCGATTCCGTCTCCGAAAGGGACGGCGCTGCTGCTGAAGGGGACAGTACATAGAATCAACTGATTTAAGAGCCGTCCCCTTCTCCTGCAAATTGGTAATGATATCCTTGACATCACCCCGGAAAAGGACTGACCCCCGGAAAGGTGCTTCCTGGATAGCAGATTGTACCTCCGGGACCAGACCTGACACGCGGAGCCAAGCATGATGCCGTAGACTTACGGCAAAAGCAGAGCTCTGCCCAGCAGTGTCCACTGTGTCATATGTCGCACGAAACATGTGGCGACTGGCCGAACGAGCAGAGCGGACGAGATCAGCCAACTCCTGTTTGACTTGAGAGTCAGGCAAGGAGTCCAGCTTGGCTTCCACCTGGGTAAGGATGGCCTTCTGGTAATCCCCCATGTGGCCGACGTAGTTCAGGGCCTGAATCCCCAGTGTGGAGGAAGCGTAAATCTTTCTCCCGTACTGGTCCAGAAGGTGAGATTCCTTATCAGGAGGTGACGAGCTAAGATGTTTTGGGTTCGCCGACCAGCCACGAGTGGCGCTGATCATGACCGAGTCGGCACGAGGGTGAGAATCTAGGAAATCAACACCCTCTGGAGCCTGATGTAGCCTGTTCAACTTCCTAGGAAGTGGGGCTAAGGCTGACGGCTGTTTCCATATTGTGGTGACAAGGTCGGCGTGAGGCTCTATCCAGGGTGGCACTAGTGTAGGAGCTGTCATGGGCAGATCCAGATGCTCAGCGAGTTTTAGACGCTGAGGATCTGGTTCCAAAAAGCACCACTGATGGACCTCCTGGAGTTTTCTGAGCAGCTCCATAAAAGAAGGATCCTCCGGAGGAGACTTCGGAGGAGTCCTTGGCCGGTGCTTCGATGGAGAGCGAGGCTCGTCGTCTCTCTCGGAGCAGGCAACGGAAGAGTCCGAGGAGTTCGGGAGTGAAGAGGAGGAAGAGAAGGAGTAAGACTCCCTTTCCCGACCCGGGTGAGGAACGGTTCCCTTGGGTAGTCCCCGGGGACAAGTGACCTGCCCCTCTCTGGATCCAGACGGAAGAACCCTGGAGTCCGGAGGTAGTGAGGGAGTATGCCGCCTGGGGCGTACAGGGACCTGGGAAGGCACTGTCGCTGGAAGGCGTCTCTCTACCTCTTTGGTGAGCTGAGCCTTGGCCTCAGCCCACCAGGAGGCCAGAGTTTCCTGCAGGTCCACCGCCGGCCGTGAGGGCGGTGGAGGAGAAGGAGGCGGGGGATAAGAATATGGGCTATACCCATAAGGAGCGTATCGAAAAGCCGGCTAAGGGTAGCCCGGCGTCTGGTATTGAGGCGTCGAGTACTGCGGCGTCGGGTACTGCAGCGTCGGATATGGCATTCCTGGGTATACCGGTGTCGAATAAGACGGTGGGTACCCAGAAGCCAGGGGGGGCTACCTGCGCAGATGGCCCAGCTGGGAACCTCGCGGGTGGGTCCATAGAGGAGAGCCCGGAGGAAGGGCCCGATGGGAGCAGAAACTCTCCCTCAGTCGGTAAGGCCGATGGCGGAGGCCCTGACGTCGGAGGTACCGGCGTTGGAGCCGGCGTCCGGTGAGCAGACGTCAGGTCCATCACTCCAGATGAAGGAGGGACTGACGGAGGCAAAAGATCCCCCATTGCGCCCAGGGATGGTGGGGAAAAGTCCCCGGGGTCAGGATGGGGGGGGGGGAACTCTGGTTCCTCAGACGGCAGCAAAAGCTGCGGTGAACTGGGGACGACGGACGTAGGAGGGTCCGTCTGTTCCCTCGCCGGCCGGACGTCAGAGGAGCTGACGTGAGGTGTAAAGGCGAGCTTTCGGCGGGCGCCGGAGGAGCCGATGTCCGACTTACGACAGCCTACCCCGGAGTCAGGTCAAGAGGAAAAGTCGGCCTGGTCCGGAGGAAAGGGGACCGTACGTCGCCCCGAAGGGTTGAACGTCTTACCAGCCGTCTCCGGGCGGACGTCAGAGGAGCAGACCCCCGGCTTACTGGAGTTGCCCATGCTGGTAGGCCGCAAGCCTGCGGCTGTACCAGAGGTGGAGGCCTCCAACTACCCGGAGGTGCCCGCAAGGCCCGAACGTGAGACAGACGGGCGGGCCGCCGCCTCAGAAACCTCCGAGGTGGCCGTTGAGGAGCAATCCCCCGGAGGGGATATTACTTGAATGCCCACAACTCCCGAAGGAGACGTGGTGGAGGAGCCTTTGTCCCAGTGCCTCTCCTTGTCCTTCTTTCGATGGCCTTCAGGGGAAGTGGATGCCTGCCTTAGCTTTTTTAGCTCCTTCTCCATCGAGCTCATTTTCCTTTTAAGAAGATGGGCCTCCAGGGATTGCTGCCGTCTTTTTCGGGTGGCCGCATTAAAGCTAAGGTAATGCTGGCACTTCTCAACTTGATGATCCGGGCCTAGGCAGAACAGGCACAGGGAGTGGCCGTCCTTGTGCAGTAGTTGGGAGCCGCACAAATCGCACTTGTTCTTGTGCTTGGAGGGTGTAGGGGACGACATACACAGACGTTAGTACTGACGTTGATGAAAAAATAAGATTTTTTCGGTAAAAAACCGACGAAGATAGAGCTGACGAAACACAAACTTTTCCGCGAGGCGCTGCATGAGTTAACGGCGGGAAAGAACTGGAAGGCGGGCATCCAGGACTGCCCCTTTATACCGATGTCGCCTGACGCCGGTCACCTGACATGGGGGCGGTCCCTTGCCAGGGACTGCTAGCTAGAAATTTTTCCATGGGATCCTGCCGCCTGCCGGCATCAGTCCTATATGTAATTACCTACTGCAAGAGCCCTCTCGAAGTAAGATCTGTAATTGGGTACAAACTGCCTATAGTACCCTGCTGTCCCCAGAAAACTCCTTACCTGCTTCTGAGTTACTGGTCTGGGCCATGCCTTGATCGCCTCTATTTTTACTTCATTAGGATGGAGCTGTCCCCGGCCTACAACATGCCCGAGGTATGCCACTTCAGCCATGGCCACCTGGCACTTCTCAGCTTAAACAGTGAACCCGGCCCTTTGCATTCTGCCCAGCACTTCCCTAAGGTGGGACAGGTGTTCCTCCCACTGGCACTGAAGATAGCAATGTCATCCAGGTACGCCATGGCATACTCCTCAGTACCATTTAACAACGGGTTCACCAACCTTTGGAAAGTGGCCAGGGCGTTCTTCATTCTGACAGGCATTACTTTAAATTCAAATAACCCTATCACAGTGATGAAGGTCGACCTCTCCCTAGCTCTGTCAGTTAACTCTACCTGCCAATACCCCTTTGTCAGGTCAATAGTTGTAAGGTGTGTCGCCCCTCCCAACCTGTCCAGGAGTTCGTCTGTTTGTGGCATCCGGTGGGCGTCTGACTTTGTGACTGCAGTCAGTCCATACAAAAACGATTAGAGCCATCTAGCTTGGGCACAAGGGCTACGGGTGAGGCCTAGGGGCTGTGGGATTTCTGGATTACCCCTAAATCCAGAATTTCCTCCACCTCCCTCCTAATGTCCTTTTGACAGCCTCTGACACCTGATATGCTGTCCGCCGTATGGGCATCTGTGTCCGTCTCCACATCATGCGTCGCTAAGGGGGTTAGTCCAGGCTTGGCGCTAAACAATGGAACAAAGTCTGCTAAAACCTCCCTTACTTCCTTGATCTGGTCTGGGCCAGCTGGGGTGACAATGTAACTGCCTCCACAGAGGACTCCTGCTTGCTTTCTTCCAGCAAGTCCAAAAAGGATCTCCTTCATCCGTCCCCTCCCCAAGACTAATACTGCAAACACCATGTCAGCCCTATTAGCATATGGCTTCATTATGTTGACATGGTACATTCTTTCTGTAAATCTCCTATCAGGTAATTCTATTATACAGTTTACCTCATTTACCTTTCTGACTACTTTGTACGGTTCTGCCCACTCAGCCTACAGCTTGTCTTTCTGGACTGGGATTAGGACCATGACTTCCTGACCCACCGTGTACAAGCGAGCTCTGGCTCTGTGGTCGTACTACACTTTTGGTTTCTGTTGGGCAGCTGCCAGGCTGTCATCATAAGCTCCTTCAGCCTTTCCCTAAACATAAGGACATAATCCACTATGGGAGTTCCCTGGGTGGTGTGCTTGCCTACCCAGTCCTCCCGGATCAAGTCCAGGGGCCCACATACCTGGCATCCACATAAGAGTCGAAGGGGGAAAACCCTGTTGACTCTTGGGGCACCTCCCTGTATGCAAACAGGTGGGGAAGGTGTTTCTCCCAGTCCCTCCCATGCTGTTCAGCAAATGCTTGGAGCACTGACTTAAGGGTACTGTTAAATCTTTCCACTAGCCCATTGCCTTGTGGGTGATAAGGTGTTGTGCATCTCTGCACCACCACACACTTCTCCCACAAACATTTCATTGGGTCCGACAGGAAGAAACCCCCTCGATCAGTGATAACCCCCTGCGGAAACCCAACATGGGAGAAAATCCCAAGTAAGGCATCTGCCACTTTGTCCTCAGTGAGGACAGGGCTATGGCCACTGGGTGGCATAATCCACCACAGTCAGGATGAACCTCTTCCCGGAGAAGCTGGGGGTATTTAAAGGCCCCGCAGTATTTATTTCCACCCCTTGGAATGGCTCCTCCACTATGGGCAATGGAATTAGGGTGGCTTGGGTTTTCTTGCCTGCCTTGCCCATTTCTTGGCACCGGTGACAAGACCTGCAATACTCCTTAACCTGCTGGTTGAAATTGGGCCAACAGAAATTCTGGGCCAACTGCTGCATATTGTGCACGATTCCCAGATGACCAGACATGGGAATATCGTGTGCAATCTTGAGCAACTGCTCACGGTACCCCGGGGAATGACGAGCTGCCTGCCTATCACCCCTCCCTCTGTCTTAACATGCTGCGTACACATCAGTCCACTGTCCCAATAAACTCTGTGTTTCCCGTTACCTCCCTGTGCTCCATCAGAGTCCACCCAAGTCCTCAGCTTCTCTAGACTAGGGTCACTTTTCTGAGCAGCTGCAAACTCCTTAAACATTCCCAAGGCATGGGACAGGTCCCCGTCAATGTCTAAACTAGGGTCATTAGCTCTAGCATCAGGGCTTTGAGAATCACTGTCACCCCTAACCCTCTGATATTGGGTCACCCCCTTTTTTGGAGTAACCCTCCGTAGCCGTGTGGTTAACTGCTACCTGGGGAATTTCTACCCTCTTCATTATTCTCCATTTCAGGAGACACAGGCTTGGGAACCAGCCTCTCAGTGGTTTTCACAGGGGCTCCTACGGGGTCCAGATAACTACAAATTTCTCTTGCCAATTGGCTACGGGTAGCTGCACACACCATCCCGTTTGAGATTGTTGCCAAAAATTACATCAATCACTAAAGTTTCAGCTACAGCAACCTGTTGCACAGTTCCCTCTGTCTCACCCCAGTCTAGGAGAACACTAGCGAGTGGCAATGTTTTCTCCTCTCCAGTGAATTCCTGTACAGCTACAAACTGATTGGGTATTAACTGACCAGGCTCTACCAGATCCCCTTATACCAAAGTCAGAGATGCCCCCATGTCTCTTAACCCTTGTGTTGGTACACCATTCACAGTGACTTGGTGCATGTGTTCCCTCATGTTGACTGGCATGCTTTCAGGGACACACAAACAACCCACTTCTTTTTGAGCACCACTGTGTACTGCTTGTGCTTTTGGTACACTGTCTGGCAATATGACCAGTTTCTTTGCAAACCTAACATTCATGTCTTTTCTCAGTTAAATCTTTCCTTTGAAACCTGGGGCTCCCTGGTTTTAGTGGAGACAGTGAGAGTTTTAGCTGCCCTGAAGGCGTGCTTTTCCCTTTCCACGCTGCCATGCCAGCCCCATTCACTCTCAGAGCAGGTCTGCTCCTGGCATAGCAGTCCGAGAGTTCAGCAGCCTCCTGCACTGTTTTGGGATCTCTGTCCTCCAGCCAGGTTTTCAGCTCTGCTGGGCATGCCCTCAAAAAAACTACTCTAACAATACAGCATTTTCAATTTTATCCAAAGAGTTTGCTTCAATTCCTTCCCACCAACATTTTAAAAACTGACATTGTTTCGTGGCTAGCTCCTCGTAGCTCATGTCAGGGCTTCTCCTGAGATTACAGAATTTAACTCTGTATGCTCCTGCAGCTAAATCATACTTTCTTAAAAGTGCAGTTTTCAGTTTACTGTAATCATTACGGTCTTCATTGTCCGTTTGACCCAATGCATCCCAAGCTTTCCTGGTAAATAGCATGGATAGCTGGAAGCTCCAGGACCCTCTAGGAATATTTGCCTGAATACAACCTTTTTCAAAGGAATTTAAAAAGGCATCCATATCCTCCCCCTCTTTAAATTCAGCTATCAATTTGGAATTTGATTTGTTACCCAGTCCTGTAGTTCCAGTTAAACCCAAGCCACTTACCTGCTTTGGTGCTGGTGGTTGGAGTCGTAGCTTCTCCAGTTCATGTTGCCTCTGGCGCTCATGCTCTTCACAGTCAGCTTCTCGCTGTTCTTGCTCCCTCTTCTCCTCTGCAGCTCGCTGCTCTCGCCTCTCTTCTCTCTGGAACTCCAGCTCCGTTCTCCGCAACTCCATCTGCAACCAGATCGCTTCTGGCTCCAGAATGCTGGTGACCTTCCCTTGCTGCTGTGGTCCTTGGCTAGCACTGACCCTGCAGTCCTCCTCACTGGATCCCGACACTGTAATGGACCCTGGCCCTTCCATGCCCAAGGTTCAGTCCTTTTCAGTCACAGACTGTGACTTGAGGATCTGGGCATCAGCTGCCATCAGAGCATCCATGAGGTTCTGCTTGTTGGCTCTCCCCTCATGCAGGACTCCTCTCTCCTTGCACAACTGCTTCAGGTAGTCTGCAGTGTACTCGCTGTAGTTGGACGCCATCTTCTTCCCCAACTATGGCTACTCTAACTTGCACTTTAATAAAAAAAAAAAAAAATAAAACAGGTAGGAACTTTGACTGTAAGCAAAATGATATAGTTCTGTTTACCTTTTTAAAATAAATCACTGCCTTCTTTTGCAATAATAAACTATTTTTAAGCACCTTTCAGAATATCAAGGCGCTGTACAAAAATTAAAACAATTACATCAACAAATACAATAATAAATTAAAATAACAGAACAGCAAGTGAGCTGTACAGTATTAAGCTGACACACTGAACTGTTAAAGCTTGCGTTACCAAATACTTAAATCGCACTGCTGCCAACCAAATCTGTCACAAACACACTCTGCAGGTCAGGCCCTCTGCTCTCACAGTGCCAACCTCAGAGTGCAATAGTGTGAACAAGTAACAGACAGGGTAACCCTCCTGTCTGCTTTGGGTCCAAATCACCTTTAGCCTCGAGTTCTGGAAGGACTCAAACTGTGAACCTTATGTTAGCATACCCAAATGTACAGGCTCAGATAATATTCTCTTCGGGGTGAGGCAATATATCTTTTGCCAAAGGGCACTTAACGAAGTATCCAAAATGAACCCTTCTTAACTCCGTAAAAGACCTAGATATTTCTTACCTCATTATAAAAGCTCAGTAACACAATCAAGCTTTTCAACAGCTGTCATACTTAAATACAGGCACTTCACATGCACAAAGAAACTGAGAAGACATCCAGGCAGTAATTCAAAGAAAAGGTTATTTACTAAAATATGATAAAACAGGTAAAATTAAATACAGAACAATATATCACAAATCTTACAATCATGTGAAGCAAAAAGGAAATTACAGAACAAATATTCCTACCATAGATGCTTTCTTTTCTATGTAAGTATTACCTTTTAAGTGATGTTTAAGTTGGAGATCTGTCCGTCTCAGATCCCAAGATTCATGTCATATTTCCCAGACACAATGTTTCATTTTTAACTATCTGCCCCACCCCCTTTTGATGAGGTCAGCTAGATCCTCCCTCAGATTTTAATTTTTAACATAGTTATCCCTGAGGATATGAGTCACTACTTTGAGAAATCTGTAACTAGCCATTTCCCCAAATATGACAGTTTTTAATCAATCATTTCTCTTTGATGTCCCTTCTCCTTATTTCCTGCTGATAGTGCGATCTGAGGGTTTTATGACTCTTCACATACTTCTGGCTATGTGCTAAAATGAGAGGAACCAGCCCAATTACCTTTCTTCCTGTAATGTCATAAAACTCACATTTAGTTTCAACTTCAAAAACCTGGGCAGGTCATAAAAGGTAATAAAATGCCCTTCTGTAAGGAAGTCTTAATTAAATGGTCCCCCTGGTCGGTTTAATGACATCCTGTGGTTTCAGCTACCGACCTTTAAAGTTAAAGGCCAAATTTCTCACATGTTGAATTTTCATACACAGAACATTTATTTATAATATAACCATCATATAATAGCCATAAGCAGAGGGAAGAGCATCACATAAGGCACAATAAAGATCGCAGTGGTGGGTGTGAGGGGGTGCATCCAGGGCAAAGCGGCAGAAGGAATTGAAGAAGGTGTCCAGTCTGGCCAGGTAAGACTTAGGGGCAGCACTATAGACATCACAGTAGTAAAAAATGGGCAGTATCATCTTCTGAACAAGTTCACGCCTAGTCATAGGAGGGATGCAACTATGGTTCCTGAACAGGGCACCAAGCTTGGGGTGCAGTTTTTTCTGGACAGCGTCAATATATCCAAAGAAATTTAAGTGTTAGTCCAACCAAATGCCTAAGTACCTGAAGGAGGATGTGTCCTCAAGTAAAGTCCCATCAAGGGTGCGGAAAGTGGGTACAAAGGGAAGCCTAGAGGGTCTCTGCCTTGTGCCAAAGGTCATGGAGATGATCGTCTTGGCATTGAGGAAAAGTTGATGGTTAGCAAACCAGAGTTGAACCTTGCTGAAGTCTTGCTGTAAACTGGTGCAGTCATATGTAGTCTGGCCAAATGGACTGTGGGTATGGCAGCCGCCGTGAAACCCAACAGGCGGAGGACAGAGAGCGCCTTGGTCCACTGTGAGGAGAACACCAATGCCGCTTGTCGCATTAGAGTTTCTGCCCTGTCCATAGGTAAGAAGGCCCTGCCCTGAACCGTGTCCAGCACTGCTCCAATAAACTGGAGCCGCTGGGAGGGTGAAAGTTGAGACTTGGGAACATTCACAGTGATGCCAAGTCTGGAGAAGAGGTCCAGGGTGGAAGACAGAATCCTTCAGACTTTCCTGAGACAGTGCCGACAGCAGCCAGTCATCCAGGCAAGGGAACACATAATCCACTTGCGGTGCAAGGCCGCAGCCACCACCCCTAGGCACTTGGTAAAAACCCGTAGTGCCAAAGAGGCCAAATGGGAGGGCCTTGATCTGATAATGATTCTCCTGAAAGGAGAATCTCAGGAAGCAGCTGTGGGCCTGGAGGATAGGGATGTGCAAGTAAGCATCCTGCATATCCAAAGAGCACAGCCATCGGTTCTGTTGGAGCAGGGGCAAGAGTCCCTGGAGCATTAACATGTGGAATCTCTTGTATTCTACAAAGAGATTGAGTAGGCTGAGGTTCAGAATTGGTCTCAGATCTCCTTCCTATTTGCCCTGGCGGAACCAGTTCTATAGCTGATATCTCTAGTAGAGCCTGGATCTCCTGTTGGATAAGGCTTAGATGGCCTGACGGGTAGCAGGACCTGCCCGGTGGGTTATCTGGGGGTCTGTCCAGGAACTCTATTGAGTGTCCTCTTGCAACTAGCTGTAGGACCCAACCATATAGCAGTTATGCAAGAACTTACTGTAACAATAGATCTTCAAGAGAGGTTCCTGCAGTAGGTCTTCACAAGCAGGACTGTGCCCCATGGCATCAGGACAGCATGGCAAAATTGTAGCTGGCAATCATCAGCAGGGACCACCCTGGCATGAGGTGACTGATGTCAGCGTGACCATAAATAGGGCCGGTCCCCCGCCCACCCTCCAGTTCTTCCGCCAGAGACCTCTAAAGAGGAAGCAGGAAAAAGGAGTGGAAACTCCTGGGACCCTGTGCCCTAGATGAAACAAAGTCAGGAAACAGGAAAAAACACAGGAGCTGGGGGAAGGTGGGTGGGAAATCTAGACCTACTGCAGTAACCTCTCTCAAACAGCTACTGTTATAGTAAGTTATTATGGAACTGCTATATCTTACTTCGAGAGGGTTCCTGCAGCAGGTCTTCACAAGTAGGACTGAATACCAAGCAGTCAACTAAAAAGGAGGAGTCTGAGACGAGGTTCCGGGAGGAGGAAAATGTATGCTAACTACAAGTCACTCATGACAGAAGACCTTGCAGGACGTCTAGGCCAAAGCCAGCCTTGCGCTGAGAAGAAATGTCCAGACTGTAATGTTTAGTGAAGGTGTGGATGGAGGACCACGTAGCCGCTGCACATATGTCCGCAGTGGACACATTCCTGAAAAAGGCAGTGGAAGTGGCCACTCCCCTAGTTGAGTGACCTTTAACCATCCCTGGAAGGGGCTTTTCATACTTCTGGTAAATGTAATGAATGCAATTTGCCAGCCACCTAGACAGAGTCTGTTTAGAAATAGCCTTGCCCTGGCACTGGGGAGCAAAGGCCACAAAAAGTTGGTTCGACTTGCGAACCTCCTTAGTCCTTGAGACATAATATCTCAGAGTGCTGTGCACATCGAGGGTGTGCAGGAGATACTTCCCCCCCCCCCATTGGAGTGGTTTAGAGTGAGTTCCGAAACCACCTTCAGAAGGAACAAGGGATTGGTCCGCAGAACCACCCGGTCTCTATGGAAAATTAAGACTCTCTACAAACTAGAGCCTGAAGCTCTGGAACTCTTCAGCTGAAGTGATAGCAACTAAAAAGAGCGTTTTCCATGCTAAAAAACACAAATTACTACTTGCTGCCAGCTCAAAAGGGGGCAAAGTAAGCTTTTCTAAAACAAAATTAAGATCTTGGAGGGGGAACAGGATTCCGGACCGGAGGGTTGAGATGAAGGATTCCCTTCAAAAAGGTTCTGGAAACCTCCATCTGAGCTAGGGTTTTGTCCTCCACCGGAAGGTGGTAGGCTGAAACCGCAGAGAGATGGACCTTCAGGGATGAATAACTGAGGCCCAACTCTGACAGGTGCAAGAGGTACTCTAAAAGCTGGGAAGCTGAGCAAGAAAAAGAATCTAGGCCTTTAGCTGTTGCCCAGATGGAAAATCTCTTCCACTTCATGGCATGCGTGGATGTAGTGGAGGGTTTCTTGGCCTCCACTAAGGCCTGAGCGACCCCAGAAGAGACGCCATAGCAAGAAGCTGCTAAGCCCTCAGGTACCACACATGAAAGTGGAGGGATTTGAGGCTTGGGTGTACCAGGGTGCCCTGCTCCTGGGACAGAAGGTTGTGAGAGACAGAAGAGGTACTAGAGGGTTCCAGTGCTAACTGCTGTAGTAGACGGAACCAAATCTGCAGAGGCCACAAGGGGGCAGTGAAGATCACGTGCGCCCCCTCTGCTTGGAGCTTCAGCAGAACCTTCTGAAGGATACGAAAGGGAGGGGAAGCATATAGAAATTTCCCTGTCCAAGCTAGAGACAGTGTGTCTCACCAAAAAGCACCACCCCCGGGAACAAGCGAGCAAAAGCTGGGTAGTTCTGCATTGAATAGGAGGTGAAGAGGTCTATGTCTGGTTGACCCTACTGAAGAAAACAGATTTTCTATTACTGCCTGCTTTAGTTACCACTCGTGAGTCCTGGTGACTGACTGGCTGAAACTGTCCGTCAGAATGTTATGAATGCCTGGAACGTGACTGTCAAGAGTAGGCCATGTTGAACAGCCCAGTACCTCACCCGCATCGCCTCCCTGCAAAGGGGGTACAAATGGGTGCCTCCCTTGTTTCTTGATGTACCAGACAGTGGCCATGTTGTCTGTCTGGATGAGTAGTGTTCCTGGAACCAAGAGGGACTGAAAGGCCTTAAGAGCACAGAGCACTGCTCTTGTCTCAAGAATATTGATATGAAGGTTCTCCGCCTTGTGTCCAATGGTCTCCCAAGTGTGCTCCCCATCCCAAGTTTGAGGCATCGGATGTGAGAATCATGGAGGGAGACAGAGGGTGGAAGGGGACACCCATCGAAAGGTTGGAGATGTCCTGTCACCAAAGGAGATCCCTCTGAAGGCTGCTGGAGACTAGGACCTTCTGGTCCATGTCGTCCAGGCGCTGATCCCATTGGACTCAGAGAGCATTGGGTCACCCTTGTGCAGTCTGGCCAGAGGAACTGTGGGTATGGCAGCCGCTATCAGACCCAAACAGTCGTAGGACAGAACATGCAGTGGTCCAACAAGATGAAGCCACCAGCACAGCTTGTGAGATTAGAGTCTCTGCTCTGTCAGTTGGAAGGAAGGCCTTGCTCTGGACTATGTCCGGCACCACTCCAATGAATTGGAGGTGCTGGGAGGGTAACAGCTGGGACTTGGGGTAGCTGACAGATGTGCAGACTGGAGAAAAGGTCCAGAGTGAAGGAAAGGGATTCCTTCAGACTGTCCGGGAAGGGGGCTTAAAATAGCCAATCATCTAGGTATGGGAACACGTAAATGCCCCTGCGGCATAAGAACACTGCTACCACCACTAGGCACGTGGTGAAAACCTGAGGTGCTGAATGGGAGGGCTCGGAACTGGAAATGCTCCTCCTAGAAGGAGAATCTCAGAAAGCAGCAGTGGGCCAGAAGAACAGGAATATGTAGACAGGCATCCTGCATATCCAGGGAACACAGCCAAGTGTTTGGTTGGAGCAGGGGTAATAGTTTCTGGAGGGTCAACATGCGGAACCTCTTGTATTCCATGAAGAGGTTGAGCATGCTATCTAGGATAGGCCTGAGATCTCCCATCTTTTTGGGAACCAGGAAGAAATGGGAGTAAAATCTCCTTGCTGTCTGTTCTGGTGGAACCCGCTCTATGGACGATTTTTGCAGTAGAGCCTGAATTTCCTGCAGGACCAGAGACTGTTGGCCTGACCGGTAATGAGACCTTCCCAGAGGATTGGTGGGTGGTCTCTCCAAGAACTCTATCGCATGACCTCTTGCTATGAGTTGTAGAACCCATGCATCTGCGGTTACGGCCTTCTACCCTTCCAGGTAGAGACCAAATCTTCCCTCCACCGGGGTTCCTCCACGGGGATGGGAAGTAGCGGGAGGAGGATGTGAGAGGATGCAGAGGGAGGGCACTTTTCCCCGGCGGATTTGGGGAACTTTGCCTGGGGGGTATGCGTGCCAGAGCCCAAGGAGCAACACATGATCTAGCGTCTGCCCTGGTTCTGCTTGTTCCATTTCCGTTGGCAGCAAAAAGGCTGTTGGGGTTTCTGACTTGAGCGGTACAAGGAAAGGACATCTTTCAGAGATTTGCTGTCTCTTGTAATTCTGTCCTTGGCATCGCCGCCAAACAGAACTGGACCCCTGAAGGGAGCATCCAGAAGCGTACTCTGAATATCCTGTGCCAACCCTGTCAGGCAAAGCCAAGCAAGGTGCCTGAGACAGATGCCCATAGCTGCACCACGTGCTACTGAGTTGACAAGAGTCGTAAGCTGCACGAAGAGCATGGTGGCAGGACGACTTGTTCAGCCCGATCTTGTCCAGAAGTTTGTTCCTGAGCTGTTCATCTGGTACCTCCTGAATGTCTTTTTCCAGATTGGACAGAGCTGATTTCTGGAAAACCACCACATGGGTCGCATAATTCAAGGAATGAATGGCACAAGTAGAGGAGATGTAGATCTTGCGACCATATTGGTCCATTTGCTTTGACTCCTTATCTGAAGGGGAAGCACCAAGATGTTTCAGTTGTGCTGACCTATCATGAGCTGCAGTGATCACAACAGAGTCAGCCTTGGGTTGAGAAGTGAGATCTTCATGCAGCCCCATCCAGTGGGAAATGGGGAGGGGATCCGCACTGACAAAGCCCAAATGTTCTGCCAGTCTTCTGCGTTTGGGGTCCAATTCTTGGGAAGCCCACCCAAAGGACTTCTGAATGGACCAGAGGAGCTCAGCAAAGGACAGGTCCTCCGGAAGGGATTCGTGGGACTCTTTCAGCTGTGGCTCAATGGGTGGCTCTGACCGATTTCCCACATCTGAGTCCTCATCCGAATCCAGTGATTCCAGCCTATGAGGTAAGGAAGCTCTGGAACGGACTCTGGCAGTCTGTGATCCATGATGCCGGAGGAGCACCCAAGCCTCTGTCCGTAGATCTGCTTTAGGTGCAGGGCTCCTGGGTGGCACCCTGTGAGGTGAGGTGGGGTGGCCCTGACCACCAACTGAGGATGATCCAACTCCTGTAACAGCTGTGACCTAACGTTCTTCCACCAGGACGGGATGGGTTCTTGTTCCGGCTGAGGAGGAAGAGGAGGGGGTGAAGGATATCCTGGATACCCCATGGAGTATGAAAGGTAACTAGGAGGTTGGTACCAATAAGGGTACTGGTAGCCTTGATAATGAAAGGCCTAACCCAGCATCAGAGGAGGGTAGCCTGGCATCGAGCCCCCCCGGTGCCTGGTACTACAGGAACTGCGGCATGTAGCTGGGATAGTACCCTGTCGGACCCTACTGAGGAGGAATGTAAGGCCCAGCAGGAGGCGGCGCATAGGGACCACTGGGGAACAGGCCTGTTGGTGGATTCAGAGGGGGGACCGCCAAAGACCCAGAGGGATTCAAATCCATACCACCCCAAGAATGTCCAGCAAGGGATCTGGCATCAGACGAAGATCCGTTTGCGGACTAGAGGCCAAGCGAGGGAGGCAAGTCTGGGAGAGCCCTGTTGACGGGTCTGTCTAGAGGGTATCCCATGGAAGGGGAACCTGGAGATCAGGCCCAAAAAGGCTGGAGAAGGACAGCGAATACCTAGAGGGTTAACCCTGGTGGGATGAGGGGGGGACCTGCAAGCTTGCTCTGACTGGCGCTGGGGTCCCCAAGAGAGTCTGACAGGACAGCAGTCACATGCGGTCACTGGGAAGGTCGACGGCCAACTTAGAGGTAATGATCTGGCGGGTGTTGGAGGAGCCAACCACCGGCTTACAGATCGTGGCTGGGCTGACAGAAGCCGGGAGGCTAGAGTCAGGCTGATCAGCCTGGGCTGAGCACCTGGCGGAGAAGCCAGAGGGAGACTTATCGGCAGAGCTTGGAGCAGGAACTGCAACTGCTTCCTCCGAAGAGGACAGGGTGTCTGGTTCGCCAGGGCAGACGTAGGCCCAGGAGGTGGGGTACTCACGGAGATGGAGGCCCCACCTGAGATGGTGTCAGTTGTCTGGCTGGTCTTCCTCTGGGGAGAGTGGCTCCCGCTACCTCTCCTTTTTCTTATTTTCTGGGGCCGGCGATGACGATCTTTCCCTCAGCTCCTGGAGCTCTTTTTCCATCTACGCCAGTCTTTGTTTCAATAAATGGGCATCGAGGGTCCTCTGGTAACATGTACGCATGGCCTGGTTAAAGGCCTGGCAGATGGAGCACTCTGCAGTCTTCTGCTTAGGCCCCAGGCATAGGATGAAATGGGAATGGTAGTCTCCGTGCGGAATCTGCGCACCACACTTGGAGCACTTTTTCTTGGGCCGACAAGACATACACCGCTGTGAGGAAGAAATTAACGTTAGATTAACTATGAAAAATACTGAAAATGGCAGGCGACTGAAGCTGTTCTACCATGAGGTCCGACGATTCAGGTCGACGGCAGGAAAGAACTGGATGGCAGGCGGGGGAGCGCCCCCATTTATGCTCATGCTGACGTCCGTCACCTGATGCCAGGGGCAGTCCCTATTAATGATTGCTAGCTACAATTCTGCCGTGTGGTCCTGACGCCAGGGGGCACAGTCCTACTTGTGAAGACCTACTGCAGGAACCCTCTCGAAGTAAGATCTGTGGTTATTGCCTTTCACCCTTCCAGGTGGAAGGCAAACCTTCCCCTCACTGATTCCTCGGGAAATACAGGAGGAGGAGGGGGTGACCCCCCTCGGGTCAGGATGCCGAAGGGAGTGCTGCTTTGCCGCCTCTGGTGGTCTTTTGGGATTTTGCCTAGGTGTCTGGGTACCAGAGCTGGTGGCACAACACTTATCCTGTCACCTACCTTGATTCTGTCTGTTCCACCTCTTCTGGGGGCGATGAAAGGGCTGCCTGGGTTTTTGGCTGAGTGGTACATACAGCAGACGTCCTTAGTGTCTTTCCGCTCTCCTGCAGCTCCGTGATGATGTCCTTTGCCCAAAAAGGATGGGGCCTCTGAAGGGGTTGTCAAGTACGGTGTTTTGGACATCTTGTGCCAGTCCCACAAGACGGAGCCAAGCCAGATGCCTCAAGTAAATGTCCACAGCAGTGCATCGGGCCACTGAATTGACCATATCACAAGTGGCCCTTAAGGCATGGTGGCAAGAAGACTTATTCAGTCTTACCTTTTCCAAGAGCTGATTCCTGAAGTCCTCATCCGGAATCTCCTCCAAGCTGGAAAATGCTGGCTTCTGGAAGGACACCATATGGGCTATACAGTTTAAAGACAGGATGGCGCAGATCAAAGCAGCACAGACCTTGCGTCCATACTGGTCCATTTGCTTGGATTCTTCATCTGGAGGAGAAGCACTCAGGTGTTTCGGCTGTACTGATCTGTCATGGGCTGCTTGGATCACAGTAGAGTTGGTCTTTGGTTGACAGGTCAGGAGACCAACCCCTTGCGGAGGGAGATAGGTCCTGTTGGCTTTTTTGGTGACAGCCAGAATAGAGGACAGCTGCTGCCAGATTGTCGAGGTAAGATCCTCATGCGGCTCCTTCCATGGGGGAATAGGAAGGGGGTCCACGCTAGTGAGGTCTAGGTGCTCTGCCAGATGTTTCCTGTTTGGGTCCAACTCCTGAGACGCCCAGCCACAGGCTTGTTTGACCTGAGGAGTTCCACGAAAGATGGATCCTCCGGCGGAGACTTTGGGGACTCCTTGGGCTGGGGCTCAATAGGGGAGTGAGGTTCTGAGTGACCAGACTTGGACGACTCTGGTCTGCTAGGCAAAGGAGCAATGTCTGGGACCGCCTCCATCACCCTTGCTCCTGAGGGGTGGGGGCTCCAAAAAGTGCCAGCCCAAAGCCTATCAGATGCCCGGCCTAAGAGAAAGGGCTCCTGGTAAATCCTATGGGTCGAGGTAGGAACCGCGACCATATGCCGTTGTCCCAGTTCTTGCAAGAGCTGGGATTCTGCGTCCTGCCACCAGGCCGGAATAGTAGTGGGTGGCTCCGGCTGGGGAGGAGATGGTGGAGGAGGTGGTGGTGGTTGGAGAAGGGCAGCCAGGAGGTTGATACCAACAGTGGTACAGTTGGCGTCCCTGATAATAAGGACCCGGGGTCAGGTACCCCAGCATCGGAGCTTGTGGCGGATCCCCCGGTGACAGCCCCCCCCCCGGCCCCCCGGCGTCGGGTAATATGGAAACTGTGGAGGCGAATAGCCGGGATAGTGACCAGAAGGACCTGATGAAGGAGGGGCAGAGGGTTCAGGGACAGGCAATGCCAAGGAACCACTAGGTGGAGAAGGGTCCGTTGGCAGACCAGGGGTCTTTATTGTGACCCCGAATGGGCCAGAAGGTGGCTCCGGCATCGGAGTAGGAAAGCCCTGGTCCATGTCAGGAATAGGAAGGATATGGACCGGACCAGGGAATGGCCTGGTGTAGGCGGCTGAAAGGGACTGGACATCTGGTCTGAGGGAGGTGAGGGAGGCAGAGGAATGGATAGCCCTGTCGCTTGATCCAGCCCGGAGGCTGGGGTCTCAGAGAGAAGGTCCAATGCAGGAGAGGACTCCTGGACAGACACACTCTATTCCCTGGCCGGGGAAAACAAGGTGTCAGGCAGGGTCAGTGAGTCCCGTGAAGGAGAACCCTTGTGGGACAAAGGTGGGCCTGGAGGCTCACTCTGCACGATGTCGGAGACCACAAGGGAGTCCGACAGGAAGGCACCCTCTGGGCAGATGTCAGGAAAGCTGGCGACCAACTTCTCAGCGGAGACCTGGTGGGAGTCGGAGGGGCCGACGTCTGACTTACAGGTGGTGGTCGGGCCTACAACATCCAGGAGGCTGGAGTCAGGCGGAGTGACCAAGGACGAGCTCCTGACGTCAGATCCGAAGGGAGACTTAGCGGTCGAGCCTTCGACAGGACCCGAAGTGTCCTCTGGAGAGGAACTCCGACTGACCAAAGCGGGGGAGGTGTCCGATCAGCCAGAATGGATGGAGACCCTGGAGGTGGAGTACTCACCGACGTGGAGGCCCCACCAGCAGTGGTGTCAGCTGTCTGACGACGAAGAGATGGAGAATGATCCCGCTCCTGGCACTTCTGCTTTTTCTCAGTAGTCAGGGAAGAAGTGCATTCCCTTGGCTCCTGGAGCTCTTTTTCCATCAATGCAAGGAGACGCTTTAAAAGGTGAGCATCGAAGGCCTTCTGGCAACAAGTGTGTGGCCTGGTTAAAAGACTGGATGATCTCACAATCTGCAACCTGGTGTTTGGGGCCCAGGCAGAGAACGCAGCAGGAGTGGTCATCCCCATGTGGGATCTGAGCACCACACTGCAAGCATTTTTTCTTCATTTTATGTGAAGACATATACTATAACTACGATTGAAAAAAGGGGCAGAAAATTGCACTTTTAAGAAAAGAAATGACAGATAACTGAGCTAGTTCACCATGAGGTCCGACGAGTTCAGGTCGACGACAGGAAAGAACTGGGGGGGCAGGCGTGAGGACTGCCCCCTATATGCTGTTATGCTGACGTCCGGTCAGGTGATGCCAAGGGTGGTCCCCTGCTGGGAATTGCTAGCTAGAAGTTTGCCGTGTGGTCCTGATGCCAGGAGGCACAATCCCGTATGTTAAGACCTAATGCAAGAACCCTCTCGAAGTAAACTCACCGTGTCTTGTGAGAACCTTTTTCCAGTTCTGGACGGGGACGTAGGGAATGGGATTGTCAGCATAGTGAGGAATCCCTTTGGAAGAAACATTACTACGGCAAGTAATTTTTTCTTCAAACCCCAGGAATCCCCCACTATTGCTTGACAGATGCAGACTCCATAGTAGTACACTGGGAGGCTGCGTGCAGATCATATTTAAGGAAAAGGTTCTGCAGGACAGCAGTGCCAAAGCTGGCATCCCTTCTGGAGTGAATGTCCAGACAGTAGTGCTTTATGAAAATGTGTACTTTTCTCTAGGTAGCTGCTTTACAAATTTCCTGACTGGCGACACCTCTAGATGTTACCACAGAGGCAGCGCTGCCCCTTGTAGAATGGGTCCTTAGGCCCTCTGGTGGAAGCTTGCCAGCTTTACTATAAAATAACTGGATACAGACCATTATCCAGCAAGCAATGGTTCTCCTGGATGCTGGTTTTCCTTGGCCTACATCCCCATAGATGACAAACGACTGTGTAGTGGTGAACATGACATCCTTTGTGCAGTCCAAGCAGTAACTTAAAAGCTCTCAACATTCAGGCTGCGGAGTCTTTGCTCCCCTGGTGTGGATTTTCCAGTAAGGAATACAGGGAATGTGACAGACTGGTTAAGACGAAATTCTGAAACCACTTTGGGAAGGAATTTGGTCCTCAAGACTACCTGATCCCTGAGGAAAATAATGTAGTTAGAATCTGTACACAGGGCTTGGAGCTTGCTCACCCTCCTGGCAGAGGTGAGGGCTGCCAGGAAAACTGTTTTCTAGGTGACTTCAGAGCAGCAGTTGCCATAGACTCAAAAGGAGCGCTAAGCAATACACCAGTTCAAGTCCCAGGGGGAACTGGATCCCTAAAAGGAGGGCTCAAGTGGATCAGGCCCTTGAAGAACCTCTTTAAAGTAGCCTGCGTGGCTAGGGACCTATCCTTGCCAGCTGAGGCATATGTCAAAACTGCTGCTAGATGCACCTTCAGGGTTGAGGGCCAAAGGCCCTGGGACTACAGGTGTACCAGATAATCCAGAATGTTGGATAGGCTTTCCTGAAAAGGATTAAGCTGTCTGGAGGAGCACCACGGTGAAAATCTTTTCCATTCTGAGGCATAGATCTTCCTGCTTGCTGGCCTCCTAGAAACCTTTAGCACATGTAAAACTCTTCCAAGAGGTTTAATCTAGAGAATTCTAAATCTTCAAGCACCAAACCCTGAGGTGAAGTGTGCTTAGGTTTGGGATTATTATCCTTCCCTGAGGCAAGATCATAAGACTGTACCTCACGGGAAGGGCAACTGGAGCTTTGGTGGAGAGGGACAGGAGCACAGAGTACCAGATATGCTTGGCCTGGTCTGGAGCAATTAGGATCATAGTTGCAGGTTCCCTTCTGAGTTTTAACAGCACTCTCAGTTTGAGTGGGGAAGAGGGAAAGGCATAAAGGAACCTCTCTGGCCAACAGAGGATCAGGGCATCCTCTGGGACTGTCCCCACTGAGGCAGGCCTGCAACAAAAGAGGGGGAGCTTGCCAGGAGGCAAATAGATCTACCTCTGGTGTGCCTCAACTTCTGAACACTGCGGAGAGCACATGCCTGTTCAGAGTTCATGCATGGTTTCCTTGATTGAGCCTGCTCAGGGAATCTGCGAGGACATTGTCTTTCCCTAGCAGGTATATTGGTGATAGCTGCACCTGCAGAGTGTATACCAGGCTCCAGATCTTCACTGCCTCAGTGCACAGCTTGGAAGATCTTGTTTCTCACTTTTTGTTATAGTACATGGTGGTGGTGCGGTCTGTCCTGATCTGGACCGACTCCTGATGTGGGAGAAAAAAACCTGCATTGCTAGATACACAGCCCTGAGTTCCAGGAGGTTTTTGTGCTCCTGAAACCCTAGTGGGGTCCACACTCCACTTACAGTGAAATCCTCCAGGTGGGCACCCCAACCCAGGAGGGAGGCATCTGTAGTGAGCACCACTGAGGGCGATTGCTAGGGGAAGGGATTCCCTCTCTGAGATTATCCTCCTCCTTCCACCAGTCCAGCGCCCTTAAGAGGCACCTTATACCTGGTACCAACCTTGACAAAGGGTCTCTCCTTTGAGACCAGTGATACCCTACCTGGCACTTAATATATCTCTCATTTGGAATCTGGCACCCTGTACCACCGCTGTGAAGGCTGCCATGTGCCCTAGCAAATGAAGAAAAACTCTTGCTGCTCTGGGCTGTCCTACCTTACAAGGCCTGTGAGGTCTGCCACCCTATCCTGAAACAGGAATGACTACCTGTTGGGTGGTCTAGCTCTGCTCCTATGAAGTCCGGCACCTGAACAGGTTCTGTCTGGGACTGAACATTTACCAGGAAGCCTAGATACTCTAGAATTTGCCAAGTGAGCTGGAGGAAGGCCTTGGCCTCTTGGTGTAACCCTCCTGAGACTAACCAGTCGGCAAGCTAAGTGAAGACCACTACATCTGGCCTCCTCAAGTGTGTTGCAACTACTGCCAAGCACTTTGTGAAGACTCTTGGTGCTGAGGACAGGCCAAAGGGTAGGGCTGTGAACTGGTAGTGGCAGTTCCCTACCCTGAACCTGAGGTACTTTCTGGAATTTGAAAGTAAGCATCCTTTAAATACAGCGACCACAGCCAATGTCCCTGTTGCAGTGATGGGATCACTGTGGCCCGTGTAACCGTCTTGAACTTTTGCTTTTTAAAGTGCTTAGAAATCTCAGGTCTAAAATGCCTTGCCGCTCCCCATTTTTCTTGTGGGTCTGGAAGTATCTTGAGTACAGCCCCTTCCCACATTGGGAAGGGAGAACTCTTTCCATTGCACTTGCTTACAACAGTAGCTTTTTCGCATCCAATTCCAGCAGGAGTTTTTCTGCTGGGGTATGAGATGGAAAGACCCTGTGCATCTGCATTTTTGGGAACCTCTTGAACTGCATGGTGAGGCCTTGACTATCTGCAGGACCCACTTGTCTCTGGTAATGTTTTTCCATGCCTGGAAATTGGGAGCAGCAATGGCTGGGCGACCTGGACAGACATGTCAAGGGTCCTGCTTTGCCTGCATCTTGGGGTCTGAAGTTGCTTTAGCCTGCTTGGTACCATTTTCTCCGGAAGAAATCTCTCTGGGGAGGGTAATCATAAGTCACATAACGCTTGAGGAAAAATAATCCCAACCCCCTACTTCCCCTTCCATAAAGCCTATGGGAAGTGCGGGCCTTCTTCTCAGTGTTACTCTTGTAGGTGGTCTTACATTCATTCACCTTTTTCATATAAGCATCTCTGTGTCTCCAGACAAAGAATTTCCTTCACAGGGGAAATCCATGGCCTTAGTCTGAGTATCCTGTGAGAGATTTGTAGTCCTGAGCCATGCAAACCTCCTCAGGCATACTGCATGTGCCATGAGCAGCGTCATTGACATCCACCATCCCACCATCATATGAAACTTATTTGGTGGCATCCATGGCAGCCTTTGCTGTGTCGGCCAGGTCCTGTGTTAAGTCACCAGAAGCGTTCTCATTCATAGCCATCACATAGTACCAGAGTGCCTTCTGGTACTGAGCTGTGTAGGCCATATAAGCTGCCTGCCTCAGCAGCAAAGAAGCTGAAGTATACACTTTTTTGCCCATACTATCCAACTTCATGGAATCCCTTTCTGGGGCCTGCAAAGAAAGGGGAACCTTGGCCTTGTCACAGGCAGCAGTTTGTACCACCCCTTTAATGTCAGGGTGCGTATACAAATACCTGGGACCCTGCTTATCCATTTGGTATTTCTTTTCAACCTTCTTGTAAATGCCAGCTACCAAAGTGGGGGCTGCCAGAATCTTGGAGGTGGCATTCTCAAGAGACTAATGAATAGGCACAAACAACCCCTTTGTGGGTGTTAGGCCCATCACATCTAGAATCTCCACCTTGTCCTCTGCTGTGTCTGTTGAGAGTCTGCAATACTTAGTACAATTTTGAAAACCTGTGGGTCCCAATCTTTTCTTAGGTGTATCAGACATGCCAATCACTGACCACCCAAACAGGAAAAGAACGATTCCAAAAGAAGTTAGTGGTTCGGTTTCCAAAAGGAACAAGAACTGGGATTTAAAATATAATTGAAACTATTTTTATGGCCAAAAATGGAAAATATTATCTCAGTTCCCACAAGTAGGACCTGAGACTTCCAAAAGTAAGAAACCGCAAAGTGTTTACAAAAAAACTAACAAAAATCACTTTTTATATGCATTTAGTATTAAATAAATGTGGATCCGCGTAAGTGGCAGCCACACCTCAAAGCCTTTCCTCAGTTCTTTGGAACCAATCAAGAACCGAAGTAGTGATTTTAAACAAAAACACCAATGTAGTTATCGAAAACTGACTAAAATAAAAACTGTTACAGAAATGAACAAAGAAATAGACCACAGATGTCAACTGAGTGAAGAGTGACTTCAGGGCATTGCTTCCTCTCAGATGGAGAAATAAATCTGAAATTAGAGGGCAGGGGAGAGCGTAACTGCTCAGTAGAGTTTCGGAATTTCATTCTAAGGTTGTCTAATTAGGATAAAATTCTAAGCTCCAGGGCAGCTCATTCCAGGAGAAAGATTGCATTTGTTAAACAATAGTGAGGGGTTCCTGGGGTTTTAATTTTGAGTTTACAATTATAGCCCACCATTTATTTTTTTTATACATTTTGTGGGACTACTGTATGTGCTGTTTTTTTTTCTTTTATTTATATTTTTTCCCATCCTCTGGCAGAATCTCACCCTCGGTCTTCTCCCTTCCCCAGACATGCCTTCCTGCAGGGGTTTTCAACCCTGCAAATTGACCCTCACAGCAGGGCTGCCCCAGTGGCAGAGATCACCTAGGTGGCCTGTGGAATTCCACAGGACTTAACCCTACAAATTGCCCCTCACGGCGGGGACACCCCCGGGACAGAGACTGCCTGAGTCCCCACGTGGCACCATGTCTGGACTGGGAGCCGACTGAAGGATCATGAAGGTTTTTTTCCATAAATTCCCCAATGTTTCCCATGGACGACGGTGTACATGTGGCCGAGGAGGTGGAGCGCGCGCAAGACGCACCTCCGTTCCAGACTTCTGCCGCCATCCTTCCTGCATGTAGCACCCAAATAGCTCTGCCACACAGGTGCCCCAGATGACAATGAGCTGTAAATGCAGGACCTCCCAAAAAGAGAAGAATCTGCATAGCAGCTCAATCCAGCTCCACTCCTCCCAGCCAACCCCGTGGCCTGGACTCGTTCCCAACCTGGGTCGCTGGTGTAGCGTGAGGTGTGGTGTCCAGCCTCAACCCTCAGCGCATCAGGCTGGCTTGCATGTACTGTTATTACAGAGATCTTGATTGACAGGTCGTGGTTATTACTGTCCAGCTGAAATGCCAACTTGGTCATCTGGAAATTAAAAATGCTGGTCAGTAATTATATAAAGAATAATACATAGGTATGGGTGTGTAACCAGAATTTTACATTCATCCAACGTGTGGGATGCTACATAAACATCTCCCAAAATGAGGGTGTGTCTAACATTCTAGTTTTCACACACCCATACGTTTGTTCTTTAAAAATTACTAGTGCCCATTTATATGGCTGCATGGTGATGCTGCCATGCTGACGTATTGCTATGAGTAGGGGAAAGGACCGACAGGATTGTGAGACTGTGGTCTTCCACCGAGTAGTTTGGTTTGGACATAATGTCGCACATTACTCCACTGTTCTCTCCATTTACTACAGTGTTGTGTGTGTCTGCACCCGTGCCTGCAGTAGATACCATTATTTCTAGAGACCCTTTAATAACTGTGCCTGTTAGAAGAGCTTAAGGAAGTAATTGCTGGAATTCCTACTGAAACACATTCATCATTTTAAGGGCATATAAGATAAATACCTTTGGAACAGCTAACTTCCATAAACAATGAAAAATTGATTTTATTTTCACTGCACTTCTTTGGCTGCACTCTATTTTGCATTCCACTGTTTAGCATTCCAGTCCCCCTGCTCTCAGATTACCTTGAAACATATTTGTCTCTTAACCCTTGATCATCTTGGTAGTTTATATTCAGCCTTCTTGTGTGCTTTTAAATAGATACATAGAAATTGACATTTTATTTTAGCTGCCTGTTCTTATTTATGTAAGTCTTTGAATACTGGGCAGGTGCACTGATCCAGGGGACCTTTTTCAGGCCCGACCCAGGCCAACAGTATGGCACAATAAAATACATGCCAGAAAAATGGAAATTACGTACCTACAGTAATTCTGATCTTTCTGTGCAACTTCACCATTCATCACCTTTGGGTACTTGAAGCGGTCATGACCCGTGGAACCTTTTTGGACAGGTGGAGTCGATGTATTCATTGGTGCCACCTCAAGGTGTGACGACTTCATGGTGCTTCATGGGTTGGCCATTAGGTGTTGTCGACCCGCCCTCCCACCAGTTCTGAGTCACCGTAGAGGTTAGAAAAGGGTAGGAGGGTGGGACAAGAAGTCTAAGGGACAGACAAAGGAAAAGATATAAAACTAATAGGAGAAATAAATGACTGACAGGACAGAAGAAGTTCGAAGACTAAGGGGGATTGGGTAGGGGCCCCAATCTCTGGAAGCAGAAAAGGAGGAGGAAGGGAGGATTAAGGATTTTAGAAGGAAAAAATTTGAGGGGGGGGAGAAGAGAGACAGGAGAAACATACCCTGTAACCTTGACCTGTGTCCAGTTTATATAGGAACTGTGAAGGAGCAGCCAGGAGGCTAACTGCCAGATTTGCAGGCACAGAATTACTGGCAAAAACTCCAACAAGCAGAATAAGCTATTCTGGAAGAAAAGACAGGAAAACAGGGATATCTTCCCCCAAGGAGGTTTTGGTGCAAGAAACCTTGTTTCTTAAATTAATCGAGGTTATGTCCACAGGACAAGGAAATCAAGGATTGACGGGGAGAAGGAAAGAAAAGGGGGTAACTGCCAACCCCCACCCCACAGGGGTGGAGCCGTAGCACTGAAGGAGTGTCCCCACTCCTGACCACTCTACCCCTAAAGAAAACTATCCCACTATGTGCCCCAGTTTACCCCGCTTCTGAATAACAAAGGAGGGGGCATAGAGGGGGAGGGGGACCCAGAGACTGATGCCCCAGGGGGATGGAGGTTGGGATTGTGATGAATGGTGAAGATACACAGAAAGATCAGAATTACAGTAGGTAAGTAATTTCCATATCTTATCTGTGTCAATCTTCACCATTCATCACCTTTGGGTAAGTGCAGAGCCCCCCAAAGGGGGTTTATAACCCTAAGGGGCCGAGTCCCTCAGCTCTCAGTGGGTGACACACTAAGAGGGAGAACCTTCATGGGCCTGGAGAGGCCAGAGAGTGGGGACAGTGAGATGGGGACCCCCGGAGGGGGTAGGAAGTTGCCCTGACAGACGCCGCCTCACTCCCAGGAGAAGAGATAGGTTCTTCTGGTGGGCGGCGCACCGGCCATGGGCCAAGGGTGACAACTGAAAACGCCATGCCGTGGCCCCGCCTAGTGCAGATCGCTGTCCCTACGACCCTGGCAGCTACCTCACTGGCATCATATGATGTCCTTGCTTGGTGCCTTGCTAGCTCCAGGCCACATGCAGAGAGTGCAATGGCTTGTCTGGTTTGCTCCATGTCAGGCATGGAGGCTAGGAGCTGACCCAGCCTAGACCACAGGAACCTGTCACAGGTTGCATAGTGGGCCTGATGTGCTGCAATAGAGAGCAGCATCCGTGCGGAGTAGAACGTCCTCCTCCCCCAGAAGTCAAAATCCGAGGAGTCGAACTGGGGGCTGGTCACGGTGAGGGGCGCGAAGCCCATCAGCAGTGTCCAGTTGCGTCAATCCTGACTGAGGATGAGGCGTGGAACCTGGAGACTGCAGGAGGGGGGCACAATACCGCTGGCAGAGATCCCTAGAGGCTGGAACTCCGGAAAAAGGTCTCTGCCAGAAATGCAATGACACCTCCTGAAAGGGAGCAGGCCAGGGGGGCACCACGAGGGTGTCCTCCCTGAAATTGCCCATAAAGGCGTGCGCCAAGTGCTCTGGATTGTGTTGAGTGGGAGGGGTGATGTGCAGGTCCTCTAGCATCCTCACGAGGAATCGCTGATACTCACCGAGATCAGCAGCTGAAGAGATGTGGACAGATGGCTCCTATCCCCCAAAAGAGGGGGATGAAGAGTCAGAGGACCTCAAAGGTTCAGAAGCTGGCTGTTCAGGGGGAGGTTGAAAAACCCATCTCTCCATAGCCCTAACGTAAGAGGGAAACTGAGCAGCCTGATCTGCTTCCAGGAGAGAGGCCTGCTTAGGACCTAGAATGCCTGGGAGTGTAGGAAAATGTGGCAGAGGGATGGGGCAGAGTCGAAAATGGGAATTGGCTGACCTCCACCTGGGCTAGGGAGCGCACCAGGAGCCCTAGGGAAGGAAGGAGCTCCAGAAAACTCCACAGCCGATTAACCAAACTGGAACTGCCTAGGCTGCACCCTGAAGAATCCCCCGTGATGTGACCGGGACCGTGTAGGTCCAGAAAGATGGTACCCTACCTCCAAAGAACGGGGCCCTCTCCAGAAAACTGAAAGGGCAGGGCAGAGATCTGCACTACAGCTTCTCCCGGAGCCCGGGTGGGCTCCAGAAAAAGGCCGCCACACAGACCCCATGCCCCTCGACATCTGAGAGTGCCCTCCTCCTTGAGAGAGGGCCAGCTTATGCAGCTGGCAGCCCTGGAAGACCCCCGAAGGGGCTATCCAGTGAGCAGCACCCTCCACTCCTGTGGGTGCTCTGATCAGCCCCAAAGTTGGGCAAACCAGGCACACCACCTGAGGGGGTACCACCACTGAGGGCCCGAAAACCCTCCGAGGCCAAGTTGCAGGACAATGGTGGCCTGCACCACTGCCTGCTGGTCTGAGTGGGGCCGACTCCGGCCTGTCGAGGACACTACCAGGGTGTCCACACCAGCAGACAACTCCAAGGAGCCAGACTGCATGTCTGACTCAAGAGTCTAACTCCTCTGACGAAGAGATGGAGATCGAAGTCCTGTGCCAAACAGTACGTGGATGCCCGCTGCCATCCCTACTGAACAGGACACCAGAACCAGAGACTGCACCAGAGTTGATGCCGGTCCCCCTCTCCGCACCATGAACGGTGCCAGAAGAGGACACGGCCCCAACAACAGCAGCAGCCTCAGAGCCAGAGCCTGTCATGGCGCCATCCCGACCCACGCCGCCGAGACCAGCAACGGCTCCAACCGCGCTCTTGGCACCGTGAATGGCGCAGAGGCCAAGAACCCCACAGCGCCGACCTACCCACGGCACAATGAGTGGCACCAAGGACAGAGACGGCACTGACGACAGCCCCAACGGCGCTCTTGGCACCGCGAATGGCACAGAGCTCTGAAACCCCCACGGGGCCATGCCAATGCTTGGAGCCGCGAACGGCTTCAGAACTGGACACAGCGGAGACTTCCGGTGACGTCAGCAGAGTAATGGCTGCTTGATTCCTTGGCTCCGTCTCCCTCCAGAATTAAATCCATCCACATCACTTAAATTGAGAGATGTCTTCACCACTAAAAGCGAAGAGAAACAGAGTGGGCAAGCCCCAGTCAACTTCGATACAAAAACTAAAAGAAATGATGCAGGGAGAGCCACAGGGTGACCAGAGAGAGACGCGATGGACAGCCTGCAACTCTTGGAGGCCCCTGCTGAAGCGCTACCACCAAACCTTACTGCAGTCATAATGCAAACAGCATGCACGGTAGCAAAAATAGATCAGACCGTGACCGAATTTAAAGCAGACTCAACTAAGGTCGATCACAAAACGGAGCAATTAGAATTGTGCCTGAATCAAGTGGCTGAGCAATCAGATTGACATGACAGACTTCTACTCTATCTGCTGGCAAGGGATCATGAGCTTACCCACAAACTAGACGACCTGGAGGCCAGAGGAAGGAGGCAAAACATTAGAGTGTATGGCATTTCTGAGGGCTCGGAGGTTAAACACCAGAGTGTAATATTATTCCTGTAGAAAGTCCTCAGACAAATTTTACCTCTCCCACAGGATCTTGACCTTGCGATGGACCGGGCTCACAGATCATTAGCCCCCCGGCCTACAAACCCAGACGCGAGACTTTGCTCCATAGTGGCAAGATTTACTAGCTATCAAGTAAAAGAAGAGATACTTAAAGCCGCATGGAAGAAGGGGGCACTACTGTACGAGGGGCACCGAATCAGTATAGACAATGATCATACAACGGCTGTCCAAGATGCCAGAAAATCACTGTGGCCGACTGCGAGGCAACTTCGCGCCCGAGACATCAAGGCACAGATATTATACCCTGTACGGCTTAAGATCGTCACGGATAAAGGCTCAAAGATATTTCAGGACTTGTTAGCTGCAGCTCCTTTCCTAGAAACCCTGGGAATAGTGGTACCATCCCTGATAAAAGAGAAGTTGGAAAAAGACTTACTTACTTCAGCTTGGAGCGTAGTACAGAAGGGAGTCCCACAAAGAAACAAAGCGCAAGGAAACACACCTACAAATTTGCGAGCAGATATATCTTCCCTTATAAGACAGCTCGGAGATCCTGCCAGCCTGAACAAGAAAGCTGCACACCTTCAGATGGAATATCAGGGTCCCTCATCAAATGAGTCCACTGTGGATACTTGAATTATGCAAGCGGGAAGAGCTTTTTCTCATTTCTTCCTTGTTTGGCTCTCCTCGGCCGTGTTCTTCAGGATCAATTAGCACGCCCCTGCTTGCTAGCTATGGAACAACTACCGTTGAACACTACTGGCCCCCCCCCCCGAATTCCTCCAAAGAACACTTGCCCCATAGAAATCTTCTTTTGATGTAGTTCGACTTACCGCGCTGCTGGTGTTGAGAAGAGCAGGGATGGTGACTGACTAGTGGAGTTCCTGCTGCTGTTTGGAATGGCTCCACGGGATCTGAATTACTCAGAGGTCTCGGGACATGTTCTTTAGAACTACTCTGACAAATAACTTTGACCACGGGGAACTGTCACAGATCATCGACACGCATTCTTATTAGTCGAATGGAAATCTGCTCATTTGAACTGGAGGAGGGGGGTGGGCTGCTAAACCAAACTTGATAAGATAAACGTTTAAATCATAAACCTGTACTTTAACCGATGAAGTAATATTTGGTTGATGTTCTGTTTTTCATATAGAGAATTAATGTTTCGGGAATTTTACCCTGATGTGGCCTTCTTAACAAGACCAGAACCAACAAAGTTCTGTTACCTCAATTTAATTACAAATAATCGACTTATGCACATCAGGGGAAATAATCCCCAGACATCAGTAACAGAAACTACTAAAATATATTAAAAGGATGACATCATAGATTGTATTGCAGATCTGTAAAGATCTAGGAGGGGAAGGGACCAGGGCTAGACCATGTGTCCTGCTGATCTTAGGGCGTTCCCAATAGGGGATTTCCCCCTGGAACAGGAAGGTAGCACGCCACTACCTTGGTGCTCCTTTCGAGTCTTAACGCTTGTAACGGGGCCCTATGGCTGGGAGTTTATCACCAGCCCCTCCTTGGAAGTCTATCTAGTTTCAATAGGGGAAGGGGTGCCTTAAATGGCCCGCCAGCCCCATTCATTTTTAAGCTCAGGCCCTCACTTGAGGAATGCCCTGGGCACATAAACCAGATCTATGTTCAGAAATATGGTTTAACTGTTTAAAAGTTTCAAAATGTTGAAGTTGATGCTGTTGATTGAGTTAGCTGGGTACTTAACTGGTATAGAGAAAATTATACTGCCACACAAATTGGTGCAGGATGGACTCCCTCAAATTAGTAAAAAGATTTTTCATGAAAAATATAAATGACTAGCCATAATGTAAAAGTGCTTTCCTACAATATTAACGGATGCTCCAGTCCAGGGAGGAGGAAACAAATACAGAAATACATCATTAAACAAAACTGTGAGATAAACTTCCTGCAGAGACCCTAAAGTTGAGGACTAAGAACTAGCCACACTTGTATTCCTCATCTTTGAATTCAGGACGCAAAAGAGGGGTAGCTATTCTATTAGCGGCATCCTTCCCATTTGAGCATGAGGAAACTGATGGATCCTGGTGCCAGATACATTATGGTGATGGGTAAGGTACAGGATACACCAGTGACTTTGCTCAGTGTGTATGCCCCTCCTGGTACTTCTACACCCTTTTTTGCCTCCCTTGCTCAACTGGTGGCCGAAAAATCCAGAGGTCTGCTTATTATGGAGGGGGACTGGAATTTAATCTGGGACAGGAACTTGGATACCACTTCAGGCATTCAGAACCCGGACCACCGCAGAGTAAAGGCAATTAGACAAATTTTAAACTGGGTGGGACTAGTGGATGTATGGAGGGAAAGATATCCCAGGGCGAGGGAGTACAAGTGTTATTCACCTCGTTTTAAGGTATTCTCCAGACTTGACACTTTTTTTTACTCTCAAAGACAATATACCTACTCTCCCTTCTATGAGGGTGGGCACATCTCCTATATCAGACCACAGCCCAATATTCTTGGAGGTTGCATTACTGATCCCTAAGAGAACAACCCACTGGAGACTTAACACATCCCTACTTAGAGACAAAGAGGTAGTAAGTAAAATTAAACAACACATCACGAGTACAATAATGGAAAACTCGACCCCAGGGATAACCCCACAAATTATATGGGACACAATGAAGACTACAGTTAGGGTACAGTTTATACGTATATCTGCTCAAAAGAAGAAAGAACGCTTGTTAAGACAACAAAGTCTCCTTGTAAAACTAGCAGAACTAGAGTCCCTATAAAAATCCAGGTGGGAAAGAGAAAGGGACTCAGAGCTCAGATCCTTAAGGACCCAAATCCAAAAATTACAAAGGGAAGAAATAGAGAAAAACCTCTTTTTTCTCAAACAAAAATAATATGAGGGGGGCCCCAGGGGTACTAAACTTCTCGCAGCACGTTTGTGACAGTTTAAAGCCAGAGCTACAATAATTAAAATCACCTGCCCCAATACTGGTCGCTTAACCAATAAAACTGAGCAAATTACAGAGTCCTTTGTCTCTTATTATGCTAAGCTCTATACCCCTCATGATTCAATGCCCTCCCAGGTTAGCAGGGAGTACCTCAGGAACTTACCTCTCCCCATGCTCACCCAAGAAAAAAGTCAGGCCCTAATTAAGCCAATAACACAAATAGAAATTCAGAAAGTCATAAAAGGCCTGAAGGGAGGAAAATGCCCCGGCCCAGATAGTTTTGGAGCAGAATTTTACAAAACTTTTGCTCCAGAAACCGTCCCCCTGTTGGCTGAAGTCTTTTCACGAGTCTGGCAGGAAGCAAACCCAGTTCCCCCCTCCTGGCAATATGCTACAATTTCGGTCATACCAAAAGAAAACAAAGACCCCACCCGATGTGAATCATACAGACCAATTTCCCTGCTAAACTCAGACTACAAGATTTTTACTGCCATTTTGGCAGCTAGGCTAAATTCTATACTTCCAGACCTTATTAATCCAGACCAGTCGGGCTTCGTTCCTGGTCGACAGGCCCCAGATGCTGTCAGATCAGCGATCAATACAATTGATGTCATCCACCGCACCGACTTCCTGCCTGCCTCATGAGCTTAGATGCTGAAAAGGCCTTTGACAAGGTTTCTTGGCCATTTCTGTTCCTAGTATTGGAACGGATGGGGTTCCCTCAAGTCTTTATTGACAGTGTTAAGGCCCTCTACACTGGCCCGCAAGCATATGTCAGAGTTAATGTGGGAATCTCTAGGAGATTCACCTTGGGCAGAGGCACCAGACAAGGGTGTCCCTTGTCCCCCTTATTATTCGCCCTATATATAGAACCATTAGCTGATGCAATACGTTCCACTCAGATAGTACAGGGGATAGACGTAGGAGGTCAACGGAAAATATCCCTATACGCAGATGACGTTCTATTGTGTATGTCTCAACCAGAGACCTCAATTCCACAAGTATGGTCAATCCTGTCAGAATTTGGCAGACACTCAGGATATACCCTCAATAAGACTAAAACTGAGGTGCTATCCTTTTATTATACTCCTTCCCATGGAATTGTAGAATTCTTCCCTCTTAAGTGGACAGCTGACAAAATAAGATACCTAGGCGCCTGGCTGACCAGATATAATACTCATCTCTTTAAAGCCAACTATGTCCCACTCTTCAACCAGATAAAGAAAGATCTAGATAGATGGGCCTTAATAAATCTTCCATTATACTCAAGAATACACACTATCACTATGAATGTCCTTCCAAGGTATTTATACCTATTTCAATGTTTACCAGTTTTCATACCAAAAAAATGTTTCCAGGACTGGCAAAAGACAATTATAAAGTTCACTTGGAACAACAAGAGACCCAGAGTAAATGCCCACACCCTGTATTTGAGTAAGGCTAAGGGGGGTTGAGCCCTCCCCGACCATGAAGATTGCTATCTTGCCACACAAATTAAGAGAGCATTACAGTGGTCCACTCCCACTTACGTTGCCAACTGGAAAGAAATGGAGAGGCTAGAGGAAGAGGAACAGGGCCCATTATTGAGTGTTCACGCTATTCAAACTGACATCGACAGGGATTACCCCCCCCCATGTCAGTGAGGGATACTATAAGGGCGACACGCAGAGCCTGGCAAAAATATAAAATAAGACTTTCGCTATGGCCACTGTACAGGCCCTCCTGGGACACAACTTTTGCCCCATCCCTACTAGATCACACTTTCAGAGCCAGGGAGAGGAAGGGCCTGACCTACATTAAGCATTATATGGTAGGGAATGAGGTGACAGACTTCGCCACCCTTAGGCATGACTTTGATCTCCGGAATACGGACTACTACCGCTACCTGCAGGTTAGAGACTATATATATCAATGCCGCAGGGGAGACCCTCAACCTGATAGGGCGGCCCCTCTTGTGGAAAACCTCTACGCAATTTTAACTGCTCAGAAAACCTCAGGTCTTATTTCTGTACTCTATAAATCCCTTATGGCCTTGAAGGGGGACCATCTCAATAAAGTCAAGTGCAGATGGAGAGAGGAGGGGGGAAAATGATTTGCGACAAATTAACTGGGACTTCATATTCAAGTTAAAAGTTAGCACCACTTGCTCTCCTCTCTGGCAGGAATATAGCTGGAAAGTGAGAATACGATACTTTTTCTCCCCCCTCTCATTGAGTAAGAGAGACCCTGAAAGGGATCCCTCATGTTTTTAGAATGTGTGGGGAAACAAGGGCAAATTACCTACACATCTTTTGGTCGTGCTCTTGGCTTGGGCCATTCTGGGGAGACATCTCTCGGGCACTTGCTAAAATATTTGCCTTGGATGCCCCCTTGGACTGGCCCTGCCTCGTTCTTGGAGAGCTTTCTCGGAACTTGACTGGACCTGATAATGTATACCTTTGGACCATCCTCCTTGTGGCAGCACACAAAAGCATTACCAGGTTGTGGCTCAAAAATGTTTGCCCTACTGTGGCTACTTGGATACAATTGGTTCAAGAAATTGCAGAAATGGAAGAAATAACATACAAGATAAACCATAAGACAACAATATTTGTTCGGAGGTGGACAAGATGGGAGATCTGGCGAGAAACACTTGCTGCCTTGAGTTCAAGCTCGACTCCCTGAAGTCTCTCCTCCAGCTTAGATATAATATAAATTGAGTACAGCTGACTTATTGATTGTAGCGGAGTGGTGCCAGAGAACCTGAAGTATGGATCAACTGGTCAAAAGAAGAATACAGCATGCCAGAGTGACTACTCAATGTTTTTAATGTCTTTGATTCAGGAGTGCACTGTATATTGACTATTCTCTTTCTTAGACTATTATAAAAGAGGGACCTTAATATATACCAACCATGATATATTCCATCTACGTAAAATAAGAACCTGTACTGTCTGACTTGCGTGTAATAACGGTACCCGATGGTTGTCAATAAACAAATTTTAAAAAAAAAAAGAACTGGACACAGCGCCGTGCTCAGCCAACGATTGGGCGAGAAACAGTCAGGGACGGCGCCGCAGAGCCTCCCACGGCGCTGACAGCAGCATTGACACCGTGAACGGTGCCAAGCGATGGACCGGCGCAATAATGGCCCAAGGTGCAGAGGCCCAGAATGGCGCTGACAGATGGCATCGAGGACGGCCCCGACCTAGGCCTTCCGAGCAGCGGGTACGACACCGGGGCAGACTTCACCCCCGAAGGGGTGACTGCCAAGGCTGTGCCTACCGCCTGTCTCCCGGAGGGAACAGACTGGGCCTCCTGCACCATGGAAGGGGCCTCTGCCATGGCTAAGCTACAAGAGGCAGAGGACTCCTCCTCGGTCCGCGTAGAACAGGGAGAGGACCAGGAGGAAAGGCCGAGAGAACGCGGCTTAGCCCGACGAGTGTGTGCCCATCCTCCGAAAGTCAGCAGAGCTCGCCCCACTTTCCAGGCGCGTTGCTCGATGACCCGGCGGTCCATGGAGAAACAGGCATCGCACGAGTCCATGTCGAGAAGCGGGCCAAGACACGCGAGGCAATGGTCGTGCTGGTCGATGATGGAGTACTTATGGCCGCATGTGCACCATCGCATGGGGGGCCGTCCCGTCTTAGAAATGTTCTTGCCCTCTGACTGAGACATGACCTGCGGGAAAAAGAACACCAAAACAAGAACCGACGTCACAAAATAAAATAAAGAACAGTCTTATCAGGTAACATCTTGTGGAGCGAACAGAACCGGCAGGATACTCTGAGTCTACGGACTACGATGCGACACGGGGTCGAGAATACGCAACTGAAGGCTTCAACGGTAGAGATAGGCCTCTTAAAATTCTTCTGAGAGCTTCCCACGAGGTGACCTTGACGGCGGGAGACAAAGAACTGGAAGGAAGATGGAGTCAACAACACCTAATGGCCAACCCGCGAGCGCCACGTAGTGCGTCGGCCCTGCCCATCCAAAAAAAGAAAAAGCTCCCGCGGGGTCATGACCTCCGGCCAAGTACCCAGAGGTGATGAATGTGAAGATTGACACAGATAAGATCAAAATTACAGAATGCAAACAGAACATTATGACAGTAAAAAAATGGAAATTACATACCTACCGTAATTCTTGATCTTCTTGGACGAAGTCTCCACCACTCATTCACACTGATGGGATCTACGCTGGAGGCGCTAGGATCTAGCGAGAGCAAACTTTTTGCAAGAGGGCCGGCGCCAGAGATGGAGCCATGAGGAGTGGCGCCACGAGCCTTGGCTCATGCGGCAATGACTATCTCAGCGTCAAACCTCCAACCGCCTCACTACCCACCCCCCTCCGAGGAGGTAGAGCGTAACTAACCTAGAAGGATAGCCTAACAAAAACCGGACATAAGATAGTCCAAACGACCCGTATAAGAAGGGTCAACAAAGAAGTCTTCACAGCCTAGACATTGAGGGAGTGAAGACCAACAACAGAGGTGAGCTTGGGGGATGGTGGGTAGGCGTGTGAATGAGTGGTGGAGACTTCGTCCAAGAAGATCAAGAATTACGGTAGGTATGTAATTTCAACATCTTCCTGGACATAAAGTCTCCACCACTCATTCACACTGATGGGAGAGTACCGAGCTAATAATCCCCCAGGAGGGTCGCAGGAGAAACCAACAGCTCACAAATTTAGGACAAAAGTCCGTTAAGGATAGTCCTGCCAAACGAAAGATGTCGCCTGGCATGGACATCCAGGGCATAATGCTTGACAAAAGTATGTGTTGAGCTCCGGGTAGCTGCACTGCAAATGTCTGCAATGGGTACGTTGCGGATTTCCGCCAGGGATGCCGCAACTGCTCTGGTAGAGTGAGAGTACACTCTGCCCTCCAGCTTAACTTGTGCCATGGAATAACAGTGGTGAAGGCAAGCCACCAGCCATGCCGAAACTCATCTGATAGCGACATGCTGACCCAGCCGGGTCTCGCCGTAGGAAACAGACATTTGTTGAGCTTTGCGAATTTCTTTTGTTCTATCCAAATAGAAATGCAGAGTTCTTTCGACATCTAAAGAATGAAGGGTACGCTCTCCTTCATTTTGGAAGTTCGCAAAGTAAGTAGGTAGGACCAAAGGTTGGTTTAGATGGAATACTGAAACAACCTTACGGAGAAACTTAGGATGGGTCCTAAGAACTACTTTGTCTTTATAAAATACAGTATACGGAGGGTCTGTGACCAAAGCATGTATTTCAGAAACCCTGCGGGCTGAGGTAATGGCAAGCAGGAAGGCTGTTTTCCAAATGAGAAATTTCAGCTCACAGGTAGCTAGAGGCTCAAAAGGCTTTCGAGTAAGCATGTCTAGCACAAGATTAATGTCCCAGGCTGCAACTGGACGTCTGATAGGAGGCCTGGTATGCAGAATACCCTTAATGAACCTCTTAACTACAGGTAACTGAACCAGTGACAAGGAAAGTACTTGCTCATGATAAGCTGAAATGGCACAAAGGTGAACTTTGACTGTAAAGTATTGTAGACCTGAATTTGAGAGGACTCTAGAACTTTATTTGCTGGGCAGGAAAAAAAAAAAATTACTCACCTTAGTAATGTTGTTTCTTCTAATGGAGTCTTGCTATATTCTGACATATGCAGTGAGTCCCAACCTTCGATCTGCTCCGGAGGTGAAAGAGTTAACTTTCCATGCCAGGAATGGAACGCTGAGCTCGAGCTCGGTTGAAGAGTCTGTCTGTTCTTCAAACTCAAACCGTCAGATCTTTATGAGCTAAACTCACTGAGGTCCTGTGTGGAAGCTGTAAACCTACACTAGCCAACTGGCTACTAAACACAAGAACACATATTTTGGTCCCAAAACAAAGACTCAAGTCAGGAGACCCAAAAAATGAAAAACACAACACCAAGTCACCCCAAGAAAGGAGGAGTGAAAAACAACAAGGTGGGCACCTACTAAGGGCCAACACTGCACTGCCCACCCACATCCCAAAAACAGAGGTTCTGAGAGGGGCAGAGGTCAGAATATAGCAAGACTCCATTAGAAGAAACAACATTACTAAGGTGAGTAATTTTTTCTTCAAACAACATGAAGTCTTGCTATATTCTGACATATGCAGACTACAAAGCACTCACCTCCATGGAGGAGGGACAGAACCCACTTAGGAAATAGGCTCTGAATAATCACGGCTAAACCAAGCATCACTCCTAGCCTGGATGTCCAGGAGTACTGCTTGGTAAAAGTGTGAACTGTTTTCCAGGTAGCTGCTTAACATATCTCTAGAACAGGGATGTCCCTGGCAGCAGCCAGGGAAGCAGCTGTACCTCTGGTAGAGTAAGCCCTCAGGCCTGAAGGAGGAACCTTACCCAGTTTTCCATAGCAAAATTGGATACACGATACAATCCACCTGGCAATGGATCTTTTAGTGACAGGTTTCCCTTTACCAACCTCACTATAAGTGAGGAACAGTTGGAGGGAGTCAAACCTGTGACCCTTGGTACGCTCTATGTAGTAACTAAGGGCTCTTCACATCTATTGTGCAGCCTCCTCTCTCGCCAGAGGAGGAATCACTGGCCAGTGAAGTACACTGGAAGAGATATGATTGGATTAAAGTGGAAATCTGAAACCACCTTAGGCAAGAACTTCCTGTTAGTCCTGAGGACCACATTATCTCTATGAAAGGAGGAAAATCAGGCTCCACTGACAAAGCTTGTAATTCACTTATGCTGTCTGGCAGAAGTGATGGCAACCAGAAACACAGTTTTCCAAGTCAAGTACTTAAGCTCTGCTGAAGACAAAGGCTCAAAGGGGGGTTGCATAAGCTGATCAATGCAAACATTAAGATCCCAGGCAGGGGCAGGGTCCCTGAATGGGGGTTGGTGTGAAGCAATCCTTTAAAACTTGGAGAATACAGGATGAGCTGAAAGAGAAGAGGGCTTACCTGCTGAAATAAAAGCAGACAGCTGCCAGATGCACTTTTAGGGTAGCTGGTCTCAGCCCCAAGGTGTTTAAGTGGACCATATAATCCAGGACTGTGGGTAAATCAGCAGATTCTGGGGAAATAAGCTTTCCAGAGCACCATATGGAAAACCTCTTCCATTTGGAATTATAAGTAGCCCTGGTGGAAGGTTTTCTAGAAGCCTTCAGGATATCCATTACACCTTGGGAGAGGTGTAAATCAGCAAACTCTAACTCTTCAAGAGCCAGGCCTTGAGATTGAGAGATTTGAGGTTCGGTACCAAACCCTCCCTGAGCACAGGTTAACAGGTTGTGCTTCCTGGGAAGACACAGGGAAGATGGACTGCTAAGGACAGTAGGAGTGGATACCAGGTTGTCTGGCCCAATCTGGAGCAATCAGGATCATCTTGCAGGGTTGAGATCTGATTTTGACTAGCACTTTGAACAGGAGAGGGAAGGGGGGAAAAGCATAGAGAAACTTCCCTTCCCAATTGAGAACTAAGGCATCCAGAGGGACTGAGCCCAACACTGGGGGGCCTGCAGCAAAAAAGGGGAAGTTGGTGATTGTCTAGGGCTGCCAAAAGATCTATCTGCGGGGTGCCCCATCTGGAAAATATCACCTCCAAGACCAGGGGGTCCAGTGACCATTCGTGATGGCCCTGGGAAATCCTCTGCTGAGAGCATCTGCCAGGACATTGTCCTTGCCTGGGAGGTGAACTGCCGTAGGGAGGTGTTCAGGGAGTAAGCCAGAGACCAAAACTTCATTGCTTCGGTGCACAAGGCCATAGACCGAGTGCCCCCTTGCTTGTTGATGTACCACATTGTGGTGGTGTTGTCTGTTCTGACCTGTACAACTTTGTTCCGAACAGATTTGGAAAAAGCTTGAAGTGCTAGAAAAACTGCTCTGAGTTACAACAGATTGATGTGGAGCAGAGATTCCTGAGGGGACCACAACCCCTGGGTGGTGAGGTTGCCCATGTGAGCTCTCCACCCTGAGGGATGCATCTGTAGTAAGGATTAAGGAGTGTAACTGAGTGACAAAAGGAACCCCTTGTCTCAGATTGCTCTGATCCTGCCACCACTGTAGGGCCTGGATCAGGGTTTGAGTCACTGGGATCAATTTGGTTAGAGGGTCTTTCCTTTGAGACCAAAAGGCTCTCAAATGGAACTGAATGTCCCTCATCTGAAATCTTGCTCCCTGCACTACTACTGTAGAAGCAGCCATGTGCCCAGGAGCTGTAGGAAATGCCTTGCTGGTCGAGACACCTGCAGGATGAATGAGGAGGCCAGAGACCAGGGTCTTTGCCCGTCAAAGGAAGGAAGGCTTTGGCTTTTCTGTGTTCAGCTCTGCGCCTATGAAGATGAGGAGCTGGACAGGCTCTAGAACCGACTTTGAAAGATTCAGAAGGAAACCGAGATGAGCAGTTGCTGAGTTATCTGTAGGTGTAAGTTGACTTGTCTGGGGACTGGCCTACTATGACAGTCGTCCAGGTAAGGAAGATGGCAATTTTCTGCCTCTTAGAGAAGCAACTGCTACTGCCAGGCATTTTGTGAATACCCTTGGAGCAGAGGTGAGGCCAAAGGCACTGCTCTGAACTGGTATGGCCTGAGGGCAGCTCGAACCTGAGGTACTTTCGTGGGAGCTTCTGATGAGAATATGGAAGTAGGCATCCTTGAGGTCCAGGGACACTAGCCAGTCCCCTGGCCTTAGACAGGGTAGAATAATTCCCAGAGTCACCATTTTGAATTTTGGTTTTAAAAGGTGCTTGTTTAAGTATCTGAGATCCAGGATGGGCGCCATTCTCCTGTCTTTTTGGGAGGAAGTACCTGGAATACATCCTTTGCCCTGGTGTGAGGGGTGGAACCCTTTCCACAGCTCAGAGCGAGGAGGAAGAGACCTCTGCCTCTAAGGCAAGTGCCTCTGATGGATTTGCAGGTGGAAAGGATCTGGTTCTCATCTTTGGAAACTTTTGAAGCTGAAAACCAGTCCCTGGCTTACTACCTCCAGGACCCATTTGTCTGATGTCAGAGACTCCCAGTCCTGGACAAAAGTAAGCCAGCCTGCCCACTACAAGTAGCTGAGAATCGGCCCTGGCAACCCCATCAGGGTGCCTGCTTGGCAGGGGCTTTAGGCTGAGGGGTGGAAACAGGCCTGCTTGTACCCAGTCTGCCTCTCCCTCTAAACAACCCCTTCTGGGCATAAGCAGAAGAGGAGGCCTGGGCTTGGTAAAAAGGCCTATGAAAAGGCCTGCCCCTGGGAAGCTGCCTTTGAGGAGTGGCCTGCCTTTCCTTGGCCTGTGCACTCCTATAGGTGGTCCTATACTCATCCATTTTCTTCAGGTAATCCTCTGTCTGCTCCCCAAACAGGGAATTACCCACAACAGGAAAATCCATGGCCTTAGTCTGGGTATCCTGTGACAGGCTAGTACATCTGAGCCAAGCCATTCTGCGAAGTGCCACAGATGTAGCCATGACTCTTGACACATCATTTGAATCCACTGCAGCATGGAATTGCACCATGGATGCCTCAATACCATCAGCAGCCACCTGCTCCAGCTTCTTGGCAAGCTGGCCAGGGACTTGTTTTGCTAGAGCCATGACAGTGTCCCATCTGGATTTCTGATATCTAGCAACTATAATTTGCCTGTCTGAGTCCCAAGGATGCTGCCATGTATTGTTTCTTTGCCATGGCATCAATCCTCCTGGAGTCCTTGTACGGGGGTATGAAACCAAGGGAATATTTGCCTTGTCACAGGCTGCAGCCTGCACTACCCCAACATGGCTGCATTGTTGTGTAAGGAACTCCGTATCAGAGCCTGACAATGTGTACCTCTTGTCCATTCTCTTATCCACAGGAGGTATAGTGTGAGGAGTTTTTAGAATTTTAAATGTCTGTTTCCCAAAAGATTTATGCAAGGGAATAGACAGTCTCCTAGACTCAGGGATGTCCATAATTTCCACATAGTCAGGTTCCTCTTGATCATCCACAGCTTCCTCCATAGGGAGCTGGAGGGTTTCAGCCACTTTTTTTTATAAAACATAAAATGAGAAGGGGACTCAAAGCCTAGGAGGAGACACTCCTGAAGGTCTGTCTGGGGAGATGTCCGGGTCAATGGGCACATCAGACTTTCAAATCCACATTCTCTCCTCATACTCCTCTTCCCTTCTCCGGTTCATAATATTCCTCTAAATCATACTCTTGAACTGTGGAACTGCCGAACCGGGCGCTTACCTGACAGTGCCGGTTCGGTCGGAACCGGGGAAAGCGACTGGACAATTTTGATCGCTCTGGCTATTTCTTCAGCAGTTGGAGAGGAAAGTTTTGGCTTCACACCAGCTGATTTCCTAGTCCTTTTTGCTGGAACCGACTCCTCAGAGTCGGATCTCCTTTTGCCCGAAGAAGTCTCGCCCTGGTCAGAGGGCACTCCTTCTGGTTCGGTTGGAACCGAACCGGGCTGGCCAACCGGTTCAGCTGACTTTTTGGCGGCCTTCCTTTCCCTGAGCCTAAAAACTCTTTTCTCCAGGGTAGCTGCAGGAAAATTCTTACAAATCTGGCAGTCTGCATTGAGGTGGTCAAACCCCAGACAGTAAACACAGGTGGTGTGGGGGTCAGCCTTGGCAAAGACTTCCCCACACACACTGCAGTGTTGAAACCCAGTGGGCCCGGTTTTTCTTTTGGGTTTCTCAGACATAGTGCCAGTCCTATCCAAACTTACCAGTTTATGGCAATCCGCCAGGTAAGACCCTCTTATCGGTTCCCAACCGTGTCACGGGTCGTGGAAAAAAACGTAATAAAATCCGTTTTTTTTTAGAACCGATAAGAACCGGTAACCACACTCTAAATCACAGATTAAGATTTTTTTTTTTGAAATTACTATTTATTCCTCCTCCCCAGCCTGCCACCTCCGACCCTTCAGTGGGGACAACTGGACATCCCACTGCCCGGAACCCTACCCAAGCAGATCCCTAGGCCCCGTGAAGCCACGGATTAGCCCCCGGGCGGGGCCGAGGCAGGGGGCTCATACCCCGTTACTTACATTTCGGTCTGTGGTCTGCTGGGCGGGCACAGGCAAATCGTGGGCATGGCCATGGTCCTCCCATCTTCCCAGCTGAGGCAGGCTTGTTTCCGCTTTTTCTCCCTCCCCGAGCAGCAAGTAACCTCCCCTGACGTCATGACGCACGCGCCGACGTCCATGCTGCTCAATGGCCGCCCCTCCCCAAATGGAGCTTGCAGTTCCTCGAGCCTCCGCTCGGGGTCATGCAAGTGTCGGGCATCGGCCGAATCCCTCCCCGGAGAAGGCGAGGTGTCGTTGGACGCTCAAGCCCATCTCCCCCCGGCTGACCCACCGACGACCCGAGTCCGCTCCCGAACCCGGGTTGCCGGAGTGGTGCGAGGTGTCGCGTCCAGCGCCTCAACCCTCAGCGCCACCGGGCCGGCACAGATTAAGATTTTTTAAACAACTTGATCGGTTCAAACCAAACTGATAAACTGTTTACAAGTTCCACACAGAATAGAATTAATGTAAAACCTATCTAGTACTCACAAATACCACAGACAGAGACTGAACCGACAGGTTGCGGTTAAAATTCGGTCGAAAACAGAGAAAAACAATACTTTAACCGACAAAATGAACCGAGCAGAAGGAGAAATCTCCAGAGCGACTGTTCAGTGAGGCAGAGTAAAGAATCTGACAGTTTGAGTTTGAACAACAACAGACAGAGTCTCAACCGAGCTCGAGCTCAGTGTTCCATGCCTGGCATGGAAAGTTAACTCTTTCACCTCCGGAGCAGTTCGAAGGTTGGGACTCACTGCATATGTCAGAATATAGCAAGACTTCATGTTGTTTGAAAAAGGATTCAATGAGGATTTTGCACACTAGAGAGAAACGCTTTCATTTAGCTGTGTAAGTTTTTCTGGTGGCTGGCTTATGCGCAGCCAAAAGAATACCTGAAACTCTCAGAGAGACACTGAACCTGTTCACCCCTCTCTCTCTTCAGGAGCCAAGCATGAAGGTGAAGCGACCTCAGATTGGGATGGACCACAGAACCCTGGGTCAGAAGGTCCATCTGAAGGGGAAGCGCTTTTGGAGGGGTTGCCGACATTCTGTTGAGTAACAGAAACCATATCTGTCGAGGCCAGAAGGGAGCAATGAAGATCATTTTGTCCCCCTGGGACTCGAATTTGAGAAGTGTACTCTAAATTAGCGAAAGAGGAGGAAAGGCGTATAGAAAGCGTTTTGTCCACTGCAGCCTGAATGCATCCTGACAGAAAATGCCAGACCCTGGATTTCTGGAGCAGAAGAGAGGCAGTTTTGTGTTGATTGGGGATGCAAAAAGGTCCAGGTCTGGAGTTCCCCACTCTGCAAATAGCGACTGAACTATGGTTGAGTCGAGAGACCACTCGTGAGGATCTGTCTCCGTTTTGCTGAGACAGTCTGCCAGTTCGTTCTGCACTCCTGGCACGTAGACCGCCTGAATTAGAGCCTTGTGCTCTAGGCACCATTCCCACCCTCTCATCATTTCTCATGAGAGCTAGCATCCGTTGAATCGAGATAGCCTGAACAGAGCTGTTCTGTCTGATGTATCGGGCCATCTGTAGGATATCACTCCTTCTGTCCTCTGGTAGAAATGCTTTCGCACAGGAGATGTCCAGAAGAGTTCCTATGAAAAGGAGCCTCTGGGAGGGCTGCAGCTGTGATTTCTTGAGGTTCAGCAGGACTCCCATGGATGTGAGAAAGTCCGAGGCCATGGCAACGGCGTCAAGAGTTCCTTGCCTGGAAGGACTCGCTAGAAGCCAGTCATCCAGATATGGGAACACCTATATTCCAACTTTTCTGAGATGCGCTGTGAGAATTGCACAACACTTTGTAAAAACTTGCGGCTCGGAGGATAGCCCAAAGGGCAGGACTCTGAACTGATAATGCTGTCCCAAAGCCACAAACCTTGGGTATTTGCAATGCTTTATATGAATATGAATATGTTGGTAAGCATCCTGCATGTCCAGGGAAGCTAACCAGTCGTGTTGATGAAGCAAAGGTAACCGGGTCCCTAGCAATATCATCTTAAATTTCTCTTTAGGAAGAAACTTGTTTAATTTTCTGAGGTCCAAAACGGGGCGCATGCCCCCGGTTTTCTTTGGAACTAGAAAGTAATTGGAGTAGAACTCTGTGTTCCGTTGCTCCAGCAGAACTACTTTCACTGCCCTGTTGTTCAGAAGCCCTTGTATTTCGGAGGCGAGAAGCTCTGACTGAGGAATTGACAGCTTTGGCTGCCGCTTGGGGAGACAATCCGGAGCATTCTCCGAAAAATTGAGGGAATACCCCTCGTGGATTATCCGAAGGACCCATTTGTCCAAAGTTATGGACTTCCACTTGTTGTAGAATTGAATCAGATGACCTCCCACCGCTAAAAAAATCCCCCTCAGGCAGCTGAGGTGGGACTTGGGACAGAAACTTAGAAGGCGGCACTGGGCACTTTGGGTCCTTGCGCCTTCTGTTGCGTTTTCTTCTGAGTCTGAGGGGCTTGATTTTTATTAAAACCTCTTCTACCTCTGCCTCGAAAAGACTGACGATTATGAAACTGGCATTTGTTAACACCCCTCGAGAGGGGGCAGGAGGAGGTTGAGCCAATTTAATGGCTGACCTAGTCTTTTGTGTGGCCTCTAGAGCCTGTTCTACTTGAGGGCCGAAGAGATGCACACCATCGAAGGGCAATGCCATGACCTGTTGCCGGGCATCATTTGTGAAACCTGAAGTGTGCAGCCAGGAATGGCGGCAGGTACAAATGCCTGCCGCCACCCTTGGAAGGCAGTATCGAATGTGTCCATAGCTGCTTTAACCTGTTGGTTGTTGGACTCTATGCCCCTGGTTATGGTTTGAAGAAGCTCTGAATTGAAGTCAGACTCTGGTAGAGCTTCAACCATTTGTTTGAGCGAATGCCAAAGAATATACTCATATTGAGAGAAATAGCCCTGGTAGCTGGCGATACACATACTCAGGGTGGATGCAGCAAAGACCCTCTTACCTAAAGTATCTATCTTACGAGATTCTTTGTTTATAGGTCGAGCTGTAGTGATCTGAGGAAGGACAACCTTATTCTCTGCCAAGACTACAATAGGATCCGCAAAGGCTTGGGAGGCCAAAATGGGTCGAACCTTGGGAGCAGCATACTTCCTATCTATGGACTTAACCACAGAAGGAATGAGAGCAGGATTATTCCATACCATTTGAGAAAGTGTCTCAAAGGAGGGTTGTACCAGGGAAGTTAAATCCATAGGGATATCCAGAACATGAAGGTATTGGAGTCTTAAAAGCTTCCCAGGATCGATGTCCATAGTCTGGAGAGAGAGTGGAATTCAAATTTTTTAGCAGAGACTTAAATGACAGGTCCTTGACCATAGGCTCTGTAATAGGATTAGATCCTGCTCATCCACATCATCACCCAGTCTAAGATCTGAGTCGGGCTCAATATCTCCTGACAGTCCAGGAGGGACTGCATGGATAGGAAAGGGTTGAAAATCAGCAGAAAAAGAGGAAGGAAAATAAATCAGAGAGGGGACGCCCTGAAGATTGGTAGAAGAAAAGCCCGGCCTCAGCGCCGAAAGGCCACATGATGCCGACAAAGCAGACGGTGCTGAAGAACAACACTGTGCCGAAAGGCCACATGGCGCCAAAAAGCCGCACAGCGCCGAGCGACCCACCGATGCCGCCGAAACCAACCTAGGGCCCTGAAAATTAGAATTTGAGGAAAAAGAAGGAAGAATACCAGGAGATAGAGGCATCGGTATGGCCCCCCTGCGCCGCAGCCATGTGAGGGGGTGAACACCTGAGTGCAGAGTCGACAACACCAAAGAGGGTGCCGCACGACTAGGGAGGCCCAATCACCTTGTCCGATCCCCCGAAGAGCCAGAGGGCCCCTGAGTGACCGGGCCAGGCAGCTGGACCAGCCTCCGAGCCCATTGCTCCATAAGAGCAGCCCACTGATGAAACTGCTCATCAGAAGCCCTACCAGAAGGCAGGGAAGGGCTCTGATGTCGAAGAGGTCGAAACCAGAACCTGGCAACTCGAGCGAGGAGACGACAACTGACCCAATGACAGATTGTCGACACAGATATATCAGAGGCCACCGAGGATGCCTTTCCTTTTCTTTTGAATCTATGGGTCAAGAAGAGCCCGAGGTCGTAACAGTGCCGAGAATGGGACCATTTACTTTTATGCCTCCGAGGGGACCGCCCACCCCCTCGGGCATTGGACTGTTTGTTGTCAGACCCCCCTTCTGGAGAAGGCGGCAGACCGGACCCAGCCCGGCTGACTGAACAGTTTTCATACGAAGTCTCCCTTCCGTCACCTGACCCGCTCATGGTCGACTCAGTCAATGTAGGCTGAGACTTCTTTCTTTGATAAGAATAAATTATCGTAAGTGGTACTTTATTCGAAAAATACTACAAAATAATAAACTGAAAACTATGCTGCTAGTTTGAAGTTTGACTCTGGTGGGCGAGTGACGCCGTCACTGAAGCGCACTCGACCGCTGGAAAAAGGAACTGAGGCAGTTGGAGGGTCGACGCCGAGACAGTCATTGCCGCACAAGCAGAGGCCGCGATCGCGGCTCCATCTCTGGCGCCGGCCCTCCTGCAAAAAAAGTTTGCTCCCACTGGGTCCTAGCACCTCCGGTGTAGATCCCATTAGTGTGAATGAGTGGTGGAGAATTTATGTCCAGGAAGATCCATTTCTACTGCCCTGTTTTTCAGAAGGCCTTGTACATCTGAGGCAAGAAGGTCTGACTGTATTGTTGACAGCCTGGGCTATCATTTGGGGGAATGATCCGGAGGGGCTTCTGAAAGGTTGATGGAGTACCCTTCGCAGATTATCCGGAGGACCCATTTGCCTGATGTTACAGACCTCCACTGGTTGTAGAACTGAGTCAGATGTCCTCCCACTGTTGAGGAAGAGTCCCCCTCGGGCAGTTGAGGTGGGACCGGGGCCAGAAACTCAGAAGGTGGCACTGGGCGCTTTGGGGCCTTGTGCCTTCTGTTGCGTTTTCTTTTGAGGCTGTGGGGCTTGGTTTTTGTTAAAACCTCCCCTGCCCTTGCCCCGAAAGGACTGATGGTTGTGAAATTGACACTTTTTAACACCCCTGAGATGGGGTGGGAGCAGGTCGAGCCATTTTAATGGCCTACCTAGTCTTCTGTGTGGCCTCCAGCACTTGCTCTACTTGAGAACCTAACAGATACATACCGTCAAAGGGTAACACCATGACCGGTTGTTGGGCTTCATTTGTGAAGCCCGAAGAGCGTAGCCAGGAGTGACGACGGGTACAAATGCCTGCCGCCACTGCTCAGGAAGCAGTATAGAAAGCGTCCGTAGCTGCTTTAACCTGCTGGTTGTTGGACGTGATACCCCTGATTCTGGTCTGAAGTAGCTCTGAACTAGTGTCTGACTTGGGCAGAGCTTCCACCATCTGTTTGAGCGAATGCCAAAGAACATACTCATATTGAGAGAAATAGCCCTGGTAGCTGGCAATACACATACCCAGGTTGGAGGCAGCAAAGACTCTCTTACCTAAGGTGTCTATCTTACGAGATTCTTCGTTTATAGGCCGGGCTGTAGATGCCTGTGGAAGAACAGCCTTATCATTCTCTGCCAATACTACAATAGGGTCTGCACAGGCCTGGGAGGCCAAAATAGGTTGATCCTTGGGAGCAGCATACTTTCTGTCTATGGCCTTAGCCACAGAAGGAATGAGATCGGGATTATTCCATACCATCTGAGAGAGCGTCTCAAAGGATGGTTGTACCGGGGGGGGGTTAAATCCACAGGGATCTCTGGGACATGTAGGTAGTGGAGTCTCAAAAGCTTTCCGGGATCGATATCTGTAGTCTGGAAAGAAAGAAAGAAAGAGTAGAATTAAAATTTTTCAGCAGAGACTTAAATGACAGGTCTTCAACCACAGGCTCTGCAGCAGGATTGATTCCTGCTCCTTCAACATCATCACCCAGTCGAAGATCTGGGTCAGGCTCAATATCATCCCCTGACAGCCCCGGAGAGACTGTATGGACAGGAAAGGAGTGAAAATCAGTAGGAAATGAAGAAGAGAAAGGATTCAGAGTCGAGAACCCCTGAAAGCTGGACAGCGTGCACCAAGTCTCAGAGCCGAAGAACACGGCGCCGACGGCAAGAGAGACGGCGCCATCGAAAACAACCCAACACACAGCGCCGACAAAGCCCACGGCGCTGACAGGGGCATAGACACCGATGACCCCATCAGCTCAGAGGACGACACCGACGAGCGCATTGGCGCAGAGGACGCCGGCAAGCGCATCGGTGCTGAGGATGATGCCAACGGTGCCGACAAGAGCATCAGCGGCGAGGACGATGCCAAGAGAGCCCTCCCGATGGCGCCGAAAGCAATCCAGGGCCCCGAAGACTCAGATTTGAAGAGAAAGGAGGAAGAATACCAGGAGATAAAGGCACTGGTGTGGCCCCCTGCACCGCAGTCATGTGAGGGGGGACACCCGAGCACGGAGTCGACGGCACTGAAGATGACAGCTGCGTGACTAAAAGGTCCAACAGCCCTACCTGGCCCCCAAGGCCCTGAGTGACCGGGCCAGGCAGCTGGACCAACCTCCGAGCCCACTGCTCCATAAGAGCAGCCCACTTATGAAACTGCTCATTGGAAGCCCTTTCAAGAGGCGGGGAAGGGCTCCGATGTCGAAGAGGTCAGTCGCCGGAGACAGAACCCGGAGACTCCGGAGGAGGAGGCCGGCACTTGACCCCAACGACTGACCGTCGCCGCACAAACATTCCAGAAGGTGACCTCGAGTGATGCCTTCTCTTTCTTGACCTGTGGACCGAAGAAGAGCTCGAGGCCGAACAGTGCTGAGAGTGTGACCGTTTTCTTTTATACTTCCGGGGGGACCGCCCATCCCCCTGGGCATCGGATCGTCCGTTGTCGGACCTCCCTCCGGAGAGGGCGGCGGACCGACCCGGCTGACTGAACAGCTTTCATACGAAGTCTCCCTACTGTCACCTGACCCACTCATGGTTGACTCAGTCAATGGCGGGCTGAAGACTTCTTTTTCTAAATAAGTAAAATTTAAAAGTAAGCCGTACTTATTGGTAAATTAATAAAAACAATAAACTGAAAACTATGCTGCTAGTCTGAAGTTTGACTCCTGGAGGGTGAGCGACGTCAGTCACTGAAGCGCACTCGGCGTGGAAAAAGGAACTGAGGCGGTTGGAGGGTTGACGCCGAGAAAGTCATTGCCGCACAAGCCGAGGCTTGCGGCACCGCTCCTCGTGGCTACATCTCTGGCGCCGGCCCTCTTGCAAAAAGGTTTGCTCCCGCTGGGACCTAGTGCCTCCGGCGTAGATCCCATCAGTGGGAATGAGTGGTGGAGACTATGTCCAGGAAGATCAGCACAGTGTACAAAGTGTTGAGGGAAATTAACAAAATACACTACATATTACAAAGAATTGGGGGAAAGGGTGACAGTATACAGTATACAATTACATTTTGAGCAAAAATTCAGAGACCAAGTCATTGGAGTCGCACTCAAAGGTAACAAGCAATAACAACCAGACTAGCAAAAAAGAGGGTAGTCACAGAGTACTATGTTAGGCAAGGCAACCATAAGAACTGGGTTGGCAGCTAAGGTAGGCAGGATAGGTAGTAAGTTGAAGAAGCTTACCCCAGAGGGCACAGGCATTTTGCCTCTTTCAGTAGCCAGGCTTTGAAACAGTGTTTGAAAGAGCTGTGAGAGTCTGCAGACTGAAGTTGGGAAGGGAGTCTGTTGCAGAGAGAGGGAGCAGCAACTGATATAGCTTTGCCACCCATTACCATGGAGAATTTAGGGACTTCCATAGGGGTAACAGATGATACAAGTAGGCTTCTATGAGCAGTTCTAGCCTTCGGGAAGGATGCATTACGGTGAAACACCGCCATCTGTAAGGGTGTTGTCAATGACACAGCTCAGTGCATATTCAAAACGGCTGGAGACAGGGAGCCACCCTAGCACCTGGGAAAGGCTAGAGTGGTGCACAGAGCAGGGTGCTAGAAGTACAAATCGATATACGTTATTGTAAACAGAGTTTAGATACATGCGTTGGGTCAAAGATACTGTGGAATATATGGGGGAGCAGTAGTCAATGATAGGTAGCAGACTGCCTTGGGCAACAGCTTAGCGGGCCTCGCTGGTCAGGAAATGTTTGAGCCAATATGCAGCACCGAGTTTTTGGTTAACCCAATGTACAATGGAGTTTATGTGCTCCGTATAGCAGAGGGAGAGGTCGATGGTTACGCCCAGGTACCTGAAATTGGGAACATTTTCTAGTGCTGGACCATCGGGTGTAAGCACCGAGAGGGTGGAGGTCAGACTTGGCGATACCGGCCAGGTAAAGTTTGGACCCAAAAAGCATTGCCTTACTTTTTTTTTTTTTTTTTTTTTTTTTTTAATCACTGACCAGTAGCCTATGTGACAGAAACCAGTTGTGTATCGCGCCATAGTGATGGGACTGGATAGAGGATATTTTTGACAGTGTCTTGTCACTGTAAAAGAGTACAAAATCATCGGCGTACAAAAAGGCTTCACAGGAGAGGCAGTTGGAGAAGAGGGAGTTTATAAAGATGGAGAACAGTAGCAGGCCAAGGATGGAGCCCTGAGGGATACCCGTAGAGACAGGGAGGGCAGGGAAAATAGCAGGACTAATACATACAGACTGGGATCATCCAGAGAGATAGCTCCTAAACCACAGGGAGATCGCTGGAAAGCAGCCAAGGTGGTGGAGAGTGGAATGTAATAGGGGGTGGCTGACCAGGTCAAAGGCTTTGGTCAGGTCCACAAACACAGCACCAGACACTTTCCCCATGTCCATGTTTCTGTGGTCATGATTAGTAAACTGGGCCAGTGCAGTTGTGGTGCTGTGGGATTTGCAGAAACAGTATTGTTGGCTGCATGACAGGTTAGATTTCTTGAGGTGGTCAGAGAGCTGGCGATGCACAATCTTCTCCAAGAGTTTGCTCAGGTGGGGAAGCAGGGAGATTGGCCTGTAATTATCCAAGGACAGGGGGTCACCTGCTTTGTGAATTCGCACCACCCTGGCATGCTTTCAGGATTCTGGCATGGTAGGGGTGGTCACAGCCAGATTAAAAATAAATGTGAGGGGTTTGGAGATGGCAGGGGAAATTAGTTTAAGCACTGAAGGGAAGACACCATCACTGCCTGGGTTGCCTTGGTTTGGAAGACGCTTAAGGAGTTTGACAGTGTCTTCGGTGGAGACGGCTCTAAAGTAGAAAGGGGGGGTGCCGTTGGGAGACGGAGAGGACCACCGATTGTAAGGACCCAGCACACGGCCATTTGGTGGCTGGGCAGGTAGTTTATTTAGGTGTGCAGCAAGACCTGTAAACTTTCTGTTGAAGGCCTGGGCTACCTCAATGGGGTCAGTTAGAGTACCTGATGGGGAGTTTAAATGTATGGTAGAGTTGCATGTACGAGGGTTTAGTATGGAACCGAAGGCATCATAGAAATGGTGGGGTTCCCCCAGGCTGTCCTTTTGCTGGTTACGGAGGAAGTTGCGCTTTTGAACCTGGGCAGTTTGCTTGCACCGGTTTCTCAGATGCCTATAATTATTCCAGAGAGCTGGAGAGGGGGTCTTTTTGTAGGCAGCCCACTTTCTGTCCCTTTCCTTCATCATGGACAGAAGCTCTTTCGAGGCCCAGTGAGTACAGCCACCACTCATTCTCCTGGTGGTGGTGAAGGGGAAGTGCTGATCTTGTATTTAAAGGAGGGCATCAGTGAGGAAGCCCACTGCTGTTGACACATCTGAGAGGGAGTAAAGAGCAGACCAGTTTATTGTTCTTACATCGTCAGGTAGAGCAGAGGTGTCAGGGCAGTTGAAGTTATGGAAGGAAATGTGTGTGGGGTGGGGTGGGGGGTTTGGTCTGGTGGACCAGACAATGTACTTGGGGCAGTGATCACTAATGGAGTCGGACAGGGTCCCAGACTGGAGTACCTTGCCCTCCTTGTTGGTGATCACCCAGTCTAGAAAAGAGTGGTTTTGTGTACGAGTGTTTCACCTGGTGGGGGCAGAAATGACTTGAACCAAATTGTGCCGTTTTAACCCTCAGGCTGCCAACAGAATTAGAACGTATAGGAATTTTGGACTGATACGAATCTGCGGCCCTGCAAGGGTTAATAGGTTTGAGTAGTCTTGCTCTAGGGGGCTAAACCAATTAAGGTTAAAATCTCCAAGGAGGATAGTGAGACCTGGAATGCCCCCTGCCTGGGGGGGTTGTAACAGCAACCCATATCAATTTTTTGCTGAGCCCAGAGTAAGCTCAGCTATAAGCCATTTGCTGGGGGAAGAAAGGTCTGAGTTGAGTACGGGGGAGGCGGAGAGGGGTTCTCTGATATAGACTGCCATGCCACCACCCTTCTTTTTGCCAGGTCTATCCTGTCATAACAGGGAGTATCCTGGAAGGTGGTGGGTTGCATCAGGAATATGTGGCTTTAGCCACATTTCAGAGAGACCAGGGACATGGGGTTTGTGGAGGACTACGCAGGCTTCAAGGTTGGGAAACTTAGATGGGAAGTTGCATAAACTGATATGGGTAACTTTCAGCCCTGGGGAGCTGATCCATATGTGAGAAGTAGGAATATTTGTGGGGCCCGGGTTACTTTCAACATCCCCAGACAGCAGCAGCAGGGGAAAAAACAGGACTGTAGGAGCAGATCAATGGGGGAGTTAGGAGAGGGAGAACAAGAGGTGGCAGAGTTAGCTGACGCTCAGGTTCGACAGGAAGGCATAGAAAAGGGATCCCACAGGAGTAAATTCCCATTTGTTACCAGTGGGGGCCACGTAGCGTCGGAAAGTAGGTGTGTAATAGGAGAGGCGCTATTGGTCTATGGCCAGCATCGATGCACCAAGATCAACAACTAGTAGGGTGCATAGCAGGGAGGCTGTCTGCAGACGAAGTATGGCTAATTTCATTCTGTGTACTATAAGCATAAAACGGTTTGTAAAAAGCCCCAGCCACAGTACCTTGTCTGTTTAGTTCTTTAGTGCATTTTTCTGTTCAGATCTATAAAGGCATTGTGCTTTTACTGCGTTATTTTAAATTCCTCACACCTCTCATTTTATTTTGCTGTCCAATGTCCACCTCCACATTTTTTTTTTTTATTTCCATTTGATTTAAGCTTCACAGCACATGAGCCTAGCTAGGAGGAAGGTTCACAGCTGTAACAGTCTGTACACTGAGGGCCCAACAATCCTCAATCAGTTCACTGCCCCTCCATACATGCAGAGGTCCTGTAAAAGCTTGTAAGGGACTCTGGGTCCATCATGTCCAACCTCTCACTGTAGCTTAGTAATTTAATGATGTAAAGGTCCATCTTGCCCAACCCCTCACTGTAACATAGTAACTTAAGGTTCTCAGGGATACTAGGTCCATCATGTCCAACCCATCACTGTAACACAGTAATTTAACATTGTAAGGGACTCTGGGTCCAGACCCTCACTGTAACATAGTAATTTAAGGTTGTCAGGGACTCTAGGTCCGTCATGTTCAATGCCTCACTGTTTAACATGCGAAGTGTCAGGCGGTATCTGCATTCCAAAAGAGACTTGTTACTTTATTTTAATTAACCGAAGAAAAGTTAATCCCTCCTGATACAGGGAAGTAAGTGGATTAAAATTTTATAAAACCAGACCCACATTTCACCTGGGGTTTGAGCAGTCAGCCTTGGCTTGATGCAGGGGACTGACGACTGGGCTTCAACTATCTAGGAGTTCAGGGCATATCACTTTTGCAGAGAGGGATGGGTGTGGGCAGAGGAAATGGTGAGGGGTAAGCACAGGCAAGGGTCTGCAGCAGGCAGGTGCGAGAGGCATGCTGGTTAAGGCATGGGTGGGGGATTTGTTACACGAACACAGGGCAATCAGAGGCATATAAATATTGCTTCTGTTTGAAAACTTTAAGCTGCCACTATTAATATAGCTAGGCAGTCAGCAGGAGCCAAACCCCAGTGCCGCTTAAGCTTCCTCTCCAACACTGGGTGCCCGATTCCGGAGTTAGATGGTAAACTAAAAAGAAAAGTAAGTAGCCACTTGCTGCCCAACCCTGGTGCCACCAAACTCCCCCCATTCTGACACCAAGTGTCCAACCCTGCTGTCAAACAGTAGATAAAAAAAAAAGTAAGCAAACAATGACAGCCAAACCCCGGTGCTACTAATCCACCAGTCTGACACTAGGTTCCCAGCCCCCAGGTCCAAGAGTCAAAAAAAAAAAAAAAGTAAGCAGACACTGGGAGCTCAACTCCAGTGATACTTTAACAAATAAATGTTAGTTTTTTACATTAATCGATTGTACCATTGCACTTGTGTACTTGCCACTCGTACATCAAATAAAAACCAGCTTTATTCCATAGTCAGCAGTAAAACCTTAACCAGCTTCATAAAAAAGCATATGCAAATTCATGGGATGAATACTCAAAACAACAAAAGTACAGTAGTTCATTGAATAGCAGGGAGCACTGCTATGCCCGATTGGGGCAAAAATTACTAACGTTTCACTCCAGAAGCAGAGCTTCATCAGAGTTAGTAACTTAATGCAGAAATGCCCTTATATTATCCACCACCAGTTATGTGTACAAATTAAACATTTAAAACAATGAATGTGACATCCTCAGGATATGAGGAGTCACATAAAATTACAACCTACAATTAAGGTAATGAAAAGCATAATATCAAACCTGGTATAAACTACCCACAAGGCATATTTTCACAGTTTTTTAGTGCATGTAATTAGAAAAAAACTTTGCATGTAAACTACAATACCAGGAAACAAATTTATATGGAAGTCCATTTTGTAGATGTCAGGGTGAAAGCACTAAGGATATAAAATGTACAGGTATTCATTTATATATCCCTCCTCTTGAGAGACATTTTCTTTAGGACTGTGGAACCAATGAACTCTGCAGTACAATGATTCCAAATGTCAGGATTTTTTTTCCTAAAAAAAACAAACAAACCATAAAAAGCAGGACATTATTATATCAGATGCTCAGGCATAATGGATCTATACATTGGGGGGCTCGTTATAGCCCAGGCGTGAATGACTGCTTTGAACTTGAGTACTTTTTGTAAGATTTCTATAGACAATATTTATTTCAATTATATGAAAATGGCATACTTTGCAATGAAAGTGCTTCTTTATTGTATTATGACTAAATGAGCATCTGATATAATAATGTCCTGCTTTTTATTGTTTCTTAGAATACATTCAACGTTCCCCGCGACCTCTGGTGACTACTACTACTGCTTTCCCTATAACTCCCTTACATGCACTGCTAAGGTGCCTTGAAACTGCCCTAAACTTCTATTAGCCTAGTGGCACCCTCTGTTCTCTGTGCCAAACGATGTACCCTATTGTGGACTATGTACAAACTATAAACCTATGTATGTTACTACCCATCTATGAACCCCGTGTGTCTAAACAAGCATTCAGCTAAAGCTGCTCTACTGTTGCTCCTGTGTATCACACTCCCTGTTATGCACTTTATCTAATGTCATCCTACACTACTCTACTATGTATGAACACGCTGAATCTTCAATGTATTTTTCTAAGACTACTGTGTAAAGTTGCCAAGTTATGTACTCTGTAACTAATCCCGGGTCGCCCCTGAAAAAGGGACCACTGGTCTCAGTGGGCTTACCCGGTTACCAAAATCTAAATAAATAAATAAACATGCCTGACATTTGTATTTTGTATTGTGGAATTGGAACCACAGTGCTAGAGAAAATGTCTCTCAAGAGAAGGAATATATATGAATGAACACCTGAACATTTTATATCCTCAGTGCTACATCCCAACATGTGCAAAATGGACTTCTATATAAATTTATATTTCCTGATATTGTGGTTTATGTGTAAAGCTTTTTTTAACAACATGTACTAACCAATTGTTGAAAATATGACTTGTGGGTAGTTAATACCAGGTTTGATGTTATACTTTTAATTACCTTTAATCACCAGTTGTAACTTTATAAGCCTCCTCGTATCCTGAGGATGTGTTGCATTAGTAACAGACTGCTAATGTCTCTTTCATATATGACACTGCGTGCCATATTACATGTAATATGACAAATTTTAAATAGAACCTTTAACAAAACACCGTACTAATTCCTGATGATATGAACATTCATTAAAATAATTTTGCAGCCATATTGGCTCTGACTAGAATTTGTTAATTACTGTGGCAGTTATCTGACTAATGATTGTGCCTTTCATATCGCAAACTTGACTGACAGGGAGCGATTACAACTGCCTGGTTGTAATGCATTTTTATAAACCAGTTGTCTCAGCATTAAAAATGATCTCTAGTAATTATAAAAATAATAATGGGTGGTAGCATCAATCATTTTAGTCTAGTAGTTCAGTAAGTAAAGAAAATTACAACGAGACAATTTGGCATAATGGTTAGAGCAGGGATCGAGAAACTTGTAAACGTAGTGCTTGTCTAAGACGAACTGCTAAGTAAATCTTCAAGTCCTTCAATGTACAAGCCTCAGCTTTTTTCCTTCCAGAAGCCTAATTGTAACTGCTCACAGATCAAAGCATAACTTGGTTATACACCACAAATGTACTTGTATACTACTCTGTACTCTGTACATGATGTACTTTGCACGTGCCCTGCGCTGGCTGCCGGTGCAGTGGCATATCAACTTCTAGGTGTGTATTTTAAATTACAAGGCCCTGCATGGTCTGTGTGTGGGCTACCTGAAATACCTTCCAACTCCTTAGGCTCCTGGCCACCCACTCCGGTCAGCAGAGGCAAGCCTCCTCTATGTACCTAGATCCAGACTTCAGTCCTCAGGGGATCAGGAGTTCGCTCAGTGTGGTAACCCCGATTTTATGGAATGCCCTTCCCCAAAAGGCAAGAGGTGCACCTTCACTGGACCTTTTTAAATCTTGTATTTAAAAGTCATTTGTTCTATTTGAGTTTTGGGACTGGCATTGCTTTATAACATTTTTAATCACATTATATAATTTTTTTTTCTTTTTACCCATAATCCTTTTTTCCCTTGGTGGTTCCAGGCAGGGCTTTTCGGTTCCATACCCACCCCTCCCATCTGGCCACTGCCTCCCCCAGCACCCTTCTGACCCCAGACCCCAATGGATCTGCCCCCCCCCCCGAAGAAGAGGGCCATCCTAACTCCATTCAGAGCATATTCCAGTAGCGGGTCGGTAGTTTCCGGTGGTGGCACAGATCAGGAAGGAGCGGGCAGAACATCATGGAGCCCAGGTCCCCCATTATTTTCCCTGCTCTCAGCTGCCCACCCCTATGGCCATGGTGGCACGTAGGCGTAGAGGCATGCACATATCACATATCACAGATCCGCAGCCCCCTCCCTACATTGGCACTTGGACACTGTACTGTCACCCAGGTCTCCACCTGGGGGCAGCCAAGGGCTGAGGTGCCGAGCCTCCCTTCCCTGGGAGAAGAGAGCAGTCCGCAGGACTCTCTACCCTCTCCCTCTCTGGCCGACCCCCAGTGACCCGAACTCTGACCCTCTCCCTCCCCGGCTGACCCCCAGTGACCTGAACTCTGGTCACCAGCATAGCACGAGGTAAGGAACAAAGCGCCTCAGTCCTCCATGCCACTGAGCCAGCTTACATTATTTTAAATTTTACTAGTTGAATGTGTTTATAATGAATGCTTATGTTATGTATTGAGACATGCCCAGAGCCCTTGGGACTGGGCACCATGTACATAAAATTGCCTTGCCTTACTGTCTGTAATTCGCACATGTTATTTTATGTTGTCGAAGTGTAAACCTCTCTGACTTGGACATCTTTAAAACAGGGCTCTAGAGCTCAAATGTCTCTCTGAACACAACCACTCACTCATGCAACTTGTCTCACTGCAAAATAATGTTCTCCCATTAGGAAATGGAATAAGTTTGATCTCACGACCACCCTTGCATTGTGCGCCAATAGCAATAACATTGTGCTGCAGCCACATGTACATTCTTTCCTTGTTCAGTGACCACATTATTTTTTAGAAATAATCTTCATCTTTTCATGTCTCTCCCTCTCCTTCTCATATGAATATGCCAAGGGAAGACGGCCAAACGGTCTATCATGTCTGCCGATGTGGAGCTCATGCAACTTTCATTATTTGGTGCTCTGCCCCCTCCTTTGACACTTTACCCTCTCTCCTCGACTATCACACCCCCAATTAAATCACCCAACTGTAGTAGCCCATTCCACCCTTCCACTATTTTCTTTCAGTGAAGTGCCTCCTGGCTTTCTTCCGGAACCTTCTCCTCGCCAGTTTGTAGCTGTGCCCCTTGTGTTCCTGTTCTCAATAATCCTAAAAAGTTCAGCAGGGTCAATCCTGTTTATACCTTTGAGGTACTTGAAGGCCTCTATCATGACCCCACATTTCCTCCTTTCCTTGAGCCAGTACATACTGAGGTTCTCCAGCCTCTGCATGTCTAAGAACCCTCGCTAGCCCTGAATCGTTTTCATAGCTTCATAGACTGAATACAAGTTCAATAGGCTGGAAGCCCTTTTAAGAACTCGCCACCTGATTAATGGTGGTACATATATTTATTATTCCCCATATAAAGATCTAAACGCTTTTTAAAAGTGTCCAATGTTGGACTAGTAACTACATATTTAGGTAAGCAATTCCATGTTCCAACAATCCTCCGAGTGAAGTATTTACTTCTTTTAGTGTTTTTTTTATAGAATCACCAATAAGTCTATGACCATTAATCCTAGTGTTGTTAATGTTGTTGTTCAAGGTAAGGCCTATAGTGGCCCCCCAAATATCCATCCTTTAGTGCTTTGTATGTTAAACAAGTCTCCACGGACTTGCCTGTACCCCGTACTAAAAATCTACTTTCTTTTAATCGAGTACAATAATCCTGATCCTCACAAAATTTAAATTTTTTAGTATATTTTCTCTGGACACCTATTAGTTTGCAACTTCTTACAGAGTATGGTGTGCTAAACTGTGAGTTGTATTTGAGATGGGGGCGTACTAGACTAGAATATAATGGCACTAATACCCTCTGTTCCCTACTTTTTATAGTTGCCAATATGCAATTTGTTATTTTGTGGCATTTTTAACCTTTAAAATGGTGTTTCTGTCGAAATTGAAATAATTTGTTCCTAGGGTTCCAAAATCTTTTTCTTCTGTAACAACCTGTAGAGATGTATATCCTAGATTGTAATTGTAGCTTGGATTTTTCTTTCCAACGTGCATTACTTTGCATTTGTCTAGGTTAAATTGCATATGCATAGTATGCCCCCACTTCATTAACTGATCTAGTTGTTCCTGTATATTAATTTTATCCATTATAGATGTTACATGACTCCCCAACTTGCAATCGTCAGCATACTTTGCGAGCCAGACTTTGTCACTAATAGGCATTGTAGCAACTAAAAAGTACAGTTACGTAAGAATTTACCGTAACAGTAGATCTTCGAGAACAGCTCTTGCAGCAGGTTACACCATTAGGACCGAAGCCGGCAGGCATTAGGACCCGTAAAAATTCTAGCTAGCTATCTTCAGCGAGGACATCTGACGTCGGTCCCGCCTCCGGCGTCAGGCGTAGTACATAAGAGGTCCCTCCAGATTCCCCAGTTCTCCACACGGAGACTTCTGGCCAGAGCTGACATCGAAATGGAGACCGAGGATCCACCGTCAGAAGACAAATGGGAAAATCCCTGTTAACAAGGCTTAAGCCATGCCTCCTCCAAGGGGAAGGTGGGCGGGAAGGTACCTGCTGCAGAGCTGTTCTCAAGATCTACTGTTACGGTGAGTTCTTACAGTAACTGTACTATCTTGCCAGACACAGCTCTTGCAGCAAATACTCATAGGACCGATTCCCAAGCAGTAGCATTTGCAAACACTCTGGGAGGAGGAAACTAGAAAGTACATTCCAGGTCCTGAATCTAGGACAGGAGACCCTGTAGCACGGCCAGGCCGAAGCCAGCTCTTCGCCGTGAAGCGATGTCTAGGCTATAATGCCTGATAAAGCTGTGTACAGAGCTCCAAGTGGCTGCAGCACAAATGGCAGAGGTGGAAACGTTTCGAAGTGCTGCAAAGGAGGTGGCCACTCCCCTAGTGGAATGGCCCCGGACTGATCCCGGGAGGGGCTTTTGTTTGATATCATAACAGTATGAGATGCACTGGACAAGCCAGCGAGACAGGGACTGTTTGAATACTGGTTGGCCCATCATCCTTTCCGTAAAGGAAATGAAAAGTTGCTCCGATTTACAAAGCTGCTTAGTTCTGTTCAGGTGGTACCTTAAGCTGTGATGAACATCCAGGGCGTGAAGCAGCGCCTCTCCTCTATTAGAATAATTAGGGAAGTAGACCGGCAGGTCAATATCCTGATTGAGAGTGAGCGTGGAAACCACCTTAGGCAAAAATTTAGGATTCGTCCTCAGGGATACTCTGTCCCAGTGGAAAATTAAATAAGGCTCTTTGCACATGAGAGCATGAAGCTCAGAAACTCTTCTCGCTGACGTAACAGCAACCAAAAACAACGTTTTCCACGACGAAACGCAGCTCGCAATCTGCGGCAGGTTCAAGGGGGGGCGTGAGTTGCTCAGGACAAAGAGCAAGTCCCATGGAGGCACTGGGTCCTTAATGGGCGGCCTAAGGTGTAACACCCCTCTCAAGAATTCTCGACAGGCATCTAACTGTGGCACTGCGCACTGTCCCACAGGAAGGTGATAAGCTGAAATGGCACAGAGGTGCACCTTAACAGAGGAGTAGGCGAGACCCGAACAGAAAAGGGAGAGCAGGTACTCTAACACCGCTTTCACCGGACAACCTAAAGGGGAAAGGCGCGTGCTTGACCATAGACAAAAAGCAGCCATTTCATGGCGTCACGTCACATCTGCGTTGCGGTTTTCTGGCTGCAGAAGAACTTCGCAACCTCTTGCGAGACCCGATGTCGCATATGGCTATGTCTCTAGGAGCCATGCAGGCAGGTTCAGTGAGCATAAGTCCGGGTGGACCAGTGAACCCTCCTCCTGAGACAGGAGATGGGAGCTGAATAGCAGCAGGCGGAGGTTCCCGGGATAGCTGTATTGCAAGGGAACCAGATCTGCCTGGGCCAGAAAGAGGCCACCAGGATCATTGTTGCACTCTCCCTGCGCAGTTTGAGAAGAACTCTCTGGATCAGCAGGAAGGAGGAAGCGTAGAGAATCTGTCCGCCCAGGAGAGGGACAACGCGTCTCGCCAGAAAACACCAGGCCCTGGATCTAGCGAGCAAAAATTGGGCAGTTTTGCGTTGGATGAGGAAGCAAACAAGTCCAATTCTGGAGTTCCCCATCGAAGAAACAGATCCTCTGCTACCTCCTGAAGAAGTTCCCACTCGTGGACTCTGGCCTGGGAGCGACTCAGGCCGTCTGCAATTGTGTTGTCCACCCCTGGAACATGTACTGTGATCAGGTTCGCGCCGTGTCGGATTACCCAATCCCACACCCTCATGGCCTCCCTGCAAAGGGGGTAAGAGTGTGCGCCTCCTTGATTGTTGAGGTAATACATCACTGCCGTGTTGTCTGTCTGGAGCAGGAGAGTAGTCGGAGGGATCTCTGACTGAAATGCCTGCAGGGCATAAAGGACCGCCCTCATCTCTAGGACGTTGATATGGAGGTGGGCCTCCAGAGGGGTCCACGTTCCCTGGGACTTCACCCTGTCCAGGTGTGCTCCCCACCCTAGACCTGAGGAGTCTGTGGTGAGGATTACCTCCGGGAACGGCGCTATAAACGGGACGCCCATAGAGAGTGTCCCTGGGTCTAGCCACCACTGCCAGTCTCGAATCGCGGTGTTTGTGATTCTGACTGGATGCTGCATGTGGTCTTGCCTTTGGTCCCATTGCACCTTGAGCATCCACTGAGTTACCCGCATGTGGAGCCTTGCAAAAGGGACAGTAGGAATGACCGCAGCCATGTTTCCCAGCAAGCGAAGGACCGACCTGGCTGGGACGGTCTTGTTCGACGAAAGCTCCCTGATGAGGGATCTGATGTGCTCTGCTCTGTTATCTGGAAGAAATGCTCTTCCCTGAACGGTGTCCAGTACTGCGCCTATGAACTGCAGCTTCTGCGACGGTACCAGGAGAGACTTCTCATGGTTGATTAGGATACCCAGAGATCGATACAGGTCCTGGGTGCCCTGGATCGCCCGTAACAACGCCTCTCTGGAGGCGGCCATGAGAAGCCAATCATCCAGGTACGGGAACACATAATGGCCCTGTCTCCTTAGAGACGCTGCCACGACTGCCATGCGTTTGGTAAAGACCCTGGGTGCCGATAGCCCGAATGGAAGGGCTCGGAACTGAAGATGATGGCCGTGCGCTTGAGCTATAGGGATGTGCAGGTAGGCGTCCTGCATATCTAGAGACGCTAAAAAGGCGTCCTGCTTCAGCATGGGAATAAGACCCGGAAGAGTTACCATGCGGAATCTTTTGTAGGCGACCGACAAATTGAGGTTGCTGAGGTCCAGAATCGGACGGAGGTCCCCTGTTTTCTTTGGAACCAGGAAGAAGTGGGAATAATATCCGTGTCCTCTCTGGTTCTCTGGGACGTACTCTATCGCTCCCTTTTGCAGGAGCGTGAGTACTTCTTCTCTGATCAATGACTCGTGCTGACCCTGGTACCGGGAGAGCAATGGAGGCCTCGAGGGTGGCTTTTCCGCGAATTCTATAAAGTGGCCTCTTCCGACCAACTGTAGAACCCACCTGTCGGTGGTTACAGTCTGCCATCCTGGCAGGAAATTCGCAATGCGACCCCCAACCATGACGTCCCGTTGATCCTGAGGGGCGGGGGCTGGGAAGGAGTCAGGCTGTGGCGGCTGAGGGTCCCGCTGGCTGGACCGGCTTAGGAGTGCGCTGGCTTCAACCTGCGGGTTGTTTTCCCTGGGCTGTGCGAAAACCGGAGCCCCTCTGTTGTGGCACGGGGCGGGACTGTTGTCTCTGCGTCCGTCCATGAAATCGGCTTTGGTTCCTACGAAAGGAACTAAGCCTGGGTCGGTACATGGCCTGGACCGACCTCACCACCTTCCCGGCCTCTTGGGAGTTTGGTAATTATCTTCTCTGAGGGTTTACCAAACAAAACTTCTCCCTTGAATGGGGCGTCCATGATGTTTTTCTGGATGTCCGGGGTAAAACCAGACACACGGAGCCAAGAATGCCTCCGGAGGCATACGCCTGAAGCTGCTGCTCGGGCCGAGGAGTCCGCGGAATCGTACGCGGCTCGTAGCACTTGGGTTCCCACGTCCGAACCCGTACAGAGGAGCTGCAACATCTCCTCCTCCTGCTCACCTTCCAGCAATTTCTCAGCCACATCCAGACCCTGCTCCCACAGGGCATTCTGGAACTGCACCATGTGGGTCAAATAATTCAGGGATCTGATGGCACAGGTAGCGGAAGCATACGTGCACCTACCCATGGCGTCCAGCTGCTCGGACTCTGGGTCTGGTGGCAGGGCGCTCAAATGTTGCGGTCTCTGGGACCGGTCATGAGAGGCTGTTATGACCAGAGAGTCGGCCTGAGGATGCTGAGTCAAGTACTGGTCTTCTCTTGGAGCCTTGTACAAGCGGTCAGCCTTCTTCGGCATCACCGGGAGTGAATGTGGACGCTTCCACGCTGCCTTGGTGACGTCCACGAAAGTGTCTACCAAGGGTGGCACCACCACAGGCTTGGGGTCCTTCTGCCAAAGATACCTCGCAAGGCGTAGCCTTCCGGGGTCTAACTCTTCCGCATCCCATCCCATGTTCTCTTGGATGGGTCTCATGATATCCGAGAACGAAGGGTCATCCGGAGGAGACTTTGGCAGCTCACGTGGGGCCGGAGAAGGGATGGAGAGGGGAGATGGGGATCTGGATGTTGAAAACTCTGATCCCGTGTCTTCCGTCGAAGGCGAATGGCGGCGTCTTCTGGGCCTCTTGGGACTGGGTGACCTAGAAGAGGATCTGGACGGAGGGCTCCTTTATCTGGTCTCCCCTTGGGAGGGGTCCTGGGTTCCCGGGGAGGAGGTAACCGGCCTGCAGACCCAGATGGAGAAGGGGGCGCAGGAACCGGAGGAGTAATCGGTGTAGGAGGAGGAGGAGGAGGTGGGAGCAGAGGTGGAGTGGGGACCATGTCCTTTTTGATGGTATCCCACCAGTGAGTGAAAAGCTCCTTCACCTCTGAAAGAGCAAGGCCCAACGACGGACCAGGCGCCGGTGGTCGGTCGTCGGGTCCCGGCGTTGGCTCCACAGGGGGCTCGGGTTGCGGAGAGGGTTCCCTGGGAGTCTCAACAGGACCGGAGTCGCCCGTCTGGTCCTCGGGCTGAGTCAACTCCTCCTCAGTGATGGTCTCCTGACTGACATCGGTCGGAGGCGTCGGGGTCCTCTTCTCGATTGGAGCGGGCGCTTGTCCCCCTACCGGCATCCGGTGATGAGATGGCTTGGCCGGCGACGGTCTTCTGATGGACGACGGCTCTGGGGACCTGTGGTGAGAGGCCGACGTCGGTTGAACCAGCATTGGATCCAACGGCCTCTTAAGTGAGGTGAGCTCCTTGGTCTTCCGTTGGGGAGGGGAGGCAAGGAGGTGGACCTGACGTCGGGTTCAGAATGGCGGGAACCTGACTTGTGGTGATGGTGACGATCCCCCGACTTAGCCAGGGCCTTGGAGGACGAGGAAGGCCTGGAGGTCTTGGCCTGAGAAGAGGAGCCTGAAGTCTTTCTCACCGCAGCGGGGGGAGGCTGAGAGCTGGCCCGGAAAGGAGAGCGGTCGGACCTGGAGCCGGAGCTGCGTGAATCGGAGGCCCAAGACGGAGACCTGGAAGGGGCCTTCTCTCTATGTTTCTCAGCATGCTTGCAGGCCTTCTGCGAAGAATCCCCCTTGGAAGCCATGGTCTTGATTTGTTCCTCGAGCAGGAATGCCTGTAGGGCCTTCTGGCGACGGATCCGGGTTCTGCTGTTGAAACCCTGGCAAAAGGTGCAGGACCGGGTGTCGTGGTCTGGGCCTAGGCACCGGACACAGGCTGAATGCGGATCCTTGAATGGGATCTGCTTCCCACAGGTGCACTCAGAGTGACCGGAGGTCGGAGAGGACATCAGAGAAAAACTGAGCAGAGAGATCGAATTTCCGTGAGAAACACTTTACCAGCGTCGTAGCTAGAAGCTGAACCGAGGGTCGAGGACATCTGAAGTCGGCGGAAGAACTGAGAGATCTGGCGGGACCGCCCCCTTATGTACTACGCCTGACGTCGGAGGCGGGACCGACGTCGGGGGCAGTCCCCGCTGAAGATAGCTAGCTAGAATTTTTCCGTGGGGTCCTGATGCCTGCCGGCTTCAGTCCTAATGGTGTAACCTGCTGCAAGAGCTGTGTCTCGAAGTAAGATCATTAAATAGGGTGGGGCCCAAAACTGAGCCCTGGGGCACACCACTCGTCACACAACCCCAGGATGAATAATTACCTTTAACTGTGACCATTTGTTGTCTATTCTCCAACCAGGAACTGATCCAACATACTATTAGGCAATAGGTCAATTTTTAAGAGTTCATTTATTAATACTGAATGTGATCCTTTATCGAGTGCCTTAGCGAAGTCAAGAAAAATTACATCACTAGGGATTCCTTTGTCTAATGCTTGACTGATGGGTTCCAAGAAATTTAATTGACTGGATAAGCATGATCTCCCAATAACAAATCCATGTTGGTTTAGATCTACTAAGCCCTTAGATGTCAAGTGATCATTAATTCATTTTTGTAATAATTTCTCCATTATTTTTCCCACAACAGATGTAAGACTAATTGGTCTATAATTCTTAACATCCTCTCTCTTATCTCCTTTATGAATAGAAGTTACAACGTCTAATCACCAGGATTTCAGTGCCATATCTTCTTGTAACAATTTGTTATAAAGATAGGCAAGTGGATTAATTAAGACTGAAGACAATTCCTGAATAAGTCTTGGTGATATACTGTCAGGACCTGGTGAACTGTTAGTTTTTAATGAGTAAATTATGTCCATGACTTCTGAGGTACTGAATGGGGAAAAAATGAGAATTAGTCAAATCAAACTGTAATAACTCAGAATCATTCTGTTCAAAAACACTAAGGAAGTAATTGTTTAAATTTTCAGCTATGTCCTCCTCCGCAGTTAGTGTTCCTTTATTTATTTTTATTTAGTGTTTGTTAACCGGGTTAGGTGTGCTAGCCAAAGTTGACTATTTTCAGGCACGACCCGGGAGAATACATATAAAAAATGAGATGAGATTATACAATACATAGTATATAGTACAGGTGGGTTAGAATACAGATCAAGTCAGACAGTACTCAAGATAATACATATAGCTATGCTGAGATAAAAGTGATATTAGTACATGCAAATAAACTGGGCTAAGTGGCAGCTATAAAGACATTTTATAGCAAAGCTTGTTTAGAAGTGCAGCAGTGTCTTGGGCAAAATAGGGTGCTTAGCTGTGAGGCATTAAGTGGGATCAAAGCATGTGCAGGGGTCCCGGGATAGGTGGCAATATAGTTATTTTTTGAAGACTGGGTAGGAGTTAGCCTGCCTCAGGGCAGGAGGAAGGGAGTTCCACGTGGCTGGGACGGTGCAGTGAAATGCTCTAGAGCCTTTTGAAGCAAGACACCGGGGTATGGCAAGTAGAAATCTGTTTGCCGAGCATAGTCCGTTGGCAGCTGTCAGGGGTACAAGTAGAGCTGCAAGGGAGGAGGGGGTTTAGTTATGGATTAGAGTCTGTGAGGGTCCCTAGGGAATATAGTCGGTAGGCAGTTGGGGAGAGCCAGCCTAGGTCGCTATACAGTGTGCAGTGGTGCTTGAGGCGACGGGAAGCGGAGGCATACAGACATATGTTGTTATACGTGACATCCCATTTATGGAGAGCAGTCTTATGGGCATTAGCAAAAGTGGAGACACCGTATGTCAGTGCTGGAAGCAGAATACCCTTGGCAATTGCCAATTTGGCGGATGGTGTTAGCAGGTGACAAGTCTTATAGGCGATTCCAAGTTTGGCATTTGTTGCTTTACAGGTTGACTGGATGTGCAGACTGAAATGAAAGGATTTATCAAGGACTCCCCCCAGGTATTTGAAGGATGTGACACAGTCGATGAGAGACCCCCCAGAGTCATGGACTAGGAGGGGTTCCTTACAGGCCCCAAGTTTGGCGGTAGTGCCAAATAGCATGGCTTGGGTCTTTTTTGTGTTGAGGATGAGCTTATTAGCATTTAGCCATGTTTGCACATTCCTGAAATCAGAGGAGAGGTTTTTGTTAATGATGTTAACTTTGTCAGCGCTGTAGTAGAGGACGAGATCATCAGCGTATAAGATAGCTGAGCAGGAGAGTATGGCATAATCTATGTTGTTGATGTATAGCAAGAAAAGAAGAGGTCCCAGGATGGAGCCCTGGGGTACTCCGTTGTCAGTGCTGGTCACATCCAAGAGCGCGGAGTTGAATTTAACAAGCTGTAATCTGTTTGATAGGTGGTTGTTAAACTAGTCAACTACTGAGGATGAGAAGTTAAGTCTATGCAGGGTTGAGAGAAGCAGGGGATGATCAACAAGATCGAAAGCTTTGGTAAGATCGATAAATACTGCTCCAGTGAGTAGGCCTTTGTCCATGCTGTAGAGTACATCGGTGGAGAATCCGAGAAGAGCAGTTGAGGTACTGTGCCCTTTTCTGAAACCATGTAGAGTGTCTGAGAGAAGGTTGTTCTTTGTGAGACAGTCAATGGTTTGGGTAGCAACAAGCTTCTCCAGTAGCTTGCTTAGCACATAGAGGATGGCTATGGGCCTGTAGTTGTTGATATCCTTTAGGTCTCCTTTTTTAAGGATAGGCGTAACTCGGGTAATCTTCCAGAGATCTGGGACAACGCCGAGAGAGAGACAGAGTGAAAATCTTGGCCAGTGGCGAGGCAATCAATGGTGCCGCTAGCTTCAGGAGTCGTGGCTCGAGTGAATCTGAGCCGGGCCTAGTGTTGTCAGATATGTTTTGCAATAGCCTTTGTACCTCGGATCTAGATATAGCTTTAAAGTGGAAAAGGGGATAGTAGTAATTTGGCAGTGGTCAGCACCAGATGCAGATCTCTGGGGTGTGCAGTAAGGCTGAGATGCTGTGGGAGGTGAAGTGAAAGAGGAGGTGTACTGAGACAGGTCCATGAACAATCTGTTAAAGGCATTCACTATAGTGTTTGAGTCATTGCAATGTACACCATTTAGGATCATATCCCCTGGGGTCGATGACCGAGTAGCCCCAAGAAAGGTCTTGATGTGTGTCCAGAATTTTCTAGGGTCACCAACAGAGTTTGTGAGCAGTTCCTTGCAGCAGATGCTCTTTGCTATTCTGATTTGTTTTTTGCAGGTGCTCCGAGAGGCCTTGTAGGTATTGTAATCCTCCAGTAGTCTGGACACTTTATACTTCTTTCAGAGTTTGTCCTGTGTGCACGGGTTAGCCAGCAGGTCCTTGTGTAGCCATCTTGTTTGTTTACCCCTGACCCTTCTGGTGACCTTCAGGGTATGTTTATCCTGAAATGCTGTGAAATTATCAATGAAGATATCAAGGGCTATTTGAACATCATGGGAGTGATAGATGTCAGACCAGTTGATACAGGATACATCATAGAGGAAAGCTTCCACGTCCAGTTTGGCAAAGCTGGTAATTGCGATGTAGCAAGGAGGGGATGGGGGAGCAGTCTCTGGGCTCCATACACAGAAAGTGGGGGAGTGGTCTGTGATAGCATCTGCCAAGATGCCTGCAGTCTGCACATGGTCAAGGCGATTCACCAGTACCCAGTCTATGAGGGTGGAGGTAGTTAGAGAAGGGGTGGTTCTAGTGGGTTCAGTTAAGATCTGGTGCAGGTTATAGCTCTGCGTTAGTGTCAGTAGTGTGCTGGGAGTTAGTCCCAGCCAGATTAGGTTAAAGTCACCTAAGATTATGACCTCGTTTTGCTTGGCGTTTGTGATGGTTTGATTAAGTGAATCTTGAAGACCGGATACCTCCAGTGGGTGGGTTGTAGGTGCAGATAATGTGGAGGTTTTTTTGCATCAAGGGCAATGGTTGTGTGTAGGGACTCCCAGACTGAGGGTGAGCAGACCGTAACATCAAGATGGTTTTATAGAGGATCGCGACCCCCCCCCCCCACACGTTTTGGGGAAGGCCTATCTCTCCGTATCAAGGAATAATTGGGCAAGGAACATAAGGAGTTCGAAATGCGAGGCTTGAGCCATGTTTCAGATAGGCACAGTAGGTCAGGATTGTACACTTTTGTCCATGCCTCGAGATCAGCAAAGTGCCTGGTAATGCTCCTAATATTCATATGGGCAATGAGAAGTCCTTTTCCTGAGACAGCCTATAGGTCAGTGGGAGAGTGGTGGACAGAGGGGCCAGGGTTAAGTTCTACGTCCCCTGACAATAAGATGATGAGGAGTAGGAGAAACCACAGTTTAATGGTATGGAATGGGAGATGAACCGTTTTTAAAGGCCCAATAGTGTGATTATTACAATTTAAAGTGCCTATAACTATAAAACTGTTCATAATTATCCTGAACCTTTGATGCCAAATTTAATTCCATGTTTTCTTTAGCTCTTTTTATCGTTCTTTTGATATTTCTGTTAAAGTTTATTGCATAACTCTACAGTATTTAATCTCAGTTTTCTGAAATATTTTCCTTTTTTAATGAATCAGCTTTCTTATTTTGTTATTCCACCATGGCGGGGTACAAGTTTTATTACTGTATTTTGTTCTGATAGGTACATAATTCTCTATACAATATGTAAGTTGATTATTAATTTCCCAAATTGATTCCAGATTTTTATCCACTAAATTATTTTCCCATTTCCATCTTCCTAGATGTCCCCTAATTTTAAGAAAATCAACCTTGTGCAAGTCTCTCAACATCGTTTTACATTTATTACATTTAATCGTATTTGAAAAATATACAGAAACCATATTGTGATCCGAATTTCCTAAAGGTGGATGTATTTGAATTGACTGAATTTTTCCATCGCAATTTGTTAAAATGAGATCCAAAATATTCTCCCCTCTAGTTGGTGTGTGAATCATTTGTTCTAAGCTTGTATGAATAAATAGGTCAATACATTTTTTCTCAGTTGTTACCTCACTATCCAATGTAGTCCAATTGATTTGGGGAAGGTTGAAATCACCCATTAAAACAATCACCTACAATTTTCTTATTTTCTATAAAATGCAATAAGGCATTATTTTGATCGTCTGAGAGTGTTGGAGGATCATAAACCAGACAGATGGTCAGATTGCTGTTTTCAAATATTAATTTAACCCATATACACTCAAACTTGTTTTCTTTTTGCTCGGTGTTAAATAACTCAAATGATTTAATATCACTTCTTATATATATATTGCAACTCCTCCTCCAGAATGATGATTTTTCCTATTTTTATAATAGTCATAACTGCCAATGTCCGTATTCCAAGTTTTGTCCGTTCCCCAAGTTTCTGTAATACAACAAATGGCTATCTTTTCATTGTTTAGGAAATATTGTAATTCATTCTTTTTTGAGTGTAAACTTCTGGCATTAAGTAGGAGCATGCCGTGACTCTCTTGTGTACTGCATCTAAAAGGTTGATGTCTTTTTTATGGAAGCGGGCTCCAGTACTGCACGCAGTGCTCCAGGTGTGGCTGCAGCATCGATCTGTACAGTGGAATTATGACCTCTTTTCTTCTAGTGGTAGACCCCTAGATATGCAACCCAGTATCCTATTTGCCCTTGCTGCTGCCTTTCTGCACTGCGTAGCGGGCTTCAGCTTGCTCATGATTGAATCCCCGGTCCTTTCTCTTCCTTGGATGCAGAGATGATCATGCCCCTAGTCTATATTCAGCCCTGGTGTTCTTGATTCCTATGCGTATGACTCTGCACTTTTTTGTGTCGAACCCCAGTTACCAGATTCTGGACCATCTTTCCAACTTTGCTGGGTCCTCTCTCATACCCCTGACCTTGTATCTCCCTCCTTCCTTCATCTCTCCTTTCCCTCTCTCTCCCCCCTCTCCTTTTTCTCTTTTCCTCCCTTCCCTCTCTCTCCCTCCCTCTTTCTCTCTCTCCCCTCCATCACAGAAACACAGAAGTTGTTGGCAGATAAGGACCACTTGGGCCCATATAGTCTGCCCTAATTTCTCTACCCTTAGTGCCACCGCAGACTACTTGGACTCCGGCTTACACCCACCTCTTACTTCTAAGATTCCCTTAGATCCATCACTGCATTCTTAAATCCTGTGACCGATCTAACTTCCACCACTTCCTCTGGGGGGCTGTTCCCAGTGTCCACCATCCTTTCCATGAAGAAGCACGTTCTCAAGTTTCCTCTAAGCCCCCCCCCAGCTTCATATTGTGACCCCCAAAAAGTAGTTGTTGGGATTCTCTCTCTTCTCTTTCCTTTGTTCTTTCTTCTCCATCTTCTGGACTGTAGTGCCAGGATACTGTGTTGGCCCCAGTCATCCCCAATCCACCACATACTTGTTCTCTTTCTTTTGTTCTCTCCCCTCCATCTCCTGGATTGTAATACCTTATGGGATACAGTGTTGTTCCCAGTTAGCCTCCATCAGCTACACACGTCAACTGCACTCGCTTCCCTCCTTCTTCTGGATTGCAGCGAGTACACACACCACACACACACACACCTACCTATAGCATGTTTTTAAATACAGTGATAGTCCCAGTCACCCCCAAAAAAAACAAACCACACACTTCAGCACCATCCTTTCACCTGTAATATAGCATATTTTAGGATACAATGCTGGTCCCATTCAGCCTGGGGCCCCCTCCATTCTGGACTGTAGTGCATTTGGGGATACAGTGCTGGTCCTAATCGGCCCCCACATCCATCACCACAATGAATCGTCGTGCGTTTTGGGATACAGTGCTGATCCCACTCTGGAGCAGACACTGTGAATATCTGTGAAGCTGTGAGTATCTTCATTCAGACTCCGTAGCCCACCCCCGTCATTCAAATACCCTAATTTAAAATATGCCCCCTTCTGACTCCCCCACACCAATTTAGGATTGCTTGGAGGGGATGCAAATGATAGTCCATAGCTGGTTACCTCAGTTGAGCCCCCTATCTATCCCATGACAAGCTGTGGTCTCATTCAGTACACGTGCATACATGGAAAAGAGAGGGAGTGGTTATTGTCACTGATGTAGCATAATCAATGATGTTAACTGCTCCTGTCACACCCTCCTGGGTGAGTACTGAATGAGAAACACTAAAGTGTGCACACTGTGGGATGAAGGGGGTGACTGAGCTGGCCAGATATGGACGATCACTGCCCCCCAAATTGTGATTTGGGGTCAAGAGGGGGGCCCCATCTTATAATTTAAAGTATGTTGGTGCCTTTAGAGGGGGTGGGCTCAGGAAGGAGGAAGAACAGGTTACTCACCTGTAACAGTAGTTCTAGGAGTTGTATATGTTGTTCATCCACACTCTCTGGCATGTCCCTTTCCCCTTTAAATCTGTCCGGAAGTCTTCAAGCTGGTTCCTCCCACCCACCCGGGTGGTAAATACTTCGGCTCCGCCCCATGACGCTAGATCTTAGCCCCTGGAAGCAAGGTTGTGCGCCTAAAGCCGGGGTGGTTGGGTGGGTGGGTGCATGTGGATGAACATATACCACTCCTAGAACTACTGTTACAGGTGAGTAACCTGTTTTTTCTAGAAGCGTGGATATGTTGTTCATCCACACTCTCTGGCAGACTCCAAGCAGTACTCCGGGAGGACAGAGGCAAAGCGCACACCCCCTAATTGGGAAATAAAGATTGGAGAACCGAGGCCCCAAAACCAGCATCTCAGCATGACTCAAGGTCGATGTGGCAGTGGGTAATAAAGGTGTTTGCTGACTTCCAGGTAGCAGCCCGACATATTTCCTGGATAGGGATGTCCCTGGAAGCAGCCACCGATGCAGCAGTATGGCGGGTAGAATGAGCTCTTATCCCTCTGGGAGGCTCCTTGCCCGCCAACTCATAGCACAGACCTATACATGATGTAATCCACCTTGCAATGGTCCATTTGGCTGCAGGTCTGCCAGAAGCGGCTTCAGAGTAGGTGACAAACAGCTGGCGAACCTCTCCACGAATTTCCGCCATTCTCTCCTTATAATAGGAGAGTACATGTCTCGGGTCCAAACTATGGAGTCTGTATTCAGTGTCTGAGGTGTAATTAGGGTAGTATACTGGCAGAGTTAACACCTGGTTAAGATGAAACTCTGACACCACCTTTGGAAGGAATTTCCGGTGTGGGCACAGGACAACTTTGTCCCTGTGGAAGACCAGATAACGGAAGTCCACCAAAAGTGCCTGGAGCTCTCCTGTCCTTCTGGCTGATGTGAGCCACCAGGAAGGCCGTCTTCCACCACAAGTGTGAAAGCTCACACTTGTGCATGGGTTCAAATGGCTTGCCCATGAGCTTTGCCAAAACCAGCAAAAGATCCCACGGAGGTAGAGGTTCATGCACTGGAAGGGGATATGTAATCCAGGCCTTTGAAGAAGTGCCCGACTACCATCTCCTGTGCCAATGTCGGCTGACCGGCCCACACCCGGTAAGCAGAAATGGCTGCCAGGTGCACCCTAAGGGTCGATGATCATAGACCCCCTTTGGAGAGAGACCAAAGGTAGTCAAGAATGTTAGCCACAGAGCAGGATAAGGGGTCCAGACACTTACCCTGACACCAAATGGAAAATCTCTTCAATTTGAAGGGATAACATTTCCTGGTTGATTTCTTACGAGAAGCCTCCACCACGGTGTAGACATCCTCGGAAAGACCCAGAGCCTGGAACTCTAGCCGCTCAGGTACCAGGCTGTGAGGTGCAGGGACTGAAGGTCTGGATGGAATACCTTCCCCTGGCTCAGAGATATCAGGTCCGGGCATGTACAGACCCGCTCCGGGGGCCTGCAGCTGAGGCTAAGGAGATCTGGGTACCAGAATTGGCACAGCCAGTCTGGGGCTACCAGAATCACCTTCGCCTTGTCCCTCCTCACCTTAAAGTAATACCTTGTGGATCAAGGAAAATGGAGGGAAGGTGTAGAGGAGGCCTGGGGTCCATGGCCTCGAGAAGGCATCCCCCTGCAGCGAGCCCTGCTTGGGGGAGGGGGGCATGAAACAGCCTCAGCTTGGTGTTTTCCCTGGAGGCAAACAGGTCCACCAATGGTTTGCCCCAGTGGGAGAACAAGTTGTGATCTACCTCTGGATGGAGAGACCACTCGTGGGATGTCAGGCCTATAAGGCTGAGAGCATCCGCCAGCCGATTCGAGACTCCTGCCACATGAATGGCTAGGAGATTCCCCCTCCAACTGGCTAACGAGGGTCCAGATGCGAAGCGCCTCCTTGCAAAGCAGACGGGAGTGCGTGCCGCCCTGTTTGTTGAGGTAGTACATGGTCATGGTATTGTCCATCTGGACTTGAACCACTCGACCCCGGAGCTGAGGAGCGAAAGCTGACAGTGCCAGTCTGACTGCTCTGAGCTCCAACAGGTTGATGTGGCATTGGGACTCCTCAGGAGTCCAGAACCCGTGGGCTCTGCTGTCCCCCGTGTAGGCCCTCCAGCCCATGAGAGAGGCATCGGTCGTAAGAACGACTGTTTGCTCGGGGCAGACAAACGGGATCCCTTCCTGCAACCGGTCTGGGGTGGTCCACCATTGGAAATCGTCCCACATCTTCTGGGTCACAGTGATCAGCTGGTCGAAGTGACCATGGTGCTGAGTCCACTGAGTGGCCAGCTCCCACTGGAGGGGGCACATGTGCCATTTGGCCCAACGGACCACTGAGGTGCACACTGCCATGTAACCCAGAAGGCGCAGGAAGTCCCAGGCAGGGCGCAAGTGCTCAACCAGAAATGATTGGGCAGAGGAGGAAAGAACCTCTGCCCTGTCTGCCAGGAGCCAAGCTCTGGCTTAACGAGAGTCGGGCTCTGCCCCGATGAAGCCCATCACCTGAGAGGGCACGAGTTCAGACTTGGCCTCGTTGATCAGGAGGCCTAGTTGGGAGCAGGTTCGAAGAGCTAGATCCCTGGATCTCGCCACCTCCTGGAGGGAGGAACCTGCCAAGAGCCAGTCGTCGAGATAAGGGTAAATTCGAACTCCTCGATGCTGAAGATGGGCTGCTACCACTGCGATGCACTTGGTGAAGACCCTCGGGACTGATGACAGGTAGAATAGCATGGCTCGGAACTCGTACATGGTCCCCTCGACCCTGAAGCGGAGGAACCGCTGATGGGACGGACGGATTGGGATGTAGAAGAATGTGTCCTGCAGATCCAGTGAACAGAACCACATGTTTCGCTCCAGGGATGGTATGATCTGGTTCACTTACCATTTGGAAGGTGAGAGACCTGAGATATTGATTCAGGTCGTGGAGATCTAAGATGGGGCACCAACCCCCCCCCCTCCCCCGTCCGCTTGGGCACCAGGAACTACCTGGACACGAAGCCTGGGTCTGTAGGAGAATACGGCACTGGAGCTACCGCCTCCTTGTAGAGGAGCTGAGCAATGTCGTCTCGAAGAGCCGACTGAGTGCAAGCTGAGATCCTTTCCTCCAGAGGGGCACGGGCTCGGCTGGGAGGGTACTGCTCGAATTCCAGAGGCAGTCCCTGGCCGACCACTTCTAGAACCCACCTGTCTGAGGTGAAACCGGACTAGGCGGAAAGAAAGTGGCGGAGCCGGCCCACCATGGGAGGACCCAGAGCTGGCATGACGGATGTAGGAGTGGCAACCCCCAGTCCGTCACTTGGCAGGCTTAGAGGAGGAGGAGGAGGCTCCTGGACCGGCACCTCTGCCTCCTTTACAGGGCTGATGAGAACCCTGCTTGGGTCTGGGGCACCAAGCTTGAGCCTGCTGTTGCTGCTGGCCTCCTTGATAGGAGGGCTGCCTAACCGCAGGGGAAGAGTGCTGAAAAGGCTTCTTCTTGCGCTTCTGCTGGTTCTTGCCCAAAGAACCCTTCGCAGAGGTAGCATCCAAGGTGACACTGGACTGCTCTATGCGCTGGAGGTGACCAGCCACTCCTGGACCGGAGAGGTCGGTGTCTAGGAAGGGCACGTCAGCTAACTTGTGCTGGGTATCCGCCGGGAAGGAGGATAGCCTCAGCCAAGCCCTGCAGCGAGTGGCCACTGTGGCTGCCAAAGAGCGGGCACAGGACTCTCCAATGTCCAGGGCCATCTGGAGCTGCTGTTTTGCAACAGCATAGCCCTGATCACGGACCTGCTTCACTGTGGTCTGCAAGTCCGTCGGGAGATGAGGGAGGACTTCATCCAATGACCCTAGGAGGTCATGAGAGAAGTGTGCGATGATAACAGCCGAGCTGGCCTGACCAAGGCTTAAGGAGGAGGCCGCACAGACCTTACAGGCAGAATGGTCCATATTTCTGGACTCCTTGTCCGGGGGTCAGTCAGTGTCGGCCGAGCTCCCAGTACGTCTGAACACAGATGCAGTCACTAGGCTTTCGGCCGAAGGATGCTCTGTGAACCCCGCCAGGGACCCCATGGACACCGTATACTTGCAGGCCATGCAGGCAGACAGAGCTGGGCAGGAAGCAGGACGCTGCCAAAGCTCAAGGGCCGGGCCAGCGATGGCTTCGGCCACTGGAAAGGTCTCTGTCGGGGTATCCCCCTTTTGAGGATATCTGTAAGGGGGTACTCGGCCTTTTTCTGGATGGGCTCCAGGGGCATTCCAGTGGATTCTGAAGTCAGGCGGAGAATGTCCTGAAAGGAGGAAGGACCTTCTTCCAGTCCTGCCACTGATGACTCATCATTCCCCGGATGAGAGTGTAATCCAGTGTCGTCAGAGTCTGAAGAGTCGGGGTACAAAGGTCTTCCGCCTAGGTCTCCCTCGATACGCCAAGGGCGATCGGGGATGACCGTGACTGACAGATGTCAGGGAAGCCCGGTGTCTGGTTGGTCCTCTTTCGAGGGAGCCCCTCTCTGACTCTCTCAGGCTGCTTAGGCAGTGGCTCCACCAAAATCAGCGAAGAGACCAGAATAGGCCGAGCTGGGATATGGGCCGGCTCCACAGGTGGCGGAACAGAGGCCTTCGGTTCCGAAGGGGTCAGCATAGGCCTAGGAGGCGGAAGCCAAGTGATGGCCAGGGCAGCTGGTAAAGCCGGCTTCTGCCCGGTCAAAATCAGCTGTTGCCACATCAAATCCTCATATTGTCGGAGTTTCCGTCGAAGCCTCTCCTCGTCCAAGGAGGATGAGGATCGGTGGCGGCGCCTCTTTTTTGAGTGTTTGTGACCCTTTTTCGGCCGTTCGACTGAAGGGGTCCTGGTCCTTGATCGAGACTGACGGGGTCGGTTCGGCTGATCGGGAGACACCGGAGTCGGTGAAAACTGAGGTTCCGGCACCTTTTCCCCAGTCGGGACACCCGAGGGCAGTCTCTCCTCATTGGGGAAGGAAAGGACAGGAGTCCTTTTTAAGGAATTGTCGACCAGAGTCAGCGATAAAGGCTTGATCGGGTCGAGAGTAATCTCGGCCAGTTCAGCAGTTTCCTCAGTCTCGGTCCCTTGGCCAGACGGAAGGTCTATAAAGCCAGCGGCCGAGGAAGTGATCTTGACTGAAGTCGAGATCACATGTTCCTGGGAATTGGGCCTCTCCTGGTCCCAGGAGTGTCTCCTTCTAGAAGACGACTTTTGGTCCTTATCCCTCTTCTGAGAGTGGGAGGAGTGCGAGCCCGAAGGCGCCTTACCCTCGGTGGGGAAGAGACTGGCACAACTCCCTAAAGGAGCCCATAAAAGTAGAGCCAAGGTTGAGGTGTATGAAAAAGCTTCAACTGGCAGAAGATTGAGCAGCATCTTCCTCGAAAACCTTCATCTGTTCCAGGTGCTCAGCAGATCCTGCGGCCTCGGAAACCGCCCACCTTCCCTCTTTCGATTTCACCGGTGGTTTTCTAAGCTCCGGTCTCCCAAATTTTAGGCACGCCTTGCGGTCATCTAGAATGTTGGGATGGAAGGCCAAACAAAAGGTACAAGACGTGGTGTCATGTAAGACACCTAGGCAATAGACACACGAGAGGTGGGGATCGGTGCATGACATCTTCTGGCTGCAGGTACACTGGCGAAATCTGGAGGACGATTTGTCCTCCATGTCCGATGCGCTGTAATCAGAGTCGTTAACTCTGACGAATTTAAGAGTAATTTGCGGTGAAAACCGACGCTATGAATCCAGGGCCTTCGAATTGCTAAAGTAGCATGAGGGAACCTGAAGCTGAGGTATTTACCACCCGGGTGGGTGGGAGGAGCCAGCTTGAAGACTTCCGGGAAGATTTAAAGGGGAAAGGGACATGCCAGAGAGTGTGGATTAACATATCCATGCTCCTAGAAATATTCATACTGTGATAATTAATGTGTCCCACTCCAAACTCTGACACCGCTACTCTGATCCACTCTGCTCTACCACCATCACTCCTCCTGTCCATTGTCTGCAGTCCTCAAACTACAGTCCCAGCATGCCACCAATAAGGAGTCCCAGCACCAGATCCCTACATCAGAGAACTACATGAGGACACCTATTTGCTCAGTTACTGAACATCGGAAGAAACAACTGGGTACATTTCCATTTCTGCTATGGTCAGACATGTACTTATTCTGACCCTGCCAAGCAGCCTCAAAATGGAAGGTCGCTAGCCTCTGCGCAGTGGCAAAGCTGCTGCTCACAATGTTGCCAACCTGGATTAGCACTCTGAGCCCTGATCGTTGTAGGGCTGGCTATGTCCCACAGGATGTGCTCTTCTAAGGTGGGAGGGTAGCATGACTCTTGCTTTACTTCCATCTCTGTGACCACAGGTGGCGGCACAGTTGAAAGTTAGTAGACTGCGCTGGGTGGAGAGAGCAAGTGTGAAGCAACAGGCATGCTGACATCTGATGATTCAAGCACACTCTTGGAGGGAGGGACCTATAAGGGGGAAAAATGGCCACTAATTGTGCAGGTGACACCCCCACCATCAACAACATGTCCATCTCGATCTCCTGCTGAATCATGTGAGGGAAGCTATTGTGGAAGAGATGGCAAAACTCCACTTTGGGAGGTAATCCAGGACGGCAACGCAGCGGTGTCTCACAGGTTCTGGAGTCCCAAAGGAACAGGCTAGGGGAAGCTCTAGTCTGTAGATGGGTAGGTGGAACTGGCACAGATCGAAGGTGGCCGTGGTCATAGGGAGTGGGAGGTACAAATGATTGAGAAGACAATGAAAGGTCCAGAAAGTCCAATTGGGAGGAAGTTTGCATAACCAAGTTCTGCTGATCCCAAATGGTAACTGTCTGCAGGAAACCAAAACCAACAATCTCACTCAGGCCTACACAAATTATACAGTGTTGCTAGAAGGTAGGATCAGGCTGCAAAGTTCCTGAGCAGACATCATATGACATCAGTAGTTCTTTGTTGATTTTTTTTTTTTAAGCAAGCAGAAAAATCAGGGATTTAAAAAACGCTAAAGTAGCCACCGGAGATTTTGGAAGGACAGGGCACAGAGAATTAACACCCTCTCAAGGAAAGATTTTGGTGAAAATTAAAAAATAATTTTTTTTTTGTAATAAAGGATTGTCCTAAGGATGAAGAAAAATAAGATGGACAGGACGAGGAAGAGGAGAGAATGGAGGGCAACTACCAACTCCCAACCCACGGGGGTGGAGCAAACGCACAAGAGAAGGAGTGCCCCCCATGCTGACCACTCTACCCAGAACATAGTCCCCCCTATGTGCCCCTGTTTACCCCACTCCTAACAAGAAAGGAGGGAGGCGAGGATGGGCACAGAGAGGGAGGTGGACCCAGAGACTGAGGCCCCAGAGGGATGGAGGGTGGGGCTGTGATGAATGGTGATACACAGAAAGTTCAGAATTACGGAAGGTACGTAATTTTCATATCTTATCTGTGTCAATCTTCACCATTCATCACCACTGGGCAAGTGCCGAGCCCCCCCCGAAGGGGGGTTTCTTTTACACCCTAAGGGACAAAGTCCCTTATCTCTCAGTGGGTGACACACTAAGAGGGAGAACCTTCAGGGCCTGGAGAGGCCCAAAAGTGGGGAGAGTGAGACGGGAACCCCCTGGAGGGGGAAGAAAGTTCCCCCGACAAACGTTCTCGCTCTACGGGAGAAGAGATAGGTTCTCTGGTGAGCGGAGTTAATCACCCTATGCCGGGCCAAGGGCGACAACCGGAAAAGAAGCAGCCATGCCGTCCGCCTAGTGCAGATCGCTGTCCCTATGACCCTGGTAGCTACCTCACTGGCATCACAGGATGCCCTTACTTGGTACCTTGCTAGCTCCAGGCCACGCGCAGAGAGTGCAATGGCTTGTCTGGTTTGCTCCGTGACAGGCAACAAGGCTAGGAGTTGACCTAGCCTGGACCACAAGAACCTGTCATAGGCTGCATAGTGGGCCTGATGTGCAGAAATGGAAAGCAACAACTGTGCCGAGTAGAAAGCCCTCCTACCCCAGAAGTCAAAATCCAAGGAATCGATCTGGGGGTCGGTCACGGTGAAGGGCGCAAAGCCCATCACGAGTGTCCAACTGGCCCGGACTCATGGAGGAGGCATGGTACGTGGAGACTCCGGGAGTGCAATAGCTGCAGCAGAGATCCCCTAGGGACAGGAATTCCAGAGAAGGCCCTTCTGCCAGAAGCGCAATGACGCCTCCCTAAAGGGAGCAGGCCAGGGAGGCACCACAAGGGTGGTCTCGCTGAACTCGCCTAGAAGGGTGTGCGCAGAGTGCTCCGGATTGTTTATAGTGGCAGGGGGGAGGTGCAAGTCCTCCAACATCCTCGCGAGGAAACGCTGATACTCAGCAAGATCAGTGGCTGGAGAGATGTGGACAGAAAGCTCCTCTCCCCCAGAAGAGGGGGATGAAGGGTTGGAGGGCACCGACTGCTCAGAGGGTGGCTGCTCGGGGAAAGGTTGAAAAACCTGTCTTTCTATTGCCCTAACATAAGCTGGGAACCGAACAGCCACAACCTTGAACTGCTCCCAGGAGAGAGGCCCGCTAGGACCAAGGATGCCTGGGAGCGTAGGAGAATGTGGCAGAGGGATGGGGACAGAGCCGAGAAGAGATGTCAGCTAACCTCCGCCTGGACTAAGGAGCGGACCAACAGCACCCGCAGAAGAAGGTGCTCTGGAAGACTCCATAGCTGACAGTTGAACAACCATTTCTGTACTGCCTTGGCTGCGCCCAAAAGAATCCCCCCTGTGAAGCGACCGAGGCCATATAGGTCCAGGAGGACGGTCCCCTACCTCAAAAGAATGGGGCTCCCTCAAAGAGACTGAGGAGGAAAGAGCTGGAGATCTGCACTACAGCTTCTTCCAGAGCCCGGGTGAGCCCCAGAAAAAGGTCGCTGTGCAGACCCCATGACCCCACGGAGTCCAAAAGAGCCCTCCTCCTCGAGAGGGCCAGCCTAGGTAGCTGACAGCCCTGGCCAGCACCCAAAGGAGCTATCCAGGGCACAGTACCCTCCCCTCCCGTAGTGCTCTGATCGGCCCCAAAGTTGGGCAATCCAGACACACCACAGGTGGGGGTACCACTGCTGAGGGGTCAGTGAACCCACCAAGACTGGGCTGCAGAGCAATGGTGGCCTGCACCACTGCCCGCTGGTCAGCACCCCTGACCCCAGTCTTGGCAGCCACCGATCCCACCTCAGAAGGGGGCCGACTCCGGCTTGTCGAGGATACTTCAGGTCTGCCCACCCCAACAGTCAACCCCAAGGAGTCAGACTGTTCATCTAACTCAGAGCCCGACTCCGCCTCCGAAGAGGTAAAGGCCCTGTGCCAGACCGTAGCAGGGCGCCCGGTGTCATCCCTGCCAAAGGGGGTGCCAGGAACCAAAACCATGCCAGTGCCCCCTACAGCACCGCAAGCGGAATCCACAGTGGGCACGGCCCCAGCCTGATCCACAGCTCCAGAGTTGGGAACAGCCACGGTGCCATCTGGCCCCACAGCGCCACAAGCGGCGCCAAGGGCAGAGACGGCACAGACGACGGCCCCATCGGCACAGAGGATGGTGCCGACAGCGGAACCATCAGGACGTGGCACAGACTGACTGTGGCATGAGAAATAGTTGGAAAATAGCTGGAGAACGAACTGCGTAGGCAGTAGGCCTTAAATCGGATCTGGCATCCCACGAGGTGACCTCTACGGTGGGAGATGAAGAACTGGCAAGCAGGTGGAGTCGACAGCGCCTAACAGCCAACCCGCGAGGGCCACACAATGCGTCAGTCTCGAGGGCAGCACCGATGTTGCATCGGCTCCACCTACCTTCAAAAAAAAAAAAATGCTCACATGAGGTCATGACCTTCGGCCATGTACCCAATGGTGATGAATGTTGAAGACTGACACAGATAAGATCACTAGGGCCAAAGCACCCAGCTGGTTCAGTTCTGGGCTGCCCAGGCAGTAAGGGAAAAGAGGTTGGCCTATAGAAAATTCAGGAAGACCAAGAGAGAGGTGGATAGGGAAAATTACCCAAGGTTGGCTAGTGAGGCAAGTAAGAAAGTCAGGCAAGCAAAGGCACAGAAGAAGCTGCAGATAACTGAAGGAATTAAGAAGGGGAGAAGGCTTTATTTTGCTATATAAGTGAGAAAAGGGACAAAAAGGAAGGGATTGTTAGGCTTAAGAAAGGGTGGAGGATAATGGGGAGAAGCAGAGACACTAAATGAATACTTTTGTCTGTCTTCACCAGGGAGGATGGACCAGTGCCTTCAGGAGGGAAGAGAGGAGCGGGGAGAGAGAACCCAGAGGTAGTGACAGAGGACAACAGAGTGAGGGAGGAGCTGCTGGCATTGAAGGTGGACAAATCACTAGGCCTGTACGGAGTACATCCAAGGGAACTAAAGGAACTGGCAGGGCCACCGGCAGACCTATTTAATAGTTCACTACAGACAGGCGTAGTACTGCAGGACTGGAAAATAGCACATGTAGTGCCGCTCCACAAAAGCAGTCCCAAGGATGACCCAGGAAATTACAGACCAGTCAGTCTGACCTCCATTGTGGGCAAGCTCATGGAGACCATACTAAAGAAAAAGTTGGTGGAATATCTAGAGGAGCATGGTCTCCAGGATGCGAGGAAGCATGGGTTCATGGAGGGCAGATCGTGTCAAACAAATCTGACTGACTTGCTTGACTGCGTCACTAAGACAGTAGACAGAGGCCAAGTGGTAGACATCCTCTATCTTGATTTCAGCAAGGCCTCTGACTATGTGCCCCACAAAAGGTTGATCAGGAAGTTGGTGGATCTCGGGTTGGGGAAAAGGAACCCAGAGGTGGATGGGGGGGAGGGGAGAAAGTTATTTGGCACAAGACAGGTAACCAGTGGGGTCCCGCATGGCTCAGTGCTGGGGACGGTGTTGTTCAATGTCTTCAATGACACTGGAGATTGCATTAAGGGCAAAATGTGCCCATTCGCGGATGACACCATGCTCTGTGGAAGAGTGGACACAGCTGAAGGGATACAGGACCTACAGGAAGATCTGGAAAAGCTAGGAAGGTGGTCCAGGATCTGGCAGCTTGGCTTCAATGCCAAGAAATGCAAAGTTATTCACACTGGAGCCAAGAATCCTATGACAGAGTACTACCTGGGTGGAGTCCAAGTATCTGCATCAGAAGAGAAGGGCCTGGGAGTGGTGATCACTAGTGGGCTGAAGCACTCCATGCAGTGCAAGAAAGCAGCAGCAAAGGCAAACAAGATGCTGGGATGCATATTGGGGGGGGGGAGCAGCAGTAGGAGAGAGGAGGTTATACTGCCCTTGTACCGGTCACTGGTAAGGCCACATCTAGAATATGGAATTCAGTACTGGTGCCCACACTACAAAAAGGACATTGACCTACCGGTGAAGGTCCAGAGGAGGACTACAAAGATCATAGCTGGTCAGCAGGGTAAGGCATATGAGGAGAGGTTGAGGGCACTGAACATGTACTCCCTGGAAGACAGGAGGGAGAAAGAGGAGACATGACTGGGATCTTCAAGTACTTCAAAGTGATAAATAAGGTTGATAAGCAGAGTCTCTAAGTTGAGTGGCAACTATAACATGAGGGGGCACAGTCTTAAGCTGGTGGGTGGGAGGTTTAGGAGGGAGGTCAGGAAGCACTTCTTCACAGTGTGTGTTGTGAACACTTGGAATGTGCTGCCAGAATAGGTGGTCTCATTGAGGACAGTGGGAAGCTTTAACAGAGGCTGGGACAGGAATAAGGGGAGGGTAAGGGTTACTGGTAGGGAAGATGGGACCCTGCAACACAAGCAGACTTGATAGACCAAATAGCCTTCTTCTGCTGGCTTCTTCATATGTTCTTATGTTCAAAGCTGAACCGCAAACTAAGGAATCAAGGTAAGTGATGTATAATGTATTTCAATGGCATTTTGAACTTATGTTGACATCTTTGCCATTTTTGGGAATTCTTACACCAAATTTTCAACATGGGCTTTTGGAGACTCCACCTCTTGAACACTGACTGTCGTTTTGTTACTCAGGCTCTGAAGGTGATTTTGTGGTTGCTGCATGGAATCACCTTTTGGAGCAGATTAACGAAACAACAGTGACAGTGTTCATGAGGTGGGGTCCTAAAATTCCCATGTTGAAAATTTGGTAGAAAAATTCAAAACAACTGCCGAGTTATGCACGCTCGTTGAAATTTTTGATAATTTTTATTATTTTGACTCCAAATTTTCAACATAGCCATTTGTTCACACCACACCATGAACAGTACAACTGTCATTTTTCATATCCTGCCCGAAACTTATTTTCATACATGTGGCACAGAACAGCATGGTTCCTGCAAGAAATCACCTTTCTGGACCAATTAATGAAATCACAGTGCCAGTGTTCATTAAGGTGGGGTCCCAAAAACCCTTTGTTGAAAATTTGGTGAAAAAATTCCTAAAAATGGCAGAGTTACGTATGCCCATTTAAATTTTTCAACACATGTGCGTAACTGGTCATTTTTAATATTCTGACTCCAAATCTGTAACAGCCATTTTTTTCACACCACCTCATGAAGCGTACGGCTGTCATTTTTCACATCCCGCCTGAAATGTGTTTTTGCGCCTATCGCACGAAATGGTGTTGCAGTTACGCAGAATTATGTTTTTGCATGGATTCGAAAATGTTCTATACCACATGACGTGAGGTGAAAACAAGGCTATGCTGACAATTTGTTCACTGTTCTATGAAGAGAGGGCCCTGTGCTTCCACGGGTACATACGTATATGTACAACATGTATGGAGGATTGACAGCATCACAGGCAAATATCTATGGGGGTTATGCACGAATGGGTGGATAGTATGCACCAGAGGAGCATATCTTGCCCATGTAGCTCCAGACCCGCGGACAGATGAGCACTGGTCGGTATGCAGGAATGGCCGCCACCTGTCCACGACCAGGTCCTCCTGGCGTGCAGGGTGGCCAAGGGGCAATGTTGCGGACCCAGGTGGGCATCCAATCGGATACCCATCCTGGGTCTACAAGTACATCACTTGCATGGTATGGTGCGGATCTGGGTGCATGAATAGCTCCTGCAGGCACCCAGATCCGTGCGGCAATGCCCCGGGGCCAGCAGCACCCAGATGTCTCCTGCCCTTGCCTGAACGTTCCCCCCCCTCACATCTGCTCCAATCCCGTGTGGCTAAGCAATCCCCAAAGACAGTGTGGCCCCAGTTCAGTAATGCCAGAAGTACCCCCACCCCAAACACATATTGCCCGGTCTCTCCATTATGACAGTACACACCCGCCCCACCACAAGGCGACCTGACCTGTATATGCAGACCATACCCCCCACTCCCTGACATGTTGCAGCCAGGTCCCCAGTTTGCAGAAAATAGACCCCCCCCACTCCCTAACAAATGCATGCCCATCTCCATTAGTAGTACCAGTCATACACCCCCACCCCTCGCAAGTGGCAGCCTGGATCCCTGTGTAGTGCATGCCACCCCCTCAACACACAGTGGTGCCCCGGTCCCGGTGTTGTACATAAATACCCCCACCTCGACACACAATGGTGCTCCGGTTCAGGTGTTGGACAAGAACCCCTCTCACTCAACACACAGTGGTGTCCCACTCCTGGTGTTGTACACAACCCCAAACACACAGTGGTGCCCCAGTCCCGGTGTTGTACACAAGAGAGACACACACACAGGTGTCCCGTCCACAACATCCCAAGTCCTGACCCTGGTACCCCCGTCCCCACACTGTTCAGTAGTCCCCCACCCCCTGCGGCACTGACACCATTCCCCAGCCCCCATACCTATATGTCAGTGTCGCGGCTCTGGACGGTCAGTGGCACAGCCCTCCTTTCACCACCTCGGCCGCCGGCCTTCCAACTGATGCTGGGAGTGTGGGCAGTGTGCTCCCTGCATCAGCTGGATGACTGGCAGCCAAGGAGGTGTGAAAAGGCTGTGCCACTGGCCATCCGGAGCTGCGGCACCGACATGCAGGTATGGGGACTGGGGGGGGTGGTGTTCTCGGTGCCACAGGGGGGTGGGGGGGGACCGCTGAACACCAATGGTGTTGTACATGAACCACCCACAGTGGTATCCTGGTCCTGGTGTTGTACACAACCCTCCCACCCCAAACACACAGTGGCGCCCTGTCCATAACATCCCAAGTCCAAACGCCAGTATCCCTGCCCCCACACTGGTTTAGTGTCCCCCCACCCACCGCGGCAGCGACACCACTCCCCAGCACCCGTACCTGCATGTAGGTGCCACAGCTCTGGATGGCCAGCAGCACAGCCCTCCTCACACTATCTCGGCCGCCAGCCATCCAACTGATGCTGGGAGTGTGGGCAGTGTGCTCCCTGCATCAGTTGGGATGACTGGCAGCCAAGGAGGTGTGAGAAGGGCTGTGCCACTGGCCATCCAGAGCTGCAGCACCGACATGCAGGTATGGGGACTGGGGTGGGGGTGTTCTCTGTGCCACAGGGGGGGGGGATCGCTGAACACCAATGGTGTTGTACATGACCCCCCCCACCACCACCACCACCACACAGTGGTATCCCGGTCCCAGTGTTGTACACAACCCTCCCCCCCCCAAACACATAGTGGCGCCTGCTCACAACATCCCAAGTCCCAATCCCAGTATCCCTGCTCCCACATTGTTCAGTCCTCCCCACTCACGCGCACCGACACCACTCCTCAGCACCTGTACCTGCATGTAGGTGCCACAGCTCTGGATGGGCAGCAGCACAGACCTCCTCACACCATCTCAGCCGCTGGCCATCCAACTGATGCTGGGAGTGTACTGCCTATATATGGGCAGCGCGCTCTCTGCATCAGCTGGATGATCGGCGGCCAAGGAGGTGTGAGAAGGGCTGTGCCGCCGGCCGGAGCTGTGGCACCAACATGCAGGTAAGGGGACTGGGGGTGGTGTTCTGGGTGCCATGGGGGGCTACTGAACACCAATGGTGTTGTATAAGAACCCCACCACCACACAGTGGTGCCCGGTCCCAGTGTTGTACACGAACCCCCATCTCCCCCCCCCCCCAAACACGCAGAGGGTGTCCCATCCACAACATCCTGAATTTCTGACACGGTACCCCTGCCCCCACATTGGTGTTCAGTGTTCCCACCACCCCCCGTGGCATCAACACCACCCCCAGCCCCCATACCTGCATGTCAGTGCCACGGCTCGGACGGCCAGTGGCACAGCCTCTCACACCACCATGGCTGCCAACTGGCTAATTGATCTTGGGAGTGTGCTGCATATATAATTAATATATATATATATATATATATATATATATATATATATATATATATATATGGGCAGCACACTCCCTGCATTGGTTGGAAGGCTGGCAGCTGAGTAGGTGTGAGAAGGACTGTGCCGCTGGACCTCTGGAGCAGTGGCATCGCATATCGCGGGCAAGGAGGCTGGGGGTGGTGTCAGTGCCATGTGGGCTGACTGCAACACCAATGTGGGGGCAGGGGTACCGGGTCGATGGGATGTTGTGAACAGGGCATCTGTGCGCATAATGGGGTTTGTGTACAACACCAGGAGCGGGCATCACTGTGTGTCTGGGGAGAGTGGCATGCACTACACAGGGACCAGGCTGCCACCTTGTGGGGGAGTGATTGGTACTACTAATGGGGATGGGCATACTTGTGTCTGGGGTGGGGGGTTCTATTCTGAACTGGCTTGACCTGGCTGCCACATGGGTGGTATTGTCTGTGCATACATGAGTTGGGCGCTGTGTAGGGGCCGGTGTGTCTACTGCCATATGTGGATGGGGCTGTCATGTTTTGGGGGGCGTTTATCACATACTGGGGACGGGGTAGCTGTGTGCTGGGGAGGCTGGCATCCGGCCTGAGCAAGGGGCTGGTTGTGCTGGGGGTGTCCGAATCTCCCTCAGGGACCTGTGTGGGTTTCCACTGTGTGTGGGCCTGGGCACATAGGGTGGTTATGGCAGGGTCCCCCCTGGCGTAACTGACGCCCTCCAGTGCCCCCCAGTGTGCAGTACTATGCACCTTAGTGAATGATGCACAGTGCCGGTATGCCCGCCCCAGAGCATTGCTATCCGCGCGGCCGTGGAATCGGATGCGTACAGGATGCGTGCCCCTTTTGTGCATCCTGCGCAGTGGGTGCAGGGTAGCTATGTACTACAGATGTGTGTAGGCACTCTGCACATTCGTGCCTAGGGCCCTGTATGAATATAGTATCTGAAACAGGAAATTCACTGTAAAAAAAAAAAAAACTTTGTTAATGCATCAGTTAGGGTTGTTACAATACTAAAGCAAGAAAAGAAGGGAAATGGGGTATTAGGGTTTACAACCCTAACACCCCACCCCCAACCCTGCACAGACTGAAAGGCATCGGGTTGTCTTGGAGTTGTCAGCCCTAATGCCCCTATCCCCAGCCTGCACAGACCGGGATAAGTCAGGGGGTGCCTTGGAATCATTGGCCTTAGTGCTCACTCCATTCGCATATACTGTGCCCATCTCACCCTTTTTACTTATGGAATGGGTGAGCGTTAGGGCTGACGACTCCAAGGCACCCCGACACCTGTCAGTCTGTGCAGGGTGGGATGTTAGCGTTGGAAACCCTAACACCCCATTTCCCTGCTTTTCTCGCTTTAGTACTGTAACAACCCTAACTGCTGCATTAGCAAAGTTTTTTGCAGTGAATTTTTAAGAGGATGGCCATTTGAAGCGATAGAAAAAGGTACAGCTAAGGATGACGAGGAGTGTTGGGAACCAATCAGCACAGTGCGGATCTTTTTACTGTTTATGATCAGAAGGTTGTCAGAGAACCATATGACAACTTTATCAAAGTCACCCTGTAGTGCAGAAGATATGGAAGAAACAGATTTTTGAGTACAGATGACAACAGTATCAGTGTAGACTAACAGAACAAGCATCTACAACAGACAGTAAAGGATTAACAAACTAAATAAAATGGGAAGACTAGACCCCTGTGGAACCCCCATGGGAACAGGTAAAGAGGAGGAAAGATGGCCATTCCAGAGGACAGACTGTGATATACCGTGTAAATAAGAAGAAAACCAGTTTGTGACATTTGCAGCAAAAAAAAAAAACACAAAGACAGACTAGAGAGAAGCAATGAGTGGTTAATCAAATCAAAAGCTTTTAGCTAGAATGATAAAAATGGAACCCATGAAACATCCAGAGTCAAGTGCTCTAGAAACAGTCATAAAAATCAATTGACACAGTTTGGGTTGAAACCTTGGGTCTAAACCCAGATTGATGATTTGATAAGATCTGGGGCCAGATATTGTAAAGTAAGTGTGGGCACGAAGGAGTGTTTGCCCATGCTACCCAGGTGTTGTGACTGGTTTTGAGGTGGGGTCTATATTCAGAGACCCCTGTAACATGGGCTAAATCCATTAGTACTCGAATGCTAATATAATGCTGCATCCATGGAAATGAGGGGGTGCCCCCCTGTATACAGGTGCAGTAAGTTCAAAGGTTTGCGTTAGCGGTACATGGCACCCAAAGCAGCACTATTTACTACCTCCAGAAACCTAGTCTTAACTGGGTGCAAAGCCTTGGTGGGGGAATGGCTGTACTGAAGCCACCTGCCCTCGTTCACCCATCCCATGACTGGCAGAAGGCTGCCTGGTGTCTACTGGCACCCCTTCTGACAGTTGTCCATGGCATCTAGAGGCACCCCCACCCTCCGATCCCCTGTCCCAGTTCCTATAACTGATGCCTTGGTGTCTAGTGGCACCTTCCACCCTCTGATCACTCATCCTGATATGGATCATGTAGTCCCTGGTGTTTAGTGGGACCTCTCCCCCAAACACCCACCCTGTACTTGCAAAATAGTCCCTGGTGTCTACTGGCACCCCTCCCCCCAGCTTGTCTCGGTACTTGCAAAATAATCCCTGGTGTCTTATGGTACCCCAAACACCCATTCCAGTGCTTGCAAAATAGTCCCTGGTGTCTGTCGGGACTCCCTACCTTCCCCCGCCCCACATTCGGCGTGTCCCTTATACAATCCCTGGCATCTAATGGTACCCCACCCCCGAATGCCTGGTGACAAACGCACTGGCGCACACTGCCAGTCCAGCGACTCCCCATCCACCCTGCCACACCCAGCATGGCATCCATCCCCCCACCACACAAGATGGGGATCCACAGTGCCTACTTCTACTGCGACTGACAGACAAGACGGGGATGTGCAGTGCATGCCTGTACAGCAACTGGCCGAGAAGGTGAGAGGAGGGTTATGCCGGTCGCCATAGAGGTATTCACCACTCATCCCAATCTTGCCTAGTAAGAGGGTGTGGGTTTGGGGTGGGGGGCACTGATTTGGCAATGTGCACTGGTGTGCATCACCAAGCATTAGGGGGTGGGCCGGAGCTACCCCTGGACACCAGAGACTGTATAGGGGACATGGGACAGGTAATGGGGGTGCCACTGGGCACCAGGGACTATTTTGCAATCACTGGGATGAGTGATTGGAGGGATGCCACTCAACACCAGGGACTATATCACAAGTACCAAGATGGGTGTTTTTTTTTTTTTGGAGGTCTCTATCCACCAGGCTAAACATTCCATGATATGGGATGAGCGATCGGAGGGTGGGAGTGCCACTAGAGACCAGGGACTCATGGACATGTACCGGGATAGGGGATCCGGGGGGGGGAGGGTCACTAGACACCAAGGAGTTCATTAACATACTGGGACAGGCGTTGGGGGTGCTGCTAGCCACAAGGGCTGAGGTAGCAGGTGCCCACAAACAGGTCACTGATTCCCACGCACGTGAGCCCATAATGGACATGCAAATGGCCCCTTAGTGCCTTGCATGCCCAATGGGCTCACATCTGCATTTTGCAGCAGAATATGACACCATGGCTCTGGGCACTATCTGGTCCGGGGCGCAATTCTCTATGGGCTGGATACAGCCCAGGTCTACGTCAGGGCAGTGCAGCATGACTTAGCACTGCACTGACATGGGCTGATATTCAGTCAAGTAGCGCCAGTCCGCTATCAAACAGAATATAGCAACCTCTGGGTCAGGCGCTAGCGCAGTATAAACATTTGCACCCTGCATTTCCCCATATTTCAGTAGCCAGCCTCTGGTGTTTTGCCAAATAGGCAGTGATCTGTGAGAACAGTTTTCTTAAGTTTTGAAACTACTGGCAAAAGAGAGAGATGGTGATAATTGTCAGCTAGTTTTCTCCCTCCCTTTATACAAGGGTATGACCACAGAACGTTTCCATGCTGCTGGAAAAATTTGAGTGGACAAAGAAATTAAATAAGTGGGTGGGGACAGATGCCAAAATATCAGCACTAAGGTTTAATAAGAAATTATCAAAATTATTGATACCTCTGGCCAAGTCAATCCTCAAAAAGCTAAGCAATTTCGCCACCGCATCAATCTCAATCTTTTTTAAAGTAAAGTCTTTTAAAGCGCACTCAGCAAAGGTATCATTTGACAATGGAACAGACCTTAAATCAGCAAGGCCATAGGGGCCTCGGTGAAGAAAGAACTATGAAGTGCATATTATCCTAACTGGAATGGGATGTGGTCTCTCCATATGAAAGGTTAGTGGGAGGGGAATCGCAGGATATATTCCAAACAGAATCAACCAAGCACCAGTATTTCTCGAGGTTGTTTCTTGCATTTGCTAAATCTGATTCAAAATAAGAAGCTTCAGAATTTCTAATGAGGGATACACAATAATTCCTGAGAAATAACGTGACTGACCTACACAGAACCATCTTTTAACTAGTTTTCTTATCTCTCATTGTGTTTCTCATCTAATTACTTCACTGATCTGTGACATTCATGTGTAAAATGTGTAAGTTCTGGGTTCTTTAAAGAGAACTCTTTTTAAGGAGACAGCCATTTTCCTTATGAAGAAGAATCATGTAGGTTTGAAAGCTTAGGATATTCTGTAAATCTGTTGGTCCAATAAAAGGTATCAAATCATCTATTTTGTGCATCATGACCCAACAGGAAATTTATTGCAGGCCCTCTGAATAACCTTTACTATAGCTACTGAATCATGCTTTATAAAAGAATAAACTATGGAACCAGGGGTGTTAAGCTGCATTGAAAAGAAAGAAAGAAATTAGTTGAGGTGTATTCCAAAACAAACAAACAAAAAAAAAAAAAAACATTAATTGAACCTTACCAATTCTGTTTCCTGAAATGCAGCTGCTTATAAGTGTGGTGTAAGCTGCTTGGTGTCTCAGAACTTCTAGTGTAGAAGACACATGCTCTGGATGTGTGAATGGAATTTTACTGACCAGAGCACCAAGAAGAGGGTTCTTCGAGTGCATCCCACTTCTTCCACTGATGAAGTAACTGTGACACAGGTTATCTGGAAGAGACTGACCGAAAATGTTACCAACAGTATAGAAATCAAAGTGGCAACAGTACTAAAAGGCACCAGACATGTACATTATAAGACACCTCAACTGAAAACACACATTGTAGCAAAACTGAACACAAATGCACATTCTGTACAAACACGCACCGTTTGCTTCTTAATCTGGCCCCAAGAATTAAATCTTAAAATGATCAAAAACATTTGCCCCCCACAGCACCATTACCAGGCCCTCTGAATAACCTCTACTATAGCTAAAATAAGAAGCTTCAGAATTTCTAATGAGGGACAGACAGTAATTCCTGAGAAATAACGTGACTGATCTACACAGAACTAGTTAAAAGATGGTTTTCTTATCTTTCGTTGTGTTTCTCATCTAATTACTTCACCAATCTGCAACATTCATGTGTACTATAAGTTCTGGGTTCTTTAAAGAGAGCTCTTTTTAAGACGACTGCCATTTTCCTTATGCAGCTGAAACCCTGCACTCATGGGGTTCCTGTTTCCCTGCAAACGCAGATTTTCAGTTTCAGTGCACCAAGTTGTTCCACACAGCTTCCCCTCTACAGATTTTCCCAGTGCTGCATCACATAGTCATTTTTTATGCCCGCTATGCCGCATGCTGCAGTGAACATTTTGGGAGAGTAGCACACTTGGAGGTGTGCCTCCATCCAATGCACTGCTCCACTGAGCAGGCGTGGCAGTCCTGCACCAATGGTGTAGGGGCTCAGTATGACAGCGGTGTTCCCTCTGCTTCAAAGGAAAGCACCGCTGCCATACTAAAGCGCCACCGTCCCCTCGCGTCGCGCTGCCCCGCAAGGCCATGCCGCCCACAGCTTTGGTGCCACAAACTTTGTTTACCGACGGGGTGCCCAATCCCCGCCGGCTCCATGCCCCCCAAACCATCCTGCTGCCGCTGGGAGCCCACCCCAGCGTGTAAGCGTTGCCTTTGTTTGCAAGCAGGGGTGCCCAATCCCACGTCAGCTCCCTAGGCCCCCCCAGCGTGGTTGCGGCGTCGTCCCGCCGGCCTCGCCCGCCCAGTCATTTTGTGCCACGCTGGGAGCCCACCCCAGCGTGGCAAACGATCCCACATCGCTTTTTTTTTTTTTTAACACCTGTAAAATAAAAACGGTCCCACGGCGCTGCCTCCCAGTCCCCCACCCACTGCGCACCCAGCCTCCCATACTTACCTCCGGACTCCGGCGCGACGATCTTCGGTGGACCGGGAACACGTCTGCACTCTTCAAAGGCGACCGCGAACTGAGGAAATGCCAGTAAGCTGTATAATGGGCTAGATAAGGGGGTTTCAACTTTATTGATAGTCATTTTTGGAATTTTGCACCATTCCAACATGGGTTTTGGGACCCCTTCTCATGATAGATTTCACTGTCATGGCGTTGTTCAGGCCCGGCGGGTGATTTCGCGAGGCCCCGCGCAGTCACTGCGGAAATCACCCTTCGGCCTCGAATAACGCCATGACAGTGACATTATTCATGAGAAGGGGTCCCAAAACCCATGTTGAAAAATCTGGTAAAAATTCCAAAATGACTGTTTTACTTGAGCGCGTCGCTATGCAGTTCCTATGCACGTCAGACGCTTGCTAATTTTCAATATTTGCACTCCAGATTTCAACATTGCCATTTTATCACACCTTCTTATGAGTTGTACAGCTGTCATTTTTCACATCTCACCCAAAACGTGTTTCCGCCCATGTAGCGCACAATGGTGCAGTCGGTGTGCGAAATCAATGTATGGAACACATTAAGAAAATCACAGTGACACTGTTCATGAGCAGAGGTCTTAAAATGGCTATGTTGAAAATTTGGTGAAAAAATTCCTAAAAATGACTGTTTCGACCGTGGTTGTGCAGTTCCCTACGCTGCCTTAGTTTGACAAATTTTCAATATTTTCACTCCAGATTTTCAACATTGCCATTTTACCACACCTCCTTATGAGCACTGCAGCTGTCATTTTCACATCTTGCCCAAAATGTGTTTCCGCCCATGTAGCGCACAATGGCACAGTCGGTGTGCAAACTCAGTGTATGGGACACATTAAGAAAATCACAGTGACACTGTTCATGAGCAGAGATCTTAAAATGGCTATGTTGAAAATTTGGTGAAAAAATTCTTAAAAATGACTGTTTTACTAGCATGCGTTGCACAGTTCCCACGCACGCTCGTGGGTTTGCGAATTTTCAATATTTCCACTCCAGACTTTCAACACTGGCATTTTACCACACTTCCTTATGAGCAGTACAGCTGTCATTTTTCACATACTGCCCAAAACGTGTTTCCGCCTATGTAGCGCACAATGGGGGTAACAAAAAGGTCATGCCGACAATTTATTGTGCAAATACCAGCAATCGCACAGAGCATTAGGGTAAAGCACCATACATGCCAAACACCACTGCAAATACCTGCAAGCGAACGTTCGGCATTGACAAATGCTTGTTTTATATTGTGTTTAACCTGTTACCTCAGTTGCTGTGTCTATGTTTATTAGCGTACAGAATTCAGAGTTCGAGATTTCTTTGCTGAAAGTCTCCATAGCCTGCTGATTTGTTGTATTTTAATCCAGTGCAACTACCAATTTAATTTCTCCCTTTGTTTCACTCCCCCCCCCCCGTGACCCATTTGTTTTACAAATCTCAGCTAGGCACCAGTCCCGTAACTGTCTGCTTCCTGCCCCCTAATTTGCCCTCTTGTAGTAAATTGCAGCTCTTTTGTCTCTGTGCTAATTTTAGTTTCACTCCCTCAACTTTGGAGTGCTATAAATCCCTATCCTGTCCCTCTTTCAACAGGCGTCCTTGTAGCCCACTGGGCTACCTACCGCTATCAGTGGTTCAGCTCCTGCATGCCTGGACAGCACTCTGCGCCTCTCTCAGTGCCAAGGAGCCTGCTGCCACCAGCCCCCTGGAAACAAGCATCAGGTACAGCCCCGGCCTCCATGGCTGCTGCTAAATTTTGTGCCCCCCCACCCTCCGCCTCCCAGGCCACCTTTAAATACACTTAAGCTCCTCCCTCCCCTACCCCATTGGCTTCCAGTACTAGAGCTCTGGAGCTTAAAGCCTTCTGTCTCACCACCCCCTTTGTTGATCTCCCTCTCTCTCTCTCTCTCTTAAAGCTTCCTCACTGATCTGCTGTCCTCACCTAACACTGCTCACACAAAAGTGTCCTAGACCCGACTTCCTGTTAAGACAATATTGTCTCCTGCTTATTCTAAAAATGTCTTTCCGTCCATTTACAACACGCTTACTCCTTAAGCCTCTGTGCCTCTTCGGGGCTTATTTTCTCTCCACTGGGACAGTTTTTTTTTGGTTTTATTCTGATCATGCTTTGCTCTTGCCACATTGCATCCAGCATTTGTGCTAGCTCTAGTCCCCCACCAAGTTTCTGAATTTCTATAATCACAGCAGTACTAATTCATTCTTGCACACTACACTACTTTTTGAGACCCGGTGCCCCCTCTGCGCCTTGCTAGGACGCGCATCGCAATACCATGCATGCAGTGGCACATTTATACCTAAACCGTTTTTTCGCTCTCCACCCTACTGTTCCTCTGCTCCCTCTTCTCTCTCACCCACATGCCACCAAATCCTGCCTCTACCACATCAGAGTTCCCTCCCTTTAACTATGTTATTTCAGACTCTCAACATTTTACCTCGTCTGGGACCCTCCCAGGACAATTCTGGCATTAGTCCTTACAGCCTCACACCCTCATCCTCTCAGAGTCTCAGTGGCTCTCTATGCCTTATACCCCTCCTCTCTCCGCTATACTGGCACCCTCGTACCCCAAAACTACTACTCTTCTAGGCGCCCACTTCCAAGCAAAACTAAACTACTCTGTAGGTAGGTCAAATACTTATTCTTCCTGCTGCTGATCTGTGCAGGTCATGTCGAATTAAATCCTGGTCCATCGCAGTCGCAAGCCACTCCCGCTGACCTCGCAACCACCAAAGGCCTGTAATGCCTGCATCTTAAAGTATGCAGTCCACTGAAAAAATTAGACCTTATCCAGGCATGGATTTCTCACAAAGACACAGATATTTTGGTAGTAACAGAAACTTGTGTAACCCCTAGGTGGCGCTATCCCAAGGGCTACTACACCTGCCTGCTTGGCTAGTAGCAGGTTAAGGGGCCCGAGTTCTGAAACGGGTGCCTCCATCCGGAGGTCAGGGTTGGTAGTGGTCAAGCTAACCTGGGCACAGCTCTCCGGGACACTGTAACCTCCCTCTTTCCCCTCTAGAGGCCTGAACACTGTACAATAATCACTTTCACAATACCCTGGGTAGACCACACAAGTACCCACACTGTTTGCACTTACCATCAGGGCTGGTTCCTCTGGCTTGACCCTGGAGACCCCCTGTAAAACAAGGTTAAGCACAGCAAATAGCAACAGTACAGTACTTTGAGCACAAACTGGAACCACAGTCAGATTACATGCATAAGAAGTTAGATCTGATTTATTCAGGGGACTTGAACAAGGAAGGGGCAAAATCAGGTTAATTAGCTTAAAGGTTATATCAATCAAGCAGTTATGCATGTGCTTTGAGTCCCCCCCCACAGTCCACTTCTGGGTACCCAGGTACAGAAGAGATGGGCTAGCAGCTGGCTGGGGCCCTGTGATGAAAAACACAACATACACAGTACGCAATATTTGTAGTCCGGAGCCCGGGGGCTCAGTTCGTAAAGGAAATGAAACAACAAGACAAATCAGATGACATACTCAGATTAAGCTGCTGTTGTAGGGAGCTAACCTGGTATTTACTCACGATACCAAAGACTGGACACAGGCTGGACGAAAATTGAGACTGCAGGTGGTTGATCTGGAATGCCAGGAGAAGCAGGGTCCACACAAGTTGCAGAGGCATCATTCCTGTTCAAGCGTGGAGCAGGGGGCTGATCCCCAGGCAGGTCTCTCGTCGATGGCTTCTCTGTGCAGTGGGTAGTCTGCCTGGGCCAGTGTGGCAAAGCCCAGACCGCATGGAGACAAGTTCGGAAGCAGTCCGTTTTGGGCTGGGATACAGCTTCCAGCAAGCAGAACATAGTTCACACAGTGGGGAACTAACTCACAACCCACTAGCAGCTCATAGCACATTTACATGTACAGGAATTCTACTGTACCAGGCAAAGCACTCCCCGGGCATAATCGCAAAGTCTCTGCACACACCGGGAGCTTAGGGGTAGCTGGAACTCTTGACAGGCCGATCGCATTCAGCAAAAATATTCGGTCTTCTTCAGGTTGAGCCTGGCCCACTTCAATAGCTTACTTTAGTCACACAAACTTGGATTTAGTCCAAAATAATTCTCTTCTCTCCCTCTCAGGAGCAGCACACCAGCACGCAGGCCAAAAACAGCCTTTTCAGAGTTCTCCCATGCGAATCCACTCAGGATTGATGCTCAGAAACACTTCAGCTCCTTCTTGCTCAGCTTCCGGCTTAGTTCTAACAGAAAACTGCAAGCAGGCCAGGACTTCCCCAAGATCCAAAAGATTTGGTTGACTGATTTGGCTGTCAGTCAAAGCAAGAGCTTCCCCTTAGTTGCAAAAAAGCTCCAAACTAAAGTTCCTGCAGATTTTGAATTCAGACAGCTCCTGTAGTCCGGCTACATTTTAGGTCCCACCAGTACTGTTTGGTCCAATTTGCAGTCCAGGACCAAGAAAGTGGAGACAAACAAAACAGTCCTTGCTACAAAGAAAGGTTAGACAAACTACATTATCATTACCATTCTAAATGGTTTTCAGCAAATAGTTATATCTTTCAACAGAGCTCCATCTCAGATTACTTTAGCTGCAATTAGGCAGCTCTTAAAGAGACAGTACACAGAGGCTATACAAGCTCTGGTAATCACATTTAAACTGCTAAAACGCAGGACACCAGCCTGGCAGTGAGCATTTAGGAAAGCTCAAGACAGACTTTTTGGGAACCCCCATTTGTAGGGGGTTACACTTGTCTGAAAAAAACATTCCTGACACCACTATATCTTTTGCACCCTACAACCTCTTCCATAGTGACAGAGAAACCAGGAGAGGGGGCGTGGCAATTTACATCAAGGATAAGTTTACAGTCTCTGACTATGCTCCAGTACACTGAAGGAGTTAGAAGCTCTGACATTAAACCCTTCTCTATCACCCACTGAAACCCTGACAATAAGAGGTTGCTACAGGCCACCCTCTGCGGGCCTTCAGCTCCTAAATTACTTACAAGATGTTGCCGACAAATGGCAGAATGAGATTATCATATCTTCCGATTTAAATCTCGACTGGCAAAAAAACTTGCAACAAAAGCTCTCAACTTAAAGAATTCTGTGATAATACCAGCTTCACTCAACTGGTAACTGATATCACCCGACCACTTCATAAATTCTCCCCTAACGGGTCAGTCATTGATCTAATCCTAACAGACCCCATAAAGTCACTCACACTGCTGTTTTTCACGACGACGCTAGCGATCATCGCGCCGTTGCCTGTGTTAAGAGGATGACCCACACTCAAGTCAGCCAATAGGTTTTCTTAAAGGAGGAGTCTTCGTAAGTTCAATCTCTCTAACTACCTGTCGGACCTCAGGTTCATTAATTGGACTGATTTCTACCAGGCTTCCAACATCAATGATGCGGTTTCATTCTTCAACATCATAACCGCCATCATCGACAGACATGCCCCTATGGTAAAACGCAGAGTATGGAAGTTCTCCTGCCCCTGGTTCACAGGCAAGCTAAGGCCCTTGGCTAAGTGGGAGGGACTGCCTCTGGGCTACAGCCAGGCGGACCAACCTCCCTTCTGACTGGGCAGCTTTTAGAGCCTTTCGTAACAATTGCACCAAAAGAATAAGGGACACAAAGGCAAACTTTTACCTGTCAGCCTTTGGTACTACTAAGGGTAACTCCAGTATGTTCTGGCGTATCATTAAGTCCGTTGAAGGCAATAAGCAGTCATTCTCATTAACAGGGATGATCTCCTACAAGGACACTACTCTCTCGGATAAATCTGATATTCTACTCTGCTTTAATGAGCACTTCTCTACCGGGGGTCTCATGTTAGACTCCTCCAAAGCTGCCTCCCTTGTCCCCAGTACTCCCACGCATTCCCCAACGCCTCCCAGCTCAGTCTTTGCCTTCTCCCCATTCCAGTACAAAGAGGTGAAAGACCTTCTTCTCCACCTAAAGGTTAACAAAGGTGCTGGTTCCGACGGTTTAGAATCATACTTCCTCAAACTCAGCTTTCAGTACCTCACAGCCCCCATCTTACACTTATTTAACCTCTCCATTAACTCCAACACTGTCCCTGGGGCTTGGAAAATAGCTCAGGTACTTCCGCTATTTAAGTCAGGTGACCCTACTGACCCAAATAACCAACCTACTTCCATTCTGCCTCTGCTCTCTAAGCTCCTTGAGAAGTTGGTAAATGCACAAATTAGAAACTACCTTGCTGTGGGTTCTGTTCCCACATCTGGCACTTGGGTTAATATAACAATTACTGACACTGTAGTGCAGCATGAGAGGGGTGCTGCACTTCTGAGGTGCCGTCTTTCGGATGAGACGTTAAACCGAGGTCCCATCTGCCTGGATTGGTAGTAGTTCAGTTAGATGTTAAAGATCTCATGGCACTTATCGAAAAAGAGTAGGGGAATTTCCCCGGTGTCCTTGCCAAATTTCCCTCATTCACTAAAAAATACCACCAACAGCTTAATCTGGTTCAATTACAGTTGCTTACCATCTGTATCCCCTTCCCCCCAGTTACCCCTGAAAAAGGGACCTCTAGGCCCAGTGGGCTTACCGGGTCAACAAAAAATAAAATTCAAAGCAAACCTTATAGACCCAGCCCAATCAGGATTTCGTCCTTCCCATAGCACCACTTCAGCTCTAGCCTCAATTACAAATGACTGGCTCCTTACAATGGACAGGAAACAAGTCACAGGGGCAGTCTTCCTACGCCTCAGCAAAGCATTTGACACAGTTGATTACGCTCTACTCCTCAATTCACTGAACTGGCATGGAATCACCGGCACTGCGCTGTCCTAGTTCGACAGTTACTTGTCAGCTAGATCTCAACAGGTGAAGGCTGATGGCTCCCTATCCCCGCTTCTTCTGCTCAGGAGAGGGATACCCCTAAGTTCGATCCTTGGACCACTTCTGTTTATGATGTACATCAACTTCATCAGAAATGGCATCAGCAAAGCAAAACTACACCTTTTTCGCGGATGATACAGTGACATACATATCCAGTCCCTCGGTAGACGAAGCCCGTGCAGAATTACAGGCAGAATTTGATCTCCAGCACACTCTGGTACGTTCCAAATTGCTGTTAAACGCTAAAAAGACAAAAATGATGTTCTTCTATTTCAACCACTTGCCATCCGTCCCTATCTCACTTGCTTCCTTGCCCCCATCAAGACTCTCCATGGTGACGATCTCGAGTTAGTCAACAATTTTAAATACCTAGGTTGTGAACTAGATCAGACACCTAATTTTTTCAGCTCACATCAACTCCCTTGCAAAGAAATTACGTCAAACAATTGGCTTATTTTATAGGAATAAATCTCTATTCGATTCTGACTCCAGACTGCGCCTGGTCCAAACAATCTTTATACCACTTATCGACTATGTCGATATTCTATATGGCAGATGCTCTGATGGCCTGCTACATCAACTGGACACACTATCACAGAGTGATACACTTCATTTCCAATGCTCGCCGTCTGACTCATCATTGCAACCTGTATGCCTCCCTTGAGTGGACCTCCTTAGCAACCAAGCATCTCTTCCACTCTGTCACTTGGCTCTACAAAGCCCTCTGGCAAAACTATCCCCTTATAGTTCCAACCTCTTTCAGTGAATTACCTGCCCCTACCCCCTACGCAGATGTTCCAACCTCCCGTTCCCGGTTTGGAAACATGGCTATAAGCCGTGCCCTCTCGGCTGCCTGGAATAAAGCCCAATCCAGGCTCAAACTGCAAAGCCTGAGCCCCCTGAATAGCTTCAAAAAAAACTTGTTTATGACAACTTGCAGGACTTCAGTGACTGTGGTTGATAAAGCGCCTTCTCCCTGCCTGGTCTACTGCAGTGACCACTCTATCCTCTTGTCCACCCCCCTCCCTCACCCCAAGTGACTTTCCATTATACTTCCATTCCCCCTTCTTCCTCTCCCTGTTCCTCTCTCCATGTTACACTGCCATCACCACATAATCCACCCCAGTCTGTATCCCACACTATCACTCCACAGTCCCTGCCCTTATCTACAACTATCCTTTCTTTACCTTCTATCTGTGCTCCTTCCCCCTGCCACCTCCACAGTGCCCTTGCCCCAGCCAACACAGCCACCCTGTTTTATTCATTTTTCCCACCCCTCCACCTTGTTGTCTGCCCCTACCTCTGTCCTACCATCCTGTGCCCCCCTTTCCTCTGACCTTATCCCACCCCGCCTGTGCAACTATCTTTACTTTCCTTGCTGGTCTTGTAGTTTCTACTTTCCTTACAAGGTACTATCTTGTTACTCAGAGCTAACCATTTATTTAACTCCTAGCTTTAGTGCACCTATGTATACATGATGTAAATATTACTGTCCTATTTTCTTCTCATGGATTATTCGTGTGTTTAATGCATATTACTTTGTATATGCTTGTGTACTGTCCCTGTTAATCAGGACCTCCTGGTAAATGAGCCTGCTCAACTGAGTTTTTTTTCCTGCCAATAAACTTGAAACACCCTAATCACTTATTACCAAAACATTATAATATATATTCTTACTATCCATAGTAGTCTAGTGGACACCCTTCCCTCCTTCACTTGATCCCCATCTGTAAGAAACTACATATTGCTACTTTCCCTGGTGCTGTAGTGAGCCACAGTCCTTGCATGCAATTCCCACCTCCCCAGCCCTCCCTCGGAGACAATGATTAGAACAGACCTACCCCTCTGGGGCTGTCTGCCACACACAAATACTCTATCACTATAGTGCTCCGTACAGTGAATACCAACACCAGTGTTTGACTTGTGGGGGCCCCACACAGAGGCTAAGGCGTGGGCCCCTCCCTACTCCCACCCACACACTGCATGACTTCCACTGCTACTTTGCTTGGAAAAGGACTTTCACATAAGAAATCAATCACTTTAAAAATTCAGAATGGATTTTTTAGCGACAAAAACTTGACAAACTCACCCCAAACACTTAGAAATGTAATTTTGATTTTAACTAGTTCAGTTCCTAGCAATGACCACAGAAAAAGCAGACTGCTGCAGACTCTGAGAATGGCTCCCACCCGTCCCTTTTGCTTTTAGTTCCCCTGGAGGCCGAGAGTCCTCCCACTTTCTGCTGCAGTCTACTTGTTAGGGCTGCAGTGGGCACAGCCATGCAGACTGCACACGATCAAAAAAGGACTCGCAACTTCGACTGAACAACATGTAGGAGTTACATCACAGTCGTCTCCGCGGTCTGTGAAACACTCCACTGTGTCAGTGCAGTCTTCTCATAGGCACTATTTTGCTGCTGTCAGGAGGACTGCACTATTTTATTCAGTCCACAGTCACAGCAAAACATGGCACAGTCTACCATGCCCAAGATGGGCACCAACCTACTGCACATGTGCAGTATATTTGGCAGCCATCTTGGGCTCAGCGGACTGTGCTGTGTTCCGCTGTGACTGCCATAAAAGTTATGTCTATACATTTTTCCTCCCCTGACCCTCCCTCTCAGCACCCACCACCCTACCCCTCAGAAACGTAACAGTGACACTGCGGGGGTGCCCAATCCCCAGTGCATGAAACCTCTGTTTTTTTTTTTTTTTTTTTTAAACAGGTGAAAAAAAAAAACAAGTTCATTGATGTCTTTCAGTGATACTGGGGGGTGCCACTCCTCCAGTGTAAGACTCCTCTGCCTTTTTTGTAACCTGAAAGAAACAAAAGTCCACTTATGTCTTTTGAGGACATTACAGTCCCCACCAGATTCCCTCACTCAGCAACCCCCCAAAGCCTTTACTTACCCATCATGATCCAACGCCGTATCCTCTCTGGACCACATACATGTCTTCCCTCCTCATAGCTGGACCGTGAACTGAAGAAATAGGTATGCGGTTTAATGTATTTCAATGGTATTTTGAAGTTAGTGGCAGAACTTGGCCATTTTTGCATGTTTGGCCCAGATTTTCAACATGCCTTTTTTGGGACCCCACCTCATGAACAATTGCACTGACATTAGGCAAATCTGTCCTGAAAGGTGATTTTGTGGTCCCTGTGTTGAAAATTTTCCCTGCCCTTGTTCAGAAGGTGGGATCATAAGAAGGCTATGTTGAAAATTTGGTGTAAAAATATTAAAAAACAAAGTTACGAGCCTACGTTGAATTTTGCAAATGCAGGCTCGTAACTCTGGTAATTGTCAGTATTTTTACCCCAGATTTACAACACAGCTGTAACCCCTAGATGGCGTTATCCCAGGGGCTACTACCCCTGCCTGATTTGCCACTAACAGGTTGAGGGGCCTGGATCCAATGGCGGGTGCCTCCACCCAGAGGTCAGGGTTTGCAATAGTTAAACTAACTTGGTCACAGCCCTCTGGGACACTGCAACCCCCCTTTCTTCCCACTAGTGGCCCACACAATATATCAGAATTACCTTCACAGTATACACTTACCCCAGGTCTGGTTCGGCACTGGGACCTCCTGTGAAATAAGATACAGTGCAACAATCACAGTACAGTACTTTAACATAGACAAATACCTCAGGCAGTATAACTTTTGCTGAAACAAGCAGCTCTGATTTATTTAGGGGGATATAACAAGGACAGGAAATCAGGTTAATTAGCTTATCACTTTACTATCTACCTATGGCTCTGTGCAGGCCTATCCTACCAGTTACTGTCCCTGGGTACCCCAAGCCCTAGTGGCTGGTCAAACCGTGGCAGCTGGTAGGGGCGCACCTCACACAGTGAAAGAAAAATTAGTTTAAACAGTCAGCAGTACAGTGATTCCATTTGGATTTAATGTGGCAATTCAACAGGGAGCGACCCTGAATTAGTACTCACGACCTCCAAACAAGATAGGGTCCTTCAACGTCAGCAGGGCTACTTTTGAGCTCCACGAGACTCTTCACACATTTATATGGTAAAAAAAAGAAAGTACTATACCAGGCAGGCTGCTTCTCTATCCCGATCGCAATTACTGCACAATACCCGGGAGAACACACAGCAGATTCAGTTCCTGACAGACAGAGTGCAATTCAACAATTTCTCCAGTCTTCTACAGGGTGAGCCTGGTTTCTACTCTTCAGAGATCCTTTGATTCTTTTCACAGGACTGATTCAGTCCTAACAAGCAGTTACACAAGCTGCAGACCGGAACTCTGGGCCTTACACACGTTTTTTTGACTGAAACTGTGCACTGAAGGAGCACAGGGTTTCTTTCCCCTTCACTTCCAGATCTAAACTGAAACTCCAACAGACAAAACCGGGCACTTCCTTTGAGTTCCTCCCAGTTCTTGACTGGATTGGCTGTCACTCACACTAGACTGCTGCTGTTGGTCCAAAAAGGCCGAAGTCTAAACTACATCTCCCAGAGTCACTGCCCATACAATCCTCTTGTGTCTGGCTCAGATTATGAGTCCAAGTTCTGATTCGCCCAAGGCACCATTTTAGAGCTAGCTTACCCCACATGATTGGTCCAGTTCAGCAGTTCAAAACCAGAATGGGGAACTAGGCAGACACTGTTCTGACTGCAAAGAAAGCAGGTTAGACAAACTGTAATTTAATTATTACTCTAAATGGTTTCTGGCAAACAGTTACATCTTTCAGATAGGTTCCCTTTGCACTCTAGTGACTGCAAAATGGAGTGAATTGGCAGCAGCTTGAGTGGTACTCAATCAAAGAAACACACAGTCCCCCCATACAAACTAATTATGTCTGCAAGCAGACAGCTCTTAAAGAGGCTCTAAAAACACTCACTGATAAATGGCTTAAACGCCAAACACCATTCAGGCTTGGAGCATTCAAGCAAACTCCTGGAAGTCTTTTGGGAACCCCCATTTGCAGGGGGGTTACACAGCTATATCTTTACCAGGGTTAATTTCAGATATTTACCTATGTGGGACACTGGCCCACTGGGTATAAAAAGTAAGGGTCAAATGAAAAAAACTGTCATATTGTTCTTCCGAGCCCAGATTCATAAAGCAGCTGTTTAAAACCTCTATAACAGTGAGCAGATTGTCCCCAAGGTAGAAGAAAAGGTGGGTCAAAATTAAAAACTGTACCAGTTGTCCTAATCCGCCACCCAAAAATTAACCCTGCTTTACAGCATCTAATGAATATGTGACAGCTGTCATTTTTCAAATCCTGGCCAAAATGTTGTTTTTACATCCCGAAAGGTGATTTCATAGTCCCTGTGTGAAATCACCTTTTAGGCAGGAGTTGAACATTTTCTCTGCTCTTGTTCGTGAGGTGGGAGTCGTCAGAAGGCTATGTTGCTAATTTGGTGTAAAAATATTAAAAAACAAAGTTATGAGCCAATGCTGAATTTTGTGAATGCAGGCTCGTAACTTTGGTAATTTTCAATATTTGTACCCCAAATTCTTCAGCTGCAGCCCTATCAACATCGGCCAGAGCTATTTGTTTAGTACTGTTTCAGTCAGTCTGTACCAAAGATATTCTTCTTAAAACATCTCAGGCAGCAGCATTTTTTTTTTTTTTTAAATGTCTGAAATTAGATTTTAAGAGCCTTTTCTGTCTGTGCTCCCTTGAGTCTCCTCACCCTCCCGTCCTACAGTTTTTTTTTTTCCCGAACTTGCTGGCTGTAACTGAAATTAGCTCTTAAAAGAGCTTTGATAATTACTAGTACTTTATTTTGTTTCTACCAAGTTGAAGCCTGTCAAGTTAGCTGTTGATTTTAGTAGCTAACTTGCTCCAAATCCCTGGAGTGAGATCCTCATGGTCTGTCGATCTCAACCTCCCCTTCGTGCCCATCATTCAAGTTATCAAGTAGCTGAAGGAACTTGGAATGACTCCGTAACCAAGAGCTTGTAAAAGAGCTTTCGATTTTTTCCCCTAAAGAAATGTCTGATCGCAACTGTGGATTTAAATGATGAACTTCACCACTAGTAAGCACTCCACTCGCTACACAACCTCTCTCACAAAGTGAACAGGCTAGAGTGGCGTGCTCTGCAGAGACGGCGCATCTCACTATATGAAGGGGTTGGGTGAACGATCAAAAGACACTCACCAATTGGTGTGTCTGCTGCAGCCAGACTCCAGCCCCGATGGACCAGACCCCTCACATCTCTAGCTGGCTGATAAGGCTGTCAGTCAAAGGATGAGACTGTCAGCCTTCTTGTCTTGTCTGCCTCTCACACCATGCCAGCTGATCACTCTTGAGTGCATCTTGTGATTGTGGGTGGCAATGCCGGACACTGTGCTCCTCCAACAGCCCCCTGCCCTGCAGACAGTGACGTTGCATGTTGACGCAAGAGTAGGGAAAAAACAAAAAGGTTGGAAAGGATATGACCTAACTTAGCCTAGTGGGGCTCCAGGCAATTGCCCTGGTTGCTTAAACCTAAAACCGGCACTGAGTGATACACTATTTGCAGCACATCTAAAAGACTTGCAACCCCCCCCCCCAAAAAAAAAACGAGTCTTAAGCACACACAAACATATACATATACATACAGAAAGGCTCAAACAGCTATATCAGAGACATAGATACTCACTCATACAGACACACCACATCCGTGTACACCAATTTTCTGTTTCAATGGTTTGAACAAATCCATTACAGATTCTGGCCACATATGGAATTACAGTGTTAGGCTAACTCTTTCACACTCATTCAATATGTTAACCAGCCGAATTCAAACTCTAGCACTAAATCTTTTCATTAAGCTACGGCAATCACAAATGCAGGAAAGTCTGGAAGTCAATGCCATCCTTAATGGATAGCTAAGCAGGAGTCCAGTAGTGAGGTGGAGGATGTGTGGAAACTCTGCCCATTCTGACATCCTTATGTATATCTTTGAAAAACAGAGTTTAATAGCTGTTTGCTGCTCTGTCAGGACTGGCTGGTGTGAGGAATGGAGGAATGTGGATCACCACTGATCTGTATAAGGGCATCAGTGCCTCTTTTGATGGATCCTCATTATACAGCATATTATCTGGGGATGTTTGGCAGCCCCTTTCTCACACTGTGCCCATTGCTTCAGTTTGTTGTCTATCATTTCTCCCAGTCCCTCCCCCATTTTGTCACTTTAATTTCAAGTAGTATCTTAGCTTGGTAGTCCTACCAATTGAGGAGTAAAACATATAAAAAGAAAATTCTCCAAGTCCCACCAAAGCATTGTTTGCCTCCACCAAGTCAACACACAAAGGATATGTCTAATGCACAGCTTTCAGCAGACTCCCACTGACACAAGCACACCAACCCAAAAGAACCTGGCAGGATAAAAATGGAAATTACGTACCTACCGTAATTCTTGATCTTCTTGGACGAAGTCTCCACCACTCATTCACACTGATGGGATCTACGCCAGAGGTGCTAGTACCCAGCGGGAGCAAACTTTTTGCAAGAGGGCCGGCGCCAGAGATGGAGCCACAAGGAGCAGCGCTGCAAGCCTCGGCTCGTGCAGCAATGACTATCTCAGCATCAACCATCCGACCGCCTCAGTACCTTTTTTTCCGAGGAGGTGCAGTGTAACTAACCTAGGAGGATAGCCTAACAAAAACAGGACATATCATGGTCCGAACGACCCGTATAAGAAGGGTCAACAAAGAAGTCTTCACAGAATAAACATTGAGAGGGTGAAGACCAACAATGGAGGCGAGCTCAGGGGATGGTGGGTGGGCGTGTGAATGAGTGGTGGAGACTTCGTCCAAGAAGATCAAGAATTACGATAGGTATGTCATTTCCATATCTTCCTGGACAAAGTCTTCACAACTCATTCACATTGATGGGAGAGTACAGAACTAATAATCTCTGAGAGGGCGGCAGGAGAAACCAAGAGCTCACAAATTTAGGACAGAAATCCATTAAGGATAGTCCTGCCAAACAAAAGATGTCGCCTGGCATGGACATCCAGGGAATAGTGCTTGACGAAAGGGGATGCCACGACTGCTCTAGTAGAGTGCGCGTACACTCTGCCCTCCAGCTTAACCTGCACCATGGAATAACAGTGGCGAAGGCATGCCACCAGACATGCCGAAATGCATCTGATAGCGACAGGCTGACCTAGCCGAGTCTCGCTGAAAGAAACAAACAGTTGTTGAGCTTTGCGAATTTCTTTTGTTCTATCCAAATAGAAACGCAGAGCTCTTTTGACATCTAAAGAATGAAGGGTACACTCTCCTTCATTTTGGAAGTTCACAAAGTAAGTAGGTAGGACCAAAGGTTGGTTTAGATGGAATTCTGAAACAACCTTAGGAAGAAACTTAGGATGGGTCCTAAGAACTACTTTGTCCTTATGAAACAAAGTATACGGAAGGTCTGTGACCAAGGCATGTATTTCAGAGACCCTGAGGGCCGAGGTAATGGCCACTAGGAAGGCCGTTTTCCAAGTGAGAAATTTCAGCTCCCAGGAAGCTAGAGGCTCAAAAGGTTTGAGTGAGCATGCCTAGCACAAGGTTAATGTCCCAGGCTGCGACTGGACATCTGACAGGAGGTCTGGTATGCAGAATACCCTTAAGAAACCTCTTAACTACTGGTAACTGGGCCAGTGATGTGGAAAGTACTGGCTCATGATAAGCTGAAATGGCACAAAGGTGAATTTTCACTGTAGAGTATCGTAGACCTGAATTTGAGAGGTCTAAAAGGTACTCTAGAACTTTATTTGGTGGGCAGGAAAAAGGATTCAAAGAGGATTTTGCACACCAGAGAGAAAGACGCTTCCATTGGCTGTGTAAGTTTTTCTAGTGGCTGGCTTACACGCAGACAAAAGAATATCTGAAACTGTCTGAGAGACACTGAACCTGTTCACTTCTGTCTCTTCAGGAGCCAAGCGTGAAGGTGAAGTGACCTCAGATTGGGATGGACCACAGGCACCTAGGTCAGAAGGTTCGTCTGAAGGGGAAGCGCTTTCGGAGGGGTTTCCAACATACTGTTGAGTAATGGAATCCATATCTGTCGAGGTCAGAAGGGAGCAATGAGGATCATTTTGTCCCCCTGGGACTCGAATCTGAGAAGTACTCTCTGAATTAGTGGAAGAGGAAGAGAGGCATATAGAAAGCGTTTTGTCCACTGCAGCCTGAACGCATCCTGACAGAAAATACCAGGCCCTGGATTTCTGGAGCAGAAGAGAGGCAGCTTTGTGTTGAGTGGGGATGCAAAAAGGTCCAGGTCTAGAGTTCCCCATTCTGCGAATAGTGGCTGAACTACGGCTGAATCGAGACCACACACATGAGGATCTGTCCCTGTTCTGCTTAGACGGTCTGCCAGTTCATTCTGCACTCCCAGCAGGTAGACTGCCTGAATTAGAGCCTTGTGCTCTGGGCACCTTTCCCATATTCTCATCGCTTCCCTGCATAAAGGGTAAGAGTGCACCGCCCTGCTTGTTGATGTAATACATCACTGCTTTGTTGGCTGTTTGAAGGAGAATGTTCTTGTGACAGAGAATGTCCTGCAAAGCTCAGACTGCATAAAGGATGGCTCTCATTTCTAGGACATTCATGTGAAACTGGGACTCGTCCTGAGTCCACGTACCTTGGGTGTGGAGATTCTGACAGTGAGCTTCCCATCCCATCAAGGACGCATCCATGGTAATGGAAATCTGGTGATCAAGAGCAGCAAAGGGATACCCTTCCAGAAGATCGTCCTCTTGCGACCACCAGGTGAGTGACCTCTTCAGAGGTTCTGTCACCTTGATGAGAAAGGACTGAGGGTGAGTGGTTGGGGACCACTGAGCATCCATTGAGAGGTTCTCACGTGGAGGCGTGCTAGGGGTACAGTGAACACCGAGATTGCTATGGGACCCAGAATCCGCTGCATCGAGATAGCTTGAACCAAACTGTTCTCTCTGATGTATCGGGCGATCTGTAGGATATCACTCCTTCTGTCCTCTGTTAGAAGAGTTTTCACACAGGAGGTGTCCAGAAGAGTTCCTATAAAAAGGAGCTTCTGGGAGGGCTGCAACGACGATTTCTTGAGATTTAGCATGACTCCCACGGACGTGAGAAAGTCAGAGGTCGTGGCTACGGCGTCGAGAGTTTCTTGCCTGGAAGGACTTGCTAGAAGCCAGTCATCCAGATATGGGAACACTTGTATTCCAATCTTTCTGAGATGCACTACGAGGATTGCACAACACTTTGTAAAAACTCGTGGCGCCGAGGATAGCCCAAAGGGCAGGACTCTGAACTGATAATGCTGGCCCAGAGCTACAAACTGTAGATATTTGTGATGCTTTGGGTGTATAGGAATATGTTGGTAAGCGTCCTGCATGTCTAGGGAAGCTAGCCAATCGTGCTGATGAAGCAAGGGTAACAGGGTCCTGAGCGATATCATCTTGAACTTTTCCTTGAAAAGAAACTTGTTTGTGAGGTCCAGAATGGGGCGCATGCCACCGGTCTTTTTTGGGACCAGGAAGTAATGGGAGTAGAAACCTCTGTTTCGTTGATCCAGCGAAACTATTTCTACCGCCCTGTTGTTCAGAAGGCCTTGTATCTCGGAGCCTGGGCTGTCATTTGGGAGGATGATCCAGAGGGGTTTCTGAAAGGTTGAGGGAGTACCCCTCGCGGATTATCTGGAGAACCCATTTGTCTGATGTAATGGACTTCTACTGGTTGTAGAACTGAGTCAGACGTCCTCTCACCGCTCAGGAGGAGTCCCCCTTGGGCAGCTGAGGTGGGACCCGGGCCAGAAACTCAGAAGGTGGCACTGGGTGCTTTGGGGCCTTGTGCCTTCTGTTGCGTTTTATTCGGAGGCTGAGGGGCTTGGTTTTTGTTGAAACCTCCCCTGCCCTTGCCCTGAAAGGACTGACTATTGTGAAACTGATGCTTGTTAACATCCCTCCTCCGCCCCCGAGAAGAGGTGGGAGTGGGTCGAGCCATTTTAATGGCCAACCTAGTCTTTGGTGTGGCCTCCAGAGCTTACTCTACTTGAGGTCCGAACAGGTACATACCATCAAAGGGTAATGCCATGACCTGCTGTTGGGCATCATTCATGAAGCCCGAAGTGCGTAGCCAGGAATGACGATGGGTACAAATGCCCGCCGCTGCCGCTCGGGAAGCAGTATTGAAAGCTTCCATAGCTGCTTTAACCTGCTGGTTGTTGGACTCGATACCCCTGGTTATGGTCTGAAGTAGCTCTGAACAAATGTCTGACTCAGGCAGAGCTTTTACCATCTGTTTGAGCGAATGCCAAAGAACATACTCATATTGAGAAAAGTAGCCCTGGTAGCTGGCAATACGCATACCCAGGGTGAAGGCAGCAAAGACTCTCTTACCTAAGGTGTCTATCTTACGAGATTCCTTGTTTATAGGCCGGGCTGTAAATGCCTGTGGAAGAACGGCCTTATCATTCTCTGCCAAGACTACAATAGGGTCTGCAAAGGCCTAGGAGGCCAAAATGGGTCGATTCTTGGGAGCAGCATACTTCCTGTCTATGGACTTAGCTACACAAAGAATGAGAGCAAGATCATTTCATACCATTTGAGAGACTGTCTCAAAGGAAGGTTGTACCGGGGGAGTTAAATCCATAGGGATCTCCGGGACGTGAAGGTATTGGAGCCTTAAGAGCTTCCCAGGATCGATATCTGTAGTCTGGAGAGAAAGAAGAATTCAAATTTTTCAGCAGAGACTTAAATGACAGGTCCTCGACCACAGGCTCTGCGACAGGATTAGATCCTGTTCCTTCTATGGCATCACCAATCCGAAGGTCTGGGTCAGGCTCAATATCATCTCCTGACAGTCCAGGAGGGACTGTATGGACAGTAAAAGGAGTGAAAATCAGATGGAAATGAGGAAGGAAAAGGGTCAGAAGTCGAGAAGCCCTGAAGGCTGGAAGATGTCATACCAAGTCTCGGTGCTGAAGAAGAGCATGGCGCCGCCTGACATAGCGCAGCGCATGGCGCCGACAGGGCCCCTGGTGCTGAGGACTGTGCCGACAAGCCCAACGGCGACGAGGACAGTGCCGACAGACGCATTGGCACCGAGCGACCCATCGACGCCGATGGCATCGAAAACAACCCAGGGCTCCGAAAAATAGGATCTGAGGAGAAAGAAGGAAGGAAGGAGACCAGGAGATAGAGGCATCGGTGTGGCTCCCTGCGCCATAGCCATGTGAGGGGGGAAACACCTGAACGCGGAGTCAACGGCACTGAAGAAGGCGCCGTGCGACTAGGGAGGCCCGACCACCCTACCCGATCCCCCGAAAAGTCCTGGAGTGACTGGGCCAGGCAGCTGCACCAACCTCTGAGCCCACTGCTCCATAAGAGTGGTCCACTGATGAAACTGCTCATCTGAAGCCCTACCAGAAGGTGGGGAAGGGCTCCGATGTCGAAGAGGTCAGTGACTGGAAACAGAAACCGGCGACTCCGAAGGAGGAGACCAGCAACTGACCCAATGATCGACCGTCGACGCACAGACATACCAGAGGGCGACCTCGAGTAATGTCTTCTCTTTCTTGACCTGTGGGCCAAAGAAGAGCTCGAGGTCGAACGGTGCTGAGAATGCGACCGTTTTCTTTTATGCTTCCAGGGAGACCGCCCATCCCCTCGGGCATTGGACTGTCCGTTGTCAGACCCTCCCTCCGGAGAGGGCAGCGGACCGGACCCAGCCCGGCTGATTGAACAGCTTTCGTCCGAAGTCTCCCTACCATCACCTGACCCGCTCATGGTCAACTCTGTCAGTGCAGGCTGAAACTTCTTTCTTGAATAAGAAAAATTTTATATTAATCAGTATTTATTCGAGATATACTACAAAATAGTAAACTGAAAAGTACTGCTGCTAGTTTGAAGTTTAACTCCTGGCGAAGCGGCATTGTCACTGGAGCGCTTGTGGAGGAGAAAAAAGGAACTAAGGAGTAGAGGTTGGCGCATGAGAGTAGTCATTGCCCAGCCTAGGCTCACAGCGCCGCTCCTCGTGGCTCTATCTCTGGTGCTGGCCCTCTTGCAAAAGTTGGCTCCCCACTGTCCTAGCGCTCTGGCATAGTCCCATCATTGTGAATGAGGGCTGGAGACTATGTCCAGGAAGATAAAAAAGTCATGTGCTTTTCAGAAGCTATAAAAGTTAAGGGCTGTCAGTAAAATCAAACCAGGAGTTTAAATTAGCGAAGGGCTGTCTGTAAAAGCAAACCAGGGGCCTGATATTCAAAAATGGGCAAAGTGGAGTGCAAAGTTTTGCACTGCACTCTACCCTGGCCCAGGAGTCTGAGGATGCTATATTCAGTCAGACAGCACTTCAGTGCTATCCAACTGAATGTAGGGGCATATCGTCGGAGCACTAGGTCAAGTAGTGCTGCTCCAACATGGATCCCTGCTGTGCAGGGAATAGCGCCAACAGTTCCAATAGCATCACGGCGCTAGGTGCAAATATTCAAAGGGACCCATATAAATGAGCCCAGTGGGCATACAAGGTGCTAAGGGGCCATTTTCATGCCTCCTAAGGGCTTATTTGCATGGAAGCACAGTAGGTTAGGGCAGCACTGCCCCCACCCACCGCCCAGTCCTATAGATGTATGGCATTTCCTGGTGCCCAGTGATCCCCCCACCCTCCGAGTGCCATCCTGGCATGTAAATGAGGGCTACTCACCTGTAACCATAGTTCTTGGAGTGGTATATGGTGCACATCCACACTTTGGCAGCTCTTCCTTTCCCTTTAATTCTTGCCAGGTCTTCAAGCCAAACACCTGCCACCCACGTGGTATCTGTGGTGAGTTTAGCCACTGCCAGCAATATCTGCAGAAATATTTTGTTATATTTTTATGTTACATTGTGTGTTTACAAATGCCACAAGAATGCCAGTGTTGACTGCTCACAAGGATGTATCAGAAAACCCTCACCTGTCAAATTTTCACTTCAAAGCAGGATGCTTTGGAAACAGGATTTGGGAAATATCCATTCTGGCAGGCTACTGGGAATTCTCTTACTTCCCTGGCATCAAAGGTCACCAGGAAGTTGTGCTGTAGGATAACTGTAAACATTAATTTCCTCAAACTTGGGAAACCAGGATCTGGGAAGTAACCAGTCTTGACAAGCTGGTGTGAATTGTATTACCAGTAAGACAGTGAGACATCAAAAGACAGCCAGGAAAATTGGGTTGTGGGGAAAGCGCAAGAGTGACATCTACTGGCCTAAATGTTATGGCCAGACCAGTGATTTTGACCCACTACAAAAATAATAAACCAGAGTGCCATTCTCTCTTTTTTTCTGGAGCATTTGAACAGACCCACGTCTGACACACAAGAAGCAAGACTGCTACAGAAAAGACTGACACCTTTGAAAAATACAGTTATCCTTTGGACTTCAATTCACTACACACTTAAGGCAGAAATTAGATAACAGTTATAGTGCATTTTCTTGTACACGTCCACCCTTTATTTGTGTTATTCTGTGACCAAATTCATGCTTTTTTTAGTTTAAGTATTTAGTAAAAACATTTGTTTTTCTACAGAAAACCTGCCTGTGCGAGATTTTTATACTGTGTGTGAACTGTGGGACAGTTATTAACAATCTGTGATCAAACTGTTATTGCTAAAGGGGTACCACCATAAGCAACCAATCGAGCAAGGATCTGTAAGAGAAATCTGAGTAAAGATAGGGAGAATACAGAAGTCTCACGAAAGAGTCTGTGGGGATTTGAACCAGGCATGTCCTGTGGGAGAAGACACAAATCAGGGTCACACGGCTACCCCGAAGAGCGTGTGATGCCTGGATCTTCCCCCCTTTGTGTAACACCCAAGAAGGGTTCATATTTGGATACAAGACTCGAAACTGGTATTGTACCCTGATCCAGAGTTTAAAGAGGATGCCCAGGGACCTTGTGGTGGGTGTCAGCTGTGAACTCCGAGCACTCTGGAAGGACACAAGGGTACTCCTGCCCCCCCCCCCAACATCACTGACTGCACTTAGGAGTGGGCACTGTGAGCTCAGTAGACCTGACCCCCAGGAGTGGGTTCATGACAGCATCCTCCTCGGCACTGCCCTGCGACATCAGATCTTGCATGCTGGAAGCAAGGATCCATGTGCCACTTGCCAGGGAGGGGAGGTTGTGAGGGTCGTGTGGATATACACCATATACCACTCCTAGAAAGTTTGTTACATAAGAACTTACCGTAACAGTAGATCTTCAAGCTACGGTCTCTAGCAGTAGGTTATTACTCTTGGGAGTCCGCTAGGTGGAGCTGTCAGACGTAGCTTCTTCCAGTAGTCTTCTATAGGGCCACCCCCCACACATCACTTCCTTTGGCTGTGTATAAAATGGGGTGGCCCCAGGTACACTCTGTTCTCTGCCGGCTGCAGCACGCAAAGTCTGAGGACCGAGGGAAACATCCATCCCAACGTCCTGAGATCCAAGGACCCTGAGCAAAAAAGGCAGGGGGATGGAGGGTGGGAGTGTGCCTACTGCAAGAGACTGTACCTCGAAGATCTACTGTTATGGTAAGTTCTTACATAACAAACCATCTTCTACGGATGGGTCTCTTGTAGTAGGTTATTACTCTTGGGAGACTATCAAGCAGTGATACAAAAGGGAGGACAGGCGGAGCATGAAGCTGGGTTATAGGTCATGGCAACAAGCAGAGCCAAGAAGACACATCCGTGACAACAGAAAAAGAGGCGGCAAACAGGAACCAGGCGGAAGCCATGGAGGAGCCGCAGAACAAGCCAAGAGATGGCCGTGTGATCCCAGAAAGCGATGGCATCACACAAAGTCCAAGTCAAGACATCTCAAACAACACCTGGTTGGGCGGACAAGCCAAAGGCATGCGAGGAAGAGAGTACTCCATGAAGGGAGAGTAGGAACAGGGCCATGCCAGTGTTTCATTCTGCCAAGCAGGGGTGCAAAAGGCAATGGCATACAGCAAGTCCAGCAGGGCATCCAAAGCGCCATCAGAGACAGGTGGAGACATGTCGATGTGGAACAGACAGATGCAGGAGGCCATGCACAGTGATGCAACTTGACGAGGTATGGGTCGAAAGGCCATGGCAAGAAAAAGTACAGTTACGTAAGAACTTACCGTAACAGATCTTCGAAAGGAGCTCTTGCAGCAGGCTATCACAGTTAGGACTATGCCGCAGGCACTAGGACCCTCCAGAAAACTTCTCAGCTAGCAATGCCCAGCAGGGACCGTCCCCGACGTCTGCTCCATCCCAGCATCAGCTCTGGTACAAAAGGGGGCGGACTCAGCTCCACCCCAGTTCCCCCGCCAAGCCCCGAGAACGAGCCCTGACAGGAGAATGAAGCGAAGCACGAAGATGGAATTCTGTACACCTCAGAGGGGGAAGGAGGGCGGGAAAGTAACACCTGCTGCAAGAGCTCCTCTCGAAGATCTACTGTTACAGTAAGTCTTACGTAACTGTACTATCTTACTCCGAGTGGAAGCTCTTGCAGCAGGCTATCACAATTAGGACGGAATCCCAAGCAGTCCCTCGCCAAGGAGGTAATCGACCCCAGGAGGTGGAGATGGAGCTGAACATAGAGGCTCAAGACAGTAGTCCCTGAAGAACTGCCAGGCCGAAGCCTGCACAGCGTCTGGAGGCAATGTCCAAGCTGTAGTGCTTCACGAAAGTATGCACTGAATTCCAGGTAGCGGCCGCACAACTATCCTTAATGGATACGTTCCACAGCACGGCAAAGGAAGCAGACACTCCCCTGGTGGAGTGACCCCCTAACCGGACCTGGAAGGGGCTTGTTGTGCTTTTCATAGCAGAAAGAGACACAGTGGACAATCCATTTAGAAATGGTCTGCTTGGACACCGGTCTACCCAAGTGTTGTGGCGCAAAGGCCACAAACAATTACTCCGATTTACAATGATTAGCCATACGCTTAAGGTAATACCTAAGCGTCCTCTGAACGTCCAAAGTGTGAATGAGAGCCTCCCCTCTGTTAGAGGGCGAAGGAAAATAAACTGGAAGGTCAACTGACTGGTTGAGGATCAGATCCGAGACCACTTTCTGAAGAAACTTAGGTTCGTCCTCAGGGAAACCCTTTCCCTGTGGAAAATTAAGTACGGTTCTTTACACATCAGAGCCTGAAGCTTGGAAACTCTTCGAGCTGAAGTAATGGCAACTAAAAAACAAACCTTCCAAGACAGGTATCGCAGCTCACAATCCTCTGCAGGTTCAAACGTAGGAAGGGTAAGCGTCTCCAACACAAAATGGAGGTCCCAGGGTGGGATAGGATCCCGAAAGGGAGGTCTCATATGAAGAATCCTCCACAAAAAGGTGTGTGCCATGTCCAATTGGGCTACGGTTCTGTCACCCGAAAGGGCGTGATAAGCCGAGATGGCCCACATGTGCACCTTAATGGAGGAGTAGCTCAAGCCTTGTTGGTATAAGGAGAGGAGATACTGAAGGGCTGAGTTCACTGGACAGGAAACGGGATCCAGATGGTGAGACGAGGCCCACAAACAAAAATACTTCCATTTCATAGTGCAAGTGGAGCACGTAGAGGGCTTACTCGCTGACACAAGAACTTCCGCCACCTCTGGCGATACCCCATACCTGTGCTTTGCTACGTCTGAAGGAGCCAAGCATGAAGGTGCAAGGATCAGAAATCAGGATGAACCAGCGAGCCCTGATCCTGGGACAGTAACTGCGAGCATATTGACAGTGGAATTGGAGGTTCCATGGAAAGCCGCTGAAGTAGTGGGAACCAAATCTGCCGAGGCCACAGCGGGACGATCAGAATCATTCACGCCTCCTTGGCCTGTAACTTCAACAGAACTCTCTGGACGAGAGGAAAGGGAGGGAAGGCCCAACACAGGGACAACATGTCTGGCCAGAAAACACCAGGCGCGGACTCTCGCGAGCAGAAAAGCGGCAGTTTGGCGTTGTGTGGTGACGCAAACAGGTCCAGTTCTGGACAACCCCATCTGTCGAACAGCTGTTCCGCTATTGACTGCAGTAGCTCCCACTCGTGCACCCTGGACTGAGATCTGCTGAGACTGTCGGCCAAGTCGTTGAGGACACCCAGAACGTGCACCGCGGAGAGAGTGATGTGCTGTTCCAGTGCCCAATACCAGACTCTCATCACCTCCCCGCACGGGGGTAAGAATGAGCTCCCCCTTGCTTGTTGATGTAGAAGACGACCGCCATGTTGTCCATCTGAACCAGAAGAGAGCCTGGCATGAGCTCTTCCTGAAAGGTGTGTAGCGCACGGAGGACTGCTCGCATCTCCAGGATATTGATGTGGAGTTCACGCTCCTCAGGGGTCCAAACGCCTTGTGTTTGGCGAGTCCCTAGGTGCGCTCCCACCCCAAATCAGAGGCATCCGTCGTAAGGATCTGATTTGGGGGTTCCGGACAGAAGGGGACCCCTCTTTCCAAATTGAGTGGATCCATCCACCAAAGAAGCGCTCTCTTTACTGGCTCCGTGACTCTGACCATGTGGTCGAGGTTGTCTGAGCACTGATCCTACTGCACCCTGAGCATCCATTGTGGGATTCTCATGTGGAGGCAGGCCAGAGGAGTAACTGGACTGGCCGCAGCCATGTGCCCCAGTAGTCGGAGGAAGGTCCTTGCAGAGACATGAGGAGTTACTAGAACCGATCCGGCCATCTCTTGCAAGCGATCGCCTCTCTCTGGGAGGCAGAAAAGCTATGCCCTGGACTGAATCCAGGACCGCACCAATAAAGACGAGTCTTTGGCTGGGTTCTGGGGAAGACTTTGGAAGGTTCAGCTGATCCCAAAGTCTCGGAAGACAGTATAGGTATCTCCGAGAGCTTGAAGCAGTCGTGAGCTTGACGGGGCCGCTAGCAGCCAATCGTCCAGGTAAGAGAAGACATAATGCCCCTGACGTATTAGAGCTGCAGCCACTACTGCCAAACACTTTGTGAAGACTCAAGGAGCAGAAGAGAGGCCGAACGGAAGAACTAGAAACTGATAATGCTCCCCCCAGAAGTGGAACCTCAGGAACTTCCTGTGAGAGGGAAGACCCTGATATGCATATACGCATCTTGCATGTCCAGGGAGCAGAGCCAGTCCCCTTGGTGCAGCAGAGGAAGAAGACCCGGAAGGGTCACCATTCGGAACCTTTTGTACTCTATATAAAGATTTAGCGAGCTTAGGTCCAGAATGAGATGAAGGTCCTGAGTCTTTTTTGAGACCAGGAAGAAGTGGGAGTAATACCCTTTTCCCCGCTGACTCAGAGGGACTGGTTCTAGTGCCCTTTTTTTTCCAAGAGGGCCTGTATGTCTCTTTCTATGAGAGGAATATGAGAAGGAGGATATCTGGAGAACCTTGGTGGAATGTCTGGAGGAATCTCTGTGAACTCTAAGGTGTGTCCTCTCCTTATGACATCTAGGACCCATTTGTCGATAGTTATTGAGCTCCATCCCTGAAAGTACAGGGAGAAGCGACCCCCTACCACCTCCCCTGGTACCTCCGTCGGAGAGGGGGGTCAGAAGGGAGTCATTGGGCGGAGCCAGGGGTGGGCAGAGAGGCCTGGGAGGACTTGTGGCCAGGGGGAGGAGTGCCTCCAGGCTGCTGGTTGCCGGCTCTCCTCTGAAAGCCTCCTCTCTGGCCCTGTTGGTTACCACGGGCTTGACCACCCGAGGGCTTCCGAAATGGCCAATTTCGCTGTCTCCGCTGGTCTCCACGGTACATTTGGCAGACAGACCAGATGGATTTGCCTGACTCTTGGAGGAGAGAGATCAAAGACACCGTCTCCAGCCCAAACAACATGGTACCCTGGAATGGTAAGTCCCGAATGCCGGACTGCAGATCCTGATGAAAGTCTGAGACCCTCAACCAGGAATGGCGCCTGAGGCAGACACCTGGCCTTCTGCAGCTCTGGCTGCTGTATCCCAGGTCAATGCAGAGACACATAAAACATATGTACCTAAGTCTGAGCCCGATTTGAGAAGGTCCAGAATCTCTGTTTTCTTCTCGGAGTCTGGCAAGGCATCAGCTCTTTTCCCCGCTCCCATAACGCATTCTGGTACTGGACCATGTGCATAAGGAAATTCAGGGACCTAATTGAACCGGTGGAGGCAGAAGAGACTTTCTTGCCCACCTTGTTCAAGTAGCGGGATTCTGGGTCGGGAGGCTGTGAGCTGAGATGTTTAGGCTGCATAGATTTGTCGTGAGCAGCCGTAATAACCGAAGAGTCCGACTGAGGATGTTCAGCCAAGAATGGTTCATCCTTCGGGGCTCTACACAGCCTGTCCTATTTCTTTGGAACTGCCAGGACTGAAGCCGGACGCTTCCAGGTTACTCTGGTGAGATCTTGGAAAGTGGCCACTAAAGAAGGAACCACCAAGGGTTGGGCTCCTTTTGCCTCAGGTACTTAGCCAAACATCTGCGTTCCAGATCCAGGTCCTCCGTGTCCCACTCATTGGAGGCCTGGATGTGCCTCATGATGTCCATGAAAGTGGAATTGTCAGGAGGCGAGCGGGGCTGGTCCTTCTCTCCCAGGGAACCCCCAATTCCTGAAAAAGAAGAGGTAGAAGAGGAAGAGGAGGAATGGCTACTGGGTGACGAGTATCCAGACCTGTCCTTATGGCTAGCCCCACTCAAGAGTTGGTGGCTCACTGACCAACATCAGTCCGAACACCGACGACGGTCACGGGACCGATGGCAGAGCGGAGATTGACGTCAGTCAGGGGACCGACATCGGGAGCGGTCCCGTCTAGCATAACGGGAACGGCTCCTAGGGTAAAACCTGACCCGGCATTGGCTACCTGATCTGGTAGAGCGTGGTGTCGTTCAACAGACCGTGACCGGGAATGAGCCTTAGTGGGAGGAGTAGGCGGCGGCCTGTCGGGGGTCTTCCTCAGGGAAGAGGCACCTCCTGGCTGCGGTTCACCCGAAGGGTCTGGGACCGGAGACGGGGCTGGCTTGGGGGGGGGGTCCGCTTCTGGACCTGCCCCCACCAGAAGGAAAACAGATCCTGGACCTCGTCCCTTGAAAAAACAGAGGCTGCTTTCCCGGGAAACAGAATATCTGGGACGTCGACCTTAGCAGGCGAGCCCACTTCTGAGCCCTGGGGGGAGGAGGACTTAGGGGATGATGACATAGCCCCTTCACCGGCTGAGTCCGGACCCGTCGCCCCACCACCCGGTGTCGGTAAAGGGACCGATGACAGGGACCCGACCGGGGGCACGGGAGTGTCCTTTGACTCCGTAGGCACGCTCTTGACTGGCGGTGCCTTGGAAGGCGGGGCCGAAGCTTGTGCTTCTGAGGACTTTATGGTGACCCTGAGCAGAGTCACCTTAGGCTTCATTGACCTCTCCCCCGAAGGTCCAGTCTTAGCCTGGTCTTTAGACTTGGGATGCACACCTGAGCCCTTGGATCCACGGGCTGTCTTGGGAGAAGGCCGCGAGCGGGAGCGTGACCTGGACCGGTGCCAGGACAGACTACGGTCTTTTTCGGGACCGCTTAGACTTATCCTTCTTCTGCTTCTCCCCTGAGGTGTGCAGATCCATCTTTTGTTCCAGCATATAAGCTTTCAGGGCCTTCAAGCAGCGGATCAGAGTTCGGCTGGTGAACTTCTTACAAGTCGAACAGGCCGCGGTGTCATGGTCAGGCCCCAGGCAAAAAAATGCAATGCCAATGATCATCTTTAGACAGGATTTGGCGGCTGCAACCGCACTCGTTAACATGGGGTCCCGTCGAGGAGACCGATGACGCTGAAGACCTACATCGGTAGGCACTGAAAACAGACGAAACTTGTGGAGGAAATTGCAAAACGAGCGAAAAACTGAGGTTCTTTAGCTGGACTGGTAAGCCAAGATGAGCAGGAACTCTTCACGTGTGCTGGACGCGGCGGAAAAAGAACTGGGGTGGAGCTGGGTCTGCTCCTTTTGTACCAGAGCTGACGCCAAGGTGGAGCCGACGACGGGGGCGGTCACTGCTGGATATTGCTGGCTGAGAAGTTTTCTGGAAGGTCCGAGTGCCTGCAGCATAGTCCTCATTGTGATAGCCTGCTGCAAGAGCTCCCACTCGAAGTAATATCATCAAATCCAGGAGAGCACACCAAGCGTGTGTGCAAGGAGTGGAGAGTACCGGGGCAAGAAGCACCAGGTAGGCCACAGCACAGAACAACTGAGGGGACTCCAGGAGGAGAAACAGCAGGAGTTCCAAAAGGACTGCAAAGAGGCGGGAAGTGACCAGGAGGAGGAAGCAGGACTAAGAAGAAAAGGGCGAAGGGACACCTGGGCGCCTCTGAGGCATGCGGAAGGAGGCGGGGAGCAAGGCCTGTAGAGCGGTCAAGGAGGAGGGATAGGCCCGGTCCCGCCAGGAGGATGGGTGAGGGACGGGGGGCAGATTCAGTTGCCCCATTAGAGGCCCCACCCGAGACCCGAGCAGTACTCCGGGGAGGGGGGGGGGACAGGAATGGGACATCCCGGCAGTCGAGGAAGACGACAGGAACCAGGGGGCAAGGGAGAGATTGCAGACCGACCGTCGGGCATGACGAGACAGCAGGCAGCAAATCAGAAAGGCCTGGGGACCATGACCAAAAACGCAGCACCACAAAAGGGGCGACGGCAGCAGAGAGGCGGACGTCGGGTGCTGAACCAGACACCAGGCTGGGTACTGCAAGGTGACTGCTGTGGCAGACAAATGGGTGGATGCAGCCAAGGCATCGGAGCCCGCAGGAAGCCAGTGTCTGGAAGGCACAGAAAGGGCATACACAGGTAGCACTGACAGGGCTGACCCCGGGCAGAAAGGCAGTGGCAGGAGAAGGTGCCAAAGCCGAAGCACACTAGGTGTGGAGGCACCGGACCACATGGCCCACATCGGAAAGGCCGCGAAGCAGCAAGGCACGGGAGGGCAAACCCGCATGCCAAAGCAAACATGGTGCTGGGAACCACATCCGGGGGACAACAAGAGGCGTGATGGGGCACGTGGGCTGGGCAGGACCCCGAGATGCTCCCAGAGGCAGCAATAGCAGCGGTAAATCGGGAAAGGCCCGTGAGGTGCAGTACAACAGAGCCCAGCGAGAGGGAGGATGCTGAAAACCAGGCATGGGCAGAAAAGACCCGGGCCAGACCCCCAGGCACAGACCCCGAAAACAGGAGGAGGAAGGGGAACCAGGCAAAAATAGCCTGAACTGGACGATGCTGGAAGGCAGGTGGGGTATCCTGACCCCAGTGGGTGGTGCCGGAGGCGAGAGCGAGGCGAGACCCAGGAACGGAGGAGCACAAAGGGGCACCATGAGAGTGCAGAAATGGTGACAGATGGGGTACCTCATGACGTGGGAACAGGCAGCTGGAGCCAGGAGGGGTGGGAGGGGCAGGGAAGGGGACCCCCGGACCCGGGGATGCCCAAGTTGCGGAACCCCTGCCAGTGACGGGGAACCAGCCCCATTGAAAGGGATGAAAGCAGGGATGTCCCATTGATGGGGAAGCAGCCCCATCGACAAGGAATGGAAATGGGGACTTCCTGTCGATGGGAAGCAACCCGTCGGCGAACCTGGAAAACAAGACATTCCGTTGATGGGAGAAACGGCCGTCGAAGATGCTCAGTCGACAGGGGAAGAGCCCCCATCGACATGAGAGAGAGTGAGCAGCATGCTCCATCGACGGGGAAAGCGCTCCCATCAACGAGGGAAGGAAAAAACATGCTCCATCGATGGGAAGAGCTCCTGTCGATGAGAGAGAGAAAGCAACATGCCCCCGTCGACGAGGAACATTCTGTCGACAGGAGATGACTCGGCGATGATGAAGGGAGCAATGAAGGCTCTGGCGATGCGGGGGAACTGTCCTGTCGCCAATGAATACCCCATCGATGGGGTACAAGAGAACAGACGAAGGCACCATCGACGATGGAGGAGCCACCGTCGACTGAGCAGATCGGAGGAGTGAGAGAAGTGCGAGTCCTGCTGCCTCCGATGCCAGGAACAAGAGCCTTGGGCCAGGGACCCTTAACAAGGGTCCCCCGAGATCTGTCCCAGAAAGACTGCCTTGTCAGCCATGGACGGAGTCCCTGACCCAGGAAGAGAGCCTGGGCCAAGGAGCTGTGGGGGTACTGTGAATGAACACAGGCCCGCTGAAACAAGGAGAGCCGGGGATACTGTGAGTGGTTCACAGGCCCGGCCTAGCAGAAGTAGAAGAGCCGGGGCCTGGGAGTGTGCCACAGGCCCGGCATTGAGAAGAAAAATCGGGTTCAAGTTCACAACGAAGACTGCAACGCAGAAGACTGAACTAGCTGCTGTGCAGGCTGAAGCCGGCGGGAAAATGAACAGTGTGTACCTTGGGCCACCCCCTTTTATACACAGCCAGAGGAAGTGATGTATCGGGAAGGGGGAGCGGCCCTAAGACTGCTGGAAGAAGCTACTGTGTGACAGCTCCACCTAGCGGACTCCCAAGAGTAATAACCTACTGCAAGAGACCTGTCCATATAAGATCTACAGTTACAGGTGAGTTACCCTAATTTCTAGGGACATGGATATGGTGCACTATCCAAACTTTGGCAGACTCCTAGCAGTTCTCTGGGAGAAGGGGGCAAAGTGCACACCCCTATTTGGGAAAAAGAGATTGGAGAACTGAGGCCCCAAAACCAGCATCCCGGCGTGACTCAAGGTTGATGTGGTAGTGGGAGATGAAAGTGTGTGCTGACTTCCAGGTAGCTACCCTGCAGATCTCCTGGATAGGGACATCCCTGGAAGCAGCCACCGAGGCAACGGTACATCTGGTGGAATGAGCCCTTAGCCCAACAGGAGGTTTCCTACCAACCAACCTGTAGCAGAGGTCAATGCAGGAGACAATCCACTTGCCAATCATCTGCTTAGCTGCTGGTCTGCCAGGTGACAAAGTATTGGCAAACTTCTCCCCAACTTTCAGGCATGTGCTCAGTGTAATAAGTGAGTGCTTGCTGCAAGTCCAACATGTGGAGCCTGTGCTCGGCCCTCTGAATTTGGGTTAGTGAAGTACACCAACCCACCCAACCTTGGAGGTTAGGTTGCTGAAGTACACTGGTAGGTTGATCACCTGGTTAAGGTGAAACTCTGAAACAGCCTTCGGGAAGAACTTCAGGTTGGGGCGAAAGACAACCTTATCCCTGTGGAAAACCTGGAGCTCACGGATTCTTCTGGCAGATGTGATAATCAATCACTTTATTTAACCAGGCATAAATACCATTGAGCAAGCTCATTTTCAAGATGGTCCTGGGCATAAATACAATGCAGTACACTTCATAAGATTACAATTACGGTGGACAACGGTGCAAATAAAAAAAAACAAAAAAACATTGCGACGGTGCCGGTCAATATGCGTCTATACACACCGGTCAATATAATTAACATGCAAAGGTACATAATTATAAGCTTTACTGAAATGAGAAGAGACAACAATCCCATATAATCTCCGCCAAGTAAGAGCTCATACCTAAATGATAAAAAATTAGGTATTAAGGAATCGGGTAGAAATTGGGGTGAAAGAGTAGGCAGCCAAAAGGGAGGCCAGAATAGGTAAAAGGTAGAGAATAGGCAGGGTCATCTTGGACTAAGGGAACTAGGCTTGTAGGTCCTAGGTTTCTGTTAGGAATGTGGGGTGGATGAGATACTTAGGCGTAGGATTTGAGAGTGGCACCCGAGGCTTAGGGGTCATCGGCATCTGAAACAGTTGCATGATTCCTTCAGATAATCCGTTAATAGAGCTTTGAATGTGAAAATGCTTGGAAGTGAGGATAATTTTAATGAGTCTTCAATAGTGTTCCAAAGTGATGGAAGTGAGAAGTTGATTGCTGCTAAGCCAAGGGTAGTTTTCACTCTAGGAATCTGGAAGCAGATTAAGGAGAAGCGTCTCAGGCCATAGGAACCTTTAGCCGTTTGAAGATGTTTGAGATGTAAGCAGGGAGGTTACAAAGTACTAGTTTGGTCTTCCACAACTGGTGTGAGATGTGACACCTGCGCATCAGTTCGAACGACTTGCTCATGAGCATCGCCAGTACCAGCAACAGGTCCCAAGGTGGTGGTTCATGCACCGGTGGGCACAAGTGGTCAAGGTCCCTAGAGACGCGCCAAACCACCTTTTCCTGAGCTACCATCGGCAAAACGGCCCACGCCCGTTAAGCAGAGATGGCTCCCAGGTGCACCTTGAGGGTCACTGACCTCGGGCCCGACTGAGGAACCACAACAGTCCAGGATGCTAGCCACAGGTCAAGACAGGGGGGTCTAGCTCCCTGCCTTGGCACCAAATGGAAAATCTCTTCCACTTGAAGGCATAGCACTGGCAAGTCGACTGCTTCCAAGAGGTTTTAACAACATGGAAGACCTTGTCCGAGAAACCCAAAGCCCGGAACTCTAGCTGCTAAGGAATCAGGCTGTCAGGTGAATGGACTGAAGGTCTGGGTGGAGGACCCTCCCCTCAGAACAACAGAACACATCCGGGAAGAGGCGCAAGCACCACGAGGGCCTGCTGCTGAGGTGACTGGGGTACCAAAACTGGTGCAGCCAGTCCGGAGTCACCAGGACAGTATAGTTACGTGAGAACTTACCGTAACAGTAGATCTTTGAGAACAGCTCTTGCAGCAGGTTACACCATTAGGGCTGAAGCCGGCAGGCGTCAGGACCCCACAGAAAATTTTCTAGCTAGCAGTCTTCAGCGGGGACCGCCTCCGATGTCGGTCCTGCCCCCGAAGTCAGGCGTAGTACATAAGGAGGCGGTCCCGCCAGAATCCCCAGTTCTCCCGCCGGAGACTTCCGGCCACTGGATGACATCAGAAGAGGAGACCGAGGACCCATCAGATGGCCAAGACTAAGACAGACCTTTCCGATCCTAAGGATGGTGTTAGGTTAGAACCTACTTCCTCCAAGGGGGGATGGTGGGCGGGAAGGTACCTGCTACAAGAGCTGTTCTCGAAGATCTACTGTTACGGTAAGTTCTTACGTAACTGTACTATCTTCTTCGAGATACAGCTCTTGCAGCAGGTTACACCATTAGGACTGATTCCTAAGCAATGGCGCCTATGAAAAGCCATCAGGAGGAGGCAAGACGGAAATTAAGACCCGTCCTGAGCCTAAGACAGAAGTCCCTGAAGAACGGCTAGGCCGAAGCCAGCTCTATGCCTTGAGGAGATATCCAGGCTATAGTGCCTGATAAAGGTGTGCACTGAACTCCAGGTGGCTGCAGCACAGATAGCCGACGTGGACACGTTCTTCAGTGCAGCAAAGGAGGTAGCCACTCCTCTTGTAGAATGGCCCTTGACCACTCCTGGTAAGGGTTTCTTGCGTTTATCATAACAAAACGAGATACACTGAATGAGCCAGCGTGAAAGGGTCTGCTTCGAAATGGGGGCCCCTTTCATCCTCTCAGTGAAGGATACGAACAGCTGCTCCACTTTCCGGTGCTGTCTGGTTCTGGTCAAATAATATCTGAGACACCTGTGAACATCCAGGGTGTGAAGCAGTGCTTCTCCTCGATTGGCGTACTTAGGAAAGTACACTGGTAAATCAATGTCCTGGTTAAGAGTAAGGGCTGAAACCACCTTAGGCAGGAACTTAGGATTTGTCCTCAGGGATACCCTATCCTGATGGAAAATTAAAGCGGCTCCTTGCACATGAGGCATATGGTGAGTTCTTCGCCCGGTAACAGCAACTAAAACAACGTTTTCCACGACAAACGTAGCTCGCAGTCTCGGCTGGTTCAAAAGGTGGCAGCGTGAAGCTGTTCCAGGACAAAGGGTAAATCCCAAGGCTGGACGGAGTCCTCAGTGGGCAGCCTAAAGTGGAGGACCCTTAAAAGGCACGGGTAGTATTCAGCTGGGCCACCATGTGGTGGCCTATGGGGCATGATAAGCTGAGATTGCACAAAGGTGCACTTTGATCGAGGAGTAAGCTAGCCCGGATTGAAAGAGGAAAAGCAGGTACTCCAGAACCAGCTTCTCAGGACAGTCTAAGGGCAAGAAACCGCGTGCTTGAGACCACAGACAGAACCTGCGCCACTTCATGGCGTATGTTGCCGGTTTTCTGGTGGCAGGAAGTACCTCTGCCACCTCTTGCGAGACCCCGTGTCGCAACATGGCTATGTCTCTAGGAGCCAAGCATGCAGGTTCAGTGAATGTAAGTCCGGGTGGACTAGTGAACCCTCCTCCTGAGACAACAGGTGGGAGCTGATTGGCAAAGGAAGCGGAGGTTCCCGGGACAACTTATTCAGAAGCGGGAACCAAATTTGCCTGGGCCAAAAAGGCGCTTTCAAAATAAGCGTCGCGTGCTCCCTGCGAAGTTTGAGAAGGACTCTCTGGATCAACGGGAAGGGAGGAAAGGCACAGAGGAATCTGCCCGTCCAGGAGAGGGACAACACGTCTCACCAGAAAACACCAGGCCCTGGATCTAGCGAGCAAAAATTGGGTAGTTTTGCGTTGGATGGGGAGGCGAATAGATCTAATTCTGGAGTGCCCCATCTGTGGAACAGATCCTCCGCCACCTCCTGTAGAAGTTCCCACTTGTGGACTCTGGCCTGGGAACGACTCAGGCTGTTTGCGACAGTGTTGTCCACCCCGGGAACGTGAACTGCAATGAGGTTTGCGCCGTGTCGCATTACCCATTCCCACACCCTCATGGCCTCCCTGCAAAGGGGGTAGGAGTGTGTGCCTCCTTGTTTGTTGAGGTAATACATCACCGCAGTATTGTCTGTTTGTAACAGGAGAGTACTCGGTGGAATCTCCGACTGGAAGGCTTGCAGGGCATAAAGGACCGCCCTCATCTCCAATATGTTGATATGGAGATGAGATTCCTGGGTAGTCCATGTTCCTGAGACCTCACCCCGTTCAAGTGCGCTCCCCACCCCAGCCCTGAGGCGTCCATGGAGAGTGCTATCACCGGGGACAGCACCAAGAAGGGAACCCCCACAGAGAGGGTTCCCGGATCTAGCCACCACTGCCAGTCTCGAACCACGGCCTTCGTGATTCTGACTGGATGCTGCAGATGGTCTTGCCTTTGGTCCCATTGCACTCTTAACATCCATTGGGTTACCCGCATGTGGAGTCTTGCCATCGGGACTATTGGAATGGCCGCAGCCATGTGACCGAGCAAGCGAAGGACCAGTCTGGCTGGGATGATCTTCGCTCATAGGTCCCTTATGAGGGATCGGATGCATTCCGCTCTGTCTTCGGGAAGAAAGGCTTTTCCCTTGACGGTGTCCAGAACTGCCCCATGAACTGCAGCTTCTGAGACGGTAGCAGGAGAGACTTCTTGTAGTTGATTAAGATGCCCAGAGACTGAAAGAGAGCCTGGGTATGCTGAATGGCCAACAGCAATGCCTCCTTGGAGGAGGCCCTGAGAAGCCAGTCGTCCAGGTACGGGAACACGTAGTGGCCCTGTCTCCTCAGAGACGCTGCCACGACTGCCATGCACTTGGTGAATACCCTGGGTGCTGATGACAGCCAGAAAGGAAGTGCTCGGAACGGATAGTGGCGGCCGAGAAAGTCGAAGCGCAGGAACCTCCTGTGCGCCTGAGCGATAGGGATGTGCAGGTAGGCGTCCTGCATGTCTAGGGACGCCAAGAAAGCGTCCTTCTTCAGCATGGGGATTAGTCCCGGGAGGGTCACCATGCGGAAGCGCTTGTAAGCGACCGACATATTGAGGTCGCTGAGGTCCAAGATTGGACGGAGGTCCCCTGTTTTCTTTGGAACCAGGAAGAAGTGTGAATAATAACCTGCTCCTCGCTGGTTCCCTGGAACGTGCTCCAAAGCTTCTTTCTGTAGAAGCGTGAGCACTTCCTGCCTTATGAGCACAGCGTGCTGACCCGAGTAACGGAAGAGCAGAGGAGGCCTTGTGGGGGGGCTTGTCTAGGAATTCGATATAGTGGCCTTTTTCGACCAACTGTAGCACCCACCTGTCTGTGGTGATCGACCGCCACCCTGGCAGGTGGTCTGCGATGCGACCCCTGACCTTTGTTTCCCGTTGATCCTGAGGAGGGCCGGGGGCTGGTCATGCTGTGGCAGCAGAGGGTCCTGCAGGCTGGGCCGACTTGGTAGCCCGTTGGCCTCTACCTGAGGACGTCTTGACCTGGGCTTTCCGAGAGAAGGAACCCCTCTGTTGCTGGCCGGAACGAGGTTGTTGCCTCTGAGTCCGGCTGCGGAAACGACTCTAGTTCCTATGAAAGGAACGGAGTCTAGATCTGTACATGGCCTGGACAGATCTAACAGTCTTCCCAGCTTCCTGTAATTCAGTGATGACCTTTTCCGAGGGTTCACCAAACAAAACTTCGCCATGAAAAGGACCGTCCATAATGTTTTTCTGGACATCTGGGGTAAACCCGGAGACACGGAGCCATGAGTGTCTCCGGAGACATACTCACCTGAGGCTGCGGCTCTGGCCGAGAAAAGTCAAGCCCAGACCCGTCTGACTCGAGCACCTGGGTCCCCACGTCTGAACCCATGTGAAAGAGCTGAAGAAGTTCCTCCTTTTGGCCACCATCTGGCAATTTCTCCACCAGTTCTTGTCCCTGTTCCCACAGCGCGTTCTGGAACTGAACCATGTGGGTCAGGTAATTCAACGATCTAATGGCGCAAGTCACGGCCGCATAAGTGCACCTGCCCAGCACACCCAATTGCTTGGACTCCAGGTCCGCTGGCTGCGTGCTCAGATGTTGCGGTCTCTGAGACCGGTCATGAGAGGCTGTAATGACCAGGGAGTCGGCCAGAGGATGGTTAGCCAGGTACTGGTCCTCCCTTGGGGCCTTGTACAGGTGGTCAGCCTTCTTCGGCATTGCCGGGGTCGAATGTGGACGCTTCCACGCTGCCTTGGTGACGTCCACGAAGGTGTCCACCAAGGGTGGCACTACCACAGGCTTGGGATCTTTTTGCCGTAGGTAGCGAGCAAGGCGTAGTCTTCCGGGGTAGAGTTCCTCCGCATCCCATCCCATGTTCTCTTGGATGTGTCTCATTATCTCGGAGAATGAGGGGTCATCTGGAGGAGACCTAGGGAGGTTGCTTGGGTCCTGAGAGGGGATGCTGATCGGTGAAGGAGATCTGGAGCATTCAGAGATGTCAGATCTGGAATCCTCCGTAGACTGTGAATACCGACGTCTTCTGGGTCTCTTGGGGCTGGGTGACCCTGAAGAAGATCTTGACGGAGGCCTTCTCTTTTCTGTAGCTCTGCCCCTAGGAGGTGCTGCTGGCTCCTGGGGGGAGGTGCTCGGCCTGCTGCCTTTTGGCGAGGAGGGCAGGCGTCGGTGGTGCCGTGGTGCGCGGGGAGGGAGGTGCGTGATGACCACATCCTTTTGATGGTATCCCACCAGAAAGTGAAGCCTACTTCTGTTTAGCCCCGACGACGACCGGCGCTTGGTGGCCTGTTGGGGCCGGGCCGGCTCCCCAGGGTCTCAGGTTCGAGAGGGCTCCTGTGGGAGCTCGACGGGTCCGGAATCACCCGCCTGGTCTTCGGGCTGAGTGGACTCCTCCTCCAACGCCTCCTGACCGACGTCGGTAGGCGGCAGTGTGGTCCTTCTGGCTGCGGTGTCTGACGCCGGTCCCCCCACCGGCGTCCTCGGGGGTGAATGCCTGACCGGCAACGGGTGACAAACTGCCGCTGGTTCCCAGGAGTGTTTGTGTACCTTGGCCGACGTCGGGTCCGACGTCTGCTTAAGGGAGGTCAGCTCCTTGGTCTTGCGTTGGGGTGGCGGCGGCAGGGAGACTGACTGGACGTCCGGGGCAGAGTGCCGGGACGAGAACTTGTGATACTCCCCTAACCTGGATGAGGCCTTGGCCAAAGAAGTGGGCCTGAAGGTCTTGGCAGGCCGCAGAGTCGAAGAACTGCTGGCTGATTTGACCACGACCGGGGGAGGCTGAGAGTGGGCTCTAGACGGGGAGCAGTCCGACCGGGAGCCGGAGCTGTGGGAGTCCGAGGCCCTGGAGGGGGATCTAGGCCTGACCTTCTCCCAGTGCTTCTCGTGGTGCCTGTGCAACTTCCCCGAAGATTCCCCCCTGGAGGAAGGTTCCAGGCCTTGAGCTTTTCTTCAAGAAGGAAAGCCTGGAGAACCTTCTGTCGGCGGATTCTTGTTTGGCTATTGAAGCTCTGGCAGAAGGAGCAAGCCTGGGTGTCGTGATCCAGGCCCAGGCACCGGACACAGGCCAAATGAGGGTCTTTAAAAGGAATCTGCTTTCCATAGGCACACTTCGAAGAATGGCCCTCCACTGAAGTTGGGGAGGACATCAGATGAAGAAATGGCTTGAAAAAGGATTTCTTCCAAAGTTTGGAGAGTTTGGAAAAGGTGTCCTGGTCGTCGCGCGCTAAACTAAACCGATGAGGTCGAGACATGCAAGTCGTCGGTGGGAAAGAACTGGGGATTCTGGCGGGACCGCCTCCTTATGTACTACGCCTGACGTCGGGGGCAGGACCAACATAGGAGGCGGTCCCCGCTGAAGACTGCTAGCTAGAAAATTTTCCGTGGGGTCCTGACGCCTGCCGGCTTCAGTCCTAATGGTGTAACCTGCTGCAAGAGCTGTATCTCGAAGAGATCATCCATACCTTGTCCCTCCGCACCTTGAGAAACACCTTGTGGATCAGGCAAAAAGGGAGGGAAGACGTACATGGGGCCCGGAACCTCGCAAATGCTTACCCCATCAGTGTACCGCACTGAGGGAGGTAGGCACAAAACATCCTCAGCTTCACATTCTCCTAAGAGGCAAATAGGTCGACCAGGGGAGTGCTTCACTGGGAGAACAGGCAATCTACTACCTCCGTGAAGAGACCACTCGTGAGACACCTCGCCCACTCGTCTGAGGACATCTGCCACCTGGTTGGAGGCACCGGCCACAAGGCTCACCAAAAGATCAGTGTCCAGACTGCATACAAGGGTCCAGGTGCAGAAGGCTTCCCGGCACAACCCGAGAGAATGCGTTCAGTCCTGCTTGTTAAGTAGCACATGGTCATAATGTTGTCCATCTGGACCTGCACAACCTGACCCTGAACAGCTGGATCGAAGGCCGTCAGAGCAAGATGAACTGCATGGACCTCCAGCAGATTGATGTGACACAGATTCCTTGGGAGTCCAGAGTCTGTGGGCCCTGTGATCCCCAAGGTGGGCTCCCCATCCCATCAGAGACATATCAGTCTTAAGAGTGACCATTGGATCTGGGTAGATGAACAGGACTCCTTCCAGCAGATGTTCCAGGATGAGCCACCATTGGATGGCATCCCATACTGGCTGCATCAACATCACTGGCTGGTGGAGGAGACCAAGGTGCTGAGACCACTGGTGGGCCAGCTCCCACTGCAGGGGGCGCATTCACCAGCAGGCCCACTGGACCACGCTTGTGCAGGATGTCATGTACCCCAGTAACAGCAGGAAGTTCCAGGCGTGGCACAGGTGCCCAACCTGAAATGATCAGGCAAAGGAGGTAAGATCCACCACCGTGTCTGCTGGGAGTTGGGCCTTGGCCCAGAAAGTGTCTAGCTCTGCCCCGATGAGGTGGAGTTCCGATTTGGCAAGGTTGACAAGAAGGGCAATGGGCAAGCAAGTCTGGAGGGCCAAATCCCTGGACAACTCCACTTCCTCCCGGGATGAACCAGCTATCAGCCAGTCATCCAGGTAAGGGTACATCTGGACCCCTCAGCGCTGCAGGAATGCTGCCACCAATGCTATGCACTTGGTGAAGACCTATGGCTGAGGAGAGGCCAAATGGCATGGCATGGAACTCGTACAGCACCTATTCAAATGGAACCGAAGGAACCGCCCAATGGGATGGATGGATCGGGGTGTGGAAAAAGGCGTCCTGGCGCTCCAGAGAGCAGAACCACATGTCCCACTCTAGGGATGAAATTATTTGGTTATGGGTCACCATCCAGAACTTGCACTTCCTCAAGTACTAGTCGAGATCATGAAGATCCAGTATGGGGCGACAACCCCCAATCCATTTTGGAACCAGGAAATATCTGGAGATATACCCAGGATGGGCGGTGGAGTCCAGAACAAGGGCCACTGCACCTTTCTGAAGGAGCTGTGTGATGTCCTCCTGAAGGGTGGAAAGCACGTCCGGGGACACCACGGCCTCTCGTGGAGCATGGGCTTGGCAGGGCGGAAGATCCTCAAAGTCTAGTGGCAGACCAGGTGTGTGAGAAATGGTGGAGCTGACCCCCAGGGGCAGGACAGGTGGGAGAGTGACACCCACCCCCGACCAGTCACTGGGCAGGCTTGGCAGAGGCTTCGGTGCCTGCTGCCGGGGGGAGCCAGGCTCCCTGGCCTCTGAATTTCTTTGAGCCAGATGCGGCAGGCTTAGGTTTCAGCCACCAGGCCTAGGACTGCCCTACTGGGGGCTGCAGCAATCTGGATTAAGGCACCGGGTAGTGCCAAAACTGAAAGGGCTTTTTCCTTTGCTTCTGACCCTTAGAGTCCTTCTGAGAGGCTATAATGGAATACAGAGTGATGTTGGATTTCTTGACCTGTGTAAGGTGACTGTCCACACCCAGACCAAACAGGTTGGTACCCAGGAAGGGGATGTCCACCAACTTATGTTGAGTATCCACTGTAAAGGTGAAGAACCTTAACCGTACCTGGCACCGCATGGCGACCACAATGGCCACAGACCTGGCAAAAGAGCCGCTGATGTCCAAGGCCATTTGGAATTGTTGCTTCGCAACTGAATGTCCCTAGCCCAGACCATCTTGACTGCCACTTGCAAATTCATAGGGAGGCAGGGAAGAACCTGGTCCAAGACTCCCATGAGAGCATGGGAGAAGCTGACCATCAAAACAGACAAACTAACCTGCCAAAAACCCAGGGAGGAGGCAGCACAGACTTTCTTTGCCGCATGGTCCAGTTTCTTGGACTCCTTGTCCGGGGGGGGCTTATCGACATCTCCAACATTGCTCATCCACAGAAACACCGAGTCTGCCACCAGCCTTTCAGCCAAAAGATGGTCCTTGAAACCTGGCAGAGATCCAGTAGGCACCACATACTTGTGGATCACATTCATTTATTCATTACAAATCGGGTTTACAACCTTTGAGTCAGAGAGTCATTTACAAAGGCACCTCGTCGCCGGGGGGCAGACATCAAGACAGTTATTACAGTGCAGATTAAAACAGAGGATAACATTACAAGTGCAGTAAAAGGAACATTTAACATAGATACACTTGGGTTATATAATGTAGTAGTTTGTATGTTACTTAGGTTACATAATGTTACAAAATTGAGTTATACTCACGGATATAGCAGGTCCTCAGAGAAGACAGTGGGTTACATCCCTGTTTGGACCTAGCAGGGAAAGGGTAGGTCTAGGGGAGGAAGAGGCTGTCCAATGGACATTGTCGAGCCAGGGGGCAAGGTGGACGGGAACCACAGGTTACAACAGGGGGTTAGTTGCACCTACAACAGCGGGTATTAAAGATATGGTTCCGAAGGGCTGTTTTGAAGGAGCAAATTTCTGGCAGGTTGGAAATGCAGCTAGGGAGGGAGCTGAACCAGGTGGGGGCTCAGCAGAGGAAGGATCTCTGGGCAAGAGAGGTCTTGGTTCTGGGCACCTTGAAAGTGGCCTTAACAGAGCTATGGGTGGTGACGGACGAAGATGGCTGCTGTAGAGAGGTGGAGACCCCCGGGGGGGAGAGAATCCTAGCAGAAATTTCTTAGCGAGAAGGTAGGTCTGGTAGAGCAGTCGCTCCTCAAAGTTGAGAAGATTGGTGGTAGTATAGATAAGGCAAGTGCGAGTTCGGCTGGGGGCACCGGTCAGGAGCCTACAGGCCTTATTGATGGTGAGCTGGATTTTGGAGAGGGCAGTGTTGTCAGCTACAGCGTAGATGGGCAAGTCACAGTCCATGAGGGACAAGACAATGGCCAGCCTGAGGCAGGCAGTCCCTGTGCCGGTATAGCAGGCCAATCCGAGAGTTAATGGCGGCTGACAGGGCATTAATGTGGGTGTGGAAGGAGAGGGCAGTATTGCACGTGATGCCTACGTGCTTGTATGTGGTCACTTGTTCTAGCGGGTGCAGAGTGCTCGGGATAATCAAGAGGGGGGGTATTTTTAGCTTTATTTTGGTGGTGGGAGAACAGCATTGATTTGGTTTTCTTTAGGTTAATGACCAGTCTGTGGTCTCCAAACCACCTTTCTGCTTGGTTGTAAGCTTGCTGGAGGAACAATTGGAGGGAGGTGGGATTGGGATGTGAGGCAATGAGGACTGCATCATTGGCGTAGAGGAGCATTTAACCGGTACATGAGCTAGGGAGGGTGTTGAGGTAGAGACTAAAAAGTATTGGACCCAGGATGGAGCCATGAGGGACCCCGGAGTAAACAGGAAGAGTGCTGGAGAGGGAGCCACTGATCTTGACACGCTGGGATCTAGCAGAGAGGTAGCTAGAGAACCAGGAAATGGGACCACCAGAGAAGCCAAGTTGGTGGAGCGAGTCGAGTAGAAAGGGATGACAGACAGTGTCAAAGGCCTTGGAGAGGTCAATGAACACTGCTCCTGCAAAACTGCCAGATTCGAGAGCAGCATGCAGGTGTTGGGAGAATTCCAGGAGAGCCATGGTTGTACTGTGTCCTGGGCAAAAACCATGCTGCTATGGGTACATAATGTCATACTTGGTTAGGTATTCAGAGAGCTGGATCAACACCACTTTTTCAAGGGCTTTAGAGAGTGGGGGAGGATAGAGATGGACTGGTAATTGGTGGTGGATCGGTCCCCACTCTTATGTATGGGTGTGATTTCAGCAGTTTTCCAAGCACTTGGGAACTAACCCAGGCATAGACACCGGTTTAGAAGGTCAGTCAGGGAGACCAGGACTTCGTCCAAGACCATACGGAGGATCCTGGCGTCGAGGGGGTCATTGCTGAGGTTATTGCTGCCTAAGGATTTTAGCAGGTGTGGCCTGGCTGCTTGGGGGGATAGGGTGCGCAGATAGGATGGTGGGCAATGCAGGACCGGAGGGAGAGAGGTGGGGATTGAGTCAAAGAAGCTGCTGGGGAGGACTGAGCTTAGGTCAGAGAAGGCAGTGTTAAGGCAATTGGCTATGAGGAGTGAATCAGTGGTGGGGGTGCCATTGATGGAGAGCTGAGATGGGGTGGGGGGAGCGGGACTTCCCATTTAGCTCTTTCATATTATCCCAGAAGGTCCGGGCTGAACCCCAAGTGAAAGTGAGGGTGGTCTGGTAGTGCACTGCCTTGGAATGCCTAATTGCCCAAGTGCACTTATTGCGTTCTGCGTTGTAGGCCTGTCTGTCAGACGCCTTTCCAGATTCTACAGCAATGTGCCAGAGATTATCTCTGTTTTTGAGTCTCTGGAGGAGGGGTGGGATGATACAGGGGGCACTGCATTTTTTGGAGCGGATCCTGGTGAAGGGGGCCAAAAGATCACAAGCCTTACAGAAGGCATTTGTGAAGTGGTCAAGAGCTGAGTCAATGTCAGGGGTGCACTGGATAGGGGACCAGTCTCACTGGGCTAGGTACTGTTTTAATTTTCTGAGGCCGCCGGGGTGTAAACGGCAGCATAGAGTGGCCTGGAACACTGGCTTCAGAGTGGAAGATGACCAGAGACAGAGGACTGGGGAGTGATCACTAAGAGAGTTGGGGAGGACAGTGACATCCCGGATTTTGTAGGGGCAGTCAGATATAACAACATCTAGGAGAGTGCTGGTGCCAGTAGAGTGGTTGAATCTGGTGGGCTGGGTGACTAACTGGGACATATCCAGGGCAGCAAAGGAGTCTCTTATATGGGAGGCAGTGGAGGCAAGCCAGTTAACACTGAGATCACCTAGGATGACTTGCTCCACTTTGTGAGGGAGAGATGTGAGATAGTCAATGAGGGACTGGACCGCTTGGTTTTGATTCCTCGAGTGCGTGGGAGACCGTGAGGAAGGGGCCTCAGGCAGGGTCAGGTCACGATTTTTAAGGTGAGGGCTTGGGCTCCATAATCAAGTTTAGGAGCTGGGTGCCTGACCTATAAAGAGTCCCACATGCAGTGGTCGCAACCACCACCAGGTTTTTCTCGGTCTTCCCTGTGAGAGGTATATCCAGGGAGAGTGAGAAGGAGTCAGGGTGGATTTGGAGAGCCAGGTCTCTAACAGTGCAATTATGTCAGGTTAATGTTGAACGACCCAGCACTGGAGGGCAGCAAATTTCTTTAGGAGACTGCAAATGTTTAAGGATGCAAAGTGGAGGCCAGTTGCAGTACAGGGTTTAGAAGGGCTGGAAGCAATAGGTCCTGGGTTTGGGTGTACATTACCAGATAATAGTAATAGCAGTGTAATTATTCTGGTTAGTGGATGGTGGCGATGGAGACCCTTGGATCGACACCCAGCTGAGGACTTTAGAATCAGGGTGCATGGGATAAAGTGCGAAGGGTGGGAATGGCAGGGGAGAGCTGGGTCCAGGTCAGGCCTTGGAGGGCGGAGGGAGTGGGAGTGTTGGCAGGGTGGGGGTGTTGGGGGGGTCACGGGTGTGTCGGTGGTGGGGGAGGGCCGAGTCACTGTGGGGTAGTCTGGAGATGAGGTGCCTAGTGTGGAGGAAAGGTGCTCCAGTCTGTATTAGGTCTGTACCAAGAGGTTGAAGGACAGCAGACTTAGTAATGGAGTGTAGGTACCCATAGCAGCTGAGCAGTAAAGGAAGAGTTCCAGGAGTAGTAGAGAGTAAGGAGATGTAGCGCAGCTTTGGAATGGTTGGGGAAAAACCCCTTTAGTGGGCGAAAAGACTATAAGCTGCAAATGGGAAAAATCAGTATCAATCAGTAGATGAGAGAGGGGGCAAAGACTGATGAATAGTGATAGACTGACCACACAATAAGTGAAATGAGACAGGAACTGTATTGTGTTGGATTGGGTAAGTGTGCTTATAACTGGACCCTCTAGTGGCTGAAGAATATACTAGTAATCTGCTAATGGAAAAGTCAGCACTTAAAAAAAAAAGAACAGGCAGGGAGGTTCTGAAGCAAGTTTTTTTTTTTGGGGGGGGGGGCACTGCAGCAGCCCCAGTGGGACACTGAGGTCAAGGGTGCAGCCCACAGACTTACAGCTGTAAGAGAAGGGGCACAGCACTCAGGGCAGATAGCAAAATCACGGTACTTTAAGACCGCTCTCAAAACTTAAATCAACTCTTAAGAAATCTACATCAGACTAAACATTACTTAAAGTAAGAAATCAAGAACATGTCAAGCAGAGGTCAGTCCTAGCATTAATTTCTTGGCAGCAGTTCCTAGACGACTTCTGGATTGCTGCACAAAGTATGAGAAACACTGGCAAACAGGGGCAAGTGATATTCCTCCAGGGGTAGATGCCAAAATTCAGGGTTCCAACCCGTACCTTGCTTGGAGGGTGAGCATTGGGCAGCTTCACCTTGTTCTGCTTACCAAACTGCAGAATGCAGTTTGTTTGAGAGGAGAGAGCCCGAAAGGGCAGAGTTGTCCCCTTGCTTGGAGGGCGAGTGTCGGGCAGCTTCTCTTTGTTCTGCTTACCAAACTGCAGAATGCAGTTTGTTTGAGAGGACAGAGCCCGAAAGGGCAGAGTTGTCCCCTTGCTTGGAGGGTGAGCGTCGGGCAGCTTCTCTGTTTTGCTTACCAAACTGCAGAATGCAGTTTGTTTGAGAGGAGAGAGCCTGAAAGGGCAGAGTTGTCCCCGATGGGGCAAAGGTGCCAGGCAGGAGGCTGGACATTGCCACAGCTCAAAAGCAGGACCAAGAATGGCTTCGGCCAATGGGATGTGACCCCTGGAGAGTCATCCCTGTCCAGGATTTTGGGCGGGGGTACTTGATCCGCTTCTGGATTGGCTCCAGTGGGATCCCCATCGACTCTGAGAACAAGTGGAGCAACGCCCCAAAAGAGTCCAGTCCGTGTTCTGTGGTAAGCTCCTCAAAGGACTCCTGGTTGAAGGACAGAGTCCGAAGGGAGTGCATGGAGGAGTCCTCCGAATCCGAAGACTCCTCAAACACCGCCATTGACCCAGGCTCCCCCTGGACACCCTCCGGCTTGTCCGATTGGATGATTTTCACAGAGCGCTGACCAGGGAGTCCAGAAGCAGGAGAAGCAGCCTTGGGTGGGGCCCCATGCAAAGGCTGCAGGGGGAAGGGCTCCACCCAAATGGGAGGTGAAGCTGGCATCAGCTCGACTGGGTAACCGGAGCAGGACACGGTAAAGGCAACCATGGAAGTGCCAGAGACTGAGGCAGGGCGTTGCTGTGGCCAAGGATTCACTGCTGCCAGACTAGCTCTTTATAACAGCATCGCAATTTATGGCAGAGCTTGTCTTCATACAAAGCTGAGGAAGAAGAAGAGGAGTGCTGATGGCGCTTCTTGGCCGAGAGTGGGAACGCCAAGATTCCCTTGATCTCAACAAAGCCAGATTGAGACTTCAACGACAACTGTCAGGTCGTCAGGGCAGAGACACGGGGGAAGGTAGCATGTGACTGACTGGAGTTGGGCCCCGAGGAACCCCCGAGGGGCTCATCTCCCGAGGGGAGACAGCCAGATTGGCTGGTTTATTCAGCCCCTCCTAAGACAGCCATAGATGACCAGGGTCCTCGAAAAAGTGAGTTGTCCCACTGTCCTCTGACAATGGGTCGACTGGGTAGAGAAAAATCTCAACAGGTTGGTTGATGCGTGTCTCGACCAGCAGGCCTGACGGGGATACAGAGGGGCCAGCAGCCTGGATCGGGACAACAGAAACATCAGCCAAAGCTGACAGCTTCACAGCCATCAAGCCAGAAGCAGAATCGCGGAAGCAGAAAGAGCAAACTCACTCCAGGTCCTGTGACAGGACTTCCTGGACTTAGAGGCCCACAAAGACTTAAGACCCTTGGGAAGGGCTCTCCCAGAGAGTGGGAAGGGACTGACAAGTCCCGGAATGCTCTGGTGAATGAAGTACCCAAACCCAGCGGGAGAAGCGTGGAGGTCAAAGCCGTGCCCGCTGCAGCCTCATCAAAGGTGGTAAGCTGCGCCACTGAATAACAGAATGGGCATAATGGTCCTCCAACGTGAAGGGCTGAAGGAAGTGGCACAGGCTGCAAGCCTGCGGATAGTGCTGGGCCCCGAGGCAATATACGCAAGAGGTGCGAGGGTAGGTGCACAACATCTTCTGGTTGCAAGCGGCTCACCACTTGAACACTGGACTGGTTTTCTGGTCACCGCGCTCCATCGAAGATTGATTCTTTTTTTTTTTTTTTTTTTTTTTTTTTTAACAGTCACTACACAAAAAGTCAAAGACCAAGATGCAAAGGAGGAGACCTGACGCTTCCAGCAGAAAGGAAGGTCTGAAGTCATAGAAACATAGAAACATAGAAGTTGTCGGCAGATAAGGACCGCAAGGCCCATCCAGTCTGCCCATTTCTTTTTCTACCTTATAAATGTGCCATCGGCCTTTGCTCTGTCAGTGACCTATCTATTCATAGTCATTTGTATTGCTCCCTTATGCCTATCCCATGCCTGTTTGAAGCCCTGCACTGTATTCATAGCCACCACTTCTTGTGGTAAGCCATTCCATGCATCTACCACCCTTTCTGTGAAAAGAATTTCCTCACATTCCCCCTTAATCGGCCTCCCTCTAATCTCATGCTGTGTCCTCTTGTCCTGCTATTTTCTTATATTTAAACATATTAGACTCTTTCACCTTGTTTATGCCCTTAAGGTGTTTAAATGTCTCGATCATATCACCTCTCCTCCTTTGCTCAAGGGTATACATATTGAGCTCCGTTAATCTGTCCTCATATGTCTTCTGATGCAGTCCCTGCACCATTTTGGTTGCCCTTCTCTGGACTGCCTCAATTTAGTTAATGTCCTTGTGAAGGTGTGGCCTCCAATACGCTGCAGTACTCCAGATGGGCCTAACCAACGTCTTGTACAGAGGATTATTACCTCCCTCTTACGACTTGTGATTCCCCTCTAATACACCCTAACACCCCCTAGCCTTACCTACTGCTTTAGAGGTCTGCTTGGATGATTTTAGGTCATCAGTGATGATGATGCCCAAGTCTCTTTCTTCCTTTGTGACTGCTAGCAACTCCCTCCCAGCCTATAAGTGGCTTCAGGGTTTCTCTTCCCTATGTGCATGATTTTGCACTTCTTTGCATTAAATCCCAGTTGCCACTCTTCTGACCATTCTGCTAGTTTATCAGATCTCTTCTCATTCTGCCACCCCATCTGGATCATCTACTCTGTTGCAGATCTTGGTGTCATCTGCAAAGAGACAAGCCTTACCCTCTAGTCCATCTGCGAGGTCACTAATGAAGATGTTGAATAGGACTGGCCCCAGGACTGATCCTAAGGTACCCACTTGTGACTTGCATCTCTTCTGACTGTATACCATTTACTACCACTCTCTGTTTTCTGCCAGTCAACCAGTTTGCCACCCAGTTGACCAACTTCTGACCCACCGAGCCTGCCTAGCTTATTTATCAATCTTCTATGTGGAACAGTGTCAAAAGCTTTGCTGAAGTCAAGGTGGCGACATCAACTGCTCCCCTTGGTCCACCACTCTGGTTACCAGTCAAAGAAATCTATGAGATTAGTTTGACAGGACCTTCCTTTGTAAACCCATGCTGTCTTGGATCCTGTGCCCTATGGATTCCAGGTGTTGCACTATCCTTTCCTTAAGGTGCCTCCATAATCTTGCCCACTACTGAGGTAAGACTGACCGGTCTGTAGTTCCCGCCTCCTCCCTGCTACCACTCTTGTGGGTGGGATCACATGAGCCCTTCTCCAGTCTTCTGGGACCTCTCCTGTGCTCAGAGACTCACTAAACAATTCTGCTAATGGCTCTGCTAGTTCCTCCTTTAGCTCTTAAGTACCCTGGGATGTATGCCATCAGGTCCCATTGCCTTATCCACCCTGAGCTTAGCAAGCTCTTGTAGGACCCTTTCTTTTGTGAAGGGAGTAGTGCTCACCTCCCTCCCCTGTGTCCATGATGCTGAGCTGTGGGCCTGCCTACCTTCTCTTCAGTAAATACTGAGCAAAAGTATCTATTTAGGATAGATGCCTTTACAGGGTCCTCCTCCTCACATGCTCCCTTTTCTCCATTAAGCTTAGCAATACCCCTCTAGACTTTCTCCTTTCACTAATGTATCTATAGAAAGTCTTGTCACCTTCTTTACTGTTCGTGCTAGTGTTTCCTCAGTTTGGGACTTTGCCTGCCTTACTGCCTTACCTGCTTCCCTTAGGGCAGTTTGGTATGCCTCCCTATCTTCATCCGCTGTGTTCCCTTATATTTTCTGAAGGCCAGCCTTTTGGCTCTGACCTTTTCTGCTACTGTATTTGAGAACCATAGTGGTTTCCATCTTCTTTTGACTTCGTTTTCTGTCTAACACAATGGGATGTTGCTTCAAGTATTGTATCCTTAATGCTTGCCCACTTTGCCCGTACCTCCTCACCTGTGTTTCTTTTTGCCAGGGCTAGCTTAACTCTGTTGGCCATCTTATCAAAGTCAGCTCCTCTGAAGTCCCATATTTTTGCCTTGGAATGGGATGATTTAGATGTAGTAGCCAAATTGAACCATACCATGTGATGGTCACTGGCCCCCAGGTGACCTTCTACCTGGAGATCTGTGATCCCTTCTTTGTTAGTCAGTACTAGATCTAGGATAGCCCTGTCTCTTGTGGGTTGCTGTACCAGTTGTTTGGGCCCTCCCCTGCAGGGAATCCACTATGAGTCTAGTTCTGGCAGATGTTCCTGCTGGTATTGACCAATCTGTATCTGGCATGTTGAAGTCTCCCATTATCAGAACCTCCCTTTAGCTGTCATGTTTTGTATATCTTCTAACAGTAATGTGTCTATGTCCTCCCTCTGGTCTGGGGCCTGTAGACAACCCAGTTCTTATGGCTGTCCCATTTCCTGTTTCCAGGGTGACCCACAGTTCTTCTGGCTCCTTATGTGTATTCTGAATTTCTGTAGCTTTGATATTTTCATTAACATACAGGGCCACTCCTCCCCCTTTTGCACCTCGGTCTCTTCTGAACAATACATAGCCAGGTACTGAAGTCTCCCAAGTGTGGTTACTGGTAAACCACGTCTCACTAATTGCTACCATGTCCAGTTTAGCCTCTGACATTGTGCCTGCAGGTCTGGGATCTTATTTCCCAGGCTGTGAGCATTGTGTACATGATTTTCCATTGGCCAGATTTTGAAGTGTTAGTTGTTTGGTGAAGTTTGCATTACCCCTGTGCATCGTATGGGAGACAAACCTTTTTCTTACCTGGTGATGCAAATGAATGGCAAACACCGCTGAATTCCTGTTTGACCACTAGCTGAGGGAGGGTGTTCTTCCCATTCGACGTATGGGTGCAGCACCCCTCTCCCCCATTTGCTAGTTTAAATATTCTGCAAAGACGTCAAACTTCTGCCCCAATGCACTGACTCCTCTTTAGTCAGATGCAGTCCATCAAATTTAAAGAACTTTCGCTCCCAGAACTGTTGCCAGTTCCTACAAATCTGTGTCCTTTTCCTGGCACCAGTCCTTGAGCCACGTGTTTAGCTCCCCTATCTCAGCTTCTCTGACCTTCAGTCCATCTGCTCCCTTCTCCCAGACTGGCAGGATCTCAGAGAAGGAGATGCGGACGAAAATAGATGATAGTTTGTCACCCAGCCTAGTCGGGTGTTCCTTGGTCTCCCACAACTGACCGGCTGGCGAGATCATTAGTCCCTATGTGTACTAGGACATAATGTTTTCTCTTGCTTTGTGAACAATTTTAGCAATGCGGTCAGTGTCTCTCCATGCTGATGTACCTGGAGACATCTGACCATCACCCCCTAGCTGGAGATGGGTATCAACTCCCGAATCATGGAGTCTCCTATGATCAGAAGTTTTTGGATTTCCTTTGTGCTTGTTTAGTTTTGGTTCCTGATTTGGGTGAGTATTGTTGTGCTAGCTCCTGTGCCGCAGTGTCCTGCTCTGCAGTGTCTTCTGCCTCTTTATTTGATTTCAGAGATAGAGGCAGATACCTGTTTTAGTGTTTATATGGTTTTGGAGGTAATGTGTTGGAGAGGAGAGAGTGATGGGGCCCTGATTTGCTCCTCCTAACCACCTGCCAACCTCCTGGACCAACTACCCTCTCTTGATCGAGGTTTTTCTGTTGGATGCTGGGGAAATGGCGGGTGGTTCCTATAATGTATTTCCTCTTCAATATGAAATTTGAGGCGTGCAATCTCTGCCCATGCTGCCCGGAGCTGAGACCTAAGATCTCCAAAGGCCCAGCATGTAGGACAGTGTCCTAAATCCTGTAAGACTGTCCTTCTGAAAATTGTTCCACAGTACCTGCAGTTAATGAAATCCATTCCAAATAAGTTGCTGGGTTTGTAACCTAGTCAGAGTAATTAGAAGGAAAAAAATGCAAGTAATGGTTTAATTGTGCTTTGTTTAACTTGTTATAACAAGTTAAATTACTAGTGCCCTGTAAATGAGATCACCTTGTGGAGGCCCCACTGATCCGCCCTTCCTGCTCTGCCACAGGAAATGTCACAACTGTGGTACCCTATAAAAGAGTGTAGCGTGGGGTGGTTGGGGATGGGGGTGGGTGGCTGGGCCCTTCCCTACCTAAAAAAGAACCACAGACGAAAGAACAAGGAGGTAAGAGCAGAAACAATCAGTCAACAACAAATGCAGTAACCCTGAAAGCTTATCCTAATGTTAGATAAAACTGTAAAACCTGTAAAGCACCACCTGTAATAATTTCAGAGAGATATACCCTGTAAAACACTTTGCTCGAGAAAAATAAAGCAGTAACAGAAGATATACCTTGAAAAGACAATTTGAATCAGAAGATTACAGCAGTAATCTGTTAGCACACACTGTAGGCACACCTTGTAATAATGCAGAAGAAGGTATACCAGCAACAACAATTTGAATCAGAGAAAAAATAAAGCAATGAAATGTAGTAACAAACAGTAGCAATCCCTGTGAGTAAAAAATAAAACACCACCACACAGTAAATCTGCTTAGCCAAACTAAGTCTTAATCCTTCTCCCTTGCTCTGGTAAGTTTCTCTACTCTGCCTTTCAAGCAGTCTTAGAAGGAAAGAGCTCAGGTGAAGCTAGGTGCCTTGGCCAGCAAACCAAGTCTTCTAAGTCATGGGGCGGTACCGAGATGGATTCCACCCGGTTGGGTGGGAGGAGCTTAGCTTAAAGACCTTCTGGCAAAAATTAAAGGGGAAGGAAGAGCTGCCAAAGTGTGGATAGTACACCATATCCATGTCCCTAGAATTAAAGGACTCCTGCCAAAAGTGCTACATGGCAGAATTAGAATAAGCATACCCCCAATAAATTTCATACCAAAAATGAAAATTACGTACCTACCATAATTCTTGATCTTCTCTTATATCTTCACCATTCATTAATGCTTGGGTTGTGCCAGAGGCACGCACACGCTATGGGAGATATTTTTTTTAGGTGGCACCAACGGGCGCCGCTTCTAACAGCAATGCACTGCATCATGTGAGGGGCGGCTGCCGTTGGTGCTGCAGACTTCTCCATCTTGGTTCTGCAGCCGGAGAGGCGAAAAAAAAAGGGTAAGGAAAAGGAGAGTGAGGCAAGAGAGCCGAGGGACAGAAAAAAGAAAGGATGTAAACTGAAAAAGGAATAAGCCGGTAGAGGACAGAAAGAAAGAGAGAGAGAGAATGCCTACCCTAAGGGACAGCAGGGCCTCCCTTCTGGGGTGGCTCCAAGGGAGAAACAGATAAAGAGAAAGAGAAAAAGGAAGAAGAAGAAGAAAGGGAAAAAAACAAGGGATGTTGAGAGGGGAGAACACTGCCCATAGATATATTGGTTGAGAGGCTTTTAAGCTCAGAACCAAAAACAAGGGAGCCAGAATCCCTCCTGATAGGACTGAGAGAAGGTTCAACTTAACTGCTTGTACAGATTGGACCCAAAGGGCAGATTCTCTAACATCCCAACCCCCTACACTCTAGCTGAGAGCTCACAGATTGCCCAGGCAGAAATTCTGTTCCTGAAAGAGAGCGCCCAACTAGGAAGGGGAATAAGCCCCTTAGCACTTTGTTAAGTGCTAACACAGATGTGTGTGGGGAAGGGGCAAGCCCTACAGAAGGCAGCTTTGTATAAAAGGATAGAGTGGGAACTCAATCGGACTCCCTGAAAGCAAGGCAAGAACAACAGCTCAAAGGTAAATGAAGTGCCAGAAGCACCAACTGAAGAAGCTGACACAATATTAATTTATACCTGCCAGAGAACTTGAAAATTGGGGCCGAGCCATAGAGGCGGTCTCTTCAGCTGTGAACTGAACAACATGGCTAAGAAGCCAAGGGTCACCCTAGGGGCAATCAGAAAGAGTTCCTCATGTTAGAATAAATCTCTCGTTTCCCTTTACCTTGAGGAAAAGGATTAGTCCAGAGAAGAGCGGAAAATCAAGATAGGGTGTTTTTTTTTTTGGCTTAAGGGCCAACAAAGGAAGGCGAGGAATGAGTAGGAGGGGGGACGCCGCAGTAGGAGGCCACTGAGGGGAAGGTGGGCGGGTATCAGTAATGAATGGTGAAGATACAAGAGAAGATAAAAAATTACAGTAAGTACATAATTTTCATACCTTCCCTTGTCAATCTTCACCATTCATTACTGCTTGGGTGAGTACCAAGCTCCCCCTGATAATAGAAACCCTGAGGGAACAAGACCCTCAGCCTCCTGCTGGTGGGAAACAGAAGGGGAAGACCCTGGGCTAATCAGATGAGAAACCTATGGTGGAGGAGAGCTAGGAGGTGTCCCACGGGGACAGGGAGACGGAGGAAGACCCTGCAGAAGCCTCCTAGCCCTGGAGGAAAAAGGCGGGTCCCGGATAGCAGAGCAGATCACCCTATGCCCGGGCCAGGGTGATAACCTTGATAGACGAAGCCATGCCGTCTGTCTAATACAGATCGCTGTCCCTGCAAGCCTGGAAGCCACCTCACTGGCATCGTAAGATGCCCTTGCTTGGTGTCTTGCCAGCTCCAGGCCTATAGCAGAGAGGGCAATGGCCTGTCTAGATTGCTCCGAATCAGGCATTGATGCTAGAAGCTGGGATAGCATCGACCATAAATGCTTACTGTAGGCAGCATGATGTGCCTGATGTGAGGCAATGCACAGCATTGCACAAGAAGAAGAGAACACCCTTCTCCCCCACCGGTCAAATTGTAAGGAATCTGAATCCGGTAGGCGGTCGTGTGTCAAGCGGCGGCGCCCGGAGGGAGTTTCTAGGAATGCCAATCCCGAAGGTGGGTTGGGAAGAGAACCTAGAGACTCCAATGGGGCACAATACCTTCTCCTGCAGTCTGCCGGGGCTGGAACAGGGACGGCTGGCAACTGCCAGGAATGGATAGACGCCTCCTGGAAGGGAATAGGCCAGGACAGTACCACCAAATACTGGGCACTGAATTCACTGAGGAATTCACGTGTCTCCTGTTCGGTATTGTCTCACCTAACAAAGGAGATATGAAGATCCCTCACCATCCTCGAAAGGAATCGCTGATATTCAGTGAAATCAGCATCGGAGGAAAGATGAGCAGGGGGTTCCTCTCCCTCCGAGGAGGAAGACGAGGATGATGGGGAGCTCGAATGTCCACAGGACTCCTGCGGTGGTGTGGACAGGCGAAACACCCGCTCATGCATACATCAAACGTATATGGAAAAGGCCGCTGCAGAGCCTCTGAACGTCTCCCAGGATAACGGGCCCGTAGGACCGACATGGCCTAGGAGAGAGGGGGGTGGCTGCAGAGGAATGGGAGAGGGACACCTACAACGAGGCAACTGTCCTCTGCCGAGGCTCTGAAATCCGGAAAACGGAGCCTGAGCTGGCGGGGTCCCAGACAACAAACCAGGTCGCAGAACGGAACCCCAGGGACGTGAAGCCTGGAAGAGCCTAGTAGGGGATCCTCCCCTATGACGAACCTTGGGCTGCATGGGTCCAGAATGGTAGCCCACAGCAACACCACCAGAGGGTTCCCTGGAGCCCGAGATGGTAAGACGGGGCCCAGCATTACGGCTTCTACCCGCACCCCGAGGGGTGGCAGGTGAAGACCGAGGCGCCTCATCCCGGTCTCTCAACCCCCTGGAGTCTGAGAACTCCCTCCTCCTCGACCCCAGCGACAACCCACCCCGAGCAGGTGCAGCAGCACCAGGATCGGCAGCTAGTGCAACCCCTCAGGAGGAAGAGCCCCTCCTCCCACCTGCACGCCATCCCCCTCCAGGGACCCTAGACCACCCCCAGCCTGGGAGGCCTCAGGAGAGGACAGCAGAGGAGACAGAGGAATAGGCGCACTGGGCCGCCTAGCACCTCGTCTCACTGGAGACCCTGACTCCGAAGAGTCAGGGTGCCAGGACGGGTCCATGTCTGAATCATCCTCCTCCGACGAGGAGGGAGACCAACTGGACCTCAATACTGGCCACCAGGGTCTCCAGAGAAGCGGCACCGTGAGCGATGTCGGTAACAGCTACAGTGCCGGGCGGCTTCGATGCACCAGAGACACCCGAACCCAGCCCTGACTCCCCAACGGCGCCGGTGAGACCACGGCAGCACCTTGGCGCCAGGACCCGACTCTGTGGCGCTAGAAGAGTCGACCGGGCCCTACAGCGCCATGGGCAGTGCCGAGCCAACATGTGCCCGTGAGCAGCCGCCCGATCACGGTGATGATGTGAATGGCGTCCAGGATCCAGGCGGCACCAGAAGGCAGCGTTAAGGGTCCACGGTACCGGGCCCAACAGACCTGGGCCTCGACACTGAAGGAGCCTGCACCTCCTAAGAGGTGACTGCCGAGGCGGTGTCTCCATCGCGGCCCCTGGAGGGACCACGGAGCTCCTCCAACACCGCGAAAGAGGCCTTCTCCTCAGCAAGACTAGAAGATGAGGAGGCCTCCTCCATTCCAGACCGTATAGGCCTGGGAGGGGACCCGGAGGAAGGGTCTAGAGATCTTACCTGCGAAGCCCTGGAGCGACGCTGTCCCCCGAAAGTCGGCGGAGCCTGGCCGATCTTGAACGCGCGGACTTCTAGGATCCGACGGTCCATCGAGAAACAGACATCGCATGAATCCATATCATGGTTGGGTCCCAGGCAGCGAAGGCAAACATCATGCCGGTCTGTAAAGTACAGTTACGTAAGAACTTACCGTAACAGTAGATCTTCGAGAACAGCCCTTGCAGCAGGTTACACCATTAGGACTGAACCCGGCAGGTGCCAGGACCCCACGGAAATTTTCTAGCTAGCAGTATTCAGCGGGGACCGCCTCCGACGTCGGTCCCGCCCCTGACTTCAGGCGTAGTACATAAGGAGGCGGTCCCCCATAATCCTCAGTTCTCCCGCCGGAGACTCCCGGCCGCTGGATGACATCAGAAGAGGAAACCGAGGATCCGCCATCAGATGGCAAAACAAGGCGTCAATAAATTCCCTATCCTAGGAGAAGGATGTTTTGACTACGACCTACCTCCAGCGGGGATGGTGGGAGGGAAAGTACCTGCTGCAAGAGCTGTTCTCGAAGATCTACTGTTACGGTAAGTTCTTATATAACTGTACTATCTTACTTCGAGAAATGGCTCTTGCAGCAGGTTACACGATTAGGACTGATTCCCAAGCAATCCTGGAAATCACACACCATCGGGAGGAGGAAAGGTAGAAATCCTCGAATTACATCGAGCCTAGGACAGAAATCCCTGAAGAACTGCTAGAGCAAAACCTGCTCTTCACCTGGATGGGATATCCAGGCTGTAATGCCTGATGAAAGTGTGGACAGAGCTCCAAGTAGCTGCAGCACAAATAGCTGAGGAGGAAACGTTCTTCAAAGCTGCAAAAGATGTAGCCACCCCTCTGGTGGAATGACCCTTAACCGTGCCCGGGAGGGGTTTGTTGCGCTTCTGGTAACAGAACGTAATACACTGGATGAGCCACCTGGACAGCGACTGTTTTGAAACAGGAGCTCCCATCATCCTGTGGGCAAAGGAGACAAAAAGCTGGTCTGATTTTCGGTGGTGTTTGGTTCTGGTCAGGTAGTATCTGAGACACCTATGCACATCTAAAGTGTGCAGAAGGGCTTCTCCTCAATTAAAGTATTTCGGGAAATACACTGGTAGACTGATATCCTGATTAAAGGTGAGAGTTGAGACCACCTTAGGCAGAAATTTAGGATTAGTCCTTAGGGATACCCTATCTTGGTGGAAAACCAAATAAGGCTCTTTGCACATAAGTGCATGCATTTCAGAAATTCTTCTGGCCGAAGTGACGGCAACTAAAAATAACGTTTTCCAAGACAGAAAATGTAGCTCGCAATCCGTGGCTGGTTCAAAGGGTGGCAGCATGAGCTGCTCCAAGACGAAGGGTAAATCCCATGGTGGGATTGGATCCTTAATAGGTGGCCTAAGGTGTAGGACGCCCCTCAAAAAGGCAGGTGTTGTGTCTAGTTGCCACAGTGCATTGGCCTACTGGAATGTGGTAGGCTGAAATAGCACAAAGGTGTACATTAATCGAGGAGTAAGCCAGTCCGGAGTGGAAAAACGGACAGCAGGTAATCCAGTACCAGCCTTTCTGGACAGTCCAAAGGCGAAAGGCCGCATGCTTGAACCCATAAGCAAAACCTGCACCACTTCATGGTGTAGGTAGCCGGTTTCCTGGCGGCCGTAAGAATGTCTGCCACTTCTTGCGAGACCCCGTATTGCATCATAGCTATGTCTCTAGGAGCCAAGCATGCAGGTTCAGGGAACGTAGATCTGGATGGACTAAGGAACCTGCCTCCTGAGACAGCAAATGGGAGCTGATTGATAGAGGCACTGGAGGTTTCCGGGATAGCAGATGCAAGAGAGGGAACCAAATCTGTCTGGGTCAAAAGGTGCGATCAGTATGAGCATCGCTTGCTCCCTGCAAAGTTTTAGAAGAACCCTCTGGATCAACGGAAAAGGAGGAAAGGCATAGATGAATCTGCCCGCCCAGGAGAGGGACAACGTGTCTCACCAGAAAACACCAGGCCCTGGATCTAGCGAGCAAAAATTGGGCAGTTTTGCATTGTATGGGGACGCGAAGAGGTCCCTCTCCGGAGTACCCCATCTGTGAAACAGATCGTCTGCCAATTCCTGCAGTAGTTCGCATTCATGGACTCTGACCGGAGAGCGGCTCAGGCTGTCTGTGATGACGTTGTCCACTCCCAGAACATGAACTGCAATAAGATTTGCGCCGTGTTGTAAGACCCAATCCCACACTCTCATGGCCTCCCTGCAAAGCGGGTAGGAGTGGGTGCCTCCTTGTTTGTTGAGGTAATACATCACCGCGGAATTGTCTGTAACAGAAGTGTACCCAGTGGAATCTCCGACTGGAAGGCCTGCATGGCGTAAAGAACTGCCCTCATTTCTAGTATGTTTATGTGGAGATGAGACTCCTGGGCTGTCCACAGGCCCTAAGACCGGACACCGTCGAGGTGTGCTCCCCAACCGAGCTCTGAGGCATCTGTGGAGTGTGTCACAGTCAGGGACGGCGCTATAAAGGGGACTCCCGCCAATAGGTTTCCTGAATCTAGCCACCATTGCCAATCTCGAATTACGGTGTTCATGATTTGGATTGGATGCTGCAGATGGTCTTGCTTTTGGTCCCATTGTACCCGTAACATCCACTGGGTTACCTGCATATGGAGACGGGCTAGCGGGACTGTTACAATGGCCGCAGCCATGTGTCCGAGCAGGCAAAGGACCAGTCTGGCCGGGACGGTCTTTGCCGACAAGTCCCTGATGAGGGATCTGATGTGTTCCGCTCTGTCCAGGGGAAGGAAAGTTTTCCCTTGGACGGTGTCCAGAACTGTGCCTATGAATTGCAGCGTCTGGGACGGAACCAGGCGTGACTTCTCGTAATTGATGAGAATGCCCATTGTCTCGAACAGAGACTGAATGCAGTGAATAGCAGACATCAGGGCCTCCTGTGAGGGCGCCATGAGTAGCCAATCGTCCAGGCAGGGGAACACGTAGAGGCCCAGTCTCCTCAGAGACGCGTCTACGACCGCCATACACTTTGTGAAGACCCGAGGTGCCAATGACAGTCCGAAGGGAAGAGCTCGGAACTGATAATGGCGGCCCTGAAACTCGAAGCGCAGGAACCTTCTGTGCGCTTGAGCAATAGGAATATGCAGGTAGGTGTCCTGCATGTCTAGGGACGCTAGAAATGCGCCCTGCTTCAGCATGGGAATCAGACCTGGGAGGGTGACCATGCGGAAGCGCTTGTACGCGACCGAAACATTGAGGTCGCTGAGGTCCAGTATTGGACGGAGGTCCCCTGTTTTCTTTGGAACCAGGAAGAAAGTACAGTTACGTAAGAACTTACCGTAACAGTAGATCTTTGAGAACAGCTCTTGCAGCAGGTTACACCATTAGGACTGAAGCTGTCAGGTGCCAGGACCCCACGGAAATTTTCTAGCTAGCAGTCTTCAGCGGGGACCGCCTCCGACGTCAGTCCAACCCCCGATGTCAGGCGTAGTACATAAATAAGGAAGCGGTCCCCACAGTTCCCAGTTCTCCGCTGGACTCCCGGCCGCTGGATGACATCAGAAGAGAGACCGAGGATCCACCACCAGATGGCCAAGACTAAAAAAAAAAAAGAACTTCCCATCCCATAAGAAGGATGTTTGGCTACTACCTAACTTCACAAGAAGGGGGGTGGTGGGCGGGAAGGTATCTGCTGCAAGAGCTGTTCTCGAAGATCTACTGTTATGGTAAGTTCTCACGTAACTGTACTATTATTACTTCGAGATACAGCTCTTGCAGCAGGTTACACCATTAGGATTGATTTCCAAGCAATAGTGGCAATCTTCGCCACAGGGAGGAGGAAGGTAGGGATCACAACCCTACTCGAGCCTGGGACAGGGAGGTCCCTGAAGGACGGCTAGGCTGAACCCTGCTCTTCACCTCGATGCAATGTCCAGGCTGTAATGCTAATAAAGGTATACCCGGAGCTCCAAGTGGCTGCAAGCATGAAATAGCTGAGGTGGAGGCGTTCCTTAACACCACATAGGAAGTGGCCACTCCTCTCGTGGTATGATCCTTAACCACGCTACAGGTAAGGGTTTATTAAACAATTATAACAAAGAGATGCACTGGATAAGCCACCTAGAGAGAGACTGTTTAGAGACAGGAGCTCCTTTCATTCTAACAGCGAAGGAGACAAACAGTTGATCAGACTTTCGAAACTGTTTGGTTCTGGTCAGATAATATCTGAGGCACCTGTGCACATCAAGGGTGTGTAGAAGAGCTTCTCCTCGGTTGGTGTACCTTGGAAAATACACTGGTAAGTCGATATCCTGATTAAGGATGAGGGCTGAAACCACCTTAGGCAGAAACTTTAGGTTTGTCCTCAGGGATACCCTATCCTGATGGAAAACCAAATAAGGCTCTATGCACTAGTGCATGCAATTCGGAAATCCTTCTTGCCGAAGTAACTGCAACTAAAAATAACTGTTTTCTACGACAGAAACGTAGCTCACAATCCGCGGCTGGTTCAAAGGTGGCAGCGTGGCTGCTCAGAGACGAATAGCAAGTCCCAAGGAGGGTGGATCCTTGATAGGCAACCTAGGTGGAGACTCCCTTAAAAAGGCACAGTAGTGTCAAATGGGCCACCATCCGATGGCCTATGGGGGCATAGTGGCCGAAATTGCAAAAAGGTGCACCTTAATCGAGGAGTAAGCCAGTCCGGACTGAAAGAGTGAAAGCAGGTAATCCAGAACCAGCTTTTCAGAACAATCTAATGGTGAGAAACCACGCGCTTGAGCTCACAAGCAAAATCTATGCCATTTCATGGCGTACGTTGCATGGGTTGCTGGTTTTCTGGCGGCAGAGAGTAAATCTGCCATTTCTTGCGAGACCCCGTATTGCAACATGGCTATGTCTCTAGGAGCCAAGTGTGCAGGTTCAAAGAATGCAAGTCCGGATGGACTAATGAACCCTCCTCCTGAGACAGCAGATGGGAGCTGACTGGCAAAGGAAGCGGAAGTTCCCAGGATAGCTGATGCTGAAGTGGGAACCAAATTTGTCTGGGCCAGAAAGGCGCTATCAAAATGAACATCGCCTGCTCCTGCGAAGTTTTAAGAGGACTCTCTGGATCAGCGGAAGGAGGGAAGGCATGAGAGGCTGCCGCCCAGGAGAGGGACAGCGTCTGCCCAGAAAACACCAGGCCCTGGATCTAGCGAGCAAAAATTGGGCAGCTTTGCGTTGGATGGGGACGTGACGGTCCAACTCTGGGTGCCCATCTGTGAAACAGATCCTCTGCCACCTCCTGTAGAGTTCCCACTCGTGGACTCTGGCCTGAGTGACTCAGACTGTCTCTTGACAGTGTTGTCCACTCCTGAGGCGTGTACTGCAATTAGATTTGCGCCCGTGTTGCAATATCCTCCCCACTCTCATGGCCTCCCTGAAAGCGGGTAGGGTGGGTGCCTCCTTGTTTGTTGAGGTAATACATCACCGCGGTAGTGTCTGTTTGTAACAGGAGTGTACCGGTGGAATCTCGACTGGAAGGCCTGCAGAGCATAAGGACTGCCCTCATTTCAAAATGTTGATGTGGAGATGAGACTCCTGGGCTGTCCAAGGCCCTGGGATCGAGACACCATCCAGGGTGCTCCCACCCAAGCCCTGAGGCATCTGTAGAGAGTCACAGTCGGAGGACGCACTACAAAGGGAACCCCGGAGAGAGTCCCGGATCTAGCTACCATTGCCAATCCTGATTGCGGCATTCGTGATTCGATTAGCTGCTGCAGATGGTCTTGCCTTTTGTCCCATTGCACCTTAGCATCCACTGGGTTACCTGCATGTGAGCCGTGCCATACCGGGGACTGTTGCAATAGCCCGCAGCCATGTCTTCAGCAGGCGAAGGACCAATCTGGCCGGGGCGGTCTTCTTCACCAACTGGTCCCTGATGAGGATCTGATGTGTTGTTCTGCTCTGTCCGTGGGAAGAAAGCTTTCCCTCCGACAGTGTCCAGAACTGCTCCTATAAACTGCAGTTCTGGGGCCTGGCACCAGGAAGTGACTTCACCGTAGTTGATGAGAATGCCAGTGATTGAAAAAGGGACTGGGTATGATGAATCGGCGTCATCTGTATGCCTCCATGAAGAGAGCCATGAGAAGCCAATGATCGTCCAGATGCGAGAACACGTGATAACCTTGTCTCCTCAGAGATGCGCTACAACTACCATACACTTCATTGAAAACACGAGGGTGCGATGACAACCGAAGGAGCGCTCGGAACTGATAATGACTGCTCTGAAACTCAACCACGGGATCCTCCATGGCCGAGAACAATTAGGATGTGCAGGTGGGCGTCCTCCATGTCAAAGGCGCCAGAAAAGGCGTCTTGCTTCCTCGTATGGGGATTGAGCACGGAAGGTCACCATGCAGAAGCGTTTGTAAACCGACAGATTGAAGTCGCTGAGGTCAGAATTGAATGGAGGTCCCTGTTTTCTTTGGAACCAGGAAGAAGTCAGAAATAATAGCCCTAACCCTCTCTGGTTCTCTGGAGCGTACTCTAAGGCTTCTTTCTCCAGAAACATGGTACTTCCTGCTGTAAGCAGGCGTGCTGACCCAAGCTGAGGGGGAAAGCAGGGGAGGCCTTGTGGGTGGGCTGCCCTACAAATTCTATATAGTGACCTTTTGGAGGCCAATTGCAGCACCCACCTGTGGGTGGTGATGCGACTGCCACCTGGCAGGTGATGTGCGATGCGACTCAGACCTTCATTTCCCATTGATCCTGAGGAGGCCGGGGCAGGGAAGGTCATGCCTGTGGCAGCGTTAGATCCTGCAGGTTGGGCTGACTGCGAGCTCGGTGGCCTCTGCCTGGGGATGACTTAGCCTGGGCTTTCTGGGTAAGAGCCCCTCTGCTGTTAGCGGAGCAGCGGTTGTTGCCTTTGTGTCCGACCACGACAGCGACTCTGGTTCCTACAAAGGAACTAGGTCGAGATCTGTACATGGCCTGGACAGATCTAACTGCCTTCCTGCGTCCTGAAGTTTGTGATCACCTTCTGGAGGCTTCACCAAAACACTTCCCCATTGTAAGGGACGTCAGGATGTTCTTCTGGATGTCCGGGGATAAGCGAGAGGCAGGCCAAGTGTCTCTCTGGAGACACGCCCTGAACTGCAGCTCTGGCTGAAGGTCCCAGAAAGTCGTATGGGCTCTGAGCACCTGGGTCCCCACGTCCGAACCCGTCGGAGGGGTTTAAAAGCTCCTCCTTTGACCACCATCGGGCATCTTCTCAGCAGGTCCTGTCCCTGTTCCCAGCACGTTCTGAAATTGAACCATGTGGTGGCGTAGTTAGGGACCTGATGGCGCTTGTCCCGGCTGTATCGTGCACCTACCAGGACATCAATTGCTTGGTTTTGAAGTCCAGTAGCTGTACTCAAGTGCTGGGATCTCCGGACCCGATCATGCGGGCCGTGATGACCAGGGAATCAGCCAGAGGATGGTTCGCCACATACTGGTCCTCCTCGGGGCCTTGTATAGGCGGTCAGCCTTCTTGGCACTGCCCGGGTCGAATCACGGACGCTTCCGCAGACCTGTAGTGACGTCCACAAAGGTGTCCACCAAGGGTGGCACTACCACAGGCTTTGGTTCTTTCTGCCGAAGGTAGTGGGCAAGGCGCTGTCTCTCGGGGTCTGGCCCTTCAGCATCCCACCCCATATTCTCCTGAATGTGCCTCATGATCTCAGCGAATGAGGGGTCATCCGGAGGAGACCTGGGAAGGTCGTGTGGGTCCGGGGAGGGAATGCTGAAGGGAGGAGGAGATCTGGAGCACCCTGAGGTGTCAGATCTAGAATCTCTTCGGACGAGGTGTACCAGCGTCGTCTGGGTCTCTTGGGGCTGGGTGACCCTGAAGTGGATCTTGAGGGAGGTCTTCTCCTATCTGAGGATCTGCCCCTAGGAGGAGGTGTTGTCTCCTCGGGGGTTGGTGACCATCCTACGGGCCCCTTGGGTGAAGGAGGGGGCGCAGGCGCTGAAGGAGTAGGTGGAGGCGGAGCCGAAGTAGAAGGAGGGTGTGTGGCGACCACATCCTTCCTGATGGTGTCCCACCAGAAGGTGAAGAGCTCCTTCACCTCTGCCAAGTTCAGGCCCGCTGACGGGCCGGGTACCGGTAGCCTGTCGCCGGGATCGGGTGTCAGGTCCCCGGGGGTCTCCCATTCCGGGGAGGGTTCCCGTGGGAGCCTGACGGCTCTGGAGTCACCCGCTTGGTCTTGGGCTGAGTGGTGTCCTCCTCCGATGAGACCTTCCGACCGACGTCGGTAGGAGACGGTGGTGCGGTCCTCTCTGGGGAAGTCAACGTCGGGTCCCTGGCCGACGCCTCTGGGAGGCAAACGCCTGGGTCACACGATGTCTGACTGTAGCCGCCCTGGGAGTGCCTGTGATGTTTGGCCGACGGGACGCCAGGTCCTTAGTCTACACGGACCGGTCTGACCCACGCGGGGCTGGGACACCGACTTCGGCGTGAGTCCCGACGGCGGGAGGAAGACTTGTGGCGCTCCCCAGACTTGGACGAGGCCTTAGGAGTGGATGAAGCCGATGGCCTGGAAGTCTTGATAGGCTGCAGGAAGGAGGAGCCGCTGGAGGATCTGACCTGAACCGGGGGAGGCCGAGATTGAGCCCTGGAAGGAGAGCGGTCCGACCACGAGCTGGAGCTTCGGGAGTCCGAGGCCCTCGACGGGGACCTGGGCCTTTCCTTCTCCCGGTGTTTTTGGGTCTTCTCTGACGACTCCCCCTTGGAGGAAGGTTCCCTATCCATGGCCTTGAGTTTCTTCTCCAAGAGAAACGCTTGAAGGGCCTTCTGGCGGCGGATCCTAGTGCGACTGTTGAAGCCCTGGCAGAGGGAACAGGCCTTGGTGTCATGTTCCGGGCCTAGACAACGCAAACAGGCTGAGTGAGGATCCTTGAAGGGGGTCTGTTTGCCGCAGGCACACTTCAATGGGTGACCTTCCAAAGAGGTGTTTGGAGAGGACATCAGATGAATCCAAATTCGTATGAGAAAGAGAACGTCGTAGTTCCCAGGCGTCGCATGCTAGAAAGTGACCAAGAGTCCGATGCTTGCGATGTCGACGGCGGGAAAAGAACTGGGGATTGTGGGGGGACCGCCTCCTTATGTACTACGCCCGACGTCGGGGGAGGGACAGACGTCGGAGGTGGTCCCTGCTGAAGACTGCTAGCTAGAAAATTTCTGTGGGCTCCTGGTGCCTGACGGCTTCAGTCCTAATGGTGTAACCTGCTGCAAGAGCTGTATCTCGAAGTAAGATGTGAGAATAATATCCTAGTCCTCTCTGGTTTCCTGGTACGTGCTCTATAGCTTCTTTTTCCAGAAGTGCGAGCACCTCCTGCTGTATGAGCAGGGCATTCTGACCCGAATAACGAGAGAGCAGGGGAGGTCTTGTAGGTGGGTCGTCCAGAAACTCTATGTAATTGCCTTTCTTGACCAACTGGAGAACCCACCCGTCTGTGGTGATCGATTGCCACCCTACGAAGTGGCGAGCGATGCGGCCCCCGACTTTCTTTGCCTGTTGATCCAGAGGAGGGCCGGGGGCCGGGAAGGAGTCATGCTGTGGCACCGTTTGCCCCTGTGGGCTGGGCAGACTTTGAGTAACGTTGGCCTCTGCCCGGGGACGATTTGGCCTGGGTCTTGCGCGAGAAAGTGCCCCTCTGCTGCTGGCCGGAATGTTGCTGCTGCCTTTGTAGCCAGCCACGAAAACGGCTCTGGTTCCTATGAAAGGAACTAGGCCTAGATCTGTACATGGCCTGTACAAATCAGACTGCCTTCCCTGCGTCTTAGAGCTTGGTGATGACCTTCTTCGAGGATTCACCAAAGAGTACCTCGCCATTATATGGGACGTCTAGAATATTTTTCTGTACATCCGGGGTGAAGCCGGAGACACGGAGCCAGGAGTGTCTCCGGAGACAGACGCCTGAAGCTGTAGCTCTGGCCGAAGAGTCCGCAGAATCATATGTGGCTCTAAGCACTTTGGTCCCCACATCTGACCCGGTGCGGAGGAGGTTTAGGAGCTCCACTTTCTGATCGCCATCGGGAAGCTTTTCAACCAGGTCCAGGCCCTGTTCCCACAGGGCGTTCTGGAACTAAACCATAAGGGTAAGATAGTTCAGAGACCTGATGGCGCAAGCAGCAGCCGGGTATGTGTGCCTCCCCAGGGCATCCAATTGCTTGGATTCCTGGTCCAGTGGCTGAATGCTAAAATGCTGGGGTCTTTGAGACCAGTCATGTGAAGCAGTGATGACCAGGGAATCTGCCAGAGGTTGCTTCGCCAAGTACTGGTCCTCTCTAGGAGCCTTGTATAGGCAGTCAGCCTTCTTCGGCACCACGGGAGTGCGGACGCTTCCACGCAGCCTTGGTGACATCCCCGAAAGTGTCCACCAAGGGTGGCACTACCACAGGCTTTAGGTCTTAATGCCAAAGGTAGAAGGCAAGGCATTGTCGTTCGGGGTCAAGTTCCTCAGCATCCCACCCCATGTTGTCCTGGATGTGCCTCATGATCTCGGCGAAAGAGGGATCATCCGGTGGAGACCTGGGGAGGTCATGTGGGTCCGGAGAGGAGATGTTGAGTGGAGAAGGAGATGTGGAGTATGCCGAGGTATCTGATCTTGAATCCTCCCCCGGAGTGTACCGGGGTCGTCTGGGTCATTTGGGGCTGGGTAACCCTGAAGGGGATCTGGAGGGAGGCCTTCTCCTGTCTGTAGATCTGCCCCAAGGAGGTGGAGTCTGTTTCTTGGGGGATGGAGGTCGCCCTACTGGCCCCTTAGGTGGAGGAGGGGGCATAGGCTGTGAAGGGAGGAGGAGGAGGAGTAGGAGGAAGACGGGCGGGGTCCACATCCTTCTTGATGGTGTCCCACCAAAAGGTAAAGAGCCCCTTTACCTCTGCAATGTTCATACTCGACGACGGGCCTGGCGCCGGTAGTCTGTCGTTGGGGTCGGGCGTCGGGTTCCCATGGGAGCCCGGCATCCTCGGTGTCGCCCGCCTGGTCTTCGGGCTGTCGTCCTCTTTGGAATCCCTACGACCGGCGTCCACCGGCGACAGGAGTGCGGTCTTCTGCTCCAGGATAGCCGACGTCAGTCCCCTAGCCGACGTCTTCGGACCTGGCGAACGCCTGGCTGGTGACAGGTGTCTAGCCCGTGTTGTCGGCTCCTATGAGTGCAGAGCCGATTTTGAATGCTTGGCCGACGTCAGGTGGTGAGCCGACGTCGGGTCAGATGTCCGTTTTAGGGACGTCAGGTCCTTGGTCTTTCTGGGCGCCGGTTCAGGACCTCTGGCCAGTTGGGAGGCCGACCTGGAGTCGGTATCCCGGTGACAGGTAGATGAAGACTTCTGGCACTCACCAGACTTCAAAGAGGCCTTGGAAGGGGATGAAGAAGCCGAGGGCCTCGATGTCTTAAGAGGCTGGAGCGAGGAAGAGCCACCTGAAGACCTGACCTTAACCGGGGGAGGTTGTGACCGAGCCCTGGAGGGAGAGCAGTCCGATCTGGAGCCGGAGCTGTGGGAGTTAGAGGCCCGAGTAGGGGACCTAGACCTCACCTTCTCCCGGTGCTTGCCCCGGTGTTTGTGGGATTTGGATGAAGATTCTCCCCTGGAGGAAGGTTCTTGGTCCATTCTTTTAAGCTTTTCCTCAAGAAGATATGCCTGAAGTGCCTTCTGACGGCGGATCCTGGTGCGGCTATTGAAACCCTGGCAAAAGGTGCAGGCCTTGGTGTCGTGGTCTGGGCCTAGGCAACACACACAGGATGAATGGGGATCCTTGAAGGGGATCTGTTTGCCGAAGGCACACTTTGAAAGGTGACCCTCAAGAGATGGAGTTGGAGAGGACATCAGTTGTGCAGAGAAAAAGTTAGTCGAAAGTTCTGTAGTCGTGCGCTAGAAAGAGACCGAGAGGCCAATGCTGGCGAGTCGACGGCGAGAAAAGAACTGAGGATTATGGGGGACCACCTCCTTATGTACTACGCCTGACATCAAAGGCGGTCCCCGCTGAATGCTGCTAGCTAGAAAATTTCCGTGAGGTCCTGGCACCTGCCGGCTTCAGTCCTAATGGTGTAACCTGCTGCAAGAGCTGTTTCTCGAAGTAAGATCGGAAAAATGCCGGCCACAGGAGCACCGACGCATAGGGGCGCGGCCCGCTTCGACTTACGCTTTGCTCCCAACCAGACATGATAATGAAAACAACATAAAACACAGAAAAGCTCCCAGCGATGCTAGGAAACGAAGGAACAATCTTATCAAAATCAACGTGTCGGAAGAACTACTTGGAGAGAGGAGTTAGCGTAAGTAGGCCTCTGACGCAAACGAAAACTTCACGCCAGAGCAGGTGTAGCCTTGACGGGCGGCAGAAACAGAACCGAGATGGAGGAGGAGTCTGGTAGTGACTCTAACGGCCGCCTCGTGGCATGACGAGTGCGTTGTTGTCGGGGCGGCGCTGTTGTTACCCAAAAAAAAAATCTCCCAGAGCGGGTGCGCGTCTCTGGCACAACCCAAGCAGTAATGAATGGTGAAGATTGACAAGGGAAGATATTAGGTTTCTACATTACTTCATTTTAAAGTTGAGAGCAATTTTGTAACCCTGATTTCACTACCTATTCAAAAAGCCAGTTTCAGTGAAGAACCACTGATATCATAACCTGAACTCACAGTCTAGTTCTCCATGTCAGCAACCTTATAAGACCAATTTCTCCAAAGTTTAAGAAACTGTAGCTATAGTAACCATTTAAAGAAAAACTTACATAGGGTTGGCTGCAGTGCTTGTGTTTCCAGAATGTTCACATGCATGGCACTGTACTTTAGAACATGTCAGGAGGTGGTTTTGGAATGCAGCACTGAACCAAGGCATTAGAATGTCAAGGTTGAGCACAATGTAAGCAATAATACCCAACAGGGTGGGCGGTATTGGGCAATACTGGACCGCCCAGGGGCGTAATGAAGCCTGACGCCACAGGCGGAGGGGCCTTATAGCTCCTGGAAGGTCCGGTGTTGACCATACTGCCCGCTCTGGAGGGTATTACTGCACTTAGAAAATGGACTATAGGTGACAAACACATATAAAAATAATATATGTATAAAACGTAAATAAAAAATTATTAAAATTGACTTTTCTGGTAAAATAATCCCAGTATTGGTAATATGACCAGTGGAGGGCACTGTTTTATTTGAATACTTTCTTACGAGCATCTCCACGAGCTTATACTTGCTTGCTGCTTTGTCTGCTGCCCGCCCCCCCACACACACACACACACACACACACACACACACACACCACAGTGGAGTACCATATATTTTTCTTACTTTTGGGAGCGTCGAGTCATAGCAGGGAACTGTAGAGTGATCAGCTCTAGGTGAACGGAGGTATTTTTTTTACTTTTCAATTGGGTTTTAAATGTAGCGCGAGTCTCCAGTGGCAGTTTTAAAGCTGCAGTTACTTGAGACACAGCACGATCTACTGTGCACTTCAAGAAAGTGATTTATAAAAAGACAGAGCTTTCTGCTTTTTTGGTCGCCTGCTGCCAGGAATATGTGTGTGTGTGTGTGTGTGTGGAGGCAGGGGGGAGAGTTGCCTTATGCATCAGGAACGTAAGTCAGTCTGATCACTCTGGTAGATAGTGTGGTTGGTTAACGGAAGTGCTATGTTCGGGGCTGTGTTGCGATCCAAAGATGTGCAGTCTGCTCTCAGTGAGTCTTGGGGTATCGGGTATCATGGCAGCACCAAATATGGGATATTACAGAAGTAAGGGGAAAACAAAACAAAACAAAGTGTTGTAGGAAATGAGCTAATCAGAGGGTGATGTGCATTTCATTTGGTGGCTGGCAGTCAACTACTCAGTGCTGGTGGATAGCCAGTGTCTCTCCCCAAGCGATAAGAAAAAAATGGCAGCGATGTCAAATTTAGTGCGGTGCTCTTGGCCAATGAGTAAGCAAAATGAGCACAATGATGTGAATGGGTGAAGTGGCACTTTGGGCTGGTTCTTTTTATTTCCTGGGCGTCTACTGAAAGTTAATGTTACCTCCTGGCAGGGTACCAAGCCAATCAGAGCCCAGGAATAAAAAGCCCATTTTCTAATTTAAAATGGGGGAGACATTTTATTTATTTTATTATTTATAGCATTTTGATAACTGGGTAAACCCACTGAGACCACAGGTCCCTTTTTCAGGGATGACCCGGAATTACTTACATTTACATAACACAGCAAGTAACACAGCAAGTATGGTACAGTAAGTTACATACAATTACAGAATACAGCAGGTGTAACAGTGTATACAACGAATCCAGAAGTAGGAGGAACACCTTTGAGCATGAAATACATAATACAACAATGACACAATGAGCGTTAGTTACAACAAGACACAAGCAGGATCGGGGGGGAAAAAAAAAGGACAAGTTGCTCAAGGGGACATGCCAACTGTGGATAGGGGGATAAGACCTTTTATAGGTACATTAGAGAGCGATGAAAGACTAAGGGAGGGATACTGAGGCTTAATAAAGGGGAGTGAATGTGGGCAGAGGGTGACAGTGAAAAAGCAGGGATACTGAATGAATATTTCTGCTCATTATTCACAAAGGAAGAGGAGGGGGAGGTACCTAAACCAAACAAGAGAAACACTCTGGAGATGGGTGTCGATACCAGTCCATTTACAGAAGAAAGGGATCTGAGAGAACTAGTAAAATTGAAGGTGGACAAAGCAATGGGGCCTGATGGGATTCACCCAAGAATTCTAAAAGAACTAAGGGTAGAACTAGTGACACCGCTGACTACACAAAAACACAGAATTTGACGGCAGATAAGGACCGCTTGGTCCACCTGGTCTGCCCATTTCCCTACCTAATGGATAAGCTGCAGATCCTAGTTAACCAACAACCTACTTCCCCCTACCCCCACTAGAATTCCCTTATGCCTGTCCCATGCATTCTTGAATTCCCCCACTGTTTTTGACTACTCTCTAACAAATCATGGGAGGATGAGGTGGTACCCGAGGACTGGAGGAGGGAGGATGTGATTCCTCTTCACAAAAGTGGGAGCAGGGCAGAGGCAGGAAACTACAGATCAGTTAGTTTGACCTCAGTGGTAGGGAAAATGATGGAATCACTTCTGAAGGAAATAATTTTTGAGTACCTAGAGGCCAGTGGGGCACAGGACCCAAGGCAGCATGGATTCACAGCTGGAAAGTCGTGTCAGACGAATCTAATAGATTTCTTTGACTGGGTGACCAAAGCAGTAGACCACGGAGAGGTTGTGGACATGGCCTACCTAGATTTTAGCAAGGCATCTGATACAGTCCCACACAAAAGATTAATAAACAAGTTGGTCAACCTTGGAGTGGGTCTCAAGGTGGTAGTCTGGATAAAAAATTGGCTGGACAACAGGACACAAAAGGTAGTAGTAAACGGAGTCCACAACGAAGAAAGGAGGGTTACTAGCGGGGTACCGCAGGGTTCAGTACTGGGACCGGTCCTTTTTAATGTCTTTATAAGTGACATTGCAGAGGAACTGGAAGGAAAAGTGTGTCTCTTTGCAGACGACACAAAGACCTGCAACAGGGTTGATACACAAGATGGAGTGGAAAGGATGAGAAGGGACTTGGCAAGGTTGGTGGAATGGTCAGATGTATGGCAGCTTAGATTCAACGCAAGAAGTGCAAGGTAATGCACCTGGGAAACAAAAACCCAGGGGAAGAGTACACAATGGGGGGTGAGATACTGACAACAATAACAAGCATTTGTCAATGCCGAATGTTGCTTGTTTGTATGTGTTGTTTAGGTATTTGAAGTCATTGAGTGCAAATATTGAAAATTTGAGAACCCATGAAAGGCAGGGAACTACAGCATTAATTGTAGAAACAGTTACTTTTAGAATGTTAATTAAATTTTCAACATAGGCTTTTGAGAGCACACCTTATGAACACTGGCAGTGTCATTTCACGCCATGACAGTGCAAGAATTCATGAGGAGGGGTCCCAAAAACCTCATGTTGAAAATTTGGGCCCAAAATTCCCAAAAATGCCTGAGATATGCAACAAAGTTGAAAAACCCCTATTTATTCCATTATGCAGCTTACCGGCATTTCCTCAGTTCGTGGTCGGCTTTGAAGAATGTAGACGTCTTCCCGTCCACTGGCGATCGTCACGCAAGCTCCGGAGGCAAGTATGGGGTGAGGGGTGGGAGGCAGGGTGCACAGTGGGTGGGTGCGGGGTTGTGGGGGTGAGAGAGGGGAGGGAACGCTTTTCTCTTTATTAAGACGACATGCGGACGCTTGCCATGTTGGGGTGGGCCTCCAGCGTGGCAGCTGGAAAGGCTGTTTGGGGGCTGGAGCCGACGGGATTGGACACCACGTCTGTCATAACAAGCTTTGCCACGCTGGGGTGGGCTCCCAGCGTGGCACCTGGAAAGCTTTTTGGGGAGGCGTGCAGCCGATGGGGGATTGGGCACCCCCATCGGCTATGATAGTTTTTGCCATGCTGGGGTGGGCTCCCAGCGTCGCACCTGGACAGCTTTTGTTGGGGGGAGAGGCATGGAGCTGACAGGGATTGAGCACCCCCATCGCCATAAGCAGTGTGCGTGGGGGAGGGAGGTATCAGCACGCACATGCGCGCTAAGTGCTGTGTGTGTGTGTGGGGGAGAGCCTGCTCACTGAAGTGGAGCTCTCCCTTTCAACTGCATGCCACTGCATTTTCAACTGCTGTCAGACAGCTGCAGTAGTGATTGGGGAACTGGAGCCGCACCTGCAAACACACTGACTGAACTAGAAGATGGGTGCCACACCTCCGAAAACTCAGATGATGGCACTATGTTTCTTGCACATGCGGGCAAGCAACATAAAAAAACTACATTTATGTAGAAGTCAGAGTTTATTTTTTAAAGTGAGAAAAAAGGTAATGTGATTTTTTAACCCTAACTCAGCCGGCCCCCATCCACCACCCCTATGAATTCCACCAAACTGAATTCCAAAGCACAACCCAGGTTTCAAAAAGACATGTTAATTACACCTCATGATGAACACTGCACTCTTATGTTGCAAGAAAGTACCACATACTCCTCACGTACACAATACATGTTCTCTCACACTTCCAAAGGTTTGTATTATCCGTTAGTATAAAAATGTTCATTCTGATGTCCTATTCACAAAACAATACTGTGACAAATTAGAAATATCGGCCCAAATCAGAGCCAAGTTTAAGGACTGACATCAGTCCAGCTATATAACTTCCTTCTGTAATGTCATCCTTGTGAATTTGAAACCAAAGTCCCGCTTGCCTGAAAATGTAGAGTTGTGGTGCTTTTTCAGAGAAGCCCAACACATGGTGAGGGACTGCTCACAAAACAAAGATTCTACAAGTTGGTGGTACAAACAGGCTCACAAATAATTAGTACAGTAAGTGTAAACAAAGTGGGCTGCACTCAGTCCAGGGCTAAAAAATATATACCTCTCGACTGCCCTGATGATGAGTGACGTCCCTCATGTTACTCCTCAAAACTGCTCTGTTCATCATCTGTCCCTCACGGAAAAGGTGCTGCGCACACAGAGAATGTACTGTAAATTCAGACTTTAAAGCAGCAATTCCTATTTCAATATGCTAAATGAAAAGGAAAAAAAAACACGCTGTAGAAGAAAACGCAATGGTTTCCACAGTATTCTGCCTTTGCATCTCCATGTCTGAGCATGTGTTCCTCATTATGAGGGTCAGTGTCCCTCATTGTCCCTCAATTCAGTGACAGAAGGTTGAGAAGTGTGCTAAAAAAAAAAAAAAAAAAAAACAATACTCCCAAACACCATGAAAATATTAAAAAGGGAATGCTTACTTTATTCACAAAAGTGCCACGGTGCACAAACAGTACATTAAAAATGCAAACTACCAGCTCAACAACAATTGTACATGCCCTGATCACAGACTAACGTTTAGCGTCTTTGCTATCAACATAATCATAGTCCGACAAATTAAAGATGCATTTTACTGGTCTGTTTTTGCACTGCTGCACTTTTGCAAAGAAAGTAAGCATTCCTGTTTTGAAATATTCTTGGTGTTAAATCGTGTCTCTAGCCCACTGAATGTCGTTCAGTTAATTTACATGTACACATGATTAGAGGTTTTGTGGATAAAAGTTAAGGCGAAAACTGGGAAATACTAGGTTTATACAGCTTGAGAAAAGACGATTTAGAGATTTGACCTTTTTTGAACAAAATTAAACATAACAAAGAAAAACTCCAGAATATTATTAGCAGTTCATAGGTGACGGGAGAAAATATTTTTACATGCAGAGAGGATTGTGGTGAATAATCTATCAGAACTTCAATGCAGACAAATCCCTGAATATTTTCAAACTAAGTTTAGACACACGTATTGCATGTTATGAATACGATGTGTTACAGTTACTGTGGAGCGAGGAACTGTCTTGGTGGACTGTTAGGTTTGCTCCTGCATTATGTATATGATGTTCTTATGATAAGTACTACACAAGTATCATTCATGGGACCCAAAAATCATACAGCAGAAGTGTATGATGTAAATGACAGAGAAATTTTTTTTTTTTTTTAATGTTGTGATAAAAGCTGGCAAAAAAGAAAACTTCCAAAAATGAGAAAAGGTGGTGTAAAAAAAATAGGGTGGAGATGTAATGAATGGGGAGCACTGATAGACTTCTGATAAACCCTGCGATCCTTTTGTGGTTTATCTGCTGTCTCCTTTTTTATTATGCATTGCTCTATTACAGTCTTTCAGAGATCCCCATACAAAAGAAATTTAATTTGGGAGGGGTGGAAACAATTAAGTGTATTACTGGGAAAAGACATTTCCGAAAATCAATTTAATGATGCTCCTATCTTCCCCAACTGGAATTTCCTTTCCTGTAGATGTAGTCAAGACTTGAATAGAAGCCTGTGCGGAATTATTGTCATACTCAGAACCCATGTTTTTAGAAACCAAAATCGTTCAGATAAATTGAAATGTACTTTTACGAGAAAATCGTTGTTATGCCCCCACTTTGGCGCATGAGCAAACAAAATATTTTAAACCACGAGAAACAATTGTATTACATGTTATAACTTTAATGTAACTATGCTACAGAAAATTGTATTATGTTTTCGATATTGAAAGACAGCTGTAAAACCAAAGAGTGCCCGATTATATCAGCGTTATTCTGTCTAAGGTGGTAAACCTCTAAAACTTAATGATATAAGGGGCTCTACTGCTACTGAATGCTGCAATGACAATTAAGGCTCTTGTGTATTCCAACATTAGTTATGTCCCACAATACTGGCATCAGAAATCATTTTAAAACTATACTGCGTGCTTGCGTGTGTGTGTGTGGAGGGGGGGGAGCTCTGCTCACTGAAGCAGAGCTCTCCCTTTGAACTGTATGTCACTGCATTTTCAACACTGTCATAGACAGCTGCAGCAGTGATTGGGGAACTGGGGCCGCGCCTGCAAACACACTGACTGCATTGGAAGATGGGCTGACATACCTTAGAAAACTCGGATGATGGCACTATGTTTCTTGCACATGCGTGCAAGCAACATAAAAATGGACATGGACCTGGGGGTAATTATATCAGATGACTTAAAGGTGGGCAAGCAATGTGAGAAGGCAGTAAGGAAGGCTGGGGGGATACTGGGATGCATAGGGAGAGGCATCAACAGTAGAAAACAGGAAGTTGTTATCCCTCTGTACAGACAGTTGGTGAGACCCCATCTGGAGTACTATGTGCAGTTCTGGAGACCCCATCTCCGCAAAGACAGAGTGGAGGCTGTCCAGAGGAGGTCAACCAAAATGGTGCAGGGTCTGCACCAGAAAACATACGAGGGGAGAATAAAGGAGCTTAATACGTATACCCTTGAGGAAAGAAGGGAGAGTGGGGACATGATAGAAACTTTCAAGTACCTCAAAGGAATCAACAAAGTCCAAGAGGGTAGTATCTTTCAGAAAAAGAGATGTGCAAGAACAAGGGGGAACAATTTGAAGATAGAGGGGGGACAGCTCAGAGGTAATGTGAGGAAGTATTTTTTCACAGAGAGGGTTGTGGATGCATGGAACAACCTTCCTGAGGAGGTCAAGAAGTCAAAAACAGTGGGGGAATTCAAGAATGCATGGGACAGACATAAGGCAGTCCTAGTGGGGGGGTAGGAGGAAGTAGGCTGTTGGTTAACTAGGATGTGCAGCTTATCCGTTAGGTAGGAAAATGGGCAGACTAGGTGGGCCAAGCAGTCCTTATCTGCTGTCAAATTCTATGTTTCTATGTGGACAAAAACATATTTGGTGATCACTTAATGTAGGCAAATCGGGATACATTCATGGAGAGGATAGGGGTTCAATGGTAGCAGCTGCAGTGGCAGCGTTCTGACATGTACACCTTTAGCCCAGCTTTGAAACCTTCAAGTGAGGTGCAGGTGGTCAGACTCTCTGGGAGTGAGCACCAGTAGTAGGGAGCTGAATATCTAAAGGATCTTTTATCAAAGTTGGTGCAGACCCGGGGAATTTCAAGTAGGTTGCTGTTTGTGGAACAAAGGTTTCTTCCCGAGACCTTGGGATTCAGCAGGCCTACCAAGTTGGGTGGGGTGTAGACATTGGAGAGCTTATATGCAAGACAGAGTAGAGGATATAAGAGTTTGAATTCCAGGGTGGGCCAATTTAAGTCAGCAAGGACCTCACAGTGGTGTCTCCGGGGTGGAGAACAGGTTGCAAAGTGACAAATCTTGTAAAGCATGGACAGCCTACGACTTTCGCTTTCCCTAGGGAAGTGTAGGAGTGGGGCACTGTACAGAAGGGTAGGGAGTAAGGTGCTCTTAGCTATGGCAACTCTTGATTCATTAGAAAAGTAGTTTCTAAGCCTAGAGAGGGGACCAAGTTTACAGTGTATGGTCTTGGTTACATGCTCCACATGTGGCTTAAAGGACATGTCCTGATCTAAGTAGACACTTGTGTATTTAAACCTGTCTATGACTTCTATACAGCATTTGGAGCAGATGCACCATTTTAGCTGCCTTCATCTGGACCACCTCCACTCTGTGTCCTCCTGGAGATGTGGTCTCTAGAACTGGACACAGTACTCAAGGTTGGGGGGGGGGTCGGGTCTTACCAGCAATATACACAGGGTCAACACCACCTCCCTCTTTCTGCTGGTGATACCCCTTCCCTATGCACCCCAGCATCCCACTAGCCCTTTCAACTGCCTTTCTGCATTGCCTGGCCACCTTTAGATCAGATATGGTTACCTCAGGTCTTTTCCCTGCTTGGTGGACATCAGTACCACCCCCCCATTTTGTACTCCACCCCCTGGTTTTCTGTACCCCAAGTGCATTATTTTACATACATACGAACAAACCAGCAGAAGAAGGCCATTTGGTCTATCTAATCTGGTCGTATTGCAGGGTACACAGCTTGAGCTACTGTCCCTGACCTCCTGCCCTCCCTCCCCATACCTCCCATCCTCCCTACCCATGATCCTTACCTTCCCCCTATGCCTATCCCAGCCTCTCAAAGCTGCCCACTGCCTTCAACGAGATCACCTCTTTCAGCATCGCATTCCAAGTGTCCACCACCCTCTCTGTGAAGAAGTGCTTCCTGACCTCTCTCCTAAACCTCCCATCCTCCAGCTTAAGACTATGCCACCTCGTGTTATGGTTGCCACTCAGCTTAAAGAGACTCCTTATCCACCTTATTTATCCCTTTCAAGTACTTGAAGGTCCCAGTCATGTCCCCTATCTCTTTCCTGTCTTCCAGGGAGTACATGTTCAGTGCCTTCAACCTCTCCTCATGTGCCTTACCCACTATCCTCTTTGCAGCCCTCCTCTGGACCTTCTCCAGCAGATTAATGTCCTTTTTGAGGTGTGGGCACCAGTACTGAACCCCATACTCTAGATGAGGCATTACCAGAGACCTGTACAAGGTAGTATAACCTCCTGTCTCCTACTACTGATCCCCCTTTTTCACATTGAAACCCAGCTGTCATACCCTTGACCACTGTTCAAATTCTCTCAGGTCACTGCTCATCCTTTTCACCACCCCCCTGAAGTGTCCATACCATTACAGAATTTGGTGTTATCCATGAAGAGCAGACCTTCCCTTCCAGCTCCTCTGCAATGTCACTTATAAAGATATTAAAGAGAATCAGTCCCAGCACAGAGGCATCCCACTCGTCACTCTCCCTTCTTCGGAGTGAACTCCGTTTACCACCACCCTCTGTTGCCTATCTCCCAACCAATTTCTTACTTGTCTACCGCCTTTGGATCCAACTCCTAAGCTACCTGGCTTGCTCACTACTCCTGTGTGGAACAGTATCAAACGCCTTACTGAAATCCAAGTAGGCTACATCCACTGCTCCACTCTGATCTAGTTCCTTGGTTGCCCAGTCAAAGAAATTGATCAGATTTGTTTGATATGTCTCCCCCCCCCCACCGTGAACCCATGCCACCTCAAGTCTTGTAACTCATTGGATATTCCACAATTCTTTCTTTCAGCAGCAATTCCATTAACTTTCCCACCACCAAAGTCAAGCTGACTGGCCTATAACTGCCAGCCTCTGCCCTATGATCATTTTTGTGAAGTGGGATACATCTGCCCTCCTCCAGTCCTTTGGGAACACTCCTGTTTCCAGTGAGCTATTAAATAGGACCATCAGAAGTGCATCAAGTACCTCCCTGAGCTCTCTCTATACCCTCGGGTGGACTCTGTCTGGCCCCACTGTTTTGTCCACTTTCAGATTTGCGAGTCCCTTGAGGACGCTCTCCTCTGAAAACAACTAGTGTCCACCTCCCTCCCTCCCTCCAATGCTCCTGTTACATTTTGTGGTTCTTCTCAGTCTCTTTCCTCAGGGAACTCTGAATAAAAGTATTTGTTCAGGATGTCTGCCTTTTCCCGTTCCTCCTCTGTACAGTCCCCCTTCCCTTTTTAAACCTTACAATCCCACTCCCGGACTTGCTCCGTTCACTTGCATACCTAAAAAATGTCTTAGCTCCTTTTGTTGCTGCCTTGGCCACTCTCTCTTCAGTTTGTGCCTCACACTCTATATTGCTCTCCCTGCTTCCTTCTGATTTCCCCGATACTCCTCCCTCTGCATCTAATTGTACCTGAGTGCTACCCTCCTAGGAGTTACCTTTTCTGCCACCTCTTTTGAGAACCACAGAGGTCTCTTCACGCTTGCTTTTGCTCACTTGCTTATCGCAGAGGTTTGCTGCCTTCACTTTGACCCTTTTTAGTTTCCCCCACTGTTCCTTCACCCTACTCAGGTTATACCCTCCACCAGGTAATCCCTAAGGCATTCACTCACCTTTTTTAAAATCTGCCCTCCTGAAGTTCAGGACCCTCACTTTTGTGTGGTTTGATTCTGCAGTCGTCCCAATATTCAACTACACTGCACGGTTATCGTTATTCCTCAGGTGCCCCCCCACCTTGATGTCTGCAACACTGTTCCGGCTGGCGAGTACCAGGGCCAGTACTGCCCCATCATGAGTGGGTTCACAGACTAGTTTATTTCCCTGCATCCAGTTGAAGCTGCAGTTGGGAGGCTCCAATCTGCATCTGGCAGACTGAAATCCCTCACCAGCAGCACCTCTTCCTGTTCTGCCACACTGCCAATGGCCTCCACTCCTTCCCCTGTGCTGGAGGTTTGCATATCACACCAGTACAAACACAGGCTCCATTCCCCATCTCTAGGATGACCCACAGTACCTCTGCCCCCTCTGTATTCCCTGCATCTTCATCATTTCTATGCCCTCCCTCACATAAAGAGCCACACCCCCTCCTTTCCTTCCCAACCTGTCCTTCCTGAACAGAGTATAAGCTAGTATGGCCATGTCCCAGTCATGGTTATCAGTGCACCACGACTCAGTAATGGCTACAATACACAGGTCAGTCTCTTTCATGATGGCCTTTAGGTTTGGAATCTTACTTCACATACTTCTAGCATTCGTACACATGACCCTCAAGATTATTTTTTTTTTTACCATTCTGCTGGTTACCCCCCTTCGTTTTTTTTGCCTCCCTCATTCTCCCTGTTCCCATCCACCTTCATTTCCATCATCCTGCTTCCTTTATGAATTTTCACCCAGGGGTTCCTTGGGTCTGCCGACTCTACTTAGCCTGTGGGGCAGTTTCGCCTCCTGATTTCTTTTGCCACTACCCCCTCAACTAGTTTAAATGTTTTTCAAAGTAATATTTAAACCATCCACTGAGGACTGCAGTTCCCCTACCGGGCAGATGCAGGCCATCACCCTTGTACAGACCCTTATCCATCCAGGTTGATTTCCAGACCCCAGTGTGGCGAAACCTGTCATCTTTGTACCACCCCTTCAACCATGAGTTGAATTTTCTGGTTCAGAGATCCCTTTCCTCCCCAATGCTGTAGACAGGCAGCACCTCAGAGAAAGCCACTGAGTGTGCTACCTGTCTAATACCACTCCCCAGCTCTCTAAACTTCCCCTGCACGATCCCAGCCAGGTCACTGGTTCCCAGGCGGACAATGATCTCTGACTCCCCCTTCCTTTCAGTTGCCCTAGCAAACTCCAGGATCTGCTTCCCATTCCTCTGAACCATGGCCCCACATAGGCACCTGACCTCCCTCTCTGCCCCCTTCCTATTTCCAGATCTATCCCCTAGCAATCAAGCCCCCAACCAGAAATTGCTTCCTCCACCTCCTCTGTGGTCCTCTCCCATCCTCCTGGGATCTCTACTACAGAGAATCCCACATCTTCTCTAGCCACTACAATGGATGTCTCCTCCTGGAAGTCCTGCCCTGCCAGAGCAGTGTAGTAATTTTGTAGTGGTGCCAGTTGAGAAACATGCCTCCAAACCACTACCACCACCCTTCCCAAGGCTAACATAGTCCAGCTGTTTCTCCTCCTACACATCCTCTGAGGGTAACAGTGGCAGGCCTGGTGGCCCCAGGATGGGGAGGCCCCTGAATCTTAGGCAACTCGGCCTGGAATCTAGCAACCACCTCCCTCAACCCAGAGGGGTGCATGCAGATGGGGCAGCACTGCAGTTTCCAGAAGATCTCTCTGAAAGATGCTGCCCCACAGCCACTGCACTGTACCACTCCCAGAATTCCCAGTTCCTACTCTCCCAGTGATACTTGAAAATACTTAGGTATCTTTACCCTTGATAGGGTGCTTCTATTTTCAATTAAGGATTGGTACACAAGGTAACCCGATCCTTCTGGAAAATATCTCTGAACCAGAGCCTGCAGTTCAGAAATATGTCTGTCAGATGTCACAGCCACTAGGAACAATGTCTTTCACGAGAGGACATGCAGCTCACAAGTAGCAGCAGGTTCGAAGGGAGATGCAGTAAGGGTCTCCAGAACCAAATTACAATCCCACAACAGAATCAGATCAAAGACTGGGGGTGTGTGCAGAAACAAAGTACCTCCGAGGAGCCTGCGAGAAACCTCAAGCTGGGCCACTGTGTTGCTGATGGTGAGGCCACTGAAAGTCAACATCACAGCTTGGCGGACCTTAACAAAGGAATACCAGAGGCTCGCATCCGCAAGGGACAGGAGGTAGTCCATAATCATGCTGACCAAACACATAAAGGGGTCCAGCTGACTGGCAGCACACCAAATTGAAAGAAGTCTCCATTTTTGTGAGTAGCTGTATCTAGTAGATGGCTTCTGGGCCACCAACAGAACAGCAACCGCCGTGAAAATCACGAACAGGGAGAGCTCTATGTCCTCAGGAGCCATGCATGGAGGTGCAGGGACTGAAGAAAATACAGCTACGAAAGAACTTACCGTAACAGTAGATCTTTGAGAGGAGCTTTTGCATCAGGCAACACTGGTAGGACTAAGCTCCCAGGTGCTAGGACCACACAAAAAACTTCTAGCTAGCAGTCTACAGGGGGGGACGGATGTCCACCTATGGTATAAAAGGGGTGGTCCCCCAGCCCAACCTCAGTTCTCCCTCCAGAGACCCTGGCATGCCCAAAGAAAGGAGAACCGAGGTGGTTCCTCAGAGCTGAGGAAAGCAGAGTAGACGAGAGAGGAGAAGCAGCAATCGGGCGCGCGGGAGGGAAGGAAGCATCACCTGCTGCAAGAGCTCCTCTCGAAAATCTACTGTTATGGTAAGTTCTTGTGTAACTGTACCATCTTGCTTCGAGGGGGCTCTTGCAGCAGGCAACACTGGTATAACTAAGTCCCAAGCAGTATCGTAACTGTCCCAGTCAGCAGGCAGGAGGAGGAAGAGGAAGAGGAAGAAACAGGCATAGGGCATCAGGAAAGAAGGCCCTGAAGGACTGCAAGTAAAAAAACGGCCCTACGCCTAGAGGCAGTGTCCAAACTATAATGCCTGATAAAGGTATGGACAGAACTCCAAGTGGCGCTGCGTAAATGTCTGCAGTGGACACATTCCTGAAAGAGGCAACAGAGGCAGCCATGCACTCTGTGAAATGAGCTTTAACCAGTCCGGTAAAGGAAACGCCATTGTTGCGACAGCAATAAACAATACTGATTTGCTAACCACTTAGACAAACACTGTTTGGAAACAGGAGCCCCTTCTTTTCTGGGGGCAAATGAAACAAACTGATCAGTCTTTCTGATAGAGTGGGTGCAGTCAAAATAGTACCTGAGCACCCGGTGAACATCCAGAGTATGAAGTAACATAACATAGTGGTTGAGCTGACGGCAGATAAGGACTGCTAGCCCACCCAGTCTGCCCATATTCCCTGCCTGCATCAGCGTCTGCTGACCCTACTTGGTCACTGGTTTTTGCCTTTCTTCCCCACATCTTGGGTTCTCTTATGTCTATCCCATGCATGTCTGAATCCCCCCACTGTGTTTGCACCCACCACTTCCGGGGTAGGCCATTCCAAGCATCTACCACCCTTTCTGTGAAGAACTTCCTCACATTTTCCCTTATCCTGCCCCCTCTACTCATACTGTGCCCCCTTGTCCTTGTACAACTCTTGTTCTGGAAGATGTCCCCACCTGCACCTTGTTTAAGCCTTTAAGATACCCGAACATCTCCATCATATCCCCCCACTCCCTCCACTCTCCAAGTGTATACACACTGAGGTCCTTTAATCTGTCCTCATATGTTTTATGTTGTATGCCATGCACCATCTTGGTCGCCCTTCTCTGGACCACCTCCACTCGGTCTACGTCCTTGTGAAGTGCAGCCTCCGAAACTGAACACTGTACTCTAGATGAGGCCTGACCAGTGTTTTGTACAATGGCATCACCACCTCTCCTTGTACTAGTGATATACCTTCCTATACACCCCAACATCCCATTGGCCCTCCCAACAACCTTGTTACACTGTTTGTCCACCTTTAGGTCATCTGAGATAGTTATCTCTAAATCCCTCTCTGCCCTGGTGAATGTCAGCGCTTCCTTCCCCCATACTGTAGTTCTCCGCCAGGTTTCTTCACCCCATGTGCATGATTTTGCACTTCTTTGCATTAAATTTCAATTGCCACACCTGTGACCATTTTTCCCAGTTTTCCCAGATCCCTTTTCATTCTTTCGACCCCTTCTGGAGTATCTACTCTACTGCAGATCTTGGCGTCATCTGCAAAAAGGTAAACCTTACCCTCCAGACCTTCGGCAATGTCACTGATGATGAAGACATTAAAAAGAACTGACCCCTGGGGTACCCCACTGGTCACACTTCTTTCCTCTGACTTGATCCCATTTACTACCACCCTCTGCTTCCTGTCCCTCAACCAGTTTCTAACCTAGTTCTCCACTGTGTGTCCCACCCAGGCTACCTAGCTTGTTCACTGGTCTTCTGTTGGGTACGGTGTTGAGGGTCTTGCTGAAATCGAGGTAGGCGATATCCACCGCTCCTCCCTGATCCACCTCCTTCGTCATCCAGTCAAAAAAGTCAATCAGATTCGTTTGACATGACCTTCCTGCTGTGAATCCATGCTGCCTTGGATCCTGTGCTCCCTTGGTTTCCAAGTGCTCCACAATCCTTTCCTTAAGCAGCGCCTCCATAATTTTACCCACTACTGATGTGAGGCTGACTGGACTATATTTTCCTGCTTCCTCATTACTACCACCAGGGGTTAAAAAATTTTGGGGGGATGCATAAGTCCAGGACTTATGGTACATTTTTTGGGCAAGTCCATATCAGGATCCAGTAAGTCACAACATTTTTCATATTATTACGAGAAAAAATTATTTATTTTTTCTCCCTTTTAGGATGCTCCAGTGACAGCCAGAGAAAGGTTACAGAGAGGCAGAGAGAGAGAGAGTATTATAAGACAGCAATAGTACTGCAGCTTGCTTCAGGCTGATTTTCTTCTGTTTCTTTTGATGGACATTTGTGACCAGAGGAATGGATAGTACCCAGACTACTGTCAAGCCAGTACTTTATTGATGGCAGTGGATCAAATTCAGAGACGGATGGTCCTGTAGTCATGATAAGCAGCTGGTTCTCGAAAGACTGTTGTGTTAGGGTTGTTCGTAATTTGTTTTCAATGAAATTAGCTTTTGAAAATCCTCTTTCACATTCACTTGTGGAAGGAAATCGTGAGCAGAATCTCAATAAGCTTTGCATAGGGCCCTTCGTTGAGTCTGGGCCACGTTCACCAATTTTCATTTGTAACACCAACTGGTACATAGTTATGAGAGGTTTGGTTCGGAATCGAGAAAGGTATAACTTCAGCTGCACCCACTCATCTATAGCAGAATCTTTATCAAGTTCTGAGAAATGAGAAGAGAAAGGGCTATCTGTGATGAGTTCAATTAGTTCAGCATTGCCAAATGTTGCTAGATCTTCCTTTTCCAGTGGCCAGTTGTGATAATTCAAAATCTGAATTAAAGACAGATTTCTCTGAGAGAACACCAAACCTGTTCTGGATGTACGTGACAGTATCGTTAACAAATGTGTGAAGTTCAGCTTCACTTCCAGGTGTTCTGTGAACTTTTGTTTTGCCAAACATACGTTCTTCTACGTTATACTGTTCCTGGAATTTTGTAAGATATTTTCCAGGAGTACTTTTAAGTGCTTCTAGCTGCAGAATGGCTTTCTCTATATGTTCTGGTATCTCAACAATTAAGTAGTCTGCCAACTGGAAAGTTTTTGATAATCTAGCAACAACTGGCAAAAAATCTAATAAGAAATAAAGAACTTTAATGAAATGCATAGAGGTCAGTTCCTTGAAGTACCCCTTAGCTCTGTTAGCATCCTCTGCCTTGTTGCCATCCACAAATCTGTGCTCCAGATGCATTGTCACAATGTCCAGGTTTTTTTTCTAATGCCACAACTGCTCTCTCTCTTTGCTTGCTAGCCACCTGACTTGCTTTACAGCCGTGAAATGTGCAAGATGCTCATCGAGAACTTCAGCGATTTCTTTAAGTTCTCGCCTGCGCTTTGGAGACCAAAAATAAAAACTGAAAATGCCTTTTAAACACTCTTCAAATTTGGCCATGTATTTGAAATGTTTATTTGCATCCTAAATGGCAAGCTCAAGTTTGTGGGCAACACAGTGAATGCCAATAATGTCTGGCAAAAGTGATTTGAGTCTAGTAATGACTTCTGTCCGTTCACCAAGATTAACTGATGCACCATCAAAATTAGCATATACAAGTGCTGGATGTGTACTGCCCGTCAGTTCTGGTAATGTCAAACCCACTGATTGTAAGGCTTTCTCAATAGCATTAAATACACCCTCAGCACTAGCAGTTTCAAGTGGTAACACAGATATTAGATGTGTGACTGGCAAACAGTTAGCACCTACATATCTCAGGTAGACAATTTCTTGTTCAGCGATGGAGTGGTCTGTACTTCCATCTGCAAGAATACTCACAAAGGAGGCATTTTTTACCTCTTCAATTATTGCTGAACGTATTGTTTTAGCTATGTTGTCCACAAACAAGCGGCAACCTGCTATATTCATGTAGTTGTTGCCAACATTTAAACCATTTTACGCTGCATCTCACAAATGATTTCAAAATCAGAAAAAGGTTTCCTCTTTGCCACGGTGTATGCAGTGTTAAATAAAATTTTGTATTTCTCAACTTCTTTTGTTGTCATGTGTCTTTTTTTAAATGACTGACCCAGAGCAGTTTCTGACAGACGAATGGGTGGTACTTTAGCGGTATCCTTTAAGTAATTTTTTGTGCAAGTGATGTGTTCCTTCATCAAATCATGCCTCTTTATGGGGTCTAACTTAAGATCTCCTGAACCTTTTACCATAGCTGAGTCAGGATCACAGATTTGGGGGTAGGCTTTACAATATATGCAGTACATTACAGATTTTTCTTCACTGTAATCCAGCCATGAAATTCTTTTTTCCATTCAGGACGGAAATTCCTGACCCTTTTTTCTCTGTCATATCTTTGATCCTTGGTAAGGCCATCGTCAGTACTTTTACGTTTAGCAGAACTGGATGTTGTAGCACTACTAGTACTTGCTCCACCAGATTTCGAGAAACCAAATTTTAATAAGCTCATTTTGCTGTGAGAAACTGCTCTGGGTAAGATTAGAAGAAGTTTTTGTAATTTAGAAATGTTTACTTTAATGAGCAAGGATGGAAATACACGCGAGGCACTATTATGGCCCAGAAGTATTGGCTTAGGTTAGCAAGTAAGGGCAGACAGACAGAACACAAATGTCTAAATGACTGACAATAACATGAGATGATGCTAAGGGGTGACACTATGAAATGTTTTATTTATCAGTCACAAGGGAAAAGAGGTGTGCTTCTGCAAACTTTTTCAGTGACACACTGATAACTTCAGAAAAATATTTAGTGACTTCTCTCTCAAACTAATACAGACCGAGACAGGTTTTGCTTCAGCCCAGAAAAATATTTAGTGACTCTAGTGACCTCTCTCTAGTCTCAAACTAATTATAGACAGGTTTTGCTTCAGCCCAGAAAAATATTTAGTGACTGTAGTGATTTCACTGACTCAAACTAATAAACGCAAGCAGGCTTTGCTTCAGCCCAGAAATATATTTAGTGATTCCACTGACTCAAACTAATTATATACAGGTTTTGCTTCACCAGAAAAATATTTAGTGACTGTAATGACTTCTCTCTCAAACTAATTATAGACCGAGAGAGGTTTTGCTTCAGCCCAGAAAAATATTTAGTGACTGTGTAGTGGCTTCACTGACTCAAACTAATAAACGCAAGCAGGCTTTGCTTCAGCCCAGAAAAATATTTAGTGACTGTAGTGACTTCTCTAGTAATATAGACACAGGTTTTGCTTCAGCCCAGAAAAATATTAGTTCTAACTTTCTTAGGAATGGTAAGACTTCTTCCCTTGCTCACTGACTTAATTCAAAAGGACACTCACGTTGATTTAATTACACACACACAGACTTAGCTGCTTCAAGCCCAGACAATTAGGACACTTGGCTTTGGGGACTTGATGTAAAATCAAAATAAAAGAACCCTTCTGGGTGGGTCTATCAAATATACGCTGCCAGTCTGAGAAAATAAATGCCCCCTTCAGTTAGCTCTGCTGCTAAAAGGCAGGCAGAAAAATTAGTGAGATTAAATTAGTGAAAGTCCCTGCTCTGGGACCTCAGTTAATCATTTAGTCTTCAGTCAAGTCCATAAATCCTCTTAATGCAGCTACTGTATTAAAGTTAGGCTGTGAGTCAAGTCACCAAAATATTTGATAACTCCTCTAGACTCTTTGCTGCCTACTACTCAAAAGTCTCCTTCTGCATCACACAGAACAAAACTGTACTTCTGAGGGTCTCAAAGAGCAAGTTAGTTGTTTACCCCCCTGCTCAGGTTGCTCAGATGTGCCACAGACTAACTCGGACTTTAATAAGCCCACACGATGAGCTGCAGCTTGAGTTTAGGCTCTTAATCACTCTCCTCCCATTTTCCCAGACAAATATTTCCCCACATAAAAAAACAAAACAAAAAAAAAAAAAAAACCTAAAGATGGTTAACAATTTAGCCCACAGTCAAGGAGCTTAAATGAATTCAGGCTTAAAGTTCAGCACAAATTTGGTGGGTCAGGCACTGATACAGAGCACGTCCGTATCCCGTGGCAGTCAGTGCTGAAGTGATGGCGCACTAACGAATTTCTTACAGAACAGCCACCACATGATCACCGTTTGAAGCTCATGTGATGTCCCTGGTGGCTGTTCTTGCAACGTGCATCCTCCCGCGAGACTTCCTGCAAGCTGTCGAAACCGGAAGAACTCAGTCGGACTCTCCCAAGTGCCTCCCAGCTTCATGATGCAGTAATGTTCTCCTTCCCCCAGAGCGCTCCTGAAGACTCTGCAGCATGGAGGTAAGCGCGATCGGGGGGGGAGGGGGAATGGAGTGATTCAGTGTCAGCCCCTGAGGTGGAGGGAGTGAACTGCACCCTCCAAGATTGCCAGACAGCACGGGAGACACTGCGCATGTGCGCAACAGTGAACTGCACAGCCAAGTCCCTCAGACTTAATAGGGCTGTGCAGTTCAAGTCCATCTGCAGTTTTAATGCATCCCGGACCTCGGACTTGGGGATTTTTCATCCCCTGACCACTCTTGTGGAAAGGGACATTTGCCCCTTTCCAGTCCCCTGGGACCACCCCTGTATTGAGAGACTTACTAAAGAGGTCTGCCAGTGGCGCTGCTAGCACCGTTCTTAATTCCTTCAATATCCTGGGGTGTATACCGTCCAGTCCCATCGCTTTGTCCACCCTCAGTTTGGTGAGTTCTTTAAACACTCGTTCTTCTGTAAAAGGACTGGTGTCTACCTCTCTCACCATTGTTCTTGCTTCTTAGTTGTAGTCCCTGTCCCTCCCCCTCTACTGTGACTATCCAACAGAAGTATTCATTCAGTAGCAATGCTTTTTCTAAGTCACCCAACACCCACCCCCCTTCCTACCCCCGAGCCTTATAATCCCTCCCCTGGCCTTCCTTCTATTGCTAATATATCTAAAAAATGTCTTGTCCCCCCCCTTTACCGTCTGAGCTAGTCTCTCCACTGTTTGTGCCTTCATGCTCCTGCTTTCCCCGCCTCCCTCTGTCTCTCCAGATACACCACCCTATCCTCCTCCTCCTTCTGAGTCTCCTTATATTTCCTGAACGCCCCCTTTTTGTTCCTCACCTTTTCTGCCACCTCCTTTGTGAACCATAGTGGTTTGTTCCTTTTCCCCTTGTTGCTCACCTTAATACACTGTTTGTTTGCCTCCCTATGGCCTCTTAAGTGTGCCCACTGCTTCTCAACCCCTCCCCCTGGTTCCCTTCTTTCCAGGGCCTCCTTGATTACTTTCGCCATCCTGGCTTCCCCTGGATTAGAATACTTGGGAACAAAAACAGGCAGGTGGATGGACTGGTTTAACAAATTCAGACATCACCTTAGGTCAAAACTTAGGATTGGTCCGCAGAGACGCCCTGTCTTTGTGAAAAGCCAAATAAGGCTCTTTACACATCAGAGCCTGCAACTCAGAAATCCTCTGAGCAGAGGTAATAGCAACTAAAAATAACGCCTTCCATGAAAAGAAGTGTAGCTCGCAGCTCATGGCTGGCTCAAAGGGAGGTAAAGTAAGCTTTTCTAAAATAAACAAACATCCCCATGGCGGGACAAGGTCCCTAATGGGAGATTTCAAATGTAACATACCACGCAAGAAAGTGTGCGGAAAGTTCCAGTTAGGCAATAGCTTTGTCCTCAACAGGTGCATGGTATGCAGAGATGGCAGAAAGGTGCACCTTAAGTGAGAAGTAACCCAGACCAGAGTCTGAGAGGGATAGGAGGTACTCCAGGATGAGTTCACCAGACAGGTGAAACGATCCAAGTGCCGAGCGGTAGCCCAAATGGAGAAGCGCATCCACTTCATGGGAAGTGGCTTTGGTGGAAGCTTCCTAGCAGCCACCAAGTCATCTGCCACCTGGGAAGAAACTCTGAAGTGGGCAATAGCTAAGTTTGCAGGAGCCACGCATGGAAATGTAATGATTTGAGGTCTAGATGGACCAGAGTGTCCTGCTCCTGGTACAGCAAGTCGGAGCACAGGGGCAAGGGGAGTGGCAGTTCCACTGCCAGTTGCTGCAGTAGTGGAAACCATATCTGACATGGTCAGTAGGGAGCTATCAGAATCATCTCTGCTCCCTCAGACTGTAGCTTGAGGAGAACCCTCTGCCGAAGTGGGAAGCTAGGGAAGGCATACAGAAACCTCCCTGTTCAAGAGAGGGACAATACGTCGTGCCAGAAAACACCAGGCACTGGATCGAGCGACCAGAAATTGGGCAGTTTTGTGTTGAGTGGTGACGCAAAAGGTCCAGCTCTGGATGGCCCCACCTACCAAGGAGGTCCTCGACCATGGAGGACAGCAGTTCCCATTCATGCGTCCTCAACCTGGACCTGCTTAGGCTGTCAGCCAAGACATTTTGGATGCCTGGAATATGTACGGCAGCTAGTTCCAGGTTGTGCCATATGGCCCAATACCAGACTCTCATGGCCTCTCTGCAAAGGGGGTAAGAATGAGTCCCCCCTTGTTTGTTGATGGAGTAAGACTACAGACATGTCTGTCTGTCTCAGAAGAGGACCTGGAAGGAGGAGAGAGTCTGGAAGGCCTCCATAGCGTAAAGGACTGTCTGCATCTCCAGAACACTGATGTGGAGATGTTGTTCACACTCCGACCAAATCCCCAGAGTCCGACAATCTGCCAAATGCGCACCCAGCCCAGGCCCGAGGCATCCTTCATAAGAATCTGTTGCAGGGATTCTGCCCGGAGAGGAACCCCCGAGGGGTTCTGCCACCATTCCAGGGTCTGCTTCACAGGATTGGAAACCAAAACCGGCTGATCCAGGTCATTGGTACACTGGCCCCACTGGACTCAAGAGTCCACTGAGGCACTCTTATGTGCAGGTGGGCTAGGGGAACCGTGGTTATAGCCCCTGCCATGTGCCCTAGGAGCCACAGAAAAGACCTGGCTGGAACTTGATGGGAGGAGGAAACCAGCTGGGCCTGCACTATCAAACATTCTGCCCTGTCCTGTGCCAGGAAGGCTTTGCCCTGTGACGAGTCTAGGACTGCTCCTATGTACTGGAGGCACTGACTCAGCAAGAGACAAGACATGGGTAGGTTTAGAGTAACCCCCAGAGTCTGGAACAACCAAAAGGTGGCATCCAGGGTCCAAATCAACTGAGCCCTGGAGGGGGCTGTCAGCCAGTTGTCCGAATGCCCTTGTCTCCGCAGGGCTGCAGCCACCACTGCCAGGCACTTCGTAAAGACTCAGGGAGCCGAAGAAAGGCCAAAAGGGAGAGCCTGAAGCTGAAAACAGTCCCCTTGAAAACAAAAGTGGAGGAACAGTCAGTTGGGCAGGAAAACCGGGATATGGAGACAAGCATCCTGCATATCCAGCGAACAAAGCTAGTCTCCCTGGTGAAGAAGGGGCAGCTGCCCTAGAAGGGTGATGATCTTGAAGTGCTTGTACTCTATGTAAAGGTTCAGATGGCTGAGATCCAGAATTGGTCTCAGGTCCCCAGTCTTTGGGACTAGAAAAGTGGGAATAGAACCCCTTCCCTCTTTGTGCCGGGAGGACGGACTCTATGGCCTTTTTGGGCAGTATCGCCTGAATCTCCTCCTGGATGAGGGAGACATGGGCCTCAAGGTAATGGGAGTACAAGGGAGGGTTGTCTGAAGGGAACTCTAGAAATTCCAGCATGTGCCTCCTTTTCCACAATCTGAAATGCCCATTGGTTTGAAGTTACAGTGCGCCACTCGTCTAGGTATAGTGAAAAGTGCCCCACCACCACCTTCCCAAGGCTGCTGCCGAAGGAGGGGAAGGGGGGTCGGGTAAGCAGTCAGGCTGTAGTACCGGGGGTGGGCAGAATGGCTGGGGACGCTCTAGGGGGCCCTAGGGGGCGGAAATACCAGCTATCTGGGTAGAAGCCTTGCGCTTTAAGGGTGCCTCTGGTCTGCTGGCCCTTTATCTGCTGCCTAAGGTTTCGGCAAAAGGACTAGCGCTGGGTGGACCTGGGCTGAGAGCGGTACATGTATTGTACCGATCTCAAGGCCTTGCCCGACTCTTGGAGGCAAGAAATAATATCCTGGGTGTCCTCGCCAAAAAGGACAGATCCTCAAAAGGGGGCATCCAGGATTTTCGCCTGCACATCAGGGGCGAAACCTGATACCATGAGCCAGGAGCGATGGCGGATGCAGACACCTGTTGCTGCTGTTTGGCTGCATCCACTGTGTCATAAGCATCCCTAAGCACATGGTTGCCCATGTCCGAGCCCAATTTAAGGAGCTGGACAAGCTGGGACTTGGCAGAGTCATCAGGAAGGGCCCGCACTAGGTCCAAGGCCTTGTCCCACAAGGTGTTCTGATACTGTACCATATAAGCCACGTATTTCTGGGTCCTAGTGGTGAGAGTGGCCAAAACCTAGATCTGCTTGCCGAAGTGGTCAACCTGGCGCGACTCCTTATCAGCAGGGTTGGTACTGAGGTGCCTAGGTTTCTTGGTGCGGTCATGAGCCGCATTCATGACTACCAAGTCCGCCTCTGGCTGTTCTCCCAAATAGGGTTTGCCGATGGGTGCATGATAAAGGCAGTCAAACCTTCTTAGCGAAGGTCAGAGTGGAGGAAGGGATGGGTCCAGGTAGCCTTGGTGACATCTTCATACAACTCTTATGAAGGGTGGTACCACTAATGGTAGAGTCTCTTTTCTGCAAAGATAGACTGCTAGATGGCGAAGTTCGGGGTCTAGTTCTTCTGTCTCCCACCCCATTAGGGATTGTATATGCCTCATGACATCCATAAAGTTAGGATTGTCAGAGCGAGACCTAGGAGTTTCCTTAGGGGTTTCAAGCCTGTGAGAGGGCCCCCAGAATCCTCTGTCTTCCGAAGAGGAAGAGGATGAATCCCTTCCAGACGGGTCACTTTCTGGGATCGGCATTCGGGGGCGAAGTTCCTCCTTACGGTGATCCGTATAAACAGGAAAGGGTTCTGGAGACCAGAGATGGCTAGGATCTGCACGGCCAGAGTCTCGAGGAGGAGGTTCCAGAGGAAGCAGAGTGGTGGCCTCCTGGGAGTATCCTTGTCTTTCATAAAGGCCCACCAGGCTAAAAAAGCATGTTATAGTCCACCGGAGGAGGAGGATTATAAGGTAGGAACTGGTACTGGGGAGGCGGGGTCGGATACCCAGGTGTTGGGTAACCTGGCATCTGTCCCTGGGGTGTCAGGTACCCTGATGCCGGTCCTTGACATGCCGAGTAGCCAGGCGTCGGCCCTTGAGGCGTCTGGTTCCCTGGCATCAGTCCATGCGGCATCGGGAATCCAGATGCAGTTAGCTGAGGCGTGGGAGAAGATGACTGGGGCATCGACAAAGTTGACATTGGCACAGCAGACATCAGCCGGACAGGCAAAGGCTGGCGCCAGTCCGGTGAGACAGATGCCGCAGGCCCCAAAGGGGAAGCAGGCTTCTGTGCAGGGGAGCTTGCTCCCAACGGAGGCAGAGGCATCACCTGAGTGGAGGAGGCGAGTGCTTGCTCTAGGCATTGCTTACAGGTGCTGGTCTCAGTCAGAGACCGATGTCAGCAATGCCAGGACCAGGGGAGCGATGGGCAAGGATCTGCCGCCCCAGAAGGAAACCCCAGTCTAGCCACCTGGATGAGGACCCGCTGGAAGTAAGGGCTTGAGCATCAGAGGCTGGGAAGCAGGGAACAAAGTCCGATGCCCTAAGCAGCCACCACCTGAGACAGAAATAAGGGTGAGTGGCTGAGAAACTGGCAGCCCGGAAGGGGTAAGGACTGCTGAAAGAGGAGAGGCTGATCTCCCGCAGGAAGAAGACCTGGAGGCGGCCGCCAGCTTATGCAGTGACAGAGAGCGGGAAGCTGAAAGGGGCCGGTCCCTATGCTTCCCACTGGACTACTCCTTCTGGGCAAGGGAAGAGGAGGAACTTTTACCCTGAAGCTTCTTCTCCACCACAACTAACTTCTACTGCAGCAAGAAGCTCTGGAGGGTCTTCAAACGGCATCTCCGTGTGGCCTGGTTGACATCCTGGCAGACGTCGGTGTTGTGGTCAAGGAGTAAGCAGAGCAGACAAAAAGAGTGGCCATCCTTGGAGGAAAGCTGCTTGCCTCAAGCACACTTTGTAGGCCGGTTTGAAGACTAAGCTGGAGAAAAAGAGATGCACAAATGCAAAGAAATACCTAAAAATGATGTATTTCTAACGAAGAAGAAAAAGAAAATAATGGGTAAAGCACGAGCAAAATGGTGGTCGACTGAAGCAGGTGTCCGTGAAGGTCTGACATGCACGGGTCAATGACGTAAAGAGCCGAGGCTGGGCTGGGGGAATCGCCTTTTATACTACAGTCGGACATCGCATGCGACGCAAGGGAGGTCCTCTATAGACTGCTAGCTAAAAGTTTTCCAGATGGTCTCAGCGCCTAGCGGCTTAGTCCTACTGGTGCTGCCTGCTGCAAAATCTCCTTGGAGTAAGATCTGGATGCACCAGAGAGCCCCATTCCTGTGACAGAAGTACCTCCCGTTGAGAGAGTGAGATTGGGGTTCCACTGCCAATTACTGAAGCAAAGAGAACCAGATTTGTCTGGGTCAGTACGGAGCCATCAGAATTAGGGTCGCCAACTCGGCTCTCAACTTGACCAGAGTCTCTTGTGTTAAAGGGGATGGGAGAAAGGCGTAAAGACAGACAGGGACAACTCATCTCACCAAAAAACTCCAGACCCCGGAGTGAGAAAGCAAAAAAGAACAGTTATGTAAGAACTTACTAACAGTAGACCTTCAAAAGAATCTCTTGCAGCAGGTCACACCTTAGGAACTGTAGCCGACAGGCACCAGGACCACATGGACGCATTTTTGCTAGCAATCTAACTGGGGATGCCCACGGTGACCTCATCACATCAACGTCCTCCTATACAGCCATGGGTGGTGCCACGTCCTCCTCAGTTCCCCGCCAGAGACTCGCTCCAGAGGGAACAGAGGGAGAGCCAGAGACACCTACCAAAAGAAATGTGTAGGTACAGAAGGTACACTGTCCTGGAAAAGGAGAGAACAGGAATGCAAAGAAAGGGGAAGGAAGGAGGGAGGGACAGCATGACCTGCTGCAAGAGATTATCTTGAAGATCTACAGTTACGGTAAGTTCTTGCGTAACTGTTCTATCTTCTTTGGGGATATCTCTTGCAGCAGATCGCACCTTAGGAATGAGTCCCAAGCAGAACTGCAGAGGAGAACACAGTCCAGTCTGCTGGAAGGCAATGGCTTACGAGAACAGGTCCTGTAGCACTGCTAGGCCAAAACCTGCCCTCCTCCTAGAGGCAATGTCTAGACTCTAGTGTTTCATTAAAGTGTGGATGGTACTCCAAGTGGCAGCAGCACAAATCTCTGCTGCCGAGACCTCTCTGAAACAGGCAACCGAGGTGGCCATGCCTCTGGTAGAGTAGCCCTTGACATTCCCAGGAAGTTCCTTACTGTACTTCCTACAACAGAAAATACAGTTGGCCAACCATTTGGACAGGCACTGTTTTGAAACCAGTATGCCCTATTTCCCGGGTGCAAAAGAAACAGTGAGGACTTCCTGCAGTGCTTCATGTGATGAACATAATATCCAAGTACTCTATGCACATCCAAAGTATGTAGCAATGCTTCTCCTGTACTGGCATGCTCTGGGTAATAAACAGAAAGGTGGATGTCTTGAATTAGAGTAAACTCGGACACCACCTTTGGCAAAAACTTAGGGTTAGTATGCAAAGACGTGCTGTCTTTGTGGAAAACCAAAAATGGCTGCTCACACATGAGCATCTGTAGCTTGGAAATCGAACTAGCAGAAGTAATAGCAAGTAAGAATAATACTTTCCACGACAGAAAGCGTAGCTCGCAAGTCACAGCAAGTTCAAAAGGAACCAAAGAAAGTTTCTCCAAAACAAAATTTAAAGTCCCAGGCTGGGACTGGGTTACGGATGGAAGGCTTCAAGTGGAGGATGCCTCTTAGAAAAGGTACAGGCCACGTCCAACTGGGCTACCAGATGTCCCTAAATGGGAGGCTGATATGGCGGACAAGTGCACTTTTAGTGAAGAGTACTTCAGGCCAGCATCGGACAAGGACAGCAAGTACTCTAGAATCTGGTTCACCGGGCAGGTTAAGTGATCTAGATGACAGGAAGCCACCCACAAAGCAAAGCGCTTCCATTTCATGGAATAAGTCGCCCTGGCGGAAGGCTTCCTAGTGGTCATCAGTATGTCAGCCACTTTAGATGAGACACCGAACCTGGCAATAGCTGCGTCTTCAGGAGCCAGGCATGCAGGTGACTGGAGGTTCAGAGGGTTCCCAGTTACTGTGACAGTAGGCCCGGGCACAGGGGAAGGGGGCACTGGAGGCTCCACTGCTAACTGCTGCAATAGTGGAAACCAAATCTGCAGGGGCCAAAAGGGGGCCACCAGAATCAGGGTGGCACCCTTCATCTGAAGCACTCTCTGAATCAGAGAAAAGGAAGAAAGGCATAAAGGAATCTCTCTTTCTAAGAGAGGGACAATGCATCTTACCAGAAAACTCTAGGCCCTGGATCGACCAAGCAGAAAAGTGGCAGTTTTGCGTTGAGTGGTGACGCAAAAAGATCCAACTCTTGCCGACTCCATCTGCCGAACAGGTCTTCTACTAGTGAGGTGAGCAGCTCCCATTCATGCATTCTGGACTGCAACCAGCTTAACTTGTCTGCCAGGACATTGTAGGGACCCAGATCAGTGCCCCAGCCCATCCCTGACGCATTCGAGGTGAGGATCTGCTGAGCAGAGAGAATGAGGAAAGGAAACCCTCTGCTCAAATAGCTGGGTTCCATCCACCAGAGAACTACCTTCTGAACCAAGGAAGAGACAAGAACCATCTGCTTCAGCTCACTGGTCCGCTGATCACACTGTACCCTTAAAATCCACTGAGGGATACGTATGTGTTGTCGCACCAAGGGAACTGTAGCAATGGCAGAAGCCATCAGACCCAGGACTCTGAGTTATGTCCAGACGGTGACATACCCGCTGTGATAAATTTCCTGGGCCTGTGCTGTCAAGTGTTCCACCCTGTCTGGGGTCAGAAAGACAGAGCCCTGGGCTTTGTCTAGTATGGCTCCTATGTACCGGAGCCGCTGGCCTAGAGTCAGGACCATCTTGGACAGATTGACTGTGATCCCCAGCTGGTTGAACAACTGCAGAGTATGTGCCAGGGTCTAGAACAGTTGCTCTTTGGACTGGGCTTTGAGCAATCAGTTGCCCAGATAAGGAAAGATGTATAGACCCTACCTCCTGAGGGCCACTGTCACCACAGCTAGGCATTTGGTGAAGACCCGAGGTGCCAAAGACGGGCCGAAAGGGAGGACTCTGAAAGAACAATTACGTAATAACTTACCATAACAGTAGATCTTCAAGGGGATCTCAGTCATCAGGTTACACCGTAGGAACCTTCACTGTCAGTGAAGCAGGACCCACACAGACGATTTTCCGCAATACAACTGAGGCCGCCCACACAGTTCATGTCTGTCGATGTCACCAACCCTATAAAAGCATAAGCGGCCCTGCTCCCTCCTCAGTTCTTTCTCCGGAGACAAAGAAAGAACAGCTCTAGCCATGGAGGACCAAGAAGAGAGAGAGAGAGAGGGGTGCCCAGACCTATTTGAAAGGCTGGATACACCAGATAGCCAGTTCCTAGACAAGACCCTCAAGAAGGGGGATGGTGGGAGGGAACGCAGACCTGATGACTGCAATCCCCTCGAAGATCTACTGTTACGGAAAGTTCTTACGTAACTGTTCCATCTTCTTCGGGGGTATCTCAGTCATCGGGTTACACCATAGGAATGAGTCCCAAGCAATTACAGGTGCAGACAGTCTGGGAGGAGGGCTCACCATAAACTAAAGAGAGGAGGCCCTGCAGCACAGCCCTGCGAAAACCTGCACGGGCTCTTGAGGCAATGTCCAGACTGTAGTGCTTGGTAAAAGTATGGACGGTACTCCAGGTAGCAGCTGCACATATGTCAGCGGCCGAGACCCCTCAGAAACAAGCCACAGAGGTAGCCATGCCTCTTTTGGAATGAGCCTTATAACTGATACTATCTCTAAAATTAACAAGAGACTGGGGCATTTAGTCAGTCTAGGTTCTGTATGAATAAACACATAAGGAAAACAATAATAATCCAACTCTTCCTTCCAGTCCTCGAATATGGCAGTCATGTGTATGGTTTTGCTCCCAAGAGTATATGAATTAAAACTGAAAATTTATAATCGCATGGCAAGATTCATCTTACTGAAGGATCAAAATTCCCATCACTGTGACCTTTATGAGGAACTAGGATGGCTGTCTCTGGAAAACAAAAAAAAGATTCTCTGGGCTACTCAGATTTATAAAGTAGTAAATGCAAATAAACCTATTTGGATTCCAAATTGGAAAAAAGTCACAATTAAACCCAAGACCTACAAGTCTGAGGAAGTTCGTATTTCCAAGATTTAAAAATAAATTTAGCAATCTGGCTATAGCTATGTCCTCAGCAGACAAGCATGCAGATGGAGGGAGCCGAGTTGGGGATAGATCAGGGTCCCCTGATCCTGGGTCAGCAGGTTACTGCAAAGAGGAAGAGGGACCGGAGGTTCCTCCACCAACTGCTGTAGCAAAGTAAACCATATCTGCCGAGACCAGAATGGAGCTACCAGAATCATGCTGGCCTCCTCCATCTGCAGTTTGATTAGCACCCTCTGAAAGAGGAAATGGAGGGAAGGTGGAAAGGAACCTCCCGCTCCAGAAGAGGGACAACGCGTCTTGCTAGAAAACGCCAGGCCCTAGATCTAGCAAGCAAAAATTGGGGCAGTTTTGTATGGAGTGTGGACGCACAAAGGTCCAACTCTGGATGACCCCATCTGTCAAACAAGTCTTCTTCCCTTATGGCCCCTTGTAGAAAATAGTTTGTTTTTTCAGCTGGTTCAGCTGGGGGGTGGGGTTGCTGTTAACAGGTCTATAAAATTCTCTGTTATTCAGTTGGTGTTAGACCTCCATCTCATAATCTTTTGTGTTAAGAATCATACATTAAGGTTTACTGGAGTTGAACACGTGTGTTCGGGCGCCAGAGGTGGCGATAGGGAATTGGCCCTCAGTAGAGGAGAGTCGTACTGGATTTATTGACTGGGAGCATTTATAGGCCCTTTAGGCCTTAATGATCAAATAGCACTCATCCCATTCCTGAGAGATTAATTCTGTGTTATATATATGATCTAAGTATGTAAACTGTTTCAAGGTCATAAATGTCAGTGCCTTATAAAAGGAAAATGTGAAGTAGAGTTATCTTATTACAGTTAATAGTTATATACCTGTATTATTTTACAGTGCCTTATTATACTCCCCCCCCCTTTTTCTCTCTTTCTTCTAACAGGTTGCACAGTTCACAAGAATTTCTTTTTAAAAACATGAAGGAGGTAGCACAAGCGAGAGGTTGGGTGCATAAAACTCTCTCTCTCTCAGGAACATATCTCCTGTGTGAACTTCTTTGTTCTTTGGGCACTCTCACCTTTTCTCCTCCTATTGCTTTTCTTCATCTTTTTCTCCTTTTTTCCCCTTTTTCTCCCCCACTTGGTTTCATCACTCCTTCGCCACCTTTTTCTATATCCTCTTTCTTCCCCATCTTTATATTTTGGATATTAGGCCTTTGCAATATAACAGGTCTTGAAATCTTAAAAGATGCATTAAACCAAACAAGGCTTTGTTTACATGGTATAAACTTTATGCAGGATTGTGATGTACAAAGTTAAATGTGTGAAATAAACCATATGAATTGTAAACATCTTTTGAATTGTAAAAGTAGCAGTGTTAAAATATATGTAATGTCTACTGGTTTGAGCACTTTTTCAGCACTTTTTCATGTGTCATCAGAAGTGGTCACTTTACTTAATACAGAACAGGTTTTTTTCATTCATATTTATGTGTGTGTTTCTTTAAATGGACCTAGGTCACATGATGACTGCTGTCTGCTATTTAAGCGTTTCACCAATGGGGGCAGCAACTTTGACAAAGCCTCGAAGGAGGTGAAATGTCAGTTCATTTTGTACACCTGTTTTTGGCGTCTGTGGAGTTTGGCTTAAACCTTTTATAGTCTGCAAGAAGCCTGTATGGACATCTGGTTATCTGTGGAGCTTTGAGTTCTGTGACTGTTTCTGATATCCAGTACATATTGTCACTAGGAACCTGGTCTCTAGGAGCGGCTGTGTACCAGGAAGTGTCTGGAGGCTGCTCAATGAGCTCCAGGGTGTGCCCCTCTCTATGATCTGCAGAATCCACACATCCGAAGTTATGGTGCTCAGCTGATTCAGATGGAGGGAGAACTGACCTCCGACCACCGCCTCCTGGCCCGGGACCAGAAAGGGAGGTGGAGTCTGGCAAGTAGTAAAGCAGAGGCGGATCCAACTGCAGGGGCTGGTCCTTCACTTCTGGGGCGCTTGGCTGCAGCTCCAGCATTGGAGGGGTGGGCAAGGCAGCCAGGGTTCTGCACTTTCCTTGGGGCTGAGAGGCTGCACCAGGTCTGTTTGTTTTGTGAAAGGGATGGTGCCCTCTACCTCTCAGTTGAGTATGGCAGAGGGAGTGGACAGACTTAAGAGCCTTGCAGGTCATTGATAAGGTCCTGGACATCAGGGCCAAACAGCTTAGTGACATTAAAAAGGGCATTCAGAACTTTTTGCTGAATATCAGCAGTGAAACTGGATACCCTCAGCCAAGAGTGCGTGCGTACGTAGGCATATGCCCATGGCAGCAGCTCTGGCAACGGTGTCGGCCGTGTCATAGAGGGCTCTGAGGAGGTGCTTGCTAACATCCTTAGCCACCTGAAGGCACTGGAGCAGCTCCTGTTTTTGTGTGCCATCTGGGAGGGCTTGGGCAGCAGCCTTGCCCTTCTTCCAATTAGCATTTTGGTACTTTACCATGTGAGACAGGTAATTTGCAACCCTCAAACCCAGTGTGGAGTCGGCATACACCCCTCTTACCCTAAAGGTCAATTCTGCGAGGCTCTTTATCCAGGGGAAAGGAACTAAGGTGCTTAGGTGCCTTAGACCTCTTGTAAATTGCCTTAATGATCACAGAGTCTGTTTTGGGCTGGGCAACATAGCAGGGGAACCCCTGGGGGGCATGGTAAAGTTGATCTGTCCTACGGGGCATAACTGGCACCATGTATGGTCTGTGCCAGGCTGCTGTGGCTACATTCCCTAATCCTGGCAGAATTGGAGGAATGATTTTTGGGGGAGATTCTGGGATCTCCAGGATGTTCACCAGGTCTTTCCTGGTGGCATCCTCTTCCTCAGTGTGGAAGGCCATGGCGGAGGACAGCTGCTTAATCACACTGAAAAATGTGGGGTCCCCAGGAGATCTAGGAGTATGTTTAACTGAATCCTCACTAACCGAGGAAGCTGTGTACCTGTCAGAGACCAGGATCTCTTCCTCATCATCATAAGAATGAGGTCTGAATGGTACTCCTCTTTGATGTAGACATCCTCCAAATTCAGGTCCGGCGTCAGCTGCGCCGGCGACTGCTTGCAGGGAACTTCCCATGGTCAATGAGTAGGCATTGACAATGAAGCTGCCATGGACGGCGTGAGTGAAGAGGGCCTATACACGCCCAGTAGTTGAACAATCGCAGAAGTGAATTTTGTCGGGACCTCATTCAAGTCGACAATGTTAGTTGATGGCATGGGTGTCAATGACCCACCTGCAGGGGTCCTGTGAACCCGAGGAGCCTGTAGCCCTGGAGGTAGAAGGGGGCAGGCCTCGAAGGGAAAGCCACTGACTAGGACGACGAGCCCATCGTAGGACAAAGGAGGGGCTGACGACCAGGAGGTTGATGGCTGGCCGCCCTAAGAATTGGGTGGGGGTGCTGTCTGTATGGGTCTGATGGGCACAGAGACCTGGACAGCAGTTGTGTGCATTGGTGCAGCCGATCAGGATCCCCCAGAAGAAGAGGCCATCGGGTAACGAGATTGACACTGGGGGAAGCGGTCACAATCTTTTTTTGTGACTCCCCCCTCGAGAATCTGTCTCGGGTCTTAGAGGCCTGGGAGCTCGACGACCCTGTTGGCAAATGAGAGGCTGGAATCCTGGAGGACTCCTGCCTGGAAATGGCTACCTGTTGATCCATCAGGAAATTTTTAAGAGCCTTTTTGCATCACCTGAGGGTTTTTTTGGTTAAACTTCTGGCAGAGCTCACAGTTGGAAGCTTCATGGTCAGGCCCAAGACAGCTGACACAGAGAGAATGCTCGTCTGTGGAGGCAATCTTCTTTCCGCAGCGACGGAGGAGAAGTCGAAGGATTAACTCTCGACATAACCAAGTTGGAGGAATGTCTTTAACAAAAGAGATTCTGAAAAATAGCTGAAGGAAAAGCCATAAGCGAAAAAGGCATGAGTGCTGTGGCAGAGTGTCATTGAGGCAGAGGTCAGGAAGCAAAGGAAAAACCAGGAGCAGTTGTAGAATTTGCAAAAAGTGTTTATTAGTACTAGCAGTAACATAAAAAGAATAAAACTGTTCAGAATAATTATTTACAAAGGCAGAATAAACAAAGAAGATCCATCTGAGTTTTCCTTCAATCTCTGTCTCTCAAAATATTGCAGTTCTTCTCTAAGTCTTTGCAAACCCCCCACAAGCATCCTGTTTTTTTCTAAAATGTTCTTGTAAGTTATCAGGCAGGTGCAGCAAGAACACAATGTCCCAGAACTGAGGCCCCTTCTCCACAGCTTCTGCAAAAGGGCTTAAAAACTGCACTCAGGTTAACCCCTTGAGTTCCCAATAGCATTTTGCAACCATCGCAAACTATAATTATATACATTTCAACAGTTAACACTATACAATTTCTAAATAAAGGGATCCCAATATCAGTTACATTTCCACATATTGATTTGCATATATTTTTTATACCAGCAGATTGTAAGGGAGGAACAAAGACAGAACAGCAAGTGAGAGTAGAAAGATAGCGAGAGGCAAAGAACTGCGAGACTATCGGGGTTATCAAGTCCTAGGTCTCAAGGAAAAATCTGGTTGCGCAACCAAACAGACAAGAGACAGGAAAGGAAAGAACAGAACAGATCCCTGCATTCAAACTCTCCATAACAACTGGAACAGGATCCTATTCAACCCTGTCACATGGAGCTTCCGCGGAGACCCATGTGAGCGAGTTGCCGGCAGGAAAGAACTGGGGAGGGAGCGGGGTCGCTCACTCCTTTATAGGGTTGGTGACGTCGATGGACATAGACAGTGTGGATGGCCCCAGTTATACTGCTGAAAATCTTTCATGTGGATCCTGCTTCTCTGATGGTGAAGGTTCCTATGGTGTAACCCGATGACTGAGATACCCCCGAAGATTATCTGATAGTGCTCCCCTTGAAACAGGAACCTGAGGTACTTCCTGTGGGGAAGGCAGACCTTGATGTGCAGGTATGCGTCCTACATATCCAGGAAGCAGATCCAGTCTCCCTCCCGGAGCAAGGACAACAAGTCAGGGAGGGTGACCATCCTGAACTTCTTGTACCGGATGTCGTAGTTTAGGTTTCTGAGGTCCAGGATGGGTCGCAAGTCCCCTGTGTACTTGGGGACAAGAAAGAAGTGGGAGTAGAACCCTGTGTTGTGCCGATTCATGGGAACAGGTTCTATAGCCCATTTTCAAAGCAGTGTCTGGATCTCTTCCAGCAATATGGGAACGGGGTCTGGGAGGTAAGAGGAAGGTTTAGAGGGGAGCTCAGGAGGCATCTCCACAAACTCTAGTGCATGCCCTTGTTCTCCTGCCACCAGTCTAGATGGACAGAGAATCAACCCCCCACCACTGCATCCTAAACTGGATGGAGGGCATCAGGCCAGGAGTCAGGTGGATGCTGTGCCTGCAGCCGGACCTGCAACTCCACCCCTTGAGGACTTTCCTGTGGTGGAGGAGGGGGTAGGCAGAGCTGTGGTAGCTCTGCGTTTACTGGGCTGCTTGGCACCAGACTTCGGTCTATGGGTGGTGTGTCAAAAAGACACCCTTTGCCCACTCCTCTGGTGGGTAGGACAGAGGGAGTGAACGGACTGCAGGGTACTTCCTGAGGCCTGCAGTTCATTAAGAATGTCCTGTACATCTCCTCCAAAGAGCTTGCAGCCCCTGAAGGGAGCGTTCAGGATGGACTGTTGGACATCAGCAGCGAAGCCAGAACCCGGAGTAAGGAGTACCTCCTCAAGCAAATCCCTATCGCATAGGCCCTAAGGCATCTAAGCCGAGGCTTCAAAAGATTCCTACCCATGTCAGCACCAGACTGGAGCACCTTGAGTAGCTCCTGTGTCTGGGGACCCTCAGGAAGGGACCGGGCAGCTGATCTGGCCATCTCCCAGAAATCATTTTGGTATCTGAGCATATGGCCCACATAATGAAGGACCCTTATGGCCAGAGTGGAAGAGGTAAAGACCCTCTTTTTCCACGAGGTCCAGCTTCCTGGACTCCTTGTCTGAAGGGAGGGAGCTGAGGTGTTGGATTCTCTTGGACCGGTCATGGGCCGCGTTTATAACCACTGAATCCACCTAAGGGGGCCCAGCAAAAAAGGGCTTCCCAGAAGGGGGCCTGGTATAGTTTGTCCACCTTCTTTGGCATGGGGGCCGGGGATCAGGTTTTGCCTATACCAAGCTGCCATGGTGGAATCTTCATATGCATCAATCATAGGAAGGGACTTGTGCAGGCTAAATAGTGGGCTGGGTTCCGCCTGGCAACATCCTGCTCTGTGGTATCGAACCCCATGGTGGTCTATAGTTGCCGCTTCACAGCGATGAAGGAGGAGTCAGCTTGGGTGGGGAGAGAAAATCTTGGGATAGAATTGGAAAAGCTTCCCCCACCAAGGAGACCATGAAGGTGCTAGAGGCGGTCTGGGCCCCAGCATCCTCATCTTCCTCAACCTCCTCATCCAAGAGGAGGATGTCAGGGCGATAGTCCTCATCGTCCCCTGGCCCAGAGAATGGCTTCAATGACACTGACACATGAGAGGGGGCAGGTCGCGATGATGTCTGATGCAATGGTGCCAAATGCAAAGGAGGCCCAGCCGCCAATGGGCCCGGAGGCGGGACAACCTTTTGCATGAGGTTCAGGACAGAGGAAAAGATGACCTGGTTATCGATGGTCACTGCCATCAGCGCAATTCCCTGCAGCTCCGGTGGGGGGTATTAAGGCCCTGGTGTCAGGAGGGAGAAAGCAATGACAGGATGGGGGCAGGCTGAGGGGCCTGCAGTCCCAATGGCATAGATACGGTCATAGGCATTGATGAAAGAGGCCTAGTGCCTGATGATGTGTGACTGTCGCCAGTCACCAGCAGGCCAGCATCACTCCCAGACTGTGACCCCTAAGAAGGTGGAGGGGTGTTCAGCAGGGCGGGTGCATCAGTGGGGGTACAGGAGGAAACCCCAGTGACAAAGGGCCAGAGTTGGCTGCACTGATGGGCCGCACTACGAAAGTCCTCCCTGTAGCAGATAGGGCAAGGGAGGCAGTGGGAATCAGCAGGAAAACAGAAAGGCCTGGCAATGACGAGGCACCTCCAGGCTGAGAGGGGGCTTCCAAGGTCAACCCTGGAGGTAAGTGTGTGTGGGCGGCGGGGGTTGCTGCCGATCTGGTCAAGGACCCTGAAGCTGTCGGCGCTGGGCACAGTGACCAAGAATGCTCCCAGGAGGACTGGTCTTTCTCCCGGTTGCAATGCTTCCCCAACGACTTGTCCCAGGCCTTGACGGACTGGGAACCTGAGAAAGGGTCTGGGGAAGCAGAGGAGCCCTGAGCTTGAAGCTCCTTCTCCAAGGTGGCGACCTTCTGTATCATGAGGAAAGTTTTAAATTCCTTTTGATGATGCCGCTGGGTAGCCTGGTTGAAGCCATGGCAGATCTTGCAGGCCCGGATATCATGATTGGTGCCAAGGCAGAGGACACAGGCCTTGTGAAAATCCTTATAGAAGATCTTCTGTCCACAGCTGCTGCGACGAAAGAGATTGCTGTAACCGGGCATAAACAAAATGAAAAGGGGAAATCATTTTAGGGAATAAAGTGATAACTACAGTGAGAAAACAAATATCAGAGATTTTGAGAAAAAATGGTCGTGGACAAACAATGGTGCTCCGTGGAGTCTGAAGTGCAATGGTCGACAGCAGGAAAAGAACTGGGGGGGGGCATGGGGCCACCCACGGCTAAATAGGGGGACATCGACGTGATGATGTCACCATGGGTGGCCCCAGTTAGACTGTCAGCAAAAATGTATCTATGTGGTCCTGGTGCCTGGCTGCTATAGTTCCTAAGGTGCGACCTGCTGCAAGAGATATCCTTGAAGAAGATCGTGGGTTTGCGTTACAGGAAGATGCATAGAGTTCTATGTCTGGGTGACCCCACTTTATAAAGAGGTCATCAACAACAAAACTCAAGGGCTCCCATTCCTGGCTAACCACCTGGGACCAGCTGAGGTAATCTGCTATGATGTTGAGGGTACCGGAAAAACGTCAATAATATGTCATGTTCCATGGCCCAGTGCCAGACTCTCATCACCTCTTTACAGACAGGATAGGATGGAACATCAAGTGGGTGGTTTATGCAGTACATTACCAAGATGTTGTCTGTATGGATTAACAGCTGATGACATGGAAGGAAGGCAGTGAAGTTCTGTAGGCCAAACAGAACAGCCCTCATCTCGAGTGTTGCTGTGCAGAACCATATCCCGAGGGGATCACTGACCCCAAATCTGGAAGAGGCCCAGATAGGTACCCCATCTGAACCTGAGGCATCTATCTTCATCTCTTAAAGAAGAGACAGATAGGGAACGGGCAAGCTTGTCTCACGGTTGCAGAAGTCCAACCACCAGAGCAGGGCACAATGGAGCGGAGGGTCACTTCTGTGAGACACTCCAGCTCATCAGAATGCTGAGCCCACTGGGCACAGAGGAACCCTTCGGGCTTAGACTGCTGCCACGGTCAGGACCCCAACACAAGCACCTCCATGGCACAAGGAGCCGTGCTACCCGCCCCAGAGTCTGCCCTTCAGGCGGCCACAAGCCCCTTCGGGCTTAGACTGCTGCCGTGGTCAGGATCCCAACACAAGCGCCTCCACGGCACAAGGAGCCATGCTACCCGACCCAGAGTCTGCCCTTCAGATACGGAAATAGGCTTAAAGCCGTGGCTCCTCCACATCAGCCCACAGCCGTGGCTCCTCCAGATTGAAACTTGTCCTCCCTGTTCATGCTGAAATTCGGGGCTTATGTTGCTGTTTCTAATTTTGTAATTTTGGCGCCAACTCAAGGGGTAAGCTGCTACTGGCTGCCAGCCTGCCAGAGTCGTGACTGCCAGGCCACCTTAGCCCGGGATTTTTTCATCCCTGTAGCCTTATAATTTCATAAATCTTTCACTCCCTGCCCCTTGAATTGTGCATTTATTCCACCTAATTTGGTTTTTCCCTTGGTAGCACATAGCTCACAGACTCCTCCCTGTATTGCGCCCGATTTCTGGGTCATGCAGCGAAGTGCCCTCTAACCAGAGCTGACAACCCCCCCACAGCTAGATTCTACAGGCTCTACAGCCGTACCTTAGATTTTCTGTGTTCCCAAAATCTGCACTGGGGTAACTGTGTTACAAATGTTGGAACAGTGTACTGTACTTCCACTGTGTGCTGCTTTTCATGCAGAACTGATTGTAAGACTGTGTAACAGTAGAATTATTTAAGTTCATTACCTCTTTCTGTCTTCATCTACCCGACTTCAGCTTTTACTCCTAAATCTTTTTTACTTGTGTAATTATCCTCAGCTTTTGCCCCCAAACTTTTTTTTCTTTCTCTTTACTTATGTAATTATCCTCATCTCCTCCTGTCCTCTCCGCCTCCCATCTCAGTTCTTTTGTGTTCCTCTAGATCTAGGCAGGCGCCTCGCAGTGTCTGAGGGCCACCACCATTTTAGGACACAATTTTTTGTGTCCAGGTTGTGAGCACCTTTTGTATTTTGAACCCACCCACTTTCCACGGAAGATTTATCTGATTATCTGTCCTTTTCTCTGCAAGTGTCCACAAGCTCCTGCAGGCTTAGACTGCTGCCGCGGTCAGGATCTCAACACAAGCGCCTCCATAGCACAAGGAGCCGTGCTACCCGCCCCAGAGTCTGCCCTTCAGGTACAAAAATAGGCTTAAAGCCGTGGCTCTTCCACATCAGCCCAGAGCCGTGGCTCCTCCAGATTGGGACTTGACCTCCCTGTTCATGCTGAAATTTGGCCTGCCCCCAACCCCCTCCTTAGGCCACCTTTAAATGCACACTATCCCCACCCCCTTATTCAGACTACTTTTCTATTGGACTAACCATTCCATATTCTGCCCCCCTATCGCATTAGTTTCCATAAGCCTTAGCTGTATAAGCCTAGTATAGTTGCCACTGCCTAGTCCTCCACACACATATAAGCTATTCTAGGCACAAAGCACTATTTTGTCGTTATACACTTGGTTAAGTGAGATTTTTTGTTTGTTTTTTTTCCGGGAAATCTGCTCCCAAGCTTTAACACTCACAGGTAGTGGAAGCAACAAACAACAGTGTATGTTCTTCCCTCTGATAATCACTCTCTCTAAAAAAATAAATCCAAGTAGTGAGTTCTGGGCACATGTGTCAGCATGAGGGCACTATCTGATTCCTTGCACGTCCATGCTCACCCTATGTTTTATGGACTCATACTCGTTCATTCAAGACTCGTCTAGGCTGAGTATGATTTCTGTCTTGCGTTGCCCATCATGGACACTCTCATCCTTGTAGAGCAGTCTATGTGCACCCTAAAATTACCTGTCCTGCAGTTGGTCCCTCACCACCTATGGTGGCATGCAGGAACTTTGCAGTTTCCTAGGGGGCATGGCCCCATCAATATTCATTCCACAATTCCACTTGCTTCTCTCTACAAAGACACTACTATATGCAATGCTAGGTCAGCTAGGTGTTAGTCTTAAGGCTCCCCAGAGTACTTCTCATGAACCCGGCGTATCTGGAAGGCCCAAAGTGTCTAAATTCCTCCCAGGTCTGTGCAGGAAACTTCTGCTACTGTTACTGTTCTACTCAGGTAACGTTGAGCTTAATCCAGGCCCCCCTGTTGCCACTAAATCCTCTGCTGACCTAAAAAAACTTAAGGGGTTAAGCTTTTTGCATGTGAATGTGTGCAGCCTGTTAAAAAAAAAATGACATGCATACAGGCTAGGGCACTTCATACCACCCCACATGTTTTAGTAGTCATGGAAACTTGGCTCAGATCGGCAACCACTAATAACGAGGTGAACCTCCCCTCTTATTCTCTCCTTAGAACTGACAGGCGGACTAGAGGGGGTGGAGTAGCTAATATATATATATATATATATATATGGCCAAAACCCTGCTTAATGCATTAGTTAGGTTGTTCCACAGCTTGTTAAAGTGAGGAAATTGCTGTTAGGGCTGAAAACCTAACTGACTCCACATTCCAAGCACCACACACACACATATATGCAAGAATGGGGAGGACCAAGTCAACACAACCAATGACAGACATCCAGCAGCAGGTGACAGAAATAAACAATTGTCTAAATGTACTACGAGACATCCCCACCACCTGACCAGGTACTGCATGCTCAGTGGAGATCAACAGCAAAACTGAGGCTATGTACACCAAATGTACACATCCCTGATTGCAGCTGCACACACGTACCACACTTAGTAGTTGCATGGCCTTACCTACCGATGCCCCACACCAGACCACACCACATGTGGTGGGCCACCTGAGCAATAGAGTTCAGCAAAACCAAGGAGTTGTACAGGTATAATATCTCTGATTATAAGAGGGTTTGAGAAATGCAGCTTTCTAATGGACTGTAAACATTGTAACAGCCTTATGTTTAGTTTTTATTAAGATACATGTAGAGCCTAACCATATGATGAACATGGTTTAATGTTGTTTAAAAAAACAGTTTTATTATGATAGCAATAAGCCACTCCCAGGTATTATGTTAATGGTCAGTTTATCACTGTCTAGAGACATGTGGCACTCTGCTACACCTCATTCAACATTAAACCCCTACAGGGTGATTAACAGACCATTTATCATAACTGTTGGTCATGCCTTATTGCTTAATTGTCTTTATGAGTAGATACTCTCCCTCTGCTAGGCACTGCAGCAGCTTTGCAACACAGTGTCCCACCCAGTTACACCATACACTGTCTAGTTACTTGAGAATGGCTGTGAATATGAACTCATGAAGATGAACAGTATAACTTGATCATTACAGTCATCGAAACCTTAGTGTGATTATAAATGACACAGTCAGTGATACAGAATAACCCCTGCTGTCCTAGTACACTTATCCCATTGTGAGTTAAATCAATGCTAAAAGACATTCTGTTTATATCTACACTATACCTACTTGATTGCTGTTGTACCACAACTGACATAGTTATCACTTTGATAGCATCAGTGACAGAAGTGTGGCAAACCCAAACTCTATGTATACAGCCTGAGTATGAAACAACTGTTAAAAAAATTACGCTGTGTCCATAAGTAGCATAGATCACTCATTGCAACAATAGTAAATGTATCATTATTTGAATAAGTTAGTCATCACAGATGCAATGAGATCGTCTTTATCAGGTACAACATATTAAGTTATTAAGGTGCAAAGTTTTGGGGTTTAACATAGAAATGGCTCCTCAACCCTAACTATGGTAGCACTACTGTATACTATTATATATATATATATATATATATATATATATATATACACACATACACACATACACATATACATACATATACACACACACACACACACACACATATATACACACACACACACATATATACACACACACACACACACACACACACACACACACACACACACACACGTGTGTCTAGGATAAATTTCCTGTTTCAATTATCGACTCTACCTCAGTTCCAAATGAGTCTGAATGCCTGTCGTTGAAAATTGAAATTGCAGCTGGAGTTTCAATTTCTGTAACTGATTGCTATAGGCCCCCATCAGCCAGACTGCAGCTACTAAAACATCTTTATAACACAATGTGTTCTGTATCCACAGAGTTTATTATACTAGGGGACCTCAACCTAGACTGGCTCTCCAGTGCATCTGCTCCACTAAAAACAGTCTGACTCTCTCGGGCTGTCGCAGCTTATAAGTGAAACCACACATCCTAACAAGAGCAACCCTAGCAAAAGTACTCCTTTGGATATAATTTTAGTTAACAAGCCCCACCTTTTCTCTCATGCTGGTGTCTTCTTTTCTGATGTTAGTGATCACTGCCTTATTGCATGTGTAAGGTCAGTCCACAAAACTACACCAAGACTGGAATTTTCCTTTAAAAGGTGTACATGTAACTGATACAAATGGGTTTATCACAGAGATAAGAGACTCTATGCAGTGGCAGGATTTTTACTTAGCCAAATCTCTGATCGCGGCGTATGGCATCTTGTCTGGGATTATGTTACGTGCTATAAACAAATATGCCCCTCTTGTTAAAGTCCGTGCCAGAAGTAAACCCTGTAGGTGGTTTACGGAGAATCTAAAAAATGCCCTGCGAAATAGGGATGCACTCTGGAAAATCGCCCGAAAAACTAATCTTGTAAACGACTGGAACTTATTCAGAAGGGCGAGGAATCTTTGCTCTAAAATGACTAGAGAAGCTACAGCAAATTTCTACTGATCACAGCTAAAGCTCTCATCTAAGTGTTCCTCCAAATTTAGGAGAATAATCAAGGATACAGAAGGCCATACCTCTGGTAATCAGCTCCCGGCTAAAATACTGACTGGTAATTCCATAATCTCTGATAAAAGGACTATCCTTGACTCTCTCAACAATCATTTTGCCACTGCAGGGCTTGCCTTCAACTCCTCTCCTGCCAATGCGCTCCGCTCTCAACTCGGAGAGAGGACTTAAAATACTCATACCATCAGCCCGACATTCTCCCTACAGCCTACATCACTTAAAGAAGTCTAAGATCTTCTGCTACAGTTAGACACTAGGAAAAGCACCGGAGCTGACCACATAGGCCTGTACTTCTTAAAGGTCGGCTTCCGGGTCCTCGCTGTTCCTATCACACATCTATTCAACCTATCCCTGTCACAAGGTGACCTTCCACCCATTTGGAAAACAGCTCATGTTGTCCCTCTGTACAAGTCAGGTGACCCCAGTGACCTTAACAATTATAGGCCAATTTCCTTACTGCCGATCCTGTCAAAGATGTTGGAGAAAATTGTTAACACCCAGCTTGAAACAGCTAAAATTCTCAACCCGTTACAATCAGGCTTTAGAGCACAGCATAGTACAATTTCAGCCCTAGCCAAGGTGACCAATGACTGGCAACGTGAATTGGATAACAAAAACTTCATCTGCGCAGTATTTTTGGACTTAAGTAAAGCATCTGACACTGCAGACCATAGTTTGCTCCTTTCATCTCTCCGGGATATTGGATTGGATTCATTATCCTTACAATGGTTTGCTAGCTATCTCTCTGGCAGACTCCAGCAAGTCAAAGCAGAAGGGGAAGTTTCTCCACTAAAACCTCTTCAGCGAGGTGTGCCGCAAAGCTCTATCCTGGGCCCCTTACTCTTTGCCATTTATATTAACAACATCGATGCCACAATCAAACGAGCACAAATACACTTATTTGCTGATTTACATAGAGGCCAGAGGGGCATGGGACCCAAGGCAGCATGGATTCACAGCGGGAAGGTCATGCCAGATGAATCTAATAGATTTCTTTGACTGGGTGACCAAAGTAGTAGATCAGGGAGGGACTGTGGACATGGCCTACCTAGACTTTAGCAAGGCATTTGACTCAGTCCCACACAAAAGATTAATGCACAAGTTAGCCAGCTTGGGAGTGGGTCCCAAGATGATAGCCTGGGTAAAGAATTGGCTGGAGAATAGGACACAAGAGGGTAATAATAAATGGAGTCTACTCTGAAGAAAGGGGGGTTACTAGTGGGGTGCCGCAGGGTTCAGTATTAGGACCGGTCCTCTTCAATGTCTTTGTAAGTGACATTGCAGAGGGACTGGAAGGAAAAGTATGTCTCTTTGCAGATGAGACAAAGATCTGCAACAGAGTTGATGCACAAGGTGGGGTGGAAAGGATGAGAAGGGACTTGGCAAGGTTAGAGGAATGGTCAAATGTATGGCAGCTTAGATTTAATGCTAAGAAGTGCAAGGTAATGCACCTGGGAAACAAAAACCCAGGGGAAGAGTACACAATGGGGGGTGAGATACTAACAACAACAAAAATGGAAAGGGACCTGGGGGTAGTCATATCAGACAACTTAAAGGTGGGCAAGCAATGTGAGAGGGCAGTAAGGAGGGCTGGGGGGATACTGGGATGCGTAGGGAGAGGCATCAACAGTAGAAAACAGGAAGTTGTTATCCCTCTGTACAGACAGCTGGTGAGACCCCATCTGGAGTACTGCGTGTCGTTCAGGAGACCCAATCTCTGCAAGGACACAGACAAGATGGAAGCTGTCCAGAGGAGGGCAACTAAAATGGTGCAGGGTCTGCACCAAAGACATATGAAGAGAGACTAAAGGAGCTTAATATGTATAGCCTCGAGGAAAGGAGGGAGAGGTGGGACAAGATAGAAACTTTCAAGTACCTCAAGGGAATCAACAAAGTCCAAGAGGGTAGCATCTTTCAAAAAAAAAAAAAAAAAAAAAGAGATGTGCAAGAACAAGGGGCACAATTTGAAGGGGTGGCTCAGAGGTAATGTAAGGAAGTATTTTTTCACAGAGGGTTGTGGATGCACAGAACGGCCTTCCGGAAGAGGCTGTGGAGTCAAAAACAGTGGTTGAATTCAAGCATGCATGGGACAGCCATAAGGCAATTCTAGGGGTTGGGGGTAGAAAGAAGTAGGCTGCTGGTTAACTAGGATCGGCAGCTTATCCATTAGGTAGGGAAATGGGCAGACTGGGTGGGCCAAGCAGTCCTTATCTGCCGTCAAATTCTATGTTTCTACCTGGGGGTCTGGTTAGACCATAGACTTTCCTTCACCAACCATATAAATGAACTTACGAAGAAGCTCAGGCAGAGACTTGGTCTTTTCTTTAGGATCAGTAATCTTCCCATAAGAGACGCAAAGCTGAGACTGGTCCAAACTACCTTTCTGTCATTAGAAGATTACGCAGACTTTTTATACAGCCAGGGTCCGGCCAGTGCATCAGCCAAACTCGACACGCTTTACCATCATCCACTGAGGTTCATCACAGGTCTCTCCAATTCTATACACCACTGTTCCTTGTACACTGCAGTGGGATGGCCATCTCTCAGTGATAGACGACGTAGAAATGTGGCAACCTGGACCTACAAAGTTATCATTAATAAACTGACCCATTATATCTCTGCTTGCCTTCCACTATGCACACTTGGTAGGTATGCCCTGAGAAGTACTTCCCTTATCTCCTTGTCTGTGTATAAGGCCAAATCACGATTTGGCAGGGCGTCCTTAAGCTATGTGTTACCGCAATTATGGAATAACCTGCAAAAAAAACACTGAAAATAACTCACCCCATCAGCCCAAACCGCCTTTAAATCCCTATACCTACGTCACAATAGGGAGACCTGTACCAGTTTCCCTTGACCTAGATCTCTAAAATTGCCCTTACGCTTAGAATCCCACTGGTCTGAACCTAATAATTCTAGCATCAGGGGCGTCCCTTATTCATTACTATATATGCACTTAACTATCCATTATTCCCCTCTCCTTTGACCTCACTGTTGTTCTGGTCTACCTAGTATTACTACTCCTTTTGTTTCCTTTCTCACTAGTTTTTCCCTAGACTAGATTTGTAGTATCTACCTTTATCACTGGTGTATAATATTTACTGTATAATAATTGTGCCTGCACCCAGCTATTGCACCCCTCTCCTATGACTACATACTTTATTATTGTACATACCTTATTCTCACTCTATGCATATATGCCACTGTTGTATAAAATTCAATGTTTCTCATTGTGCACCATTGTAGAAAGCTTCTCTGTTACTGCATTTGGTTGTACTGAAACCCCAGGTCCACCTCGAAAATGAGCATTGTTCAAGGTGATCACCTGGTTAAATAAATATTTTGATTGACTGATTGAATCCTCATGTGCAGATGCACCAGCAGGACACTCACAATAGCAGCAGCCATGGTGCCTTTCAGTTGTAAGAGACATCTGACCAAGACAAAGCAACTGGAAGAGACCAGCTGAGCCTGAGCAACCAGCACTGTAGCACAGTTTAAGGGAAGAAAAGCCAAACCAAGCACTATTTCCAGAATCATTTTTATGTACTGGAGATGCTGGCATGGCATGAGAACAGACTTCGGCTAGTTCACAGAGCTGTCTCGTGTGGAACAGTATGTAACCAACAGCTCTTCCTGACAGGGACTCCAGAAGCCAATCATGAATGTATGGGAAGACACAGAGGCTCTCCTTTCTGAGGGTGACTGCAACTGCTGCAATGCATTTTGGCAAAGAGATGTGGCGCACATGACAAACCAATGGGCAAGACGCAAAACTGACAGTGCGAGCCTGGAGCATAAACTGCAGGTACTGTCTGTGGGACTTGTGGATCTTGATATGGAGATTGGTACTCTTCATATGTAGGGCACACATCCAATTCCCTTGCATTAGCAGGGGCAGGAGGAACTGTAGAGACACCATTCAGAACTACTTGTATTCTTCAACCAGGTTGAGGCCGTGGTGGTCTAGTACATGCCGTAAATCCCCAGTGCACGTTGTTACCAGGGAAGCACAGGGAATAACAGCCCATGTTCACTTCTGGAACTGAGACAGGTTCTATGGTCCTTTTGTTGAGGGTTTGAACCTCCTTCAGCTGGAGGGCAAGATGTCCCAGAGGGTAGCGGTTTGGCAAGGAAGGGTGCACTGAAGGGACAGAGAGGAGTCTTAGGGTATGTCCTTGCTGAACCACCCACCTCCAGCATCCAAGCATCTGTCATGATCTCTCTCCACTCTGGGAGAAGAGGGAGATGCAGCCTTCCACCAGGACACCCTGATTTGCAGGGACTGAAAAAAGTTTGCGGGGGGGTTAGAAGGCATTAGGGACAAGATGGGTGCCACAATACTTGAACCTTTGGTGAGCCTGGCATTGGGCACTGGGAGGAAAACTGGCCTGAGCGGAGGCTTGGGAACACTGAGAACCATGGCTGGTTCCAGGGAGTAGCCTCTACCAGGCTGAGCAGAAGGCCTGTGAAAAGAACCCAGGCCCCTATCCTGGGGCTCAGGATTCAGAGTAGGCAGGGACAAGCACGGTCATTTTAGATGACTGCAGGTCAGCTCAACATCAATGCCGAAAAGCTGCTTACCTTTAAAGGGATCATAAAGATCCATTGTTGGACATCAGAAGCAAAGCCAGCAACTCTTAATCAGGAGTTGTAGCACAGGCAAATGCAAGAAGCAGCAACATAAGCAGTCACATCAGAGGCATCATAAAGCAGACCTTAACAGGTGCTTACCTACCTCCAAGGTATTGGCAATAGTCTGCTCAACCTCAGTTTTCTCCGAGCTGTCACGCAGTTAGATAGCTATGGCAACCAGAGACTTCCACAGGCTGTTCTGATATTTGATCATATAAGCTTGGCAGTTGGCAATTCTGAGGCCAGGGAATAATATCCAGCATCCTAGACACCTTATAAGGTCATGTACAGCCATGATAACCATAGACTCCATCTCTGGTTGAAAAGAATAAAAGGGCTTTTCAGAAGGTGCAGGATACTGTTTATTTACCTTACACGGCACAGATGGTAGAGTGCAGGGTCTGTGCCAAGCAGGTAGTGTGGCATCTTCCAAAGTCACCTAGATAGGTGGAACCATCACAGTGGGTGAAGCAGACACCTCTAAGAACTCAAAGATTTATTTTACAGGAAGCTTCCTCCTAGGCAGCAAATACCAGTTTACACTGGACCTGCCAGAGGAAAGCCTGGAAAAGGCACCCTCAGGAGGGGACCAAGGCGTGTAGCCTATACTTTCTTCACTATATTAGGACAGGGTAGAACTGGAGCGCACCACATTAGAAGGGGTCAGACCTTCCTCCTCCTCTTCAATTCTTCCTCCATGTATTCAGGATAATATTCCAGCTCCTCTTCTTCATCAACGGTCATAAGCATCGGAGCGACAGCAGGAGGAGGACGTTTTTGAGAAACTGTCAATGGGCTAAGCACTGTCAGAGGAAGCTCCTTGCTAGGTACTGCAAGTAGCAAAGTGAACTCCTGTGTCGTTTATGTCAACAGCGGCTGTTCTAATGATCGCGATGGTGTTGCGTCAACAGCGGAGTCCAAGCAGATGCTTTTGGAATAGTTCAGGCACTGTCTGAAATAGCACCTGCATGCTGACATACCCTGCTGGGGTCAACTCTGACAGAACAGTCGATGGGACAGTGCCAATGGCAGAATCGGGCTGGAAATCCCCCATTGGGGGATAGATGCGTGTACCAAACCCTGACCTTGGTGTCAGAGTTGCTCGGGTGGGCAGCAGAACCCAAGGCATTACCTAGAATCTGTCTTTGTTCAAGGACTTACCTCTTTTTAGATAAGTGTGACCTTTCAAGAGAGGCATCCTTCTCCATGTCGCTAACGAAATAGAAGCCATGCACACCAAAGTAATGGCAACACCAAAAAAAGTGCCAATGCAGATGACCAAAGGAGAACTAGAGCGTGAGTTAACAGTCGGTGGTGAGTGTGTTTTTGCTCTGGTTCTCTTTGGTACACCTGCATTGGTATTTACAATATTGGGTATATCAGTTACCTTAGCGTGTGCAAGGCTACTTGTTCATTAGCTGCCTGTTTAGTTTTTAAAGCCTGAACCCATTACAATGTACTGTGCTGGGGCACTTTCCATTTGCTGTCCTTTTCCCTGTGCCTCTGCTTGCCCTTGTCTGAATGGCGGTGTTTATCTGCTGATTTAGGAGACCCGTTCTTTTTCTTTGTAGAACCAGTAGCCGGTGCCATTGACCGCGAAGAATATCAGGCCACTGGGGATCTTGTGGAGAGGAGCAGGTGATGACGTCACAGCTGTCTGCGACACACGCTCTTCGTCTTCCACTGCCTTGAGTTTTAAGTAAACATTTAAAGCTTTCTTGTGACATCTCCGAGTGGCCTAGTTAAAGCCCTGGCAAATGCTGCAGGCCATCATGTCATGGGAAAGGCCTAAGCAGCAAATGCACATGGAGTGGTCACTCTCCTTGTAAATTTTCACTTTACTGCAACGAGATTGAACAGTGGTACGTCTTTCGATGAAAGCATAAAGGACGTTATAAAAAAGAAACATAAGTAGAAGCATTAGCAATACTTGCAAAGTTCAAAAAATTAAAATTACGTACCTACCGTAATTCTTGATCTTCTTGGATGGGTCTCCACCACTCATTCACACTAATGGGATCTGCGCCGAAACTAGGACCCAGTGGGAGCAACATTTGCTGGAGGAGCCCAGCTCCAGAAGATGGAGCCCTTGAGGAAAGCTATTTCAAGCCTCAACTCGTGCAGTGACTATCACGCGTCACCCCGAACCGCCTCAGTACCTTTTTTTTCCCGAGGAGGTGCAGCGTAACTAACCTAGAAGGACAGCCTAACCAAAAACCGGACATAAGATAGTCTGGACGACCCGTACAAGAAGGATCAACAAAGAAGTCTTCACAGCCTAAAGCTTTGAGGGAGTGAAGACCAACAACAGAGGTGAGCTCGGGGGATGGAGGGTGGCCGTGTGAATGAGTGGTGGAGACCCGTCCAAGATGATCAAGAATTACGACAGGTATGTAATTTTTATTTATTTTTTTTTTTTTTTATTTTATTTAAACAGCAGTTTGGAAACCTTTGAGCCATAGGCTGATTTACAAAGGTACCTTGTCACAGTAAGACAAACCAAAATACACAGTATAGCAGTACAACACATAAGTATAACAGTAAATTCATATCTTCCTGGACATAAGTCTCCACCACTCATTCACACTAATGGGAGAGTACCAAGCTAATAATCCCCCGAGAGGGCGGCAGGAGAGACCAAAAGCTCACAGTTTTAGGACAGAAGTCCATTAAGGATGGTTCTGCCAAAGGAAGAATGCCATCTGGCATGGACATCCAGTACAGTGTTTAGCAGTAAACACTGTGAGCTCAGGCCGCAGCGTTGCAAAATATCTCTGCAATGGGCACGTTATGGATTTCCGCCAGAGATGCCGCGACCGCTCTAGTAGAGTGAGCGTAAACTCTGCCCTCCAACTTAACCTGCACCATGGAATAGCAGTGGCGAAGGCATGCCACTAGCCATGTTGAGATACATCTGATAGCGACAGGTTGACCCAGCCGGGTCTCGCTGAAGGAAACAAACAGTTGTTGAGCTTTGCGAAAGTCTTTTGTTCTATCTAGATAGAAACGCAAAGCTCTCTTAATGTCCAAGGAATAAAGAGATCGTTCTCCTTCATTTTGGAAGTCCGCAAAGTAAGAGGGAAGGACCAAAGGTTGGTTTAGATGGAATTCCGACAACCTTAGGAAGAAATTTAGGATGAGTTCTAAGGACTACTTTGTCTTAATGGAACACAGTATACGGAGGGTCTGTGACCAGGGCATGTATCTCAGAGACCCTGCGGGTTGAGGTAATGGCCACCAGGAAGGCAGTCTTCCAGGTGAGAAATTTTAGCTCACAGGTAGCCAGAAGTTCGAAAGGCATCCTGACAGAAAATGCCAGGCCCTGGATTTCTGGAGCAGAAGAGAGGCAGTTTTGTGTTGAGTGGGGATGCAAAAAGGTCCAGGTCTGGAGTTCCCCACTCTGCAAATATTGACAGAACTACGGCTAAGTCGAGAGACCATTCGTGAGGATCTGTCTCTGTTCTGCTGAGGTGATCTGCCAGTTCATTCTGCACTCCTGGCAGGTAGACCGCTTGAATTAGAGATTTGTGCTGTAGGCACCATTCCCACACTCTCATCGCTCCTTTGCATAAGGGGTAAGAGTGAGCACCACCCTGTTTGTTGATGTAATACATCACTGCTTTGTTGTCCGTTTGAAGGAGAATGTTCTTGTGACAGGGAATGTCCTTCAACGCCCGGACCGCATAAAGGACGGCTCTCATTTCCAAGACATTTATGTGAAGCTGGGACTCGACTTGAGTCCACGTGCCTTGAGTGTGGAGAGCCTGACAGTGAGCTCCCCACCCCATCAGGGCTGCGTCTGTGGCAATGGAAATCTGATGATCCAGAGGAGCAAAGGGATACCCTTCTAGAAGATTGTTCTCTTGCGACCACCAGGTGAGTGACCTCTTTAGAGGTTCTGTCACCTTGATGAGAAAGGACTGCGGGTGAGTGGTTGGGGACCACTGAGTACTGAGCATCCATTGAGAAGTTCTCATATGAAGGCGTGCTAGGGGTACAGTGAACACCGACGATGCCATGAGACCTAGCATCCGTTGCATCGAGAGAGCAGGAACCGAGTTGCTCTCCCCGATGTAACGGGCCATCTGAAGGATATCGCTCCTCCTGTCCTCTGGAAGAAAAGCCTTCGCACAGGAGGTGTCCAGAACAGTTCCTATAAAAAGGAGCCTCTGGCAGGGCTGCAGCTGCGATTTCTTGAGGTTTAGCAGGACTCCCATGGATGTGAGAAAGCGTGAAGCCATGGCTACGGCGTCCAGAGTTCCCTATCTGGAAGGACTTGCCAGAAGCCAATCGTCCAGATAAGGGAACATCTTATTCCGATCTTTCTGAGATGCGCTGCAAGAACTGCACAACACTTTGTAAAAACCCGCGGCGCCGAGGACAGCCCAAAGGGCAGGACTCTGAACTGATAATGCTGTCCCAGAGCCACAAACCTTAGGAATTTGTGATGCTTTGGGTGAATAGAAATGTGCTGGTAAGCATCCTGCATGTCTAGGGAGGCTAGCCAGTTGTGTTGATGAAGCAAAGGTAACAAGGTTCCTAGAGAAATTATTTTGAATTTCTCCTTGGGCAGAAATTTGTTTAGTTTTCTGAGGTCCAGAATGGGGTGCATGCCCCCAGTTTTCTTTGGAACCAGAAAGTAATGGGAATAGAACCCTGTGTTTCATTGATGCAGCGGCACTACTTCTACTGCCCTGTTGTTCCGCAGGCCCTGAATCTCGGCAGCAAGAAGGTCTGACTGAAGGGTTGACAGCTTGGTCTGTCGTTTGGGGGGACAATCCGGAGGGGTCTCCACAAGATTGAGTGAATACCCATCGCGGATTATCTGGAGGACCCATTTGTCTGAGGTTATGGACTTCCACTGATTGTAGAAGTGCATCAGACTACCTCCCACCACTGAGGAAGAGTCCACCTCGGGCAGCTGAGGTGGGACTTGGGCCAACAACTCATAAGGTGGCGCTTTGGGCCCTTGCGCCTTCTGTTGCTTTTTTCTTTTGAGACTGGGGAGTTTGATTTTTATGAAAACCTCCTCTGCCTCTGCCACGAAAGGACTGACGGTTATGAAACTGGCATTTATTAACACTCCCTCTAGAGGGGACAGGAGGAGGTTGAGCCAACTTAATGGCTGACCTAGTCTTTTGTGTAGCTTCTAGAGCCTGTTCTACTTGAGGGCCGAAAAGATACACACCATCAAAAGGCAACGCCATTACCTGCTGCTGTGCGTCATTCGTGAAGCCTGAAGTGCGCAGCCAGGCATGACGGCAAGTACAAATACCAGCCGCCTCCGCCCGGGAAGCAGTGTCGAAAGCATCCATAGCCGCTTTAACCTGCTGGTTGTTAGATTCTATACCCCTGGTAATGGTTTGAAGAAGCTCTGGCTTTGTATCCGATTCCGGTAGAGCTTCAACCATCTGTTTGAGTGAGTGCCAAAGGATATACTCATATTGAGAGAAATAGCCTTGGTAGCTGGCAATACGCATACCCAGTGTGGAAGCAGCAAAGACTCTCTTACCTAAAGTGTCTATCTTAAGAGATTCCTTATTAATAGGTCGAGCTGTAGTAGTTTGGGGAAGGACGACCTTATCATTCTCTGCCAATACTACAATAGGATCTGCAAACGCTTGGGACGCCAAAATGGGTCGATCCTTGGGGGCTGAGTATTTCCTATCTATGGATTTTGCCACCGAAGGAATTAGAGCAGGATTATTCCATACCATTTAGAGAAGGCCTCAAAGGAGGGCTGTACGGAGGAGTCAAACCAGAGGGATGTCCGAATATGGAGGTATTGAGTCTTAGCAATTTCCAGGATCGATGTCTGTAGTTTGGAGAGAAAGAGTGGAAATCATGTTTTTCAGCAGAGACTTAAAGGACCGGTCCTCGACCACAGGCTCTGCAGCAGGAATGGATCCTGTTTCTTCCACTTCATCACCCAGTCTAAGGTCTGGGTCAGGCTCAATGTCATCTCCTGACAGTCCAGGAGGGACTGTATGGACAGGAAAGGAGTGAAAATCAGAGGAAAATGAAGAAGGAAAGGAGTTGAAGAAGGAGTCCTGACAAGTGTACGATGCTCTAAGAACCCCCGGCGTTGCGGAGGCGAATGGCGCCAAAGAAGCGCAAGGCACCGAGGACGGCATCGAGAAGCCACACGGCGCCGAGAGGCCAGACGGCACCGAGAGATGCATCGGCACCGAAGACGGCGCCGAGCATGCCATCGACACCGAAAACACTCCAAGACTCTGAAAAACAGGATTTGAGGGGAAGGAAGGAAGGAAGAGCAGGAGATAAAGGCATCGGTGTGGCCCCCTGCGCCGCAGCCTTGTGGGGGGGGGGGAGACACCTAAGCGCGGAGTCGACGGCACCGAAGACGGTGCCGCACGACCAAGGAGGCTCAACCGCCCTACCCGGTCTCCCAAGAAGCCCGAAGGCCCCTGAGTGACCGGGCCAGGCAGCTGGACCAACCTCCGAGCCCATTGCTCCATAAGAGTGTCCCACTGATGAAACTGCTCATCTGAAGACCTACCAGAGGGCGGGGTAGGGCTCCGATGTCGAAGACGCTGGCTACCGGAAACAGAAGCAGGAGACTCCTAAGGAGGAGACCGGCAACTAGCCCCAATAACCGACCGTCTACACGCAGACATATCAGAGGGCGACCTCGAGTGATGCCTTCTCTTTTTTGACCTGTGGGCCGAAGAAGAGCTAGAGGCCAAATGGTGCCGAGAATGCAACCGTTTATTTTTATGCTTCAGAGGGGACCGCCCGTCCCCTCGGGCAATGGACTGACCATTGTCAGACCCCCCCCCTTCCAGAGAAGGCGGCGGACCGGACCCAGCCCGACTGACTGAACAGCTTTCATACAAAGTCTCCCTACCGTCACCCGACCTGCTCATGGTCGACTCCGTCAAAGTAGGCTGAGACTTCTTTGTAAATAAGAATAAACTTAAGCGATACTTATTCGAGATATTACTACAAAATAACAAAACTGAAAACTCAGCTGCTAGTTTGAAGTTTGACTCCCGGCGAGCGACGTCGTCACTGAAGCGCACTCGACGGCGGGAAAAAAGGAACTGAGGCGGTTTGAGGGTCGATGCCGAGACAGTCATTACCGCACGAGCTGAGGCTCACGGTGCCGCTCCTCCATCTCTGGCGCCGGCCCTCCTGCAAAAAGTTTGCTCCCGCTGGGTCCTAGTGCCTCCGGCACAGATCCCATTAGTGTGAATGAGTGGTGGAGACTTATGTCCAGGAAGATCACTGTTCAGCAATGAGCTGTTGACAGCAGGAGAAGAACCAAGGCATGCTGCGGCTATCCATATATAGGCAGCAATTATGCACATCAAAGTGGGTGGCTCCAGCTAGCTAAAATTTCTGGGTGGTCCTGATGGCAACAGCTTACAGTTCCATGATGTGGCTCAATGGAGAGAGATATCCTCAAAGGTGATCATTCTTTACAGAAAGTCTCTTACGTGCAGTGAAAATGAGTGTTCCGATTGGTTGAATGCACTCCCATGATCTAGTACAGTGAAAGGGTACTCTAATTAGTCCTTACAACTGCATGCAACACTATTTATGTGGTAGCATGCAAATAAGGTGATGGATGTTCTTACTGCTATTATGGAAAAAAAAACTTTAAATACAAAACAAGAACTGAACTCTGTTTCAGATGTAGGCACCCTACAATTTACAGTAGTTAAAAGAGCTCAAAGTACCCCTTTGAGGACTGACATCCCTTTAAAACCTATTAGGCGCTTCCTTTGTGATACAGCACAATATTCCACAACACAGAATGATTGACAGGAAAGTAAGCACTTACCACAAGGAACCGTGCGTCTGTACCTGGCGATGTGGAACTGTCCCCTTCAGTAAGAACAGACTTTGTGATCAATTCATACAGAGGTGCCATCTCAGTCACACAAACAACTGAAAGCCCTGCAGAGTATCAACAAAAGAAAACAAACTGTAATACCCCAAAGATGGTCCGCCCTAGTACAGTGCCCCAGTTAGGTGCCCCATGTGACAGGGTTGAATAAGACCATGTCCCATTTGTTAAGCAGAGAGAGTTAAACACAAGGATCTGCTCTATCCTCTTTTTCCTGTCTGCTTGTGCAACCAAATGTTCTTGTGAGACCTAGAATCTGATTACTCTGATGGTCTTGCAGCTCTCTGCCTTCACTTGCTGTTTGTCTTTTCACCCCCCTTGCATATCTGCAGTTATAAAATACATGCGAATCTTTGTGCGAAACTAAGCAATACTGGAATCCCTTTGTTTCAAATGTATATAGTTATACTGTTGAAATTATTGCAAAAAGCCATTTGGAATTTAGGGGGTTAACTGGAGATGCAGTTTGAGCTCCTCTCAGGCTTGTTTGCAAACTCTTTTGCAGACCTGTCAGCAAGAGGCCAGCTTGGGACACTGTATTTGCAAGCCTGCTCTGCAAAGAAACTGGCAAGAACATTTTGTGAGAAACAGGGTGTATCTTAATGAGTTTCCAGGTAAAGTCCTATAAAAAGAGCAGCAATGCTTTTGCTAGAGAGAAAGAGAGAGAGAGAGAGAGAGAGATGGACTGAAACTTGGAATTAGAGATACCATCAGATGAAGGACCTTGTTTTCTCTGTTTGTACTGCCTTTGTAAATAGTTATACTGAACAATTTTAAATTTTTTTTTTTTACTGTTATTGATAATAATAAAACACTACTTGTGAATTGTATAACAGCTCCTGGTTTTCCTATGCTTCCTGACCTGTGCCTAGATGACAGATGGTTTGAAAAGTGGGATTTACATCGTGCATACACTAAGCTAGGAGTTTTGTGCATGGGTACTAGACCTGGTACCAGGGAAGTATAGAAGGAAAGGTATGGATTCTATAGCAGCAAGCCCAGGAGTGATAACCAGAGGAATGGTAGCCAAACTAGCGGAGACAGAAGTCCAAGCTGAAACTATACAGCCAGTACAGGTGATGGAAATAGAACAGGTAGTGACAGAATCAGAAAGCCTGACAGCCTTTTTCAAATGATGGTCTGTACAACAAAAACGGAGAAACCGAGAAGAGATGCTGCAACAGGAGCAGCAATGGCTGGATGCCTTGCAAGCTATCAAAGCTGGAGGATCTGGCCCAGGTCCAGGGAGCAACAAAACACAAACAACTTAAAAGATATTAAACTTACACAGTTGTGTCCCTCATATGATATTAAAGCATACCTGGCAACTTTTGAAAGGGTTGCCACAGCCTGCCAGTAGCCAAAGCAGCAGTGGCCAATCAGGCTGCTACCTTACCTGACAGGTAAAGCCCAACTTGCTTACAGCAATATGGACACTGCACAGTCAGAAAACAATGATCTGGTGAAAACAGAAATCCTGAAAAGATACGACATCTCAGGAGAGACCTACAGGCAAAAATTCCAGTCTCTGAAGTACAAGTCTGTCGAAAATCTTCGAGAAGCCTTCATCCAACTCAGAGAACTCCTTATTAAATGGCTCCAGCCAGAGGGCAAAACAGTCCCACAGATTGACACACTCGCAATGGAACAATTTATCAGCATCCTGCCTATAGACATGCAGCTTTGGTTAAAAGAACACCAACTAGAAAGTGGGGAAAACACAGGTTACTCACCTGTAACAGTAGTTCTAGGAGCGGTATATGACGTTCATCCACACTTTATGGCAGTTGCCTTTCCCTTTAAGACTTGCCAGAAACGTCTTCAAGCTGGCTCCTCCCACGCGCCAGGGTGGTAACTCCCTTGGCTCCGCCCCAGGATGCCAAATCTTGCCCGCTGGAAGGAGTGTGTGTGTGTGTGTGTCAAAGCAGGGGAGGTCAGGTGGGTCCGTGTGGATGAACAACATATACCACTCTTAGAACTACTGTTACAGATGAATAACCTGTGTTTCTAGGGACGTGGATACGATGGATATGATGTTCTATCCACACTTTCTGCTAGACTCCTAGCGGTTCTCTGGGAGGAGGGAGGCAAGGCGAACACCCCCTTCTTGAGAAACAGACTGGAGAACTGAGGCCCCAAAACCAGCATACTGGCTTGACTCTAGGTCAATATGGTAATGGGAAATGAAAGTGGGTGTGCTGACTTCCACGAAGCAGCCCTGTAGATTTTCTGGACAGGGACATCCCTAGAAGCAGCCACTGTCGCAGCGGTATGGTGGGTGGAATGAGCCCTTAGCCCTCCAGGAAGCTCCCTATCTGCCAACCTATAGCAGAGGTCAATACAGGATGTGATCCACCTGCCAATCATCCGCTTGGCTGCAGGTCTGCCAGATGCAGCTTCAGCATAGGTGACAAACAGCTGGCGAACCTCTCCCTGAACTCCAGCCATGTGCTCTTTGTAATAAGTGAACGCTCACCTCAGGTCCAGAGTATGGAGCCGGTGTTCGGCCTCAGAGGTGTGATTCGGGGAAAAAACACTGGTTCAGGTGAAACTCCAACACAACTTTCGGGAGGAACTTGGGGTTGGGGCACAGGACAACCTTGTCCCTGTGGAAGGCCAGGTATGGAGACTCTACCGAAAGCACCTGGAGCTCACTGATCTTTCTAGCCGACGTGATAGCCACCAGGAAGGTGGTCTTCCTTGACAGGTGAGACATGTCACACCCGTGCATTGGTTTGAATGGCTTACCCATGAGCTTTGCCAAAACCAGCAACAAGTCCCACGGTGGTGGTGGTGGTGGTGGTTCACGCATCAGAGGGAAAATGTGGTCAAGCCTATGAAAAAGCGCCAGATCACCTTCTCCTGTGCCACCAATCGCTGACCAGCCGGTGCCCGGTAAGCAGAGATGGCTGCCAGGTGCACTTTAAGGGTAGTTGAACAAAGTCCCCTTGGAAGAGGGACCACAGGTAGTCCAAAATGCTAGTCACAGGACAGGCTGAAGGGTCCAATCCCTTGCTCTGACACCAAATGATATTAAATCCTTGGATGGAGATACTGGTATCAGATGTAGTATATGTTCAATATACTTTTTTAATAAAAAGATACATTGTTTGCAGAACTTTTCACTTGTGAAATGTTTACATGTACACTATTTGGAGAAAAAGATCACACTTGTTAATAGCAAGTAAATCCTGTTTGAGAAAGAACAAAAGGAAATGAGAAACACATTTTTGGAGCTAAGAAACTAAATGACACTCCGCCCTCAGAGTGCAGGCAGACTTTCTTGATAATTAGTTATTCAGCTAATAAACCTAGCCTAGCAACAATCTTGACTTGCAAGGAGCACTCAAGTCTGGGGCCAAGGAAAAGGGTAACATGATGAATGTGAGGATCCCATTAAAGGTGATTTAGAATGGACATAAGTAGGCAGCAAACACAAGCAAAAAAAGGGAAAAAGAGCTATGAATTTTGAGACAGAATTAACTAATTGTTTCTCTACACTCAGTGACTAATATCCCGACCTATCATAATGAGACTGAGACCCCCACATCATCACTCACTAGGTCCAGACCCAACACCACCAACCATGTCAACGCAGACAGAGTATCTGAAAATCATACCATTAAAACAACCATAGATATTGCTACCCACTGCACTACTGCAAGTATAACTAACAATTATGCTGGAACTCACGCATCTGATACTGTTAGAGATACACTTGCAATTAAGGTGACAACCATACTATCAATTCATGTGGATATAAACAGTACTCTGAACAATCCTGGGGATATGGACAAATTATGGCAATTCCACAGATATCGCTACTCAGGACAATCCTATGTCCATTCCCAACACCATAACACCAACAAATCAAAATCAAGGCAAACATGCTACAACAGCGCCCACCAATCCCAGTGTCCAGTGTAGAGTGGATCATCCTCCAAACTGCTTTCAACAGTACAATACCCAGCACACTGGTGCAACACCCAGACACATCTATGTCCTGGGAGACTCCATGACGAAATACATTGATAAAACTGTACGTGGGCCCAATAAAGAAAACAGGGCATGTTGTAGTTTCAGAGGAGCAAAAACTGCTGATAACACGGATATGGTGGATAATATTCTTCAAAATTCAGGTACAAACCCGTTAGTCATATTACATGTAGGCATCAACAATATTAACACTTCATCCTTGGAAGATATGCAATCAGACCTGGTACAGTTGTGATAAATTAATATCAAAGGGCGGCAACTTATGCATGTCTGCGATATTACCAGTACTCAGGGCAGGTTACAAAAAAAAAAACAACACAAAATTAAACTCTTCAATGAATAGCTGTGCAAATGGACGCTACAAATGAACAATAGCTGTTTAACACACTGGGAAAAAATGTTTTAACAGAAACAACCTCTTCAGCTGGGATGGCCTCCATCTCAGCAGACAGGGTAATTTGATATTGGGAAAATAGATCAAATCCTATACTGAATGGGTTTTTAACTAAACTCGATGAGGGACTTGGGAGATCATCAAAAAGAGGTGCTAACATATACTAAAGTAGATAGTAACAACAAACTTCTTAAAATACAGTCACTGAATGCTTGGAGTTTAAATCAGACCAAACTCTCTGAACTGCAGGCAACAATGCTTAGAGACAATTTAGATATTGTCACAGTGGCTGAGATGTGGTGGGGCGCTGCAAGTACTTGGAATCAAAAACATCACTGGATACAAACTTTACCTAAAAAACAGGGTCTACAAACAGGGTGGTGGTATATGCCTTTATAAAAAAATAATATTAAGTGCTGTCAAGTATTTCTCCCTCTCTCCACCAATCAAAACATAGAAAGTGTCTGGGTTCAGATTAATTGAAATAAAACCAAACAGACTGGAACCTTGGGTGACTGCTACCGACCCCCCAACTCATCCCCGGAATATAATGATTTTCTAACACAGGAGATCACATATTTAGCTGAGAAGGGAACAACTGTGGTACTTAGGGACTTTACCCCATGATTAAATGGGAACTTCTATCAGCCTCCAGTGCTGTTGAAAATACATGTTTAGAAGAAATATCTGGCACTGGCATCGCACAGCTAATAACATCCCCTACTAGAGGTGACAATATTTTGGATTTACTCCTATCCAACAACAGTAACCTAGTAAATAGAATTTATGTTAACTGTCCAATATGGGTTAGAGACCACAATACCATTACCTGTGAAAACTGACTGCCCCAGAAGAAAAAACGTCATAAACAGTCCCTAAGAAACTACAATCGTGCAAACTTTGATCTCATAATTAATTACCTACATTCAATCAACTGGGATTCTGAGATGGAGGATAAAACAGAAAACTGCTAGAGTTTATTAAAAAAAAAACTCTTAGTATTGGCTGAATCAAAATATGTTCCATTGCTAAAAACACAACATTAAGGGCAGAATCACACTATGGCTAACTAGGGCTGCAAAAAACAAATCAGAGCTAAAGAAAAGCTTAGAACAAAATGAAACAAAATAATACCGTCACTCATGCTAAATACAAAAAGGAACTCAAGAAACAAACATCTTATCAAACAAGAAAAAACTAAAATAGAACTAAAGGATAGCCCACACAAAGGACAATAATAAGGCATTCTACACATGTCAACAGCCACAAAAACTCAAAACACGAACTAGGACCTATAACAGTTAACAGTGTAATAATAAATGGACAAAAAATTGCTGAGGAATTTAATAAGTATTTTTGTCAGGTTTGTAATCAAAAGGAAACAAATATTACCAATAGCAACATAACAAATAACATTATATTCACCAAAGAGGAAACCCTGGCAGTCATAAAAACAGGGTAAACTCATCTCCAGGCCCTGACAACTTAAGTCCTAGAAGCAGAGGTATCCATCGCCCTAGCTCACCTCTTAACTAAATTATAGAGCCAATCTATGGCTACTGGTGAAGTTCCTAACGACTGAAGAAATTCAATAGTTGTTCCTCTTCATAGAAAAGGAGTGAAGGATAATGTTGCCAATTTCAGACCGATTAGCCTAACATCCACCCATATGCAAAACCATGGAACAACTAATTAAGAACAAAATCACAACTGAACTTGAATCTCTGGGGCACACTGATCCTTACCAACATGGGTTTAGGAGTGAGGCTCATGTACCACTAACCTGATCATTTTTTTACAACAATGTAGGGGTTAGCCTTGACAATTCCAAACCTGTGGATGTGATCCTTCTTGACATTTGCAAGGCTTTTGATAAGGTCCCGCATGGTGAATTTATCAACAAACTACTCAAAATTGGCCTATCAATGCCATCGATCAGATGGATCAATAACTGGCTTGATAGCAGGAAGCAGCAGGTCAGATTTGGGAATACACTTTCAACCACTAGAGAAGTCAGTAGAAGGGTCCCACAGGGTTCGGTCCTCAGACCAACCCTGTTTAACCTCTTCGTAAGTGACATTAATAACAACATCAAAAACAATATAACAAACTTTGTTGACAATACTAATATGGGAGGGGAAGTGGACACCATTGATAAACAACTGTCACTTGTAAGTGGCCTAAAACAAATAGAGGAATGGGTTATCACTAACAAAATGTCACTGAATCTGGACAAATGTGTTGTCCTCCATATGGGCATCAATAATACTCTCACAACCTATACACTTCATCAAACACCAATAAAAGAAGGTTACTAAAGAAAAGGATTTAGGTATAACAATCAACAACTCCCTCTCTAGCAGTTATCACTGCAAGTACAGCATCAGGTCACAAAACTAATCCCAATGCTTAAATGCAAGTCCTACAAAGACAGGTTATCATTAACTGGAGTAGCTACACTGGAGGACAGGAGAAACGGGTGATCTTCTGCAACTATACAGAATGCTTCATAACCCAATGTTAAGAGCAACAGTTGGTTGTCCCCAGAGCCAACACCCAAAAAAGGGATCACTTTTTCACAATCAGGGCTGTGAAAAAGTGGAATGTTGTACCACAGTATGTTGTTGAAGCCAATAACTTCAACATCTTTAAAGAGAGGTTAGACAAGCACTAAAACTGGGTCAGAGCCTAATACTAATACACCCATTACATTGTGGGAGACATCCTCGATGCGTCTGCCTTCTCATGTCTACAGACAACCCAGTAAATGGAGATTCTCATTTGAAGGTATAGCATTTTCTGGCCGATTCCTTTCTAGATGCCTCCACAACAGTGAGGACATCTTCGGAGAGACCCAAAGCCTGGAACTCTAGCCACTCAGGAACCAGGCTGTCAAATGCAGGGACTGAAGGTCTGGGTGGAAAATCCTCCCCCGATTGACTGACAGCAGATTCGGGTGTATGGGAAGACACCTTGGGAGCCTGTTGCTGAGGCTGAGGAGATTGGGGTACCAAAACTGCCAGGGCCAGTCCGGAGCCACCAGGATCACCTGTGCCTTGTCCCTCCTAACCTTGAGTAACACCTTGTGGATCGAGGGAAGGAACAGAAGAGGCCTGGGGTCCAAGGCATCGAGAAGGCATCCCCCCTGCAGCGTTCCCTGCTGAGGAGGGCGGGCACAAAACAGCTTCAGTTTGCATTCTCCCTGGAGAATGGTGACGAGTGGAGTCCCTCAGGGTTCAGTATTGGGACCCACTCTGTTTAATTTATTTATCAGCGATATGCAAGCTGGACCATATAACTATCTCTCAAAGTTTTCGGATGATACCAAACTGGGAGGTAAAGAAAACTACCTTAACTTGGAAGCTTTAATTGCCGATTTAGGGAAAATATAAAAATGGGCAAATGAGAACGGAATGTTTTTCAATCATGAAAAATGTGTGGTTCTTCACTTTGGAAGAAATAATCCAATGAATAATTACTATCTTAATATTAAACTCAAAACATCAAGCTGTGAAAGAGATTTGGGGATTCTAATAAATAATAAACTCACATCCAGGGAACATTGCTTAAAAACAGCTAAGATGGCAAACGGTCTTTTGAAACAAATCAAACGTACCTCTGTAACCCGTACTGAACAATGTATTATTCCTTTGTATAGGACTTTTATAAGACCTTATATTGATTATGGGTCCCAATTCTGGAATCCATACCTTAAGGGTGACATTTTGCCTGGAACATATCCAGAGAAGAGCAACTAAAATAGTTCCAACCCTCAAACATCTTGACTATATAACAAGACTGAAACATACTGGTCTACACCCTTTAGAACTTAGGAGAAAAAAAGGTGATTTATTATTGATTTATAAAATATGTCAATCACCGACTTTAATGACCCAATGTGGACTTGCTTATTCATCAAGAAAAATAGTCCCTGGACTACATAATAAACAATTAGAACTACAATCTTTTCGTACTAACAAGAGGGGAAACTTCTTCAACATACGAGCAGCAAGACTGTGTAACACCCTGCCCAAAAAATTAATCTCCAAACCTAATTTCAATTCCTTTAAATATAACTTGGATTTGTGATAAGGGAGAACTTATAATAGGTTATAATGTCCCACAATAATGTGGGGGACAATCTCGATGGGCCTCCGCCTCCTTTTGTCCCTAAAACCAAGTGATACCAAAAGAGGAGAACAGGTCCACCTGAGGGGTGCCTCACTGGGAGAACAGACTGTGAACTACCTCTGAATGGAGGAGCCACTTGTGAGATGCCTCACCCACCCGGTTGATGGCGTCCGCCAGCAGATTGGAGGCTCCTGCCACATGGATGGCTAGGAGATCCACCTGCAGGTTGTGCACGAGGGTCCAGACACGGAGAGCTTCCCTGCACAGGGGAAGGGACTGCGTTCCGCCTTGTTTGTTGAGGTAGTACATGGTCGGGGTGTTGTCGTTCTGGACTTGGACCACTTGACCCCAAACAAACAGAGCGAAGGCAGTCAGCGCCAGCTGGACTGCCTGGAGCTCCAGCAGGTTGATGTGGCATCAGTACTCCTGAGGGGTCCAGAGCCTGTGGACTCTGTTCCCCCAGATGGGCACCCCAGCCCATGAGAGAGGTAGTCATTAGGATGACCATCGGCTTGGGGCAGACAAACAGGATCCCTTCCTGCAGATGCTCTGGGACAAGTCACCACTGAAGGGCATCCCACATCCTCTGGGTCACAGTGAACAGCTGGATGAAGTTACCTGTGCGTAGAGACCACTGACTAGCCAGCTCCCATTGCAGGGAGTGCATATGCCAATGGGCCCATCAGACCACACTGGTGCAGGCCGCCATGTAACCCAGAAGGCACAGGAAGTGCTGGGCAGGGAGCAAGTGCCCAACCAGAAAGGACTGGGCAAAGGAGGAGAGAACCTCCACCCTGTCCGTCAGGAACTGAGCTCTGGCTCCGCACGAGTCAAGCTCTACCCCGATGAAGCTGATCACCTGCAAGGGCATGAGTTCTGACTTGGCCTCATTGACTAAGAGGCCAAGGTCGATGCAGGTCTGGAGGGCCAGGTCCCTGGACCACTCCACCTCCTGCCTGGAGGGACCCACCATCAGCCAGTCGTCCAGGTAGGGGTACACCCGGACCCCTCGGCACCTCAGGTAAGCTGCCACCACTGCTATACATCTGATAAAGACCCTGGGGGCTGAGGAGAGGCCCAAAGGCATGGCTTGGAACTCAAAGGGTTCCCTCTGCTCGGAAGCAGAGGAAACTTCAGTGGGATGGACGGATCGGGACATGGAAGAACGCGTCCTGAAGATCCAGAGAGCAAATCTACATGTCTTACTCCAGAGATGGTATGATCTGGGACAGAGTTTCTATCCTGAAAGTGCGGGACCTGAAGAATTTGTTCAGGTCATGCAGATCTAGAATGGGGCGCCAGCCACCCATCCGCTTTGGCACCAGGAAATACCTGGAGACAAACCCTGGGTGTTCTGGAGGATCCACAACTCTGAGCATGACCTCCTTGCGGAGGAGCTGGGCTAGGTTGTCTTGAAGAGCCGACTGAGTGTCTGTGGATACCAAGTCCTCCCGTGGGACGCGGGCTCAGCTTGGAGGGTACTGCTCAAATTCCAGAGGCAGACCCTGACTAACCACTTCCAAAACCCACCTGTCTGTGCTAACAGCAGACCAGGTGAAAAGGAAGTGGTGGAGCCAGCTACCCAGGAGAGGTGTGGCGGGCATGAGGGTGGCAACCCCCATCCCATCACTGAGCAGGCTTGGAGGAGGAGGATCCGGCTGAGGAGTCATCGGATCCCTTCCCTCTGGGCTTCTGAACCACCGAGGCCACAGACTTGGCTTGAGGTCACCAGGACTGCGTCTGCTGGCCAGACTGATGCTGGGCTGGTTTTGCTGTAGGAGTAGAGGACCGAAAAGGGCTTGCACTTCTGCTGCTTAGAGCCCTTGGAGTCATTCTGGGCAGATATGACAGAGTCCAGGGTGGCACTGGACTTTTCAATGTGCTGGAGGTGACCCTCTATATTGAGGCCCAAACAGGTTGGTGCCTAAGAAAGTTACATCTGCCAGCTAGTGCTGGGTGTCTGCCGTGAAGGTCGAGATCCGCAGCCAAGCCCTATCGCGCATGGCAACTGTGGCCACCACTGAGCGTGCACAGGAATCTCCTATGTCCAGGGCTGTCTGAAGTAGTTGTTTGGCCACAGCATGACCCTGGTCCTGGACCTGCTTGACCGTAGTCTGGAGGTCCGCAGTAAGATAATAATAATAAATTTTATTTATAAGGCATATTTTCTAATAGCAAAGGTGCCTAACAATTTTAAAACAAGTCAAATATCAATATAATTCACACAAACAACAATACATTAACATTAAAATAATATAACAACTGGTCAGCAATTTTTCCTATGGGCTGGACCAGTTGGTATTTCCCATAACAACCGGCTGGTTGTTATGACATTCACACGCCATGCCACTCTAATGGTGCTGCTCCTGCACTGGCTTACGGAATGGATGTGAGCGGGCTGAACAATCTTTCAAACATGGCGGCTCCATCACTCACTCTCTGAGAAACCACTTCGTCTCTACAGTCCCGAGGAGCTACCACAAAAAGAAGACACGATCATCCTTTCTTTAGTTTTTAAAATGTATCTGGCTGATCCAGCCTTTTACCCTACTAAATATCTGGCTGATCCTGCCATCTGACCTTTTTGGCACCACAGCGTGCCCAGGGAGCCTCCTAGACGCGATCTCGATGATGAAAAAACTAAGAAAAAAAAAAAAAGCAAACCTCAGGTGCCAAAAGTAAAAAGGAAAAGAATAATAAAAAGAGTGAGGGAGAAAGCAGCAGATGGAGGTAGTCAGAGCCTGTGTGTGTGAGTGTACACACTAAAGACAGGCAGGAGAAAGACTGCTGCTCAGTATATTATAAAAAATAAAAGATGAAATGTGGCACACTCGAATTTAATGCACACCCTTGGTGTGGGATGCTTTATTAAACCCCACGGACATTTATGTAGCATCCCACACCTCGGTGTGCATTAAATTCTCGTAACACACACTTCCCCATTATTTATTCTCTATATACCATTCATCAGTTGGAAGATCAATCAGTGAATGCCTGGTGCCACAGAAAAGTTTTTAAACCATGCTTGAATTCCTCCACAGTAGTGCACTCCAGTAACCGATGGGGTAGAGAATTCCAAAGGGTGGGGGCTATATACATGAATGCTCTCACTCCAGAAGATTTCAAACACACCCTTGGAATCTCTAGCAACCCCATGTCAGCCGAACAGAGTGATTGTCCAGGGCAGTAAGGAACAAGGAATTATTTCAGGTAATCCGGGCCCAGTCCATGTAAGGCTTTAAAAGTCAGTAAACAGACTTTAAATGTGATCCACCACTGTACTGGCAGCCAGTACAGTTCGCGCAGCACCAGCGTAATATGACAGGACCTAATAGATCCAGTCAAAATCACCTCATCCAGACAGCCCAAAAGGGCATGAGAGAAATGTGCCATCACTATGGCTGAGCTCGCCTTGATGGAGGCCGAGCGAGAAGGCAGCACAGATCTTTCTAGCCAAGTGGTTCAATTTCTTGGACTCTTTATCCGGCGGTCTATCGACATCCCCCATATTGCCTGAGTGCCTAAACACAGAGTTAGTCACCAATCCCCTCAGCTGAAGGATGCTCAGTGAACCATGAAAGGGTACCAGTAGGCACCGCATATTTGAAGGCCACCCGGGCCGAGGGCACAGGGCAAGAGGCGGGGCACTGCCAGAGCTCCAGGGCAGGGCCAACAATGGCCTCGGCCACTGAGAAAGCCTCCGGAGAGTCCCCTTTAACCAAAATTTCTGTAAGGGGGTAGTGAGCCCATTTTTGAACAGGCTCCAGTTTCACCTCCGTGAACTTGGAGATGAGGCAGAGAATGCCCACGAATGAAGTGGGGCCTTCATCCGTTGACAGATCCCCCATCGACTCTGTAGCTAGTGGATGGGAGTACAAAGAAGAATCCTCTGACTCAGAGTAGTCCGCATAAAGCAGACGACCACCCAAATCATCTTGACCCACCATGGACGGTCAGGTGTGAGAGTGACTGACAGCCAATGGGGAAGCAGCTTAGCTGACAGACTCCTTGGACAGAGCCCCAGTTAATGGCTGCTTAGGTGGAGGCTCCACCAGGATCTGTGGAGAAGCCAGCTTTGGCCGAGCCGAAATGGTCTGGACCGACTCCTCTATGGGAGGAACAGTGTCAACAGACACCAGCGGGGGCACTGGCTTTGGCCTCTCGGGCAACAGCCAGGTGATGGCTGGGGTGGTAGCCGGTGTCAGCTTTGGCCCGATCAGCAAAAACTGTTGCCACATAAGGTCTTTGTAGTCTCGATGCAACTTGTGCCGAAGCCTCTCCTCAGCTGAGGAGAATGAAGATGAATAGTGGCGGCGCCGCATCCCATGGTACCGTGAGCGAGACCGCCGATGGTCACAGGCAGGACCGGGGTCCTGAAAAGAGTGGTCTGCCTCTTCAGGTGACAACCGGTCGACAGGGTCGAGAAAAATCTCTGCCGCATCGTCGACTGGCATCTCAGCCGACTGACCCGATGGGGTTTCCATGAAGCCAGTAGCCATGGCTTCGACCGAAGTCAAAACTGAAGATTCTTGAGAGTGGGAATGCTCCCAGTCCCAGGATTGATGACGATGAGTCTTTTCTTACTTCTTCTTGGACTCCTTGCGTGAGCGGAAACTATGTGATTCGGTAGGGCCCTGCCCCTTGGTCGGGAGGGACTGGCACAGCTCCTCGAAGGAGGCTGAATAAGTGGAACCCAACTGGAGCAGAACGAAGGCCGTTGTACTGGCTCCTGATAGGAACCCTGAGCTAAATTACTAACCAGGTTCTGTCCTCCACCACTGCTTAAACTCCAAGTCAAACTGCTAATATTCGCTCAATGTTATCACTGTTGATCAACCTATTTATTCCATTTGTACTGCTATGCTTCTGCTCTGCCATCATAAATGTGTTATTGTGACTCCTATAACCCGAACTAATGCTGTATTCTGTCTCTTGTGCTATGTATTCCCGGGTCGCCCCTGAAAAAGGGACCTCCGGGACTCAGTGGGCTTACCTGGTCACCAAAATGTAATAAATAAATTAGAGGATTGAGCGGTGTCCTAGTCTGCCTCCTCCTTGAAAGCCTTGAGTTGCTCTAACTGCTTGGCGGACCCCGCAGCTGCGGAGACCACCAACGGGCATCCTTTGATTTGACTGGCGGATAATGTTTCTCCGGACGACCCAACTTTAGGTGGGCAGCAGGGTCCTCCAGGATCGCTGGGTGAAATGACCAACAAAAGTCGCAGGCCTGTGGATCATGATCATGGCCTAGACCGACGCATGCAGCGTGTGGGCTGGTACGTGACATCTTCTGCCTTCATGGGCACTGGCGAAATTCGGGCGAGGATTTATCCTCCATCACGGTCGAAGATCGAGCTGAAGACAAAAGTCAAATGAGTTTTAGTTTAAGTTTTGGAAGTAAATCCGTAGATTTAAGCGCCAGGGTCTACTCACCGTTGGAGCAGTAAGGAGAGAACCGGCTTCTTCCAGTGAAAAGGCAGATCTGGCGTCATGGGGCGGAGCCAAGGGAGTTACCACCTGGGAGGGTGGGAGGAGCCAGCTTGAAGACGTTTTTGGCAAGTCTTAAAGGGAAAGGCAACTACCAGAAAGTGTGGATAGAACATCATATTTACATCCCTAGAAAGGTTGTTTCTTTGGCTGAAGACTACCAGATGGCCAGATGCCACAGCAGCAAGGTTAACAGCCAAGCATCAGTAAGACCCTCTTTTTCCCCCCCAATTTAACTCCAAGTCTGGTGGGGTTAACAAATCTACACCCAAAGACTATCTGTTACAACTGTAATAAGTCAGACCAAATTGCAAGAAACTGCCTTAGTAAGGAGGGTAACACTGGAGCAGATTTGTCCTTAGCACACTGGGGCAAGTACTTAGATGTCAAGGTGGGAGATAAGACTGTGAAAGGACGTTCTGATTCGGGAAGCAGATGTAGTGCATGTTGAAATATTGGGAAAACACTATGCAAAAGGACTAGGCACTGGTGTCATCTGCATCCACGGGGACACTCGATACTATCCCACCAGCCAAGTGACTGAGTATTAATGGGGTGTCGCACCAAATGAATGTGGGGGTAGCACCTAAGTTACCTGTACCTGTGATTTTTGGAAATGACTTTCCAGGATTTACTGAGTCAATCACAGAGGAAACAAATCCTGATGTTTTAGCAGCAGTGATGACAAAAATTCACAATGAAAGAAAATCTAAGATGGTGGGGACTCTTCCTTTTGTTGATTTTGATTCAGACTTGTTTGAGCACAGCTCCAAGATCTGGAAGTCCAGGAAAGAAAGAAAGTTGCCTGAAGAAACAGTGGCAACAAAAGAGTGATGGACATGAGGGGTTAAATGCATGAAAATGCTGAAACTAAACTTGCTCTGAAACAAAATCACAATCAGTTAATGATGTTTCTCTCCAGAGTTATTTTAAGCAGCTGGGGGTGAAACCAAAACAGCGTGAACCAATGTTTAAAAAATGTAATGGGCTACTGTACAGAGTTTGGGTTAAACCTCAGGCACAGGAACAGACAGGAACAATTGGTTATACCACAAAAGTATAGATCAGAGTTGTTACAGATAGCACATGAGTCCTATGGCTGGTCACTTGGGGAGGAATCGCACCCTTGCCAGATTGCTGTGTAGATTTTACTGGCGTGGAATTAATGAAGATGTTGCTATCTACTGTAATTCCTGTGCTGAGTGTCAGAAAGCAGCCCCAGTCACTAGAAAAGACAAGGTGCCCCTGGTGCCCCTGTCCTTGATATATGCGTCTTTTGAGAGAAGAGCAATGGATGTGGTTGGCCCCTTAGACAAAAGTAAAAAGGGTAACCTATTCATTCTGGTAGCATGCAACTATGCTACTTCATACCCAGAGGCAGTTCTGATGCATACCGTCACATCCTAAAAGTGGCAGCAGAGCTTGCCAAATTTTTCAGCAGGGTAGGCATACCTAAAGAAATTATTACTGATCAAGGTAGTAATGTTGGTGCTACATTGCTGAAGGAGCTATACTGATTGCTAGGTATTAACGCCATAAGAACCTCCCTTTATCACCCTCGACAGATAGTCTTGTTGAGCGTTTTAATCAAACTCAAACGCATGTTAAAAAGGTTTGTAAAAGGGGATGGGGAAAGATTGGGCCAATACTTACCTGTTTTTCACTTATAAAAGTCTTATCCATCCAATTTTGGACTATGGATCACAAATTTGGTCACCAGCCACTCAACAGGATATAAGAACATTGGAGAGAGTACAAACAGCTGTCACCAGGATGATACCTAGCCTTAGGTGGAAAAGTATCCAAACAGACTACAATGTACTAGACTCCATTCCTTGCAGGCTCGTAGACAGAGGGGAGATCTTTTGTTTCTCTTTAAAATACTTAAATCTTGTAAACTTACAGAAGACTGTGTAATAGAATTTAGTAATTCACGAATTAATCTTAGATCACACAATAAGAAACTCAAACTTCCAACAGCACATACCAATAAGAGAAGCAATTTCTACAATCTCCATGCTGTTCTAGCTTGGAATAAGCTACCCCAGCAGTTGGTCGATATGCCTAATTTTGATTTATTCAAGAGCAAATTAGATGAGCTCTATTACAATAAACAAATAATTATCTAATTTTCCCTCTATTGTGGGAGACATTCTTAAAGGGCCTTGCGGCTCCCTTATGTCTTACTCTACTTAGTAAACTTAGTAACTTAAGAGACGTGCCACAGGCATCAACAGGTTTTTCACCATTTGAAATGCTGTATGGTCGGCAACCTAGAGGGCCACTAGATGTAATAAAAGAAACATGGGAAAATAATCCCACTCAGGAAAAATCTATGACATCATATGTGTGTGCCCTGAGCTGAGAAAGAAGCTGCAAAATATGTTGAAATTGCCCATAGTAATCAGGAGATGCCCAGAACCAGCAGAAAGCATATAAATACCATGGGGTAAACTAAACAGTTTTTTAGCCAGGTGAAAAGGTCTTGTTACCATTACCCAGTACAGAAAATAAACTGTTAATGAAATGGCAAGGGTCTTAAAAGGTGCTTAGACGTACTGGCACAGGTAACTATGAAACTGACCCCGGATATGAAAAATCCTACTAATATATATACCATGCTAACCTCCTGAAGAAATGGGTTGAAAAATCACCACAGGCTGCTTTGCTAATTTTACAAGAAACTGATTAAGAAGATATTGATATAGCTTATGACAGACTGGAACAAACTGTAACTGCTGATGCTGTAAAGGTGAGTGTTTCCTTAACCTCTGAACAAACCGCAGAAATTCGTAACTTGTTAAAAGACATTTAACAGTACTTTTACCATAATGCCAGGCCAAGCAAAAGGGGTCGAGCATGTAATAGTGACGGGGAATGTCCGCCCTATCAGGCAAAAGACATACAGATTACCAGAGCAGTTAAGAGCAGACGTGGTTAAGGAAATACGAAAAATGAGAACTGGGTATCATAGAAGAGTTGAGAAATTGTTGGTCAAAACCAATGGTGATTGTAAATAAAAAAGGGGGTATAAGAATCTGCCTTGATTTTAGGAAACAATCAGGTGTCAGAATTTGACAGTTATCGTATGCCCAGGATAGAAGATTTGGTAGACATATTAGGGAATGCCAAGTACATGAGTACCCTTGATCTCACCAAGGGTTACTGGCAAATCCCCCTAGCCATAGAATCCAAATACAAAACTGCATTTGCCACTCCCATTGGATTCTATCATTTCACCACCATGCCGTTTGGTTTACATGATGCACCCGGTACATGGATGTAATTTTATCCCCTCACACTGATTATTGTGCTGCATACCCAGATGATGTTGTGGTGTACAGTCCAGACTAGAAAAAAACAAACACCTGAAACACCTGCGAGTAGTTATCCAGTCTATCAAAACAGCAGCTCTGACAATTAATCCTACAAAATGTGCATTGTGCATGCAGGAAATCAGATATTTGGGCTATGTTATGGGAAATGGAGAAGTAAAGTCAGAGATTTCCAAGACAGAAGCTGTAGCTAACAGTCCCATCGCTAAAACAAAGAAACAAGTCAGGTCATTTTTAGGGCTGGCTGGTTATTATTGGAGATTTGTTCCCAACTTTGCCCAGCTGGCTACTGCCCCCTCACTGAACTCACGAAGAAGCAGTTCCCAAATAACATGAAATGGACCCGAGAGTGTGATGAGGCTTTTTAAGCCATTAAGGCTGCATTATGTTCAGCCCCCGTTTTAAGAAGCCCAGACTCTGAGAAACAATTTTTGTTACAGACAGATGCATCAGAGGTAGGCCTAGGTGCAGTCTTGAGTCAGCATATAGTTGGGAAGGAGCATCTCATTCTATATATCAGTAGGAAGTTGCACGACAGAGAAGAGGTACTTCACCATTAAAAAGGAATGCCTTGCAGCAAGTAGGCCATTGAATTCCTTAAGTTTTATTTGCTAGGAGCTGACTTTGTGCTTTTAACAGATCACAATCCTCTCTGTTGACTTAACCAAATGAAGGATAAAAATTCCAGAATTACACAGTGTTACCTGGCACTACAGCCATAAATGATGCACAAATCTAGGAAAGAGAACGTCAATGCTGATTTTCTGCCAAGATATGGATCAGGAATTGAGAATTCTGAAGGTTGAAAAAAACAAAATTGAGTTTAAACTTCACTGTTTGCTATAGTGCATATGCACTGAACTGAAAAGCTAATGTTAGAAGAGAATTAACAGAAAGTTTTGGAAACCTGTTTTTTACGTTTGATGTGCCTGTGCACCAAACGTTTTGAGACGAGTGTAACAGGATGTGGGGTATGTCACTGCTAGGCCCATTGCAGTTCAGAATAGCAGGGGCTCAGCAGTCTGCCTGTCCAGCCACTGTGGTCTGACACGACTCTCTCTGCTTGAGTAGGTGTAATCTTTGTGTACTTCAAAGGACCGAAGCCACTACAATCAGAGAGGGCTTTGGTCCTTTGATCTGCATGAAGCCGCATCAGACAGCAAGCAGCTGACGGGCTTTCAACATCAGGAGCCTGACCTTCGAAAAGCGCTGCCTCTTGCTGGGCTACAATAAAAAAATCAAAGCTTGCTCAGGATTACACAGTAGATTCTTTTAATTTTCTTAACATTACATTTAAACAGCATTTATTTTAACTGCAAGCACCGCAGTATCAGGCTGCTTTTTCTTAGGGCTAAGCTTTCACTTTCAGTGTGAGGCAGTCAGTGGAACAAAAATGGAAACAAACTGTTTCACGGACTGCTACAGAAAGGGTGATGAAGAAGTCCTTTGAAATGGTTGGAGTTTTATTAGGGGCATATCTACCATTTATTTACAATTTTTACATCCAGTCTTTGTCAGCAGTGCGATCGTTCAAGACCCGATGGAGCCACCTAGGGAGAGGAATCGTGTCTGGGTACACAGTGTGGTCATTTATGCTGCTGTCATACATAAATATAATTTTACAAAGACTGGATGTAAAAATTGTAAATAAATAGTAGATATGCCCCCAATAACACTCCAACCATTTCAAAAGACTTCTTTATCACTGTTTCTGCACCAGCCCACGGAACAGTTCTGTTTCCATTTCTTTGTTCCATTGACTGCCTCGTGCTGAAAGTAAAAGCTTAACCCTAAGCCTTAAGCCTCCAGTAGGGACAGGTTTGCTCTGTGAGCCGACTTTGGTCACAAACCCCTGCATGTTGCACACTAAAGAAAATGTAGTTTTCAGCAGTCTGCATAGGTTCTGCTTTATATTGTGTAGCGAGCAAGTACAGTTGCGCAAGAACTTACCGTAACAGTAGATCTTCGAGAGAATGTCTTGCAGCAGGTCAGTACATACAGGCAGATTCCTGCCGCAGACATGAGTCCATCGGGATGGCTCATCAGCAGTCGACCTGGGACCACCCCCACAGTACCACATGCTGTTTCCTGACTGGTATAAATGGGGATGGTCCCCTAAGCTTCTCAGTTCTTCTCCCCTCACGACCGCAATGAGATCAGAGGGAGAACACTCATAGAAAATGAAGGAGCTCATCATCCTCCTAGACCAGGAATCAAGGGAGATGTTGGGAGGGGTCGCATGACCTGCTGCAAGAGGTTCTGTCGAAGATCTACCATTACAGTAAGTTCTTACACAACTGTACTGTCTTCATCGAGGAAATCTCTTGCAGCAGGTAATTACATACAGAAAGAGTCCCCAGCAGTTGGGAGACAAAGGGAGGAGGCAGGGACCTATAGAAATTTAGGACAACAGACCTTGCAGAACAGCCCTTCCAAAAGCCATACGGTTTTTGGAGGCAATGTTGAGACAGTAACACTTAATGAAGGTACGGACTGTAGACCATGTAGCAGCCTCACAGATATCAATGAAGGAGACACCTTTAAAGCATGGTGGCATTGAGGCCGCCAATCCCCTCGTGCAGTTGGGTTTTTCCACTCTTGGAAGAGGCTTGTTGTAACAAAAAGTGATGCAGTTGGCCAACCAAGTGCACTGCTTAGAGACAGGTATGCCCTCTTTTCCACGGACGAAAGAGACCAGCAGTTCAGATCTGTGCACTTGTGTTCTGCGAGCAGTATAATCTCTCATTATTCTATGTACATGCAAAGTGTGGAGCAAGGATTCTCCTGGATTAGCCGGCTACAAAAAGTAAACAGGTAAATATATAGCCTGGTTTAACGTAAAAGCAGAAACCACTTTGGGGAGAAATTTAGGATTAGTACAGAGGGAAACCCTAGCCTTGTGAAAAAAAACAGGTAGAGTTCATTGCACATGAGTGCATGCAACTCAGAAATATGCCTTCCAGATGTAATAGCAACTACAAGAAAAAAATTACTCACTGTAGTAATATTTCTTCCAAGGGGGTCCTTTAGCATCAGTAACAATAGCAGTTAACTGGCTAGGTGTAACTGCCATGGATGTATGCCTTTAAGATAATAAGCTTAGGGAATTAGCCAATCAGAAAAGAGTAGAGCAGTGTGCTGAGGGAAAGCAGCCTGAAGGGCTTCAGAATTTTTTCGAAGATAAATGGGCACATGCCCCAAAAGTGAACCAACAGGATTCAAAAAAACATGCAAATGTCCAAAACTACAAAAACAGATATCAAGAACCCGAGCAGAAAACATTTTAAATGCAGAGACACATTTGGTAATAAAAGTGAGAACAGAGCCCTTCTCCTAAAATGTGAACCGGGGAGGAAGGGTGGGAGCTTACTGATGCTAAAGGACCCCTTGGAAGAAAGATGACTATGGTGAGTAATTTTCTCTTCTCACCCAAGGTGTCCTTTAGCATCAGTAACAATAGCAGATTACAGAGCAGTACAAAAGTGGGAGGTGGGCAGAGAACCTACTTAGGAAAGAGGCTCTGCAGAACTGCCCTGCCAAATTTGGCATCAGATCTGGAGTGCACATCCAAACTGTAATGTTTGATGAAAGAGTGTACAGATTTCCAGATAGGTGCCTTGCAAACATCCAGAAGGGGTATGTCTCTGGCAGCTGCCACAGAGGTTGCAGTGCCCTTGGTAGAATGGGCTCAGAGCCTTTCAGGAGGTTGTTGACCAGCTTTTTCGAATTAGAATCTAATGCAAGAGACTAACCAGCAGGAAATAGTTTTCTTGGTAGCTCATTTTCCTCTGCCTACTTCCCCATAGGTGAGGAACAATGGAATGGAAGAGCATCTGAACTGCCTAGTATGCTCTAGGTAGTTAAAACAGAGCTCTTTTAACATCCAGACTGTGGACCTTTTGCTCGCCAGGAGTGGATTTCTCAGTAAAGAAAACAGGTAGAGCAACAGACTGGTTAAGATGAAACTCTGAAACCACCTTAGGCATGAACTTCCTATTTGTCCCGAGTTCAATTTTGTCTCTGTGAGGAATGATGTAATTCGGCTCAGTGCACAGGGCCTGTAACTCTGAAATCCTCCTAGCAGAGGTAATGGCCACTAGGAAGACAGATTTCCAAGTTACAAACTTGAGATGGGCAGTGGCCATAGGCTCAAAGGGTGGTTTTATGAGCCTGGAAATGCAGAGATTCAGGCTCAAGGAGGAACCAGCTCCCTAACTGGAGGCTGAAGATGCAAAAGACCTTTGAAAAACTGTTTAAACACAGAGTGGGGAAAAACAGACTTCTTTCCCAGTGAAAGGTAGGCCGAAATTGCAGCCAGGTGTAACCAGAGAGAGGAGGGCTTCAAGCCCAAAGCCTGCAGATGCACCAGGTAATCCAGCAGCAGAGTGTCTGAAGCTGTAAGAGGGTTGACCTTTTTGCTTTTGCACCAGAAAGAAAACCTTTTCCATTTGCTTAAATAAGTCTTTTTTGTGTTAGGCTTTTTAGCCATTCTCAGGATCTTAAGGACCTGTTCAGAGTACTGGGAACTCAACTCCTCAAGAGCCAGGCTTTGAGGTGAAGAGAGTGTACATCTGGATAATTCACTCCTGTCTGGGGAAGGATCAGCAGAGAGCGAGTTGGTGGCAGGCGAATGGGCCTGCTGCAGGACAGCGAGAGAAGGAGAGGGTACCAGGCTTGCCTGGGCCAATCCGGAGCCACCAGAACCATAGATGCAGGTTGTTGTCCAAGTTTCAGCAACACCTCGATTATCAGGGGAAAGGGAGGGAAAGTGTATAGGAACCTCCCTGACCAGTCCAGAATCAGTGCATGCAGTGGAAGTGTTCCCGGGACTGCAGGCCTGCAACAGTACTGAGGAAGCTGAAAGTTGAGGGGGAAGCAAATAGATCCACTTCTGTTGTGCCCCACCTCCTGAAGACAGTGGCCAGCACCTGCTTGTTCAAAGTCCACTCGCTTTGGCTCTGACTGATGTGGCTGAGAGCATCTGCCAGGGTGTTGTGCTTGCCTGGGAGGCGGATGGCTTAAAGGCTGACCCCCAGGGAGTAGGCAAGAGGGTGTAGACAGGCATACTCACTGTACACATTTGTGTACAGTTTTGAGTGCCTGTAACAAACCATAAGCCACTCTGTTAATATTATCATTCTAATCTGTAGTATTTGGGTTAGTGTAGGCCACTGAGGAGTGTCCAATACATGTATAACCTCTTTAGAGAGTAGAGGAGTCATCTGACAACAATCCGACTTGTTTGGAAGGGGGTGCCATTTGGAAAGGATGTATACATTTTTTAATTGGGGGGGAGGGGTGTAACTGTTGGAGATTGTGTACAAAATGGAAATTTCTGGCTACACTCCTGATCTGAGACCAAATCTTTAGAGCCTCTGAACAAAGCATCCCTGATCTGGTACCACCCTGCTTGTTTATATAAAACATTACAGTTGTGTTGTCTGTCCTTATCTGTACAGTCTGCCCCTTTTATGACAGGGGCAAAGGCCTTGAGTGCTAGGAAAATGGCTCTGAGCTCCACAAGGTTTATGTGCAACTGTGACTCTTGAGAAGTCCAGGTACCACTTACTGAGGCAGTGTCCAGATGAGCCCCCAGCCTAGGAGGGAGGCATCTGTGATAATCACCTTTCTGGGAAGAGAAGCCTGGAAGGGAATCCCCAGTGCCAAATTTGCAGGGTCTTTCCACCAAAGCAGAGCCTGAAAAAAAATGTTCCGTCACAGATATCAGTTTTGATAAGGCATTGCTCCTTTGAGACCAGCTAGCTCTGAGACAGAACTGCAGGTTTCGCATCATGTACCTGACCCCTGGGACCACTGCAGTCATTGATGCCATGTGTCCCAAAAGCCAGAGAAAATGTCTGGCTGGTCTTGGCTGTCCCTGGATGAAAGAATCTGCTACAGACAGGAAACTTTGAATTCTCTCTGGAGGGAGGAAGGCAGATCCTTTCAGGGTGTCCAGCTGAGCTCCTATGAAAGTGAGATGGCTCCAGGTGAGATTTCTTTAGATTTACCAGAAAGCCCAGAGATTTCAGAGTGTGCTCTGTGAGGGAAAGGGACGACTCTACTTTATGAGGAGATCTTGCCACTACGAGCCAATCGTCCAAACAGGGGTAGACTGAAACACTCAGCTTTCTGAGGTGTGCTGCTACCACTGCTAGGCACTTGATAAAAACTCTTGGGGCAGAGGACAGGCCGATGGGCATCGCTGCAAACTGATAGTGACCCGAAGGAAGCTTGTATCTGAGAAACTTCCTGTGAGACTTCCTTATGCGTATGTGGAAGTAAGCGTCCTTCAGGTCCAAGGAGGCTAGCCAGTCTTCCTGCTGTAAGGACTGAATGACCAGTGACAGGGTGACCATTTTGAATTTTGGTTTTCAGCAGATGTTTGTTCAGATATTCGAGATCCAAAATAGGTCACCACTCCCCAGTTTTGTTTTGTGTCCGGAAGTACCTGGAGTAGAGGCCTTTGCCCTTTTCGTGGACAGGGACCCTCTCCACTGCTTGTAAAGCTAGGATGTTTTTTTACCTCTGACTCCAACAGAAGTACCTGTGTTGGGGTTAGGGGCTTTGACACCTGGGTATGCCCGAGGTCTGGCATCTGCCTGAATTGTAGTGGCAGACCCCTTTTCCACTATCTCCAGGACCTACTTGTCCAAGGTAATGAGGGACTGGGATTGAAGACAGTGGGAGAGTCTGCCCCCTACTGGCAGAGGGGAGGTGACCTGGACACACACATCAGGGCTTAGGCTGTGAGGCTGCTGGCTAGGCAGAGGTGGCTCTTTGGCCCCTTCTGCCACTCCCTCTGTAAAATCCTCTGAACTGAGAGTAGTCAGGCTGAGTTTCCCCTACAGCAATATTTTTGTGGGTTCAGCAGGCTTAGGCTTAGAGGAATGACTCTGCCAAGAAGCCCTGTACTTATCAACCTTTTTTATATAGTCTGTTGTCCTGGAATCAGACAACATGTTTTGATCACAGGGAAAATCCATGGCTTTAGACTGGGTGTCTGGAGTAAGACTGGTAGTTCTAAGCCAGGCAAAATGCCTCAAAGAGATAGCATGGGCCATGGCTCAAGAGCCAGCATCATTATTGTCGTGTGCCATGTGGAATTGGTATTTGTAGCTTCCAGGGCTTCTCCTCTCTTCTTGCTAACTAACACTCCCCTAGTAGGCTCCAGGTCTCCGCCTCAACACTCCCTCCCCCCCAAGTGAGTCTAGCCCTCCTTTATGACTACACTCTTTAGCATTTATGACAAAATAACTGCTGCCCATCAAGTTCTCACCTCCTTGCCTATAGTAATTTTTTTACAGACTATATCATCCTCTGCTCCCTACCTGATTCACTCTATATCCTGTAGAATCTCAAGTTGTTCACTTAACAACCTGTCAGCCTAGCCTGCTTTAAATTATGTGTCTGTATATTTTTTTTGACTTATGTACTCCCTGTTATTTTAATTATGTAATCTCTGTAACCTGATGTACTCATGTCTTTCTAGGCATGGAACCACCTTGTATCTGCTTATGTACTTGTAACCATTGTAAATGATGCAATGCCCATGTATTACTACGACATGGAACCTCTGTAAAAGAGCCTTTGGCTCAAAGGTACTTCCCAGAAATAAATAAAAAAGGATCAGTTTTTTCGGTGTCAATCAAGTCCTGCACCATTGTGTTCATTCTGGGCAATAGCCAGGACAGAACTCCACAGTGCTTTTTGATACTTGGCTATGAAGGCCATCTAGGAGGAAAGGCGAATAAGCAGAGAAGCTGTAGTGTACATCTTCTTTGCAATAAAATCCATTTTTCTGGAGTCCTTGTCAGGAGGCAAGAAAGACAAAGAGACTCCAGCTTTCTCAAATGCTGTCTGCTGTACAATACTCTCATGGCTGGGGTGTACAGACAGGAACTCAGTGTCATTTTTAGACACTGGTATTTTTTGTCACAGCGCTTGTCAACCCCTGCCAAGGAAGCGGGGGGGTTTGAAGCAATTTCATGGTATTTTTTTTCTGAAAGGATTGTAAATAGGTAAGACCATCTCCCTATAATCGTGGTCCTCGTCATTATCCTGGTTGGTCTCCTGGGTAGGGAGGTCCAGGGTGTCCAGCATATTTTGAATAAATGTGAGCATAGAGGAGGAATCCCCATGATCAGCAGGGGAAGCCCCAAGATGAGGGTCAGGGGACAAATCAGGTTCTAGGCCCTCTGAATGTATGTCTGGTGCATCATAATAATGTTCTTCCTCAACTTCAGAGTCTCCTGTAGTGAGAACTGCGGAAGAGTGTTTACCAGAAGGAGCACCAGCAAAAATAGACCCCATGCCTTGTAGGGTCTGAAAGACCTGCCATGCTTTTGCCAGGTCTTCCACAGATGGGAGCTCCTGAGAAAAATCAGGTTGACTGCCAGACTGTGGCTATGTAGGTTTAGTTTTTTTGTGCTTTTTGCTGCCTGCTGACTCACTATTGGCTTTCTCAGGAGGAACAGGAGCGTTTTTATCTTTGCAAACATTCTTTTTAGTCACATCACCAGTGGCTTGATCATGCTTCCTTTTTAATCTGGACATTGCATCAGTGCCTTTATTACTTTTTGGTTTTGAAGGAACCTAATCAGCTCCTTTGGAAGCTTTATTTTTAGGCACCTCATCAGCACCTCCTTTTCTTGGCTGGGATTTGGAGGCTTAATCAGCACCCCGGTCTGAATTTTTATTGTTATTTTTTGATGGCCCATCATCGGTAGCCTTTGATTTTTCCTCAGACATAATTTTTTCAAGTCTCTCTGCTCAGTTTCTCAAAGTTTTCTTACAAAATTTGGTGCAAAGAGAGCAAGTATGATCTGGACCTAAACACTTAAGGCACAGGTTGTGAGAATCTGCTATAGCAAAAGTTCTGAGACAGTTGACAATTTTTAAAACATGTAGGTCCACTTTTCTTTTTGGTTTTTGGGATTTCTGACATGCCAATCCACAGAGAATACTGAAATATAATGCAGAATTGAAGAAAAACAGTCTGTTCCCTCGCGGTAAGGAACCGCAATTACTGAGGTAAAAAGTACTTAAAAACGTCCAAAATCATTGGTTCCTAGAAGAAAAGGGGAACGGCAATTAAAATACAGAAGGAACTACTGAATACACTTAGTCGTAATTAAAATAAATGAAAAATAAAGTTGAGGGAACCGTGGAACCGACCGAAAAATAGCGGTTCCTAGGAACAGAGAGGAATAGCTAAAAAGCTAAACAAATAAACTCAGCACACCATAAAAAAAGGTTTTTGAAGAAAACTTTACCAGGAAAAAGCAGAATAGGCTCGTAACAAGGAAAGTTGAGAGACACTTCAGGGGCTTAGTCAGCGGAAAAAAAAATTCTGAAGCCCTTCAGGCTGCCCTACTCTTTTCTGATTGGCTAATTCCCTAAGCTCAGTATCTTAAAGGCACACCTCCGGGGCAGTTGCACCTAGCCAGCTAACTGCAATTGTTACTGATGCTAAAGGACTCCTGGGGTGAGAAAGAGTTTTCCAAGTGAGGAACTGCAGCTCGCATGAAGCCATGGGTTCAAAAGGGCTCAGTATAAGCTTTTCAAGTACAAAATCCAGATCCCAAGGATGGACAGGTTCCCTAACAGGGGGTTTGAGGTGAAGGATACCCTTCAAAAAAGTCCTCACAACAGTTAGTTAGGAAAGCGGTTTGTCCTCCAGGAAAAAATGGAAAGCCAAAATGGCTGACAAATGTACTATGATGGAGGAGTACTTAAGACCACCCTCTGAAAGAGAAAGCAAATAGCTCAGCACAGTTTGCAGGGGACAAGAATAAGGGTCAATATCCTTGTCAGCAGCCCAAAGGGAAAAACGCTTCCATTTTAGAGTATGAAGAGTGGGTAAGCAGGTTTCCGGGCTGCCCAAAGCAACTCTGCCACAGCAGGGGAGACACGGAATCTGGAGAGGACCAAGTCCTCAGGAACCATGCATGAAGATGCAAAGATCTCGGGTTTGGATGTAGAAGAGTGCCACCCACTTGGGACAGGAGGGCAGGACAAATGGTAAGAGGATGAGGTTCTCTGACGATTAATGAAGCAGCGGACACCAAACCTGTCTCAGCCAAAAGGGTGCAATGAGCATCAATGTCGCCCTGTCCCTGAACAGTTTGAGAACTCTCTGTACGAGAGGAAGGGCGGGAAAGTATAAAGAAACCTTCCCGTCTAGGAACAAGACAATGCCATAAAGTTCCAGGACCTGGATCTAGTGAGCAATAAAGAGGCAGTTTTGTGTTGCACGGAGAGGCGAACAGATCTACGTCTGGTCTGCCTCAAAAGGAGGAAAATGTCCTCCTGAACATCTGGGAGACACTCCCATTTGTGATTTTGACTTCTGGACCTGCTCAGTGCATCCGCCACGGTATTCCAAATTTCCAGGATGTGAGCTGCAATGAGATGTAGCCCGTGCTGGATTGCCCAACATCACACACTCATTACTGTACTTCTCTGCAGAGAGGATAAGAATGGGTACCTCCCCACTTGTTCAGGTAATGAACCACCATGGAACTGTCAGACTGGATGTTCAGACAGCCTGGGGGAGGATGGACTCGAAAGCTTCTAGGGTGTAGACAACCACCATCATCTCCAAAAGTTTAATATGCAATCATGTCTTGAGAGAGCTCCAAGAGCCTTGGGACTGAATGTGCAGTAGATGTACTCCCCAACTTGAGGGGGAGGTGTTCACTGTCAAAATGAGGTTTGGAATGGAAATTTGGAAAGGGGTGCCACAGAGAAGATTGTCCAGGGAGAACCACCACTGGAGGTCCCGGACCACTGGGGTGGAGATCAGAACAGGGGCTTCGAAATCGTTGGCTGATCTCACTGGACCCACAGGGTCCATTGAAGAATCCTCATGTGTAATAATCTTGCATGAGGAATGGTTGGTATGGCAGCTGCCTGACAGAGAAGTCTGAGGCATGTGCAAGCTGTGGCAAACAGACTGGTGCACAACCTAGATGCCAGAAGAATGAGCACTTCTGCCCTGTCTCTGGGGGAAAAAAGCCATCCCTAGGGAGGTGTTTAGAACCACCCCCCCCGATACAATGAAGACTCTGAGGGTTCCATGTGGGATTTTGGTACATTCACCGTCCGTGATCCCTAATGTGGAAAAGAGGTGAAGAGTCTGTGACAGGGTAGACTCCAAGAGTGCCCTGAAGGAGGCCTTGAGAAGCCAGCTGCCTAGGTATGGAAAGACAAAGGCCTCTGCGACGAAGGGCAGTGGCTACTAATGCTAGGGATTTGGTGAATATCTGAGGTGCCGAAGACAGTCTAAAAGGGAGAGCTCTGAACCGATAATGATGACCCTGAAAACAGAATTGGAGAAATTGTCTGTGAGCGGGGTGCATCAGAATGTGAAGGTAAACATCCTTCATGTCCAGAGAGCAAAGCCAGTCCCCTGTAGATAAGACAGGGAGGAGTGACTGCAGGGTAACCATTCGAAACCGGCTGTACTCTATATAGAAATTGAGGTTTCTAAGGTCAAGGATTGGGCACAAGTCCCCCGTCCATTTTGGGACCAGAAAACAATGGGAGTAAAAACCCCTTCCCCTTTGCGGCAACTAGACAGGTTCTATAGCCCATTTGGTCAGTAAGGCTTAGATTTCCACCTGTATGGCAGACTCCTGGTCTGGAGGGTTGTGAGAGACTCTTGAAGGTAAAGGGGGTGGACGGTTTGTGAGATCTAGAGTGTGGACGAACTGCACCAATTGAAGGACCCATGCATTCAAGGTGATTGTCTGCCAGCCTGTCAGATGCAGGGAAAACTTGCCACCTATAGCAGTGGGATGGGTCTCGGGTCCCACGGACAAGAGGGAGGCCTCAGGCAGAAGGCTGCCCATGTTAGGGGGCAGCCGGGGTAATGCGGGCAGCTTCTGGAGTGGCCCTGTGTCCAGGCAGAGACCTGGGCCTTATGCTTAGTCCCCTGCTGTTGTCTTGGGGCCGATCTTTGACAAGTGTCCGATCTACAGAAAAAACAGGTTACTCACCTGTAACAGTAGTTCTAGGAGTGGTATATGTTGTTCATCCACTCTTCTTGGCATGTCCCTTTAATTCTTTGATGGAAAGGTCTTCAAGCTGGCTCCTCCCACCCATCCAGGTGTTATAATTCTCGGCTCCACCCCATGATGCCAGATCTTAGCCTGCTGGAAGCCACGTTGTGTGTTGCAGCCAGGGAGTTTGGGTGCATTAGTGTGGATGAACAACATATACTACTCCTAGAATGTACAGTCACGTAAGAACTTACCGTAACAGTAGATCTTCCGAGGACTGTCTCTTGCAGCAAGTCATTACTTATGGGAGTATCCAGCAAGTGACGCTGTCACACGGCAGCTTCTTCCAGCTGTCATCCGTGGGGGCCGCCCACATGACATCACTTCCTCTGGATGTGTACAAGAATGGGCAGCCCCCAGTACCCTCTGTTCACCATCGGCTTCGGCGAGGAAGGCCTGGACCGAGGTAAATAAGGGCCAGAAAAACGGAGAACAGCAATCCCACCCAACGTCCTGCACTGCAGATTCAAGGCAACAAGGCAGGGGGATGGAGGGCAGGGGACTTACTGCAAGAGACACTCCTCGGAAGATCTACGGTTACGGTAAGTTCTTACGTAACTGTGCTATCTCCTATGGACTGGTCTCTTGTAGTAAGTCATTACTTATGGGAGATTAACAAGCAGTAAAATTCAAATGGGAGGAAAGGCAAGGTTGGAAGCTGGGCCAGAAGGCATGCCCAACGGTTGAGCCCATGCAAAACCCAGCTGTCCACGATGCCAAAGACGTTAACTTCACAGTAAATATGTCAACTGCAACCGCACCCGCTCTGGCAGATAGGCCAAAGGTGGGGAGGACAACATGTATGATATTTAGTAGAAATGTCAACTCGAACCTCTTCCATGCAGGCAGATAGGCCAACGGTTAGGCAAAGACAATTGGCATGAAATCGTAGAGAAATGTAACTCAAACCACACCCACTCAGGCAGATAGGCTCAAAGGTGGGTGAGGACAACATGCAGGAGGTTTGATGTAGAAAGAACTGTAGGTGGCCAGGCACAGTGATTCAGCCTGACAAGGCAGAGATTGACAGGCCCTGGCATAAAGTCAAATCCAGCAGAAAGACAAGTATAGCGGATCAGAAAGCAGAAAGAGGAGCACCGGGGGAAAAACATCCCAGATGGTCAGAGGAAGGAACAACTGAAGGGCTCCAGCAGGGAGAGTAGCAGGAGTTCCAATCCGATCCGCATGGAGCAGCGAAGCGTCCAGTCCAGGAGCAAGCTTCCAAGAAAAGGTAAAAAGATCCCCAGGTGCCTCCAAAGCCTGCAAGAGGAGGTGGGGGAAACCCTGAAAAGCAGTTAAGGCACAAGGCGGGTCCCGCCCGCCCCCCGGAGGCTCTACTGTGGTCCGTGAGGCACCCGGTGGGGCTGGGATGAGGCGCCTGCCCGCGGGGGAAAAGGGTGGGACCTGGGGTGACAGAGGTCCTGAACAGACCGAGAGTATGCCCCAAAGCCTGAAGGGAATCCAGAATGGACTGAGCACCAGGTCCAAACAGCAAGTTCCCAGAAAAGGGCACTGACAACTGACAGCTGGATGCGGGCATGGGCAAAACCCGCAGCCAGGAAGCACTGGAGGTGACGCCAGAAGCAGAGGCGGGTTGATGCGGGCCAACTGCATCAAGCACACACTCAAGCAGGTGACGGGAAAGGGACGGCATGGCAGACAGCGGCGGAGTTGATCAGGGCCACAAGGGGCAGGCTAAGCAGAAGCAGGACAAGACCAAATATGAGAGAGTGCATGAAAATACGCAGGAATCAAAGGTGGGACAACCATGGCAGGCTCCTCAGGAACGTCAAGGTAAGCAGCCATGTCCCAACAAAAGTAGTCCTGATCTGCAGCAGGGAAGCCAAAAGCGTGCTGGGTCTGCAGCATGAGCTCCGTGAAGGAGGGATCCGGGACAGAGGAAAGATCAGGGGGTTCAGGTGGGGCAGCCTCCAAAAAGGATGTGGATGGGGGGACCAAGGTCCCCATGGTGCGAGAGGTCCCCACCAAGAACATCCCCCACCCCGGAATCTCCATAAAGGGAGTCCACATAAATGGGAGGGGGGGGGGAGACCAGGCGGGAAGCGCTGGATCCAGGTGCAGGCACCTGGACGGAGGGGAGGGGGATCGGGATGAGGCTGGACCCCGGCCCATGGACCGTAGGACCTCCAGCACAATGTGGGTGATGCCCAGCACTTGTGATGGGGGGAGGTCCGGAAACGGAGGCCGAGGGCAAGCCAGCCCAGGAACCGCTGACCCCAAACAGCAGGGGAAGGCACTCCGACCCTTGTGGTCCGGGACCGGCAAAGGGGTGAGGGACTCGGGGTTGGGTCCTCTCAGCGGGGCTGAAGGCCTGGGAAAAGTTGCATCACGTTGCATCCAAAGGGCGCAAAACAAGCGACAGGAGACCCCCAGAAGATGCCAGCTGGTGCCTGGATGAGCGGGGGGGCTCGGGAGCAAAGCCCAAGCGGGGGTTGTCCCGGGGGCAGGAGGCCCTTATCGCAAACAGAAGCATCCCTGTCGAGGAGGGAAAGAGGAGAGGCTCCTCCGTCGACGATGGAATCAGCCCCGTCAACGAGAGACCAGAAACAAGCCTCTCCGTTGACGGTGGAAGCTGTCCTATTGACAAGGCATGCAAAACACGCCGTTCCATCGATGGGAGAGGCTTCCCGTCGACGAGGAGTGCCTGCTGATGGAGAACAAGCTTCCGTCGACAAGAGAACAGCAGAATCATGTCCTGTCAATGGGAGAAGAGCTCCCATCGATGAGGGAGAGCAAAGAACATGTGTCATCGACCGGGGAAGCATCCCCGTCAACGAGAAACGTTCTGTTGACAGGGCAACAAAGCCTGTTGATGGGAGATGCTCAGAAACGAGCTCTGTCGACGGGACGAGGCCCAAAGATAAAACAAGCCCAGCAGGCTCAGTCGATGGGGGGAGCAGCCCCGATGGCAAGGAACGCTCTGTTGACAATGGAGGAGCCACAGTTGATTGAGTAAGGTGGAGGGAGTGAGGGGAGTGTGAATCCTGCTCCCTCCTATGCCTGGAACGAGTGCCCTTGACTGGAGAGCCTTTAAGGTCTTCCCCCACCCCCGCGGTCCGTTCCAAGCTGGATGATCAGCCATGAGCAGTCCCACAGCCCAGCAAGACAGCCTGGGCCAGGGAGCAGCAAAGGTGCTGTGAGCAAGGAGGGCCGGGGGCACTGTAAGGAGCACAGGCCCGGCCTAATGGAAGTAGAAAAGCCAGGGCCTGGGAGTAGTACACATTCCCAGGACCAGTGACAGGAGCCGGGGGTGCAGGGAGTGATGCACAGGCCCGCATCCTGGAAGCTGAAGAGCCAGGGCCTGGGAGTGTTCCACAGGCCCGGTAGAGAGAAGCAGAATCAAGCTGGGCTGTTAATACCAGCCCTAGTGAATCCCCAGACCCAGCAAGAGTGCCAGAGTCTGGGAGCAGCAGGGGTACTGTGAGTGGGTCACAGGCCTGCTATAGAAGTCCGGGGGTGTTGACAGCAAGTCCCAGGTCCCGGACCCAAAGGTAGAAAATCGGTTCAAGTTTGAGTCGAAGACTGCAACCCAGGAGGTCAGGAGAGCTGAATGTGTGAGCTGAAGCCGGCAGGAAAATGAACAGAGGGTTCTGGGGTCTGCCTACTCTTATACACATCCACAGGAAGTGATGTAGTGTGGGAGGCCCCCCACGGAAGACTGCTGGAAGAAGCTGCCATGTGACAGCGCCACCTGGTGGATACTCCCATAAGTAATGACTTACTGCAAGACACCAGTCCGTAGAAGATCTACTGTTAAAGGTGAGTAACCTGTTTTTCTAGGGACGTGGATATGTTATTCATCCACACTTCTTGGCAGACTCCTATCAGTTCTCCAGGAGGAGGGAGGCAAGGCACACACCCCCTACTTAGGGAACAAAGACTGGAGAACTGGGGCCCCAAAACCAGCATCCCGGCGTGACTCAAGGTTGATGTGGTGGCGGGTGAAGGTGTTTACAGTCTTCCAGGTAGCAGCCCGATAGATTTCCTGGATAGGGATGTCCCTGGAAGCAGCGGTATGGCAGGTGGAATGAGCCCTTAGCCCTACAGGAGGCTCCCTACCTGCCAACCTGTAGCAGAGATCAATGCAGGAAGTGATCCACTTGCCAATCTGCCTGCTTTGCTGCTGGTCACAGGATGCTTCAGCATAGGTGACAAAACAATCATAACCTCTCCCTTAATTTATGCTGTTCTCTCCTTGTAACAGGAGAGAGCTCATCTCAGGTCCAAGGTATGGAGCCTGTACTCTGCATCCGAGGTGTAGTTCGGGTAGAACACAGGCAGAGTCAATATCTGATTAAGGTGCAACTCTGACACCACCTTTGGGAGGAATTTCGGGTGGGGGTGCAGGACAACTTTGTCTCTGTGGAAGACCAGATAAGGAGACTCCACCGAAAGCACCTGGAGTTCCCCAGTCCTTCTGGCTGATGCGACAGCCACCAGGAAGGCCGTCTTCCACAAGTGTGATAGCTCACCCTTGTGCATTGGTTCGAATGGCTTGCCCATGAGTTTAGCCAAGACTAGCAGTAAATCTCACAGAGATGGAGGTTCATGCACCAGAGGGGATGTGTGATCTAGGCCCTTGAAAAAGCACCAGACCACCTTCTCCTGTGCCACCGACTGCTGACCGGCCCACGCCCGGTAAGCAGAGATGGCTGCCAGGTGCACCTTAAGGGTCGAAGACCCCCTTTGGGTAGAGACCAAAGGTAGTCTAAAATGCTAGCCAAAGGACAGGATAGAGGGTCCAGGCCCTTGTCCGGACACCAAATGGAAAATCTTTTCCATTTGAAGGCATAACACTTTCTATTTATTTATTTTTTTATTTTTATTTATTTATTTCATAATTCGCATTTACAACCTTTGAATCAAAGACTCATTTACAAAGGCACCTCGTTGCAGGGAGGGTAGACAACAATTGGTGATGGAGTACAACAATGGAGAACATTATAGGTGAGATACAATAAAAAAACACACAAAGCAATTCCAGTAATACAAAGGTGTACAAAGGCTTCAATTAGTTACAATTAGTCTAGTATATAAATAATATGGTACCGCTAGGGGTTCTAGGGAGCGATACCTGGGGGGAAGGGGTGGTTGCTGGGGGACAAGGCAGTCCGGAAGGACGTTGTCTGTAAATTGGGCCAGGAGGAGCTCTAGGTATGGGCCAGTCAGGGGCATTTACAGCTCCAAGTGTCAGTGAGGTGGTTTCGGAGGGTGATTTTGAAGGGGCCGATTCTGGGGATGTTTGTGATATGAGTGGGGAGGGAGCTGTACCAAGAGAGGGCTCTGTGGTGGAATTATCTTTGGGCGACAGAGGTCCTGGCTCTCGGGACCTGGAAGGTGGCTTTGGTTGCATTTCGGGTGGCAACCGAGTGGGAGGCCAATTTTAAGGATGCAGCAACCTCTGGGGGGCACAAGAGCCCAAGTAGTGATTTTTTTGCCAGTATACAGGCTGGTAGCGCAGGTGCTCATCAAAGGTGAGTAAGTTCGAGGAGAAGTAGAGCTGGCACGTATGCATTCTGCTGGGGCTACCGCTCAGGAGCCTGCAAGTCTTGCTGATGGAGGTCTGGACTTTGGTGAGGATGGTGGGGTCAGCAGCCGCATAGATAGGGAGTCCGTAGTCTACCAATGACAGGATGGAGGAGGTGATGGATAGCAGGAGGGTATTCTGAGGGAGGCAGTCTTTGCGGCAGTAGAGGAGTCCAATCCGGGTGTTTACGGCAGTGGACAGGGAATTAAGATGAGAGTGGAAAGAGAGCCGAGTCGAAGGTGATGCCCAGATATTTGTATGCAGACACCTGTTCATGGGGGTGTAGGGTGCTGGGGAGGATGAGAAGGGGGCATTTCTGGAGTTACTCTGACAGTGGGCAAAAAGCATAGATTTTGTCTTCTTGAGATTCAGAACTAGATGGTCGAGGAACCATTTTTCAGCTTGGCTGAAGGTAAGTTGCAGGGAGTTCTGGAGGGTGATGGGGTTGGAGTGGGAGGCGACGAGAACAGCATCATCAGCATATAGAAGCATACTGCCCAAGCAGGAGCTAAGAAGGGTGTTTAGAAAGAGACTGAACAATGTGGGGCCCAGGATGGAACCCTGGGGGACACCTGAGCGAAGAAGTAGGGCAGCTGATAGGGTACCGTTTATCTTGACCCATTGGGATCCGGCATGGAGGTTAACTGGAGAACCAGGCAAGGGGGTCAGATGAGAAGCCTAGTTGATGGAGGGAGGGAGTCGAGCAACAGGGGGTGACACACAGTGTCAAAGGCCTTAGACAGGTCAAAGAACACTGCCCCAGCAACGTCCCCAGAGTCAAGTGCAGAGTGCATTTGCTGTGAGAACTCTAGGAGGGCTGTGGTGGTGCTGTGTCCAGGATGGAAGCCACGCCGTTCTGGACACAGTATGCTGTATTTGGTTAGATATTCCATGAGTTGTGTGGATACTATTTTTTCCAGGGCTTTAGAGATTGGGGGGAAGATGGAGATCGGTCTGTAGTTATTTGGTAATGTGCGATCTCCATTCTTTCGAATTGGGGTAATTTCAGCTGATTTCCAGGCCCTCGGGAATTGACTGAGGAACAGAGACCGGTTTAACAGGTCGGTGAGAGGGGCTAGCATGACATCTAGAGTTAGAAGGAGAATCCTGGAGTCAATGGGGTCACAGCTGGGGTTGTGGTTGGAGAGGACTTTTAGTAGGGGTGGTTTGGCTTCATGGGGAGATATGGTGCGGAGGAGAAATGGAGGGCGATTCAGGGTGGGGGTTGAGGTATGGATAGGTCAAAAAAGTGAACAGGAAGGACTGTGCTTAGGTCAGAGAAAGCCATATTGAGGCAGTCAGCAATATGTGTGGGGGGTCAGTGGTATAGCAACTGCTGACAGATATCTGAGATGGGGGGGGAGGGTGAGTTTTTCCATTGAGCTCCTTAATATTATCCCAGAACGCACGTGCAGAGGGTGGTTTGGTAGTATTTGGACTTGGCTTGCCTTATGGCCCAGGTGCATTGGTTACGAGCGGCATTATAGGCCTGTCTTTCCACTGTCCTGACTGACTCGACCATGACATGCCAGAGGTTGTCTCGCTGCCTCAGCTGTTGAATAAGGGAAGGGGAAATCCAGGCGGCATTATGTCTTTTGGAGCGGGTACTGGTAAAAGGGGGCAAAGAGGTCACAGGCCTTGCAGAAGGCTCTGGTGAGGAGTGGCTGGCGCAGTGTCTATCAGTTACTGGATGAGATCGGGACCAGTCAGGTTGGGCGTTGTACTGCTCAGTTTACTGAGGGCCCCGCTTAAAGCGGCGATGGAGGTGACTTCCGCACATGGGTTTTGCGTGGGAGAGGACCAGAAACAGAGGATAGGGGAATGGTTGCTGAGGAAGTTAGCTAGGACATTAACAGTCTTGATTTTGTGGGGGTGGTTGGAAAGTATTATGTCAAGGAGGGAGCTGGTGCCACTTGACTGGTTAAATCTGGTAGGAAGAGTGACTAACTGAGCTAAGTCAAGGGCAGTGAAGGAGTCCTTTATATTTGCAGCAGTGGAGCCAAGCCAGTTGACATTGAGGTCACCTAGGATGAGCTGCTCAGATTTGTGGGGCAGGGTAGAGAGAGAGTCAGTAAGGGAGTGGATTGCTGGTCCTTGGGCCCATGGGGGTATGTATGTAGTGGTAAGACAGAGAGGGCCCCTGCCCGGGTCAGGGGAGATTTTTAAGGTGATGGCTTGGGCACCATAACCGAGCTTGGGGGCAGGGAGAGCATGGCTAAGGAGGGAGTCATGCAAGTAGACTGCACATCCACCACCACGCTTACCAACTTGAACCTCTCGGAACAGGGTGAAACCAGGGAGGGAGACAGCCGAGTCAGGGGTTGATGCAGAGAGCCAGGTCTCCACTATGGCAATGATGTTGGGCCTGTGTTATGCGACCCAGCACTGGACTGCAGCAGTTTTCTTTGGGAGACTGTAGAGGTTTACTGAGGCAATGCAGAGGCCACACCCAGCAGGGTGCAAGAGTGGGGTAGAAGACCCAAGCCCAGAGTTGGGGTGGACGTTCCCGGAGAGCAGCAGTAGTAAGGTGATAAGTCTGAGGAGTGGGCTGCGGTGGTTGGGATTGATGCATTTGAGCTGATAAAATCTGGGGAACAGAGTGTGTGATGTGGCAGCTGCATATAACCTGCTAATAGAGGAGTAGACACAGAAAATGTCACTGCTACCAACGATATAGCCCTCTAGTAGTTAGAGGATATAATCTGCTATTGCAGGAAAAAAAAAAAAAAAGGCTTTTTAAAGGCTGGAAGATGAGGCTTGTTACATCAGAAACAAGCATCTGTCAATGCCGAATGTTGTCTCGCTGGCATTGGCTTTGGTAGTGGCAGAGGTAGAGATGCATAATAGGAATGACAGTGAAGTGTTGAAGTGATGCCAACCCCACCCTCACCCTGTAGAGAGCGACAGGCATTGGGGTGTTTACGAGCGTGCATGCAAACTGCGCACCGCCCAAATTTTCAACATAGGCATTTTAGGACCTCTGCTAATGAACAGTGTCACTGGCATTTTCATAATGTGTCTCAAACACGGATTTCCCACAGCGACCATACTATTCTGCGCTGGAACTGCGAAAATACATTTCGTCCAGGATGTGAAAAATGACAGCTGTACTGTTCACAAGGAGGTGTGTAAAAATGCCAACGTTAAAAATTTGGCATGAAAATATTGCAAATTAATGGTTATGAGCGGCATAGCAACTGGGCAACGACGCCTCAAAATAGTCGCTTTTTTGTTTTTTTTCCACCACTTGCAATATAGGTTTTTGATAGCCCACCTATGAACACTGGCACTGTCATTTTCGTTAATCGGTCCTAAAAGATGATTCCGCGCAGTGACCGCGAAATCACCTTTCAGGGCCGAATAACGCCATGTCAGTGACAGAATTCATGAGGAGGGGTCCCAAAAACCCCATTTTGAAAATTTGGTGCCAAAATTCCAAAAAATGCCCAAAATAGGCATCAAAGTTGAAAAAACCCTATTCATTCCATTATACAGCTTACAGGCACTTTCTCAGTTCGCGGTCGGCTTTGAAGAGTGCAGAAGTGTTCCCGTCCACCAAAAGATCGCCGGAGCCGAACTGGAGGCATGGGGTGGAGGGTGTGGGAGTCAGGTGCGGTGGGTGGGTGCTGGTTGTGGGGGCAGAAGACCACCGAGGACCGCTTTTGGTTTACAGGGTTTAAAAAAAAAAAAAAAAAAAAAGACGCTGGACAGTTTCCACTTTTCAGGTGGGACTGGCACGCTGGGGTGGGCTCCCAGCGTTCCATCTTCAATGTTTGTCAGGGTGGGGAGTGCTTTAGCAGACGGGATTGGGGCACTCGTCAGTCACATAACAAATGGGGGGAAGAGGCATGATGCCGAGGGGGATTGGGCACCCCCCTCGGCAATCAACAAAAGGGGGGGACTTTATACCGATGGGGAGTGGGCTCCCCTGTCGGCACTGTGACAGGCAGCAGCGGTGGCAGTCACTTGACGCCATGTTGCCTGCACCGAAGGAAGCGTGTAATGGTCATGCTGAATGACAGCTTCACTCTCATCGCAGTGGACCATTTCTTTGTTGTGATGGCCACATTAGGCATGCATGAGGTCAGTGTCTCCTGCTGCCTGATTGGGGAATGAGGGAGGCACCTTCTGATGTGTGCCCTGTATTGGCCCAACAGTGACCGCACCTCCAAATCTGCTACTACCGCAATTGTTGGCTGCGCAAGCGTGAGCCAACATAAAAAAAGAGAACAAGTGGGCTGGGACAGAGAGCACAGCAGACTGTTTGGGGGTTGGGGTAGACACAGAGTGCAGGCCAGAGAGCAGGAGAAGGATTTACACAGTCAAGGCTCAAAATTCACTTCTAATATCAACTCAGAACTTAAAATGACTGTAAGGATTAAACAAATTATTAAACCCAGGCACATAAATTCAACTAGAGAGACAGAGGGAGATTCAGTTGTTAAGAGATGTGTTCGGCAGGAGATAGTGTGGGCCACTTGGAAATCAGCTTCCACTGGTACCAAATCCAAAAGTCAGGGTTAGTACCTTGCAGTATCAGCTGAGCTGTAGCTCAAGGAGGATTTCCGGACCACTGTTTAGGTTCAAGAAATTGAGGGGTCCCTGGCCTAGTCAAGGCTCGCTGGATCCCTGAAATAAATTCGACTCCTTCCTGGATGGTTCCACTACTGTGAGTACATCCTCAGAGAGACCCAAAGCCTGGAACTTTAGCCACTCAGTTACCAGGCTGTTAAGATGCAGGGATTGAAGATCTGGATGGAATACCTTCCCCTGATTGACAGATATCAGGTCCGGGCGTGCTGGAAGGTGCCTCGGGAGCCTGTTGCTGAGGCTGAGGATATCTGGATACCAGAACTGGTGGGGCCAATCTGGGGCTACCAGGATCACCTGCACCTTGTCCCTCCTCACCTTGAGGAGCACCTTGTGGATCAAGGGAAAGGGAGGGAAGGCGCACAAGAGGCCTGGGGTCCATGGCCTGGAAAAGGCATACCCCTGCAGCGATCCCCGCTGAGGGGGGTAAGCATGAAACAGCCTAAGCTTAGTGTTTTCCCTGGAGGCAAACAGGTCCACCATCAGTTTGCCCCAGTGGGAGAACAGGCTGTGAGCTACCTCTGGATGTAGAGACCACTCATGGGATCTCTCACCTATGCGGCTGAGGGCATCCGCCATTTGATTCGAGGCTCCTGCCTCATGGATGGCTAGATCATCTGCCTTCAGTCGGCTCACAAGTGTCCAGATGCGGAGCGCTTCCCTGCACAGCAGCCGGGAGTGCGTGCTGCCCTGCTTGTTGAGGTAGAACTTGGTCGAGGTATTGTCCATCTGGACTTGAATCGCTTGACCCCAAAGCTACTGAGATGCCGACAACGCCAGTCTGACTGCTGTGAGCTCCAACAGGTTGATATGGTATCGGGATTCCTCAGTGGTCTAGAACCCGTGAGCCCTGTTGTTCCCCACATGGGATCCCCAGCCCATGAGACAGGCATCGGTCATGAGGATGACCGTCGGCTCGGGTGGACAAATGAGATCCCTTCCTGCAGATGATCTAGGATGGTCCACCACTGGAGAGCGTCCCACATCTTCTGGGTCAGAGAGATCAGCTGGTCGAAATGACCTAGGCATTGAATCCACTGGGTGGCCAGCTCCCATTAAAGGGAGCGCATATGCCACCGGGCCCAACGGACCACAGTGGTGCAGGCTGCCATGTAACCCAGAAGGCACAGAAAGTCCTGAGCAGGGTGCAAATGCCCAACCAGAAATGATTGGGCAAAGGATGAGAGAACCTCTGCCCAGTCTGCCAGGAGCCGTGCTCTGGCTCGGCAAGAGTCGAGCTCTGCCTCGATGAACCATATCACCAAAGATGGCATGAGCTCCGACTTGACCTCGTTGATCAGGAGCCCAAGTTGAGAGCAGGTCTAGAGGGCCAGGTCCATGGACCTCACCACCTCTTGTTGGGTGGAACCTGCTAAGAGCCAATCGTTGAGGTACTGGTACACTCTGACCCCTCGACACCTGAGATGGCCTGCCACCACTACAATGCATTTGGTGAAGACCCCGTGGTGCCGATGACAGGCCAAATGGCATGGTTCGGAACTCGTATAGGGTTTCCTCTGTTCTGAAGTGGAGGAACTGCTGGTGGGATGGATGGATTGGGACATGAAAGAACACGTCCTGTAGATCCAGTGAGCAGAACCACATGTTTTGCTCCAGGGATTGTATGAGCTGGGGCAGAGTTACCATCCTGAAAGTGCGTGGCCCGAGATACTGATTCAGGTCGTACAGCTCTAGAATGGGGCACCAGCCCCCCTATCCACTTTGGGCCCAGGAAGTACTTGGAAATGAACCCTGGGTTGACTGGAGGATATGCCACTTGAATCACTGTCTCCTTGAGGAGGAGTTGGGCTATGTTGTCTCTCAGAACCAACCGAGTGTGGGCGGATACTCTCTCCACCTGTGGGGCACGGGCTCGGCTGGGAGGGTACTGCTTGAACTCTAGAGGCAGACCCTGGCCGACCACTTCTAAGACCCATCTGTCTGTGGTAACAGTGGAACAGCCAGAAAGGAAGTGACGGAGCCAACCCCCCATGGGAGGATTCAGAGCTGGCGTGGCAAGGGATGAGGGTGGCAGCCCCTATCCTTTCACTCGGCAGACTTAGAGGAAGAGGGTCCAGATTGGTAACCGTCTGAACCCCGACCTCCTTGTCTGGGGCTGGTGGAGGCCCGGGCTTGGGCCAAGGGCACCAAGTCTGTGCCTGCTGTTGCTGCCCACACTGAAAGGAGGGCTGCTTGGCTGCAGGAGCAGGGTGCCAAAAAAGCTTCTTCTTCTGCTGGTTTTTAGAGCCAGGGCATTTTTTTATTGGCAGAAGTAGTCCAAGGTGGCAATGGACTGTTCAATTTGTTGAAGGTGACCATCCACACCTGGGCCAAAGAGATTGGTACCCAGGAAAGGAACATCAGTGAGCTTATGCTGGTTGTCCACCATAAAGGTGGAAAGCCTCAGCCAAGCCCTGCGGTGCATGGCAACTGCAGCTGCCACTGAACAGGCACAATGGTCCCCAAGATCCAAGGCCATCTGAAGTTGCTGCTTGGCAACGGCTCAGCCCTGGTCCCAGACCTGCTTGACCATAGTCTGAAGGTACACGGGGAGGTGCGGGAGAACTTCATCCAAGGAGCCCAGTAGGGCATGGGAGAGGTGCACCATGATGACGGCTGAGCTTGCCTGATGGAGACCTAAAAAGGAGGCTGCATAGGCCTTCCTGGCAGTGTGGTCCAGTTTTTTTTTGGACTCCTTGTCCGGAGGTCTATCAGTGTCAGCAGAGCTGCCTGTGCATCTGAACACAGAAACAGTCCCTAACCCCTCCGCCAAGGGATGTTCTGTGAACCCCGAGAGGGACAAAATGGGCACCGCATATCTTCGGGCCATCCGGGCAGATGGCGCTGGGCAGGGGTCAGGGTCCTGCCATAGCTCCAAAGCCAGGCCAACAATGGCCTCGATCACTGGGAAGGTTTCCGTGGGGGTATCCCCTCTTTTAAGAATATCTGTAAGAGGGTACTCCACCCTTTTCTGAACAGGTTCCAGGGGCATCCCCATAGATTCGGAGAGAAGGTGGAGAATCCCCAAAAATGACAAAGGGCCCTCCTCCATCGACAGACTACCAATGGACTCATCATCCAGTAGATGACAGTGGAGGTCGGTGCCGTCCGAATCCGGATAAATAGGTTGGCCACCAAGGACCCCCTCTACACGCCTGGGGCAGTCAGGCATAAGGGTGACTGATATCTATGCTGAAGACCTGGAACCATTTGAGCATCCTTCGTAGGAGCCCCTCCCACAGGCTGTTTAGGCGGTGGCTCCACTACAATCGGTGGAGACACCAATTTTGGCCGAACCGGGGCAGGTTTAGCTGGCTCCACAAGTGGGGGAACTGATTTCACCGGTCTAGTGGAGTCTGCTTCAGCCTAGGAGGCGAAAGCCAAGTAATGGCCAGGGTGGAAACTGAAGCAGGCTTCTGCCTGGACAGAATCAGCTATTGCCACATTAAATCCTCGTAGCGTCGACAGAGTTTCCGTCGAAGCCGCTACTCATCTGATGAGGATGAACAATGGCGTCCCCTCTTTTTACAGCGTTTATGCACTTTCCTCAGCTTGTCCGTCGAGGGGGTCCGAGATCTCGACCTCAGACAGGCCAAGTCGGTCACGCTGGTGACACCGGGGGAATCAGCGATTTCCCAGGATCAAGGACTGGTTCCTCAGTGGGATTCCCAGCTGGCTGGGTATCCTCATCAGGAAGAGGCAGGATTGGGGTCCTAGTCAAAGAGTTGTCGGCCTCATCGGGCGACAACAGATCGACAAGATCAAGAGTGATCTCAACTGCATCGCCGATCAAGGCTTCGGCTGACAGACCAGATGGCAAAGCCAAGAAGCCTAGCAGCCGAGGAAGCAATTTCGACCGAAGTCGAGACTGCAGTTTCCTGGGACTGAGATCACTCACGATCCAAGAGCGCTGCCGCCGAGACGAAGAATCTCTTGGTTCCTTGTCCTTTTTATGGGACTTGGGAGATATGCGAGCCTGAAGGTCCCTTTCCCTTAGTGAGGAGAGATCAGCACAACGCCCAAAAGGAACCCAAGAACGTTGAGAGGAACAAAAATCAGCCGAGAAGAGAGCTCTGTGGCCCACGCCGCTTCTTCCTTAAAGGCCTGCATTTGTTCTAACTGCTTGGCGGACCCCTCTGAGCTTCTTTGGATTTCACCGGAGGATTGCGTTTCTCAGGCCTGCCCAACTTAAGGCGTGTGAGATGATCGTCTAGGACGTTCGGATGGAAAGAGACATCTTACAAGCCTGGGTGTCATGGCCAACATCCAAGCAGTACATGCTTGCTGTATGAGGATCAGTGCGTGACATTTTCCGGCCACATGGGCACCGGCGAAAACTGGGGAAAGATTCATCTTCCATGCTCGAATAGCACAAATTGCAATCGCTAGCTCGAACGATCTGAAGAATTTGAAGTCAGGACCTACAAACCGTGGTAGCGGGGAGGAGGCAACCTGCATCTTCCAGCAGAAAGGAAGATCTGGCGTCATGGGGTGGAGCCAAGGGTTATACCACCCAGATGGGTGGGAGGAGTCAGCTTGAAGACCTTCCGGCAAGAATTAAAGGGGAAAGGGACATGCCAAGCAGTTTGGATGAACAACATATCCACGTCCCTTGAAGTACCCTTAAGTTTTGCCTGGATATGGTACAGGGAATGTACCGACTGTACAGTATGGCCAGGGGCTTGCAAGGACGTCAGAATATCCTGAGTCTGAGTACCAAACAGCTTATCCCCCTTAAAATGAGCATAAAGGATAGAATGCTGTACAACCAGGGCAAACCCAGAAACCCTGAGCCAAGCATGATAGTGAAGACAAATGCCAGCAGATGAGGCCCTGGTAGTAGAGTACACAGCATCATAAGCCGCCTTCAGTAAATGTCTGCCAGCCGCCGAGGCAGTAGACAGCTTGGCAGTTAGGTCCTCTTTAGGGGCAGAGTCTGGAAGAGACTGAACAGAGGCTTGAGTAGCCTTAGGAATCGCCTCTTGATATTTAAGAAGCTGACCCATGTAGTTCGGAATTCTGATAGTGAAAGTAGAGGAACAATAGACTCTCTTACCCATGACAGGGTTTTAAATAACTGATTAGCACTTTTTTCTTCGGACAATACTAACCATAAAGAATGTATTTATATAGGTTTTCTAGAAGTGTTATTTTTTTTAAACAAAATGAGGTAAGTGCTGTGCAGTTTCACAATGTTTTAGCACTTTTATGAGCAAAACGCTAATCAATTTTTTAGAGTTAAATAAAACCCTGCATGACATCCAATATCTTGGACTCCTTATCAGGAGGCTGGGCAATAAAATGCTTTGGCTGAGCCGTTCTATCGTGTGCCACACTAATAACCACAGAGTTTGCCAACGGAGGGTTGGCAAAATATGGATGTTCCAAAGGGGCCAAATAAGTCCAATCAGCCTTTCGAGAGGCCAAAGGGATGAAAGAGGGCTGTTGCTAGGTGACCATAATTGCATCCTCATAGGCTTCCATTAAAGGAGGAACTGCCAAGGATGGGCAGGAGGCAAGGCCCAAATAATCTGCCAAATTCCTCCTGGAGGCATTCTGCTTGGTTTCTTTAAACCCAAAAGTTTTCTGCAAATGTGACATAATGTCAGAAAAACTAGGGTCATCCTGGGGAGAACAGAGAAGAGTGGCATCGGGGTCCTCCACAAGGAAGGTTAAGCTGATGAAACAGACAATGGGGACATGGGTTCATGACCTAACACATCCTCCTGAAGCCCATTGACCAGTCGGGGTGCCAGTCATCCCCCTCAACATCTTGTACAACAGGACTTTGAGAAGCCGTGGAAGAACTAGCCATCCTAGATGCTGAAGAATGTCTGGAGAGCATGGAAACAGGAGCCGAAGAGGGAGTCCCCAGAGAACAGGGGGTGGGCTGAGTGATACCCAGTATGGTCAAACAAAGCCTGCACATCCACCAAGGCCAATTGTGGAAAGGCCTGACTGGAAGGAGTGTACATGAATTGGATTGGCACAACCGAAGAAATAGGCTCAGGCTGGGGTACCAGGTGAGTCGTCGACATGGGGTGAACACTGCCACAACCCCACTCAGCAGGTCAGGGCTCTCTGCTCCCACAGTGCCAACCTCCGAGCGCAGTACTGTGAACAGGAACAGAACCGGGTAACCCTCCTGTCCGTTTTGTGGGTTCAAATCACCTTTGGTCTCATGTTCTGGAGGGATTCAAACTGTGAACCTCTTGCTAGCATACCCAATGTACAGGCTCAGATAATTCTGCTCTTCGGGGAATGCCAGATACCTTTCGCCTGCAGGCACCTAAACAGGTGTACAAAATGAACCCTTAAAAACTCTATGAAAGACCTCAGATAAACTCTTACCTTTTCCCAGTTTGGTATACCATTAAGCTTATGCACACTGTCAACTTTAACCATATATTCTTCACTTGTCAAAGAAAGAATTTCAAAGGCACACCAAGCAGTCTCTTTAAAATAGAGGTTTACTTTAAAATAGATAAAAATGTAACAAGTAAATTCAGAACAATATATCACAACACATACAATCACTTAAAGCGACTGACCAAGTTTTGTACAGCAGCAGTTGGGTAGTCCCTGCAAAATCCTGTACCCCTTACTAGTGTAAACACAAATAGTCTGATGTATTTTTATGCCATATTCTTATTTTTTCATCTGTTTTTTCTAACAGCTTTTCTGCATTTATTTTCTCTTTACTTTTGCAAATACACTTCCGTGTAACGCCAGCACAGGGATTCACGCCAACTGAGCTTCTCCATACTCATTAACAGATGCCACTGCTGCTGTTGGTACAGCTGGAAAGAATCAGTTTGCCGTGCTGCGAGGCATAAATTAAAATTCAAAATAATAAGTTATGGATGAAACCCCAGCTAAAATTGTTCATTTTTTGCCAAGGGTTGTGGTCGGACTCATGACGGCATGATAAAATTGATTTTCACCAGGCAAGCTCCTTGTGGCTTTGAGTGCCTTTGTTCAGCCTATATCGCAATGTACTTGTCCGATAGCCACAATTATATCTCCGGTTTGCACTTATTTTTACACTAGTTTAGTGGCATAGCAGGCAGTGGGCAAAGTAGCACTGACTGACCAGAAGGAAACTAGAGACAAGTAATATAGCATAGCAGACAAGACACGGGTAGAAGTGGCACTGATTGATTGTTCATTGAGCAAGGTTATATTATATATGCTCACAGCCCATTGTTTGCTATTAATTACCACTTTGCTGTTTTTCATCAAATTAAAATTTTATCTTTGTGCAATTATGCTTGGAGTTATTGTCAAGCTGCTGATTTTTTTTCTGGGACTTTTGAATAGCTGTTGGAATCTCATTCTCTTACTATGATGTACCATTTTTCCAGTGCATTTGTCAGGAAGTAACCTAAAAAGTATTGAGTCATTCAAACCATGCAGCAATATATAGGCAGTGACGCACTGAGGGGGCGCTTCATCAGCACTGGCTAGCTGCCCACTGGTTTACATTTGATATGTCTGGCCGCAGACCATCACCTGCATAGCATTTTGAAATAAGGACATCTGAAATGTTATACCCATGTAAGGCAGACAAAGAAGTGGCTATACAGACGAATCCAACGGGTCAAGTAATGGAAATGTATATAAACACATGATTCAACAAAAGACATGGGTGATTCTGATTTAAAGCCTGTTGTACCCATACTGGGATGAGTGTGTACACAGGGGGCTAGGTGGCACCATAACATGGAGGTGTGAGTAATGAGCACTGAATGAAACAGTTGCAGCATGCATTGCCTGGTTTGACTCCCACAGAGTCCACTGGCACCATGTGTTAATCCGAGCAGGTCAGACTAAATCCACAGTGCTCACCAGTTGCCCTATGAAATCTGTCCTGGTGCAAGTAATGTAGGGACACCTGAACGAAACAGAACTGCAATTCATAGGGATGTTTTAAAGTGGGCCACTGAGCGGATAGTCTTGTCATACCGAAGTTGCGCTTACTTGTGGGACTCCAAATAGTATCGGTGTGTATCGGGTAACTACATTGCACAACATTGTGCAGTAAGGTGCCTATATAGCAAACAAGCAGTACACAGGTGTCTAGGGGCTCCACCACCTTATCCATGAGCCACTGCGTGCTGTGTCTCATCACTTACAAGGTGAGATAATGGCCCACACAACCCACCCGCATCTGATGTTATTCTATGTATGGTTACGATGATTGGTTTTGGGGGGGGGGGGAGGAGACATTAGCCACCTGTGAATGCTTGCTATGGACCTTGTAGTATAAGCTGATGGAGCACTGGATGACTAAACAAGGGGGAAGTAAAAGTAATACAGGGGCTGGCTGTTGTGGGTGTGTTTTGTGACCACTGACCACAATGGAAATATCTGAAGGACATGGGCCGGATCAGACGATTAATGAAGACAGCGGGCTGCATAAAATACAGAGGACGCATGATGCAGATTGCATTGCATGGACCCGTTTTCAGATTTGTGTCAGGGTGTAGTTTTGGGAACTCCTGAGACAACTTGCAAGAGACAACACTGCAACGACTTGGTGGCGGCATGGAGGGGGATGTCAAGGCAATCTGTGGCCCTAATATACAGCTCGGGTACACATTCATTACTGAATGCATGGCAAATTGCTGTTACCATTCAACACTGCCGACTCTGATCACTTCCGTACTGCATACCGTCCAGACTACTGTTTCTGCTGTCAGAGCCGCTTTGTGAACTGCTGTGATCACTGTCATATGGGTCATTCCTATAGAGGTCTAAGTCGCCCAGACAAGACCATAGTTTCCCGGGTTCACTGCCAACATAGCTGTCATCGGAGGACATACTAGGACTGTTCACATCATCTTCTCCAGACCTGCAGTGAAGGTTTATAGCTATAGTTAAGGTTTTCTGAGTGAAGAAATCAGAATTGTCACACAGAACTACTCGGCAGCTGCACAGCACGGCACGGACACCCTGCCGTGACGTATCAGTGGTAATGAGTGTCAAAGGTCAAATAAACTCACTTAATGAACACACACACACACACACAGATACTTCCGGGTTTGCGTGTATGAAAACAACCTTTATTATCAAAACTGTGTGTAGAAGCAAAGAAAACAGGTGGTGCGGTGCATGGGGATACTGTGTGCTTCAGACATCTGCAGTTCACTAACAAAACCTGGCGAATCTCTTTAAAAGAACAAGGTTTAAAAAGTGCAAACAAATTCCTACCACTTGTCTATCTAATGTATATCTTTCAACAGTGCTTGAAGCAGATGATGTTGCTTCAGAGTCCAAACAAAGAATGTCTCTAAAGGTCAGCCACAGCATAATTAAAAACTGTCTTTGAACCTGCCTCCTCCATGATGTCACTCAGCTCCTCCTCTGTTTATTAAAAATTATATAACCAGGATGTCTCATCACTCAGAAGGTATTATAAATAAGATGACATAAGCAAAAAATAATTTCCAATATGACTTTGCTCTGGAGTGGTTTCCTGCTCCTCTTTGATCTGATGCGTTTTCCTGCTTTTCAAAGACATCAAAGGACTTTCAATGACTAACTCTGCCAGATCTCACTGAGGTGTAATATGCTTTGTAGCACCAGGTGAAATTAACTGGGCTTCCTCTGAAGATGTCATAAAAATACAGGTTACTCACCTGTAACAGGAGTTCTAGGAATGGTATATGTTGTTCATCCACACTGTCTGGCAGGTTCCTTGCCACTTTAAATCTTGCTGGAAGGTCTTCAAGCTGGCTCCTCCCACCCACCCAGATAAAACTCTCGGCTCCACCCCATGATGCTAGATCTAGCCCGCTGGAAGTCAGGTTGTGCGTCGAAGCCGGGGAGGTCGGGTGGGTTATGAGGATGAACAACATATACCATTCCTAGAACTCTTGTTACAGGTGAGAAACCTGTATTTCTAGGGACATGGATATGTTGTTCATCCACACTGTCTGGCAGACTCCTAGCAGTTCTCCGGGGCAGGGAGGCAGGTGCACCCCTACTTGGGAATAAAGACTGGAGGAACGGGCCCCAAAACCAGCATCCCAGGTGACTCAAGGTCAATGTGGTAGTGGGTAATGAAGGTGTGTGCTGACTTCCAGGTAGCAGCCCTGCAGATTTCCTGGATAGGGACATCCCTGGAAGCAGCCACCGATGCAGCGGTATGGCGGGTAGAATGAGCTCTTATCCCTCTGGGAGGCTCCATGCCCGCCAACCTATAGCAGAGATCTATGCAGGAGGTGACCCACCTTTCTATCTTCTGCTTGGCTGCAGGTCTGCCAGGTGCGGCTTCAGCGTAGGTGACAAACAGCTGGCGAACTTCTCCCCGAACTTCAGCCGTTCCTCCTTGTAATAAGCGAACGCTCTTCTAGGGTCCAAAGTATGGAGCCTATATTCGGACTCCGAGGTATGACTGGGGTAGAACACCAGCAGAGTCAACACCTGGTTAAGGTGAAACTCCGACACCACCTTCAGAAGGAATTTCGGGTGGGGGCGCAGGACAACCTTGTCCTTGTGGAAGACCAGATAGGGAGACTCTATGGAAAGCACCTGGAGCTCTCCCATCCTTCTGGCTGACGTGATAGCCACCAAGAAGGCGGTCTTCCACGACAGGTGAGATGTCACACCTGTACATCGGTTCGAATGGCTTGCCCATGAGCTTAGACAATACCAGCAGTAGATCCCACGGAGGTGGAGGTTCTCGCCACCGGACGGGATATGTGATCAAGGCCTTTGAAAAAGCACCCGACCACCTTCTCCTGCACCACCGACTGCTTCCCAGCCCGCGCCCGGTAAGCAGAGATGGCTGCCAGGTGCACCTTAAGGGTCATTGCCCAAAGCCCTTGCTGAGAAAGGGACCACAGGTAGTCCAGAGTGCTTGCCATGGAACAGGAAGAAGGGTCCAGGCCCTTGCCCTGACACCAAATGGAAAATCTCTTCCATTTGAAGGTGTAGCATTTTCTGGTCGACTCCTTACGGGACGCCTCAACGACATTGAGGACCTCGTCAGAAAGACCCAAGACCTGGAAATCTAGCCACTCAGGAACCAGGCCAGCAGGTGCAGGGATTGAAGGTCCGGATGGAATACCTTCCCCCTGATTGACTGAGATCAAGTCTGGGTGGGCTGGAAGTCACCTCGGGAGCCTGGAGCTGAGACTGAGGAGATCTGGATACCAGAACTGGTGGGGCCGGTCTGGGGCTACCAGAATCACCTGCGCCTTGTCCCTCCTCGCCTTGAGAAGCACCTTGTGGATCAAGGGAAATGGCGGAAAGGCGTAGAAGAGGTCTGGGGTCCATGGCCTGGAGAAGGCATCCCCCTGCAGCGAGCCCTGCTGAGGGGGGCGGGCATGAAACAGTCTCAGCTTCGCATTCTCCCTAGAGGCAAACAGGTCCACCTGAGGCATGCCCCAGTGGGAGAACAGATCTTGTACTACCTCCAGCAGGAGAGACCACTCGTGGGACGCAGTCCCTATCCGGCTTAGGGCATCGGCCAGGGTGTTGGAGGCTCCTGCCACATGAATGGTGAGGAGATCCGCCTCCAGGCTGTGCACGAGTGACCAAATGTGGAGAGCTTCCCTGCACAGAGGCATGGAGCGCATCCCGCCCTAGCAGTTTAGGTAGTACATGGTCGTGGTATTGTCCGTCTGGACCTGAACCACTTGACCCCATAGAAACAGAGCGAAGGCGGTGAGGGCTAGACGAACCGCTCGAAGCCCCACCAGGTTGATGTGGCATCGGGACTCCCGAGGGAACCAGAAGCCATGCGCTCTGTGCTCCCTCAGTTGGGCACCCCAACCCATCAGAGAGGCATCGGTCGATAGAGAGACCGTCGGCTCGGGGCAGGCAAACAGGATGCCCTCCTGCAGATGGGCTAGAACGTTCCACATCCCCTGGGTCACTGTCACTAGCTGATCCAGAGGATCATAGTGCTGTGACCATTGGCTGGCCAGTCCCCACTGAAGGGGACGCATGCACCAGCGGGCCCAACGGACCATGCTGGTGCAGGCCGCCATGAGGTCCAGGCGGCGCAGGAAGTCCCAGGCAGGGCGCAGTTGCCCAACCTGAAATGACTGGGCAAAGGAGGAAAGAACCTCGGCCTTTACCGCCAGGAGCCGTGCTCTGGCTCGTAGAGAGAGTCGAACTCTGCCCCGATGAATTGTATCACCTGCTTTGGCACGAGTTCCGACTTGGCCTCGTTGATGAGGAGGCCAACCTGAGAGCAAACCTGGAGGGCCAGATCTCTGGATCGCTCCACCTCCGCTCTGGAGGGGGCTGCAATCAGCCAGTCATCCAGGTAGGGGTACACCCGGACCCTTCGGCGCCGCAGAAATGCTGTCACCACTGCTGTGCATTTGGTGAAGACCCTGGGAGCTAGGGAAAGGCAGAAGGGCATGGCCTGGAACTCGTAGAGGGATCCCTCCGCCCTGAAGCGGAGGAATCTCTGGTGGGACGGACGGATTGGGACGTGAAGGAACGCGCCCTGAAGGTCCAGAGAACAGAATCACATGCCCTGTTCCAAGGATGGTATAATCTGAGCCAGAGTGACCATCCTGAAGGTCCGAGACCTTAGGAACCTGTTCAGGTCGAGAATGGGGCGCCAGCCCCTCGTCCGTTTCGGGACCAGGAAGTACCTGGACGCAAACCCCGGGTCTGGAGAAGGATCCGCCACTTTCCTGATTACCTCTTTTTTGAGGAGCAGGGCGATGATAGCTCTGCTAGCCGACAAAGAGGCTGCGGACCCTGTAGCCCCGAGGCGGCGGCTCAGAAGGGTGGGGCCTGCTCAAACTCCAGGGGCAGGCCCTTTCCTACCTCCAGCGGTCCGTGGTGATAACGGACCAAGCGGAAAGGAAGTGGCGGAGCTGTCCCCCCACGGGAGGAACCCTGGGGGGAGTGACGAGGCTGGGGGCGACACCCCTCAACCTGTCACTGGACAGGCTTAGAGGAGGGACCGGCCGAGGGACCACCTGGGCCTTTACCTCCCTGCTTCCTATCAGAGGAAGCCGCGGGCTTGGGTTTGGGATGCCAAGCGCAAGCCTGCTGGCCGTGGTGCTGGTGCTGTTGGGCCGGACGTGCCACAGGACGAAAGGACTTGTGCTGCTGCTGTCGGCGGCCTTTGTCCTTCTGGGCGGAGGTGACAGAGTCCAGAGTGGCACTGGACTTTTCGATCCGCTGAAGGTGACCTTCCACTCCAGGGCCAAAGAGGTCAGTCCCCAGGAAGGGGACATCCGCCAGTTTGTGCTGGGTATCCGCCATGAAGGTGGATATCCTCAGCCATGCTCTGCGGCGCATGGCCACCGCAGCTGCAACCGACCTGGGACAGGAGTCTCCAATGTCCAGAGCCGTTTGGAGCTGTTTAGCCACCACCCTACCCTGGTCCAGTACCTGCCGGACCGTGGTCTGCAGGTCGACCGGGAGATGAGGGATCACCTCATCCAGGGAGCCCATGAGGGCGTGGGAGAAGTGTGCAATCAGCATGGCTGAGCTGGCCTGGCGGAGGCCAAGGGAGGGGCATGGCGTACACCTTGCGCCCGGCATAGTCCAGCTTTTGGACTCCTTGTCGAGGGCTTGTCCACGTCCCTAAGCGTTCCGCAGCCGGAAAACACTGTCGGTGACCAACCCTCGGCGGAGGGTGTTCAAAAAAACGGGCAAAGAGCCGGTGGGGACTGCATGCTTCCTGGCCATCCTGGCCAGAAGGCACAGGACAGGAAGCAGGCTGCCCAGAGCTCAAGGCTGGGGCAACAATGGCTTCAGCCACGGAAAGGCCTCCGTGGCTGAATCCCCTCGGTCCAGTATCTCCGTCAGGGGATACTTGGCCCCCTTGGATACGGGCTCGAGCTGCATCCTGGTGGACTCCGAGATGAGCCGAAGCAAACCCATGAAGGACGATGAGTTTTCGTCCATCGACTGGCCCCCAGAGGACTCCAGGTCAATGGGCCTGGAGAACAGGGAGGAGTCGTCGTCTGACTCCGAGGAGTCCGCGAAGAGCTGCCTGGGGCCTGAGCCACCCTCCACCTGCCGAGGATGGTCGGGAGTGAGGGTGACCGACAACCTGTGAGGCAGGCCATGACCCAACCGAGAATCCTTGGTTGGCGCCCCCCGATTTCGGTTGTGGAGGCGGAGGTTCCACCACAATCGGTGGGGCAGCTGGTTTCGGCTGAACAACCGGCCCAGGCTTGGGCACCTCGGCTACAGCGAGGGGTTGTTTCGGCCGCTCGGGTGACAGCCACTCGATGGCCGGGGAAGACGACGGCATCAGCTTGTTCCCGGACAGAAGTAACTGCTGCCACATCAGGTCCTCGTAGCGTCGATGCAACTTGCACTGAAGCCTCTCTTACTTCAGTGCCGAGACCGCCAATGTCGGCGGGATCAGCTGGACAGAGATCCTCGGTGTTTCCGAGGACGGGTCTGGGAAGGGGCTGGGGACACCCGCTCTTCCCTCAGCTCGGAAGCCTTAACCGGGGACTGCGGCACTGGAGGCGCAGGCAGGTCCTCGGTCTCCACCGGGGGAACCGGTGAAGAAGGGTTGTCGGCTTCACCAGTTGACAGCCCATCCAACAGGTCAAGAAAAATGCGACGCATCGGCTGGTGTCTCGGCGGCTGACCTCGCATGGGGACACCGTGAAGCCAGTGGCCTGGCCGCAACCTCGACCCAGAGTCGAGTGTCGACTGTCCAGGGAAGGGGACCTCTCCCGCTCCCACGAACGCTGACGATGGGACTTACCTTTTGAGTCCTTCTTTTTGAACCGAGAGGAATGTCCCAATGGCCCCTCTCCCTTCGTGGAAAGGGACAGGCAAAGCTCCTTGCAAGAAGTTGAATATGAGGTACCCAGAGAGAGCGGGATAAATGTAGCGACCAAGGAAGAGGATGATGCAGCCTGTGCTGCCTCCTCCTCCTCGAGGGCGATCATCTGCTCGAGTTGCTCGGCCGAGCCAGCCGCCGCAGTAACCACCCACCGGACCTCGTTCGACTTCACCGGCAGGTAGCGCTTCTCAGGGCACCCAAGCTGTAACCGGGAAGCATGGTCTTCCAGGATGTTGGCCGAAAACAAACGGCATAACTCGCAGGCCTGCGGGTCATGTTCTAGGTCGAGGCAGTAGACACACGTGGAGTGCGGGTCCGTCCTGGACATTTTCTGCCCACAGGGGCACCGCCAAAATCCGGGAGTCGATTTGTCCATCGGAGCTGTGAGGGAGAAACTTGACTGAAGTCTTGAAAATTTCAAAATAAGTTTCGGGCGAAATGGAGAATTAGGATCCAGTCTACAGACAGAGCGTTAAGGAGGGAACCTGAGCTTCCAAGCGGTAAGGAAGATCTGGCGTCATGGGACGGAGCAGAGAGTTTTACCACCCGGGTGCGTGGGAGGAGCCAGCTTGAAGACCTTCCGGCAAGATTTAAAGCGGCAAGGAACCTGCCAGACAATGTGGATGAACAACATATCCATGGCCCTAGAATGGATATTTTAGTTCCTGGCCTTCAAATTAGCACAGCTTAACAACAAGACCATAAAATGTGAGTCTTTGGAAGTCAATCACATTACAGAGATCTGCTCTTTAACATACCCTGTCCTTTAAAGTGATACCTGGGGGGGGGGGGTCATCCCAGGAGCACCACACTACATTTTTTTATATTACAAAAATCATAGAGTAATCAGAACCAGCTAAGTGTCACAATCCTCCCCAGACTGAATTTGGGGGCTCTATCCCCTGCATGGGATGAGCTTCCCAAATCAGTTCACTCCTCAGACACAAGACAAGCCATCTGAGTTCTGATTTTTCGCTCCAGCCCTATGTAAGATTGTCATGTCATACCCTTGCAAAGCAAGACTCCATCTTAATCTACCATTAGTTTTTCCCATTTGCGTCAGCCAAACCAGGGGGTTGTGGTCAGTTTGAACCACAAAACGCTGCCCATACAAGTATGGCTCCAACTTCTTTAGGGCCTACACTATGGCAAGACACTCCTTTTCCACAGTAGAGTATGCCTGCTCCCTGGGAAGTAACTTTTTACTCCGGTACACTACCGGGTGATCTTTCCCTTGGTTGGATGTCTGACTCAGTACTGCCCCAATACCCATGTCTGAGGTGTCAGTCTGAACTATAAAGGGTCTGCTATAGTCAGGACTTGTCAAAACAGGAGCACTGCACAGTGCCTCCTTCAATCTGGTAAAGGCTTCTTCACAGGCTGGTCCCCAAGTAATTTTCTTTGGCATCCTTTTCTTTACCAGGCAGATAGGGGAGCAGCCAGGGCACTATAATTGGGTACAAATTTCCTATAGTACCCTGCTGTCCCTAGAAAACTCCTGACCTGCTTCTGTGTTTCTGGTCTGGGCCACGCCTGGATCACCTCTATTTTTATTTGGTTAGGACGGAGCTGTCCCTAGTCGACCACATGCCTGAGGTATGCCACTTCTCCCATGGCCACCTGGCACTTCTCAGCTTTGACAGTGAGCCCGGCCCTCTGTATCCTGCCCAGCACTTTCCTAAGGTGGGACAGGTGTTCCTCCCAGCTGGTATTAAAGATGGCAATGTCATCCAGGTACACCACGGCGTACTCCTCAGCACCATTTAACACCTGGTTCACCAACCTTTGGAAAGTGGCCACAGCGTTCTTCATTCCGAAAGGCATTACTTTAAATTCAAATAAGCCTATCGGAGTGATGAAGGTCGACCGCTCCCTAGTTCTGTCCATTAACTCTACCTGCCAATACCCCTTTGTCAGGTCAATGGTTGTAAGGTAGGTCACCCCTCCCAACTTGTCCAGGAGTTCGTCCGACCGGGGCATCGGGTGGGATTCTGACTTTGTAACTTCATTCAGTCCACACAGAAACGAGTAGAGCCATCTGGCTTGCGCACAAGGACTACGGGTGAGGCCCAGGGGCTGTGGCATCTCTGGAGTACTTCTAAATCCAGCATCTCCTCCACTTCCCTCCTAATGTCCTTTTGGACAGCCTCTGACACCCGATATGCTGTCCGCCGTATGGGTGTCTGTGTCCCTGTCTCCACATCGTGCATCGCTAAGGGGGTTAGTCCAGGCTTGGCGCTAAACAATGGGGCAGAGCCTGCTAAAACCTCCCCTACTTCCTGGAGCTTGTCAGGGGCCAGCTGGGGAGACATTTAACTGCCTCCACAGAGGACTCCTGCTTACTTTCTTCCCTATTAGCATATGGCTTCATCATGTTGACATGGTACATCCTTTCTGTCTGTCTTCGGTCAGGTAACTCTATAATATAGTTCACGTCATTTACCTTCCTAACTACTTTGTAAAGTCCTGCCCACTCAGCCTGCAGCTAGTCTTTCCGGACCGGAATAAGGACCATGATTTCCTAACCCATCATGTACGAGCAAGCTCTGGCTCTGCGGTCATATACTTTTTGTTTCTGTTGGGCAGTTGCCAGGTTGTTCTGGGTTGTCCCCATAAGCTCTTTCAGCCTTTCCCTAAACCTAAGAACGTAATCCACTATGGGAGTTCCCTGGGTGGCGTGCTTGCCTTCCCACTCCTCCCGGATCAAGTCTAGGGGCCCACATACCCGGCATCCATATAAGAGTTCGAAGAGGGAAAATCCCGTCGACTCTTAGGGCACCTCCCTGTATGCAAACAGGTGAGGAAGGTACTTCTCCCAGTCCCTCCCATGCTGTTCAGTAAACGCCGGGAGCATTGACTTCAGGGTACCATTAAATCTTTCCACAAGCCCATTGCAGGGGCCGAAATAAAGAGAAGAGGCAAAGCAAGGCCCCAAGTAAATACATTAAATGCCTGGTGGGTGCAACAGGGACAGGCAGGTCCCAAAAGTAACTGTCTACCAGTAGAATGAAGAATAATAATCAGCATTTATATAGCGCTTTTCATACACAGTGTATTCCAAACCGCTGTACAGGCAATGATAGACTGGTAGGGAAGTGACTGAATGTGTAGTGGCAGCCATATCGCACATCAACACCCACACACAGCCTGGACAATTGCATGAACCAGTTTATGGGAAGGGGAATGTTGGCCAGGACACCGGGAATGTCCCCTACATTTTGAGAAAAGAGTGCCCTGGGTTCTTTTACTTCCACCAGGGTAGGTAGAAGGGACCTCGGTTTAACGTCTTATCCGAAGTATGGCACACCCCAGCAGTACAGTACCCCCCTAATACTGCACTCTAATGCCAGCGTTTAAGGTGCAAGTTCAATCCCGGTGTGGGACGAGAACCCATGACCTTCTGGTCCAGAGGAGGTATGCTACCAACACAGCCACGCTGACTAGTAGGGTGAGGACAGGATCAGGCTAGTAGCCCAAGACTGAATTTAGCTGCCCAGCACCAGAATCCAGCAGAAAATCCCAAAGTGTGGGCACGATAAGCAGGAGGGAAGCTGCAGGAGTTAGGCTGGTGAGAAACAGATTATCTGCATAGGTGTTAACCAAATAGTTTGGCTCACCTGTATCCCCCGAATTTGTCTCTTTCTCAATAAGAAAGATTTCTGGTTTGGGGATCTAGTGCCAGGAAGAAAAGAAAGAGAGAGAGTGGGCACCTTTCCCACGTCCCTCTCTGAAGGGTGGTGGTGCTGTAGCATGGTTTGTGAGCACTTATGCTGTGGGAGACTGGTAGAGCACAGAGATCCATACTCAAGCTTGTGCCAAAGCCGTATGCTTCCAGCACAGAATGCACGTGCTCCCACTTGACACAATCAAAAGCCTTTCTGAAGTCAATGGCCAAAACAGTCATGGGGGTGTTGGTCTTCCCCTCCATGCAATTTAAGACTGAGAACTGTGTGGATGTTATAGGAGAGATTTTTCCAATCTACTGGCTAAAGCCTCAGCCAGTATCTTAGTGTCAGTAGGTACCAAGGAGATGGGGTGGTAGCTGGAACAGTCGAGCAGGTCATCGGCCTTTTGGGGAAGTAGAGCAACCATAGCTTCCCTCATAGTGGGAGGGAGGAGGCCACTGATCTGTGATTCTTGTAGAGCTGCTAAACGTGGAGGGATTCTAATCTGTGGTATCAACTGGTATAAATCAAAGGTAAATCCATCTATGCCAGGTGCTTTATCTTTTGTGAGTTGTTGCAAAGCCGTTTTCAACTCCAGTTCGGATACTTAGAGATCTAATTTGTGATGCAGATGCTCCAGGAGGGTAGGTAGCTGTACCTGCCGCCCCAAGAAGCACGATAGGCAGGATGGGGTAATGCCCCTGCCTGACTTGTATAGCTTTTCGTAGAACTCTTCATAACCATATTAATTTCTTTTGGACTACTGGTTATGACTCTATCTGCCAAGAGGCAGGGAAATGTGACTCCATTTTTTGTTTCAGCAGCCTGAAAACTAAAAGCTTTCCCCCTTTCTCCACCCCCCCACTCCCAAAAGCTGTGTTAAGATCTTGACATCTGCCATTCAGCCTTCTTGTGTAATAGTGTGCTAATTTTGTATTTCAGGCCCCATATGAATCTTAACTGCATCTCTAGGCTTTTAATGTATCCTGTAGTTCTTTTATGGCAGCCTCGCATTTACATCTTTAGGCAGACTAAAAAGAAAATATAGGTTACTCACCTGTAACCGAAGAAAGTGTTCTGAAAGAACTCCTAAAACCAAAGGTAGACAAAGCAATGGGGTCTGATGGGATTCTCCCCAGAATTCTAAAAGAACTAAGGGGAGAACTAGTGACACCACTAACTACCCTTTTTTAACAAATCATGGGAGGATGGTGTGGTACCAAAGGACTGGAGGAGGGCAGATGCGATTCCCCTTCACAAAAGTGGGAGCAAAGCAGAGGCAGGAAACTACAAACCTGTTAGCTTGACCTCAGTGGCAGGGAAAATGATGGAATCACTTCTGAAAGAAAGAACTGTTGAGTACCTAGAGGCCAGTGGGGCACAGGACCCAAGGCAGCATGGATTCACAGCAGGAAGGTCATGTAAGACGAACCTAACAGATTTCTTTGACTGGTGACCAAAGTAGTAGACCAGGGAGGGGCTGTGGACATGGCCTACCTAGACTTTAGCAAGGCATTTGACACAGTCCCACACAAAAGATTAATAAACAAATTAGCCAGCCTGGGAGTGGGTCCCAGGGTGGTAGCCTAGGTAAAAAAAATTGGCTGGACAACGGGACACAGAGAGCAACAGTAAACGGAGTCCACTCTGAAGAAAGGGGGTTACTAGTGGGATACCACAGGGTTCATTACCGGGTCCAGTCCTCTTTAATGTCTTTATAAGTGACATTGCAGAGGGACTAGAAGGAAAAGTGTCTCTCTGCAGAGGACACAAAGATCTGCAACAGGGCTGATACGTACGAGCGGGTGGAAAGGATGAGAAGGGACTTGGCAAGGTTGGAGGAATGGTCAAAAGTATGGCAGCTTAGATTCAATGCAAAGAAGTGCAAAGTAATGCACCTGGGAAACAAAAACCCAGCGGAAGAATACATAATGGGAGGTGACATAATGACAACAAAAAGGGACATGTGGGTAGTCATATCAGATGACCTAAAGGTAAGCAAGCAATGTGAGAAGGCAGTAAGGATGGCTGGGGGCATACTGGGATGTATAGGGAGAGGCATCACCAGTAGAAAACAGGAAGTTGTTATCCCTCTGTACAGACAGTTGGTGAGACCCCATCTGGAGTACGTGCAGTTCTGGAGACCCCATCTCCACAAGGACATAGACAGGATGGAGGCAGTCCAGAGAAGGGCAACTAAAATGTTGCAGGGTCTGCAACAGAAGCCATATGAAGAAAGACTAAAGGAGCTTAATATGTATACCCTTGAGGAAAGGAGAGAGACAGGGACATGACAGAAACTTTCAAGTACCTCAAGGGAATCAACAAAGTCCAAGAGGGTAGCATCTTTCAGAAAAAGATGTGCAAGAACAAGAGGACACAATCTGAAGATAGAGGGGGGACGGCTCAGGGGCAATGTGAGGAAGTATTTTTTCACAGAGAGGGTGATGGATGCACGGAACAGCCTTCTTGAGGAAGTAGTGAGGTCAAAAACAGTGGGGGAATTCAAGAATGCATGGGACAAACATAAGGCAATTCTGGTGGGGGGGGTAGGAAGAAGTAGGCTGTTGGCTAACTAGGATCTGCAGCTTATCCAATAGGTAGAGAAATGGGCAGATTAGGTGGGCCAAGCGGTCCATATCTGCCATCAAAGTCTATGTTCTAACAGTGGTATACAGTTCACATCAACACTTTGGCAGTTTCCTCGAACAGGCTGATTTTTTGGGATGTCTTCAAGTTTAAGCTCCTCCAACCACCCGGGCGGTATAGCCCTGTGACGTCAGATCTTTGCACACTGGAAGCAGTGATCCACATGCCACATTGCCAGGGGAGGCTGGGTGGGTAGCATGTAAACTGAATACCACTCCTAGAAAGTGCAGTTATGTAAAGTCTTACCCTTACAGTAGATCTTTAAGAAATGTCTCTTGCAGTAGGTAATTACTTCTGGTAGTTTCCAGCAGAGAGGGCTGTCGCACGGCAGCTCTTCTACCAGTTTTCACCAGGGACTGCCCAAACATGACATCATGTCCTGCTTCCTACATAAGTGTGGGCAGTCCCTGGTATCCTCAGTTCCCCTACTGGATTCAGCTTGTAAAAGCGAGGACCAAAAGGAAGACGAGGTACCAAGGAGTCCCAACCCTAAGTCATTGGACCAGAATTTGCTTGGTTAGAGGAGGGGAACAGCGGGCAGGATTGCACCTACTGCAAGACATTTTCCTTGAAAATCTACTGTTATGGTAAGACTTTACATAACTGCACTATCTTCCACAGAATGGTTTCTTGTAGTAGGTAATTACTTCTGGGAGAATCCCCAGCAGTTATGTCCATAAGGGAGGACGATTATGATAGGAGACCTTGTAGAACTGCACAGCCAAAGGCCATCCTACATCGTGAGTCAATATCAAGATTGTAATGCCTTGTGAAGGTATGGATTGTGGACCAAGTAGCCGCATTGCAGATATTTGAAATGAAGGCTCCTTTCAAGCAAGCCGCAGTAGTAGCCATAGCTCTGGTGGAATGGGCTTGGACAGGTCCAGGTAAAGTTGTCTTATACTTTTTGTAATAAAAGGTAATACAATTCGCCAACCATGAAGACGGTTCATTTAGCAACAGGAAGCCATTCTCTGCCAGAGGCACAGGTGACGAACAATTGAGACGTTTTCCTAATTGGTGGGTACGATTAGTGTAATAGCGTAGAATACGATGGACATCTAAGGTATGTAATAGATGTTCACCTGGACTGGAGTAGTAGGGGTAGTAAACCGGAAGCTCCAAGGACTGATTTAAAGTATGTTCAGAGACTACTTTAGGAAAGAAGGATGGGCTGGTATGAAGGACCACCCTGTCCTTGTGGAAAATCAAGTAAGTTTCCCTACACATGAGGGCATGAAGCTCGGAAATAAGGTTAGCTGAAGTAATAGTCACTAGAAACAATGTTTTCCATGAAAGGAAACAGAGATCACAAGTGGCAGCTGGCACGAAAGGCTCGAGGGTCAGTTTTTCTATAATGAAATTGAGATCCCACGGAGTAGTGGGTCTTATAATAGTAGGTTTGATATGTACCATTCCTTTAAAAAACATCTTGGCTAAATGATGTTGGTACAGAAGTTTGCCATCGAAAGGTTTATGGAATGCCGATATGGTAGCCAGGTGGACTTTGATGGAGGAGTAACTTAAGCTTGACTCTGATAGTGAGGCCAGGTAATCTAAAACCTTTGTCAGTGGACAACAGTAAGGGTCCAGGAAGTGAGAGGCAGACCATATGGAAAAGTGTTTCCGTTTAGAATTATAGGTTTCTCTGGTTGCTAGTTTACGAGAAGCAAGGAGAATGTTGGCAAAAGGAAAGGACACCTGGAGTCTATTTATGAATGCGTCCTCAGTAGCCAAGTGTGAAGATGAAGGGTCTTCAGGCTGGGGTGCAAGAGGGATCCGTGACACTGAGTCAGGAGGTCCAGTCTGACTGGCAACTGAATGGGTTCCCTTACTAACAGCTGTTGGATCAGAGGGTACCACAGTTGACGCGGCCACACTAGTACTATGAGAAGCATGGTGGCCGGTTCCAATTGAAGTTTCAATAGAGTCCATTGCAAGAGAGGGATGGGGGGGGTAGGCATATAAGTAGAGTCCTGTCCAAGATCGGGACAGGGCATCTATAGATTGCCCCTTGTTGCTCGGGATAATGGAGAAGTAACTGGGGAGCGGTTTATTGACAGGGGAGGCAAACAGAGCCAGCTGTGGAGTTCCCCATAGGTCAAAGATTTCTTGGAGTACTTCTTTGTGAAGTGTCCATTTATGAGCGGATGACTGGCAAATTAGCTCGTCTGCTAACTGACTGCACCGTCCCAGTAGGTGGACGGCCGTTAGCATTAGGTCTTGTCTGATGGCTTCCTGCCAGACTGCAAGGGTCTCCATGCAGAGGGTGCACAACTTCATGCCCCCTTGCTTGTTGAGATAAAACACCACTGCAGTGTTTGAATCAGCAAAGGTCCTGGCCTGAGATAGGGCTGGAATGCCTGAAGGGCGAGACGAACCGCCTTCATCTCGAGGAGACCGATATGAGAGTGATGGGAAGAGGCAGTTCACTGGCTTTGGGTCTGATAAGGACCCAAGTGTGTGCCCCATCCGTCCAGGGAAGCATCCGTGGTTAATGTCTGCATGGGAGGGAGGGAGTAGAAAGGCATTCCTTGACACAAATCGGTTTTGATTGTGCACCACTTCAGGGATGACTTCAGAGAAGGAGTGACCCTGATTTTGTCGAACTGTCCAGTTCTTTGAGACCATTGATTCTGGAAGGTCCACTGGACAGGTCTCATGTGAAAGTGTGCGAATGCCACCGTCGGGATGGCGGACCTGGCTGCATGAAAATGCAAGCCCTGTATTGGCCTCTGCAGTTCCAGCTGGGTTCTCGGTAATTCACCGCCTGAGGTTGGATCGTAGGGGTGGGGGTGTAGCCATCTTTTTTAAGACTGAATTGGGCCTTGTGGATGTTCCAGTGGGGACCACTAGATCCTTTGAGTGCATTATGGGCGAGGGTGTAGGCTGTAGGATACTCCTCATTTACCATCCGCCAGGTGATGGGGGTGTATTCCTGCAGGAGATTGTGGACTTCATTGTAGACATGGGGTTGGAGTCTCCCAGATGGATAATTCTGGGGGACTTCAATGCCTGGATCGACGATGAACTCTCGCAGTTTGGTCAGAATCTCCTCCAGTTAATGGTGATACTGGGCCTTACACAGGCTATTACCTCCTCTACCCATATAGGAGATCACTCATTGGATCTACTGTTCCTCCTGGGGATGGAGATCATTGACTTGGGGGTGGAACCAGTCGGTTGGTCTGACCACCACACCATAAGGTTCAGTTTCGCGGCCCCCCTAATTGGACCTACCCCTTCGGAGATGGTCCGCTACTGCCCTTTATGGGGAGTAACCCCAGATGGTCTATCAGTGGTGCTGGACCTATTGGGATTGTTGGGTGAAAGCACGGATCCAGGAGACCTTGTACTAGCCTACTGTACGATAAGGTAGCGGGAGATGCTCTGGACCCAACTGCCTCTGTTAGTGTTCGACCACTCACTCTCCGCACAAGGTCCCCCTGGTATGATGGGTCCTTGAAGGAGTTGAGGCGGGCTGGTCGAAGGCTGGAGACAGCATGGCAGAAGTCCGGCCTGGATGTTGACAGGCTTAGATTGATGGAACATTGTAAGGGCTACCAATCAGAAATCACCCGTAAGAAGGCAGAGTTCCTGTCCAGGGAGATTTCTGCTGCGCAGAACCAACCAGCTCAGCTTTTTCGAACTGTGGACGGATTGTGCAATCCAATCTGTCTCCAGTCTGGAAGAGCTTTTTCACAAATTAAGTGTGAAGAGCTAGCTCGGTTTTTCGCAGATAAGGTTGCCAGCATCAGGTCTGGAATCGGCCCAGTTCTCTCCATGAGGGGCTGCGGTGGTCGATGGGGGGGTGGCACCCGGTCTTTCTGGACAGATTTCAGCCGACCAGAATTTGTGGACATTGTGAAGATTGTCCAGACTTTGCGCCCAACTTGTTGTAGTCTGGATCCGGGTCCTATCTCCCTTTTAGTGGGTTGTGTAGATGTTATCTGCCCGATCCTAGCTGAAATTGTATGGAGATCCTTGGAGAAGGGAATCTTTCCAGATCCCCTAAAGGAGACGGTCATTCAACCGCTCCTTAAAAAACCCTCCCTGGATCCTGACGATCCAGCTAACTACCGGCCTGTCTCTAACCTTCCCTTTGTGGGGAAGGTTATTGAGAAAGTAATTGAGCTGCAACTGGACAATCATTTGGTCACTCACAATGTCTATGAAGCTCTCCAGTCTGGTTTCAGGAAGAGGCACAGCACGGAGACTGCCTTTGTTCGGGTATTAAATGACCTCCTAATGGCGAGAGATCAAAAGGCTCACACCATCTTGATCTCTCAGCAGCTTTTGACACTGTGGACCATGAGGTGCTGTTGGAGACTTTGTGGTTTCTTTGTGGACTGTTGGGTACAGTCCTCCAATGGTTTAGATCTTTCCTCGTAGGCAGTTCTCAGAGGGTGGTCACTGGAATTTATTCCTCAGACACCCTCTCCCTGTCCTGCGGGGTGCCGCAGGGCTCCATATTGGCACCCATGTTGTTCGCAGTGTATATGCTGCCATTGGGAGATATTACGTGATACGGCTTGAGTTTTCACTGCTATGTAGATTATACTCAGCTGTATATGTCCTTTGTTCCCGGACAGGTTGATGCAGTCTCTATGCTACATAGCTGCCTCTCTGAGATCAAAGACTGGATGTGCTCGAGCTGGTTGAGACTGAATCCAAATAAGACTGAGGCGTTGGTTGTGGATCCGGGCTGCCCGGGAGCGGGTTCTGATGCTGGGCACGTGTCGGGTCTGTGGCTTGATGGGGTCCAGCTCATTACCTCAGATCAGGTGCGTAACCTGGGCTTTATTTTTGATGATGACCTGACCCTGAAGCCTCAGGTGACAGCTGTGGTCAAATCCTCATTTTATCATCTGAGGAATATTGCCCAGGTGAAACACCCGATTCCCCTGGGCGACCTTCCAACGTTGGCCCACGCTTTCATTACTACCAGTCTTGACTACTGCAATGCCCTCTACCTAGGGCTGTCTGGGGTTGATATCCGCTTGCGCTGGTGCATAAGCTGTGAGCCCAGGCTGTTGACTGGTACCTCCGGACCAGTCAACAGCCTGTGCTCTGTGAACTGCACTGGCTGCCAGTACAGTGGCGGATCACCTATAAGGTAGGCTTGCTTACCTTCAAAGCCCTACACGAACAGGGACCCAACTACCTTAAAGATCTCCTGACTCCCTACTCCCCCAATCACCCTCTCCGATCCGCCGACGAGGGATTGCTAGAGATTCCCAGGGTTCATCTAAAAACATCTGGAGCTTGTGCTTTTTCATTTGCAGCAATGACTCTCCGGAATTCTCTACCTCATCGGTTAAGAGAATGCCTGACCATCAGCAGTTTTAAATCTATGCTGAAAACGTATCTATTTTCTATGGCATTCCCAGATTAATTAATGAATTGATTTTAAATATTTGTTTGTTTATATATTGGATTTTATAATTTGTACAGTGCCTTGACTTTGAAAGGCACTATAAAAATAAAGTTTGATTTGATTAAAATAAAACTACTGCAATATTGTAAGTTGTTTAAATTCCAGAAAAAAGGCAACAGGAAGGGTTCTCTGTTTTGTTTTACTCTGTCCCTTTCTTCCACCATTGTAGACCAGAACTGGGCCTACCTGTTGCCTGGAGGTGAACGAGTTCTCACTATAGGGGAGCAGCGCTCTCTTCAGACTATTTATAGTAATCAACCTGCCACTCGTTGTGGAAATAGGAGGGATTAAGCACTTTATTTATTTAGTGATCAGAATTACAACCTTTGAGCTAAAAGCTCATTTACAAAGGATCATCGTCACAAGGGTATGGGAGGGTACATAAGTTTGGAGTCAGTAGCAGCTAATAAGCATTGTCAAGAACATCTAATAGTAAGACAAATGTGAACAGGAGAAATCAGTAAACATTGGCAATAGCATAACAATGTACAATAACCTAGGCAAACAACACATAACCAAAACAAGGGTACATAGTCAATGGGGTTGGGTTCACACATCATGCCATACAATTAAGCGCTTAAGTCAGAGTTAGGTGCTAGTTTGAGAAAAAAAAAAAAAAAAAAAAAAAAAAAATCAGAGGTGGAAGCTAGGCAGGATCTTGTTTTGGGAGGAAACAGGAGATGGAGCTGTTCATCAGAACCGATACCTAAAGGTTACTAGGCTATAGCCAGAGGAGTAAGCCTAGGCATAGTAGTCAGAAAGGGTAGAGGGAACCATCAGAATTAGGTAGGAGAAGAGGAATCAGAGGAGGGGGATGACGGTAGGCTCAAAGGTGGGTGGTGTAAGGAGGTCAGTGGGTGAAGGTTTGTCAGGGAGAGTGTGAGAGGAGAAAGATGAGCAGGCAGATAGGCAGACATGAGCAGGTGGTGAGCAGGGAGTTTTGCATCAAATTGTGGAGTAAAAGAAGAACCTTGGCAAGCCTAGGGTTCTGGTACCTGCTAGGCTAATAGTGGCTGTGGCAGCGTACAGGAGGGGAGATGGTCTTTATGAGCATGGCTTTGGGGAACAGAGGCATGCTGGCTCGCGGATTAACAGTGGCAATAACAAGGTACAGGAGGGTGGATAGACTTCCTTAACTCGGACTTGAAAGGCCCAAGTTGGGTAAGGCTTGTGATGGTGGTTGGTAGCTCATTTATCCAAGCAGGGGCTCTGACCGCAAAGGCTCGTCTCTCCAAGCCAGTCCTTCTGAATGGAAAGTACAGTTACGTAAGAACTTACCGTAACAGTAGATCTTTGAGAACAGCTCTTGCAGCAGGTTACACCATTAGGACTGAAGCAGGCAGGCATCAGGACCCCACGGAAATTTTCTAGCCTCGGCGTCGAGTCCCCCGGACGTCAGGCGTAGTACATAAGGGAGGCGGTCCCCCACTAATCCCTCAGTTCTCCCCGGAGACTCCCGGCCGCTGGATGACATCAGAAGAGGAGACAGAGGATCTGCCACCAGATGGCCAAGACTATAGAATAGGAACGTCCCATCCCGTAAGATGGGTGCTTGACTCGACCTACCTCCAAGAAGAGGGGATGGTGGGGCGGAAGGGTACCTGCTGCAAGAGCTGTTCTCGAAGATCTACTGTTACGGTGAGTTCTTACGTAACTGTACTATCCTACTTCGAGATACAGCTCTTGCAGCAGGTTACACCATTAGGACTGATTTTCAAGCAATAGTGGCAATCATGCGCCACTGGGAGGAGGAAAGGCAGAGATCCCAGTATTACTCGAGCCTAGGACAGAAGTCCCTGAAGGACGGCTAGACTGAACCCTGCTCTTAGCCGCGATGCAATGTCCAGACTGTAATGCCTGATTAAGGTATGCACACAGCTCCAAGTAGCTGCAGCGCAAACAGCGGAGGTGGAGACGTTCTTTAGCGCTGCAAAGGAAGTAGCCACCCCTCTTGTGGAATGACCCTTGACCGCACCTGGTAAGGGTTTATTGCGCTTGTCATAACAGAAAGTGATGCACTGGATGAGCCACCTTGAGAGAGACTGTTTGGAGACAGGAGCTCCTTTCATCCTGCGGGCCAAGGAGACGAAAAGTTGGTCCGCCTTTCGAAACTGTTTGGTTCTGGTCAAATAGTATCTGAGGCACCGATGCACGTCGAGGGTGTGCAGAAGGGCTTCTCCTCGATTAGTGTACCTTAGGAAATACACTGGTAAATCAATATCCTGGTTGAGGGTGGGGGCTGAAACCACCTTAGCCAAAAACTTTGGGTTTGTCCTCAGGGATACCCTGTCCTGATGGAAAACCAAATAAGGCTCTTTGCACATAAGAGCAAGTAATTCCGAGATCCTTCTCGCCAAAGTAACAGCAACTAAAAATAACATTTTCCAAGAGAGAAGACGTAGCTCACAATCCGTGGCTGGTTCAAAAGGTGGCAGCGTAAGCTGCTCCAGGACAAAGGTAAGTCCCAAGGAGGAATTGGATCCTTGATGGGTGGCCTAAGGTGGAGGACTCCCCTTAAGAAGGCACGAGTAGTGTCCAGCTGGGCCACCGTCCGATGGCCTACTGGGGCATGGTAAGCAGAAATTGCACAAAGGTGCCCTTTAATCAGGAGTAAGCCAGTCCGGAGTGGAAAGGGAAAGCAGTAGTCAGAACCAGCTTTTGGACAGTCTAACAGCCCGAAAAACCTTGGCCTTAGGCCCCAAGAGCAGAATCTCAGCCATTTCATGGCGTCGTTGCGTCAGGTTGCGGTTTTCTGGCGGCAGAGAGTACATCTGCCACTTCTTGCGAGACCCCGTATCGCATCATGGCTATGTCTCTAGGAGCCAAGCGTTCAGGTTCAATGAATGTAAGTCTGGATGGACTAATGAACCCGCCTCCTGAGACACTAGATAGGAGCTGGTTAGCAACAGAACTGGAGGTTCCCGGGATAGCTGGTGCAGAAGAGGGAACCAAATTTGTCTGGGCCAGAAAGGCGCAATCAAAATGAGAGTCGCTTGCTCCCTGTGCAGTTTTAAGAGAACCCTCTGGATCAACGGGAAAGGAGGGAAGGCATAGAGGAATCTGCCCGCCCAGGAGAGGGACAACGTGTCTCGCCAGAAAACACCAGGCCCTGGATCTAGCAAGCAAAAATTGGGCAGTTTTGCGTTGGATGGGGAAGCGAAAAGGTCTAACTCTGGAGTGCCCCATCTGTGAAACAGATCCTCTGCCACCTCCTGTAGAAGTTCCCACTCGTGGACTCTGGCCTGAGAGCAGCTCAGACTGTCTGCGATGGTGTTGTCCACTCCTGGGACGTGTACTGCAACTAGGTTTGCACCGTGTTGCAATATCCACTCCCACACTCTCATGGCCTCCTTGCAAAGCATGTAGGAGTGAGTGCCTCCTTGTTTGTTGTGGTAATACATCACCGCGGTATTGTCTGTTTGTAACAGGAGTGTACCTGGTGGAATCTCCGACTGGAACGCTTGCAGAGTGTAAAGGACTGCCCTCATTTCCAAAATGTTGATGTGGAGATAAGATTCCTGGGCTGTCCAAAGGCCCCAAGACCAAACCCTGTCCAGGTGTGCTCCCCACCCGAGCCCTGAGGCAACCGTGGAGAGTGTCACAGTTGGAGACGGCGCTATGAAGGGAACCCCCGCGGAGAGGTTCCCCGGATTTAGCCACCATTGCCAATCCCGAATCATGGCATTCGTGATTTGGATTGGCTGCTGCAGATGGTCTTGCCTTTGGTCCCATTGCACCCTTAGCATCCACTGGGTTACCCGCATGTGGAGACGTGCCAGCGGGACTGTTGCAATGGCCGCAGTCATGTGTCTGAGCAGGCGAAGGACCGATCTGGCTGGGACAGTCTTCTTCACCGTCGGATCCCTGATGAGGGATCCGATGTGTTCCGCTCTGTCCGAGGGAAGAAAAGCTTCCCCTCTGACAGTGTCCAGAACTGCTCCTATAAACTGCAGTTTCTGGGACGGCACCAGGAGTGACTTCTCGTAGTTGAGGAGAATACCCAGTGATTGAAAAAGGGACTGGGTGCAGTGAATGGCCGTCATCAGTGCCTCCCTGGAGGGTGCCATGAGAAGCCAGTCGTCCAGGTATGGGAACATGTAGTGGCCTTGTCTCCTCAGAGACGCCGCTACGACCACCATGCACTTCGTAAATACGCGAGGTGCCGAGGACAGCCCGAAGGGAAGAGCTCGAAACTGATAATGGCAGCTCTGAAACTCGAAACACAGGAACCTCTGGTGCGCTTGAGCAATCGGAATACGCAGGTAGGCGTCCTGCATGTTCAAAGACGCCAGAAAGGCGTCTCGCTTCAGCATGGGAATTAGGCCTGGAAGGGTCACCATGCGGAAGCGTTTGCAAATGACCGACAAGTTGTGGTCACTGAGGTCCAGTATTGGACGGAGGTCCCCTGTTTTCTTTGGCACCAGGAAGAAGTGAGAATAGTACCCTAGTCCTCTCTGGTTCTCTGGAACATGCTCTAAGGCTTCTTTTTCCAGAAGCTCGAGCACCTCCTGCTGTATGAGCAGGCCATGCTGACCCGAATATCGGGAAAGCAGGGGAGATCTTGTCGGCGGACTGCCTACAAATTCTATATAGTGGCCTTTTTTGACCAGACGGTGGTGATCGACTGCCACCCTGGCAAGTGGCGTGCGATGCGACCCCCGACTTTCTTTTCCCGTTGATCCTGAGGAGGGGCAGGGGCCGGGAAGGAGTCATGCGGTGGCAGCGTTTGATCCGGCAGGCTGTGCCAACTTTGCTAATCATTGGCCTCTGCCTGGGGCTGACTTGGCCTGGGCTTTGCAGGTGAAAGTGCCCCTCTGCTGTTGGCCGGAATGTGGCTGTTGTCTTTGTAGCCGGCCACAAAAGTGGCTCTGGTTCCTGTGAAAGGAACTGGACCGAGACCTGTACACGGCCTGTACAGGTCTGACTGCCTTCCCTGTGTCCTGAAGTTTGGTGATCACCTTCTCGAAGGCTTCACTAAACAGGACCCCGCCGTTGTAAGGGATGTCTATGATATTCTTCTGGACGTCCGGGGTAAAACCGGAGACGCGGAGCCAAGAATGTCTCCGGAGACACACACCTGAGGCTGAGGCTCTGGCTGAAGAGTCCGCAGAATCATATGTGGCTCTGAGCACCTGGGTCCCCACATCCAAACCCGTGCGGAGGAGGTTCAAGAGCTCCTCCTTTTGGTCACCATCGGGCATCTTCTTGACCAGGTCCTGTCCCTGTTCCCACAGTGCGTTCTGGAATTGAACCATGTGAGTGAGGTAATTCAGTGACCTGATGGTGCAAGTTGCAGCCGCGTACGTGTGCCTACCCAGGACATCCAATTGCTTGGATTCCTGGTCCGGTGGCTGTGTGCTCAAATGCTTAGGTCTTTTGCGACTGGTCATGTGAAGCAGTGATGACCAGGGAGTCAGCCAGAGGATGGTTTGCCAGATACTGGTCCTCCCTAGGGGCCTTGAATAGGCGGTCAGCCTTCTTTGGCACTGCTGGAGTGGAGTGCGGACGTTTCCAGGCAGCCTTGGTGACGTCCACAAAGGTATCCACCAAGGGCAGCACTACCACAGGCTTTGGGTCTTTCTGCCGAAGGTAGCGGGTAAGGCGTTGTCTCTCGGGGTCGAGCTCTTCAGCATCCCACCCCATATTCTCCTGAATGTGCCTCATGATCTCCGCAAAAGAGGGATCATCGGGAGGAGACCTAGGCAGGTTGTGTGGGTCTGGAGAGGGTATGCTGATGGGAGAAGGAGATCTGGAGCACCCTGAGGTGTCAGATCTAGAATCCTCCCCCGCCGAGGTGTACCGGCGTCGTCTGGGTCTCTTAGGACTGGGTGACCCTGAGGTGGATCTGGAGGGAGGTCTTCTCCTGTCTGAGGATCTGCCCCGAGGAGGTGGTGTTTGCTCCTTGGGGGTTGGTGACCGTCCACAGGCCCCTTGGGTGGAGGAGGGGGCGTAGGTGGTGAAGGAGTAGGAGGAGGCACAGTCGGAGTAGGAGGAGGACATGTGGGCGACCACATCTTTCTGATGGTGTCCCACCAGAAGGTAAAGCTCCTTTACCTCTGCCAAGTTCATGCCCGAAGGGCTAGGCGCCTTGATGGCCTGTTAGCCGAGGGTCAGGCGTCGGGTCCCGAGGTCTCCCGCTCAGGAAAAGGTTCCCGTGGGAGCCAGCGTCTCAGTGTCACCCGCCTGGTCCTCGGGCTGTGTGGTATCCTCCTCAATGAGACCTTCCACGGCGTCAGCGGCAGCGGTGATCTTGGTCCTCCCTCTGGGGTAGCCGGCGTCTGTCCCTGGCCAACACCCTCAGAGGCGAACGCCTGGCCAGCGACGGGTGTTTTGGTGTTGCCGGCTCCTGGGAGCGCCGGTGATGCTTGGCCGACGTCAGGTCCGACGTCTGTTTGAGGGACGTCAGGTCCTTAGTCTTGCGAGGAACCAGGTCCGACACTCGTGGAGGCTGGGAAACCGACCTGGTGTCGGAGTCCCGCCAGCGGGAAGATGATTTGTGCCGCTCCCCAGACTTCGACGAGGCCTTAGATGGAATGGAAGATGACGACGGCCTAGAAGTCTTCAAGGGCTGCAGAGAAGAGGAGCCGCAGGAGTATCTGACCTGAACCGGGGGAGGTTGCGATTGAGCCCGAAGGAGAGCAGTCGAGCGCGAACCGGGCTTGATCCTGAGGCCTCGCGGGGACCTGGGCCTTTCCCTCTCCCGATGCTTCTGGGTTTTACCGACGACTCCCCTCTGGAGGAAGGTTCCTTGTCCATGGTTTTCAGTTTCTCCTCTAAGAGAAACGCTTGAAGGGCCTTCTGGCAGCGGATCCTGGTGCGAGTGTTGAAGCCCTGGCAGAAGGAGCAGGCACTGGTGTCGTGTTCTGGACCTAGGCAGCGCACACAGGCTGAATGTGGATCCTTGAAAGGGATCTATTTGCCGCAGGCACACTTCGATTGGTGACCCTCCAGAGAAGTATTTGGAGAGGACATCAGTTGAATCCAGTAGTAAAGGAAGACGAATTCGTCGTATCTAAAGGTCATCGCGCACTAGAAAAAGGACCGAGAGGCCGATACTTGCGATGTCGATGGTGGGAAAAGAACTGAGGATTATGGGGGAACCGCCTCCATATGTACTACGCCTGACGTCGGGGGCGGGACCGACGTCGGGAGACTGGCCCCGCTAAAGACTGCCAGCTAGAAAATTTCTGTGTGGTCCTGACGCCTGCCGGCTTCAGTCCTAAGGTGTAACCTGCTGCAAGAGCTGTGTCTTGAAGTAAGATCAGGTAATGCAGGTTTGGTAACTTCTTGTGGCATGTTCAGCTGGAGCAGGATGGAATAAGGCTTGCATAGAGGGAGGTGCAAGTCCGAGTAGGGCCTTCTGTCCCAAGATGCAAGCAAGGAGCTTAATGCGGTCCATAAATGGGAACCATTCAGTCCGTATGTACAGTTCACATGCATGCAATAGGCGGTCTGCCCCTAATGCAAACCTACAGGCTTTATTTAAGGAGGCGTGCACTTTGAGCAGGCTAGTTTCAGTGGCTGCCCCATAGACTACATTCCCATAATCCAGGATTGGAAGGATTGTACCTCTGACTGCCTGTCCACCGCTTGTTACACATGCATGGGTCTATAACTAGTGTTCTTTCAAGGTTGTACCAAATGTGCATATGTGGTCCTATGTAATAATAAAAGCTGGTTATTATGGTAGGTCATCTTGACACATCTGTCGTATGGATAGATATTTCCCTGTATTAAATAAGGGGCGGATCAGGTTACCAGACCTTTTTGTATAAAAGCCCAACACTAGGGGCATTATTTAGATAAGGAGGTCAGTTGAGCACTGACCATCGGCGGAGAAAGACCTCATGAGTGTGCCTGAACAAGCATTGATAGACTGACCGATTTCAGACTGAAACTAAGCCACTATTTGCCGAGTATGACTAACCTCATTTTGTTTTCTGTATACATATTTTTTTATTTTGAAATTTTCTGAGTAAAATAAAATGATAAATGCACGTTTGCGTTTTTTTATGTACCCAATTCTTGGTCTGCCGTGTTATCCTTCACCCACACTCATTGAGTGTCTTACCCCAGGTGAGAAGAAAAAGACCCTCCGATGCTGGCCCCAGCTGGTAGCAACACTTGAGATCAATGAGGAACTCACCGCGGCAGAAGCCGCCTCAAGGGCCACAAGCTGTGAAGCCGACCTGGCAGCCCCAAGGCCTTCTTTCAGCCCTTGGATCGATCCTGCTCCAAGGGTGGACCGACTGTGAGCCTCGCCTTCTGGACCTCCAGCAATGAAGAGAGTATCATCTAGCACAGGCCGCAACTTGCCATGTTGTGTTGCCTGTCCAAACAGTAGAGGCAAGTAACATGGGGGTCAAGGACTGACATTTTCTGTGGGCACGGGCCTCAAAACTTGAAACCTGGTTGCTTTCATTCTTCCATCTTCTATCGTTGAGAGTTAGAGCTGGAGACTAGGAATTCTGTGAATTAGACTAGCATTTAGTCAAAGAAGTTCATCAAAAAAGTGCTTTGAAAGGATATCCCCTCAGATGTTGCAGAGCTACAAAGTAGGAGAACTGTTCTTCCAGCAGAAAGATTATTTTTTTTTTTTTTTAGTTTAACCAGGAGTAGCACACTAAGCTGAAAGTTTTTTTTTCAGGAGCGACCTGGGGGCACAGGGAAGTTAAGTGACTTGCTCAGGGTCACAGTATGCAAGTGGAAGCTGTGGGATTCAAACCCAGGTCTGGTCTGCTGGATGTCACCAGATTTGCAGCTCAGAGCCTTAAACCACTGTGCTGTACTGCCTCCTGACATCATGGGGTGGAGCCAGAGGATATACCACCTGGGTGGTGGGAGGAGCTTAAGTCTAAAGACATCTGGCAAATCAGCCTGTTCCAGGGAATTGCCAAAGTGTGGACAGTGAACCCTATCTACACCCTTTGAATAATTCTTCCCCTCAGGAACACCTTAAAGGCTTCTCACGCAGTGCTGGCTGAAACTCCTCCAAGTTGGTTGTGTATAAAGTAATGTGTGGCTTCCTGCATGACCCAAGCCTTAAGATCTGGGTCCCCTCACGAGTAACGGGTTGCATCTCCACCTTGGCGACCCACCTTCTGCTTGTACTGGTTGGAAGGATATAGCGATTAGGGCATGGTCAGAAATTATCTGCTCAATGGTAGGCTCTGGGCTCTTCATGCTGCTGCATCATTAACCAACCAAACAACTATGTGGGCGTAGTTATCAGGTACTTGTGAGTAGAAAGTAAAGTCACAGCCAGTAGGGTTATCCCACCTCCACACGTCCAGAGACCCCAATCCTCCATTAGACCCTGTAATGCTAGTCTAGCTTTCTGATGACTATGAGGGATAGCTCTAGACCTACCTAGGACTAGGTTGGGGGAAGACAGTCACCCCATTAGCAGGGGGATAGGTTGGTCTTCCATCACGTTAGTGAGCACCTGGTTCAGCTGAATGAAAAAAACTGCATCGTCAGAGTTTTGAAGTGTACAGGTTGAGAATTAAGACCTGACCCCCAGAGTACAACATGGGATGCCATGGCCCATCTACATTGGTTTTTGTTTTCATTTTGTCAATTTTCCACTGCACTGATTTACAGGTTAGGATGCAAAGACATCATACTTGACCTCGCTCCTGGCTTTGTTACAGCTGAATTATGGGTTCAACCCCTCAGTACTGGAGAAAAGTAGTTACATAAGAACTTACTGTAACAGTAGATTTGAGAGGAGCTCTTGCAGCAGATTACACAGAACTCAAGCCGGCAGGCACCAGGACCCCACAGAAAACTTCTAGCTAGCAGTATATAGTGGTGGGACCGCCCCTGATGTCCACCTGTGGTATGAAAGGGGTGGTCCCCTGGTACCACTTCAGTTCTCCGGCCGGAGATCCCGGCAAGCACAGTGAATGGAGAGAACCGAGGTGTTTCTCTGAAACAGAGGAGACGTAACAGTGATGGAGAAGCAGTCACCGGGGGAAGTAGGGAGGGAGAGCAGCACCTGCTGCAAGAGCTCCTCTCGAAGATCTACTGTTACACTAAGTTCTTACATAACTGTACTCTCACTTCAAGGGGGCTCATGCAGCAGGTTACACCGTTAGGACCGAGTCCCAAGCAGTAAAAGGACTGACCCCAGTCAGTTGGGAGGAGTTAGAGGTCAGCTTAAGGCACTCAAGAAAGCAGGCCCTGCAGGACTGCTAGCCCAAAACCTGCCCTGCGCCTAGAGGCAATGTCCAGACTCTAATGCCGGATGAAAGTGTGGACAGAACTCCAAGAGGCCGCTGCACAGATGTCAGCAATGGACATGTTTCTGAAGGAGGCAAACAAAGCAGCTACACCCCTGGTAGAATGGCCTTTAACCAGGCCCGGTAAAGGCTTGTCGTATTTGCAGGAGCAACAAACAATGCAATTAACTAACCATATGGACAAAGATTGTTTTGAAACTGAAGCCACCTCTTTTCTCAGAGTGAAAGAAACAAATAACTTATCAGTTTTTCTGAGGGATCGGGTGCAGTCCAAATAATAACGAAGTACCCAGTGGACATCCAGAGTATATAGTAATGCCTCCCCTGGTTTCGAATTCTCTGGGTAATACACAGGCAGGTGGATGTCTTGATTCAGGGTAAACTCAGACACCACCTTAGGAAGAAACTTAGGATTCTTTCTCAAGGACACCCATTCCTTGTGAAAAACTAAATAAGGCTCTTTACATATGTAACCCCCCTGCAAATGGGGGTTCCCAAAAGACTTCCAGGAGCTTGCTTGAATGCTCCAAGCCTGAATGGTGTTTGGCGTTTAAGCCATTTATCAGTGAGGGTTTTTAGAGCCTCTGGTACTGTCTCTTTAAGAGCTGTCTGCTTGCAGACATAATTAGTTTGTATGGGGGGGGGACTGTGTATTTCTCTGGAGTACCACTCGAACTGCTGCCAATTCACTCCATTTTGCAGTCACTAGGGTGCAAAGGAACCTATCTGAAAGATGTAACTGTTTACCAGAAATCATTTAGAGTAATAATGAAATTACAGTTTGTCAACCTGCTTTCTTTGCAGTCAGAACAGTGTCTGCCTAGTTCCCCATTCTGGTTTTGAACTGCTGAACTGGACCAATCAGTGTGGGGTAAGCTAGCTCTAAAATGGTGCCTTGGGCGAATCAGAACTTGGACTCATAATCTGAGCCAGCCACAAGAGGATTGTATGGGCAGTGACTCTGGGAGATGTAGTTTGAACTTCAGCGCCTTTTGGACCAACAGGAGCAGTCTATTGTGAGTGACAGCCAATCCAGTCAAGAACTGGGAGGAACTCAAAGGAAGTGCCAGTTTTGTCTGTTGGAGTTTCAGTTTAGCTCTGGGAGTAAAGAGGAAAGAAACCCTGTGCTCCTTCAGTGCACAGTTTTAGTCAAAAACATGTGTAAGGTCCAGAGTTCCGGTCTGCAGCTTGTGTAACTGCTTATTAGGACTGAATCAGTCCTGTGAAGAGAATCAAAAGATATCTGAAGAGTGAAACCAGGCTCACCCTGTGAAGACTGGAGAAATTGTTGAATTGCTTTCGGTCTGTCAGGAACTGAATCTGCTGTGTTCTCCCGGTATTGTGCAGTAATTGCGATCGGGATAGAGAGGCAGCCTGCCTGGTATAGTACTTTCTTTTTGCCATATAAATGTGTGAGGAGTCTCGTGGAGCTCAAGAGTAGCCCTGCTGACATTGAAGGACCCTATCTTGTTTGGAGGTCGTGAGTACTAATTCAGGGTCGCTCCCTGTTGAATTGCCACATTGAATCCAAATGGAATAGCTGTACTGCTGACTGTTTAACTAATACATTGAATCCAAATGGAATAACTGTACTGCTGACTGTTTAACTAATTTTTCTTTTCCCTGTGTGAAAGGGCCCCTACCAGCTGCCACGGTTTGGACTAGCCACTAGGGCTTGGGTACACAGGGACAGTAACTGGTAGGGATAGGCCTGTGCACAGAGCCATAGGTAAATGAGTAAAGTATAAGCTAATTAACCTGATTTCCCCCTGTCCTTGTTATATTCCCCTAAATAAATCAGAGCTGCTTGTTTCAGCAAAGTTATACTGCCTGAGGTGTTTGTCTATGTTAAAATATTGTACTGTGATTGTTGCACTGTATCTTATTTTACAGGGGGTCCCAGTGCCTGAACCAGTCCTGGGGGTAAGTGTATACTGTGAAGGTAATTCTGATATACTGTGTGGGCCACTAGTGGGAAGAAAGGGGGGTTGCAGTGTCCCAGAGGGCTGTGACCAAGTAAGTTTAACTCATTGCAAACCCTGACCTCTGGGTGGAGGCACCCGCCATTGGATCCAGGCCCCTCAGCCTGTTAGTGGCAAATCAGGCAGGGGTAGTAGCCCCTGGGATAGCGCCATCTATGGGTTACACATATCAGAGCCTGAAGCTCGGAAATTCTTCGAGCAGAAGTAACAGGAACTAAAAACAATGCTTTCCATGACAGAAAGTGTAGCTCGCAACTTGTGGCAGGCTCAGAGGGAGGCAACGTAAGCTTTTCTAAAATAAACAAAAGATCCCATGGGGGAACAGGGTCACTGATGTGAGGTTTCAGATGCAATATGCCCTGCAGAAAAGTGCGGGAGAGATCGAGCTGGGCTAGGGTCTTGCCTTCAATAAGTGCAAGGTACGCAGAGATGGTGGAAAAGTGCTCTTTAATCGATGAGTAACTCAAGCCTGAGTCTGATAGGGAAGGAGATACTCCAGATAAGTAAAGGGATCTAGGTGATGAGCGGTGGCCCATATGCAGAACTGCTTCCACTTCATAACATAAGTGGCTTTAGTGCAAGGTTTCTGGTCTGCCACTAGAATGTCCACCACCTGGGGAGACACCCCAAATCGGGCAACTGCTAAGTCTGCAAGAGCCATGCCGGAAAGTGCAGTGACTTGAGGTCTGGATGGACCAAGGTGCCCTGCTCCTGTGACAGCAGGACGGAGCACAGAGGCAGGGGAATCGGAGGCTCCACTGCTAGTTGCTGGAGGAGTGGAAACCAAACCTGCCACAGCCAGTAATGGGCTATCAGGATCATCTCTGCCCCTTCGGACTGCAACTTGCACAGACCCCTCTTTAGCAATGGAAAGGGAGGGAAGGAGTATAGAAACCTCCCTGTCCAAGAGAGGGATGTGTCTCGCCAGAAAACACCAGGCCCTGGATCTAGTGAACAAAAACTAAGCAGTTTTGCGTTGGATGGGGACACGAAGAGGTCCAGCTCGGGACGGCTCCACCTGTCGAAGAGATCTTTGATCACAGAGTAAAGAAGTTCCCTTTCATGAGCCTTGGATCGGGAACTACTTAGGCTGTCGGCCAAGGTATTCTCAACACCTTGAACATGCACAGCAGTCAGATCCAGGTGATGCTCGATGGCCCAATACCAAACTCGCATGGCCTCCCTGTAGATGGGGTAAGAATGTGTTCCGCCCCTGCTTATGTAGAAGACCACAGACATATTGTTGGTCTGGATCAAAAGAGGACCCAGGAGTAGGCTCATCTGGAAGGACTGCAGAGCTTACAGGATTGCCCGCATCTCTGAAATACTGATAAGGAGATGCTGCTCTAATGGGGACCAGGTCCCCAGAGTTGGATGGTCTGCCAGGAGGCTACCCAAGCCCTGGCCCGACGCATCCATGGTCAGTACCTGTTGAGGTGACTGACCGGAAGTGGACCCTCCCGGAGAGATTGGAGGGGTTCATCCACCACGCTAAAGTCCGACTCACTGAGTTGGATACAGACACCAGTTGATCCAAATAGTCTGTGCGTTTATCCCATTGTACCCGAAGGTCCCATCTGGCTATCCTCATATGTAGGTGAGCCAGGGGTTCCGTAGCAATGACCACTGCCATATGTCCCAGCAGCCTTAGTACTACTCTGGCTGGAATGAGGCAAGACAATGAGACCAACTGAGCCTGTATTTCAAGGTGTTCTGCCCTGTCTGGGGGAAGAAAGGCCTTTCCTTGAACAGTGTCTAAGACTGCCTCTATATAGTGGAGTCTTTGACTTGGCCAAGGGGAGGATTTGATGAGACAGAGTTATCCCCAGATCCTGAAACAGAAAGAAGGTGGCCTCCACAGTTCTGAGTAACTGCTCCTTGGTGGGAGCAGTCAGAAGCCAGTCATCTAGGTAAGGGAAGACATAATGGCCTTCCCACCTTATGGCCGCCGCCACTACTGCAAGGCACTTGGTAAAGACTTGAGGGGCCGAGGACAGGCCAAACAGTGGAGCCCAAAGCTAGTAGCGGTTTCCTTGGAAGCGGCAGCAAAGGAAACTTCTGTGGGGTGGAAACACTAGTATGTGAAGGTAAGCATCCTGCATGTCCACAGAACAAAGCCAATCCCCCTAATGGAGTAAGAGGAGAAGGCCGGGGAGAGGGAACATCCTGAACAGTCTGTATTCTATGAACTGGTTCAGGTGGCTGAGGTCCAGAATAGGACGCAGATCTTTTTTTTTTTTTTTTGCAACCAGGAAGAAATGTGAGTAGAGTCCCTTCCCACGCTAAGCTGGCAGGACGGGTTCTATGGCCTATTTTCGCAGGAGCGCTTGGAGCTTGTCTTGAATGAGAGTGACGTGGGTCTGAGGATAATGGGAGGGAGCTGGAGGATTGTCTGGAGGAATCTCCAAGAATTCTAGGGTATGCCCCTGTTTCACTTACTGCAGAATCTAAGGTTATTCTGCACCAACCCTCTCGGTAAAGAGACAAACAACCCCCACTGCCTCCCCCAGTGATTCGGCTGGGGGGAGGTCAAGTAAGGAGTCAGGTAGAGGAGCCGGGGACAGGCAATGTGGCCTGGGAGGTTCTGGGAGCAGAACCTCCTGTGGCTTGGGAAGTAGCCTTTCTCTTAAAGGCACTTCTGGTCTTTTGGCCTCTGGGTTTTTGTTTCGGGGTGCGACGAAAGGACTGCTGCTGGGACAATTTAGGCTAGCTGAGATCGGTAAAGTGTATGGACCAACTGGATAGCCTTTCCCGACTTTTGAAGGTAAGTGATTATATTTTGAGAGTCCTTGCCAAACAAAACAGGGCCTCTGAAAGGGGCATTCAAAATCAGACTGGTTGTCCGGAGCAAAACTGGAGACCCTCAGCCAAAAGCAGCACCGAAGGCAAACTCCTGTAGCTGCAGCCCTACCTGCGGAGTCCAGAGTCTCATATGAGGCTCAGAGAACGTGGGTTCCCACATCCAATCCCGACTTTAGTAGGTGCAACAGTTCGGCCTTTCCAGGCAGATGTGGCTGAGCTTGTGCCACCTCAAAAACCTTCTCCTACAAGGTGTTCTGATATTGGACCATGTGGGCAAGGAAGTTTAGAGAATGGATAGCACATGTGGCTGAGGAACAGACTTTCTTTCTGGAATAGTCTATCTGCCTAAATTCCTTATCGGGAGGCCGAGTGCGAAGATGCCGGGGTCGTTTTGAACAGTCATGGGCTGTGTTAATGACCAAGTCAGCCTCATGGTGCTCCTCATAAAAGGGTTTGTTCCTTGGGGCATTATACATGCAATCCGCCTTCTTAGACGTCACCAGTGTAGTGGAGGGGTGCTTCCAAGCAGCCCTGTTTACATCCTTGAAGGAGCCAATCAGTGGAGGAACGACTATTAAGGACTCCTTTTTGCGGAGGAAAATGGCTAACCAACGTCGTTCGGGATCCACTTCCTCAGTATCCCAACCCATGAGGGCCTGGATGTGCCTCATCGCATCCATGAAAGTTGGGTCATCTGGAGGAGACCGTAGGGTGTCCTTGGGCTCCTCTCATTCCGAGTATAGGTCAGAGTCCCCGGAGTCAGGATAGGAAGAAGGAGATTAATATCCCCCTGATTCGACTGTATCCGGAGAGGGTGAGCGGAGAGGCCTATGTTGGTGGGTCCCCGAACGACCAGCACCAGCTCCTTTGGTTGTGGAGCAGGCTCCCTAGGAGGTGGCATCGGGGCCTTCCTAGGGAGAACCTGCTCCATAGTTGGATTGGGAAGAGGTTCCCTCGAAGTCGGAGTTGAGGGCTCCTTTGGGGCCCCCTTATCCTTAAAGTATGCCCAGCAGGCCGCAAACAGAGTGTTAAGGTCTGTGGGCAGGTTCTGAGGCATGGCCAGGGGAACCAGCATCTGGGAAGGCCCCGGCATTGGTTCTTTAGGTTGCGGTCCCCCTGGTGTCTGATCCACTGGTGTCGGGTTAACTGGCATCAGTCCCTGAGGCAAGGAACCATCTGGCCCTGGTCTGACTGCCGTCAAGAGACTGGGCGTCAGTTGTGGGGGATTGGGGAAGACTGCTGTGTTGTCACCGGAGTCAGCACCGGGGAGGCTGGCATGGGCTGATGCCAGCCTGGTGAAGCAGCAGGCGCCGGCCTAGAAGGAGAGGCCTGTCCTGGGGAGCGGACTCCCGAGCAGGGCAGAGGCGTCACGCTCACGGGGGAGGTGATCGCATGTCCCTGGCGTCACAGAGGCACTGGTCCCCGACGTCGGAACTGACTTGGCAGATGCTTTCATCAGGAGGGTGACGGTCAAAGACCCACCACCAGAGAAAGACCTGGTCGATCCACCTGGCTGAGGACCCATCTGCTGAATGGGCCTGAGCTTCAAGGGCTGAGGAAGAAGTCCAGAGCCCCAAAGAACCACCATTGGAGACAATCAGGAGAGCAGGTGGTTTAACCGCTGGGAGCCCGGAACTAGAGAGGGCTGCTGGAGTGGAAGGGGCTGACCTCTCACGGGAGGAAGATCCATGTTCTGTGCCCAACTTGCATGGGGACCTGGAATGGGAAACCGGCTGGGGTTTCTCCCTATGCTTCTCCCAGTGCTTGTGCTTTCCCAAAGATTTCATCTCCTTGGCTGAAAAAGTGGAGGCCCCGGAGGCCAGGGAAGAGGAGGTAACTCTAGTGAAGCTCCTTCTCCATCGCCGTGAGTTTTTGTTGCAGCAGGAAGACTTCCATGGTCTTCTGGCGGCGAAGCCGGGTACGTTGGTTAAAAGGCCGGCAATGCTGGCAGGCCTCAGTGTCACGGTCTGGGCCAAAGCAAAGCAGGCATGGCACAAGAAATGGCTGTCCTTGTGGGGAAGTTGCTTTCCACAAGCACACTTTGTTCGCCGCCACTCAACAGACAAGGAAGGAGAATAAGACACGCACAGATCGCTGAAAATTAGAAAATAATAAAGCGCGGGTAACACAAACAAAATGGTCGACTAAAGCAGAGGGCATCCATGAAGGTCCGACTTCTGCTGGTCAATGGCGGGAAAAGAACTGAGGTGGTGCTGGGAGACCACCCCTTTATATCATAGGCAGACGTTGGGGGCAGGCCGACTATACACTGCTAGCTAGAAGTTTTCTGTGGGGTCCTGGTGCCTGCCATCTTCAGTTCTAATGGTGTAACCTGCTGCTAGAGCCCCCTCAAAAGAGAGATCATATGTTACTGCACTGTGCCTATAAGCCACTACTGTACATTGGTAGTACAGTGGCATGCAAATGCCCTACAAACAGCATCAGCTAATCAGAATGTTCCAAATGCCCTACCAGTTTATAAATAAGCAATAAAACATGACAGGATAGCAGCTGTACTGGGCTAACCGCAAACCCAAAGGCGTAGCTTGGCAGACGGTATAGCAAACTGCCCTTACCCTCTGTAAATGAGATTATCTCAGCACAACCCACATCCTGAAATTTCCAATTGCACTTATAAAATGGGTTTTGTACATAAAACTTTTAGAAAAAAAAATGTAGATTTAAAATTAAGGAGCTTTAATATAATTTAATTTAGGAGCAGATATAGCTAATTTCCTCAGCGGTTATTGTAAATAACAGGCGCTAATGTGGCCTTCTATCAGCTCAAGTTAACATCTCTATTGCTAAGGTGTTGTCACAAAAATATTACAGATTTTTTGCAAAAAAAACCCCATAATAATAATAATACTGACTGCATCAGAAGGATCCAAACCTCAGAAGACTACCTCCAAGAATTGAATGTATGGGCATTACAATCTTTATTGCAAAACACTTTTGCATGAAAACTTTCTCTGTGTGCCAGCATGGCTCAGTTAGTAGCATATCTGCTGTGGAGCTAGAGGGTCATGGGTTCTAGTCCTACACCAGGAGTGGGCTCATACCATAAATGCTGGCACCCAAGTGCAGTACTAGTGGGACGCTACAGTGTTGGGGTGTGCTGTCATTCAGATAAAATATTAAACCAAGGCCCCTTCTACCCATCTCTGGTGCTGTCCTGGTGGGGGTGCAGGTGTAAGTGCAAGAACCCAAGATATTTTTGGTAAGAGTAGAGGATTTTCCCCCAGTGTCCTAGCCAACAGTCACCCTTCCCATAAAGCCATAAATACACAGACAATAACCAACAGATGAAGACTCTTGAACCATCTATTCTACCCAACTATTCTGCCTTGCCCTAGTGGTCATCTCCCTCTGTTACCACCTCCCCTTCCCCCCTTTAAAAAAAAAAAAAAAAAAAAAACAACCACATGCCTGTCCCATCCTGCTTGAAGCTGCTGACTGATTTTGCCTATACCACTTCCTTTGGCAACTTACTCCAACCGTCTTGTCCTCCTTCCCGGTCAACAAAAATTTAATTGTCCACCACCCTTTCCATGAAGAAGTGCTTACGGGCATCCTTTTTGAATCTCCCCTCAGCCAGATTCCCCACCCCCGGTACCCGAGCTCCGCTCCTTCGGGAGACACACAGAGCAGTATCCCCACTTCACCATCTACCTGATCCCCTTCCAAGTCCCCATGGAGCCTTGGATATACCCCCCACGCAGGTACAAGGTGGGGCTACAACACCCCGAGACACTTCAATCTGAGTCGGACTCTTCAGGTGGACCCTCGTAGGCGTGAGCAATCAGGGTCTCTGCAAGGAGCTCAGTCTAGCCGGAGCTCGGGCACTGATTTTCTCCTGATTTGGTCAGGGCATGCACTCTGACGTCAAGGCGCTATGCACCGTCTACCCTGTCTAACCTCTTCCTGCTACTGCCACTTGCTGTCCCTCCAGCTTCCGCCAGAGGTCAATCAAGTAGTGAGCTATACACCCCTTCCCTCCTGGAGAAGGCGAGCTGTCCTGTAGATGCTCAGCCTCCTCCCTCACGGCCAGCCCTCTGTCTCCCAGGCTCGTTCCCGAAACCGGGTTGATGGCGTCGCAGGCGGCAGCGTTATTGCAGTGCTGGCAGGCTAGCTCCCTCGACCCGTTTTAGTGAATTCCCTCTAATCCATGTATTTGAACTCATGGAGAAGAGTACCTTGACGTCCACACTATAAATCCTATGCAGGTACTTTTATGTCTCCGTTATGTCACCCCTTTCACTCCTCTCTTCAAGGGTATACATGTTTAAGTCCTGCAGCCTCCCCTCATACATCAAAACTGGTTCACACAGTTCAAGAATGTGTATGGGTGCCGATGTGTGAAATGGCTGCCACAGCACATCTTCAATAACTTCACTACTAGTCACTCAGTGCTTGTAAACAACTTTGGGATACAATGTATATGAAATATAAATGCTAATTCTTCTCCGATGGCATCTGTTTCACCTGCTTTTCCTGCTCTGAAGTCATAAGCCTCTGCCTGTACATTAGAATTATGTACATGGCTAGAGGTTATGAAGTCACAATTTGAGGATTAGGATTTCAACAAAAATACACAATATAAACAGACAAAATATCTAAAGGAAAAAGATCCTGCTTTAAAGCTACAGTGCAATAAAAAAACGTTAACAGCTGGTTTCAGCTACAAGTAAGAAAAATATTAGCATTCCTGTCAAATGTACTTGTCTAGGAACCTCCTACGCTCTCCACCATGGGCCCAATATTCAGAGAGGCTCAAAGCAAAGCACAAATGTTTGTGCTGTGCTTTGCAATGGCCCGGGGGTCCCAGGATGCTATATTCAGTTGGGCGCTACATGACTGAACATAGGGCTATGTCAGGGCAGTGCTAAGTCAAGGAGTGCTGCCCAGACATGGCTCCCAAAGTTGGCCCTAAGAGCTGATGGCACCGGAGTGCTAGCTGCAATTTTCAAAGGTACCCATGCAATTGAGCCCACTGGGCATGCAAGGTGCTAAGGGACCATTTGCATGCCCATTATGGGCCCATCTGCATGGTTACCAGAGGCTGGTAGTGCGGTGCCCCCCAACCAGGCCAGGATAGCTGTAGCTATCCCTGGTGTTAGTGGGACCTCTCACCCTCAGATTGCGAGTTCCAAGTGTACAATTATAATCCTTGGTGCTAGTGGTCCCACCCACTCTCCGATCACCATCCTCAGCTGGACAATAATGTAAGCGACCTGTCCTATAAATACAGTGGCCAGCCAAGGAGGCGTGAGGAGGGCTGTGCCAGTCACCATAGGCACCCGCAGCACCGCAGATACAGCTAAGGTGAGGGGCGGGGGGTGCCCTGGATGCCTGGGATGGCTAGTTATTTCAATTCTTGGCTGGTGGGTGGAGGAAGGGGGGACTAATAACACCAGGGATTCTTTTTCCAAGTGAGGGGCTGGTGATCGGGCGGGGGGGGGCACTACCACCAGGGATCCTTAATATTGTACAGCTGGGGATGGCGATCAGAAGACATGCACGGGGGGAGGACCACTACCACCAAGGATTCTTACTACTGTACCGCTGGGAATGGTGATCAGAGGGGGAGGGGAACCACTATCACCAGGGATTCCTATTATTGTACAGCTGGGGATGGCAAGCAGAAAGTGTGTGTGTGTGTGTGTGTGTGTGTGGACTACATCCACCAGAGATTCTTACTACTGCACAGCTGGGGATGGCAATTGGAGGGTAGGGGGGGCCCACTACCACCAGAGATTCTTATTATCGTACAGTTGGGGATGGCAATCGGATGGTGAGAGGACCACTAGCACCAGGGATTATACATTTTGCACTTGTGGCTAGCAATCAGAGGGTGAAGGGGACCAATAGCAGTACGGAATTTTATTTTTCATCTGGGGCTGGCAATCGGGGAGGGGGGGGTGCAACAGGCCGCAGGGACGGGTATGCTCCCCCAGCAGCCAACTGAATGGTTGGTTGCATTACCTCTGGCAGCCGATCGGGTAGGGGAATACAAGGAGGTTTTCACTGGTGGTATTTGTGCAGTGCAAAAGGACTGCGCAAACCCTCATGCGCCACGTAATTCCAATGAATATCGTCTTGCAACGATATTCCTGTCCCCGCCCTACTATCTGCATATCCCCTCTTTGGTTTGCACAGGCGCTGTCTGTATTCACCAGCACAACAGAGCCCTTTGAATATTGGGCTCCAGCACAAAGCCCAGTCTGCATGGGCAAACATCTGTTAGCGCCCACGCAAATGTTTGAATATCAGGCCCCATGAGTCTATTTTTTTCTATCTGAACATTTGCCAGGTCTAAAATGCTATTTCTATGCAAAATGTGGCAGCCATCTTTTTTCTTGGAAAGAAACCAAACAATTACAACATGTATAAACTACTAAAATTGTGGTGGAATCAGAAAATTGTACCACCAAATAAAACTGTAAAATGCTTGGAATTTTGTTATAGTGAAAAAAGATAATGTCAAATGTTTTGCTCAGTTTCATTGTACTACTGCTTTAAACTTAATTCTGTAATAAAAACAGAAGGCCCTGAAATTCACGTTTTGACACATTTTTGGGTAACTTGAGTTTTGCTGAAGCAAAATGTGATTTTTTTGTATTGCAAACCAGAAAATCACTAAGATTTTTTTGAAAATTATTATTTTTTTTTTTTTTTTTTTTATCAAAGTGGATTTCCTTAGTTGGAATTAACCACTGGACAGGAGGCAGTTTTCTACGTTGTACTGGGTGGTCAACAGCTAGCAGCTGGTTGGTCTCACTGGAACATGACGGGGCTCATTCAAAGCCTCTGATTAGTCAGTATGAAGTGAAGTGCATCTGTGACCTCAGTGTAGTAGGAAAAATGCATCCCTAATGTCACTGAAAGAAAAAGCTGCGGCAACAGGTATTTATCGAGTAGAGTGCATTGAGTAGGATAAGAGCGAACGGTGTGTTTTTTTGTAACACATTTTATGTATTTTTATTTGAGTTCATTAGTTAAAAGACGGTCAAGCAGCACAGCTTTTTTTTCACCGAGCTGAGGAGTTGTATACAATGAAAATTTAATTGGTGGAACATAGCAGCTTGAAGAAAGAAGCGAGTTAAAATATACAGTTTTAAACAACTTAAGAGTTTTCATTTGGGGGATGGGTAAAAAAAAAAAAAAAATAGCAGTTGCATTTAAACTTGATTTCTTAGTGCGGCACATTGATTTGCTTAGGTGATGCATCCTGTTTGGCAGAACTTGTTTTTACCCACTGGTTTTACTGTGAAGCAAATGGGATAGAAACTGGGTGAGTCAATCAGAATGCTCCCAGTCCCCTACCCATTTTATAAATGAGGTCTTCGCACACGTAAAGAATGCACGTGCGTTCACTATTGGCAGAAATTATCTCACCTTTTAACAGAATACAGGACACAACCACCAAATTTTTTTCTAACTTTAAAATGTGTGTGTGTTGGGGGGGGGGGGTGAGTGGAAAAAATATACACTTGAACCCAATCTCACTGGAAAAGTCTTTAGACTCTGCAAGAACTATGTTGCTGCTGAGTTCTGCAACTGTCCTTGGTTTTCACACAATCCCTACAGAAATAATCAAAATGCTATGCAGTTTGCCAACTATACATCCTGTACAGCATCGACTTCAGATATAAAAGTAACTTAGCAATACCCTCCAGGGACATTAAAACGTTCCACCTTTACAAATGAAAAAAAAAAGCCACAAACCTGTGATGTTCTGAATTTTCTCAACAAAGCTTGCCATTATGGGCAACGGCCGAGGAAATGTCAGGAAAAAGCAAGCTGGCAAATCCATGCTTTCTGCATCAGTCAGCAGAGAGCACAAATGACTGCTGAGGAGAGGAGAAAAAAGGACCTTTAGATATTGTGGTAGTGAAAATGAAACTGCCAAATAAGCACCGTCTATTATAAAAGTAGGTCAAGAAGGGCATGAAACACCACTTTTGATTTTTTATCTGTACTTCTAATAACGCCCTCCCCTGAATTAGTTACTACATTGAGAAAAGTGATCGATTTTAACACAGTTAATCTGAGCTGCCAAGTACACAACTGTTAAAAATACAGGCATCACCTTTACTGTCAGCTGTTAGTTTTTTCATTTCCTCCCTATAACTAAACTACTTACAGTGGAATGAAAATGATTTAAATTTCTGTCAGTGTTATCAGATACCAATAATGCACCTAGAAACCCAAAGCAAACAAGGCTTTAAAAAAAAAAAAAAAAAAACTTCAAAATAATGAAGCAAATGTTCATCTGCACCAGTCCATCTCCTTCCCACTGATACAAATGGATTATTAAGAAATGCATTAAATAAGATTTAACAAATGGAAATGAAAAATCAGCAAACCTTGATAGCTACTACACGGTAATTTTAAAACCTAAAACACCTGGTGCCCCATTTGTTAGCTCAAGCTGTAAAAAGGAACTTTCATCAAAAATATTGATTTATCTTTCTATTTATGTTATTCACTGTCATTTTGCTTATTTGTTCATATTCCTTAATTCCCCTTTGATATATCCTGTTTACTGCTGTTTAATTTACCTTGTTAATTCACATATAATTGTATATTGCCCTTTTTTAAATACCAATTTATCCAGAGATGAACAAAGTGGTGATTTGATACCTTTTATTGGACCAACAAGAAATTTATGGCTGCAGCAGAGAGACCTACGAGGTGCAACATTGTTCTCACAGTGATAGGATTCCTGTTTACCAACTTGTTTGTGGGTAATCAGATTTCTGCTCTGTTCTGTAACAGGAAAGCATAACCCTTTTCTGTGTCCAAGACTGCCCCTATGTACTGCAGTCTTTGGAAGGTAAATCAGCACAGTTTTTGGCACATTTACTGTGACCCCTAATTCCTCTAACTACTGCCTTGTCTGAGACAAGATATGTAGGAGAGCTTCCCTGGAGTTGGCCATCAACAACCAGTCTAGATAGGGGAACACATACAGGCCATCCCTGCAAAGGGCTGCTGCCACTACTACCAAAACATTTGGTAAAGAGCCATGGCACAGAAGACAAGCCAAAGGGCAATACCCTAAACTGGTAATGTTCCTCCTCAAGCACAAAGCATACACACTGCCTGTGTGAGTTCCTGATCCTGACATGAAGGTATGCATCCTTCATGTCCAGAGAACAAATCCAGTCTTTTCTGGTTACAGAAGGGGAATGGGTGTTTACTCACCTGGTAAAGGTGATTGTGTTGGTTGACATCCATGATACTCCACACGTTACATCATGGGTTTCAGCCCACTTGATAGGCTAGTGATGCACATGACCTAGGATCAGATTTCTAGTACACCCAGGTCCCAGAAGCCCGTTCTCCAGTTCAAATCTTCCATTGCTGAAAATAAGGTTAGCAACACCACAATATGCTTTGAGCCAATTACACACCTTGAGACGCCTTCTGAACATGGCCGGATGGACCCTTTTATTTACCTATTGATACAATTCCAAAACTTGACCTTCTAGGCGGCCGATGACACACATCCTGGATGTCTTAGTGATATCTTGCAATGCCTCCCTGCTCTTGTTCTACTGTTATGAACATATTACTTGTCCCTCTGATCACTCTACAGGGAGGGCCGTGGAGTGCCATGGAAGTCAACCAACACAATCACTTTTACCAGGTGTGTAAACACTCATTGTGTTGGGTTGCCATCCATGGCACTCCAGACATTACATCATGGGTTGATTAGCAGCAGTACTGTACCCAAGGGTGGGACAGAGTGATCTAAGAGTGAGGAGGAGCTGGCTGCTGAGAGAACCTGAGTGGCAAAGGCAGTCTGTAGCCTGTATAAGCAGTCCAATATATAGTGTCTGGCAAAGGTATGGATGGAAGTCCAGGTTGGCGCCTTGCAAATGTCCTCCACAGACACATTAGCTCTTTCTGCCCAAGAAGTGGACATTGCCCTGGCAGAATGAGCCTTAATACCTTCTGGGAGCGTTGGGTTCTCTGCCTTGTAAGCCCCTTGAATGGTTCTCTTCAGCCAGCTAGCGATAGTGGTTTTGGATGCTGCCCTACCTTGTCGCTGCCCTTTTGATACAATGAATAATCTTTCGGTCTTGCGTATGGGTTGTGTTCTAGAGATGTGGCTAGTGTGCCCCCCACGTCTAACTGATGAGGAATAATCCTGTCCCCCAGCTGTGAACCATCGGGGAATGTTGGCATTTCAATTGGTTGTTCCCTATGGAATGCAGATGTGACCTTAGGCTGAAATGCTGGTACTGTCCGTAAGTGTACCCCCTGTTGGGTAAATATGGTGCAAGGCTCCCTGCAGGACAGAGCTCCCAGCTTGCCGATTCTCAGAGGAAACAGGTCTTTAGGCCCGCCCAGAATAGGTCCACCTCATGCAACGGTTCAAATGGGGTTGTGCTGAGGGAGTCTAGGACTAGCAATAGATCCAAGGGAGTGGTTAAAGGCCTGACCCTAAGGCGCAGTACCTCTACTGCTCTGAGGAAGCGTAGTGCATCGGAGTGAGCCCCTGGGCTATGTTGGCCAATGGCGGACAGCTGTACCTGGAGTGATGAGTGGGAGCACCCCTTATCCACTCCCTGCTGTAAGTACAGAAGAATGGTACTGGGTCCTTGCCCTTGTCTCTGCACCATGCCGCAAATATCGACCACTGCCTACCATAGCTGGAGGTGGTGGAGGACCTTCTAGACTGCAACACTGTGGGTATGACTGATGTGTGGTATCCGGCACTCAGCAGTCTCTGCCTCTCAGAAACCAGGCTGTTAGCTTCAGGGTCCCTGGGGCAGGGTGGACCACGGGTCCCTGCGTCAGCATGTCCGATTGGTATGGGAGTCTGCACTTGTCCAGGGCCATGGCTATTACTGCTGAGAACCAGGCTCTCCATGGCCAATATGGTGCCACCAGGACAATGGTTCTCTGGGATTGCCAAATCTTGGATAGGACTTGTGGCAGCAGAGGAATGGGAGGGAAGACATACGCCCGATCCCGTGACCAAGGCTGGGATAGAGCATCGATCCCCTGCGAGTGATGCTCCCTGTACCTTGAAAAGAATTTGCTCACCTGGGCATTCTCTGCTGTCGCCATGATATCCATTGATATGGGGCCCCATGCCTCCTGCATCAGCTGGAACAAGTCGGGATGGAGGTGCCACTCTCCTGGGTGCACCTGTTCTCAGCTGAGCCAGTCTGCGCATACGTTGAGCTTGCCTGCTAGGTGGACTGTGCCGATGTGCACGAGGTTGGTATGGGCCCAGTCCAACACCCTCGTCACTTCTTTCTGCTTAGTTCTGCTTTTGGTGCCCCCTTGTTTGGAGATGTAAGCTACCGTGACCGGATTGTCAGAGCGAATTAAGACCAACTGACCAGATATGGTCAACCGGAAGGATTTGAGGGCATGGTAGACTGCCCTCATCTCCAGCACGTTGATGGAGAGTCTGGCCTCTGAAGCTGTCCAGCAGCCTTGGGCCGATAGAGTGCTCAAGCATGCTCCCGATCCTAGTAGGCTTGCATCCGACTCGATGGTGGCACTGTAAGTCGCCTCCAGTGGGACCCCTTGTGTGAGGTAGTGGCTCACTGTCCACCAGACTAGGGACTGTCTCACTGGGCCTGGCAACGGTACCTTGACCTTCAGGTTCTGCTTGTTCGGAGACCCCTGGGTCAGCATGTAATTCTGCAGCGGCCTCATGTGCCAACTGGCCCATGGGATCAGATCGATGCATGACGCCATGCAGCCTAGCATCTGAGATATTTGGCCAATGGTCGGTAGGTTGCTGGCCTTCAGCTGGTGAGCTAAGTTTTCCACCCTTTTCTGGGATGGCCTGGCCCACCCCTGGGACGTGTTTATCTCTGCCCCCATGTGTTCTAGCTGTTGCGTGGGTACCAGGTGGCTTTTGACTTAGTTCACTACCCAGACGTGTTCTTCGAGCACCCGTAGTGCCATCCGAGTGGCCTTTTGTGACTGTTCCTTGGAACGAGCTCAGATCAGCCAGTCATCCAGGTAGGGAATAACATCCACTCCCTGCTCTCTTAGTCTGGCAACAAGCACTACGGACATCTTGGTGAATACCCTTGGTGCTAAGGTAAGACCGAAGGGTAGTGCCTGATACTAAAAATGCTGTCCGAGGATGTGAAATTGGAGGTACTGCCTGTGTTTTGGCCTGACTGGGATGTGAAGGTATGCGTCCTTCAGATCTATAGAAGTGAGGTAGTCTACCGAATGCTACGGAGAGTTGATTTTAGTGTCTCCATTTTGAACCTTTGGGTAACTACGTGTTGGTTGAGGTGCTTGAGATCTAGAATGGAACGAAGTTCCCCTGTCTTCTTGGGTACGAGGAAGAAAATGCAATACACTCCCTGTTCTTGCTCGTGTGGAGGCACCACCTTAATTACCCTGTTCTGCATCAAATCCTGCAATATTTGTTGGACCTGATGAACAGATGCCTTCTTTTTTGCGATGGGGAGCTTATGAAACTGTGCGTTAATGGGGGAGTGGGACAGTTCTATAGTGTACCCCCGGACACTACCTCTAGAACCCATCTGTCTGAGGTTGTGCCGTGCCACCTGTGTTGAAAAAGCATCAGTCTCTTGCCCACGGTTGGGCAGAGCCCCCACGTGGGTGGAGTCCTGAGAAATGGTAGTCTGTAGTCACTGCTGTTTGTTCCTGTTCCCTCTTCCTTTGCCTCCAAACTTGGAGCCGTGGCCCCTGAAGGTGGAGGGCTGGTAGTTGGGAGTTGAAAGAGTCACAGAATCCTCCTTCTGCTCCTCTGCCTCAAAAGGAATTGTTTTGATAGCAGCTGTCTCTACGTGTCTGTCAGAACTTGTTGCCCCCTCAAAATCTCAGTCTGCCTGATGGCAGGTAGGTTGGTCTGCTCTTATTCCTGAGAAGATCCTTCCCTTCCTCCTTGTTCTAGGTACTCCTGTAGTCCTTCCCCGAAGACATGCTTGCTCTTCATTGGTAGGTTTTGTAACAGGGCCTTGGACTCATTATCTGCTTCCCATAGCTTAAATCACAACGCTCTTCTGGCACAGTTCATTAGGGCTGTGGCATTCAGCTTCAGGGTTTCCATCGCCACGTCTGCCAAGTACTTTGCAGTGTCAAGCGTGCACTCCAACAGTTCTGCCTCTCTGGTCTTGGGGTCCGTTTTCTCAAGGAGCTCCTCAAGCCATCGTATTTGGGCACGTGCGGTGTCGATTGTGGTAGTGGAGGCTTTGGCCGCCATGCTCTCAATCTCAAACAGTTTCTTTAACATGTCCTCCACTTTCTTATCTGTGGCGTCTTTCAATGATATGATACAGCATGGCAGTACCGTCTTTTTGTTGAGAGTCACAACTTGGGGGTTGATTGTGGGGGATGTGCACACGGGCACTGGCCTTGTCCTCTTGGACCGGATACATGCGGTCCAGGTTTCTCTTCTCCGACATCCTATCAGGCTCTGTGGACTCCCACTCCTTGCTAAAGATGTCATCAATCGCCAGACATACAGGGAAAGTCTCCTTGGTGGCAGTCTTCTGCTGAATCATGGGGTCACGTTTTGACTCGGCTCTGCCCTCCTCGACCTCAAACCCCATAGTGGTTTTGACTATCCTCATAAGGCCTAGAATCAGGTCAAATGAGCATAATTTAGATGTGAGAGATGGCATGGACTGTGTCTCCATCTCCCCTTCATCGGTACTGTGTCCTCATCATCTGGAAGTTCCTTGTCCCCAGTGTCTACCCCGTGTTGGGGGCTGGGATGCTTGGGGGCGGCTCGGCCTTGTCCGTACAGGCCCCAATGGCCCCTCCTGGGTTCTCAGGGTCTGGCTGTGGCTTAGGGGTTGGTGGTACTTTGGGCTGTATCAGGGCCTCCAAGTTTTCCATGATCTTCAACATAAAGTTCTGCTGACTCTCCATCATGGCCACCATGACCTGTTGATTTTGGAGTAGAATAGCCCCTGGGTCCACCCAATTAGAGCCGCTGGGCCCTGGATTGTCAGAGCCCATAACTGGAGACTGCTCCAGGGACAGGTCGTCCTTGTCGAGTAGGCACGCGGGCATTGTAGTCCCGTATTGTGACACATCAAGGTGGCGCTACATGTAGTGCATTTCTTTGCTTTCACCATCTAAGGAGAGAGGAAAAGGGAGTGGAGTATTAGGGAGGAGTCATAATGGTCCTCCAGGAGACTGGGTGCCCTAAGCAGCAGGTTCTGTGTCTGCCAACTCACACTGTAAGCTTGCAATGGGAACAAACTAGATAGTAAGCATGCAGGCAACGAGTAGTGTTACCCTAAAGGCAAACCGCAGGTTATAACACAGGAGCCCCTACTTCAGCCCCCCCCCCCCTTGCACAACCATCGAGTGTTGAGCAGCAAATAGAGTATGTCCCTCCCTGGACAAAATGGCAGCCAACAGAGGAGCTCGTAAAATGGCGCCATAGGTTGTCACTGGGCATAATAACAAGCCCCTGACCAGAATGTGCTAATGTGGTCCTTGACCTACTTGCCAGTGGGCCGCTATAGAGAGGAACCTGTATGGCTGTAGTTAAAAGGGGGGGGGGGGAGGAATGAGGCAAAAGACAAAGCCCGATTAGGCCGGCTGCTGGATGAGGGGCCTAGGCCTGTTAAGGCTACCCAATGAAAGGAGAGTCCAATAATATCCCCACAACTACGGTGCCACAGATCTTCGCTTGGGAGGGAAGACCCCTGGGAACCCCTGTGTTGGGAGCGCTTTCTAGAGCTGACTCAGTCTGTTCCCCATAGCCTGGAGAGTTATGCCAGCCCCGGTGGAATTAGAGTATCCATGAGATCCCTATAGTCTGGAGACCTATGCCAAGTATAAACAACTTTCTGTCCATACATTTAAAACCTTTTCTCTCTCTCTTGTTCACCCCCCCCCCGCCCCCACTGACTGGAGAGGGCAGGAGGTCGCCAGTGTGTAGGGCCGCAGTGGTGTAGGGGTTCTCTGACAAGTGCCCGCTCCATCCGGGAGCCTACTAGCACGCGAATTCAAATCGCACAGTGGCGCAACGCGAAAGTGACCAATGCACCGCCAGAATGGAGAGGGGACGATTTCAGGAAGCACTGGGAACCAGGTGCCTTTCCGAGCGGCATGGGGAAGGTTAAGCAGCCACGCGGTACTCTGCGTGGTACAAACAGGCCCCTGCTTTGTCGGGCCTGGCGGAGCTGTACCTTGCACCAGAGAAAACAACAAATTTCTTTTTCGCAAAAGGAATCACTAAGCATAGCAAAGAAGAGTGGTGTGCTGCACTGCGCATGCCGGGACTGCAAGAGACGGTCGTTGCCACCTGGCTAGACTTGCTCCTGGAAAAAACTCTTATGCCATTTAAAAACAGCTCATTTAAGCCTCAAAAATGCTAAGCAAACAGTGCAGATTTTAACCCCCAAGACTGAGGCAGCACAATCTGCCCCATAATAAAAACGCTCCTACATGAAATACAAGTGCAGCAATATGATTTGCAGACAAATTTCTTTCTTACAAAGGGAAATTCATTCCAAACATCTGTAGACAGGCTCAATATGACGTTTTTAACTATAATAAGAGGAAAAATTCTCTGTGAGGATTTACAGGCCTACCTTTCCTAATGCAGTAACAGGGACTCCTGAAGTGCTTGTAACCTGATCAGATGCACGATTTGAACTGGAGAACAGGGGCGTCTGGGGCCTGGGTGTACCAGAAATCTGATCCTAGGTCATGTGCATCACTAGCCTATCAGGTGGGCTAAAACCCAAGATGTAATATCTGAAGTGCCATGGATAGTAACCCAACACAATCAGAGCTTGCAGGGATACCAGTCAAAACCTTTTGTATTTGATGTAGACATTGAGATCCCCGAGATTCAACAAAGGACGCAGATCCCCTGTCCATTTTGGGATCAGGAAGTATCTAGAATAAAACACTGTTTCTCTGTGGAGGAGGAACCATTTCTATAGCATGTTTTATAGAATAATGACTGAACCTTTTCCTTCAGGAGGGACAAATGGCCCAGAGGACAACAGGAAGGAGGCGAAAGATGATCTGGAGGGGTTTCTAGCAGCTCCAAAGCATGCCCCCTTGCAATTATCTCCAGGACCCACTCAGCCATTCTAATATTCCACCACTGTTTGAGTAGCAGGCTGAGTCTACCCCCCCCCCCACAACAATCCATGGAGGTAACAGTGGAGGTGGGGGTGTCTCCCAAAAATAGTCATTTGGAAATAGTGGTGACAGTGCCACTGGTACTGACTGCTTTGGGTGCTTCTGTATGGGCACCTGGGGGAGAGGTCCTGGCAAGGGACCACCTCCTCTGCCAAAGCCTTGCTGACAACAGGCACAGCCACTACTAGCAACAGGCTTACAAAAGGATTCCCTCCTGCGACCCCTGGCATGAGCGGGATACAGGGATTTATACAACAGAATCATTTTTTCGGTCTGAAATTCTCTTAAGGCCTCTTCAACATCATAGCCAAACAGTTTCATCCCTCTAAAAGGGGCATTCAACCTCGCACCACGCCAGTGACCCAGGTTTGGGGACGATCCGGGCTGCCAGGGGTTGGCAGGGGAGGATTGAGCATCCACAGGACTGCTCTCCTCTCCTGGGAGAGGGGAGGCACGGTCTTCCGCAGCACGAGCGACCTCTGGCGGTGGCCACAGATCCGAGCTGTGGAGACTCATGTATGGGGTATGGGAGCTGTGGCAGACATCCTGTGGGCGGATGCGGGAGCGTGCCTGACTCACGCTGGAAGTCACTGCACGTCCAAACTCCTGGGGAAACCAAGAAAAAAGGAAAACAGCTGGCACCTGGGTAGGCGAAGTTCTGCTCACCTGACCCAGCCACGCTCAACGTCAGACACGCCCCGTTCATCTCCGTCCTTCTGTCCCCCAGGTGGCAACTTTGACCCTAAAAGATAACAGTGCCAGAGGAGTTGGCAGCCCTTACTCAGGGGGATCAGAGCCAGGAAGCCTGTCGGGAATGGGGCAAGATAACACCGGAGACAGGACGGTGGGGAGCCTCAGACAGAGCAGGACATCGAGACACTAGGTGAGCAGCGCTGGAGAGAGACCTAAGGGACCAGTGAAGGGAGGAAAAAGAAAACGATACAAAAAAATAAAAGGGGGCATTCAAAACTGCCAGTTGCACATCACTGGCAAAGCCAGCCACTCTGAGCCAAGAATATCTTCTCATATAAAAGCAAAAAGCAGCAGCCCTGGCAAAAGCATCAGAGATGTAATATACCGAGCATAGCAAATGTTTGCCAACCTCAGCTTCAGAAGTTAAGGTTTTAAGTAACTTATTCTTGGCAGAAACATCCAGCAAAGCCTGGGTTGCAGTTTTTGCAGCTTTCCACAGGCTGTTTGGATATTTTACCATGTGGGCCTGGTAGTCTGCAGTCCTAAGGCCCTGTGAGGCAGAGGCATACATACACCTGCCCATCACATCTAGCCTCCTAGATTCTTTATCAGGAGGCAAAATACTCATCTGTATGTATAAATTCTGATTAGATTATGAAGAGCCATGACTAGAGAGTCAGTTTCTGGCTGACTGGCATACAGTGTACTAAGGCTTAACAGATGAGGCAGGATACTGCTTATCAGCCTTTTGTGGAACTGCAGGCAGTAAGTTAGAGGTCTGTACCATGCAGCAAAGGTAGCATCCTGTAATGCAGTGTATATAGGTGGAATTATTGTGCAGGGTGTGCAAGGGACACACAGCAAAGCCCATGACAGTTTGCATTTGCTGCATCATGGCTTGAAAAGCAGGATTCTCAGGAGGAGACCTTGGGGTGTAAACCACCAAGCCCTCACAGGATGAGAGAGCAAAACTAGACTGTGGTACCACATATATGTTCTCCCTCACATTCCTCCTCTAACACCATGAGGTCAGGATTATAGTCAACCTCGACATCTCTTTCGACGACGGGCGCTGCAGAATGTACTGATGATGCAGGCAGTGGCGGAGCAGTAGGAATCTGTGGTGTGCTAGTAGAAGCCGTTGACAAGGGCTGCATAGCAGGAGGTCCTGTCGGAAGAATAACTGCCTATAATTGTAGCCCAGGCAGAATGTGTCTGATCATTTCTGAGAATGACGCCAGCACAGCTTGAGAGTTGACAGCACCCTGTAAAGGGTTCGGGACTACTGCATTGACTGGCCTTGGCCAAATAATGGAGGCGTTATGCTGTTCACAGTAGGTATTGCAGTGCCTGAGCCAAGCTCCAATCTTGGTGCTCATCGATGGTCGTTGGGGGTGGGAAGGGGGGTTGTCAGCAATGCCACTGGAACATGCAATGACGCAAACAGATTTACCTAATCTCAACAGCGACCGGGACTTTGTCAGCGAAGCAGATCTCTTTTTGCCTATGTCAGTGCTTGTGGCCCCCTGATGAGGAGGAAAACACCACCAACTGTTCCCTATTGTAGTCCATCGACTTCGGTGGCCATTTCTCAGTAGACGGTGAGGGAAACAGATTTTGAGCCCTGTTCCTTCTCCATGGCTTTTAAAGTTTTAAGGAGAAGAAAAATTTCTAGAGCTTTCTCGTGGCATCACCTTGTAGCCTAGTTGAAGATTTGGCAATCTCAGAAGTCCTCATGTTGTGAGACAGGCCAGAGAAGCACATACAGACCATGTGTAGATCTTCCTTGTAGATTTTTTCTCTGCACTTACAGTACCGAAATGAAGGCTTTTTCAACTTTGGCATGCACGGACAACAAAAACTGCTGAATGAAACACAAGAATAAACAAAAACAGGTTCCCCGAGGATGATGGATGGCAGGAAATGAACTGAGAAATTATGGGCCACCCATGTTTAAACATATGCCGACACATGACACTGTCGTGACACAGGACGTTGTTGTGGGTGGCCCCCAGCTACCAAAAGTTTGTGTGGTCCTACTGCCTCACAGCTAGAGTTCCAAAGGTGTGGCCTAATGGAGGGGATATCCTCAAGAAGAAAACAAGCTTTCAGGTTACACAGAACCCTTCTTCAGGTCATGACAGTTTCTACAGAAAAAAAAAAAAAAAAAATACTTTGGAGAGAACTGATAATCTTTTACACATGGGTGTGACAGTTCTGTTGATAAGGAAGTAAATAACTGGATATGTGCAGAGATAAAAGACATACTGCTAGGTGGTAATAAATCAATTAGAGGTGCAGACCCCGCTCACGGATGGAATGAGACAGCAGGAGGCCAATAAATGTTTATGTTCTTAGAACCACCATGTAAACAGTGAGTGTGAGTGATGTGTGTGTGTGTGTGTGTGTGTGTGTGTGTGTGTGTGTGTGTGTGTGTGTGTGTGAGAGAGAGTAAGTGAAAGAGAAACAACAAGCATTTGTCAATGCCGAATGTTTGCTTGCTGGCATTGGTATTGCTGGTGTAGAAGTTAGAGCTGCATAATAGGAACGGCAGCGAAGTATTGAACTGAAGCCAACCCCACCACCACCCTGCAGAGAGTGACAGGCATTGGGGTGTGCCTTTGGGTTGTCAGGCATAAAGGCCACGCCATTTCACCACACCTTACCCTGCAGACACTGACAAGTGTCACGATGTGCCTTGGGGTCTTTGGCCCTTATGCGCACCCCATTCCATCAGGAAATACGGTGAGATGGGTGCGGTATAGGAGAATGGGGTGAACTTTGGGTCCGAAGAGTCCAAGGCATGCCTTGATGCCTGTCACTGGCTGCAGGGTGTGAAATGGTATGAGCATTACAGGCAAGAATCCCAAGTCACACCCCTGATGCCTGTCATTCTCTACACGGTTGGGCATTATGGTTGGAAACCCTAATACCTCAGGCATTCGTTGGTATTTTCACTCCAAATTTTCAACATGGTTTTTTTGTGACCCCCACCTCATGAACAGTGGCAATATCAGTCTGTTAACCAAAAGCTGCTTATGCACATCGACTATGGCATTTAGCACCACAGGTGCAAAAACATTCGAACAGGATGTAAAAATGACAGCTGTACTGTTCATGGAGATGTATAAAAAATGGCAATGTTGCAAATGTGCAGTTAAAATATTTAAAAATGGTGAAGTCCGCGGCGTGCATGAAACTGTGCAGCACACCTGTAATATAATTAGTTTGGGGATTTTTTTTTTTTTTTTTTAACAGCAGATTGTCAACACAGGCATTTTGGGACCTCCGATCATGAACAGTGTCACTGTGATTTTCTTTATCTGTCCCGAACAATGATTTCCCAGAGCGACCACGCATCTCTGCGCTGAAAGTGTGAAAACACATTTCGGCCACGTTGTGAAAAATTACAGCTGTACTGTTCACAAGGAAATGTGGAAAAATGCAACTGGTGAAAATCTGGATTGAAAATATTACAAAGTCATGAACTTACAAGGGTGCGTGGAAACTGCGCAATGCTCACTCGTATCAGTGTCAGTTTATGGACTTTTGTCACCAAATTTTCAACATAGCCATTTTATGACCTCTGCTCATATAGAGTGTAACTGTGATTTTCTTAATCTGTCCCAAACATTGCTTTCGCACACTGACTGTGCCATTGTGTGCTACATGGGCGGAAACATGTTTTGGGCAAGATGTGACAAATGACAGCTGTACTGCTCATAAGGAAGTGTAATAAAATGGCAATGTTGAAAATCTGGATTGAAAATATTGAAAATTCGCAAATTTACGAGTGTGCATAGGAACCAAGTAACACATTGAAACAGTCATTTTTTGGGATTTTTTTCACCAAATTTTCAACATAGCCATTTTAAGCCCTCTGCTCATGAACAATGTCACTGGGATTTTCTTAATGTGTCCCATACATTGATTTCGCAGAGCGACTGCGCCATTGTGTGCTACATGGGCGGAAACACATTTTGGGCAAGATGTGAAAAATGACAGCTGTACAGCTCATAAGGAGGTGTGGTAAAATGCCAATATTGAAAATCTGGAGTGAAAATATTGAAAATTCGCGAACTTACGAGCCTGCGTAGGAATTTTTCCACTAAATTTTCAAAATACACTTCTTGAGAGCCCACCTTATGAACACTGGCAGTGTCGCTTCGTTAATCGGTCCCAAAAGGTGATTTCGCACAGTGACTGCGAAATCACCCTTCGGCCCGAATAACGCCATGACAGTGACAGCACTCATGAGAAGGGGTCCCAAAAACCCCATGTTGAAAATTTGGTGCAAAAATTCCAAAAAATGCCTGAGATATGCAATAAAGTTTAAAAACCCCTATCTAGCCCATTATACAGCTTACCGGCATTTCCTTAGTTCGCGGTCAGCTTTGAAGAGTGCAGACATGTTCCCGGTCCACCGAAGAGCGTCGCGTCGAGGTCCGGAGATAAGTATGGGGTGAGGGGGCTGGGAGGCAGGGTGCAGTGGGTGGTGCGGGTTGTGGGGGGGCAGGGAGAAGTGCCATGGGACCGTTTTAATTTTCAGGTTTTTCTTTTTACATGGCCAGGGGCGTTTGCCACGCTGGGGTGGGCTCCCAGCATGGCACAAGGGCAGTGGGAGGGCAGTGAGCCGACGAGGTTGGCACCCTCGGCCAACTATCTGCCACGCTGGGGTGGGCTCCCAGCGTGGCACCCTGAACTGGGGGAGACAGGTGGAGCTGACGGGGATTTGGCACCCCGTCGGCTATATTATGAAGTTGCCCGCTGGGGTGGGCACTGGCGTGGCTTTTAGAAACTTTGGGGGGCAGGGGGTGCAGCACAGCGGCGGGGGATTGGGCGCCCCGTCAGCTATGCAGCGATGCGTGCGGAGGGGGAGCTGCGCATAAGCAGGCGATATCTTATTGCTGCTCACTGAAGCGTAGCTCCCCCTTTCAACTGTATGCCACTGCATTTTGGAGCTTGTCATAGACAGCTCCAGCATGCATTGGCGGACAGGGGCCGCGCCTGCCAACACACTGACTGAATTGGAAGAGGAGGTGACACACCTCCGAAAACTCCAATGATGGCACTATGTTTCTTGCACATGCGTGCAAGCAAACATAAAAAGCAGGTATGCATATACAGTCGGGGCCAAAAATATTGGCGCCCTTGCACTTTTTCAAATAACTCAATTTCCTCTAAACATAAATTGAAATTAACAACAGTACAGTATTTGGTCTCCACAATTCTTTATTTCTCTGTTAATATTACAGAACCTTTGTTTTTGATTCAGAATTTAATATATCCTTTTAAATCAGAAAATGAAAAGAAATGGCATTGACAAAATTATTGACACCCTAGACTTAATATTTGGTAGCACAGCCTTTGGTCAAAATAACTGCAATCAACCACTTCCTATAGCCATGGATGAGCTTCCTGCACCTCTCTACTGGCAGTCTGGCCCACTCTTCTTGTGCAAACTGCTCCAGTTCTCCCAGATTTGAAGGGTGCCTTCTCCCAACTGCTGTTTTCAGATGTCTACAGGTTTTCAATGGGATTTAGATCTGGACTCATTGCTGGCCACTTCAGAACAGTCCAGCGTCTTGTCTTGAACCATTCCTGGGTGCTTTTTAAAGTGTGTTTGGGGTCATTGTCCTGCTGGAAGACCCATGACCTTCGACGGAGACCCAGCTTTCTGACACTGGGTTCAACATTGCGCTCCAAAATGGCCTGGTAATCTCCAGATTTCATGATGCCATGCACATGTTCAAGGCACCACAGCAACCCCAAAACATCACTGAACCTCCTCCATGTGTGACTGTAGGGAAGGTGTTCTTTTCTTTGAAGGCTTCATTTTGTTTTCTATACACATAGAGATGATGTGCTTTACCAAAAAGCTCTAATTTGGTCTCATCTGTCCACAGGACATTCTCCCAGAAGGATTTTGGCTTGTTCAGGTGTGTTTTGGCAAACCTCAGTCGGGCTTTCTTATGTCTCTCCCTCTCAGCAGTGGGGTCCTCCTGGGCCTCCTACCATATAACCCCTTTCACTGAGTTGAGCGGATGGTGCGAATTGAAACTATGCGTACCTTGTGTCTGAAGGTCAGCTTGAATCTGTCTGGCAGTTGATCGAGTGCTTTCTCCACCATTGAACAATCCTGTGCTGCGATCTGATCAAGTTTTCTCTTGTGGTCGTCCAGGGAGGTTGGCTACAGTGCCATGGGCCTATAAACATCCTGATAACATTACGTACGGTGTGAAACAGGAAACATCAAGGTCTCTGAGATTGATTTGTAGCCTTGAGATTGTCCATACTTGGCAACAATCTTCTGTCTGACCTCCTCAGACAATTCTGGCTGTCTCTTTTCTCCATGCTCATTGCGGTACACACAGTGACACAAAACAGGAGAATGAGTACTTTTCTCTATTCAAACTGGTTGAATGAGTGATTTTTATATTGCAGGCACCTGCAACTCACCACAGGTGAGTTCAATTCCAAAGTGAAGGAGAATCACCTGCTTGAAATCTAATTATTTCTAACTACTTCTAAAAGGTGCCAATAATTTTGTCCGGGCCATTTAAGGATTTCTGTGTGGAATAAGCAAAGACTTAGTAAATTTGGCTCTCTGTAGCCTGAGAGCCCGTGTTGTGTAAATTTCTTGTTGGTCCAATAAAAAGTATAAAATCACCTAAGTTTTTGTACAAAAGGCCAATACAGCCAAAAACAATTCTCTACATTATGTGATTTACCCCTGAATGAAGGCTTCTCAACATGGCTTCAGATCCAGCCATGGCATGGACACTGTATTGGGTCCAGCTGACCACAGAAATCTTCAGTACAATGAACTCTGGGTCTGCAACAGGTGCCATCTTCATTGATCTCACTAAGGCCTTGGACTTTGTTAAAGGAGTAGTCCACCCAAAACTTGCAAAAAATATATGTTGTGCAGAGTGTTTTAATTTGTATGGGAAGTTCTAGTGTTCCCTTCCCTCTGACTGCTAGTAGGAGTTTTTCCTAAATTAGCCTGCTAGCTTTATGCTAGTTTTACAACCCTTGGGGATCTTCATCAGACAGCTTAACTGTATTCCTTGTTCCCACAGTGCATCTTGTCTCATGTAATAGTGATGTAGCAGAGACCCAACATTCAGCACACAAATGCCAAACAAACTAAATATCTTGGAAGCTTTACAAGCTGCACAAAAATTAGCAGCAGCAAGGCTCTTCAGGACAGTAAGACCTTTACAATGAGGGCAGTCACTAAGCTAAATTCTATAGATTTTAAAATATAGCCATCTCTACTGTTGTGAACCGACTGTAAAGCAGTACCTTCTGCTGGATTTATGGTCTCTGCTAGAGTACTGTCACATGAAACAAGGTGCATTGTAGGACAAAGGAATACAATTAAGCAGTCTTATATGGATATCTCCAAGGGTCGTAAAACTACCCTAAAGCTAGCAGGCTAATTTAGGAAAAACTCTTAATAGCAGACAGAGGGAAAGACACACAACAACTTAACATACAAATCAAAACACTCTGCACAACATATGTCTTTTGCAAGTTTTGGGTAGACTACTCCTTTAACCATAACATCCTCCTCACAAAACTATGCAGGGCCTTGATGAGCTCTCCTGCCTCTGGTTTAGGCTGTCTGGTAGGAAGTAGTTGGTAAAATGGAGAGGCTGCTTATTGTCCTTAGATCAATTACAGGTGGGGTAACCCAAGGGCGCAACACTTGCCCCTTTGTTCTTTTCTCCATTTGTAAATGACCTGCCTGGAAACTGTGGTGGGGCCAAGTAGCTCCTTTATGCGGGCGACGCTATACTGTACCATAGCCACTCTGGCCCAGCTTCCATAAATTCAAAACTAGCAGAGGACTTCAAGCATCTTGAACAATGGTTCGGAAGGAATAAACTGGTGTTAAACACTAAAAAGACCAAAGCAATGTTGTGTTGAACTAAGAGTCTTGGAGTGGACAGAGGAAATCTGTTAAAACTTTATTCCGTGTTTGGCACCCAGACCAAAGTGGTAAATGTCCTAAAATACCTTGGTGTCCACCGTCACGGGAAAAACTCTCTAATATTATTGCATAATATTTGTATTATAAATAAATGGTCTGTGATTGTCTGCCGACACCCAAGTCAGCCAGGCTTCAGTGAGTGACCTTTGACCCCAAAAGGTTTCCATGGTGCGGAGTAGTTGCTCAAGATTCCACATGATATTACTATGTCTGGTCATCTGGGAATCATGCGCACTACGCAGCGACTGGCCCAGAATTTCTGTTGGCCCAACTTCACCCAGCAGGTGAAGGAGTATTGCAGGTCATGTCACCGGTGCCAAGAGATAGGGAAGGCGGGTAAGAGAACCCAAGCTGCCCTAATTCCAATGCCCATAGTGAAGGAGCCATTCCAGAGGGTGGGAATGGATATTGTGGGACCTTTAAATACTCCCAGCTCCTCCGGGAAGAGGTTCATCGTGACTGTGGTGGATTATGCCACATGGTACCCAGAGGCAGTCACCTTCTCTTCACTGAGGACAGACAAAGTAGCAGATGCCTTTCTAGGGATTTTTTCCCCGTGTTGGGTTTCCGCAGGAGGTTATCACTGATCGAGGGGGTTCCTTCATGTCGGACCTGATGAAATGTTTGTGGGAGAAGTGTGGGGTGGTGCAGAGATGCACAACACCTTATCACCCACAAGCCAATGGGCTTGTGGAAAGATTTAACAGTACCCTTAAGTCAAAGCTCCAAGCATTTGCTGAACAGCATGGGAGAGACTGGGAGAAATACCATCCCCACCTGTTTGCATAAAGGGAGGTGCCCCAAGAGTCAACAGGGTTTTCCCTCTTCGAGCTCTTATATGGACGCAGGGTACATGGGCCCCTAGACTTCATCTGGGAGGACTGGGAAGGCAAGCACACCATCCAGGGAACTCCCATAGTGGATTATGTTCTTAGGTTTAGGGAAAAGCTGAAGGAGCTTATAGGGACAGCCCAGAGCAACCTGGCAGCAGCCCAACAAAAACAGAAGGTGTGGTATGACTGCAGAGCCAGAGCTTGCTCATACACTGAGGGTCAGGAAGTCATGGTCCTAATCCCGGTTGGGAAAGACGAGCTGCAGGCCGAGTGGGCAGGACCATACAAAGTAGTCAGAAAGGTACATGACAAACTATATTATAGAGTTACCAGGCGGAAGACATACACAAAAGATGTACTATGTCAACATGATGGAACCATATGCTAAAAGGGCTGACATGCTGTTTGCAGTGTGTAGTCCTGAGGAGGGGACGGACGAAGGAGACCCCATTCTGGACTTGCTGGAAGAAAGCAAGCGGAGTCCTCTGTGGAGGCAATTAAATTGTCACCCCAGTTGACCCCGGACCAGATCCAGGAAGTAAGTGGGATTTTAGCAGACTTTACCCCACTGTTTTGTGCCAAGTCTAGACTAACCCCCTTAGCGACGTACGATGTGGAGACAGGGAAACAGACGTCCATACGGCGGACAGCATATCGGGTGTCAGAGGCTGTCCAAAAGGACATTAGGAGGGAGGTGGAGGAAATGCTGGATTTAGGGGTAATCCAGAACCCCACAGCCCCTGAGCCTCACCCGTAGTCCTTGTACCCAAGCCAGATGGCTCTACTCATTTTAGTGTCGACTATCGTGGACTGAATGCAGTCACGAAGTCAGACACCCACCCAATGCCGCGGATGGACGGACGAACTCCTGAACAAGTTGGGAGGGGCGACATACCTTACAACTATTGATCTAACAAAGGTATATTAGCAGGTAGAGCCAACTGCCAGAGCTAGAGAGAGGTCTGCCTTCATCACTCGGATAGGGTTATTTGAATTTAAAGTAATGCCTTTCAGAATAAAGAACACCCCGGCCACTTTCCAAAGGTTGGTGAACCAGGTGTTAAATGGTGCTGAGGAGTACGCTGTGGCGTACCTGGATGACACTGCCATCTTTAGTGCCAGCTGGGAGGAACACCTGTCCCACCTTAGGAAAGTGCTGAGCAGGATACAGAGGGCTGGGCTCACTGTCAAAGCGGAGAAGTGCCAGGTGGCCATGGGAGAAGAGGCATACCTCAGGCATGTTGTAGGCTGGGGACAGCTCCGTCCTAACGAAGTGAGAATATAGGCAATCAAGGCATGGCCCAGACCAGAAACGCAGAAGCAGGTCAGGAGTTCTCTGGGGACAGCAGGGTACTTATTGGAAATTTGTAACCAATTACAGTGCCCTGGCCGCTCCCCTATCTGACCTGGTAAAGAAAAGATGCCTAAGAAAGTTACCTAGGAACCAGCCTGTGAAAAAGCCTTTACCACACTGAAGGAGGCACTGTGCAGTGCTCCTGTACTGACAAGTCCAGACTATAGCAGACCCTTTACAGTCCAGACGGACACCTCAGATGTGGGTATTGCAGCACTGCTGAGTCAGACTGCCAACCAAGGGAAAGAGCACCCCATAGTGTACCCGAGTAAAAAGTTACTTCCCAGGGAGCAGGCATACTCTACTGTGGAAAAAAAGAGTGTCTTGCCATGGTGTAGGCCCTAAAGAAGTTAGAGCCATACTATACAGGCAGCGTTTTGAGGTACAAACTGACCACAACCACCTAGTTTGGCTGACACAAATGGGTAAGAAGAATGGTAGACTACTAAGATGGAGTCTTGCCTTGCAAGGGTATGACATGACGGTCTTCCACGGGGCTGGGGCAGCCAATTAAAACGCTGATGGTCTGTCCCTTTATTTTGAGGTGTAAACTGAATTTGTGGAACTCATCCCATGTAGGAATAAATCCCCCAAAATTCAGTCTAAGGAGGGAGGGGTGTCTCAAGAAAAACCCTCTAATATTGTTGTATAGTATCTTTATTATAAATAAATGATCTGTGATTGTCTGCCAACACCCAAGTCAGCCAGGCTTCAGTGAGTGACCACTGACCTCAAAAGGTTTCCATGGTGCCGCAGCTGCAGGTTGTATAAAACAGACCAGGGAAACTAAATTAATGCCTTCCTTCCAGAGGGATAGTTTATGACCCTTATAACCTGTTACTGCCTTTTGAAGTTGACTCCATGGATGCATTTATGACATGCAGGAAGAGACTTATCTGGTTGCATGTTGGTGAGAAGTCATAAAACCGGAACTCACTCTAGAAGGACAGGAAATCAGCAGTGAAACAAAAGAGAAATGTTGATCAAGGACTGTCATATTTGGGAAATGGCTTTTTGCTGATGTTCACATTAATTAAAATACCTCTTTGTAGATAACTATGTTAGAATTCATTCTAAGGGAGGATCTAGCTGATCTCACCAAAAGGGTTGGGGAGAGGGAGAGTTGAAATGAAACCCCTATCTGGGAAATGTGGCTTATGATTCTAGACTCAGAGATACAGTTCTCTGGACTTAAAAAGCACTTAGAGGTAACATTTAGAAAATAATTAAGTGTTTGTGGTAGGAGTTTATATTCTATAACTTTTCTTTTTTTGTTATAGGACTGCGAGATTTGTAATATAAATTGTTGTGTATTTGATTTTTCCTGTTTTACCATTTTTAGTAAACTACTTTTTCTTAATACACTGCCTGTGTCTTCTCATTCCTTTTTGTGTGCGATTGCTGAGCCTGTGTTAAGTCTGACAGCTATAGGGCTTGAATGTGTTACTAAGCTTGCTTAAAAAGATAAGAAATACCTAGGTCACTTATAGAGTTATAAGGGTTCATTTTGGATACCTGGCTGGGTGCCCTTGAGTGAAAGATTATATTGCATCCCCCGAATAGAATATTATCTGAGCCTGTTAATTGTGTATGCTAGCATAAGGTTCACAGTTTGAATTCCTTCAGAACTCGAGGCTAACAGGTGATTCGGACCCAAAGCAGACAGGAGGTTTACACTGTTACCTGTTCACACTGTTGCACTCTGGGAACAGAGGGTCTGACCTGTGGAGTGCGTTTGTGACAGATTTGGTTGGCAGCAGTGTGATTTAAAATATTTGGTAACACAAGCTTTAACAGTTCAGTGTGTCAGATTAATACTGTACAGCTCACGTGCAAAATAAGGCAGTGATTTATTTTTTTTAAAAAGTAAACAGAACTACTGTATATCATTTTGCGTACAGTCAAAGTTCCTACCCGTTTTGTTTTCTAAAGTGCAAGTTAGAATAGCTATAGTTAAGGAAGAAGATGGCTTCCAACTACAGCAGGTACACTGCAGACTACCTGAGGCAGCTGTGCAAGGATAGAGGAGTCTTGCACGAGGGGAAAGCCAACAAGCAGAACCTCATGGATGCTCTGGTGGCCACTGATGCCCAGAGCCTAAAGTCACAGTCTGTGACTGAAAAGGACCAAACCTTGGGCGTGGAGGTTCCAGGGTCCACTGCAGTGTATGGATCCAGTGAGGAAGACAGCAGGGACTATGTAAGCCAAGGGCCACAGCAGCAGGGGAAGGTCACCAGCATTCTGGAGCCAGAAGCGATCAAGCTGCAGATGGAGCTGGAGTTCTAGAGAGAAGAGAGGCGAGAGCAGCAGACCCTTTATAGTCCAGACGGACGCCTCAGATGTGGGTATTGGGGCAGTGCTGAATCAGACATCCAACCAAGGAAAGATCACCGCACAGTGTACCAGAGTAAAAAAGTTACTTCCCAGGGAGCAGGCATACTCTACTGTGGAAAAAGTGTGTCTTGCCATAGTGTAGCCCCTAAAGAAGTTAGAGCCATACTTATACAGGCAGCGTTTTAAGGCACAAACTGACCACAACCCCCTGGTTTGGCTGACACAAATGGGTAAGACGAATGGTAGACTACTAAGATGGAGTCTTGCCTTGCAAGGGTATGACATGACGGTCCCCCACAGGGCTGGGGCAGCCAATGAAAATGCTGATGGTTTGTCCCATTGTTTTGAGGTGTAAACTGAATTTGTGGAACCCATCCCATGTAGGAATAAATTCCCCAAAAGTCAGTCTAAGGAGGGAGAGGTGTCTCGGGAAAAGCCCTTTAATATTATTGTATAATGTTTGTATTATAAATAAATGGTCTGTGATTGTCTTCTGACACCCAAGCCAGTCAGCCTTCAGTGAGAGACCACTGACTCCAAAAGGTTTCCGTGGTGCCGACAGCTGCAGGTTGTATAAACATACCAGGAAAACTTAATTAATGCCTTCCTTCCAGAGGGATAGTTTTTGGCCCCTATAACCTGTTACTGCCTTTTGAAGTCGACTCCATGGATGCATTTATGACATGCAGGAAGAGACTTATCTGGTTGCATGTTGGTGAGAAGTCATAAAACCTGAACTCACTCTAGGACAGGAAATCAGCCATGAAACAAAAGAGAAATGTTGATCAAGGACGGTCATATTTGGGAAATGGCTTTTTGCTGATGTTCACATTAATTAAAATACCTCCTTGTAGATAACTATGTTACAAATAATTCTAAGGGAGGATCTAGCTGACCTCACCAAAAGGGGTGGGGAGAGGGAGAACTGAAATGGAACCTATATCTGGGAAATGTGGCTTATGATTCTAGACTCAGATACAGTTCTCTGGACTTGAAAAGCACTTAGAGGTAACACTTAGAAAACAATTAAGTGTTTGTGGTAGGAGTTTGTATTCTGTAACTTTCCTCTTTTTTATAAGACTGTGAGACTAGTGATATAAATTGTTCTGTATTTGATTTTTCCTGTTTTACTATTTTTAGTAAACTACCTTCTCTTAATATACTGCCTGTGTCTTCTCAGTCCTTTTTGTGTGTGATTGCTGAGCCTGTGTTAAGTCCGATAGCTGTAGGGCTTGAATGTGTTACTAAGCTTTCTTAAAAAGGTAAGAAATACCTAGGTCTCTTATAGAGTTGTAAAGGTTCATTTTGGATACCTGGCTGGGTGCCCTTGGGCGAAAGATTATATTGCATCCCCCCCGAAGAGAATATTATCTGAGCCAGTTAATTGGGTATGCTAGCATAAGGTTCACAGTTTGAATCCCTCCAGCACGAGGCTAACAGGTGATTCGGTCCCAAAGCAGACAGGAGGGCTACCCTGTCTGTTACCTGTTCACACTATTGCGCTCTGAGGATGGCACTGTGGGAGCAGAGGGCATGACCTGTGGAATGCTTTGTTGACATCCACCACGATCAAGAATTAAGCTTCAGGCCCCATGTTGACTACCTGTCCACCAAAAGCATGGGTTAATGTCCCATCTTAGGGTTTACCTCATCCAGATGGCATGGCTAACCACTGTCAACAGTACCCTTTCTCCCCCAACTACTATATAGGGCCTCAGTACTTCAATCAGTGAGAAAAACTGAGCTCAGCAGGCTTTAGGTGTTACATAACATGACTGGACAGTTCGCTGCTGGTGTCTCCAGCAGGGGGCATCACTGCAGAGTTTTCACCCTACTAAACAGGCCCTCCTTTGAAAGTAGACTGAAATTCCCCTCTCTGTAGCCTTACACACAAATTAGTGTTTAATATCCCTGCCACCAGCCTACAGGATATTCTAAAGCCTAAGTCACAGCCAAGAACTCTTCACATCTCATCCAGCTCCCTCCTAGACGTCCCCCACTCAAAAGCAGGCAGATGATCCTTCACCTGCTTTGCTCCAAAAATATGGAACAATCTCCCTCCAGAAATCCGGGGCCATGGTACTTTAACTGGTTTCATAAATAGTGTTAAGACCCTTTAACTGGGGAGGAGTCACTGTAATTGCTACTGGTACCGTGAGTCTGGTACATATTTGTCTCTTCCGTCTCGGAATTCTCTTTCTGATCCTTGCTCACTAAACTTGTGAATTGTGATAGGACTATGATATAACACATGGATCTTGTGTAAAGGTGTATGTATCTGCTCCCATCTCTGTAATTTTACTTTGCTATGGTCTGTATATTTATCGTGTTACAACACTGATGTGCATACCTATTATCAATATAAAAGGTTTCCTGTAAGCAAATTTGGGGTTGCCCTTAAAAAAGGGACTTTTAGTCTCAGTGGGCCGACCCGGTTAACAAAATTCAATGAGTCAGTCAGTAAAGTCAGTCAAACAATCATCAATAATTAATCGTACTTGTTCTTCCTAATCCCCTTTCCACTGGGTCACACCTGGAAACAATCTTTGTTTCAGTGTGCCTTTCCCAGTTACCATTTTTCAGTAAATAAATAAAACATTTGTTTTGGCTTTTAATATGCTTAAACTTATTTAATATCAAAACAGTTATATTATTGATCACTACAGCACGTAACAGCAAGCCATTTTATAAGCACAATTAAGTCACTCCAGGGTGTGACTTGCCACACATTCCCTGGGGCGTGCATTGAAATCCTTTAATGCGCACCCTGTTGTGGCATATTCAGTACCTGTACTGCCACATTTGTGAGGATAAAGTGATATACACATACACCTGTAAATCAGGCGATAAGGTTTAGAGCTGTACAGGTCTGTCTGCACTGCATATAGTGTAAAACTCAAAGTAGTGGCCTGAATTTATACATTAAGGAGAAAACTGGATTTTCTTAATTAATCTTAGGTTAACTATTCATAAAATATAAGAGGTATTCATACTGTGTGAGGGATGAATAAAAGGGCTGAATAAAAATGGCAATTCAGCCCTACTATTCATCTATGGGGTAAATAACATGTTCGTCTTCTTGCAGCCCGTTATTTTTCCCTATAGACTAATCACAATGGCATTCAGTGTTTCATGGTATATAAAGAGCATTCAGAAAATAGAGGTTACTCACCTGTAACCATAGTTCCAGGAGTGGTACACAGTTCACATCCACACTTTGGCAGTTCCACTGGAACCACCCGGGCGGTATATACTCCAGCTCCCACCCCACCCCGCGACATCAGATCTTTGCATGCTGGAAGCAGGGATATGGGTGCCACATTGCCTGGGGAGGCTGGGTGGGTTGTGTGGATGTTAACTGTATACCACTCTTAAAACTAAGGTTACAGGTGAGTAAAGAACAGTTGTGTAAGAACTTACCGTAACAGTAGATCTTTGAGGGGATCTCAGTCATTAGGTAACATCGTAGGAACCTTCGCTGTTGGAGACGGGGAATCCACACAGAGGATTTTCAGCAGTACAACTGGGGTCTCCCACACTGTCTACATCCACAGAAGTCACCAACCCTATATAGGCATGGGCGGCCCCACTCCCTCCTCAGTTCTTTCACTCCAGAGACGAAGGGAGCAAGGCTGACACCCTGGGGAACCGAGAAGAGACAGAGGGACACAGCTCTAGTTAAAAATGATGGAACACAGCGGATAGCCAGGTTCTGAACAGGAGCCCCAAGAAGGGGGAACAGTGGGAGGGAAATCATACTGGATAACTGAGATCCCTTCGAAGATCTACTGTTATGGTAAGTTCTTGCGTAACTGTTCTATCTTCTTTGGGGGTATTTCGGTCATCAGGTAACATCGTAGGAACGAATATCAAACAGTGACAAGTGAAAAACAGACAGTCTGGGAGGTAGGATCTCCATAAACTTAAGACAGGAATCCTTGTAGAACGGCCCTGCCAAACCCTGCATGGGCTCTTGAAGCAATGTCTCAGACTGTAATGCTTGGTAAAAGTGTGGACTGTACTCCAGGTGGCAGCGGTGCAGATATCAGAAGCTGAGACCCCCTTGAAACAAGCCACAGAGGTAGCCATCTCTCTGGTGGAATGAGCTTTGACAGCACCAAGCAGCTCTATGCCATACTTGTAGCAGAACATGATGCAATTTGCCAACCATTTAGATAAACATTGCTTAGAAACAGAAGTGCGCCCTCTACCTAGGGCAAAAGAAACAAACAACTACTTAGACTTTCCGGACTCCTTAGTCCTGAACAGATAATACTTCAAAGTTCTGCGCACATCTAGTGTATGGAGCAGTGCTTCCCTTGGACTGGCATACTCAGGAAAATAAATGGGAAGGTGGATAGACTGGTTGAGTGCAAATTCTGAAACCACCTTAGGTAAAAATCTAGGATTTGTGCAGAGAGACAACCTGTCTTTGTGAAAAATCAATGAAGGTTCCTCGCACCAGAGGGCCTGAAGCTCTGAAATTCTTTGGGCAGAAGTAATGGCAACTAAAAATGCTTTCCAAGAGAGAAAGCACAAATCACAAGTCACAACTGGCTCAAAAGGAGACAGGGTCAACTTCTCCTAAATAAAATTCATGTCCCAAGCTGGGACAGGGAGCAGACTGTGGGTTTCAGATGCAGGATGCTCCTACGGAAGGTACGGGAAACATCCAGCTGAGCAATCGTGCGGTCACCCACGGGCTCATGAAAGGCAGAAATAGTCAAAAGGTGGACATTGAGGGAGGAATACTGGTGGCCTGAGTTAGACACAGAAATCAGGTAGTCCAGGACATGCTTCACAGGACTGTGAAAGGGTATAGGGAATGCTTGGCAAACTGCTTCACTTCAAGACATTAGTGGCATGGGTGGAAGGCTTGCAGGAGCCCATCAGAGCGTTCGCCACCCTGTTCAAGACCCCGAACCTGGTGATGGCTATGTCCTCAAGAACCATGCATACAGATGGAGGCCACATCCAGAAGCACACTGCGAGCAGAACTCCTACAGCACCCATGCAGCTCACCGAGGGGTAGCAAGCCCCACAAACAAGAAGTCCAAAATCGGGAGCGCAAAAGCGACAAGCACCAGATGAATTACAGAGCGAAGTCACTTTTTATAACTCAAATAATAAATTTATTTCAACTTCACTACAGAAAAGTAGTAAACTGGTGCAAAGCTGTTAAGTGTTGTAACAAACAAAACACCCTAAGCTCGACCCAAACGAGTCTTCAGAGGGGTAACTAAACCATTATTCACAGCACTTTAAATACTCAAATAATTTACAATTAATGAACTGTCTTGATACCATTTAAAGGCATAGAGTACCTAAAATTCTGACATTTATTTCTCTTCCTTAATTATTATCAGACAAAACAGTCAGTGCTGGATATTCAAGTTTGGTTATAATAAAACTGCAACATAAAATAGCAACATAAAAAAAGAAGAAAACAAAATTATTTTGTTTCAAAATCTCACACAGGTAATAATCTAAGAATTACCACAGGCAGATAATATAATACTTCTATAAAGTTCATTACATTTACAGATTATAACTTAGCTAGCAAGCAATAAATTAGTGTAAATGAAATGAATATCATAACAAACAAAGCAACCTTAAAGGAATGGTTTTATATCCCACTTCTCATTCAGCCCATTTGGTCTAATAGTATCCATTTTAAATATCCACATACATTCTTTTTTCAATAACTTTTTAGATCTGTCCCCACCAAACGGCAGGGTTGGAACATGTTCTAAACCCATAAATCTAAGACCACTCAAATCTGAATTATGATACATTTCAAAATGCATGCTAACAGGTGTATCTTGCCGTTTATTGAGAACAGATCTAACATGTTCCTGTATTCCAGTTCACAGGAAGGGAGACAGGCCCTGGCCCACAGAGAGTCTAGTTCTGCCCCGATAAACTTGATTACCTGTGACTGGATCAGTCTAGACTTGTCTGGATTGACCAACAGGCCCAAGTCTCTGCAGGTCTGGAGGGCCCATCCATCAGCCAGCCATCCAGGTGGGGATATACCCTGACACCATTGCACCTGAAGAAGGCTGCCAACACTGCCATGCACTTGATAAAGACCCTGGGCACGGAAAACAGACTGAAGGGCATGACCTGGGACAGATACAGAACTCCTCCTGTACCGAACCGATGGTACTGCAAGTGGGACAGATGGACTGGGATACGGAAGTACGTGTCCTGAAGGTCCAGGGAGCAGAACCACATGTCCTGCTCCACGGATGGTATAATCTAGCTGAGAGTGACCAACTGGAACTTTCACATAACCTAGTTTAGATCATGCAGACCCAATGGGGGCACCAGCCCCCTGTCTGTTTCAGGACCAGGAAGTACCCAGACACATCCCCCTGGCTTGTCAGGGTGTCTGGGACATGGGCAATTGCTCCTTTTGCAAAAAGCTGAGTGACATCCTCCCTGAGGGCAGATAGCATGTCCTGCAACACCCTAGACTCCTGAGGAGAATAAAGTTGGTAAGGCGGAAGAGCATCGCAGTCCAGAGGCAATCTTTCTACTGTCTTTAGTACCCACTAGTTTGCAATAATGACAGACCAATGTGGCCAGAAGTGGTGCAGCTGACCACCCACTGGGAGCTGGGTCAGGGAATGGACAGGTGGGAGGATGACACCTCCCAACCAGTCACTCGACAGCTCTGGAGGGGGCATCAGCTGCTACAGCCAGAGGGACACCACTTCTGCCCAGTCTCTTTTTGGCTCCTGGCCACCAAGCATGGACTTCGGACACAAGGCTTGGTATTACCTCAGCTGAGGCTGCTGTGGTTAAAAGGACTGATACTGGATAGTCTTTTTGTTGGGCTTCTGAGCCTTTAGGTCCTTCTGGGAGAATGCCATAAATCTAGGGCAGCACTGGCCTTCTCAATCCTAGTGAGATGTCCCTCCACTCCAGGGCCAAAGAGATCGGTGCCCAGAAAGGGGACATCGGCCAGTTTGTGCTGGATATCCACTGTGAAGGTGGAAACCATAGCCAGGCCCTGCGATGCACTGTGACAGTTGTTGCCATGGCAAGGCACAAGAGTCGCCCATGTCCTGAGCAGTCAGGAGCTAGTGTTTAGCCAGTGATTGACCCTGGTCTCTGTCCAACTTCACCATCAGCGGAAAGGTGAGGGAGGAAATCATCCAATACTCCCAACAGGGAGTGGCAAAAGTTGGCCATCACCATGGTGAAGCTCGCCTGATGCAGACCCAACAACATAGCAGCACAGACCTTCTTAGCTGCGTAGTCAATCTTCTTGGAGTCTTTGTCGGGGTCATCTGTCTACACCCTTTTGGCTGCTGGACTTCCAGAAAGCTGAGTCAAAGACCAATACTTCAGCTAAAGGATGGCCAGACAGCCCTGAGTGGGACCCTGTAGGGACAGCATACTTGCGGACCATACAGGTGGAGGGTGTGGGCAGGATGCTGCCAAAGCTCCAGGACCAGATCCAAGATGGCCTCAGCCATGGAAAAGGCAACCCCAGGGAATCGCCCCTGTCCAGGATGTCAGAGATGGGATATTTAGCCCTCTTCTGAACTGGCTCCAGGGGCACACTAAATGACTAAAACATAAGATGGAGTAAAGCTCCTGAAAACACTGGCCCATGGTCTGGACACTTCCTCGACCAAGCCATGGTCAAAAATGTGGGTCCCTGAAGAAAACATGGACAACCCCTCAGAGTCGCCCAAGGATTCCTCAAAAACAGCCCCCGACAGTTTATCACCAAAGAACACCCTGGTGTCTTCGGACTAGGTGATCTCCACCAACATCTGGTCTGGCAAGCTGGTAGCATGGGAGTCCTTCATGGTAGCTCCCACAAAGGCAACAGTGGTGGCAGCTCCACCCTCGGGGTGGAGAAGCAGATGCCTGGGACATCTGCTTTGGATGGACCGGCATGGGCATGACTGGTGGTTACCAGGTGACCAAAAGTAGAGAGAGTAGAGCTCTACCTCTCCCTGCAATGGTCCACTCTGTCAGAGGAGCTCCTTGTAGCACAGTCACATCTTGTGATGGTGCCTCTCCTCACCCAAGGATGATGAGGTCGATGAGCATCGATGATGGCTCCGTCAAGCAAGACTGAGAGCACAAATAGTAACTCGACCACTGACTGAGGGCCAACATCGAGATGGGTCCTCTGGAGGGTTGTGGTAGACCACATACCAAGCTACACTCAGTAGCATCAGCATAAGAGGTATGACCACTGACTGAGGCAGGTCCCACAGTAACCCAGTCGAGAACAGTGACTAAGCCATGTCCTGCTGCATAAAAACTGGGAGCACATGGGTCTGGGAGATTGACTTCGTGGAGTTCCTCTGACAACTGATCTACAGGCTTCAGAAAAATCTTGCCCACCTGGTCAACAAGAGTCAAGGTAGACAAGCCCAATGTAGGTATTGAGGAGCTCTTGACCATACACTGGGCTGAAAGCAGCTCGACCACAGCTGAGCGGCTGGGGGAGTCAAAGAAATGGGAGGAACGTGTTCACTCATGATCCCACAACCTCTGCCAGCGGCATCTGTGTCATCTTGACCTGGTGAGAAAGGCTCTCCCTGAAGGTGTGGCGTGCCAGACATATTTCTCTCAAACGTCCTCCAAGAAGGACCCTACAACACTAACCCCAGCTGGGAGCAGCACCGACAAGAAACTCACCAGACACAGCTGCCTCTTCCTTAAGGGATGCAAGCTGCAATGCTGACCCAGCAGCTGCCGAGGCTTCCTTGTGGCCCTTAGGTTGATCCTACTCAGAGGGTCAACCGAGGGCAACTCTAGACATTCGATCTACCAGCAACGCTGGAAGCAGCACCTGGCAAAGGCTGCAAACCTCCACATCATGCTGCCCTCCCAAGCAGTGGAAGCAAGACACATGGGGGTCAATGACTGACATTTTCTGCCAGCACTGAACGCAGAATTTGAAACTATCATTGACTTTGTTCTTCATCGAGAGGCAGAGGCAGAGATGTACAGTATCTAATAACAGACTACTAATTAAGTCAAAAAGTTTGTCAAAAAATATCTAAAAGCTAATACAAAGGCTATCCCTCTAATGGTGCAAAGCACATAATCTGTCCCTTCCAGCAGAAAGATCTGAAATCATGGGACGGAGGTAGAGGTTATACCGCTCAGGTGATGGCAGGCAGGGCTGGCCTTAGTGCTGTGCCAGCCATGCCCCCACATGTTGGGGGCCCGACGGTCGACCACCACCGTGCCAAGCAAGCTGCTGCAACATTTTTTTTTTTAATATATAAGCAGCGTGCAACGGCCGCCATCCTCACATACTGAAGCAAGACAATCATCATGATTATTCCCTTCCTTCACCAACAAGGACCCCCTCCCCATTTATTTTATTTTCGAGACGAGAAGAGTGTATGCGGACCTGGCTGGCTCGCTCGCTGAGTGAATGAGTGTCCGACTCCGATTAAGAGTTAAGTGCTCCTGCTCTAGCCAATCTGGCACTTCCAACTTGTTTTTCTTTCTTCATGCAGTCAACAACAAAAGAGCTGAATAATCCCCACGAATCGGACCACTCATCCGGGATCGCCGCAATTTAAGAGTGTTTAAAAGTGCTACTGTCCCACGATCATCAGCGCTCTGTTCTCTCTCACTCACACCTTAGAAAAAATTAAATTATTCAACTTGTTTCTAAACTGGATTATCAGAGGTGTGAGTGAATGTCCTTCTGTGATATGATGATAATGTCCCTGACAGATGGCCTTAGTCAGAAATCAATATAGTATAACAGTATTACCATACTGACTTCAGTTCTGGCTCCAGGGCAGGCAGCTGCAGTCCATCAGATGAAGAGGCCAACTAAAAAATAGATTAACTCAAAACAACAGCCTACCTGTAGCTGCAGGGTGGTACAGATATTCCAGAGGGCATCAGCATTTTGGCAGCGAGATGGTACCAGTAAATATTTTATACACATCTGTACAAATAGGTACGGCACTTAGGGCTGTGCCACTGTAAAGCACCAGAGATACCCACTATGCATCTATATCTAACCCCTTAGGACTAGAGCTCATGTTACTGAGGTTACCTGCCTGGGTACACCTGTCTAGGTACACCAAACTGAGGTAGATGGCTGTGTGAAATACCTCCCCTTTTTCCTGGAGTCAGTCACAGAATGGCAACCCTAAAAACTGCTAGGCATTCTGGAACACAAGCCAGCCACTTTCAAATTTGGGCCATGTCACAGCATAATGTGGAATCTCCCAGTGGATGCCATCAGGCAGGACTTCTTGAGGGGGCTGCCCCAATGGGTTCCCACTATTCTGGTGCAATATTGCTCTTGGGTCAGGCCTCCAGAGACTCAGCCCAGAGGAGACAAGTGTCATCTCTAGACCTGGGGCCCAGATGCCATGTCCCAAGCCAGGCATGTGCGCTTTAGCTAGTAGCATCCAGAGCCACAAACCCTGTTCTCACACACTGTAGTTCTCTTCTTCCATAAAGAAGTTTCTCTCTTCATGGCAAAGGGGTCACCTATTTGTGCTCCCTATGGTAGGGCAATCCAGACAGCCAGGAACCTCTTGTTAACAGGAACACACAGGCAGGATGTACCCTAAACATACAAGTTCCTGGAACAGGCTATTTTTTTTTTTTTTTTTAAATGACTATTTATCACCTCCAATCCCTGAACTCTCTCAGACTTCTCAACTCACCAGCCACTTGTACTGCCCATTGTGATCCTGCTCAACTGCGTTACTTTCTCCCTGCTGAACCTCCTGCCAAGCAGTCCGCTAACTCTGGGCTCCCCCAATCCAGAGCCCCCCCCCCGGCCCAAGTCCGTGAGGAGACTGAAGGGGCAGAGACAGAGATCCAGTGTTGGGCGTGTGGCGGCCGGCACTGTGAGAGCCATCACCTATCAGGGCTGGAGGTTATTTTTCCCCCCTTGTGTGTTCTGCCCCATCCTCCTCCCTCTCACGTAGCTCAAACGTGCAATGACGGCCAGCATCCACTGAGCTCTGACCCAGTGCCACACGGAGACGTCCTCTAGGCTATCCCCGGCTGCCGCCAGAGGTTGCACTAGAGCGATGGCTTGTCCTCGTCCTCCCTGAAAGGCAAGTGCGCCATCTATTGGGACGCAGTTCCCTTCCTGTCCCTGCCAACCCAGGCTCATTCCTGAACCCTGGGTCACCGGCGTGGCACGAGGTGGGGAGTCTACTGCCTTAACCCTCAGCCACTGGGTCAGCCGAACAGGCTCTTATTGAAGCTGTAAACATAAACAACTTAATTATTTCCAAAACCAAGGCTGTACAGTTTAACCCACTGGTTACATGGGTTAGCAATAAAACAGGGTTTGGGCTGGAACTAACAGGACTGAACAGGGCAAGCCAACCATCTGACTTCATGGAGGTTACATTCTCTCCTGCCCAAACACTTGTCACCCCCATGAAGCCTTGAACCTCAGCTGAGACACAGAGGGGCGTCAACATTAGCAAACATATTACATATATTTCATGACAGGCTTCTTAATTTAGATGCATGAAATGATGGACACAAAAGTTCCGTACCTACCAGAGCCACTGAGTGTAGCAACACCAGTTACCAGATCTTAGAAACATAGAGAGGACATTAATAAAGGGGAGGTCTGAAAGTGAAACTCAGGGTACATGTGATGCTTTTTGTCCCTGCACAATGAGGCTGGTGCAGCATGTTGCACTGCTGCTAGAACACGTAAGAAAGAAATTCTTTAGTCTAGCTTCAATAAGACGCAAGAGACACTGAGCTGTACAGTGTGAGTGTTGACATACAGGCCCTTGGATCCCTTAACTGAGCAGATACATCACTGTCTTGTAACAGATGGCATCACCATTTTGTTTAACAGACTTTCTCATTCCCATGCCAAAATAATGTTATTACTTATCTAAAATTGTAGAAGACATTAAATTATACTTAAAAATACATATCTTAATACAATATGGTACAGAACTGTGGTGCAGGAGAGGTGTAAACATTGGATATGGGGAGGAACTGCCAAAGTGTAGATAGTGAACTGCCTCCACACCCTTAGAAATATAGCTAACTCACCATTAACTGTATTTCTCTTCGTGGCAGTCAATTCCATTTGTATGCAGAGGCTTGGGAACACAAAATTTGTGCATACAGCTGAAAATTCATAAAACCAAAACTGACAGATTAACCAGGAGCAAAGAAGTCACACATAAGCATGTTTACTGGTGTAAGCTTTATTAAAGCTGTAATGTTCAAAAGTTTTTTAAAAAAAAAAGGAACTTTAAGAACATTAAAAACTTAAAAGCACAGAGACTTGTTTTTATTGCACATTTCTAGTCTGTGATTTTGGTTTGTTGAGTGTTTGTGGATGCCAGTCTCTCTAGCTGGCATTCAAAAGCACAGAACCAGCTATGGTGTCTTTGTTCTCAATGCATCATCTCACTTTACACATCATCTGCCACATTTCTCTGGTCATCAGTGTGGCATCATCATCATCAACTTCATCCTCCAGTGTCTCAGCCCCATTCCCATTGTGTATATCTAAGCCTCAATGATATCTCCAGAAGTTGACTCCAGGCTATCAATAGCACTGCAAACTGCAAAATCAGTAGCCTACATCCTAGGGAAAGTGCTTCTAGCTCCAGGTTAACAATGTCCTCATCTCTGATTGGTGGATCACTAGGGGAATACCAACACTCCAGGACTGGCTGATTAAATGAACTTTATCCAAGAGGTTAAGCATTTTGGCTCCGGCATTGAATGACTGGGTATCACTGTCAATGTCATTAACAATCTGTGACACTATCCTTCACCTGTAATGCTGTTTGAGGATCTAAATCACCGTTAGTCCAAGGGCAAGAACCCCTAGAATTCTGCAATTCCACGGCCATGGAATTTTGCACAGAATTTGCATAATGCTGCAGAATATACGTAGTGTTACAGAATTCATTGTTTTGGGTGAATTTTCATTCAAAGATACAGTTTTTCCAAAGAGCCCATCCTTCTGCCCCATCTCGGTTCTCCTGGAGCCCCTCGTGATGTCATCAATGACATTACATCTACCAACATTGCTATCTGCCGCCTTTGCTGTCATTTTTTTTGTCCACCCTCCTGAGCCAGTCATGGAAGATCTCATAGGCCATCCACATGTTTAAGTTTGCAGGGTATTGAACAGGCAGGGCATCAATATTCAACCCTTTAAAGCACTCATCTTTAGAGCCAGCCCGCTGGCGCAGTACTGCTACTGCTTGTGATGCAGACAACCCGGGTTTGGAAGTGAGCACCGGAGTTTGAGGGCTGGCCGGGGAAGGAAGACTGAGCATTCTACCGACTTCTCTCCTCCTCCGGGATGGGGGCACCCAGTGCTCCGACTGGCTCCCCTAGCTTTGGGAGCAGATGTTCGGCTGTGCACCACCACGCCACTGCATGCCACGCCTCCTGGGGAATTACATACCCAGAAAATTACCAGGCTGAGCAGGAGGACGTTACGCCCACCAAGCCTGATGCTGCAGACCGAGGCACTCTGCTCCCCGGATCAGCTTCAGCCTCTCTTCAGGGAGTATTGCCCTCCTCCCCAAAGGCTTCACCCTGGGGGGGTAAGCCAGGGTGCACTCTGAGGGTGAAGGGTAAGTCCCGGTGGATGGGGTGGCAGAAAAAAAAAAAAAATGGACTGCATCTTTTTTGATTTCCCTGCCAATAAAAGTTTTAAGTTTCTCTGAGCAGTCACTGTTGGTGCAGACCAGAATTGAGACTCTGTTCTTGGCTTTCTTATTGCCTGCCAAACTTTCTGTCTCAAATGAGTGTCCTATCTGGTGCTGCTCTGCAAATCAATGCCCTCTCAGCTGCATTTTTTTATTTATATATTTTTTTTTAACATGTACAAAATCCTTTATTTCAGCATGAACAGCCCAGTAACTCAGCGTGCAGACAACTGTCAACATTTTGCAGGCTTGTGCTTTTTCTTTAATAATTTTTTTTTCCTCATAAAATACGTACAACAATTAGGATACAAGGTCATCTGATAAAGGACAGATTATACAATAAATATTTGACTGGTTACATAGGAATGGCTAAAAAATCTTTATTATTAAAAGCAATACAGTAGATAACTTTAAAGGAAAGCTGTCATGAGTGTAATGCTCTGTAATTGTTACCTTTTTTTAGGATGCAACCTCTTAGTTCGACTCTTTTATGAATTTCTGTTTATTTTAAAATTAAAGGAATAATCCTCGTGTTTGTGAGGTGCCATTTCAAGGTGTGAGTGCTCTAACTGCCGCAACTGTCATGCAAATGAACACTTCATGCCAGCGGATGCCATTACGTGATCTCTGTTACAGATGTGGTCGCGCTATTCCGGTGACCATGTGCTCCCGAGTACAGCTTCCTTAATTATACTTCTTGCTTTAGTATTTGCAGTACCGGGAGCCTATTTAACTTTTTTTTCATGGTCCTTATGTGGGCTTATGTTTGTATGTTGGGCTTAACTGATCCCCTAATGCTTTTGTCAGTTAAATCGCCGTTATACAATTTGTTTCTGCAGTTTCGGTTACTGATGCTCCCACAGTGGTCTTGTGTGGCATATTCGTGCCAGTCTTATTCCATCTGCAGTCATAACATTTCCCTATTTGTGGGTGCATTTATTTCACAGTGATGCCCCTATGCAACACGATCAAGGTCACAATTTTTAGTTTACATTCATTGCTACGATGTGACAGCTGTATTTTATGTGGAAACATCACCTTGTCTTCAAATGCACATTTCCAGCAAGGCACGTAAACATCTCACTGCTGACATTTCCGTTTAGTCAGCGGGCATTTTGTTGAATTGCGTACACTATTACGGTGGTTGTATAAGGTTGCTGGTATTGACTGTTTGCTATGGTCAAAATCAGGACAACATTTCCAATCACCATAATGGCACTTGAAATGGACACAATGATTTACTGTGTGCCTGCTTGTGCCTTTCTGCAATATCATGACAGCTGTGTGGCTATACTGCTGTGAGGTACTGCATAGCTACCAGTGAATTACAGTCTTTCAAGAGCATTTTGTGGTGCCATAATAGTAGTCAGCTCTGTTTTTTCACTGGCTTGCTCACCACTAGAACTGACAAGCTTTGTATTAGTCACTGTACCTGTGCTCCCCCCCCCCAACCCCCTCGCACAAACTGTGCCACCAACATCGGTGCCATGACTTGCCATGAGACTTTTTTTTATTTAATGGTGCATCATATTCATGCTTCTGCAAAGTATTACCTATACAGTGGATTGTAGTGTGATGCCTATGACGCAGATGCATCTGTTAAAAATTGTTGCACTGTACTATTATGGTGAGTGTCGTAGCACGTTGGACCACACTGTTACACAGAATACATCACAGGTCTTAGGTGAAAGGGCTGTTCTTTGGAAATCTGGATAAATTCCTGTTTCGATAGATGTTTTTAATTGTACGTTACTGTAACATACATATGCAGTACTCCCAGAACAGTGTGGCTGCCATCATTTTTTATTCTGTCTGGTGTTCCTTAATGGTATCATTTATTTGTCACGCACTGTATCCATGCGTTCATTTTCATTTTTATTTGTACACTGGGTGCACCCATCTGTGTGTCACTGGCATGTTACAATGAAAGCTGTGTTGATTTCTCACAAATGACGGAGGTTCAGAATGCTCTCCCACTCACACATCCCAAATTCACACCACCAGGCTCATGGAGAAATGTCAGGTTTATTACAAGAAGGCTAAGCAGTGGAACATTCAATTGAGGTGATTGTGCTACTGCAGGCAGCCGGATTGGTCCCATACATGAATTATAAGTGGGGAGGCAGTCAGTGAAGCAGAAATTGTGCCAGTGATGATAGGTTGCAAACCATGGAAGGCAGAGGTCAGTAATGCCCAGACCTGGTAAATAAAATATCACACCTGGAGTGACTGATTGATAGTAGTGGCAGGCATGGGCTTGACAGCAGTAACTGAGACTTGGAACACTCACTTTCAATCATGTGTGTGACATAACTGCCAGGGTATGCTCTGTTACTGATGGATAGGGAGTTGAAAAAAGGGTTTGGGGACCTGAAATGTCACAGCTGGTATACAACTGACACGTGCAGGGTAGAGATGGTGATGTTTATTGACCGTGTGGCACCCCTGAAACTGTCAATGGTGCAGCAGTACTACTGTGCTGATCCACAGAGCACATGCTTTGGTGTTGGGGAGATTGTACTGGGACATAGTGGATGAGACACGTCACTGCTCGGAAAGTGCAACATCGACTGGTGCTTGTTTTCCACATGCAAGATGTTCATACCACCACACACTCATCAACTTCAGCCAGAAGCAGAAGCACCAGCACCCTGGATTCCCTTCGGGGAGGGGGCCGGTCATGCAGTTTGTGCTTGACCCCTGCAGGGACAGGTACATTTTGTTTCCAGTGGTGACAAACGTTCACAGAATAGCACCTGTCAGTGTATAAGGACAACTGTGATCTAGGGACTATAACATGGGATGGCTCAGCATGTGAAACTGAAGTGTGCATAGCCACACAAAGGCTGTTTTTTTTTTTTTATCAGAAGGGCACACTGGAGATGGTGCAGTGCATTGAAAGAGCCAAGGTCAAAGGAAGCAGAAGTGTGTGTGGTGGACTATGATAATTGTGTAGAAATACAAGTACATAGACTGTGTGTGATGACGCAATGTATCAAACTGGTGTCAAAGGGTGGTGAAGTCAGAAGCCACTGTGGTTCTTTAAAGAGGTGGTACACAAGGTAAGGGCTAAGAGGCCAAGTATCAGGGAATCTATGGAGACCCAAATGAAGATTACAGGGATAAGTACCCATCAGTTTTAAGGGAAGCAGGGATGACTGTCATGAGAGCAAAGGGAGTGTCGTGAGAAGGATTATCGCACAAGGTAATATAGCGGGGGGAAAAAAATTTCAGTGGAACCTCACCGACATTTAAAAATACATGGGTGATTATAAGGCTGAAAGGGGATGAGGTAGTGTGTCTTTTGATGGCTCAATGTAAAATGCATAAAAACTGAATAAATACATCTGTGCAGTATTCCCAGTGTAAGTGGCAGGTCGTTGTCCACAGTTGAACAACTGGTGCTAAGGTGGGGGAGAAATGCACACCACTCAGTTCACAGCAGAGAGCGTTTAGGAGCAACTTTAAAGAAATGCAGGTGTAAAAGGCAATGGTATCTGATGGCATACACCCAATGATACTGATACTGGTCTGTGCTGTGGCCTCTCTTCTGGTCTATCAGCTTTCAAGTGCGGCGACCAATATTTCAGGCAGTACCCTAGGTGCAGCCTCACCAACAATTATTACAGAGGCAGGATCAGCACGCCCTCCTCATGTAGGTGATTTACCTAGCAATACACTCCATCATCTTGTTCAATTTATGCTCCTGTTATCCCTGCGCTTTGCTGTGTGCGTATTTTACCTGTTATCAGCCAAACATCCTTCTGTTCTGTAGCATCTATCTGGTCCAATCTCAGGTGCTAACACCTCTTATGTTACTTGCTCCCCAGTGACTGCCTTTTTACTTCGTAGCACTGAACTCCAGCAGCCATGTGAGTTATGTATAACTGAAGGCTAGGACAGGCTGTGCTGGGAGGACGTGGGGGAGTAGGTACATGTGTGGGAAGCAAGAGAGTGGTAAACTGCAATAGCTGTGGGGCACCACTCTTTGTGGGGGTGATGTGGAGTTAAGGGGGATGTCCTGTGTGTAATAGCTTGAAGCAGCTAAGGGTTGAAATAAGGCTGCTCAGATGGGAGCTGGGGAGGATGGTTTGGGAGGTCAGAGGAGCAGAGCAGAGCACTGGAGGAAAAGGCAGAGGGGTAATGCCCAGGGGAGTGACACCATCAGGCAGGGGATCGGAGTGGGAAGCAGTATTCAGTATACAGAGCATCTCTTCCTCAGAGGACTAGGGAGCCCATGGTGGAAGAATGGCAAGTGGTAAGGGGAAGGGTGGGAATATGACAGTAACATCAGGGGTGGGAAATTGTAAAGGGGTGCCTGTATTGAATAGATTTCCATCACTGTCATGAAGGAGGGAGGGGGCAGGAGGAGGTGAAGTAGGAGGTCCGGTTGAGTCAGGGTTTTTTATGGGGAGTACAGTGGGGGATGTAACTAATCAGGGTGTGCAGGGAAAAATATGCAGGTAAAACAGAGTGGGGGATGGGGGAGATAAAAGGAACGGAAGAGGGGAGGGAAAACAAAGCAAATACAGATGGTCATAAGTGGAGGGGCAGATAGGGAGATGGTAAAACATTTATGGGGATAAATTGTGGATGTGTAGATAACTTCGCTAGGGTGCAGAGGGAGCAGTTAGGTGGGGAAGCAGCTATTACCAGAAGGAAGAAAGGAGAACGGATGCAGGGGATGGAAGAGTGGCAATCATAGGGAACTCCATAATTAGGGGGATTCACTGGGGAAGAAAAGAGGACTCAAATGCAAGCAGGAGGGTGGTTTGTATGCCAGGGATGACAGCAGGGAAGGTGGGCCACAGAATAAGGGAAATAGTAAGGGAGGTTCTAGGAAAACTTAATTTACTTATACATTTGGGAACCAATGACCCAGCTGGGGATAAGACTGCGATAATGCAAAGTAGGTTCATAGAGTTAGGGAACATCTGCAGGGAGGAAGGAAGTTCATTGGCCTTCTCAGAGGTGATACCAGTACCATGGTCCAGCACAGCTAGAAAAAGAAGAATAGAGGATTTTAATGAGTGGCTGAGGAAATGGTGCAGGGAGGACAGGTTCATCTGCATTTGGGACTGGGAGACCACCTTGTCAAACAAAGCACACTTAGCACCAGACAGGCTAGACCTCAGTAGGGACTGTTTGAGGGTACTGAGGGGACAAACTGAGGGAACACATAACCACTACATTTTATTTAAAGTACTGAAGGGGGGCAGTGGGCATGCAGACCCACAGACTCCAAGAGTCGGTCAGTGAACCTCCTACCCCCAAAAGTAATGGAAGAGGTCTGGAGGGAGGAGGTGGAAGGGGCAAATACACAGCAAATGGTGGAGGGGATGAGTAACACATAACAAGGGTATGTGGAGGTGTGCACACAGAGGGGATACATGTGAATAGTAGAAAAGAGGGCAGAGAAGGAAGGTCAGACTGTAGGTGGGAGGGTGGTGTCTCTGAATGCACGGAGTCTTGGAAGCATGACGGATGACCTGCAGGCACTATTAGCAGACAGGAGGGTGGACACAGCTGCATTAACTGAGACTTGGGCAACAGCACACCATGACTGGGACCTTGCGATCCCTGGATATAAACTATCCCCGAGGGACAGGGTAGTCGGGAAGGGGGAGGTGTGGCAGTTTATATAAGGGAGGGAATAACTTGCATGAGGGAGGAGTCAGAGGAAGGGGAGGTTGAGGCATTATGGGTTCAGTTAAGGTTCAGTACAGGGTGAAAGGGGAGGTTGGGGGTGGAGTCCAAGTAGCTGCATCAGAGGAGGAGAAGGACCTGGGAGTGATGATCAATGGTGACCTGAAGCACACCACACAGTGCAAGAAAGCAGCAGCAAAGGCAAACAAGATGCTGGGATGCATAGCTAGGGGGATCAGTAGTAGGAGACAGTAGGTTATACTGCCCTTGTACAGGTCACTGATGAGGCCGCATTTACAGTATGGAGTTCAGTACTAGTGCCCACACCTCAAAAAGTACATTAACCTGCTGGAGAAAATCCAGAGGAAGGGCCACAAAGATGATAGCTGGTTGGCAGGGCACGGCATACGAGGAGAGGTTGAGGGCACTGAACATGTACTCACTGGAACACAGGAGAGAGAGGGAACATGATTGGGACCTTCAAGTACTTGAAAGGGATAAATGAGGCTGATAAGGAGAGTCTCTTTAAGCTGAGTGCCAACCATAACATGAGGGGCACAGTCATAAGCTGGGGGATTGGAGGCTTAGGAGGGAGGTCAGGAAGCACTTCTTCACAGAGAGGGTGGTGGACACGAACTCTTCTGGCAGCGCATTCCATCTTGTCGAAGACAGTGGGCAGCTTTAAGAGAGGCTGGGATAGGTATGGGGGAAGGTAAGGATCATGGTAAGGAGGAGTGTGGAGGGAGGGCAAGGATATTAGCTTAAACTGTGGACCCTGCAGTATAAGCAGACTTGATAGACCAAATGGCCTTCTTCTGCTGGCTCCTTCATATGTTAGTACGTGTCTGCCCTCTACTTTTGACAGTTCATCATGCATTAACCGCCACCATAATGTGACACCCACCATTCCACCGATGACATCGTCATCTGCTACGAGACTAATCCTGTTAATGGCATACTAATTCTAGGCTATCAATGTGCTAAACAACGCTGGTTGCATTATGAAGTCATATGGAGCAACACTATTTACAGCACTTTAATGTCAGAATTTCCATTCAAAGACAATTCATCGACTCCCTTACAGTCAGCTCAGGATACTATTCACCAGGTTGAGTATGCAGTATTGTGGGGTGCTCTGGGGAAAAAAAAAACGCTTAGCATGACCACATAGCTACACACCAATGGACAGGTGCGCCCATAACAGCACTCATGAATGCCAGCTAACTGTCCGCAGCCCCCCACCCACCCAGCATGCAGGACTCCGACAAGCTGCCGGGTGTGGAGTTTCAGACACAGCGGTCATCCAAGTGGATGCCAGCATAGGTCATGCAGATGATCAGTTGCACAGCAGTGCAGTTCATGGTGCATGAATGCCTACCGCAGGCATTCGAACCTGCGCCACATGACTATGTTGTCCCATGGCCCCCGCACCATCCTGCACAGCACAGCACCCTCCTGGTGCATAAACAGTGCTCTCCCTCCTACAGTGGCACAAGGGCCCCATCCCGCAGACTGCCCACATCTCAGCTGTTCCAACCGCACAGGTGCAATCCACCAGACCTTGACCCTGTACCCCGCGGCCTACAGCCCTACATGTTGTCAGGTCCCCCAAAAAAACACATACAGGTGCACCAAAGCTACCAATCACGTCTGCAACCGCTAACACTACCCCCACATTGGTGGCCCCACCCAATCCCACCACTTCTCTGACAACTACCCCTGCCTCGTACCTGCCTCTGTGGTGGCCGTAGCCGTTCAGTGGTGCACCCCATCTCTCACCTCCTCGTCAGATGGGCGTGCAAGTGCTGCTGTGCGCTTGACCATATAATTAGGCATCACGGTCCTGGCAGCACTTTGCTGACCTGCGGCACAGGGAGTGAGTGGAGGGGTGCACCCTCAGACATTGTTGGACGTTACACAGAGGCAGGTACAGGGTGGTTGTTGGTGCCGCAGTGGTTGGTGCAGTGCCCATGATGCCAGTTCTGGTGATGTCAGCCATACGATGTGGCTTGTGGCACAGTAGCATACAGTGTCCGGTCTTTAAAGTTGAATGGTGGGGGTTGGAATGTCACGGACTGGTAGGACGGGAGCACTGTGTGGGTATGGTTGTGTGTTGGCGGCTAGTAGTGCAAAGGTGTTCAAGCACTCGCCTGATCGGTTGTCTCAGCCCTCCACGTCTGCCTTGAGTACTGTTGCTGCATACCCTGGTCCGGCAGTGCATGTCTGAGTGGGTGTGTAGCAAGTTATGGCAGGGTTTCCCCTGCCGTAACATGTCATAACCTGTGTCCTCCTCCACACCCCTGGGACAAGCAGTGCATGTGTTACTATCACCTCCTCTGTCCTGTCGCTAATCAACTATGGGCTGCCCATCTATGCTGCAGCCGACAACACTGTGCTTGCAAGAATCCAGCTCTCTATAAACAAGGCCTGCAGGCTAATGCTGGGAGCCCCTAGGCACACCCATACGTGCCTGCTGTACTCCACCATCAACTTGCTCAACCTTGAAGAAAGACTGCTTCCAAACCTGCCTCCTTGTAAAAAAGACCCTGCTAGGGCCCCCCGGGGTCACCACCTCCCTGCAGCGTGTCTGCCCCTCAGTCTCCACCCGCAGCACTGTCAAAACCTCCCTTATTGTCCCCAGGGTAAGGACCTCTATGGCCCAGAGATCCTTTTGCTATCGGGCTCCCTCCTGGTTCAATTCCCTCCTTGACAATATAGCCGACTCCACTAAGCTTGGTCCTTTCAAGGTCTCTCTCAGAAGCCATCTGAGAAGCACTCGCTGCTGCAACTGCACATAATCCCCACCTGCCCCTTACCTTCACTCCTAAGCTGGGTCTGCCCTGTCTACTTTTGCTGTATATACCTGGGGTCTCATGCAACATCTGCTGACTAATGTAATAAATTACCTCTGGTTGCTATCTGACGTGGTACTCGTATACCTATATTATGACTACTGTGATCTACCCATTACCAAGCATGTACCACCAGTGAATGCCTGTAACACTGGTTGCTTTTTCAGTCTAAGCGTGATGTACTGTACTGTTTGTTTGCTGTGATGTATTACTCTCTTTACGAGGTGCCTTTGTAAATGAGTCTGACTCAAAGGTCTGTAAACCGATGATCTAATAAATAAATAAAACAAATACTACATACTGCTGGCATGTCCCTGGAACGCCTCACGCCTGCCCCCGCTTAATGTTCCCATGTGCCACCACCATCTCGGTAAAGTAATGTTCCCCTACATTAGCATCAAACCCTCACCCATCCAACATCAGTCCAGGACATCTATGTTTTGTGTTAACTGTCCCTGTGAATTAACTCTTTCCCACTATATTGATACCCTTCACATACTTGAATATTTTTATCTCGCCCCAAAAAAATCTCTGTTCTTTTACTTGTGGGTGCATATGCAACACAATCATCCTTTGGTTCTCCATCATCCCATGCACCATCTTTTCTGAACTTGTCTGTACCCTTTGTACGGTATCTATGTCTTTGCATAGATCATGTATCTGGAACTGAACCACATACTCCTGGTGTGACCTCAACATAGAAATGCACACTGGTACCACTAATTTTGCCTTTTTTACTGCCTTGTAGTATTGGGTCCCTATGGAATTATCATCCATGATTCTGATACCTAGTTCATTTGCCAGATCAGATGATTTTATGACCTTAACTCACAATGTGTACTTTGCCCATGGATTCTGTCTTACTATGTGCATCAAGGTGCATTTCCTTGCGTTGCATTTCAGATACAATGGTGGTAGCCACCCTTCCAGCACCCTGACATCAGCCATCATAACCTCTACTCCATGTGTGTTTATCCACCCTGTTGCAGGTGTTTGTATCACCTTTAAAACGCTGTAACTACTACAGTGGTTCCTCCGCAGTATCACGGATGTGGGCATTGAACCGGATGTTGCACAGTGCTGACCCCTTGGGGGGTCCCACTTGTCACCATCTCCCCTGCTGAGTACACTGATTTACCTCCACCCTCTTCCTTCTAGACATCACCCATTTCTCCAGCAAACTTATTTTTAGTTACACCACCTACTTATACAGTTTGTTGACTAGCATTTTGTGTTTTACAGTACTGCAAATGTTCCTGTGCTACAGACAGTACACGGCCAACTATTCCCCTTATGGACTGTCCTCGTAAACTCTTTGAGTAACTCAATTAGGTTATTCTGACATGCCCTCCCCCAAGCAAATCCCTGGTGTCGCATGCGGTCAGCAACATCTCCCAACAGTGGCAACACGGTACACACACACACACAGCACGTAGTTTTCAATGAGAAATTGAGCACACCACAATTTGTCAGTTTGAAACGTGCTGATTTATGTGTAAATTACAATTCTAGATAACATGAATTGCAGTCTTTGTACTGTTTCCATGTTAGATGTATTGTTATTTCAGAAACATAACTGTTTCTTACGTTGTGAACTGAACATACAGGTACAGAAACTGGGCAAGTACCGAACACCGACTCATAATTTTTATAAAGTTCGCAGTATGTTCACACATAATGTAGGATATATGGACTACTGCTGATGGTAAGCAGAGCAGCAATGAATACATGCTCATTACAGTAAAATTACAGTAAAGAAATGAGGTTAACTGTCAGCATCGGACTATTGCCTGTTATTAAAATGAAGGTTGGCCAAGGAAGGTCATAACTCAAGTAATATCATTTCGTCATTTCTTATAGTACAAACATTGCATTGGGATATACATATGAAACAAATGCCTGACCATACCAAACACTGAATGACAAGACAGTTGCATAACAGCATTTTAATAAGGGGTATTTCTTATGAGTGTGGGAAAGGCCCATACAGCATGCTTCTTGTGGTACAAGCATACGGTTATTACAGCAGTGGGAGCAGCATAAGGTGATTTCCGAAATCAACAGTAGTGTTCATGATTATGGTACTCTGTTTTGACATATTATAACATGGGCTGTATATGTCTGATGTTTCTGACTGGAGGACAAGCATCACGAGGGTCATACATTGCAGCAGCGAGTTGAGAGCCGGGACTAGCGGACAAGACAAGAGAGCATCAAGAACTGGGTGCTGCTTAATTCAGCATCATGGAGAAGGGAACTTACTAGAAATTGGAGAGTATAGGGCACCACGCAGGTGAAGACTCCATCCACACGGCCCCACAGACCTTGGAGACCCATGCTGGTTACGTGTTGATTGTGCAAAAAGTTGTTTTCCATCCCCCCGCCCTGGCGGACACTTGTGTTATTTCATGTCCTGACCGCTTGTAGGGAAAGAGCAGTGAAGTGCCGACAGGACGGCAGGATCAGGCCACGGGGAGCAGAGCGAGGGGAAGACAGAGCGCCCTGAATGGGGCCGGTTTGGAGCAGCAGAGAGTTTGAGGCATGTTCAGGAAAGCTTGATCAAAGAGCTACAAGTCAGTTTTGGTGACCAGGAGCAGAGGAGAGAGCTGGAGGTGGAACAGAGCTTATGCAGAAGGGAGTGGGTATGTGTACAGCCGGTAGTAGCATAGAACAGAACAGCGCATCAGGCTCCGGGGTCCACAGTGCGCGGCAGCAAGGAGAAGGGAGTGCAGCGTACTGATCAGGGGCTACCAACCTACCCAGATAGATCGTGCAAAAAGGAAGGGTGACAGGAGAGTGGCAAGAGGGTTATGGAGAGCCATGAGCGTCATGTGAGCAGTTATAGGAGAGCGGCAAGAGGCTTACGGAGAAGCTGTCAGGGGCAACAGACTATGGAATAGTACAGCAAACCAGGGATGCAGCTGTGAATAACAGCAGTGCAGCAGAAGGGAGCAGTGACATGAGCGGCAACAGGGTTATGGGTAAGGCGTCAGGGGCAACGGAGCAGAATGGAGCTGGGACATGAGTGGCAGTAGTGAAACGGAATGAAAAATGGCCTTTCCTACAGAGGGACTATTTAATGTAGTGGCAGGATGACCCAGTGAGACAGCAGATTTTTCCGGTTTGTACAGGAAATATGTTATTTTAAACTTTTTTGAAGCTCATGTTATAATTGCAATAACCCACGGCAGGGTCTGTGGTTACTGGGGATTAATCAACACATTGGGTGCTCTGATGACACACTGGGTTCAGTCTCGTGCCTCACAACGCACCCAGAGTGATTAATCCCCAGTAACCACACACCCTGTTATGGGTCATTGCTTACTTACTTTACTGTTGAGTACACAATAGAGTATGGGATGGAACAGTCGACTGAGTGATGTAAAGTATAACTTCAGCGCCCGTTTCCATTTGATTTACATTTCTACAATGCTACTTCCCTGCACCGACTTCCAACTACCTGCATTCGCAGACTCATCACACTATAATCCACCCATTCTAACAATGCTTACCCACAGGCAGAGACATGATGGATATGTACCAACTGAACCCACTACAGTGGTGAATAAACTATTTGTTGGTGTCTATGAGGGCCGCAACATAGGGAAGCTGAGAAACCACTTTTTTGGCCTTGATTAAATGTCACGTGCTAGCACTAATTGTCTTGTGTGTGATGATCTCATGCACATGACATGCCATGACGACACCATATTTAGAGACATGTGATGCCCGTGGTAGATGATGAGAAACCAAAGTGTCACCAATACGCTTCTGTACAGTTATGAGCAGGTAATGATCATGTGGCACACGAGCACTGGATGACTGTTAGACAACTGTCACGTCAATCACATTTTCTCATTTTTTGAATCATGAGTAGTGATTCTGGATCATTTCATCCTTTTCTGGATGTGGCAGTGGTGCAATGTTTTTTTGGCAGTAACGGACGGGGTTTTGGTGTGACATCATGTAACTGTCCAGTCTTCAGTTTCACTACATTGATCATCATGTCGTCAAGGAGTTCGTAGCTCTTCCTTTCATAGACGGGCTGCGCAATCCACTGTTTTGTCATCTTTGAAAACACCAAGTCGTGCCCCTTTCACTTTGTTAGGTCCGGATCTGCTCTTTGCCTGTGGGCAGTTACAGTTCACCGAGTGGTCGAGCACTGCGAGTTGACAGAGTGCCACCATGCCAGGGTAGGAAAAATGCTGTCATTTTGGGCAATATTTATTCAGAAGAGAATGGGAAACTTCCAGTTGCTCCATATGACAGAATTCAGCGACCATGGCCATATCATTCAGTAGCCTTGTGTCCAAGGGTGTAGGCAGGCATACTCACTGTACACATCTGAGTACAGTTTTGTTGAGTGCCTGCCACAAATCATATACCTTTCTGTTAACATTTTAATTCTAATCTGTAGTATTTGGGTTACTTTAGGCCACTGAACAGTATCTCTGTTCAAATTTCTGTTTAGGAGACAGATACATGTATAACCTCTTTAGAGATTAGAGGAACCATCTGACAACAATCTGACTTGTTTGGAAGTGGGGTACCATTTGGAGAGGATGTGTACATTTTTTAATGGGGGGGTGCAACTGTTGGAAACTGTACAAAACAGAAATTTCTGACTACACCCCTGCTTGTGTCCATTACAACGGTTTTCAGGGCATCATGTGCTGGTTTGCCTTTTTTGAGCCACCAGGTCTCTTTCTGCATCTTCATCAATAGATTCATGCTCACATGAGTGAAACACAAGTTCCACTACCCGTGTGTGTGTGTTGGTGGTGTGCTCCAACACAGATATCCATTTTTCTCATAGAAGTGCAGCATTCTCTTGACAACTGGAGCCTGACCACCAAAAGTGGTTAACGATAGGTCTCGTCCAAGGCAAAATATCGACAGTGGTGCTGCTTTCCCTTTGCTACGATCTTTTTGGCAATCGACTTGGCCAGGTGCCAAACGTCGAACTGTTGCTTCACTCCTGGAAACTGGATTCCCCTGGACATCAATGATAAAATCTGCGGATGTCGCTCAGTTGCAACAGCGGTGATGTGCAATCCATTTTCCATTAAATGTTGAAGTGCCCGTATGAAGCCCTCCTTTTCCATGCTATTGGAATTGGCGACCTCCGTGACCTGGAGTAGCTGTGATTGAAGAATGTGGTTACTTTCCATGTCCATTATTGTATAGGTACAATACTTAGCACTGTGCCCATCACCTGTTGGACACTGGCTTTCAGTTGCTCCATCCAATGGTAATTCACAACTGTGAAGAGTTACTGGTGTTGAATGCAGTGGAATTGACTGACAGAAAATGGACATGCAGGCACTTGAAAAACTCTGATATACAGTACGTCTGTAAGTGTTCCCCGTGAATAATACGGCGAAGCTGCATAACAATGTTCCCGTGCTCATCTTGTCAAGCATGGGTTGAAATCTCCAGGTATATACATGTGACTTTGGGCAGCAGAAATCTACCACAAGCATGATGGCATGCACACATGATCTAGTGGCCATAACTGGCAGCCAACAGACGTTACACACCAGAAACTGGAATAGGAGAAATAGCTGTGAACAGAAAACAATATATTTATCTTCGGTTGCAAGACTGCCACTGCGGCTACTGCTGCTGTCTGCCTCCATGTCACTACTATCCGTATCAGATGACACTGCACTTCCAGGGGTGAGCCCCGAGTTTCCCGCACTTCACCTTGTTCTGATAGGGAAAAAACCTCCCAATAATCTACTTTGCTTTCTGGTATTCCTTCTGCCAGAACTAGATACATAGTGGATTCCCTGCAGAGAGAGGGCCTCAAACAACTGGTACAACAACCCACAAGAGATAGGGCTATCCTAGATCTAGTATTCACTAATGGGGAAAGGATCACAGATCTCCAGTTAGAAGGTCACCTGAGTGCCAGTGACCATCACATGGTATGGTTCAGTTTGACCACTAGAACTAAATCATCCCATTCCAAGGCAAAAATAAGGGACTTCAGAGGAGCAGACTTTAAAATGGCCAACAGAGTTAAGCTAGCCCAGGCAAGAAAAAATACATGTGAGGGGTACAGGCAAAGTGGGCAAGCATTAAGGATGCAATACTTGAAGCAACATCCCATTGTGTTAGAGAGAAAAGCAAGCGCAAAAGAAGAAGGAAACCACTGATTCTCAAGATCAGTAGCAGAAAAGGTCAGAGCCAAAAGACTGGCCTTCAGGAAATATAAGGAAACGCAGCGGGACGAAGATAGGGAGGCATACAAAACTTCCCTAAGGGAAGCAGGGAAGGCAGTAAGGCAGGCAAAGGCCCAAACCGAGGAAACACTAGTACGAACAGTAAAAGGAGGTGACGAGACTTTCTATAGATACATAAGTGAAAGGAGAAAGTCCAGAGGGGATATTGCTAAGATCAAAGGGGATAAGGGGTAGTGTGAGGAAGATGACCAAGGAAAAGCATCTATCCTAAATAGATACTTCTGCTCAATATTTATTGAGGAAAAGGTAGGGCAGGGCCCATAACTCAGCACCATGGACACGGGGGTGCGGTGAAGGAGGTGTGAACTAGTCCTTTCACAAAAGAAAGGGTCTTACAAGAGCTCGTTGACCTCAGGGTGGACAAGGCAATGGGACCTGATGGTATACATTCCAGGGTACTAAAGGAGCCAAGGGTGGAACTAGCAGAGCCATTATCAGAACTGTTTAGTGAGTTTCTGAGCACAGGAGGTGTCCCAGAAGACTGGAAAAGGGCTCATGTGATCCCACTCCACAAGAATGGCAGCAGGGAGAAGGCAGGGAACTATAGACCAATCAGTCTTACCTCGGTAGTGGACAAGATTATAGAGGCACTCCTTAAGGAAAGAATAGTGCAACACCTGGAATCCATAGGCGCAGAGGATCCAAGACAGCATGGGTTTCGACAGGAAGATCCTGTCAAACTAATCTCAGATTTCTTTGACTGGGTAACCCAGAGTGGTGAACCAAGGGGGAGCAGCTGATGTCACCTACCTTGACTTCAGCAAAGCTTTCAACACTGTTCTACACAGAAGATTGATTAGTAAGCTAGGGAGGCTCAGGCTGGGTCAGAAGTCGGTCAACTAGTTGGCGGGCAGAAAACAGAGAGTGGTGGTAAACGGTATACAGTCAGAAGAGATGCAGGTCACAAGCGGGGGTACTTCAGTGATCAGCCCTAGGGACAAGTCCTCTTCAATATCTTCATCAGTGACACTGCAGATGGACTGGAGGGTAAGGTTTGTCTGTTTGCAGATGACACCAAGATCTGCAACAGAGTAGATGATCCAGATGGGGTGGGCAGAATGAGAAGAGATCTGGATAAACTGACAAAATGGTCGGAAGAGTGGCAACTAGGGTTTGACGCAAAGAAGTGCAAGATCATGCACATAGGGAAGAGAAATCCTGAAGCCACCTATAGGTTGGGAGGGGAGTTACTGATAATCACATGGGAAGAAAGAAAACATTACTCACCTTAGTAATGTTGTTTCGTCTAATGGAGTCTTGCTATATTATGACATATGCAGTTAGACCCAGCCTTGAACTGCTCCGGAGGTGAAAGAGTTAACTTTCCATGCCAGGCATGGAATCTTGAGCTGACTCGGTTGAGAACTCTGTCTGTTGTTCTTCAAACTCAAACTGTCAGATCTTTACGAGCAAAACTCACTAAGATTCTGTGTGGAAGCTGTAAACCTACACTAGCCAACTGGCAACTAAAATATAACACATTTTTGGTCCCAAAACAAAGACTCAAGTCAGGGGATCCAAAAATAAAAACATAACTCCAAACACCCCCAAAAAGGGGTGAAAAAAAACAGAGTGGGCATCTACTAAGTGCCAACACTGCACTGCCCACCCACATCCCAAAAGCAGAGGTTCTGAGAGGGCAGGCGGAGGTCATAATATAGCAAGACTCCATTAGAAGAAACAACATTACTAAGGTGAGTAATTTTTTCTTCAAATAACATGAAGTCTTGCTATATTATGACATATGCAGACTACACAGCAGTACCTCCATGGAGGAGGGACAGAACCTACTTAGGAAATAGGCTCTGAAGCACAGCTGTGCCAAACTGAGCATCACTCCTAGCTTGGATATCCAGGGAGTAATGCTTGGTGAAAGTGTGAACTGTTTTCCAGGTAGCTGCTTGACATATCTCTATGATAGGGATGTCCCTGGCTGCAGCCAGAGATGCAACTGTACCTCTGGTAGAGAGCCCTCAGGCCTGAAGGGGGAACCTCACCCAGTTTTTGATAAAATTGGATACAAGAGACAATCCACCTGGCAATGGACCTTTTAGTGGCAGGTTTCCCTTTACCAACCTCACCATAAGTGAGGAACAGTTGGAGGGAGTCAAACCTGTGACCCTTGGTACGCTCTATGTAGTAACTAAGGGCTCTCTTCACATCTAAGCTGTGCAGCCTCCTCTCGCCAGAGGAGGAATGGTCAGTGAAGTACACTGGAAGATATATTGATTGATTAAGGTGGAAATCTGAAACCACCTTAGGCAAGAACTTTCTGTTAGTCCTGAGGACCACCTTATCTCTGTGAAAGGAGATAAAATCAGACTCCACTGACAGCCTGTAATTCACTTATGCATCTGGTAGAAGTGATGGCTACCAGAAACACAGTTTTCCAAGTCAAGTACTTAAGCTCTGCTGAAGACAAAGGCTCAAAGGGGGGTTGCATAAGCTGAGCAATGCAAACATTAAGATCCCAGGCGGGAGCAGGGTCCCTGAATGGAGGGTTGGTGTGAAGCAATCCCTTGAAAAACTTGGAGAATACAGGGTGAGCAGAAAGAGAAGAGGGCTTTCCTGCTGATATAAAAGCAGAGACAGCTGCCAAGTGCACTTTCAGGGTAGCTGGCCTCAGCCCCAAAGTATTTAAGTGGACCATATAATCCAGGACTGTGGGCAAATCAGCAGATTCTGGGGAAATGTGCTTTCCAGAGCACCATATGGAAAACCTTTTCCATTTAGAATTATAAGTAGCCCTGGTGGAAGGCTTCCTAGAAGCTTTCAAGATATCGAGTACACCTTGAGAAAGGTGTAGGTCAGCAAACCAACTCTTCAAGAGCCAGGCCTTGAGGTTGAGGGATTTGAGATTCGGGTACCAAACTCTCCCCTGGGCACAGGTTAACAGATTGTGATTCCTGGGAAGACACAGGGGAAGGTGGACTGCTAAGGACAGAAGGAGTGGATACCAGGGCTGTCTGGCCCAATCTGGAGCAATCAGAATCATCTTGCAAGGTTGAGATCTGATTTTGACTAGCACCTTGAACAAGAAAGGGAAGGGGGGAAGGCATAGAGAAACTTCCCTTCCCAGTTGAGAAGGAAGGCATCCAGAGGGACTGAGCCCAACACTGGGGGCCTGCAGCAAAATAGCGGAAGTTGGTGATTGTCTGGGGCTGCAAAAAGATCTATCTGAGGGGTGCCCCACCTGGCAAATACTACCTCCAGTACTAGGGGATCCAGAGACCATTCGTGATGGCCCTGGGAAATCCTGCTGAGAGCATCTGCCAGGACATTGTCCTTGCCTGGGAGGTGAACTGCCATGAGGGAGGTGTTCAGGGAATAAGCCAGAGACCACAACTTCACTGTCTTGGTGCACAAGGCCGAAGACTGAGTGCCCCCTTGCTTGTTGTTGTACCACATTGTAGTGGTGTTGTCTGTTCTGACCTGTACCACTTTGTTCTGAACAGATGCAGAAAAAACCTGAAGTGCTAGAAAAACTGCTCTGAGTTCCAACAGATTGATGTGGAGCAGAGATTCCTGAGGGGACCACAATCCCTGGGTGGTGAGGTTGCCCATGTGAGCTCCCCACCCCAAGAGGGACGCATCTGTAGTAAGGGTCAAGGAGTGAGATTGAGGGATGAAAGGAACCCCTTGTCTCAGATTGCTCTGATCCTGCCACCACTGTAGGGCCTGGATCAGGGTTCGAGTTACTGGGATCAATTTGGTTAGAGGATCTCTCCTTTGAGACCAGAAGGCTCTCAAATGGAACTGAATGTCCCTCATCTGAAATCTTGCTCCCTGCACTACTGCTGTGGAGGCAGCCATGTGCCCTAGGAGCTGCAGAAAGTGCCTTGCTGGTCGAGAGACCTGCAGAGTGAAGGAGGAGGCCAGAGCCACCAGGGTCTTTGCTCTTTCTAGAGGGAGGAAAGCGCTGGCCTGCTTTGTGTGTCCAGTTCTGTGCCTATGAAGGTGAGTAGCTGAACAGCTCTAGAACTGACTTTGGGAGATTGAGAAGGAAACCTAGAGATGTAAGCAGCTGCTGGGTAACCTGAAGGTGTAATTTGACTTGGTCTGGAGACTGGCCCACTATGAGCCAGTCGTCCAGGTAAGGAAAGATGGCTATCTTTTGCCTTCTTAAATGAGCAACTGCTACTGCCAGGCATTTTGTGAATACCCTTGGGGCAGAGGTGAGGCCGAAGGGCATTGCTCTGAACTGGTAATGGCCTGAGGGCAGTTCGAATCTGAGGTACTTTCGGTGGGAGCTTCTGATGAGAACATGGAAGTAGGCATCCTTGAGGTCCAGGGACGCTAGCCAGTCCCCTGGCCTTAGAGAGGGTAAAATAATTCCCAGAGTCACCATTTTGAATTTTGGTTTTAAAAGGTGCTTGTTTAGGTATCTGAGATCCAGGATGGGCCGCCATTCTCCTGTCTTTTTTGGGGTAAGGAAGTACCTGGAGTACAGTCCTTTGCCCTGGTGTAGGGGAGGTACCCTTTCTACAGCTCTGAGAGCCAGGAGGGTTGAGACTTCTGTTTCCAGAGCGAGAGCCTCTGATGGATTTGCAGGTGGAAAGGATCTGGTTCTCATCTTTGGAAATTTTGTGAAGCTGAGAACCAGTCCCTGGCTTACTACTTCCAGGACCCACTTGTCTGATGTTAAAGACTCCCAGTCCTGGACGAAGTAAGCCAGCCTGCCCCCTACAGGTAATGGAGAATCGGCCCTGGCCCTCCCATCAGGGTGCCTGTTTGGCAGGGGCTTTAGGCTGAGGGGTGGGAGCAGGCCTGCTCGTACCCCGTCTGCCTCTCCCTCTGAAGAACACCCTCTGGGCATAGGCTGAAGAGGAGGCCCGGGCGTGGTAAAAAGGTCTGTGAAAAAGCCTGCCCCTGCCCCTGGAAAGCTGCCTCTGAGGAGTGGCCTGCCTTTCCTTGGCCTGTGCACTCCTATAAGTGGTCCTATACTCATCCATTTTCTTCATGTAATTCTCTGTCTGCTCCCCAAACAGAGAGTTACCCACAACAGGAAAATCCATGGCCTTAGCCTGGGTATCCTGTGACAGGCTATTACATCTGAGCCAAGCCATTCTTGAAAAGCCACAGATGTAGCCATGACTCTTGAAGATACATCATTAGAGTCCACTGCAGCATGGAATTGCACCTTGGATGCCTCAATACCATCAGCAGCCATCTGCTCCAGCTCCTTGGCAGCTGGCCAGGGACCTGTTTCGCTAGAGCCATAACAGTATCCCATCTGGATTTCTGGTATCTTGCAACATAGGCCATATAATTTGCCTGTCTGAGTCCCAAGGATGCTGCCATGTACTGTTTCTTTGCCATGGCATCAATCCTCCTGGAGTCAATCGGGGTGTGAAACCAAGGAATATTTGCCTTATCACAGGCTGCAGCCTGCACTACTCAACATGGCTGCATTGTTGTGAAAGCAACTCCGTATCAGAGCCTGACAATGTGTACCTCTTTGTCCATTTTTATCCACAGGAGGTATTGTGTGAGGAGCTTTTAAAATTTTTATTGTCTGTTTCCTAAAAGATTTATGTAAAGGAATAGACAATCTCCTACACTCTGGGATATCCATCATTTCTACATAGTCAGGCTCCTCCTGTTCATCCACAGCTTCTTCCAAAGGGAGCTGGAGGGTTTCAGCCACTTTCTTATAAAACATAAAATGAGAAGGGGACTCAGAAAGCCTAGGGGGAGATACTCCTGAAGGTCTGTCTGGGGAGATGTCCGGTTCAATGGGTACATCCAGACTTTCAAAAATCATATTCACTCTCTTCATAATCTTCCTCCCCCTCCTCGGTTCATAAAATTCCTCTATATCATATTCTTGAACCGGTGGCACCGACCCGAACCGACCCGCTTACCTGATGGTGCGGTTCGGTCCGAACCGAAAGCGACTGGACAATTTTGATTGCTTTGGCTATCTCTGCAGCGGTTGGAGAAGGAAATTTTGGCTCCACACCTGCTGATTTTCTAGTCCTTTTTGCTGGGACTGACTCCTCCGAGTCAGCTCTCCGTTTGCCCGAGGAAGTCTCGCCCTGGTCAGAGGGCACTCCCTCCGGTTCGGTTGGCACCGAACCGGGCTGGCCATCCGGGTCAGCGGACTTCTTGGCCTCTCGTTCCCTGAGCCTACCAACTCTCTTATCCAGGGTAGCTGCAGGGAAATTCTTGCAAATCTGGCAGTCTGCATTGAGGTGGTCAAACCCCAGACAATAAACACATGTGGTGTGTGGGTCAGCCTTGGCAAAGGCTTCCCCACAGACACTACAGTGCTGAAACCCAGTGGGCCCGGTTTTTCTTTTGGGTTTCTCAGACATAGTGCCAGCCTAACCAAAAACTTGCCCGTTTATGGCAATCCGCCAAGCAAGACACCCTTATCGGTTCCCAACCGTGTCACGGGTCATGGAAAAAACCGTAATGAAATCTGTTTTTTTTAGAACCGATAAGAACCGGGAACCGCATTCTAAATGCAATTTAATAAAGTTCAACAACAACCTGATCGGTTCAAACCGAACCGATAATATAGTTTGCAAGTTCCACACAGAAATAATGTAAAACCTACCTATTACTTATGATACCACAGACAGAGCTTGAACCGACCGGTTGCAGTTAAAATAAAGACAAAATGCGGTTTAAAAACCGAGAAATTACACTTTTTAACCGACAAAATGAACCGAGCAGCAGGAGAAATCTCCGGAGCGACTGTTCAGTGAGGCGGAGTAAAGAATCTGACAGTTTGAGTTTGAAGAACAACAGAGAGTTCTCAACCGAGCTCGCGCTCAAGATTCCATGCCTGGCATAGAAAGTTAACTCTTTCACCTCCGGAGCAGTTCGAAGGCTGGGTCTAACTGCATATGTCATAATATAGCAAGACTTCATGTTGTTTGAAGAGACTTGGGCATCATCATCATCACAGATGACATGAAATCATCCAAGCAGACCACTAAAGCAGTAGGTAAGGCTGGAGTGATGTTGGGGTGCATTAGTGGGGGTATCACAAGTCATAAGAGGGTGGTAATAATCCCTCTTTACAAGACACTGGTTAGGCCCCATCTGTAGTACTGCATGCAGTACTGGAGGCCGCACCTGCACAAGTACATTACCAAAATGGAGGCAGTCCAGAGAAGGGCAACCAAAATGGTGCAAGGACTGCATCAGAAAACATATGAGGACATATTAACAGAGCTCAATATGCATACCCTAGAGCAAAGGAGGGAGAGAAGTGATATGATCGAAAAATTCAAACATCTTAAGGGCATTAACAAGGTGAAAGAGTCTAACATGTTTTAATATAAAAAAAATATAGCAGGACAAGAGGACACAGCATGAGATTAGAGGGAGACCGATTAAGGGGGAATGTGAGGATTTTTTTTTTCCCCACAGAAAAGGAGGTGGATGCATGGAATGGCCTACCTCAGGAAGTGGTGGATACGAATACAGAGCAGGGCTTCAAACAGGAATGGGACAGGCATAAGGGAGCAATAAAGATGAGTATGAATAGATAGGCCATTGACAGAGTACAGGCCTATGGTAGAAAAAATGGTCAGACTGGATGGGTCTTGCGGCCCTTATCTCCTGTCAGCTTCTATGTTTCACTGGTGTTGATGTGTGACATGGCTGAACAGAAGGAGTAAGAACAGGTTACTCACCTGTAATAGTAGTTCTAGGAGTGGTATATGTTGTTCATCCACACTTCTTGGCATGTCCCCTTCCACTTTAAATCTTGCCATAAGTCTTCAAGCTAGCTCCTCCCACCCACCAGGGTGGTATATACCTCGGCTCCACCCCATGACGCCAGATCTTAGCCTGCTGGAAGCAAGGGTGTGCTCCCGGAGCCGGGGAGGTCAGGTGGGTGTGTGTGGATGAACATATACCACTCCTAGAACTACTGTTACAGGTGAGTAACCTGTTCTTCTAGGAGTGTGGATATGTTGTTCATCCACACTTCCTGGCAGACTCCAAGCAGTTCTCCGGAAGGAGGGAGGCAAGGCGCACACCCCCTACTTAGGAAATAAAGACTGCAGAACCGAGGCCTGAAAACCAGCATCCCGGCATGACTCAAGGTCGATGTAATAGTGGGTAATAAAGGTGTTTGCTGACTTCCAGGTAGCAGCCCGACAGATTTCCTGGATAGGGATATCCCTGGAAGTAGCCACCGATGCAGCAGTATGGCGGGTAGAATGAGCTCTTATCCCACTGGGAGGCTCCTTGCCCAGCAACTCATAGCACAGACCAATGCATGATGTAATTCACCTTGCTATGGTCTGTTTGGCTGCAGGTCTGCTAGAAGCGGCTTCAGCGTAGGTGACAAACAGCTGGAGAACTTCTCCACGAATTTCCGCCGTCCTCTCCTTGTAGTAGGAGAGAGCACGTCTCAGGTCAAGGTATGGAGCCTGTTCTCGGTGTCCAAGGTGTAATTAGGGTAGTAAACTGGAAGAGTCAACACCTGGTTAAGGTGAAACTGACACCACCTTCGGAAGGAATTTCGGGTGGGGGTGCAGGACAACTCAGTCCCTGTGAAAGACCAGATAAGGGGAGTCCACCAAAAGCTCCTGGAGCTCCCCTGTCCTTCTGGCAGATGTGATAGCCACCAGGAAGGCAGTCTTCCACGACAAGTGTGAAAGCTCACATTTGTGCATAGGTTCGAATGGCTTGCCCATGAGCTTTGCCAAAACCAGCAACAGATCCCATGGAGTTGGAGGTTCACACACCGAAGGAGATATGTGATCCAGGCCTTTGAAAAAGCGCCCGACCACTGTCTCCTGTGCCAATGTCGGCTGACCGGCCCATGCTCGGTAAGCAGAAATGGCTGCCAGGTGCACCCTAAGGGTCGATGACCGTAGACCCCCTTTGGAGAGAGACCAAAGGTAGTCGAGAATGTCAGCCACAGAACAGGACAAGGGCTCCAGACACTTTCCCTGACACCAAATGGAGAACCTTTTCCATTTGAAGGCATAACATATCCTGGTTGATTCCTTTCTGGATGCCTCCACCACGGTGTAGACATCTTTGGAAAGACCCAAAGCCTGGAACTCTACCCGCTCAGGTACCAGGATGTGAGGTGCAGGGATTGAAGGTCCGGATGGAAGACCTTCCCCTGGTTCAGAGATATCCGGTCCGGGCGTGTACAAAGCCGCTCCGGGGGCCTGCAGCTGAGGCTGAGGAGATCTGGGTACCAGAACTGGCTTGGCCAGTCTGGGGTTACTAGAATCACCTTCGCCTTGACCCTCCTCACCTTGAGTAACACCTTGTGGATTAAGGGAAATGGAGGGAAGGTGTAGAGGAGGCCTGGGGTCCACGGCCTCGAGAAGGCATCCCACTGCAGCAAGCCCTGCTGAGGGTTGTGGGCATGATACAGTCTCAGCTTGGTGTTTTCCCTGGAGGCAAACAGGTCCACCAGCGGTTTGCCCCAATGGGAGAACAGGCTGTAAGCTACCTCTGGATGGAAAGACCACTCGTGGGATGTCTGGCCTATACGGCTGAGAGTATCTGCCAGCTGGTTCGAGGCTCCTGCCACATGGATGGCTAGAAGATCCACCTCCAACCAGCTTACGAGGGTCCAGATGCGAAGCGCCTCCTTGCACAGCAGATGGAGGCGCATGCCACCCTGTTTGTTGAGGTAGTACATGGTCGTGGTATTGTCCATCTGGACTTGAACCACTTGACCCCGGAGTGGAGGAGCGAAAGCTGACTGTGCCAGGTGTGACTGCTCTGAGCTCCAACAGGTTGATGTGGCACTGGGATTCCTCAGGGGTCCAGAACCCGTGGGCCCTGTTGTCCCCCATGTGGGCTCCCCAGCCCATGAGAGAGGCATCGGTCATAAGGAAGACTGTCGGTTCAGGGCGGACAAACCGGATTCCTTCCTGCAACCGGTCTGGGGCGGTCCACCACTGGAGAGCGTCCCACATCTTCCGGGTTACAATGATCAGCTGGTCGAAATGACCATGATGCTGAGTCCACTGGGTGGCCAACTTCCACTGGAGGGGGTGCATGTGCCACCGGGCCCAACGAACCACTGAGGTGCACGCCGTCATGTAACCCAGAAGGTGCAGAATGTCCCGGGCACAGTGCAAGTGCCCAACCAGAAATGACTGGGCAAAGGAGGAAAGAACCTCCGCCCTGAACGCTGGAAGCCGAGCTCTGGCTTGACATGAGTCGAGCTCTGTCCCGATGAAGCACATCACCTGAGAGGGCATGGTTTCCAACTTGGCCTCATTGATCAGGAGGCCGAGCTGGGAGCAGGTTTGGAGGGCCAGGTCCCTGGACTTTTCCACCTCCTGAATGGAGGAACCTGCCAAGAGCCAGTCGTCGAGATAAAGGTAGATTCCGACTCCTCGACACCGAAGGTGGTCCGCCACCACTGCAATGCATTTGGTGAAGACCCGAGGGGCCAATGACAGGGCAAATGGCATGGCTCAGAACCCGTACAGGGTCCCTTTGACCCTGAAGCGGAGGAACCGCTGATGGGACAGATGGATTGGGATGTGAAAGAACGCATGCTGTAGATCCAGTGAACAGAACCACATGTTCACTCCAGGGATGGTACGATCTGGTTCAGATTGACCATCTGAAAGTTGCGGGACCTGAGATATTGATTCAGGTTGTGGAGATCTAGGATGGGGGTGCCAACCTCCCGTCCGCTTGGGCACCAGGAAGCACCTGGAAACAAAGCCTGGGTCTGTCGGAGGATCCAGCACTGGAGCTACTGCCTCCTTGCAGAGGAGCTGAGCCACGTCATCTCAGAGAGCCAACTGAGTGCATGCGGAGATCCGTTCCTCCAGAGGGGCACGGGCTCGGCTGGGAGGGTACTGCTCGAATTCCAGAGGCAGTCCCTGACCGACCACTTCGAGAACCCACCTGTCCGAAGTGATAGCGGACCAGGTGGAAATAAAGGGGTGCAGCCGGCCCCCCCATGGGAGGACCCAGAGCTGGCGTGACGGGTGTAGGGGTGGCAACCCCCAACCCATCACTGAGCAGGCATGGAAGAGGAGGAGGCTTCAGGACCTGTGCCTCGGCCTCCTTTATGAGGCTGTTGAGGGCCCTGCTGGGGCTGCGGGTGCCAAGCTTGAGCCTGCTGCTGCTGTTGTTGCTGACCTCCTTGATAGGAGGGCTACCTGACTGCAGGAGAAGAGTGACAAAATGGCTTCTTTTCTCTTCTGCTGGTTCTTGCCCGAAAAACCTTTGGCAGAAGTAGTATCCAAGGGCACTGGACTGCTCTATATGCTGAACGTGACCGGCAACTCCTGGACCGAACAAGTCAGTCCCCAGGAAGGGCACGTCAGCAAGCTTATGCTGAGTATCCGCCAGGAAGGAGGAAAGCCTCAGCCAAGCCCTGTGGTGGGAGGCCACTGTGGCTGCCAACGAGCTGGCACAAGCATCCCCTATATCCAAGGCTGTCTGGAGCTGCTGTTTGACGACAGTATGACCTTGATCATGGACCTGCTTGACAGTAGTCTGCATGTCCGGTGGGAGAAGAGGGAGGGACCTCGTCCAATGACCCTAAGAGGGCATGGGAGAAGTGTGCCATAATCACAGCCGAGCTGGCCTGACGAAGGCCCAGAGAAGAGGTAGCGTAGATCTTGCGGGCTGAGTGGGCCATATTTTTGGACTACCCATACTCCTGAACACCGAGACGGTCACCGGGCTCTCGGCCGAAGGGTGTTCAGTGAACCCCGGAAGGGACCCCATGGGCACCATGTACTTGTGGGCCATGCGGGTGGATGGTGCTGAGCAGGAACTAGGGCACTGCCAAAGTTCAAGGGCTGGGACAACGATGGCCTCGGCCACTAGAAAGGCCTCCATCAGGGTATCCCCTCTTTTGAGAATATCAGTAAGAGGGTACTCCGCCTTTTTCTGGATGGGCTCCATGGGCATTCCGGTGGAATCGAGGAGGATTACCTGGAAGGAGGAAGGGCCTTCCTCCAACCCTGCGCTGACAGTCGACTCATCATCCCCGGGATGTGAGTGCAAGCCGGTGATGTCAGAGTCTGAGGGGTCATGGTAGAGCGGTCTACTGCCTAAGTCACCCTCGATGTGCCGAGCACGGTCCGGGGTGACTTATAGACAGATGTCAGGGAAGCCGGCATCTTGTCGGTCCTCTTTCGAGGGCGCCCCTCCCTCAGGCTGTTTAGGAGGTGGTTCCACCAGGATCGGTGCAGAAACCAGAACAGGCCGAGTGGGAAGATGGACTGGCCCCACGGGCGGAGGAACCGGTGGCTTCGGTTCTGGAGAGATCGTTGTCGGCCTGGGAGGTGGAAGCAAAGTTATGGCTGGGGTGCGTGGCAGAGCCGGCTTCTGCCCAGTCAAAATCAGCTGTTGCCACATGAGGTCTTCATAGTGCCGAAGGAGTTTCCGCTGGAGCCTCTCTTCGTCAGAGGAGGATGAGAACCTGTGGCGACGCCTCTTTTTAGAGCGCTTATGGCTCTCTCGGCTGTTCGGGTGAGGAGGTACTGGACCTCGACCGAGATCAGGGAGGCCGACTCAGTCAATTGGGAGACACCGGGTCAGTGAAAAGAAGGTCTGGAACCGGGTCCTTGATGGGGAGACCAGCAGGCTGGGTCATCTCATCAGGGAATACAAGGACCGGAGTCTTTTCCAGTGAGTCATCTGCCACGGCCGGCGACAAAGGTTCTATCGGGTCGAGGATAATTTCGACCTTGTCGGCCCCTTTCTCTGTCCCCTGGCCAGACGGAAGATCCGAAAAGTCAGCGGCCGAGGATGCAATCTCAACCAAAGTCGAGACTGCGTGTTCCTGGGACTCGGACCTCTCGCGGTCCCAGGAACGTCTTCATCGAGACAAAGACCCAAAGTCCTCCTCTCTCTTCTGAGAGCGGGAGGAGTGCGAGCCCGAGGGCGCCACATCCCGAGTGGGGAGAGACTGGCACAACTCCTTGAAGGAGCCTGTAAAGGTAGAGCCAAGGTTCAGGGGAACAAAGAAGCTTCGATTGGCCGAAGCTCGAGCTGCTTCCTCATCAAATGCTTTCATTTGTTCCAGCTGCTCAGTAGATCCTGCGGCCATGAAAACCGACCACCTCGCCTCCGTCGATTTAGCCGGCAGGTTCCTTTTCTTCGGTCCCCCCAGCTTCAAACGCGCCTTGTGGTCATCCAGGACGTTGGGATGGAAGGCCAGGCAAAAATTACACAACGAGGTGTCATGTCCGACACCTAGGCAAAAAACGCACGTTAGGTGGGGGTCAGTGCGCGACATCTTCAGGCCGCAGGGGCACCGGCGAAATCCGGCGGAAGATTTTTCCTCCATGTCAGATGCAGTGAAAGCGCAATCGCTAACTCGAATGAGTTTAAGAATAATTTTCGGTGAAAACCGACAAGTAGAATTCAGGGCCTACGATGTGCTATGAGAGCACAAGGGAACCTGCATCTTCCAGCAGAAAGGAAGATCTGGCATCATGGGGTGGTGCCAAGGTATATACCACCCGGGTGGGTGGGTGGAGCCAGCTTGAAGACTTCTGGCAAGATTTAAAGTGGAAGGGGACATGCCAAGAAGTGTGGATGAACAACATATCCACACTCCTAGAACAACATGTTCTGGAACTGAAGCTACGTTCAGGCCAAAATCAGTTTTGTTCTGTGATTGTGTATAATGGTGATCCATGAAAATTGATTCTGTTGGTTCAGGCCATTGACATGCAAAGTCACTCGTCTCCAGTTTTCATTGTATTGCAAGGAATTAATTGTCCATGAAGGTCAAAACATAAGTAGTGGCATTACTTTCCAAGCATTCCGTGCTGCTACAAATTGTATAAAGATGATCCCTTGTAGCGTGGCAGCTTTCTTCAGTGTTACCAGATGCATTTGAAGGAAACAGTGTGGCTTCATCTCCGGAAACACCCACTCCGTCTGCACAGGACACGTGGGGAGAAAAACAGAAAGGACAATGTTTACTTCATAACCCAGTGCGGTGTTAGCAATGCCCCTTTTTTCGACTTTCCTACAGTACAGATCATGCACACTAGTAAAAATAATTAAAATTAACGCAAGACTGTTAGATACATGAAGGGCATCAACCGGACTGGTGCATGATGGCTTTTCAAGGTAATGGAAGGGAGGAACACCAGTGGGGATGGAATTAGATTGTAGTGGGAAGGTCTTGGACGTAGATGACAATACTGTTTTTTTGCACAAAGGGTGGTAGCAGGGTGGAACGCATTACTGAAAATGTGGTAATATGTACAACTGGTGGTGGCTTCAAAAGGGCCTGTGATAGGGATAAAAGAGGTTTAATGGAAGAGGTGGGAAGAGAGGAAGGGGCAGCTGCAGATTAGAGCTGCCAGCTGCACAGATGAGTTAACTTAATTGACCATAAGGCATTTATCTGCTGGCAATTTTCTTATATTTTTATGTTATGATGTACATACTAATGAGTCTGTGCATTGCCATGAAACTAAACTTGGCTTTCTACGTTTGGCGTTTCTCACCAGTGCTGCAACCTGGACACACTGCGTAAAAACTGAGAGGACTGCCTCCGACTTCAGTTTCTGAAGTCACTCTTCTCACCTGGAAAGTAAATTACATAAAATGTATGAAGTCCACTGTGATACTGGAAGGTAGACGTGATACAGTGTGAATAATGACTTAGGACATCCAGTCATCATGGAGACATGCAAGTAGCACTACATGATGTGAGCAAGCATTGATGAATGCATATAGCCACACATTTCATCTGTCCAGTTACTGAGTTTACACTATAGGCTCGTTCACACAGCTAGTTCTGTGGCATTCTTGGAGGTGCACAGCAGCAAGATCGTTGCCGCTGTGCACATCTGAACGCCGCAGTTTGGCAGTTTTATGCTTTGTTCCATTGTGGTCATGATCCGCGTTTGCTGGGGTTTGTGGGGTGGTGCTGACATCTTGCATCGTTTCATTCTGCTTTGTGAACCGCCCACACTACCTGCAACACTGTAGCAGGCTTTTCCCAGCCTGCACTTGTGGTTGACAGTGCCCGCATGTTGAGAACCTTTTCTACCAGAGTTCAGCTAAACACACACAAAAGAAAGCTGAACTCGGGAAAATAATTTTATTGCAAACAGAGTGCTGAAATTTAAAAACACAGGCTCAGAGTGGAGCACTGACAGTGGGCATGCATATGCCCACGTCACAGCTCTACTCCGAGATGGTTTCTCCTATCATTTTTAGCCATTGGTTTGCACTAAAAAACAGTTTCCCAAATTCAGCTCTATTTACTGAGCCGGTAACAATGTTTAGCTGCACTCGTGTCAGCAGACCCAGCCTCAAGCTGTGGTGCTACAGAAGGGGCCCAGACCCATACCCACACCCCCTTGCCATCCGGAACACTGCTCGAATCACCGGAACTTCGATGGGAGCATCTACAGTGCTTCACTGGCTGTGCCGTCTGAGCACTGATCCACAGTGTTTCAGAAAGAATGGCCAGAGCGATCTACATGGCTGCGATGCCGTGTGAACGTGCCTACAGAATTCAACATGGTTGCATAGACTGACATCAGAGATGAACACATGCAGAGCCACGATTATGCCGTATATACAGACTTATACCAAAAGGAGTCAGCATTTAAACTGCAATGTAATTCTTATGGACACAAGCAGTAAAGGTGGTCTGATGTCCTCCAAGAAGCACAATCATTGGTATTAATGTACAACAAAAGTTTTTTCTGTAGCTTTTTTGTGTCTGTAGGGGTGGGTTTACACGAGACTGTGATATTTACCTGTGACAGTAGACGTGTCCCCGTCAGACTGATGCAGCAGTGTTCCACTGTCATTGTACGAAGTCGTCATGCATATGTTGTGTGGTCATGGTTGAAACAGATTAAGTGGTGATCATCAACATCCAGTGGTGAGTATTGTTTGTGTTGTGTTCCGTGACAGGAAGGCTTATGTTACAGTACCATGTTATGGACATGAAAAGAAACCAAAGACATATAAACTTAACCACGGTCAAAGACACGTTGTAAACAAGGAAAAAAAAAAAACAGAAACAGACACACACACAGACATGGGCACATAGACACACACACTGAATAAGGACACAGCATGTCCAGGTATGTAACAGCCCCCCCCCGAGCAGAGAATCCTTTAGTAAGGTGGTGCGGGCACCCATTGGGGGTTTGTGCGGGGGGTGTGTGTGTGTGTGTGTGTGTGTGTGTGTGTGTGTGTGTGCAAATTTCAGGCTGGTCAAATTTCCAGAGGATAATGATGTACAGGACAGCAGACGGCAGGGATTTCTTTATTGCACATCCTGCCAGACGAAATGGGTGGAGTTTTTCAATTGGGTGATGTGGGCACTAGATAAGGGTCATGCAGTACATGTCCTATACCTGGACTTCAGCAATGACTTTGCTTCAGTTCCGAATGTTAAGTTTGACCAACAACTGAGCAACCTGGGAGCAGGGAAGAAACTGGTTCGATGGGTCAGGAGCAGGCTGCATGACAGACAGCAGGAGGCAGTATGGTGGTGCGAGGTATCTGAGACCAGGGTAGTAACTGTGGTCAGACATGGCTCGGTGCTGGGACCAGCGCTGTTTAATGTTTTCATTGCCAACATCGCTGAATGGATAACGAGTAAGATCAGTCTGTTTGCCGATGACTCCCAGATCTGTGTGGTGGTTGATGGAGAGGCAGGTGGTACAGTACTCCAAATGGATTTTGAAAAACTGGAAGAATGGTGTAACACATAGCAAACTGGGTTCAATTCCAAGAAGTGAAAAGTCATACACTTGGGAGAAGGAACCATGGAAATAGTTAATCGTTGGAGGGGGAATGCAGTTATCTCACTCAAAGGAGGAGAACAACATTAGTGTACTAGTGACAGGGGCTATGAACCACTGGGCCCAGTGCTGGAATGCAGAAGCAAAGGTAAACATAATGCCTGGGTGAATTGTACGGGGAATTACCTGTAGGAAAGGAGAAGTCATACTGGCCCTGTAGGTCCCTGGTGACGCTGCACCTGGAGTACTGCATGCCGTATTGGCACCCCAACTTCACAAAGGACATCAAGACCTTGAAGGGGGCACAGCGATGGGCAATGAAAATTATCCTTACAAACCTTATGAGGACAGAGTGAGAGAGTTCAATATGTATTCCCTGGAGGACAGAAGTGAGAGAGGGGATATGATTGAGATATTGAAGTACCTGAAGGGAGTGAACAGGGTAAACACCAGAAATTAAAAGGAGGTAGGGAAACCAGAGGGAACAGTCTGAAGTTTGAAGGAGGCATATTCAGGAGCTAATGAGGAGGAAGTAGTTCACTGAAAGGGTGGTGCCAGAGTGCAACACTGTGCCAGAGGGGGTGATATCACTGCAGACAGTGTGCAGCTTCAAAAGGTGATGGGACAAGTTCAGACGGAGGGTTCAAACCATGGGGAAGCAGGGCGTGGGAATTAAGGATACAAGAGTAAAAGTAATGGTGGTGGTGGGAGGCAAAGGGGGGCAGCTGCAGTCTGACAGACTGAAATGCTCCACACGACAGTAGAGTACATCGACCGATAGGCCTGTATCTAATTGCACTTTCCTATGTTAGCATGTATCTGTGGGGTTTTTTGACTGGGGGACTGTGGTGATGGCAGGTACCTAATATGCAAGCATGTATCATGTCTGAATACAAACACCATTGTCACCACTATAGTGGTGGGGCTTCACATGGCATTAAACATGCAGTTATGTCTCTCCACAATTCATATGCCATTCTAGCAGAGTGTGGTTCCCCTATATGGAGGCACCCACAGTGGAGACCAAAGAGGATGTTGGGAACCTCCACAATGGAGACCCACATGAGGGTGGCAAGGGACCCCCAAAGGGGAAGGAAACAACTCTTGGTGGGGGGACTCTATTATTAGGAGGGTAGAACTGGGGAAAGAGGGGAGAAGGAGGTAAGGTGCCTGACTGGCGCCATGGCTAGATGGGACAGAGTGAATCCTCATGATCTTGGCAGCAGCTGCACGGGGGAGGGAGTTGGATGTCACTGTACACCTAGGTACAAATGACCTAGCTGGGAAAGGATCAGAGTACTGCAGGAGGAGTTTGTGAAGTTGGGGAGGGGCAACAGACAAGTAGCACACACGATAACCTTCTCGGGAGGTTCTGCCTGTGAATGGTATGGGTGAGGCTAGGGTGCTCTGCACCATGGGATTCTATCAGTGGTTGAAAAACTGGTGCAGAGCTCAGGGTTTTGGCTTCACTGGGGACTGGGGGTCCAACTGGAGGGATGCAGGCCTATACTGGCGCGATGGTCTGCATCTCTCCAGAAGGGAAACCAGGATCCTAGGTGATAGGTTTAAAAGCTGCATTGGCAAGCATTTAAACTAGCCAAGGGGGGGAGGCACTGAAAAGGAGAAAGGAAATCCTAGCCCCCACCCAAACAAAAAAAAAATCACAGTAGTTAGGGAGAAGGGCAGGGTAAATGGAGAAAAAGACAAAGGCAGTAAGGACAGGGATGGGGCAAAAAGGGATAAGGCCATCAAAAAATGGAAGGTAATGAGTACCAATGCCCATAGTCTAGAAAACAAGCTCCCTGAACTGGTGGCCTTGATGGAAGAGGGATGCCTGTATATTGTGGCAGTCACAGAAACATGGTACACAGAGAACCATGACTGGGATGTCAACATACTAGGATACACAATCTACAGGAGGAGGAGGAGTAGCTCTCAGTGTAAGTGAAGAGATCAAAGCAATGGAACTAAAGGGTAAACAAGGAGTAGCGGAGGCAATATGCGTCGCCCTGGAGACTGGAAATGGTACCACAATCCATACAGTGGTTGTATACAGACCCCCGTCTCCGGGAGGAAATGGACAAGGAAATGATAGAACGCATCCTTAGGATGGCAGAGAAGGGGGAGATATTGCTGATGGGGGACCTGAAAATGCCAGATGTTAACTGGAACACCTCTGCTGCAGCCACATCCAAGAGCAGGGCCATTCCTGATGCCCTACGGGGGTGCATGCCTCAGACAGCTAGTGTTGGAAGCCACTCGAGGGGGAGCAATCTTAGACCTGGTACGCTCAAATGGGGACAGAGATAGGATCTCAGGCCTAGAAGTGGGTAGCCAGCTACGAACAAGTGACCACCAGACAGTGTGGTTCATGATAAACTCAGCTGTAGAGTCAAGCCACACAAAAGTGAAGGTACTGGATTTCAGGAGGGCTGATTTTGTCAAAATGGGAGTGCCTCAGAAAAGCACTAGCAAAACAGGCAAGAAGCAGGGGTGGAGCAACAATGGGGATGCAGCAAAACTGCCATTAGAGAGGCAACAATTATTTATGTGAAGTGAAGCAAATAAACAAATCAACATAAAAACAAAACCCACTATGGTTCTCAAAGTAGGTGGCGGGGAAGGTTAGGGAGAAAAAGATAGCATTCAGGAAGTATAAGGAAACACAGAAGAAGTAGGACAGAGAACTGTAGTAATTGAAGCAGAAGGAAGCGGGGAAGGCAATCAGAATAGCAAAGGCCCAAACCGAGTAAACAACAGCCAACCCGGTTAAGAAGGGGGGATAAAATCTTTTATAGGTAAATTAGGGAGCAAAGAAAGACAAAGGGAGGGATAGTGAGGCTGAACAGAATGGACGGTGGGTGGGCAGAGAGGGACAGTGAAAAGCAGGGATACTGAACGAATACTTCTGCTCAGTATTCACAAAGGAAGAGGAGGTGGAGGTACCTAATCCAGTCAATAGAAGCACTAGGGGGTTGATATCAGTCCTTTGACTGAATAAAGAGTTCTGAAAGAACTACTATAACTGATGGTGGACAAAGCAATGGGGCCTGACGGGATTCACCCCAGAATTCTAAAAGAACTAAGGGGAGAACTAGTAACACCACTGACTACCCTTTTTAACAAATCATGGGAGAATGGTGTGGTACCTGAGGACTGGAAGAGGGTGGATGCGATTCCCCTTCACAAAAGTGGAAGCAAGAAAGAGGCAGGAAACTATAGACCTGTCAGTTTGACCTCAGTGGTAGGGAAAATGATGGAATCACTTCTGAAGGAAAGAACTGTTGAGTACCTAGAGGCCAGTGGGGCAGAGGACCCAAGGCAGCATGGATTCACATCGTGAAGGTCATGTCAGATGAATCTAATCGATTTCTCTGACTGGGTGACCAAAGTAGTAGACCAGGGAGTGGCTGTGGACATGGCCTACCTAGACTTTAGCAAGGCATTTGACACACTCCAGCACAAAAGATTAATAAACAAATTAGCCAGCCTAGGAGTGGGTCACAGAGTGGCAGCCTAGGTAAAGCACTGGCTGGACAACAGGATGCAGAGGATAATAGTAAATGGAGTCCACAGTGAAGAAAAGGGTGTTACTAGTGGGGTACCGCAGGGTTCAGTCCTTTTAAATGTCTTTATAAGTGACATTGCAGAGGGACTGGAATAAAAATGTCTCTTTGCAGATGACACAAAGATCTGCAACAGGGTTGATGCACAAGGTGGGGTGGACAGGATGAGAAGGGACTTGGCAAGGTTGGAGGAATGGTCAAATGTATGGCAGCTTAGATTCAATGCAAAGAAGTGCAAAGTAATGCACCTGGGAAACAAAGGGGGGGAATACTGACAATAACAAAAATGGAAAGGGACCTGGGGGTACTTATATCAGATGACCGAAAGGTGGGCAAGCAATGTGAAGGCAGTAAGGAGGGCTGGGGGATGCTGGGATGCATAGGGAGAGGCATCAACAGTAGAAAATAGGAAGTTGTTATCCCTATGTAAAGGCAGACAGGGTGCTGATGCTGTAAAGGTGAATGTTTCCTTAACCTCAGAACAAACTGCAGACATTCGTAATGTGCTAAAGACATTTAACAGTGCTTTTACCACGGTACCAGGCCAAGCAAAAGGGATTGAGCATGTAATAGTGACAAAGAATGCTCGTTCTGTTAGGCAAAAGTCATACAGGTTGCCAGAGCGGTTAAGAGCGGATGTGGTTAAGGAAATGCAAAAAGTGAAAGAATTAGGTATTAGAGGAGTCGAGGAGTGCTTGGTCATCTCACACGGTAATTGTAAACAAAAAAGAAGGGGGTGTGAGAATCTGTCTTGATTTCAGGAAACTTAATCAAGTGTCAGAATTTGACAGTTATCCTTTGCCCAGAATAGATGATTTGGTGGACAGATTGGGGAGTTCAAAGTATATCAGTACCCCCAATCTCACCAAGGATTACTGGCAAATACATTTAGCTAAAGAATCTAGAGATAAAACTGCATTTGCCACCCCTATAGGATTCTCATTGCAAAATCAGTGGGTAAAGGGGACAAAACCTTTTACAGGTACATAAATGAAAAAAGAAAGACAAAGGGAGGGATAGTGAGACTGAAGGGGGAGGATGGGAGCCGCATGGAGGATGACAACAGTAAAGCTGACATATTGAACAGGTATTTCTGCTCAGTCTTTACTGAGGAAGAGGAGGATAATGGGTCTGAAGGGAGTACAAGGGGTGAGAATGGTGCAGAAATGGACACAAGTCCCTTTACATGAGAAAGGGTCCTGAAGGAACTGGAAGTAATAAGAGTTGATAAAGCAATGGGGCCAGATGGGTGCACCCCAGGGTCCTTAAAGAATTAAGAGAGGTGGTGGCTGAACCTCTGGCTATCCTGTTTAGCCGATCACTGGAAACAGGGGAGGTACCCAAAGACTGGAGGATAGCAGATGTAGTCCCCTTATACAAAAGTGGGAACAAAGAGGAAGCAGGGAACTACAGACCAGTCAGCCTCACCTCGGTAGTGGGGAAGATCATGGAAGCACTACTGAAGGAGAGATTGGTGGAACATCTGGTTGTCAATGGACCACAGGACCCAAGGCAGCATGGTTTCACCAGGGGAGGCCGCGTCAGACCAACCTCGTTGAATTTTTGACTGGGTGACTAGGAGGTGGATCAGGGAGGGCAGTGGACATGGCCTATCTGGACTTCAGCAAGGCCTTTGACACTGTGCCACATAGAAGACTATTACACAAACTGGGGAATATGGGTGTGGGCAGGACAGTAGTGTGGTGGGTAGGTAACTGGCTGGGTGGCAGGACACAGAGGGTGGTGGTAAATGGCTGTCACTCCACAGAGGGAAGAGTGACCAGTGGGGTACCACAGGGATCAGTGCTGGGACCGGTCCTATTCAACATCTTCATCAGTGACATTGCACAGGATCTAGAAGGCAGAATTTCACTGTTCGCTGATGACACAAAGCTCTAACAGAGTAGACACACCAGAGGGTGTAGACAGAATGAGAAGCGACCTGCAGAAACTTGAAGAATGGTCAGGGGTTTGGCAGTTGAAATTCAATGCAAAGAAGTGCAAGATAATGCATATGGGGCGCAAAAACCCTGGCACAATATATCAGTTGGGGGGTGAGGATATAGCATGCAACAAGCAGGAAAGGGATCTTGGGGTTGTCATCTCTGATGACCTCAAGGTAGGGAAACAGTGTGACAAGGCAGCAGGTAAAGCAAATAGGATGCTGGGATGTATAGGCAGGGGCATCACCAGCAGGAAAAGGGAGGTCATAATTCCGCTATACAAGACACTAGTGAGGCCCCACCTGGAGTACAGTGTACAGTTCTGGAGACCATACCTACGTAAGGACATAGACAGGGTAGAGAAGGTTCAGAGGAGGGCAACAAAGATGGTGCATGGTTTGCATCACAAGTCCTATGAAGACAGGTTGAAGGAACTGAACATGTACTCCCTGGAGGAGAGAAGGGAGAGAGGGGATATGATAGAGACATACAAGTATCTTACAGGGAGGAACAGGGTGCAGGAAAACACTATTTTAAGCGAAAAGATGTTCCAGGACTAGAGGGCATGGATGAAGTTGGAGGGAGGACGATTCAGAGGAAACATGAGAAAGAATTTCTTCACAGAACGGGTGGTGGACAAGTGGAACACCCTGCCAGAGGAAGTGGTGGGGGCTGAAACAATCACGGGATTTAAGAATGCATGGGATAGACAAAGGAATTCTAGAGGTCAGGGGTAAGGGGAAACAGACTTCTAGGAAAACAAACTGAACTTACAAGCTCAAATGGGCAGACTGGGTGGGCCATAGGCCCTTATCTGCCGACACTGTCTATGTATCTATGTATCTATGTATCAGTTCACTACCATGCCATTTGGTTTACATGGTACGCCAGCTACATTCCAGCGGCACATGGATGTAATTTTATACCCTCACACTGGTTATTGTGCTGCATACCTGGATGATGTCATGGTGTACAGTCCAGACTGGGAAACCCACCTGGAACACCAACGAGCAGTTATCCAAGCTATCAAAAATGCAGGTCTGACAATTAATCCTACTAAATGTGCATTGGGCATGCAGGAAACCAGATATTTGGGCTATGTGTTGGGAAATGGAGAAGTTAAGCCAGACATTTCTAAAACAGAAGCTGCAGCTAACAGCCCTGTCCCTAAAACAAAGAAACATGTCAGGTCATTTTTAGGGCTGACTGGTTATTATCGGAGAATTGTTCCCAACTTTGCTGAGTTAGCTACTCCCCTCACTGAACTCACAAAGAAACGGTACTCAAATAATGTGAAATGGACCCCAGAATGTGATGAAGCTTTTCAAGCCATAAAGGCTGCATTATGGTCAGCCCGTTTTAAGAAGCCCAGACTTTGAGAAACCATTTCTGTTACAGACAGATGCATCTCAGGTAGGCCTACTGTAGGTGCAGTCCTAAGTCAAAATGTAGATGGGACAGAACATCCTATTCTAATATAAGTAGGAAATTGTATGACCGAGAGAAGAGGTACTCCACTATTGAAAAGGAGCGTTTAGCAGCAAAGTGGGCCATGCAGTCCCTTAAGTTTTATTTACTAGGAACGGAGTTTGTTCTTGTAACTGATCACAGTCCTCTCTGTTGGCTTAACCAGATGAAAGATAAAAATTCCAGAATCACAAGGTGGTACCTAGCACTGCAGCCATTTAAATTCAATGTGATTCACAAATCTAGTAAAGAGAATAGTAATGTTGATTTTCTGTCAAGATATGGATCAGGAATTGAGGGTTCTGAATGTTGAAAAAATGCATGGGTTTGAACTGCACTTTTTACTGTACTGTAAAAAAAATGGATGCAAATGTGCTTAATTTCTGAAAGCAGCAGTTATTTGAGAATTAATAAAAAGTTTTGGAAACCCGTTTGATAAAAATAGAAATTACGTACCTACCGTAATTCTTGATCTTCTTGGACAAAGTCTCCACCACTCATTCACACTGATGGGATCTACGCTGGAGTCACTAGGACCTAGAGGGAGCAAACTTTTTGCAAGAGGGCCAGTGCCAGAGATGGAGCCGTGAGGAGTGGCGCCACGAGCCTCGGCTCATGCAGCAATGACTATCGTGGCGTCGACCCTCCAACCGCCTCAGTATCTTTTTTTCCCCGAGGAGGTGCAGCGTAACTAACCTAGAAGGATAGCCTAACAAAAACAGGACATAAGATAGTCTGAACGACCCGTATAAGAAGAGTCAACAAAGAAGTCTTCACAGCCTAAAGATTGAGGGAGTGAAGATCAACAACAGAGGTGAGCTCGGGGGATGGTGGGTGGGTGTGTGAATGAGTGGTGGAGATTTCGTCCAAGAAGATCAAGAATTACAGTAGGTACGTAATTTTCATATCTTCCTGGACACAGTCTCCACCACTCATTCACACTGATGGGAGAGTACCGAGCTAATAATCCCCCAAGAGGGCGGCAGGAGAGACCAAGAACTCACAATTTTAGGACAGACGTCCATTAAGGATAGTCCTGCCAAATGAAAGATGTCGCCTGGCATGAACATCCAGGGCATAGTATTTGACGAAAGTATGCACTGAGCTCCAGGTAGCTGCATTGCAAAATCTGCAATGGGCACGTTGCGGATTTCCGCGACTGCCCTAGTAGAGTGAGTGTACACTCTGCCCTCCAGCTTAACTTGCACCATGGAATAACAGTGGTGAAGGCATGCTACTAGCCATGCCGAAATGCATCTGGTAGCGACAGGCTGACCTAGCCGGGTCTCGCTGCAGGAAACAAACAGCTGTTGAACTTTGCAAATTTCTTTTGTTCTATCCAAATAGAAATGCAGAGCTCTTTTGACATCTAAAGAATGAAGGGTACACTCCCCTTCATTTTGGAAGTAGGTAGGTAGGACCAAAGGTTGGTTTAGATGGAATTCTGAAACAACCTTAGGGAAAAACTTAGGGTGGGTCCTAAGAACTACTTTGTCCTTATGAAATACAGTATACAGAGGGTCTGTGACCAAGGCAGTATTTCAGAGACCCTGCGGGCTGAGGTAATGGCCACCAGGAAGGCAGTTTTCCAAGTGAGAAATTTCAGCTCACAGGTAGCTAGAGGCTCGAAAGGCTTTCAAGTGAGCATGTCTAACACAAGATTAATGTCCCAGGCTGCGACTGGATGTCTGATAGGAGGTCTGGTATGCAGAATACCCTTAAGAAACCTCTTAACTACTGGTAACTGAGCCAGTGATAAGGAATGTACTGGCTCATGATAAGCTGAAATAGCACAAAGGTGAACTTTGACTGAAGAGTATTGTAGACCTGAATTTGAGAGGTCTAAAAGGTACTCTAGAACTTTATTTAGTGGGCAGGAAAAAGGATTCAGAGAGGATTTTGCACACCAGAGAGAAAAAGCTTCCATTTGGCTGTGTAAGTTTTCTAGTGGCTGGCTTGCATGCAGCCAAAAGAATATCTGAAACTCTCTGAGAGACATTGAACCCGTTCACTTATCTCTTCAGGAGCCAAGCATGAAGGTGAAACGACCTTAGATTGGGATGGACCACAGGGCCCTGGATCAGAAGGTTCGTCTGAAGGGGAAGCACTTTTGGAGGGGTTTCCGACATATTGTTGAGTAACAGAAACCATATCTGTTGAGGCCAGAAGGGAGCAATGAGGATCATTTTGTCCCCCTAGGACTTGAATTTGAGAAGTACCCTCTGAATTTGAGGAAGAGGAGGAAAGGTGTATAGAAAGTGTTTTGTCCACTGCAGCCTGAATGCATCCTGACAGAAAATGCCAGACCCTGGATTTCTGGAGCAGAAGAGAGGCAGTTTTGTGCTGAGTGGGGATGCAAAAAGGTCCAGGTCTGGAGTTCCCCACTCTGCGAATAGTGATTGAACTACGATTGAGTCGCGAGACCACTTGTGAGGATCTGTCTCCGTTCTGCTGAGATGGTCTGCCAGTTCGTTCTGCACCCCCGGCAGGTAGACCACCTGAATTAGAGCCTTGTGCTATAGGCACCATTCTCACACTCTCATCGCTTCCCTGCATAAAGGGTAAGAGTGTGCACCGCCCTGCTTGTTGATGCAATACATCACTGTTTTGTTGTCTGTTTGAAGGAGAATGTTCTTGTGACAGAGAATGTCCTTCAAAGCCCGGACTGCATAGAGGACGGCTCTCATTTCTAGGATGTTTATGTGAAGCTGGGACTTGACCCAAGTCCACGTACCTTGGGTGTGGAGATTCTGACAGTGAGCTCCCCACCCCATCAGGGACGTGTCCGTGGTAACAGAAATCTGATGATCCAGAGGAGCAAAGGGATATCCTTCCAGAAGGTTGTCCTCTTGCGACCACCAGGTGAGTGACCTCTTCAGAGGTTCTGTCACCCTGATATGAAAGGACTGAGGGTGAGTGGTTGGGGACCACTGAGTACTGAGCATCCACTGAGAGGTTCTCATGTGGAGACGTGCTAGGTGTACAGTGAACACAGAGGATGCCATGAGACTGAGCATCTGTTGCATTGAGATAGCTCGAACCAAGCTGTTCTCTCTGATGTATCGGGCCATCTGTAGAATATCGCTCCTTCTGTCCTCTGGAAGAAAAGCTTTCACACAGGAGGTGTCCAGAAGAGTTCCTATAAAAAGGAGCTTCTAGGAGGGCTGCAACTGCAATTTCTTGAGATTTAGCAGGACTCCCTTGGATATGAGAAAGTCTGAGGCCGTGACTACGGCATCAAGAGTTCCTTGCCTGGAAGGACTTGCTAGAAGCCAGTCATCCAGATATGGGAACACTTGTATTCCGATTTTTCTGAGATGCGCTGCGAAAATTGCACAACACTTTGTAAAAACTTGTGGCGCCGAGCACAGCCCAAAGGGCAGGACTCTGAACTGATAATGCTGGCCCAGTGTCACAAACCTTAGGTATTTGTGGTGCTTCGGGTGTATAGGAATGTGTTGATAAGCATCCTGCATGTCTAGGGAAGCTAGCCAATCATGTTGATGAAGCAAGGGGGACAGGGTCCCTAGCGAAATCATCTTGAACTTTTCCTTAAGAAGAAACTTGTTCAGCTTTCTGAGGTCCAGAATGGGGTGCATGCCACCGGTCTTTTTCGTGACCAGGAAGTAATGGGAGTAGAAACCCGTGTTTCGTTGATCCAACTGAATTATTTCTACTGCCCTGTTGCTCAGAAGGCCTTGTATCTTGGAGGAAAGAAGGTATGACTGTATTGTTGACAGCCTGGACTGTCGTTTGGGGGGGGGATGATCCGGAAAGGTTTCTGAAAGGATGAGGGAGTACCCCTCGCGGATTATCCGGAGGACCCATCTGTCTGATGTTATGGACTTCCACTGGTTGTAGAACTGGGTCAGACGTCCTCCCACCACTAAGGAAGAGTCCCCCTCAGGCAGCTGAGGTGGGACCTGGGCCAAAAACTCAGAAGGTAGCACTCGGAGCTTTGGGCCCTTGTGCCTTCTGTAGCGTTTTCTTTTGAGGCTGGGGGGGCTTGGTTTTTGTTAAAAACTCCCCTGCCCTTGCTCCAAAAGGACTGATGGTTGTGAAATTGACACTTGTTGAGCCCCCCCCCCCCAGAAGGGGTGGGAGTGGGTCGAGCAATTTTAATGGCTGACCTAGTCTTCTGTGTGGCCTCCAGAGCTTGCACTACTTGAGGTCCGAACAGATACATACCGAAGGGCAAGGCCATGAACTGCTGTTGGGCATCATTTGTGAAGCCGGAAGTGCATAGCCAGGAGTGACGACTGGTACAAATGCCCGCCACCTCCACTCGTGAAGCAGTATCGAAAGCATCCATAGCTGCTTTAACCTGCTGGTTGTTGGATTCAATACCCCTGATTATGGTCTGAAGAAGCTCTGAACTAGTGTCCGACTCGGGCAGAGCTTCCACCATCTGTTTAAGTGAATGCCAAAGAACATACTCATATTGAGAGAAATAGCCCTGATAGCTGGCAATACGCATACCCAGGGTGGAGGCAGCAAGGACCCTCTTACCTAAGGTGCCTATTTTACGAGATTCTTTGTTGATAGGCCAGGCTATAGATGCCTGAGGAAGAACGGCCTTATTCTCTGCCAAGACTACAATAGGGTCCTCAAAGGCCCAAGAGGCCAAAATGGGTCGATCCTTGGGAGCAGCATACTTCCGGTCTATGGACTTAGCCACAGAAGGAATGAGAGTGGGACTATTCCATACCATCTGAGAGAGCATCTCAAAGAATGGTTGTACCAGGGGAGTTAAATCCATAGGGATCTCCGGAACATGAAGGCACTGGAGTCTTAAGAGCTTCCCAGGATCAATATCTGTAATTTGGAGAGAAAGAGTAGAATTAAAATTTTTCAGCAGAGGCTTAAATGACAGGTCTTCGAACACAGGCTCTGTAACAGGATTAACTCCTGCTCCTTCAACATCATCACCCAGACAAAGGTCTGGGTCAGGCTCAATATCAACTCCTGACAGCCCAGGAGAGACTTTATGGACAGGAAAGGAGTGAAAGTCAGTAGGAAATGAAGAAGAGAAGGGAATCTGAGTAGAGAAGCCCTGAAGGTTGGACGACACCGCACCAAGCCTCGGCACCGAAGGCAAGGAAGTTAACGCCGTTTGAAACAGCCCAGCACTTGGTGCCGACAGAGGCCAGAGCACCGAAGAAGCCTGCGGCACCGCAAGCCACGCCAACAGGGCCCACGCCGCCGAAAGGCCAACCGGTGCAGACAACCCCAACGGCACCAAGGATGGTGCAGACAACCCTCAACGGTGGTGCTGACAGGGGCACCAACGCCGAAGGCAGCGCCAAAAGACCCATCAACGCCAACGGCGTTGAAAGCAATCCAGGGCTCGGAAAACTGTGATTTGAAGAAAAAGTAGGAGGAATACCAGGAGATAGAGGCATCAGTGTGGCCCCCTGTGCCACAGCCATGTGAAGGGGGAAAACACCTGAGCGCGGTGTAGACGGCACTGAAAAAGGCGCTGCGCGACTAGGGAGGTCCAACTGCCCTACCCGATCCCCAAAAGGCCCGAGGGCCTCATAGTGACCGGGCCAGGCAGCTGGACCAAGCTCTGAGCCCATTGCTCCATAAGAGCAGCCCACTGGTGAAACTGCTCATCGGAAGCCCTTCCAAAAGTTGGGGAAGGGATTCCATGTCAAAGAAGTCGGTCACTGGAGACAGAAACCGGCGACTCCAAAGGAGACAGACACCTGACCCCACTAACCAACCATCGATGCGCAGACATACCAGAAGTGATCTCGAGTGATGCCTTCTCTTTTTTGATCTGTGGGACGAAGAAGAGCTCTAGGCCGAATGGTGCAGAGAGTGCAACTGTTTTCTTTTATGCTTTCGGGGGGGCCGCCCATCCCGTCGAGCATCAGACCGTCCGTTGTCAGCCCCCCCGGGGGAGGGCGGCGGACTGGACCCGGCCCGGCTGACTGAACAGCTTTCATACGAAGTCTCCCTACCATCACCTGATCACCTGACCCGCTAATGGTCGACTCCGTCAATATATGCTAAAGACTTCTTTTCTTTAATAAGTATAGTTAAAATTAAGTGGTACTTATTTTGAGATATATTACAAAACAAACTGAAAACTATGCTGCTAGTTTGAAGTTTCACTCCCGGCGGGTGAGCGACGTCATCACTGAAGCGCACTTGACGGCAGGAAAAAAGGAACTGAGGTGGTTGGAGGGTCGACACAGAGATAGCCATTGCCACATGAGCCAAGGCTCATGGCATCGCTCCTCGGGGCTCCATCTCTGGCGCCGGCCCTCTTGCAAAAGGTTTGCTCCTGCTGGGTCCTAGCACCTCCGGTGTAGATCCCATCAGTATGAATGAGTGGTGGAGACTTCATGTCCAGGAAGATCAGGTTCCCTCTTAAGGAGGGGAGTATATGTGACAGGGTACAATAGGACCCTGCTCCATTTGTTATGGAGAATGCGTTTAAATGCAAGGATGTATCCTTTCCTTTTCTGTCTCTTCTCTATCTGGCTGTGCAACCAAATTTTCCTGTGAGACCTCTGACTTGACCAACCCGAACAGTCTCGCAATTCTTTGCCTCTCACTGTCTCTCAGATTTCTCTTGCTGTCTGTTTTTCCTCTCTTGCATATCTGTATCAGCTAATATAAAAATATGTGTAAATCAATGTATGGAAATGTAACTGATAGAGAATCCCTTGCAACCACATTCTGTTCATCCTGCCTGAAACATACAAGGACAGGAAGTCTGTTTAGGATGGGGTTTGAAAGACTTGAAAGAGGCACTAAACTTGAATGGCAAAAGAGAGATTTGACAAGAAGCGACAGACTGAAAGATGATTTTATTTTTATTTCTCTGTACGTAGTTATTCTGAACAGGTTTATTTTACGTTACTGCAACTGCAAATAAACAGTTTTGTTGAATTCTACAACTGCTCCTGGGTTTTCCCTATGATTCCTGACCTGTGCCTCGATGATAGGTGGAGGCTGTCCAGAGTAGGGCAACCAAAATGGTGCAGGGTCTGCACCAGAAGACATACGAAGAGAGACTAAAGGAGCTTAACATGTATACCCTCAAGGAAAGGAGGGGAGAGGGGGGACATGACAGAAACTTTCAAGTACCTCAAGGGAATCAAAGTCCAAGAGGGTAGCATCTTTCAGAAAAAGATGTGCAAGAACAAAGGGGCACAATTCGAAGATAGAGGGGGGACGGCTCAGAGGTAATTTGATGAAGTATTTTTTCATGAAGAGGGTTGTGGATACATGGAACAGCCTTCCTGAGGAGGTAGTGGAGTTAAAAATAGCGGGGGAATTAAAGAATGCATGGGATAGATATAAGTGGGGGTAGGAGGAAGTAGACTGTTGGGTAACTAGGATCTGCAGCTTATCCATTAGATAAGTAAATGGGCAGACTAGGTGGGCCAAGCGGTCCTTATCTGCAGTCAAATTCTAGATTTCTATGTATGACAGGACACAAACACACACAAGAAGCAGACACTATACATCTTGGTCTATGAGAGAGTAGTACAAACCCTTTACATCCGTAGACCAGAAAAGTGACTTCAGTCAGTAACTTTCACTTATACATTGAACGGTGACATACTAACAAACATAGTAAGAAGCTAGCAGATTAGGCGCAATGGTCTATTAAGTATGCTTGATAATCAGTGCATTCCCGGGGCACTGTTTGCCCATCCCTCCTTACAAGATCCCCAACCCCCCAGCGGGGCTCTGGGATGCACCCTCCCCCTATACCTGCCTTCCTCGACTCCTCCTCCTTTCTCTCACACTACCAGTCTGGCTTTAGGAAATTGCACTCCACAATCACCTCCCTTCTAAGGTTAACAAACGACATCCTCACTGGCATGGACAAAGGACATGTCACCTCAGCTATCTTCATCGACCTAGCTAAGGCTTTTGACACGGTCTCCCACTCTCTCCTGTTATCCAAACTCGCCCTCGCCGGCCTTTCAGGTGAGGCCACCAGCTGGTTCTACTCATACCTGGCAGGGAGGCAACAAGCAGTTAGAATTGGATCACACACCTCTGCCCCACTCCCTGTCACAACAGGCGTTCCCCAAGGCTCAGTCCTTGGCCCGCTACTCTTCTCTATCTTTCTAAATGACCTGCCCTCAGTGTGTCCTCTCTCATCTGTACACATGTATGCCGACGACACTGTGCTATATGTCATAAGTCCCACCCCTGCCACAGTGTCATCCAGACTCCAGGAGGATTTTAACGCAATCCAGCTCTGGTTCCGTTCTAACCAGCTATTTCTCAACCCAAAGAAAACTGTCTCACTCACCTTCGGGACTAAGCAAAGGCTCTCTCGGGCCCTCCCCCCCCCACCTTCTACACTTTAGATGGGACCCACTTGGAGTCCTGCACCTCGTTCACATACCTCGGGGTTTGGCTCAATCAGCACCTCGACTTCTCTGTCCATATTTAAGCAATCCTCAAAAAACTTCACCCGAAACTGGGAGCCCTTTATTGTAATAAAAGCTGCATTCCCCTACCCACCTGCGAAGAAACTGTACAGAAAATGATACTCCCAATGTTTGACTATGGGGACGTAGTCTATAGCTCAGCCCCCAAGTCCTCCCTCGCCAGGCATGACCCCCTTTTCCACTCTTTCTGCCACTTTGCCCTGGACCGTCTGCCCATGACTCACCACTGTGGCCTCTACAGGTCTCTAAATCTACCTTCCTTACAGGATCGGAGAATGGCACATTGCGCTAGGATAACAGCGAAATACTGGACCCAGTCCCTCCCCCCCTTACCTTGCAACTACCTTAGAGGCCCAAACTCCTCCTGCTTACTCTCTCCGTAATACCGACTCCAGGCTCCTCTCCCTTCCACGTGTGTCCTCCACCAAAGGCCAACAAGCTTTCAGGCACCGTATGCCTTACATGTGGAACTCCCTCCCAGCTGAGCTCAGACACTCCTCCCCCACTCAGCAGCTCAACCGTCTTCTCAGTCAGATTTCACCACCGCCTGTTCGTGCAGCTGGCTCTGTAAGGCAGACGTTTGCCATATACCTGTTAGCCCGTCTGTTGCTTCTTATAGTTGTGGCACTTAGCCTCAGTGTTGCTCTAGCTGCACTATTAAGTATTCCCATGCCAAGAGGCATGTGTAGCTGTACAATGTGTTTTTCTCATTACTGCAAGGTGCTTCATTTTAATAATGTGTGTATTTTGTTTACTGGCTATCCTAATCCCCCTCCCACAGGACGCATCTGGAATCAAGCATTGCATTGCTCAGTATGCCTTCCTGGTAAAACTGTTAAATAAATAAATACCTATCCCATCCTTCCTTGAACTCCTACACAGTTGATGCAGCCACCAAGTCACCGGGCAGCGTATTCCTGTGCTCAGCCACCCTTCTCAGTGAAATAGCATCTCCTTGTCCCCCCCCCCCGCCTCACCGCTTCCAGATTCACTGAGTGACCCCTGGTGGTGCCCACCTCCTTCAGCTGAAGCAACCCCTCAAGGCTTACCTTCTTTATTCCATTGAGATATTTTAAGACCTCTAACATATCCCCCATTCCTTCTCTCCTCCAGGGAGTACATGTTGATCTCCTGCAGCCTCTCCTCATAGTGCCCCCGTCACATTATCATCCTGGTCACCCTCCTCTGGGCCCTCTCCAGAACAGCAATGTACCTCTTTAAGTAAGGACACCAAAACTGGACGCAGTATTCAAGGTGTGGTCTGACCAGGCAATTGTATAGCAGAAGGAGCACCTCTCTACTCCTTGAGGTTATCCCCTTGGCCATGCACCCCAGCATTTTATTTGCTTGTGCAGCCACCCTTCTACACTGCTCAGAGTTACTGATGTTGCCATCCACTACCACCACCCCAAGGTCATTCTCACACCTAGAAACCTGCAGTGCCTCCCACCCACAAGGTGTATTCATGAGCCGGGTTTTTTTGCCTCCAGGTGTACAACCCTGCATTTCACAGCGCTGAACTTTATCTTCCATGCTCTTGACCACCTCCCCTGAGCCTCTAGGTCCTCCTGTAGAGCTATCTTCCCCACCTCCACTTCTACCACTGCCCACAGGTTCGAGTCATCGGCAAAGAGGCTCATCATGCTCCTGATACCGCTTATGATGTCTGAGATATAGGCGTTACACAGGAGTGAGCACAGTACTGACCCCTGAGGGACCCCACTAATGACCATCCTAGAGGATGAGACCTCCACCCCACCCCTCTGTACATGCCCTGTTAGCCAGTTTCCTATCCACCTGACCATCACACCCCCACCACATCCTCCAGCTTTCCCAGTAGCCAGTCATGTGGCACCACGTCAACTGCCCTGCCTAAGTCAATAAGCAGGACATCCACCGTCCTGTCATGAGCCAGTGCACTAGTTGCCCCTTTGTAGAACTCCACCAGGTTTGTCTGACATGATCTGCCACTAACAAAGCCATGCTGGCGATCATCTAGATGACCCCATGACTTCAGAACCACCTCCATCCTCTCCTTCGAGATGACCTCCATTAATTTACCTACCACCGGCATCAGGATAACCGGGCTACAGTTTCCCAGATCCTCTTGCGCGCCACCCTAATGTATAGCCACGATATGGGACATGCTCCAGTCATGAGGTACCCATCCCGACAGCAGAGAAGACTCAGACCCACCAGGGGTGCTTTATCACCCTTTAGGGCCTTGAGGACTTCCCTCACTGTTACACTGGGAATTTCAACATCCATTGCCCCCTCTCCATCTGCCAATCTCCCCTCCCTCTCCCCTGGCATTGCCGCTCCACCATCCTCCATGGCTAAGACAGAGTCCAAAAAGTCATTTAGTACCTCCACCATCTACCCCACTCCTCCACCCACCCACTCCCCATCCTCAACCTACTAATCTGCCCCTTCCCTTTTTTCTTTCCCCAAATATAGCTGAAGAACCCTTCCCCACCCCAAACACCTGTGCCAATCTCAGCTCTACCACCACCTTGACTGCCCTCACCACCCTGGTGATCCTCCTGACTACCTCATCATACTACACCTTGGATGTAGCCCCAGAGAACGTTTTTACTGGCTATAAGCAGCCTTTTCTTCCCTCACTGTATACTGGACCTCCCTCGTTCACCAGCTCTGCCTCCCTTTGCCCACTTGCATCTCTCCCTACTGCAGGCCTTGGTAGCCTCCAGAAGCCCCTTTTTAACAATTTTCCACCAGGCCTCCATGCCCAGCCTTAGCCTGATCTCATCTTGGTAGCCCTTAAGGATACTCTCCATCCCCCCAGGGTGGGACAAATAGGGTCGCCAGATGCGACCTGGCTAATCATTCTGGCCACCAGTTTTCTTTAAAAACTCGCCATTCTGGCGAGTAGTCAGCCGCGCTATCCCTGCGCATGTGCGGTAGCTCATCATGCTTGTCAGTCAGTTGTGAGCTGAGCTACCACTGCCGCACATCTGCAGGATCAGAACTCCATTGAAATGCATGGCCATGAAAGCATGGTCACAGAACAGCCACACACAGCGCACTCTGCAGACTCTCTAATGCGATCCCATCCAGTGTCAGTCCGGCCAGCAGCACCCACCCGTGAGTCTGCGCAGAAGAACACCAGGGAAGGAGAAGTCACAAGGTAAACGAATGGGTGCTCATGTGGGTGGTGGGAGCTGCATTTCTAGGGACAGTTTAGCTGAAGTGTGCCATTGCGAAGGAGACAGAGAGAGAGAGAGCATACCTTTGCTCTCTGGGGGAAAAAATCAAATAGCCAAGCATCGCCTTGCACAGTTCCACCAAAAGCCCTTTTAAGGGCTGCAAAGTGTGAAAGCCTATCTCAGCACCTGAGTCCATATCGGCACGTTTGCTCAATCAGAGACATATGTAATATTTTTTGTGAAGCCAGACGATTTAGACGGTCACAACGTGCTGACTGGGGGGAGGGGAAGGACAGCCTTCTTAGTGGTCCAGGGGAGCCCTGTAATACGGCTTGTGTGGACAGACTGTGGAGGAAGTAATAGCTGTGTGTGAGGAGGAAAAATGTAAAATATTCAGTAGTATTTTTTGCTGCTGTGCTGTCACACAAGACGACGTGCTGACTGGGGGAGGGGACGGAGAGCCTGCTTGCCTTGGTTAGGGAGTAAGGGTCGGGGAGCCCCAACTTTAGTCCTGTGTGGAGGAAAATTAAAAAATAAAACCATTACTTGTTGAAGTTGCTGCAGTGCACTGCTGTTTCTTGTAGGCTTGGTTTAAAAAACTAAACCTGTGCTGTGTCTTTAGCGAGTGAGTCCCTTACAAAACTGACTTCAGCTGAGCTAATAGCTTGTTTCAGTTACTGTGAGACCGCAGTTTTGATTGCACATTAAAAGTGAGAGAACTTTATCCAACAGAAAGACATAAAAAAAACTTACAAGACAAAAAAAGTTTATAAAACAGTTTTGGTTCATCATGATTGAACTGAGACATCTTGCTGCTGAATGAAGTAGGATGGAGAGGGGAGCTTGCTGTATAAATCTTGTTGAAGTAAAAAACAAACAAAAAAAACAGCTTAGTGAAATTAAAAAGTCCACAACCACATTCAACCCTTGTGACTGTGCTGCATATTAGTGAATAGTGACACACTGACAGAGTCTCTGGTCAGGTGGTTGTGTAGTCCACTGTCCATTTTCTCATAGTTGTGTGCCCTTCCCTTTTTGGATTAGACAGGCAGGAGTCAGGAATTTCAACTTGTACTTTATAAATTCTCCCTCCTGTGTAATACTGTTCTGGCAGGCTAATTCTCATCAGGATCTTTGGTAAAAACTTTCCCAAATGTAGGCTAATGGGCAATACCTTGGGTGAAAGGCAAGTTAAAAAAAGGGCATCACATTTTGTAGTCTAGCGGCCGTAAAAAAATTGGCCACCTAAAAAATTTTTTGGCCACCAGATTTTGAGGTTTGGTGACCAAACTGGCCAACAGGTCAAAAAGTAATTTGTCCCACACTGCATTCCCCCCAAAGTATGCTCCTTTAAAATCAACCACTGTCATTTTACTGTGTTCTACTCCACCCCTAGATCAAAGGAGAACCAACCATGTCATGGTCACTACCCGCCAGCGGGACTCCAACAACTAGGTCCCTGCAGAGTTCTCCATCTGACAGGACCACATCCAGAACACGCCTCTCACTCGTTGGAGCAGTCACCAGCTGAGCAAGGAACACATCCTGTAAGACGTCCAGCAGGCGCTGCTCCCTACCGGATGAGGACACCATAGATCCCCAGTCTGCTCCTGTCATATTCAGGTCTCCCAGCACCACAGTATTGCCCTCTCCTCTACCACAGTGATCCTTAAGGCTAGCCACCAGGCATTCCTCCTGTTCCTCCCCCTGCCTATATACTATCCCCATCTTCACCCTCTTCCCCCCGGAGCCTGCAGAGTGACCCATTAGGCCTCCACCTGATGCCCTGCTTCTTCAACCATGCTTATCCCTATGTCATCCCTAATGATAAAAGCTACCCCCCACTACCCTTCCCTCCACCCTATCCCTTCTGAACATGGTGTACCATGGTAGGTTTAGGTCCCAATCATGTGTGGAAGTGACTCAACTGTCTGACAGCTGCCACATCCACCCCAATAACGGTGCCTGAAGCTCTGGCATCTTGTTTCCCATGCTCCGGGCATTAATCCGGACCACCCTTCAATGTGCCCCCACCCCCTGTCTCGGGGCATCATCCCTGTTGCCTGCTTACAAGGCCCCTCTTGTGCACTATCCGTGCTCCTGCCCTGTGCCCCCGCCTGCAGGAGGAGGCCAGTGCCTTCCTAGCCTGGCCTGCCAGGTAGTCCCCTCCCCCCCACTCACATGTTTAAACCCCACCTGGAGAAGATGAAATCCGCCAGTCTAAGCTTCAGGACCAGTTTTCCCTCTGAGCTAAGGTGTAGCCTGTCCCTTGTGTACAATTCCTTGTCCTCCCAGGTTGTACCACAGTCCCCCATCCACCCATACCCTTGGCACCGTACCATTCCAAGCCATACATTCACATCCCTTATTTTTTGTTTGTTCTCAACACTGACTCTAGGCACCGGTACTATCTCCGAGAGAGGAGGATGGGGCTTTCACAATAAAAAAAGCAATGCAGAGTAACCACATAAGAGATAAATTCGATCTGGGGATTATGTCTGACCGCACTGCACTTCACAGACAAGCAACCAGCAACAGTACCGCCAGAAACAAGGCGGGAGAGCTGTCAGATGGTGCTCAACAGTGCACGTGGACAGAACTGAGCAGGCACGAGTAAAGCAGTGTGCACAAACACGGAGACTAAGCGTGGGCAGGAAGCAGGCATGGTAAACGCGCTCAGATCAGTTCTCCGGTGCGGCAGAGGTCCTAAATGGCGCAAAGCAAAAATGCGGGGGGCTCCTGTTAGCAACTGAAAATAAGGAGAAATTCACACATTCAGGTTAGTGCAGCAGCAATTTCTCTCGCCCCACCTCAAATATCATTTTTATTAAAGACTTTTATACTTTAACAGTCACAGTTCATCTGGTTTTAAACCAATATTTATACATTACTTATACAGAGGTTCAGATCAGGAGTTAATAATGGCAAAGTTATCATAGCAACTTTCTTTCACCTGCAGCAAATGCCCAAATGATAGTCTCCAGACATTCACATATTAATATCCTCCTATATTTCTCCACACCCCTACTCTTCTCCACGTCTCCTACTCATGCCGTGCCCTTGCTTAGCTTGTTACACTTATGCCTAAATAAATTAAGGGCTTGGGTAAAAGGCCCGATGTAGCTGGTCTGAGCAGGCAAGTAGACTGCGTATGGTGCTAAGGCACAAAGTTTGGGTCCGTAGCCATTATATGTATGACCCATCTTCTCCATTTCAAAGAACCTAGCTCTGCCTTATCATTTAGATTATAAGTCATTCTTTCAGATCTATATATAAGGTTGACAATCTCTCTCCAACCCGAAAGGGTGGGTACCACCACCATGAGCCAGTGCTTGGTAATAGCTTTTTTTGCTGCCAAGAGCAAGATGTTTAGCAGATACTGGGATGGAGGGTCCCAGACTTCACGGGGGAGGTAGTGTAATATAAAGAAATCACCACTGTAAGGGAGTCTGACCCCAAAGAGGTCTTCTAGCTCCCCAAATAGGCCCTGTAAGAAGGGCTGCAATTTTAGACAGGACCATAGGACGTGGGAATGGTGAGCAGTAGCCTCACCGCATAAACGCCAGCAGGCTGCTGTGCCAGTGGCGTGATAATGTGAAGTTATTACTGGGGTTCGAAAAAATCTTAGTAGTTGCCATGAGTATAACCTCCAAACATGGGAGTAGGTGATTTTCGATGTCATGCGCCATATTATTTCCCACTGTTGTGAAATTTGCGATCCCAATTCCTCGTTCCATTTTTCCCTTAATCTCAGTGTATCTCCACCCGCCGCTTGCATCAGTGACTTACATATAGTGGAGATAGTATGCGGTATTCCCTGCGATTTTATTGCTTGTTGGATCAGCTGAATCAGCTGGGGGTGCATGTCAGGAGTACGGACATTAAGAGGGAGAGATTCAAAGTAATGTCTGAGCTGTAAGTATCGAAAAAAGTCTGATTAGCGGAGGTGAAATTCTCGACTGATCTCGCCAAATTCTTTAAAAAGGGGTCCCATATGTAATTGCGAAAGCTTTGAGAGATGGGTATGCCTCCAGTTACAAAATGTGTGATCCAAAAGAGCTGGGGGAAAATCTTCCAATAAGTCTATTGGGCAAAGCATGACCAGGAAGGGTGTAATCCTTAAAGCCCTACGTATCAAGTACCAAACCTGAGTTTGATATATGACCCATGGGCTCCAGGTTGACTGGTCAGTCAAAGGTGGGTTTTTGTAGAGAATTACTCATTGGTATTCCTGACAGGGGACAGCACATTCCTCAATTTCCCTCCATCTAGCTGGAGTCGCTCCAATCGATCACTGTATAATAAAGGACAAGTGGGATGCCCAGTAATAGAATTTTAGGTTAGGGAGCGCCAGACCGCCCTGAGTCTTAGAGAGATAAAGAATTTCCATCTTAATTCTGGGGCGTCTTCCTGCCCAAATAAACTTTGAAATAGCCTTATTCCAGACCTTAAAAAGACTATATGGTAAGTTAAGGGGTACATTCTGAAAGAGATGGAGAGCTCTCAGTAGGATCACCATCCTGACCACTTCAATACGTTGAATTATATTCAACGGAAGTATACTCCACCTCTCAAGGTCTTGTTTCATCTGAGATGTAAAGGGGTGAATTATTATTTAAGGTCTCAGTAGCTTGGTGGGACAGGTATATCCCTAAATATTTTAACTTAGAAAGTCCCAAACGAAAAGCGTAGCTTTCCTTTAATGACTCAGGAGGGGCAAAGTGAAATGTGAGGGCATCTGTCTTGCCAGTGTTCAACCTGTATCCTGAACATGTTCCAAACTCCTTCAGGAGCTGGAAGACGGAAAGGATGGATTGCTCGGGTTTAGTGAGGAATAGCAGGATGTTGTCCGCGTACAGAGCTACGCGATGTTCTGTTCCATCTATGTTCACTCCCGAGATCCCTGGCGAAATTCTGATCGCCTGGGCCAAGGGTTCTATAAAGATGGCAACTAGGCAAGGGGACATAGGACAACCCTGACGTGGGCCCCTGAGGAGGGGAAAAATATTCGGAATGGTGGCCAGATATTTTGACACACGCCTTTGAGATATATAGATTTTTCGCAGGATGGATACTAAGGGAGTGGAAACGAATCGCCGCCATCGTGGCAAAAAGGAATGGCCATGATACCCGGTCGAAGGCCTTCTCAGCATCTAAGCTGAGAATGACCGATGGGTCCTTCCGGGATTGCATCGCATGCACCAGGTGCAAGGCCTCCATACGTTGTCCATGGTTGATCTGGAACTTACGAAGCCGGTCTGATCGAGATCTATCAAACTCGGCAGAATGATATCAAATCTCCGGGCCAAGATAGACAAAGTATTTATAGTCCGTGTTAAGGACCGATATCGGTCTGTACGACCCACATTGTAAGGGGTCCCTACCCGGCTTGGGAATAACTGATATTGTTGCATACTCCCAGCTGGGGTGGGGGGGGGCCTCCCCTGAGAGGACCTCATTGAAAGTCTCTAGGAGAAGTTTGATAGATTGAGTTAAGCCTTTATAAAACTCGGCCCCATATCCATCCGGACCCGGGGCCTTTTGAGTTTTGGATCTGGAGATGGCTAGCATTAGTTCCTCCAGCAAAATCAGTCTCATCAAATTATTTTGCTCATCGGGACTAAGAGTGGGTAGCTTTAGGGCCAATAAAAAGGAATCAGTGTGGGCAGGGTCAGTCGCATGATCCGGGGCACAGAGGGCTTTATAGTATTGACAAAAAACTTGGGATATGTTTTTGAAGTTGGTGTGATGAAGTCCAGTTTTGGGGTCTCTTATTGCTGCAATAGTGGCCTGTTTGCGCTGTTGACGGAGCCGAAATGCCAGCAGGTGTGAGGCCCTAGGGCTAATCTCACCATATCTCTGACGGAGATATGCCAGGGTGACTTCCATTTGTTGCATGCATAAAGAATCAAGGTTCCTCTTAGTCTGCTTTACCTGGGCTAGGACTGAGTCATCACCTTGCTGGTGAGCCAGTTGCAGGACCTGAAGTGTTTGTTCGAGTTGTGTTTGTCTTTCTTTCCGTGCCCTCGCTAGCCTGGCTGTGTATTTTATCAAATGACCTCTCAGGACTACTTTTAGGATATCCCATTGTATCATTGGGGATACCTCTTGGGTAGAGTTATCCTGAATAATCTCCGGGATCTTGTCACTGAGAAACACTCTAAATTGTTCGCTTTTCAGGTGAATGGGGTGAAATCTCCACATAGTGTTGCGCCTCTCTAAGCCCAGATCCCACATGGTGATAAGCAGAGCATGATCCGAGTGAGCTATGGGGCCCATTGTGGCCTCAACCAGGGAGCCAAGGTGCTCCTTCTGAGTATAACAATGATCTATTCTTGTATAGGATCCATGGACCGCCGAGTAGAAAGAGTACCCCCTACCTCTAGGGTGTAGAGCCCGCCACGTGTCCAACCACCGGAACCCTCCCACGAACTGTTTGAAAAATTTATGTGAGGCCTGTTGTGTGCTGGGCCGGGTCCTAGAAGTATCCAGAGCCGGGTTTGGAGCAATATTAAAATCCCCCGCCAGTATCAAAGTACCCCTAGTCAGCTCAATTACTTTATCCATCAGGAAGCGGATTGTAGGGGAGTTTGAGGCCAGGGGGAGATCAACATTGGCCAGGGTCATTTCCTGTTCATACAATGTTCCTGTTACTATAATTAATCTACCAGCTGGGTCTGCCCGTTCCTTTTTTTTCCAGAAGGGGAGATGAGACGCAACCAATATTGCAACTCCTCTCCTCCTACCCCCGGGCATAGCCGAAGAAAAAACCTGCGTGAAACCTCTCCCCCGTAGTTTCCCACGCTCCACTGTGTTCAAATGGGTTTCTTGCATATAAATTATCTCAGCATTTGACTTCCTGGCCAATGTTATCATCCTGGTTCGCTTTACCAGGCTGCTCAGACCATTCACATTCAATGAGTATACTTTTAAGTGCTTATGAGCCATTTGATGTCCCATTTAAATACTTCATCTGCATTAAGCCATCTAATCTCCTGAGAACATACTGCAACCTCTTCCTGACTTTCTGAGAACATGTGACTGTTTATCTCCTTCTGAGAGTGGTAACTCATTACATTGCACAATAAACATACATTTCCAAATCTAACGCCCAACAAATAAACCTGTGGGATTAACCATAAAATTTTATAAACACGAACTTTGGATACCTGTAATACAGCAGCACCAAATTTCGGGCTTAAGCTGCCCCCTTCACCCCACCAGCTCGAAGGGAGTTTCCGAGTCAAGGCAGCCTTCCAACTTTGACAGGGCCACCAGTGCTCCCTTGTTGTTCTGGGGCAATGGCAGAGTTCCATAGGTATGCATCTCTCTGCATGTACAAACTCCGGGGGAGATGGCTGGGGGTATGGGGTTATTTGCAACGCACCCTGCAAAACACCATAGGATGCAGTAACTATATACAATGCCAAAGCAGTGCTAGGGCCTGCTGAAACAGTGGGAGGGGAGAGAGCAGGATTATTAGGTCCTGTAGCTCCCTTCCCGAATCAAGATTTAAATGACTTCCAAGGGGGCTGCTGGTAGTTGTTATCCAGCAATAAGGCAACTGCAACTGTGCAGTATAGTGGGCACTCCTATAGTAAAGAAGAAACCCGCCGGCTCTAGGGTATAGACCCTTATAGAGCTTGCCTTATGATCAGCGTCAAAATATCTATATCCAGGCTGCTCTGCCCTGAGGGGGCCCCAGCCGTGCCAACTGCGTCTAAAAGAATGTGAAAACACCTATAAGTAGTAAATTAGTGATGTATAATAAGGTGAAATTCCAGCCAGGAGGGGGCCAACTAAAGCCACAGGAGCCAGATACCAAGCAAGGAAAGGGGGAGGGACTCCCCCAGTGAGACCCTCTAGAGGACCCACGCTCCCTTACCGGATCCTAAAAGGAGACTCAGAAGCCCCCACCGCCAGTTACACACAAACATTGACAAGAACATCAGACATGTTTAATTGTGACAATTATGGTCTAAGAATGGGCTCCCATGTGCAATGGTCGTTTTCCTCAGGTTGGGGGTTGGGGACTCCCATCCCCTCGAAACATCTAGTTATGCGGTCATGAATCCCCGAGGCTGCCCAGAACGTCCCCAGAGAGGCTCAGCGTGACCAGGTAAGCCGCTCCAAGTGAGCGCCTCCCACCCAGGCACCACCCCGTCCGACAAGGGATCCAATGTCTCCCGCGAACAAGGGGGATGCCAAACGTGTGGACAGGGGCCAATGTGCATCCATAACAGGCTACCCAGAACCGGGGGGAGCACCCCGTTGTGTAGGAGTATGCCTCAAAAGTTGCTGTGCATGGACACCTTCCTGAGGTCATCGCCACCCTCCCAATCACTCCACGACAAACCGGGGGGGCGGGGGCGCCAAAGTCCAATGCCCATCCCAGAGCAGGGCAACAGTCTTTCACCGGAAGCCCCGGTCACTCGCCACAGGGAGTAATGAGCCACCTCACCCGGGAGCCATAGGGACAGTGACTCCACAGATGTGGAAGGGGAAAGGCAAGGGCCCAGGCATTCATATCCTAGGGGCCGCTGAGGAGCGCCACACGCGAGGGACCCGACAGACGGCCTCCGACTCCATTTCTGAGGCCTGCATGCCCAAGTTTGAGGAAAGGACGGGAGTACATGGATCCCGCTACGAAGACACACCAACGCATACCCCCTGGCCACAGAATGTGTCACAGTGGTACCAGCATCCCCAACATCCCCCACAAGGAACCCCGACCTAGCGCCCTTCATTCTGGGCAAGACACAAGATAGCACATAAACTGGGTACTCACAGAAACCCCTTAATGCACAGAAAAATTTTACTGAGCCGGGAAATGGTATATCAGGCACTCTACATAGCCAAAGGGTGCCAACTAAGGGGAAAGCAAGGCCTCGGTGGGAGGGAACAGGGAAGAAAAGGAGGGAGCATCTCAAAAGGTCCAAAAAGACCAACTCAAGCTAAGGCGGACAGGACAGTTCCAAACCATTCAGGTAATCAGTGTTGTTGACTGGTTGTCATTTAGAGACTGTCCCTGGGAGTCATCCATCAAATGCACTGCCTTCTTGTTAATCATGGAGGGGTCACCATATCTTCTGAGCAAGGCGGAGACATCAGCTCGCAAGTTCGTATGGGGGGACCTCTGCATTGATCCGGGCCTGGAGGATCCCTTCTGCGCCACTAACCAGGCTGAGGCAAGTAAATCCTTCTCGAGCTTCTCTTTTAGAAGGGCTGGCAAGGCTATCCCCAGAGTGTCCAGAAAGGAGGAGGCAGCCAGTAAATCTTGAAAGATTTTCGGCCCTGCTTCCGTTACCACTTTTAACCTCGCCGGGTACAAAATTTGGGCTTTAACATTTCTAGCTAGGAGTTGTTTTAGCACTGGCCACAGAGTTCTTCTGGCTTCCTGTACTGCTGTAGTGTGATCATTCTCAACAGAAATTCAGGAACCGGCAAAATTTAATGGGCCCTTTTGCCAGGCTTTTTGTAGTAACTCTTCCTTAACCTTGTAGGAAGTTAGCTTGGCAACAATAGATCGGGGCTTTGCTTCAGGGCTGCGTGGTCTGGGAGCAAGGGATCTATGCGCTCGGTCCATGTCAATATTAAAATCTGCTGGTAAATCAAGGAGGTCTCGAAGGAGGCCCTGGAGAAAATCTATCATTGTTGCATGCTTATCTTCTAAGCCCTCAGGCACCCCGTACATCCTTAAGTTTTGCCTCTGGCTTCTGCCCTCAAGGTCATCAAGGTGATGAGTGAGCTCACGGTCTCTGGCTAGTAGGTACAGGATCAGACGATCGTGATGGTCAGACTGCTCTGATATTTGGGAGACACAAAGCTCCAGCTGATCGGTTTTGTGGCTTATGTTACTAATGTCTGCTTTCAATTCGGCCAGAGGCTGATCTATCTTGGTGACCGTACGGGCCATTTGCTTTATTGTTTCAATGAGTTCCGAATGAGGGCCCTCACCATGCGGGTCGGCCTGCAGTGAGTCGAGCAGAGCGTCCGATGCATCCATCGCATCCCCCTCCTGCCCTTGGATTACAGCTTGCAATTTCTGTGCCTGGGTGGGCTGGGGCTTCCCCGGTTTATTCCTCTTCGTTTTGGCTGGCGAAGACATGCTGATGTATGGTGATTTCCAATGATTATTGTAGGCTGGGGAGCAGAGCTACAGGGCTAAGCAGCCATTACAGCACTTGACGTCACCGGAAGTCCCAGTGCAGCAACAATTTCAATATAAAGAAAGCTAAAAACGGCAGTGGATAAAGCTAAAACATAAAACAAAATGGTTTTGGACAGCTTTCCTTTAAGGAATATAATCTGAGTTAATGGTTGATATAAATAGAACCCATCTATACCAAAGTCCCTCTCAGCTGCATTAAAAATGTTCCTGGCATCACAGGATGCCAGCAGAGTCAAAAGCATAGTTCACAGCCATTCGTCAACTGCCAGGTGATCCACCTCAGCTTTTTCCGTGAATCCTCCAGTACCTGATGGCATGCCTCTCCTTCCACCTACATAACCACCTAGAGGTGGGTTCAAAGTTGAGCCCCATTCCAACAGAAGTGCTCTTCCCGTCTTCAAGGGGAATATGGTCAGACAGTGGGATAATGTGGTCACAGGTGGCAGAAAACCACCAGAGTGCTTCTTCTACATGGGCATCTTTGCCATCTCGTTTTCATTTTCTCAATTTAGGGCACCAACTCCCACATTCTGCCAGTGTCGCCTCACAACTCTGGATGACTGGATACAAGCAGACTCAGAATTCTGCAGCCAGTTCTTTTTGGCCAATGGTGCTGTCCTCTCAAGCAACTTTACTTTCCCATCAAGAGAAAGCACCTTTCTGGTCAGTTTCTCCATGTCCGTGCTGGGCGGGCGGTGAGTACTGTAGCTTGGACCACACATTGCTACTTAATACCTAGTTAAAGTGGTTAGTCACAGCTGTGAGAAGCAGTCAGATACAAAAAAGGCACACAAGCAGAAAACTAAGTGCACCCAACCAAATGAATAACCATCAAAAAGACAGGCACTGAATCAGGACCATGACGTTTTGCACACATTCGAAAGACAACTGGAATTGCAGTATTCTGTTCACATCCTGGAACCGTCTGTATTCTGTTCACATCCACACTCTGGCAGTTCTGTTGTAGACAGTTGAGTCATCAGAAGTCTTCAAGTTAAGCTCCTCCCAGCACCCGGGTGGTACATAATCCAGCTCTAGCACATGACATCAGATCTTTTGCATGCTAGAAGCAATGATCCGGGTGCCACTTACCAGGGGAAGTTGGGTGGGTTATGAGGATGTGGACTGAATACCACTAAAAGAACTACATTTACAGGTGAATAAATGAGGGTTACTCACCTGTAACTGTAGTTCTAGGAGTGGTATATGGTGAACATCCACACTTCTGGCAGTAATTTTCCCTTTAAGACTTGCCGGAAAGTCTTCAAGCTAGCTCATCCCACTGACCCGGGTGGTTTCCCCCTCGGCACCACCCCGTACATCAGATCTTGCATGCTGAAAGCAAGGATCAGTGTGCCACTTGCCAGGGGATGTCGGTTGGGTTGTGTGAATATGCACCATATATCACTCCTAGAAAATACAGTTAACGTAAAAACTTACCATAACACTAGACCTTTGAGGGATGTTAATTGCAGCAGGTAATACTTTTGGGTAGTCACCAGATGTCGCAATGGTGCATGGCAGCTTTTCTCACAGTCTTTCACCAGGGACTGCCCACCAATGACATCATCACCCTACTACCTATATAAAAGTGTGGGCAGTCCCTGGTATCCTCAGTTCCCCGCCAGATTCAGCTCACAAAGTGAGGACCGAGGGGATCCAAGGTACCAAAGGTGTCCCTTCCCACATGCTAAATGGAACAAAGTCATTCTCTTAGAGAAGGAGGGGGACGGAGAGAGGGAAAACACCTGCTACCAGAGACACCCCTCAAAGATCTACTGTTACGATAAGTTTTTATGCAACTGTTCAATCTTCTACAGGATGGTTTCTTGCAACAGGTAATTTTGGGATGAATCCCAAGCAGTGCACACAGAGGGTGGAATTATGATAGGAGGCCCTGTAGGACTGCTTGGCCAAAGGCTGTCCTATAGCGGAAAGCAATATCTAAATTGTAATGCTTCGTGAAAGTGTGAATAGTAGACCACATGGCTGCACTGCAGATATTGGTAATCGAGGCCCCTTTGAAGCAAGCCGCTGTGGAGGCCTAGGCTCTAGTCGAATGGGCTTGTACTGTTCCCGATAAGGGCTTGTACTTTTTCCCAAAAAAAAAAAAAAAAGAGTGATGCAATTTGCCAACCAACTGGAAATGGTGTTCTTGGCAAATGGAGAACCTTCTCATGCACAGGCGACGGTGACAAACAATTTAGAGGTTTTTCTCAAGGATTTGGTATGGTTTATATAGTACCTCAGAATACAATGAACATCTAAGGTGTGTAGGAGATGTTCACCCTGATTGGAATGTTCCTGGTAATAGATGGGCAATTCCATGGTCTGGTTCAATGTATGTTTTGAAACCACTTTTGGCAAAAAAGGAAAGGATTGGTGCGGATAACCACTCTATCCTTGTGGAAGATTAAGTAAGGCTCTACACATCAGAGCCTAAAGCTCAGAGATGCGCCAAGCCAAGTAATGGCCACTAGAAACTCAGTCTTCCAAGAGAGGGAGCGGAGATCAGCAGTAGCCACTGGTTCAAAGGGCACAAGAAGGAGTTTCTCTAGTATGAAATTCAAGTCCCGGGGGGGGGGGGGCTTTATAGGAGGCTTGATATGAAGCATACCTCTTAAGAACATGTTAGCAAGATGTTGATACAGTAATTTGCCTTCACAGGGTTAGTGATAGGCTGAAATGGGAGGCCAGATAAACATTAATGGAGGAAAAGCTAAGGCAAGTGAAGCCAAGTCTAGTACTTTGGGTAAAGGACATGAAAATTGATTTATGGAAAGGGAAGTAGCCCATATGGAAAAGTGTTTCCATTTGGCATTATGTTTCCCTGATTGATGGTTTCATGAGGCCAAAAGAATGTTGTCCACAGGTGAAGAGACCTGAAGACGTGTTACGAAAACGTCCTCAGGGGCCAAGCGTGAAGGTGTAGAGCCTTCAGGTGGGGGTGAAGGAGGGTGCTCCGCTCCTGAGTCAGATCATCTGGTCTGATGGGCAACGGAATGGGGTCCACCACGGATAGTTGAGTAGGGGAAACTACACCTGCCTGGTCCATAGTGGGGCTATGAGAATCATCGTGGCAGGTTCCAGTTGTAGTTTTAGAGTCCATTGCAGGAGTGGGACGAGGGGAGGAAGCATATAAGAAGTGTCTTCTCCATGGCTGGGATAGGGCATTGGTAGACAGTGCCCTTCTTTTCAGGATAACGGAAAAGTATTTGGGGAGGCTGCGATTGCCTGGGGAAGCAAAAAGGTCTAGGTGCAGGGTCCCCCAGAAGCAGATGATCATCTGAAGAACTTTGTGATGAAGGACCACTTGTGAATGGAGGACTGGTGACTGAGAATGTCTGCCAGGGTATTGTGGCATCCTGGAAGATGGACGGCAATTATTGTGAGTTGTTGGAGTGTGGTTTCCTGCCAAACCTTCAGCGCCTTCCGGCAGAGCATGAGATCTGTTGCCTCCTTGTTTGTTCAGACAGACCACCACTGAGGTGTTGTCTGACTGGATTACTAAGGGTCTGGGATGAAGGTTGGGGTGAAAAGCCTGAAGGGCCAGGTGAAACCCCCCTCATTTCCAACAGATTTATGTGTGGTAAAATGGTGAATTGGGGCCATTTGTCCTAAGCCCCATAAGGGCTGAGGTGAGCTCCCCAGCTGTCCAGTGAAGCATCCGTAGTAAATGTTTGCTGGGGAGGAGGAGCCTGAAAGGGCATGCCCTGAGACAGGTGGTACCAGTGTGCCCACCAAGCTAGGGCGGAGTGGAGGAATGGGGTGATTTTGAGAATGTCAAAGTCACCTGACCATTGGTGCCATTGATTCTGAAGCACCCACTGCACTCTCATATGAAGACGAGCGTACACTAGTGTGGGGATGGCAGCCGCCATGTACCCCAGAAGACATAAGAGACTTCTGGCTGCTATGAACTACTGGGTTTGAGCATGCGAGGCCAGAGATAGGAGTTTGTCTTGTCTGTTGGCAGGGAGGTAAGCCCTGGCTGAAACCGTGTCCAGAAGTGCTCCTATATACTGGAGTGACTGGAAAGGCTTTGGGTTGGATTTGGGCCAGTTTATGGTAATGCCCAGATTTTGGAATAGGGTAAGGGTGGCCTGGAGGGAGAAAAGCAGATCCTGTTCAGAATGTACTTTTATCAGCTGATCGTCTAGGTATGGGAAGACGAAGTGTCGATCTCTTCTCAGGGCCGCTGCCACTATGGCAAGGCACTTGGTGAAGACTCTCGGAGCCGACGAGAGTCCAAAAGAAGTGTTCGAAATTGGTAGTGGCGTCCCAGCAATTGAAAGCGCAGGAACCAGTGGTGGGAAGGGTGGATGGGGATGTGCAGGTATGCATCTTTCATGTCCAAAGCACATAACCAATCTCCCTTTTTAACATCGGTAGTATGGATGTTAATGTGACCATCCAAAACCTCTTGAACTGACTGTGTAAATTCAGTTGTCTTGGGTCTATCAGTCTGAGGTCTCCCGTACATTTGGGGACCAGGAAAAATGGGAGTAGAATCCTTGATGCAACTCCAAAGGAGGAACAGGATCCACGGCTTTTCTGTGTAAAAGAGTGTGAAGTTCCTCTTGGAGAATAGGTACGTGGTTGGGCAGATTATTTTTTGATAACCGGGTAGGTGCACTAGACACGAAAGTGACTATTTTCAGGCACGACCAGGTGGATTGAGCAGGGTGGGTACGGGGGAGGTGGAGATGTAAGTTCCAGTAATTGCCCGTATGTATGATTTGAAGTACCCACTCGTCCAAAGTAATGGCTGCCCAGGCCTCCAGACGAAGGGCAAAACAGCCCCCCATAGCTTCCGAGGCCTGAAGAAGGAAGTGGGGGACAAGCCCTAATGGGTCACTGGGCAGGGGGCTGGCTCGTACCACCCGGTGGTTGGGAGCGGGGCCCCTTCGATGAAGGCGTGGCGTTCCTGGAGGAGGTGTCAGAATGTCCGCGGGAACCACCTCAATACACCCCTCTAGTCTTGCCTCTCCGTTTTTGAAAGTTTTGTGAACGGGACTGGTATGAGGACTGTGGGGTATAGTACATACTATGCACCATACAGAGAGTGCAGCCTGACGCCTGGAGATCACCCAAGAGCATTTGGGTGCTTGGGCCAAAAGATTTAGCACCATTAAATGGGGCACCAACCAGTTTACGTTGAATATCTGGTTGTAGACCCGAGACACGGAGCCAGGAATGATGGTGGAGGGTTACGCCCATAGCCGTTGCGCGGGCCGAGGTATCCACAACATCATATCCTGAGCATAGGAGATCCCGGGAAATGGAATTTCCAGTGGATATGGTAGCCAGTAATTGGTCTTTCTCCTGTGAAGGAAGGAGTTTGACTACTTCAAGAGCCAAAGACCAGAGGGTACATTGGTATTTCACCATATGTCCCATATAGTTCAAGATTCTCAGATTCAGTGTGCCTGCCTGGGAGACTTTCTATGCTAGGTAGTCTAGGCGACGGGATTCCTTATCTGGAGGTATGGAGCTCATGTGGCGGGGGTGTTTAGTACGATCATGAGCGGCAGCAATAGCAACTGAATCATCCTCGGGGTTAGAGAAGAAGAATGGGTGATCGGGGGGAGCCTGGTACAAATGATCTGCCTTTCAAGGACACCCGGACAGCGGAAGGCTGATCCCAAGCTGCAAGCACTGCATTCTGATAGGTTTGGATGAGTGGGGGTACCACAACCACTGGGTCTCTGGCAGTTCAAGATAGTCTACCATGTCGTTTCTCTGCTTATGTTCCGTAGTAGAGAAATCCATAATTTTCTGTATCTGAACCATCATATTGTGAAATGAGTGGTCGTCAGGTGGGGAAGCTGCTGCATGGTGGGTGGGTTCCCCGTGCAGAGATGATATAGTGGAGAGAGAGGACAGAGGACGAGAGTCCCATTCTTGAATGTCAATATTCTCCAAATCCTCTGGTATGTCATCCGGAAATTCTAAGTCCTTAGAATAGTATTCTTCCTCTTAATCAGAAGGGAAACCAGGTGGGTAGGTGGTCCGCTCACCAAGAAAACATTTTGGTGGAGGTGTGGGCAACCGGGATGGGTGATCCCCAGTATCAGGAACCAGAGGCTGTGAATAACTTATTACCTTCAGAACCTGCTGTACTACTGTATCCATGTCCATAGAAATAGTGGTGGTGGGGATGGGGGAGGGTTTTGTGAAACCAAGGGAATAATAGAGAAGAGTGGACGTGGAGCAAAAGCAGGTCTGGAGCCAGGATGTAACAATCCGGGTCCCGGTCCCAATCAGGCTGGCCCCTATAAACAAAAGCACTGGGGGGCAGTTGAAAAAGTAAAATCCATGGTATTCCCTGAATCCCAGGGCCGTTGTCATTGGGGCTGAGACACAGGAAGATTTGACATGTTTAAACAGCCATCGACGTCGACGAGAGACGAGTCATCATCGACAGGGCAGCAACGGTATTAGTATAAGGTTCTGCTGAAACTGCTGCTAGAGCACTAGAAAGCGCCGTCGATGAGAGAATAAACTCCCGTCAACAAAGAGGCAGATTTAACAGGTATCATCAACGAGGAGAGACCTGACGTGATCGTCGACGAACGCTTGGAAGAGGATGCAGTGGGAGCATCCTTCTCGCATCTGTGCTTCTTGTGTGAAGCACCAGGAAGGGGGGGTCCTTGGGACGGGCCCCTTGCTTCTCTAAGACAACAGCTTTTTGTTCCATAAGGTTAGCCTGGATATCAAGCAGTCTTTGTTGATGAGTTGCTTGGTTGAATTCCTGACAAAGTTCACAGGAAAATGAGTCATGTGTGGGTCCCAAACAGTGGGCACAGACTGAATAAATGTGTCGAAACAGTAGATTTTTCTACTGGAATGAAAGGAGCAAAATAAAGGTGATTTGTCTGAAGATCCTTCTGACATCCATCAAAGGAGAAGGAATGGGAAGAAACCGTTCCTGTTTGCTCAGTTTCTCTTCAATGACTGCCTATACTTTGCACTAGCTGCTGCACGCGAGTGAAGATGGCGGGAAAATGAACTGAGGATACCAGGGACCACCCACTCATATAGGCAGCAGGATGATGTCATCAGTGGGTGGCCCCTGGTGAAAGACTGCTAGAACAGCTGCTGTGCACCACAGCGACCTCTGGTAACTACCCTAAAGTATTACCTGCTGCAAGAGACCATCCTGTGGAAGATCTACGGTTACAGGTGATTAACCCGCATTTCTAGGGATGTGGATATGGTACACTTATTCACACTTCTGGCAGATTCTTAGCAGTTCTCAGGGAGGAGGGGGTAAGGTGTACACCCCCACTTGGGAAACAGAGACCAAAGAACTGAGGCCCCTAAACCAGCATCTCAACATGACTCAAGGTCGATGTGGTAGTGGGAGATGAAGGTGTGTGTTGACTTCCAAGTAGCAGCCCTGCGAAATTCCTGAATAGGGATGGCCCTGGAAGCAGCCACTGAGGCAGCAGTATATCTGGTGGAATGAGCCCTTAGCCTGACGTGAGGCTCCCTACCAGCCAAACTACAGCAGAGGTCGGTACAGGAGACCATCCACCTGCCAATCGTCTGCTTAGTTGCCGGTCTACCAGGTGCGGCTTCAGCGCAGGTGACGAAGAGCTGGCGAACCTCTCTGAACTCCAGCCATGCACTCCTTATAGCAAGAGAGCGCTCACCTCAGGTACGATGTATGGAGTCTGTGCTTGGCCTCCGAGGCTGGGGTGGTGAAATACACTGGGAGGTTAATCCCCTGGTTAAGGTTAAATTCTGAAACAACCTTTTGGGACGAACTTCTGATTGGGGCAGAGGACAACCTTGTCCTTGTGAAAAAGCAAATAAGGAGACTCCACCAAGAGCACCAGAAGCTGTTACACCTGTGCAACAGTTCAAATGGCTCCCTATGAGCATCGCCAATACCAGCAATAAGTCCCAAAGTGCAGGTGGTTCATGCACCGGCAGGGACAAATGGTCAAAGCCTCTCAAAAAGTGCCCAACCACCTTTTCCTGCACCACCATCAGCATATCAGCCCAAGCCTGGTATGCAGAGATGACTGCCAGGTGCACCTTGAGGGTCGCTGACCTCAGGCCCAACTCGGAGAAGAACCACAAGTAATCCAAGATGCTCACCCACTGGGCAGGACAAGGGGTCTAGCTCTTTGCACAGACACCAAATGGAAATCTCTTCTGCTTAAAGGCATAGTGCTGGCGAGTCGACTCCTTCTGAGAGGCCTCAATGACATGGAGGACCTTTGACAGATCCAAAGCCTAGAACTCTAACCACTCAGGAACCACGCTGTCAGGTGCAGGAACTAAAAGTCCGGGTGGAGGACCCGCTCCTGAGAACAAGAGAGCAGGTCTAGGCAAAGAGGCAATCACCACGGAGGCATGCTGCTGAGGCCACGGAGATCAGGGCACCAGAACCACAGGGATCATCCATGCTGTGTCCCTCCAAACCTTGAGCAACACTTTGTGAAGCGGGGTAAGGAAGGGAAAGCGTACATGAGGTCCAGGGCCTCATGAAGGCACACCCCAGCAGTGTCCCAGTGTCCTCAGCTTCGCGTTCTCCTGGGAAGCACACGGGTCAACCAGGGGAGTGTCCCACTGAGAGAGAATAGGCGATAGACAACCTCCTGGTGAAGAGACCACTCGTGAGATGCCTCACCCACTCGACTGAGGGTGTCCGCCAACTGGTTGGAGGCACTGGCCACATAGATTGGCATCCAGATGGGATATGAGGGATCAGGTGTGGAGAACTTCCCCGCACAATGGCAGGGAATGCATCCTGCCCTGCTTGTTGAGGTAGTATGTGGTCATTGTGTTGTACATTTGGACCTGAATGACTGACATGACCATGCACAACCGGAACGATGGCCATCAGAGCTAGATGCACTGCATGAAGCTATGACATCATGACTCCCTGGGGGTCCAGAGTCCGTGGGCCCTGTGGCCCCAAGGTGGGCTCCCCTTCCCATCAGAGGGGTGTTGGTTGTGAGAGTGACCATCAGCTATGGGCGGATGCATGGGAATCCTTCCTGCAGAAGTTCCAGGATGAGCCACCATTAGATTGCATCCCAAATTAGCTGCATCACCATGACTGGCAGGTTGAGATGACCAAGACGCTGTAACCACTGACAGGTCAGCTCCTACTGCAGGGAGTGCATCTACAAGTGGGCCCACCAGACCATGCTGGAGCAGGATGCCATGTACCCAAGCAGCCGCAAGAAGTACGGGCAGGGTGCTTCTGCCCAACCCGAAATGATCAGGCAAAGAAGACAAGATCCTCCACCCTGTCCACTGGGAGTCGGGCCTTGGCTCAAAGGGAGTCTAGCTCTGCCCCAGTGAAGTGGATGACCTGTGAGGGGCTGGGTTGACCATGAGGCCCAAGGCCAAGCAAGTCTGAAGGGCCAGATCCCTGGACCACTCCACTCTATTCTGGAGGAACCGGCAATCAGCCAGTCGTCCAGGTAAGGGTACACCCGGACTCCTCGGAGCAGCAAGAATGTTGCCATCACTGCTATGCACTTGGTGAAGACCCTGGGGGCTGTGGAAAGGCTGAATGGCATGGCCTGAACTCAAAGTATCCCTTCTGAACAGAACCGCATGAACCACCAGTGGGATGGACGGATTGGGATGTGGAAGGTGTCCTGAAGATCCAGACAGCAGAACCACATGTCTCGCTCCAAGGACGGAATTATCTGATTTAGAATGATGATCTGGAAATTGCGCAGCCGCAAAAACTGATTGAGGTCTTGAAGATCCAGTTTGGGGCACCAACCTCCCACCTCCATTTTGGAATCAGAAAATATCAGGAAACGAACCCTGGACCAGCAGGAATCCAGGACACGAGCCCCAGCTTCCTTTTGAAGAAGTTGGGCAATGTCCTCCTGAAGGGTGGACAACATGTCCACAGACACCACATCTTCCTATGGGGCACAGGCTGGGCGGCAGAACCTATAATTGCAGAGGCAAACAGTGACCCGCCACTTTGATCAACCATTTGTCCAAAGTAATGACAGCCCAGGCAAGTGCAAAATGGCGGAGCCAGTCCACCATGAGAGGTCCTGCGCAGGACTGGATTGGGGGGGGGTAGAGAATGACACCCCCAACCCATCACTGGGTAGGCTTGGAGGCGGGTCCAGAGCTGGCTACGAAGGGAGCCTCAGCCCTCCTGGCCTCTGGATTTCTTACAGCCAGAGGAAGCTGGCTTAGATTTGGGTTACCATGCCTAAAGTTTCCCTGTTTGGGGCTGTGGTGGTCTGGATGGAGGTGTAGAGTAGGGCCGAAAATGAAAGGGCTTCCATTGTTTCTGGCCCTTAATGTCCTTCTGGGAGCCCCTGGTGGCACTGGATATCACAATCCAAGTGAGATGACCATCAACACCAAGCCCGAACAGGTCAGTACCAAAGAAGGGGACATCCACTAACTTGTGCTGGGTATCGGCTGTAAAGGTCAAGATACTCAGCCATGCCCTGCACACCTCATAGCCAGCACAGTAGCCATGGACCTGGCACAGGAGTCACCGATGTCCAGGGCCAAATGGACCTGTAACTTGGCCATGGCACATCCTTGGTCCCGGACCTGCTTCACCATGAGCTGCAAATCTACAGAAAGGCATGGAAGAAAAAATTACTCACCTTAGTAATTGTGTTTCTTCTAATGGATTCTTGCTGTATTCTGACATTATGCAGTTAGCATTAGCACTTGAACTGCTCCGGAGAGGAAAGAGTTAACTCTATGCCACAGCATAGAACGTTGAGCTCGAGGTCAGTTCAAACCTCTGTCTGCTGCACTTTGAAGTGTAACCATCAGATTCTTAAGAGCTAATGCTAACTAAGTACACCTGCTAAGTGGAAATTGTAAAATCTACTAGCCAAAAGGCAACCAAATATTTTGGGTCCCCAAAAGACTCAAGTCGAGAACTCCAAAACAAAAACTAGGTAGTGAACAAAAACATAACTACAGAAAATATATAACCTAACCCACTCCCCCTCTCTATAAAGGGGAAGAGTGCCAAGTGCACCCCTGAGGTGCAACACTGCACCTGCCAGCCCACTTCCCAAAAACCGGGTTCGGAGAGGGGCGGCAGGGAGGGAGGTCAGAATACAGCAAGACTCCATTAGAAGAAACACAATTACTAAGGTGAGTAATTTTTTCTTCAAACAACATGAAGTCTTGCTGTATTCTGACATTATGCAGACTACCAAGCAGTACCTCCATGGAGGAGGGCACCAAATCTATCTTGGGAATAGGCTCTGCAGTACTGCTGCACCAAACCTAGCATCACTCCTAGCCTGGCTATCCAGAGAGTAATGCTTGCTAAATGTATGGACTGTTTTCCAGGTGGCTGCTTTGCATATCTCTAGTAAGGGTATATCTCTGGTAGCAGCCAGAGAAGCAGCTGTACCTCTAGTCGAATGAGCCCTCAGGCCGGGGGTACTTTGCCTAGCTTTTCACAGGAGAATTGTATACATGAGACAATCCACCTGGCAATAGTTCTCTCAGTAGCAGGTTTACCCTTTCCCACTTCACCATAAGTGAGAAACAACTGAGGACAGTCAAACCTAAGTGCCTTAGTACGCTAAATGTAGTAGCTAAGTGCCCTCTTAACAGCCAAACTGTGTAATCTTCTCTCTCCTGAAGAAGAAGAATGATCAGTGAAGAACACAAGGAGAGACGTGGACTGGTTCAGATGAAAATCTGAAACCACTTTGGGTAAGAACCTCCTGTTGGTTTTAAGGACCACCTTATCTCTATAGAATGAGATAAAATTAGGCTCCAGTGACAGCTTGTAATTCACTGATACGCCTGGCAGAGGTAACAGCTACCAGGAACACAGTTTTCCAAGTTAAGTACTTAAGTTCTGCTGAGGCCAAGGGCTCAAAGGGTGGTTGCATAAGCTGAGCAATGCGAACATTAAGATCCCAAACAGGAGTAAGATCCTTAAATAGAGGACTGGTATGGAGCAATCCTTTAAAGAATTTACAGAAAACAGGATGAGATGCCAGTGAGGAAGCCTTCCCCACTGACAGGAATGCAGAAACAGCTGACAAGTGTACTTTCAGGGTAGCTGGTCTGAGGCCTAAGCCATTAAGATGAACCATATAATCCAGAACTGTAGCCAAGTCAGCAGAATCTGGGGATATGTGCTTATTGGAACACCAAATGCTGAATCTTTTCCATTTAGAGTTATAAGTTTTTCTGGTGGCAGGTTTTCGAGAGGCTTTGAGAATGTTCAGAACCCCCTTAGACAAATGCAGGCTTGCATATTCTAGCTCTTCAAGAGCCATGCTTTGAGATTGAGAGACCGAAGATTAGGGCACCAAATCCTCCCCTGAGAGGGGGTTAACAGATTGTGATTCTTGGGAAGAGATAGGGGAAGATGGACTGCTAGGGACAGCAATAGAGTTGCACTGGTTCGAGAACTGACTTTGGAAGATTGAGGAGGAATCCCAGAGAAGTGAGCAATTGCTGGGACACTTGCACGTTTGACTTGACTTGGTCTATAGACTGCCCCACAATGCACCAGTCATCCAGGTATGGAAATGTTTTGTCTCCTTAGAAAGGCCACTACTACTGCTAGGCATTTTGTGAACACCCTTGGTGCTGATGTTAGGCCGAATGGCATTGCTCTGAACTGATAATGGCCTGAAAGCAGTTTGAACCTGAGGTACTTTTTGTGGGAGCACCTGATGGGACTGTGAAAACAGGCATCCCTGAGGTCAAGGGAGGCTAGCCAGTCCCCTGGCCTTAGAGAGGGAAGAATTATTCCCAGAGTCATCATTTTGAATTTTGGCTTTACTAGGTGCTTAAGTATCTTAGATCTAGGATGGGCCGCCACTGCCCTGTCTTTTTTTTGGGGGGTAAGGAAGTATCTGGAGTACAGACCTTTGCCCATGTGTAGTAGGAACTCTCTCTATGGCTCTGAGAGTCAGCAGAGAGGAAACCTCTGCCTCTAGGGCAATGGTTTCGGAGATGTTTGCAGGTAGAAAAGACCTGACCCTCAGCTTTGGAAATTTTTTAAATCTGAGGGCCAGTCCCTGACTTACTACCTCCAGGACCCACTTGTCTGAGGTAACAAACTTCCAAGCCTGGAAGTAGTAAGCCAGTCTGCCCCCTACTGGAAAAGGGGAGTCGACCCGGGCTGACACATCAGGGTGTCTGCTTGGCAGGAGCCTTAGACTTGAGAGGAGGATGCAGCCCTGTTCATCCCCCCTTCTGCTTCTCCCTCTGAAGAACCCCCTCTGAGGAAAATGAGAGGAGAGGAGGCCTGTACCTGGCAGAAAGGCCTGTGAAAAGGCCTGCCCCTGCCCAGAGACTGCTGCTTTTGAGGAGTTGCCTGCCTTTCCTTGGCCTGTGCACTCCTGTAAGTGGTCCTGTATTTATCTATTTTCTTCATATAATTCTCTGTCTGCTCCCCAAACAGAGAATTATCCACCACAGGGAAATCCATGGCCTTAGCCTGGGTGTCCTGTGAGAGGCTAGTACATCTGAGCCAAGCTAATCTCCGAAGAGACACAGATGTAGCCATGACTCGTGATAAGTCATTAGAGTCTACAGCAGCATGAAACTGGATCTTAGATGCCTCTGTCCCATCAGCAGCCACCTCCTCCAGCTCCCTGGCCAGCTGGGGGGGAAGCCTGTTTAGCCAGTTCCAGAACAGAATCCCATCTGGACTTCTGGTATCTGGCTGTATAGGCCATGTAGTTAGCCTTCCTGCGTCCCAAGGAGGATGCCATGTACTGTTTTTTTAGCCATGGTATCCAGCTTCCTGGAGTCTTTATCTGGGGGGGGTGAAGCCACGGGTATGTTAGCCTTATCACAGGCTGCAGCCTGCACAACCCCAACATGGCTGCATTGCTGGTACAAGAACTCCATACCTGAGCCTGACAGCATGTACATCTTTGTCCATTCGTCTGTCCACAGGAGGTAAAGAATTTGGTGTTTTAAGCAGTCTCTGTCCATTTCCCCAGGGATTTATGGAGGGGAAGAGACAATCTTTCTGACTCTGGGATGTCCATCATTTCCACAAAGTTGGGCCCCTCTTGTTCCTCGGCAGCTTCATCCACAGGGAGCTGGAGGGTTTCTGCCACTTTTTGTAAAACATAAAGTGGGAAGGGGACTCAGAAAGCCTAGGTGGGGAAACACTAGAAGGCCTGTCTGGGGAGATGTCCAGTTCTTTAGGCTCATCCAGACCTTCAATACCATCATCGTCTTCACCCCCTTCCAGATCCAGTTCATGACACTCTTCTGGGGAATAATCTGGAACTGGAGGAAGCGACCGAACCGAGCGCCTACCGAGAGGCGCCGGATCAGTCGGAACCGGATGGAGCAATTCAACAATACTAATCGCCCTGGCAATTTCTTCGGCAGCTGGATCCGAACCGGCCAATTTCTCCTTTTTCTTAGCCAGAACCGACCTCTCAGGATTGGCTCTCCTTTTGCCCGAGGGAGTCTGGCCCAGGTCAGTGGGCACTCCCTCAGGTTCAGTTGGAACCGAACTGGGCTGGCCATCCAGGTCAGCGGACTTCTCGGCCTCCTTTTCCCTAAGCCTGTCCATACTTTTATCTTAGGTGGCCTTAGGAAACTTTTTTACAAATTTGGCAGTCTGAATCAAGGTGGTCAGAACCCAGACAGTAAACACAGGTGGTGTGGGGATCAGCCTAGTGAAGGCCTCCCCACACTCAATGCAGTGTTGAAACCCAGTGGGCCCGGTTTTTCTTTTGGGTTTCTCAGATGTAACCATCCTAACACTTACCCTTTACTCGGCAAAAGCCAGGCAAGACCCCCTTATCGGTTCCTAACCAAGTTACGGGTATTTGAAAAAAATATCTGAAGTACTTTTTTTTTTTTTTTTATATATAGAACCGATAAGGACCAGTACCTCACACTAAAACAGTAACAGAATAAACTTAGATAGAAGTAAACCAGACAATCGTTCAGCAAAATTGATTGAAAAAACACTTTTTCGTTTCCACACACAAATCACACTCTGTCCACTACCTAAGCATTTACTGTACCACAGACAGGGATCTGAACCAAAGTAAATTAAGAAAGTAGCGGTTTAAAACAGATGTTTTTTTTACTGTACCGAACTGAAAGCGATGAAGAGATCTCCGGAGCGACTGTTCAGTTAGGTGGAGTAAAGAATCTGACGGTTACACTTCAAAGTGCAGCAGACAGAGGTTTGAACTGACCTTGAGCTCAATGTTCTATGCTCTGGCATAGAGTTAACTCTTTCCTCTCCAGAGCAGTTCAAGTGCTGAGGCTAACTGCATAATGTCAGAATACAGCACGACTTAATGCTGTTTGAATAACCTGACCCAACGTTCCCAAGAGAGCAGGGGAAAAGTTGATCATCATGACAACCGAACTGGCCTGCCGAAGGCCCAGGGATGACGTGGCACAGACCTACTTCACTGCATGGTCTACCATTGTCGATTCCTTGTCCGGGGATCTGTCAACGTCCCCAGTGTTACCCTTGCATCAAAACACTGAGTGGGTGATCAAACCTTCGGCTGAAGGATGGTCAGTGAAACCAGGCAAAGACCCGGGGAAGGGACTGCATACTTGCAGACCATACAGGTCGATGGCACAGGACAGGAGGCAGGGCACTGCCACAGCTCTAGAGTGGGACCAAGAATGGGTTCTGCTACAGGAAGGCAACACCAGGGTAGTCATCCTTGTCCAAAATCTTGTTAAAGATGCTGGTTTGCAGACTACCTCACAGGTAGAACACAGCAAACCAGGACAGGCTCCTCGCCCCCCCCCCCTTTCCCCGGTCAGGTCGGGGGTCCCGCAACGGTCCATCCTCGGGCCTCTCCTATTTAGCCTATTCCTCAACATCCTCTCCCTAGACTGCTCCAGGCAGCTGGTGCTGTATGCAGATGACGCGGTTTTGTTCACATCCCACTCTGACCCCCTACAACTCCAACACCAATTCCAAAACACCTTCACCCAAGCGGAGCTCTGGTTCTCAGAGCACCCTCTTGTCCTCAACTACAAAAAGATAAAAGTAATGCTTTTTGCTAACCCACAGAACCGACAAAGACCACAGCCTCAGAATTCTCAACTCCCAATCCCTACTCTTTGACCAGGTCACCGCCTTCAAGTACCTCGGTATCCACATTGATCCTGCTCTCAATTTCCACAACCATATTCACCACCTATGCACTGCCGTCAACATCAGGATCGGCTTACTCTACTAGGTCAAACACTGCCTCACCCCTGCTGCCCTCCATCTTGCAGTCCCCTCCTCCGTCCTTGCCCTCATAGACTATGGCATACTAATTTACAGCGCAGCCAATACCACATCCCTCCTGAGAGTGAGAATAGCCCTCAACAAGGCCTGCCACCTAATACTTAACTGTGACCACCTCACTCACACTTGTTCCCTCTACCAGCAGTCTGGCTGGCCTAACTTAGACAACAGATTACAATATCACACCTGCCTCATGGCCAAAAAGATCACCAAGGGGCTTACCCCCGCCAGCCTTGCCCCCTTCCTGACTCCCGCCCCATCACGAAAATCACCCGCAACTCTGTTAGATCCCCATTTCTCATCCCGTCTCAGAACCTCTCTTGGACAGTGTACCTTTGCCTACCATACCCCCCCTCTGGATGAACGCCACTCCTTTCCACATTACAACTGAATCAAAACTTTGCCCTTTTAAAAGCCTCTTAAAGGAACACCTACAGTCCAGCAGTGGGTGTGACTGTCCTTAACACCCCTATGCCCGTGACAAAGGATTCTCCTCCTGCACCCCCCCCAGCTCTATTTCCCATCTAACTGAAGTGTTCTTTGCTATCTCTTTACCTGTAGTACACGACACTGTCAGGCCTCCTACCTGGCTAAGACTGTTTGTTATTACTTATGTTCATCTCTTATAGCAACTGTATGCACACAACCTATTGTCTATTTACTATAAGCTAGTTATGTAACCCCTGTATGTACACAACCTTGTTATCCACTGCAAATCTTGTTTATTGCACCTCCCTTGTTTGTATATATGTATATAACGTGGTACCTTTGGAAATGAGTGACTCAAAGGTAGTAAACCCGAAATCTAAATAAAGGGGTACTTGGCCCGCTTTTGTACTGGTTCCAGCAAGATCCCCTTAAAGTCCAAGATTACATGGAACAGAGCCCCAAAAGAAGGTGACCTTTGCTCTAAAGAGAGCTCCTCGAAGGACTCTTGGTCAAAGACTGGGGTCCAAAGGTAGTGCACAGAGAAGTCCTCAGAGTCCAAGGACTCCTCAAACACCACCCATGACCCCGGCTCCCCACTGACAATCCAAAGCTCGGAGTGCAAAGCCAGGACCAAGAGTCTACCAGGAAGCCTGGAAGTGGATGTGCAGCCTTGTACGGGACCCTGTGCAAGGGCTGCGGAGGTGATGGCTACTCCAGATTGGGTGGGGAATTGGGCATCAGCACAGCCGGGGAACCAGCATAGGCCGCAGCAATGTCAACCAGGGGAACACGGGGCCTGCTGTGGAACACGGCCGTGGCCGAGAATCCAATGCTGTTAGACATGCTCCCCATATCGGCACCACAATTTACGGTGTAGCTGTTCCTCATCAGAAAATGAGGAAAATCACCAGCGCCTCTTGGCTGATGGTCTACAGCAGGAACACGAAGAGACCCAAGCCCTCGACCGAGAGCCCGACTGTGACCTCCACTGATGATGGACTAGCCGTCGGGGAGGAGATATGGGGGAAAGGCGTAGTACGCCGAGGACTCTCCCAAAGGGTTAATACCCTGAGGGGAGACAGCAAGCTCAACCAGCTTATCTGGCCCCTCTTGTGAAAGGGCCATAAGGACTGGAGTCCTTCAAAGGCAGTCATCCTGACCGTCCTCTGGCAACGGGTCGACTGGCTCGAGGACGATCTTGGCTGGCTGGTTGGCCAGTGTCTCGGCTGACAAGCCCAACGGGGATACTGTGGGGCCAGTGGCCTGGACTGGAATAGTAGAAGTGTCGTCCGAAGCTGGCGGCTCAACAGCTGTCAAAGCAAGATGCAAAAGCTCGGAAACAGAAGGAGTAAGCCCGCTTCTGATCCCACGACCTGCAACAGGACTTCTTGGATTTGGAGTCCCACAAAGCTTTGAACTCTTGGGAAGGGCCATCCCTGAGGGTAGGCAGGGACTGGCACAAGTCCCTGAACATCCAGGTAAATGAGGCGCCCAAGGCCACCAGAACCAAAGCAGACGAAGCAGTGCCCAAAGCAGCAAGGGCCGCAGCTTCCTCAAAGGTGGCAAGCTCCATAGCCAAACCAGCTGCTGCTGCAGGAACTGGCTTGCAGGTGTCCTTGGACTCAACAAGTGGATCACACTGGTCCGAGTGACCCAAGAGGAGGCAGGTGTATTAACAGTCCTCCTTAGCAGCCCTTGAAATAACAGGTAAATGTAGACTTATTCACTCTAAATTAAAACACTAGTACAATAAGAGATTCTAGATAACTGGGAAATAAATCCAACTTCTCTGAATAACACCAGCTTAACTCAGCTGATAACTATGGGGCTTATGCACGAATGTGCGGAATGCCTATGTGCCGCGTATCCACAGCGCGTAGCCACTCCTCACCCATTGTGCCCCCCACCCGCGCAGGATGCACAAAACAGGGTGTGCAGTCCCTATGTACCCCATCCCCCCGCCGCATGGACAGCAATGTGTCAGGGGCGGATGGGTGCGTGCCAGCACTATGCGCCATGCACTAAGGCGAGTACTGCTGTGCACTGGGGGCACAGGAGGGCACCTGCTACACCAGGGTGAACCCTGCTGTAAGGGCCTTACGAGCCCGGCCACATGCTCACAGCCCACCCGCCCTGTGTAGGCAATGAACTGGGACCCCCACCCCGCCACCCATCCATGTCCCGCCTGTCCAGGCAGCAGGTTCCCTCCTCCCTGAGCACTGGCTCACAAGGCTGTACCCCTCACCACATGGCTGAGCCCCATCCCTGGGCGGCACCCGTGACAACCCTCCCAACACACACAGTTGCCCCATCCTGGTGTTGGCAGTTGACCTCCCCCATGGTGCACCCCAACAAACCTGTGTCCCTTAATGTCCATCCACTTTGGGCTGTGACCATCACAGGTGTGTGGTATGGTGCCACCCGACCCCCCAATGGCCGACTGCACAACCCCCGCCCTGACACTGGTGGTCAGTGGCCACCCCACCACCACTGACCTCCGAACCTGGCTGTCAGCTCTGGTGCCCGGATGGCCAGCGGCACAGCCCTCCTCACACGATCTCGGCCGCTGGCTGTCCAGGTGATGCTGGGAGTGCTCCCCTATATATTTTATTTATTGAAATGTTTCACCAGGAGGGCACACTGAAAGTACAGTTATGTAAGAACTTACCGTAACAGTAGATCTTCGAGAGGAGCTCTTGCAGCAGGCTATCACAATTAGGACTATGCCGCAGGCACTAGGACCACACGGAAACAATTCTGCCAGCAATCCCAGCTGGGGACCGCCCCCGCCGCCGGCCCCGCCCCGACGTTGGTCAGGGTACAAGAGGGGGCGGACCCAGCTCCACCTCAGTTCTCCCGCCAGTACCCAGCAGGTGGCCTGACAAGAGAAGGAGATGAAGCCCATCCTATAGGAGAGAAGAGAAGGAACATGCACACTCCGAGAGGGAAAGTGGGAGGGAAAATACAGGTTACTCACCTGTAACAGGAGTTCTAGGAATGGTATATGTTGTTCATCCACACTGTCTGGCAGGTATCCTTGCCGCTTTAAATCTTACCGGAAGGTCTTCAAGCTGGCTCCTCCCATCCACCCGGGTGGTAAAACTCTCGGCTCCACCCCATGATGCCAGATCTGGCCCGCTGGAAGCTCAGGTTGTGCATCGGAGCCGGGGAGGTCGGGTGGGTCGTGTGGATGAACAACATATACCATTCCTAGAACTCCTGTTACAGGTGAGTAACCTGTATTTCTAGGGACATGGATATGTTGTTCATCCACACTGTCTGGCAGACTCCTAGCAGTTCTCCGGGAGGAGGGAGGCAAGCGACACCCCTACTTAGGGAATAGAGACTGAGAACCGAGGCCCCAAAACCAGCATCCCGGCGTGACTCAAGGTCGATGTGGTAATGGGTGATGAAGGTGTGTGCTGACTTCCAGGTGGCAGCCCTGCAGATATCCTGGATAGGGACGTCCCTGGAAGCAGCCACCGATGCAGCAGTATGGCGGGTAGAATGAGCTCTTATCCCTCTGGGAGGCTCCATGCCCACCAACTTATAGTAGAGATCAATGCAGGAGGTGACCCACCCACCCGCTTATCGTCTGCTTGGCTGCAGGTTTGCCAGGTGCGGCTTCAGCGTAGGTGACAAACAGTTGGCGAACCTCTCCCCGAATTTCAGCCGTGCGCTCCTTATAATAAGCGAGCGCCCTTCTAGGGTCCAAAGTATGGAGCCTGTATTCGGCCTCCGAAGTGTGATTGGGGTAAAACACCGGCAGAGTCAACACCTGGTTAAGGTGAAACTCCGACACCACCTTTGGAAGGAATTTCGGGTGGGGGCGCAGGACAACCTTGTCCCTGTGGAAGACCAGGTAAGGAGACTTGATGCAGAGCACCTGGAGTTCTCCCATCCTTCTGGCTGACGTGATAGCCACCAAGAAGGCGGTCTTCCACGACAGGTGAGAGCTCACACCTGTGCATTGGTTCGAATGGCTTGCCCATGAGCTTTGCCAGTACCAGCAGTAAATCCCACGGAGGTGGAGGTTCTCGCACCGAAGGGGAAATGTGATCAAGGCCTTTGAAAAAGCACCAGACCACCTTCTCCTGCGCCACCGACTGCTCCCCGGCCCGCGCCCAGTAAGCAGAGATGGCTGCCAGGTGCACCCTTAGGGTCGTCGACCTAAGCCCTTGACGAGAAAGGGACCATAAATAGTCCAAGATGCTTGCCAAAGAACAGGAGGAAGGGTCCAAGCCTTTGCCCTGACACCAAATGGAAAATCTCTTCCATTTGAAGGCACAGCATTTCCTGGTCGACTCCTTACGGGACGCCTCAACTACATTGAGGACCTCGTCGGAAAGACCCAAGGCCTGGAACTCTAGCCACTTAGGAACCAGGCCGTCAGGTGCAGGGACTGAAGGTCTGGATGGAACACCTTCCCCTGATTGACTGAGAGCAGGTCCGGGCGAGCTGGAAGCTGCCTCGGGAGCCTGGAGCTGCGGGGCCAGTCTGGGGCTATCAGAATCACCTGCGCCTTGTCCCTCCTTGCTTTGAGAAGCACCTTGTGTATCAAGGGAAATGGGGGAAAGACATAGAAGAGGCCCGGGGTCCACGGCCTCGAGAAGGCATCCCCCTGCAGCGAGCCCTGCTGAGGTGGGCGGGCATGGAACAGCCTCAGCTTTGCGTTCTCCCTGGAGGCAAACAGGTCCACCTGAGGTGTGCCCCAATGGGAGAACAGATCTTGTACTACCTCCGGCAGGACAGACCACTCGTGGATGCAGCCCCTATCCGACTCAGGGCATCGGCCAGGGTATTGGAGGCTCCTGCCACATGAATGGCTAGGAGATCCGCCTCCAAGCTGCACGAAGTGACCAAATGCGAGAGCTTCCTTGCATAGAAGCATGGAGCGCGTCCCGCCCTGGCGGTTTAGGTAGTACATGGTCGCGGTATTGTCCGCCCGACTCGGAACACTTGACCCCGGAAAACGGAGCAAAGGCGGTGAGAGCTAGGCGGACTGCCTGAGCTCCAGCAGGTTGATGTGGCATCGGACTCGCGGGGACTAGAGGCCGTGGCGCCCGTGTTCCCCAGATGGGCACCTCAACCCATCAGAGAGGCATCGGGTCGACAGAGAGACCGGCTGCCTGGGCGGACAAACGGGATGCCCTCCTGCAGATGAACTGGAACGGTCCACCACCGGAGAGCTGCCACATCCCTGGTCACCGCCACTAGCTGGTCCAATGGATCGCAGTGCCATGACCACTGGCTGGCCAGTCCCACTGAAGGGCGCATGTGCCAGCGTGCCCAACGGACCACGCTGGTACAGGCCGCCATGAGACCCAGGAGGCGCAGGAAGTCCCGGCAGGAAGCGATTGCCCAACCAGAAATGGATTGGGCAAAGGAGGTAAGAACCTTGGTCCCTGTCCGGTGCAGGAGCCAGGTCGTGCTCAAGAGGTCTTTAGCTCTGCCTCGAATGAACAGAATCACCTGCTTCGGCTCAAGTTCCGACTTGGGCTCGTTGATGAGAAGGCAGATTTGAGAGCAAACCTGGAGGGCCAGATCTCTGGACCGCTCCACCTCCTGTCTGGAGGGGGCTATCAGCCAGTCGTCCAGGTAAGGGTACACCCGGACCCCTCGGCGCAGCAGGAAAGCTGTCACCACTGCTATGCATTTGGTGAAGACCCTGGGAGCTGGAGACAGGCCGAAGGGCATGGCCGGAACTCGAAAAGGGATCCCTCCGCTCGAAAGCGAAGGAATCTCCGATGTGACGGACGGATAGGGATGTGAAAGAACACGTCCTGCAGGTCCAGAGAGCGGAACCACACGCCGTGTTCCAGGGATGGTATTATCTGAGCCAGAGTGACCATCCTGAAGGTTCGAGACCTTAGGAACTTGTTTAGGTCGTGTAGGTCGAGAATGGGGTGCCAGCCCCCCGTCCGTTTCGGAACCAGGAAGTACTTGGACACAAACCCCGGGTCTGAGGGAGGGTCTGCCACCTCCCTGATCACCTCCTTTTGCAGGAGGAGAGCTATGTCGGCCCGGCGAGCCAACAGTGAGGCTGCGGACCCCGAGGCCCCCCGAGGTGCGACGGCTCTGAAGGGCGGGGCCTGCTCAATTCTAGAGGCAGGCCTTTTCCACCACCTTCAGCACCCACCTGTCCGTAGTAATAACGGACCAGGCGGAAAGAAGTGCCTGAGCTTGCCTCCACGGGGGACCTGGGTGAGGTGACAGGGTTGGGGAGACACCCCTCAGCCCGCCACTGGGCAGGCTTGAGGAGGGACCGCCAAGGACCTCCTGGGCCTTACCTCCTAGCTTCCTGTTGGAGGAAGCCCCGCTTGGGTTTGGGATGCCAAGCTCGAGCCTGCTGGCCCTCTGACGTTGTTGGGCCGGACGCGCCATGGCAGAAGGACGAAAGGGCTTAGGCTGTGGTTTGGCGGCCTTGTCCTTCTGAGCGGAAGAGACCGAGTCCAAGGTAGCATTGGACCTCTCGATCCTCTGCAGGTGACCTTCCACCCCAGGGTCAAGAGGTCGGTCCCTCAAAAGGGACATCCGCCAACTTGTGCTAGGTATCCAAGTGAAGGTGGATATCCTCAGCCAAGCCCGACGACGATAGCCACCGCGTCGCCACAGACCCTGGCACATGAGTCCCCAATGTTCAAAGCAGTCTGGAGCTGCTGTTTGGCCACTGCCCTACCCTGGTCCCGCACCTGCCTGACCGTGGTCTTCGGATCCGCAGGAAGATGAGGGACAACCTCATCCAGGGAGCCCAACAGGACATGAGAGAAATGTGCCATGAGGATGGCCGAGCTGGCCTGACGAAGGCCGAGGGAGGACGCAGCGTAGACTTTTCACCCGGCATAGTCCAATTTCTTGGACTCCTTGTCGGGAGGTTTGTCCACATCCCAGCGCTCCGCATGCCAGAAAACGCTGTCGGTAACTAACCCTCGCCCAGGGGTGTTCCAAAACCGGACAAGGAACCGTAGGGACCGTGATACTCCTGGCCATTCTGGCAGAAGGCGAGGGCAGAAAGTGGGGCCGCAGAGCTCCAAGGCCGGGCCCACTATGGCTTTGGCCACCGGAAAGGCCTCCGTAGGGAATCCCTCGTCCAGAATCTCCGTGAGGATACTCTGGCCGCTTAGAAATGGGTTCGAGCTTCATCCCGGTGGACTCCGAGATGAGCCGAAGCAATTCCAGGAAGGACGAAGGGCTATCATCCACAGACTGTCGTCCTGAGGACTCCAAGTCCATTCGCTTGGAGAAAAGGGAGGAATCGTCTCCGGACTCGGAAGAGTCCTCAAAGAGCTGCCTCAGGCCTGAGCCACCCTCCACCTGTCGAGGTCGATCGGGAGTGAGGGTGACAGACTGCCTATGGGGCAGTCCCTGAGCCGACCGAGAATTTTTGGTCAGAGCCCCAACTAACGGCTGTGGAGGCGGAGGTTCCACCGGAATCGGTGGGGCAGCTGGTTCTGGCCTAACAACCGCCTGGGAACAAGCTCCTCGATAAACGAGGGTTGTTTCGCCGCCCGTGACAGCGCTCACTGGCTGGGAAGACGACGCAGGCCGGCTTATTCCTCGGTCAGAAGGAGCTGTTGCCACATGAGTTCTCATATCTTCGACGCAACTTGTGTCGAGCTTCCCTCGTCCGAGGAGAAGGAAGAGGACGAGCAGCGGACCGCTTGCCGGAGCCGAGACGCTTATGACGGGCGGATCGGGCTGACCACGGAGAAGTCCGAGACCGAGAACCTTGGCTTTCCCGAGGACGGTGCGGGGAGGTGTCGTGGGGAACCGGCACTTCCTTCTGTTCGGAGGGTTCAACAGAAGGCTCCGGAACCGGAGGCACAGAAGAGCCAACGGGGTCCTCAACTCCCACCGGGGGAACCGGGGAGAGGGGATTCTCGGCTTCTCCTGCTGACAACCCGTCCAACGGATAGAGAAAAATCTCGACCGCGTCGACGGGAGTCTCGGTCAACTGGCCTGACGGGGACACCGTGAGACCAGCGGCCGAAGCTGAGCAGTCGACCTAAGTCGACGGCCGACAACTCGGGGAGAGGGAACTTTCCCACTCCCAAGAGCGTCAACGGTGAGACTTACCCTTGTCTCTCTCTTTTTGGACCGAGAAAAGAGTCCAGAAGAAGTTGGTCCCTCACCTTTAGTAGAGGGGGTCAGACAAAGCTCCTTAAAAGAAGCTGAATAAGAGGCACTGAGAGAGAGCGGGACAAATGCCGCAGCCGGTAGAAGCAGCCAGCGCCGCCTCCTCTTCGAGGGCGATCATCTGCTCGAGCTGATCCGCCGAGCCCACCGCCCGGACACCGCCGACCGGGCCTCTTTGACTTCACCGGAGGAAATCACTGGATGCCCCAGTTGTAAACGGCAGCACGGTCTCGAGGACGAGGCCAAAAAGGAAGAGCACAGGTCGCAGGCTCATGGGTCTGGCTCCAGGCATAGACAGTAGACGACGCGGGAGTGAGGATCCATCCGAGACATCTTCTGTTCGCAAGGGCATCTCTGGAACCGGAGTCGATTCGTCCATCGCAGTCATGAGGGAGAGAAGACCAAGTCTTTTAGCAAAAACTTTTAATTTCGAAAATTCGAAGAATTAGGAACCAGTCTTATACGCAGAGCATTAAGGAGGGAACCTGAGCTTCCAAGCGGTAAGGAAGATCTGGCGTCATGGGGCGGAGCCGAGAGTTTTACCACCCCAGTGGGTGGGAGGAGCCAGCTTGAAGACCTTCCGGCAAGATTTAAAGCGGCAAGGATAACTGCCAGACAGTGTGGATGAACAACATATCCATGTCCCTAGAATCAGCGCCTGCTGCAAGAGCTCCTCTCGAAGATCTACTGTTACGGTAAGTTCTTACGTAACTGTACCATCTTACTGAGATAGAGCTCTTGCAGCAGGCTATCACAATTAGGACAGAGTCCCAAGCAGTTCCCTAGGTAAGAGGCGGTCGCCCCCGGGAGGAGGAATATACGGACTCCAGAGACCGTTAGGGCAAGAGTCCTTGTAGAACCACCAGGCCAAAGCCAGCACGGCGTCTGGAGACGACATCCAAGCTGTAATGCTTAATAAAGGTATGCACCGAATTCCAGGTCGCAGCCGCACAGATGTCCTGAATGGCGACATTCCGCATCGCGGCAAAAGAAGCTGAAACACCCTTGGTGGAGTGACCCCTTACCGGACCTGGTAGGGGCTTGTGGTGATGTTCGTAACAGAACGAAACGCAATGGATTATCCATTTGGAAATAGTCTGCTTGGACACCGGCTGACCTAAGCTGCCAGTGGCGCAGCGCCACAAAGAGTTGCTCTGATTTACGGTGTTGACTCGCTCTACTGAGGTAATACCTCAGGGACCTGTGGACATCCAAAGGGTGGAGGAGAATCTCCCCTCTATTGAAGGGAGAAGGAAAATAAACAGGAAGGTCAACTGACTGGTTGAGGGTCAAGTCCGAGACCACTTTCGGAAGAAACTTAGGATTAGTTCGGACGGAAACTCGTTCCCTATGAAAAACCAAATAGGGCTCTTTACACATCAGAGCCTGCAGCTCGGAAACTCTTCGAACGGAAGTAACAGCAACCAAAAAACGAACTTCCCAAGATAAATACCGCAGCTCGCACGTCGCTGCGGGTTCAAAAGGGGGAAGGGTAAGTTTCTCCAACACAAAAAGGAGGTCCCAGGGTGGGATAGGGTCCCTGATGGCAGGTCGCATGTGGAGGACCCCCCGAAGAAAGGTGCGGGCCACATCCAGCTGGGTCAAGGCTCAGTCGCCCACCAGAGCATGGTAGGCAGAGATCGCCCAGAGGTGCACCTTGATGGAAGAATGGCTCAGACCGTTTACATACAAGGAGAGGAGGTATTGTAAAGCGGAGTTCACAGAGCATGTGACTGGGTCCAAATGCCGAGGCAAGGCCCAAAGGCAAAAACGCTTCCACTTCATGGCATAAGCCGAGCGAGTAGAGGGCTTGCGTGCAGACGCCAAGACCTCAGCCACTTCCGGGGAAGCCCCGTATCTAGCCAGTGCTACGTCTGAAGGAGCCAAGCATGAAGGTGTAGGGATTGAAGATCCGGTTGGACCAGAGAACCCTGGTCCTGGGACAGCAGTTGCGAGCATCGGGGCAGCGGGAGCAGAGGTTCCTGGGATAACCGCTGCAGAAGTGGGAACCAAATTTGTAGGGGCCAGTAGGGTGCCACAAGGATCATGCGTGCCCCCTCTGCCTGCAACTTGAGCAGGACCCTCTGGATGAGAGGGAAGGGCGGAAAGGCATAAAGAAACCTCCCGGCCCAACAAAGGGACAACGCTGTCTGGCCAGAAAACGCCAGGCGCGGGCCTCGTGAGCAAAGCGAGGCAGCTTGGCGCTATGCGGTGACGCAAAGAGATCCAGGTCGGGCACGCCCCCACCTGTCGAGGCAATCTGCCATGGATTGCAGTACTTCCCACTCAGGCGCTCTGGCCAATGACCTGCTGAGATCGCCGGCCAGACTGTTGAGGGCTCCTGGAACATGAACCGCAGATAGACAGAGGTCCCGGTCCAGTGCCCAGTACCAGACTCTCATCGCCCCGCAAAGAGGATAGGAATGAGTGCCTCCTGCTTGTTGAGAGATAGAACACGATCTGCCATGTTGTCCGTCTGAATGAGAAGAGAGCCGGGAACCAGGTCATCTTGAAACGCCTGAAGGGCGTAGAGGATCACTCGCATTTCCAGGACATTGATATGGAGAGACTCTTCCTTGGTCGACTAGACCCCTTGCATGCGGTGACCGCTAAGATGAGCCCCCCAACCCAGGTGTGAGGCATCCGTTGTTAGCGTCTGACTCGGAGGCTCCGGATGAAAGGGGACCCCCTTGTCCAGATTGACGGGGTCCATCCACCAAAGCAATGTTCTCCTGACAGGCTCCGAGATCAGGACTAATGCGTCCAGGTCATCGGAGTATTGATCCCACTGCACCCTGAGCATCCATTGTGGGATCCTCATGTGGAGGCGGGCCAAGGATATAACTGGGATGGCCGCCGCCATGTGCCCCAGTAGACTGAGGAAGTTCCGAGCCGAACTCGAGGTGCTATGGAAATCCGTTCTGCCAAACTTCGCAGACGAAGACCCCTGTCCTGAGGGAGGAAAGCTCTGCCCTGGACGGAGTCCAGAATCGCTCCAATGAAGGCAAGGCGTTGACTGGGCTCCGGGGACGACTTCTTTAAGTTCAGGGTGATCCCCAGCTCTCGGAAGAGAATATAGGCATCTGCGAGAGCGCGCAGGAGGCCGTCCTGTGACGGGGCTGTCAGCAGCCAGTCGTCGAGGTAAGGTAAGGAAGACATAATGGCCTGAGCACCTGAGAGCCGCAGCCACCACTGCTAGACACTTGCGTAAGATCATGAGCGGAAGAGAGGCCGAACGGGAGCACCGAATTGGTAATGCTCCCCAGGAAGCAGAACCTCAGATACTTCCTGTGAGGAGGAAAGACCTCGATGTGCATGCACGCATCCTGCATGTCGAGAGAACAGAGCCAATCCTTGTTGCAGTAGAGAGAGGAGGCATTGAGAGTCACCATCCTGAACTTCCTGTACTCTATAAAGAGATTTAAGGGTGGAGGTCCAGAATGGGCGAAGGTCCCCTGCCTTCTTTGGGATCAGAAAAAATGGAATAAAACCCGTAACCTCACTGGCCCATGGGAACCCGCCTATCACTCTCTTGTGTAGGAGGGCCTGAATTTCTCCTTCCAAAAGTGGAATGTGTGAAGGAGGATAACGGAGAGCTTTGGCGGAGTACTGGAGGAACTCTGAACTCCAGCGTGTGACCTCTCCGAATGACGCCCAAGACCCATTGATCTGTGGTACTAGAGCTCCACCCTTGCAAGTGAAGGAGAAGCGGCCCAGACCAGCCCCCTGGACGCCTCAACCACGGGGCGCGGAAGGGAGTCACTGGGCAGAACCGGGGTGGGAGAGAGGCCTGGAGGACTTAGGCCCAGGCCAGAGGGTCCACCAGACTGCTGGTTTCCGGATCTCCGGCGGAAGCCGCCTCTCTGTCCCTGTTGGAACCACGGGCAGAAGCCTGAGTGCCTGAGGACTTCTGAAAAAGCAGACGGCGACGGGGGCGTCGCTGGTCGCCACGGTACAACTGGCGGACTGACCAGATAGACTTGCCCGATTCCTGGAGACGGGAGACCAGGTTCTCCGTCTCTTGCCCAAACAAGACGGTACCCTGAACCGGCAAGTCTCGGACACCGGACTGCAGATCCTGGTGGAAGCCCGAAAGCCTCAACCAGGCATGGCGCTGGAGACAAACCCTGGAAGCGGCAGCTCTGGTCGCCGTATCTGCGGTATCGTAGGAGGCCCTCAAGACGTGAGTGCCAATGTCCGAGCCCGACTGTAAGAGGGCCAGGAGCTCCGTCTTTTTCTCGGAGTCTGGCATGGCCTGTACCAGCTCAAGACCCCGCCTCCCACAACGCTGCTGGAACTGCACCATGTGGAGGAAGTTCAAGGATGTAATGGAGCAGGTGGAGGCAGAGTAAACCTTCTTGCCCACCTGATCCAAATAACGGGACTCCAAGTCGGGAGGCTGAGAGCTGAGGTGACGCAGCTGTCGAGACTTGTCGTGAGCAGTCGTGATCACGGAGGAGTCCGCCTGAGGGTGTTCAGCCAGAAAAGGCTCTGCCCTCGGCGCCTTGTAAAGCCTGTCTGACTTCTTGGGGACCGCCAGGATGGAGGCTGGATGCAGCCAGGTGGATCGAGTCAGGTCCTGAAAGGTATCCACCAGAGGAGGAATGACCAAAGACTTTGGCTCCTTCTGCCTCAGGTACTTGGCCAATCTCCGGCGTTCCGGGTCCAGGTCTTCCGTATCCCACGGATTAGAAGCCTGGATATGCCTCATGACGTCCAGAAATGAGGGATCGTCCAGAGACGAGTGAGGCACGTCCTTCTCCTCAGGGGAGCGCTTGAGGCTGAGAGAGGAAGAAGAGGACGAAGACGCAGAGGAGGACCGACTATCCGATTTAGAATGGTCTGGATCTGCCTCATGGCCATGCCTACGCTGATGCCGGTACACAGGGGACCGACGACGGTCCGAAGACCGACGCACGGTCCCTGGACCGACGATGGAGCGAAGACCGACGACAGTCAGGGGACCGACGTCGGGAACCGTCCCGCCGAGCACGGGAAGGGCTCCGAGAAGGAGACCACAACCGACGTCAGTCAGTGGGAGCCAGGGAGCAACGTCGGCGGTCCTGAGATCGAGCGCAGGAACAAGCCCTAGAAGGGGGCGAAAAATGGCGCTCCGGGGACCTCAATGGGGAGGTCACGCCTCTGGCTGCAGTTCGCTCAGCGGATCAGGTACCGTGTCTGGGCAGGCGACGGGGTGGTACGGTGGCGTACCTGCCCCCACCAGAACGAAAAAAGCTGTTTCAGCTCGTCCTTGGAGAATACATCCGCCGCCCGCTGCAGGAAGGAAGATTCAGGCGCAGCGGGATGCAAGGGCGAGCTATCCTGTAGGCCCAGGGGGGAGGAGGACTTGGGTGACGGGGACGTCGGCAGAGGAACAACCGACCCCAGGTCCTTGGCCCCTTCGACCGGCGTCGGTGCCGAGACCGACGATGGGATAACGACTGGGGGCCCATGAGAGACCTTACGCTCCGGAGGCGCACCTTCAACAGGCGGCGCCGGTGCCGTAGTCGGTAGGGCCGAAGCAGGTACCGACACGGACTTGGATGTAACCTTAAGCGGAGTCACCTTAGGTTTGGCTGGCGGCTCCCCAGACAGGCCGGCCTTAGCCTGAGATGCACGTTGCGACTCACCCGAACCCGAAGGATGGGCCTTTTTCGGGGAAGGTCGGGACCGACTGCGCTCCTTACTGTGGCACTTCTTCTCCCCCTCGGAGGAGTGCAGGTCCATCTTTTCTCCAAGAGGTAGGCCTTCAGGCGTTGGATGCGGTCCGCTCGTGAATGCTTGGCAGACGGCACAGGAAGCAGTGTCGGGTCCAGGCCTAAGAAAAACGCACCCGATGACCGCCCTGGCGGGAATCTGCCGCCGCACCGCACTTATTAACGTGTTCGGGGAAAGAGACGCCTGGGAAGACATGGAACACCCGTAGGGGGCGACAGCAATTCCAACGCCGGATCCGGCTACCGACAGTAGGCCGAGGCGACGAAAAAAGCTGGAAAAACCGAGCCGTAAACGGTAGAAGTACAGGCGTCGGTAACTATAACGCGTTTAAGAATGGAAAAAACCTGTTGAAAACGAGAGAAAATCTTGATTGAAGACAATTTCGCTGGTGATACACAAGCAGTAGCTCTTCACGTGCGCGGTATGCGGCGGGAAAGAACTGAGGTGGAGCTGGGTCCGCCCCCTCTTGTACCCCGACCGACGTCGGGGCGGGGCCGGCGTCGGGGGCGGTCCCCAGCTGGGATTGCTGGCAGATTTTTCCGTCGGGTCCTAGTGCCCGCGGCATAGTCCTAATTGTGATAGCCTGCTGCAAGAGCTCTATCTCAAGTAAGATCAACAAGTTGCTCATCTCATGGTGCGACCTGTATATAACTATATATAAGCACATATAAGACTATATATAAGCAGTGCAGTCCTAGCATCACTTGGATGGCTGGCAGGCCATCCTGGGGAGTGGCACTGACTCACAGTATGGGGGCGATGGTGCTCGGTGCTGTGGGGGAAGACCACAGGAGACCTATGGGAGTACGGGTCAGGTGGGGTTGTGAACTGCACCACAGTGTCTCGGGGAGGGGTATCACACCTTGCAGGGACCAAACAGCCACCTGCAGTCTGTGAACTGGGACTGGGCTGCCTGTTGTTGGGGAGGTGGGGGCAGGAAGTATGCTGCAACTACTGGGGACTGGGTAGACTCCTGTTGGGGTGGGGCGAGACCCCACGTCCGGGCGGTGCTATGGGGGAGGGGGACTTTGGTGTGGCATGTGCCATGGCAGAGGTTGCTGATGGCCAGGGTGGTCCACTGGACTGCAGGGCATGGCAGCGCAGGTCCAGGTGACCTGCAGGCTATTCATACCCAGACCTGCGCCGCCTCACAAGTAATCCTCTGGATCCAGGATGGGCATCCCATTAGATGCCCACCTGGGTCTGCAACCCCGCCCCAGCTGCCCGTGGAGTCCTGCCTGCTTTGGGGTGGCGGGCCGCGGACAGGTGGTGGCCACTGGTGAATACTGGCTTGAGCGCACCTGTCCACAAGTGCGGACCTACGTGGGTGCGATACGCTCCTCCGGCACTCATTTCCTGCCCGTTCCTGCACAGGCTCCTATGGATTCAAAAATAATTCAATTAAATGAAGAAATTAAGACTAAAACATATACTACGTATCCACCTCATTCAGAAATCAAACTTGGCTTGACTCTACTTCTTAAGTAACAAAACAATACATGACATTTTTACAAGAGAAAAGGACTGAGTTATAGAATAATCAATGGAAGGAAATGTTTACAACTATCCGGTCAAAGGACAATAATAGGTTCTAGAAATTAGTGACTAAAGGAGTTAACTCATACCAACAGTCACTGTCAGCATACATTCCTAAAGGGACTTGGGTGAAGTATTTCAAGGAGATTTTTACTACTAATGACCTAATTGAGGCAAATATTTCTAGAAAAATATTTCATTTTAGCAACTGGTAGGCCACTGGAACCAGAGGTCCCTCTTCTTCAGGCGACTCAGAATTAGTTACATGTAGGTAGAGCAGATATCATAAGTGGTACAGAAGGAGAATACAGTTGAAAGGTATTCATAACAGTGAAAATCAATAAACAGTTATTTACAGCAGGTTACATTCATACAGTGGAGACAAGCAGGGCTGAGCAACTTCATTGGGTACAGCTAGACTAACCGTTTGGGGAAGTTGAGTACAGTAGAGGGTTAGAGAGCAAGTGCTAGAACTACATAAAACAACTAGTAGGTACACTGGTGCTGCACATAGAGGTGTGTTTTTTAGACCCTTACGAAAAGTGACTAAGGAACCAGCTGAGTGTAGGTCATCTGGTAGGGTATTCCAGAGTTTAGGGGATTTACTTCCAAGTTTAGTCCTTGTCCTGGGTACCTCGAATAATGTCTTCCCAGAAGTGCAGATTGTTTTGCAGGAGCACTTGGGGATGAGGAGGCCTTCAAGGCTTGGGGAGCAGATTCATTGATTAGTCTGTATGCTACAGTTAGTAGGGGGTACTGGAGCCTACTAGGCTGCAAGGGCCAGTTGAAGGAGGCCAACAGGTCACAGTGGTGTGTCCTAGGAGGGGACACTGCAGTGAAATGTCCTATTTTGTGGTACAGCAGCTCCAGCCTATGAGCTTCAGTTTTTCCTATGGACTGGAGGATGGGGGCAGCATAAGCAAGTTAGGCAGTAGGATACTTTTTTCAATTGCAAGTCTAGAGTCAGGGGGTGAGTTGTTTGTTTAGCCGAAATAGGAGACCTAGTTTCTGGTGGATAGCGTGAGTTGTTTGGTCCACCTGGGCCTTGTACATGAAGCCTTGGTCACGTATTACCCCAAGGTATTTGACCGATCCACTACCTCGATCTTACTCCTCACTTACTCGCTGCTGTGGTGATAGGGAGCAGGTGGTTTCTATGAGTACTAAGATGTTTGGGGCCAAACAAGATAGCTTTGGTCTTGTTGACATTTAGTACCAGACTATTTGCCAGTAACCACTGTTCCAGGCATAGGAAGTCCTGGTTCAGCTGGGTACTGAACAACAAGGGTCTCTAGAGCTCTTATAGAGGACAGCGCAATCTGCATATAGTAAGAGTTGGCTGCTCCTACAGTTGTTGCAGAGGCCATTAATGAATACTGCAAATAGGAGGGGTCCTAAGATCGAGCCCTGGGGTAGACCATCTGAGACAGGTAGCCAGGTAGAAAAGACTCCTCTCCATCTGATGACTTGGGTTCTGTTGGACAGGTAGTGTGTGAACCACGCTAATGAGAGCTCGTCGAGTCCAAGGTCTGTGAGCTTTTTGATGAGTAGCTCATGACTAACCAAGTCAAAAGCCTTGATTAAGTCTATGAAGATTGCCACAGTGGGGGTACCATTGTCCAGCTCTTGCAGTGACTAGCAGTAAATCTGATTAATGCAGTGTCAGAGCCGTGCTGCACCTGAACCTGTGCTGCTGAGAAAAACAGTGGTACATTTCCAGGTAGTCCATTAACTGATTGTACATTAGTCTTTCTTGCACCTTGCCCAGAATATAGAGAACAGAAATGGGCCTGTAGTTTTCTATTGTTTCCCTGGGACCACCTTTGTGGACAGGAACTACTATAGCCTCTTTCCATTTTCCTGGGATTTGCCAGGCCAGGAAAGATTTGTTGACTAACATTGTGATTGGAGATGCTACGGCAGGGCAGCTGCCTTCAGTAGCCTAGGCTCCAGCATGTCGGGGCCCACGGAGCCACCCGATATTTTTCTGAACAGAGCTAGTACCTCGCTCTTGGTAACTAGTCTGGGGTGAAATTTAGGAGGCAGGGGGCCATATTTCTTAGGTCTGGTGGAGGGCGGTGGCTGGACCCTTTTTTGTATTTTTTATCTAGGTTTGTGAAGTTTTGGTTGAAGGCGATGGCGGCCAGCTGGGGTCCATGAGTGTCCAGCCATCATGAGTGATCAGGCCATTTGTGGAGCAGGGACCTCCCTTGATAAGGGCATTTACCTGGGCCCAAAATTTTGGGGGATTAGACAGATTGTGCTGTTGTAGGTCTCTGATGTATTGAAGTTTGACAGCTTTAGTGCACTTCTTGCAGGAATTTTGGAGCTCCCTGAATCTGACCCAGTCTGCCTGCTGTCCAGACATCTTATACTAACCTCAAGCCTCGTCTCTCTGCACCATTAGTTTCTTTAGATGTGTAGTTATCCACTTGTAGCATTGACCCTTGACCTCGAGCTTAACTGGGGCGTGTTTGTTGGCGATGGACAGAAAATTGTTTACAAGTACTCAGAGCAGCGTCCATGCTCAGGGTTAGCAGATCAGAGTCAGTCAAGTTCCTCAAGGGAGGCCTGGAGGACTAGATGAGAAGTTTGAGAAGTCACAAGCTACAGACATTCTGGGGCATCTGGGGTTATTCTTCCATGCAGAAGACCAGGAGTGGTCACTAAGGGCATCTGAAAATATGCCTGCAGCTTTTATTCTGTCAGGATGGAACACAAGAACCCAATCATGCAAGGAGTGGTTGCCAGTTTTGCAGTTGTGCCGTGTTAGTTCACCGATTACCTGGCTTAGTCGAGCATCAAAGAGCTGCGCTTTGAACCCTGGATCGAAGTCCAGGGGCCAGCTGAGACTGAAATCTCCTAGGATGATTATCTCAAGGTGATTATACTCTGCAAGCTTACTGGTGAGGGCTTCGAGGGCAGGCACAGCTGCCCTGGGAGGATGATATGCGCAGCCCACTGTGAGGGATTTTGTATTACCAAGGGTTATAGTTATGAACAGTGTTTCACAGTCACTGTCCAGGAAGGGGAGGTTGACTAAGGAGGCGCATAGGGTAGCCCTAGTGTAGATTAGGATGCCCCCTCCTTTTTTATCTAATCTACCTTTTCCGAAGACTTCATAGTCATGAACATTATTTTATTTTATAACATGGGTTACCTTAACATAGAAGAATGATTGGAGGAGTGGTGCAGGTGACAGTCGATTAAATTCACTATTTAATCCATGGTTCTCTAGTTGGTCCTCTTACACAGTGTTGACAAAACCTTTAACACAGTGGAGGATTTTTCAGTCTGTTCTGCTCGCTATGAAGCCAGCCATTTTGTTCACCTTAGGGAATACTGAGAGCACTGTATCATGAAGCAAATAGAGACTAATTTTTCATTATTTGATAACTAGTCGATTCATGAGTGGCTAAGTGAGAAATTTCCTAATGGGGAAGCCACCGTGCAGAAAAAGAAATGCAGACGAACGTCCAACTCATCTCCAGTTTTGTCTCCCGATTCACCCAATAAAGGTAACTTGCCTGTGAAAGATACAAGTTAGTGAAGTTTGCATACAGTCCAGGAAACTGGATGTCACAATGTCTTTTTTGTCTCGGTGGTTGCTTGTTGAACGAGGAATTCGAGATAGTGGCACAGTGAAGGGAAAAGTTCAACAAGGTTAAGATAGTGTCAGACAACGGCTAAGGAAGTTGTGATGTCACGAGCATGCCAATCTTCGGGGCTGTCACTGGGAGCAATCATGACAGAAAGAAATCGACCAGCTGTTTGTAGCAGTAGCAGCACAACAGAGATGTACACAGTAAAGAGGAGCAGTACGAAAATCAAGGTACTTATCACACCTGAGTCTGGCAGCTGTTGCAGCAGCGGGTCATCAGAGCGGCAAGTGTTGACACAGCAAGAGTTGCAGCAAATTTCTAAAAAGAGTGCACATCACACTGAATCACTTACACAACTAAGCTCAGTAATAAGATATGGAAGCCAACAGCACCACTCCAGTGAGCAATGCAGATGTTGCTCACAGAAGGGATAAATGCACAGTTACAGCTGTCCGTGAGAAAATAATTACTGCAGAGGGTGGCAGTATTCTTAAAAGGTTGTATAGCTGCTGGCATCTCAGAGTAGTTCGAAAGCTAAGTAATACTGGCATGTACCATGCTGTCCGGCAGAACAGCACTAAATTTGCTAAAACTGATCCTGTCACTGGACATATTGTGTATGACAATCAAAGAGCTGTGCAAGACTTGCCGATGCAGGTGAAGGTCAATGCAGTAGCAACAGAGTTGCGACTCTGAGGATACTAGCAGCAGAGCATTTTGCAGCATAAAAGAAAGTGACAATATGCAAGCAGCAAATATAGGTGTATCACACAGCAGTTCTCTCAAACATCAAAGTAATGAGAGAAGACCACAACAGTTGAGTAAAATAGCAATCAACCACAGTGCAACAGACCTGTATAGTACTGGTAAACCACAATGCAGTACATGGTTATGCCAAGAGGCATGCAGTCTGAAAACGCACACAGTGTGGGCAACAGAAATTGCAGCCAGTAACATGTCACGATGCCAAATAGTGCCACAAGTCAAGAATACACGGCATATGAGAACAACAGATACAGCACCTCAGCCAGATACTATGACGGCAAGAGTGGCACATCGTCTACGAGCGCAAATACAGCAAGCAGAATTTAGGGCTTGGTATACAAATCACATGAGAAGCTCCAACTGTAAGCCATATCAAAAATCAGTAGTTTCAGAAGATGGTGCAACCCACAGAACTCTCACTAATGCCCACAGCAGTCAGGCAGTGTAATTTTCAGATACAGAGAACCAGAGTAGCACACTAAAGACTACTATAAGAGCCAACATAGAATGGAAGAAGACTATAGTGCAAGTAACAGAAAAATACCACAGATTGTGACAGAGCACACAGGAGTTGTCCTACAAAACAAGCAAACTGACACTCAGTGTAACAAGCAACACAGATATAAGCAGCTCAAGTTATGTAGTGCTCTAGATACAGGTGGAGTCTCTCACAAGGAATGTTTGGTGCACCAGAGTGATGAAGAGCAAAGTTGCAGATTGGACAGCAGCACCTATAGCAGTACCAATAGCTGCGAGTAACTCAAAGGTCTTAATGGTAGCACTGATTCCACAGAAGTTCTTAACGAACGTTCAAAACAGAAGACAAGAGTGTCAAGGAAAAGTTCAAAGAGCACAGCTGAAAGCTGTACTGTCTTCATAGTTGATGGTATGCAAAAAGACATGTAGCTCTGTCATCAAAAGATTTAGATGTACTTGAGACAGCAAAAGATGAGTGAAACACACAGAAAAGTACTGTATGGGCAATAAATGTGTTTCAAGATTGGTGGCCACAGGAACAAATGTCCATAAATTATAAAGACGTGGCAGTTGATGTGCCAAGTTCCTTCTCAGAGAGTTTTTATGCATCTGTAAGAGGATTTCAAGGAAGCCTTACACTGTTAGCACACTACTCTGTCTTCAAGCGATTATCAATCGCTGTTCAAAGAACAGTGAAAAATAATATCTGTATAAACACATGCACAGACCCAGCATTCAGAAGTGCAAATAATGTCTTTATTGCTGTTGTAAAGCAAATCAGAAAAGAGGGTCTGGTTCGCTCTGTCCATCATCCTGCCATTACTGCAGCAGACCTTAAGACGTTGCTGGCATCTGAAGCAATCTCACCATACACACCCTCAGGGCTTGTAAGACGTGTATGGTTTGAATCACAGTTGGAGCTTGCACGACGTGGCCGTGAGGGTATCAGGGAGCTGAAGCAAGATTCCTTCACTATCAAAAGAAATGGAAGTGGGAAAGAATATCTGACATTAACATACAACCCCCACACTAAGAACCACAATGATGTATACAAACAATAAGAAAAAGTCAGCTGACTTTCTGTTTTGCGGATCCATACAATCCAAGTCCTGTTCAGATGTTTAAAAATTACATCAGCAGATGCCCTCCCAACTCTCGGATCCTATACCTGCACCCAAAGCATGCTGTGCAGCCCTCTGATGAGCACTGGCATACCAACCAGCCAATGGGTGTAAACTATCTTTGAGACTTAATGGCAAGAATTTCAGTGGAAGTAAGTCTAAGTCACCGTTACATCAACCACTGTATATGAAGCACAGCAGTCCAAATACTGTCAGAAGCAGGTTTTGCATCCTGTGAAATAATGGTCATGACTGGTCATCGTTCTGAAACCAGTCTGAAAAATTACTGGTCAGCCTCAGCAAGTGACCGAGAGAAGTGGGGTAAACTTTCATCATCGTATGGCCAAGAATCTACGTGCACACTCAGTACAAGTAATACTGCAGCAACAAAATCACCAGATAAGACATGTAACACAGTAGTTCCACCAACGACTGAATACCAAAGACCTCATTGTGGGCATAAGTCTTGCCATAAGTGGAGCTGTAAATACTGTACAGCATGTTGGAGAGATACAAGAAACCCGATGTACTGAGGCAAGGGCAGATATATTTAGCATTCCAACCAACAGCACGTTTGCAGTATTTGATCTGAAGAACTTCATTAATTACGGGACAGTGCAATTTCATTACCATAACCAGTAACACAGTGTTATAAAACTGTATCACAGAACTCCTTCAACCAGTGGAATATAAGAGTAATAGCAATCTTGACTCACCATGTCATTAACAGTGGTTTGTAAGTAATACAGAAAGAGTAATCATACTTCTAAGTATATCCACAACACTGCAGGTTGGTCATATTTCTATTTGTGTTATATCGCTGTTATTTTTGTAGTCTTCAGGAAACAAAGTAAGATTATAGAAGTATTAAAAAGTGTAGAAGATTGTAGCAGTGCACCAATAGTAAGGATCACAGTATTTTTAGTAAGTCAGTGTATGTAGGTGCCTTGGTTATGTTCTTGTTAAAAATAGAGTAGTGTTTCGTGGCAACAGGAGTTTGACATTAGTTAAATAACATTCTGTACAGTGTCTGTCAGACAAACTGATAAACCTGGTTTAGACGTCTAAGCAATGTACAGCTTGTTGAGTGATATTCCATAGATACGCACATCTAGTAGCCTGTTAGTAATGTAGCACAATTAGAGCAATTCAGAGGCAAAGCGTCAGATGTGTGATTATCCAAGGTGCATCGCACATAGTGCATACATGTAGTCTAATGTAAGTAGTGAACCAGACATACGTTATGATTCTCTGCTGTTTGCGGTACAGGAAACAGTAGCATGCTACTGTTAGTGTCAGATATGAACATATTTATAAAATATGCAGAGACTTAAATGCACACATCAGTCTGATTACATACACTATGCAGATGTACTGCACTGTTACTAATGTAGCAGTAACATACAGAAATTGCAATATGTGGCATATGCTAGCTGTAGAAATTACAACGTTTAAAAGGTGTACTAGAGTAATACAGTCCAATGTAAGTAAAGAGCTAGAGATATTGGTAGCTAACAACTGTCACTGTTACACAGTGCAGCAGCACTAATATTTTAGCCACACATGTGGACATATAATATGTACAAAAATACATTCCACTACATATGTGTTAGTGAGAGATGAATACAAGATGTACCACACTTTGTTTAAAAATTGTTTTGTGTTAGACAGCTGCAATCAAAAGTCAATGACAAAGAATGTTCTTTTTATTGTTACAACCTGGTTGTTGGTACTGCTGTCGTAATGGCATGTTATGTACACGTGAAAGTGTACTGTACTAACTATGTCTTATGTGAGCAGCTGAGTTTTGCATTCCAATAAACAACAAAGATTTAACTTGTCAAACTGAGAAGTATAAACCTGGCGCTCCACTCTTTGTTCGCGTAGTTTAAAGTGTAGGTGCTGAGCACAAGAATGACCTAGTTAACATTCCTATCCTGTGAAAGCCGTTTACAGTACAAATAGAAGCTATAACGGGCATTGTCAGAAAGCAGTTGTGAAGCTGTGTTCCTCTTCCCCTGCTATATGAGGGACAACAGCAGCAGAATGAGTCACCCAGACATGTCTGTTATATCTCTGTTGTCATGTCAAGCATTACTAAGCAACAGTATTTGTTTGCTAAGACACCCCTTATAAAGAAATAAATGTGTCCTGCACTATAACCATCTGTATCGCACAGTGAAACAGTAGAATGTGGCGAGTTACTCCTTATTTAATCCATGTAGACAATCACAGAGCTGTAAGAGTTGTCTTCCATGGAGTCAACAAACCATGTATTCCTCCCCCCACCCCAAATCCAAAGCCCACAGACTGACACAAATGGTTCACTGCCACTGCAAGGTATTATAACAGTAAAGTAGTGAACAAAAGATGTACGAAAGTTTGCAGGACAGGACAGTGGTAGTAAGGCAGAATATGTGGAACCTGACCTGGAGCAGTACGTGTCTGGGGTAGCTAACTGCAGTTCTAGGACTGTAGAATAAGAACTGTGTCCTCAACAGTTGTTCTGTGTAAGTAAATACAATCCATGTTCCAGGAATACACAACTCAGTAGTGCATCACAAATGCGTTATTGTCTAAGAACTCTGAACACTGTCATCCCTTAAAGAGTACTGCACAGAGGCATTGTCTTTCCACAGCAGTACTCACAGTAAGAAAGGTGATATCTGCAACACGTTACAACAATCAATGAATAGCAACACTCAAACAGCAGTCGCATTCCAAAATCTTCGTGGTGCTAAGCATTCCCAGGTCTGTAAGTACTGCAGCAGTGGAAAGACCGCAGTGAGAAACACACAACCCACATATGTTGAATAGTAACAGCAATGCTCTGCACACAGCAATCGCTGTGGCTTAAAATTGTGTCTCCGTACTTCTTGTTCAACGGCAGTCCTCAAGAATGTATAGTGACACAAACACATCGTAGTAAGTGCAAGTAATGTGCTGGAGGAAAAGAAAAAAATGGCACTCCACACTTAAACAATGTTCTGTTCTGTCTCAACAGCTATGTATTGTGCATAGCTCTCGAAGTCACTGTCATTCACCGACACAGCTGACAGCAAGAGTTCATCGAGGGAGCAGTGAAATGCAGACCCATCAAACAAACAAAGTAGGATACAGGGTGTGGGGTTATAGGCATTTATTAATCCACGCCTGGAGCACTGTGAGGACACCTCAGCCTGCGGCCTCGTGCCTCTCAACGCACTTCAGAGGTGGATTAAATGCCTATAACCCCACACCCTGTCATGGGTTATTGCTTACTTAATTATTTAATCATATCTCAGATTGCAATACCTTTGAGTCAGAGGCTCTTTTACAGAAGTTTCATGTCAAAGAAGGAACAACAATAAACACATTTATCGAACAAAGATATTTGATAAGTGTTTTACGCTGGAACATAAAATACATATGAGGTTGCTGTTTACAGAATAGTAGACATTCTAAAAGTGGCCAGAAACTGGCTTTGTTAGGGATGTTTGGGGGGTGGTATGTGGGGTAGGGGTTGGAGGGTGAGAAGGAGGGGGTTCAATGTGGGGAGGGCAAAGGGTTGTTGAAGGGGCAGGGTGTTACTGGTGATAGTAGCAACAGACTGCAGCAACAAGAGAACGGGTGGGTATGAAAAAGGGGCGGGAAAGACTGAAGGGGC